>JAMGZD010000002.1:0-2400000 GCA_024713855.1 Morchella sp. 2016-41 | reverse complement strand
ATTAATACGAAACGACCCTCCAAGAAACTCGATTGGAAACGCGTGGGACCTTACCGGGTCAAGAGAATTGTTAGTCCTTACGCGTACGAATTAAACCTACCACGTACCATGAAGGTTCACCCCGTCTTCCATGTCTCCTTACTCTCACCTGCCGCAAGTGATCCTGTACCAGGGCAACAGCAACTACCTCCACCCCCAGTGGAGATTGAAGGACAGGAGGAATGGGAGGTCGAAGCGATATTGGATTCAAGGAAACGACGGGGACGGGTGGAGTACTTAGTTCGATACCAAGGTTACCCCGAACCCTCCTGGCAGCCCCCCGACGACCTCGAACACTCATCGGACCTCGTCGAAGACTTTCATAAACGATATCGGAACAAGCCCAAGCCTACCAGGAGTTAGGCCTCAGAGGGGGACCTGATCTGTTATGGCGTCACGTCGCGTCATTGAGTGATTGTATCGGTGGTGTGAAGAGAAGTGTGGTCGCACGCGTAAGTGTATGAGTCATGGGGGTTTCTGCTAGGTTCTGTTGTGTTCTATCTGTCTCTTTGAACGATTGTATTTGTCATGTTTGGACAGGGGTTACTCGGTTATATAAAGAGCCCTGTGTTCGCGCTCTGTCTAGTTTCTCTTCTTTTCCTTTTCTCTTCACGCAACCTCTTGTATTATTAAGGAATACGAAGTCTTTATTCCTCCATAGTCTATAGTCTACGATCTTTTGGTCTCATCGGCCAAAAGGGTTTTACGGTTCCTTGTTCGCTTAGAGTCTACCTCTAAGTCCTTCGCCTCGGCTGTGTTCCTTGGACCTCCACTGTTTCTGCCTCGCTTACGGGCCCTACGTAACAATATGTCGCCAAGGTCACTAGTACTCATAACACTGTAATGGCCTTGCGTATGTAGGGTGATCGTAAATTGACAAAATGGATCTGGAGACACTATGTCCTATCAAATGTCAAATTGATTATCTCCGGGTTGTGATGACCTAGTATTGCTTTGTTTTGATTCTTCAAACAGAGATGAATCAATTGGGATATACTTCTTGTTAAGGGTAATAAAGGAGCTATTTGTCCGTCGGGCGGGATTAGAATAAAACTTCTAGTGGCAGGAGTTGGTTAAATCTCACGCTGTTGTCTCCAATTTGCAACCATCATGTAACTCAGTGGCAAAGTAATAACGCAGAAAATTATTTAATTGTAAATTAAAAACAAACGCTTTGTATGCGATTTATCCGAAGCTATCTCATGCAAATATTGGCGACTACCTACGCCTATTCTCCTGCAGAAATAAGTCCTAAGAAAATAAAAGAAAATGATGCAACCCGATTAATGAAATAAAAAGAAATCCTCCCCTTGGAAATTACTTGAAACAAAGAAAACAGAATGACCCAGCAACTCAGTGCACAGCTTCAAAGAATGGTGGTCAAATCTTTACTATTGTTTAATTCTTCTTTCTGCGTGCAATCTCCTTCTGCACCACGGCCAGCTCCTTCTGGACAGCACTGCCCTGGGCGAGGAGCCTGCTGCGGGTTATAGTCATGGCACGGATGGGCATCTTGTTCTGGACGTGGAAATCGTACTCGGGGTAGTCATCGTAGAGTGCCTGAAGGAGGCAGTTGTGGCCTGCAATCTGGGCATCGCGGCGCTTCTCCAGGTCAGCCATGGAGAGATCGTTGAGGTGGGGGGGGCAAGTTGATGATGAGGAAGACATGGTGGTGCGTGTTGTGGAGTTTGGTTGGTGTGGTTTGGGTTTGGGTTTGGGTTTGGGGGTGTTGTTTGTGGTTTGGGGAAGGCGAGATTGCTGAGTTCTGTTTGGGGAGATGGAGAGAGGGGAGGTGCTGGGGCTCGGGGGTGGTATTTATACTGCAGTGTTGAACGGTCCCCGGGTGCAATGTGCATTCTATGGGGCTGCACAGCTGGAACATTGTATCTGGCTGCAGCGCTCGCATTTAGAATTGTCCCACCTCTCAACCAACCACCGTGTGCGCGTTGCCTCCATACAGATCACGGGGGCCTGATACGCCATAACGAGCCCCTGACGCTCTGGCGCGTTTTGGCTTCCACTGCGCAACGTACGCAGCTTGGGGCTGACGAGAGTCCTTGATTATGATTTGGTGTCACAGGAACAATATCAAATACATACGCTACTAAGTCCAATGATTCCTTTAATGGTACACTAAAACTACAAATGCTATAATCCGCCATTACTTGACACCTTAATCATAGTAAATCCTCCCACCCGCCCTTACTGTCCCCTCCACCCTTCACTGCCTCTCTCTGCTAGCTATTCATACTCACCAGCCTACTTCCTGTTCAGCCTGCGCGCCACCCTCCTCCGCAGGGTGGCGATCCTCCTCGCCAAATCCTTGTCCTCCGAGCCAAACACGCGTGTGTCCTCCTGCAGCTCCTCGATAGTGGACCCGTGTATGATGGCGAGGCACCTTTCTGCAAGCTCCTTGCGCTCCTCCTCGTACTCGTCCGGGTAGGGACTATTCTGTATTTTCATATCGATGCGGAAGAGCTCAAACTCGGCGTCCTCGAGCTGCTCGAGCGGGGTGGGGGCTGGTGCGGCGGACATTGTTGCGGGCTTGTGGTGGGGGTGTATTGAGAGTTGTGGGCTGTAAGTGTTGAGATATGTATATCAAGAGTGATTGGAGTTGTTGGGAAGGCTAGGATAGCTCTCTGGGCTTGTTGTAGTGTCCAGGTTGAAGATAGCAAGGTTGGGGGTGCTGGTGGGATTGAATGGTAGATTCTACATAGCTATGGCTCTATATCTGCGGTACGTGGTCTCCCTTGAATCCTACATTCAATCTACGTCTCTGGTTCAAGATTTGGAACTATGGAAAACAGGTTAAACCCACAGTTTGGACGATCATGAGCTCGAACACGCCAGCTCCAGTACTCAAACACCCCACTCCCAAAGCAGAAACAGCTATTCTGCCCGTCTTCATGGACTCTACCCATTTACCGGACATCCATCGGATGGGTATCCCATCCAATAGACGCTGCTTCTATTCTGCATGCCTACGTGGATGGGAAACCCACGCGTCGGACACCTCGGTGCATAGTGGTACTGGTACAGTAGAGCGTGCATGGCCTCATGCGGCACAACCTCAATGTCATAGCTTCCATCCTGTCATCGAGATAGCCGGGAAATGGAAACGATAAGCGAAATTGACCACAGCGGGGAGACCGTCGAGTTTAGGAAAAAGAATAATCAGAAGAAGGAGGGCACGGGTTTTTAATTCGCCCTCCCTTGAATGGAGAGCTCCTGCAGTTTTCTGGGATTTCGTTAAGCGCCTTACTCGATCTGAGTGCGGATATCAACAGCCTTCTTACGGCGTTTCAAACTCTAGATAACGAGGTAGACAGCCGCAAGATTTCATGTGTTGCAGAGATGTTATATTAGCACGATATATCAAACTGATTAGCAAATAGGTAGCATCTGCGGAGGGAGCAGAAAAGATCACACGTTACAGAAAGGATGGGATAGCCGGAACACATTCTTCTTACTTGCGAGAGGCCGGGACTGCGAGTGGGGCGGTGGGCGTTGCGTGTTATTCCCCAGATGTATAATTCGCAGCTCGAGAAGGTGGTAGCCCCCATACGGACTGTGTCAAAGCTGCTATGTTCCAAAATTCAGTCTAGTTTAATCATTGCCGCTACCACACGTGAAAACAGTTTACCCAGCTGGAAAATCATCGTTTCAACGCATAAATGTAACATTAAACAGTAATCTAGCTAGCACAATGGCCCAGAGCCCTGTGACCACACGATCGTGAAAACCCTCGAGGCGGGCTACCGCCTCGGAAGCGCTGGATACGCAAACCCGCCCAGTCCCGCCATAACGATTGCCTCTGCGAGCTCTATCCCGTCCTCACGACCCATGTCGCGCGCACGCTGCATCTTCGGCTGTAGCCGCTGCATGCGCTTCTTGATGATGTTGCACATCCACTTGCGGGTGCTACGAGGCTCCGTGCCCTTCTCGATGAGGATACTTAGCCAGTGGTCGATGCTCGCTCTCTCGCGCTCGGCGAGGGCGTCGGGGTCCGCGCTGTGCTCGAGCTCCGTCTTGATGCGGGTGAGCTCTGCCTCGGCGGCGGCGACTTGCTCCCGGGTGGGGGTGGGGGTGGGGGTGTAGGTGGGAGGTGGTGAGGCGGGGGGCATGTTTGTGTGTGTTGGTTGTGGTGGGGGATGTGGTGTGTGTGTTGTTGTGGCTTTCTGCCCGGAAGGTTGGGGCAGGGGGTGTTTATGGACTCGCTGGAGGTGGGGGTGCATTGAATTGAGGAGCAGGGGTGTGGGTTGGCGGGATATCAGATGATTGCAATGTCCGGTGATGCCTACTTCAGTCCAGGTGCTGCCTAGAAACATGCCTTACACAGACCTGGTTTCCAGCGTAGCACGGGGGCGGGGGAAACTCTGATTTACCGGAGGGGAAACGGTATTTGTGCTCCGACTAATACATCAAACCGGTACCTATGTGTCGTTGTTCGCCAAACTAATTCATATCATCCCCACCCCTCCCTCTTTGGATAGCCAAGCGGTGCATATTGAGAGCAGAACGAAGTGAATGCTGACCGATACGCAGTTTCGTATCTAGTTTTTCGAGAATCCGAGAACTCCCACATTATCCTGGAAGGTAAGTAGCAGTACGTAATCTAATAAAACATACATCTACCTGTGTTGTTATATCCTCCAGCCCGCTGAAAGGAGTATAGTGTAGTTTCAACCTACTGTTCTTTCACAGCTTATTTTGTAACATTCGTGGTGTAGGCTGCTAGCGAGTGAAAAAAGGGTGGATGGATGGTGGATGGTGAATGGATGGTGAGGGTATTGTGGTTGTAAGAGGAGCGCTTGGGAAAGGGCTCTGCGTATGACCGTCGTTGGGGGTGGATATACATTGAATTGAGAAGTACGACATCTAGTCCACGGTATAGAACCGGTGTTCTGTGTTTCCTGGGGCGGGGTATGTTTCTGAACGGACAATCATTGGAGGCAGAAGTGCATTAAATCCGGAAATATGATATACTCTCCGTAGTATATATTCATTCGGGGATGCCCAGCTTGGCACAGCGCATGTATTGAACCATGGTGTCAATCGAAATACGTTATGTGTACGCTTACGGACCCGAGCACTACTCTATTCTCGCACCACGTACGCCAGTAGGATGGGGGAATGCAGGCTGCGATGCGCCATAGAATCATGGATGGCCCTGGAGATGCCGTCGCGTGTTGGGAGTATTGTTCGAAGACCCCTGTTCAGCTGGGTGGCGTGCAGTTAGTCGTCTACTCCCGTATCAAGCTCTTTGTGAGACTGTGCGAGGATGGCTATGCATCATTAGTATACTATTGAAAAAAAGCCCTGGCTAGAGCAAACTCTTGAGGCGTGGGATCAAAGGTTGGAAGAACAAAGACTTAGAGGTTCCACAAGAATAAACCACAAGTTAGATCTGAACACTAGGTGAAAATATAAATAGGAGCGTGCTATGCTCAGCCGGAACTAGAACTGGTATTCTCTAATTAAGAGACTGCGCATGGAGGTTGCATCTAGACTAATCGTTTTGATGCCCTGACTTCAATGACGGGAATGCTCGTGATAGGCAAGTCATCATTCATCTAAGGAGTGATAAACAGTTACTGCTATAATACATTACACCAAGACACTACACACACCCTAACTCGTGTGAGTCTCTAAAGTCTCAAGAAACCGTAACGTGCGTGGGAAGATCCTGTTCCATCCCATAAACATCTTGTATTACACTGCGATACAGCACCCTCACTTCTCCTCCTCACCTGCCACACTCCACATTGTCCGAAATGCCCGAATCTGTCTCATCACAAATTAGCACTCGACCCCCAAGTATTCTCAAACCACAACGCACCTCCACTAGTATCGTTCTGAAACCCGCCAGCGCCCTGCTCACCCTCTTCCCCCCCCTCCTCTGCACCCTCCTCCTCCACCCCGTACCCATCCCCCGTGTCCTCAACAACAGCGAGCACATCATCAACAATGGCAATCAGCCGCTTGAACAGCGCCAAATGCACCCTGACATCCTCCAGCGTAAGCTCCTCATCCCCCAAGCGCTCATTCGCAATATCCTTTTCCCGCGCCAGCTGCTGGACGCCCTGGCGCGCGCCCTCCATGGCCTGCTGGAACTGCTCGGGGGTCATGTTGGGATTGAACATGGGTGTTGGTGGGGTGGTGGAATAGAAGACTGCTTGTTGGACAAGGTTTGGAAACGAGGGTGGCGGTAGTAGGTTGCTATGAGACGGGCACGGGGATGTGGCGCTCGGGGGTGGGATGATGTGTTTTGTGGGGTGGGGGGCACTACTACGGCCTTTGAACTACAATGGCTGCTGGAAGGAGGATAGAATGCGGAGGGGTGCGTATGGAGTGCCGATGCACTCGCTGGGGGTCGGTGGACCGCGGATAGAAGGGTGTGGTGGGGCTTCTATTGTTTCTTCTCACGCGTTGGCAGTGGTGGATGGATGGATGGGGGTGATGGGCATGTGTTGCGATGGGGGTACATTATGTACTGTTGCGAGTACACCTTGCATACATGGATCAGCTTGGGTGCCCACGTAGCGTTGCTGGCCCGCCCACACAAAGCAAAACATGATATATCCCGAGAGGCGGCATATAGTGTGGAAATATCGGCGGAACGTGCCAAAGATGGCTTGGAGGGGATGTAGCCTTGAGTTACGCATCATCTTCACTATCACGATTACAGCAGATAGCAGTTGAAAGAATTGAGCAGTTTTGTTTTCATTAGCCGGTCGCGAAGGGCGGGGACTATGAGAAAAGTAACACAGCGGACATTCGCAAACGTGCTGGTAATCCCAAACCACACCCTTACCCGTGCACCCTTCGCCCTCCCTCCCTCGCTGCACACAGAGAGCGCACCCCGTCTACAGCAAGCCCCCTTCCCCGCCTACTTCCAGAACCCCATCCTGCTAGGCCTCTTCCCAGGCACCGCACTCTCAGTGTCAAACACGATCCCACCCTTCAGCCTGATCTCCTGCTTGATCCTCTTGATCTCCATCTCCATGCTCTTGAATATCAACTCCGTGAACACCCCCCCGTAGCACCTCACCTTGCGTACACTAAGCAATTTCCCGGCTCCACCGTACCACTTGATGAACCAGGTCACGTGGCAGAGTGCTCGATGCTGCACGTCGAGTATGCGCTGGTGCTCGACGAAGATGCGGATCTTGGCGGCGTCGCATGCACAGGGTTCGCTTGTGATGAGAGAGAGGAGGGCTCGGTGCAGGCACAGCGATTCGTTCAGGACTTCGAAGCGGATGTTGTCGTATATGTGCACCACGTTCTGGGTGAAGTCGTGGTAGGACATGGCCCTGGTGGTCTGAGGCGTGATTGTGGGGGGTGTGTTTGTGATGCACTTGCCTGGGACTGTTGAATGTGATATGTTTGGTGGGATGGTTTGGGTTTTTTGAGGGGACGTCTATAAATACGGAACGTGTTGCAGACTACAGAACTTTGGCAGCGACACACTATGCAGGGAACATGGGTTTTCTCAATTTGCACTGCCTGCTCAACTACAACGTTGCTACAGACTACTCAAACATCTTCCCTTCCCCTTTACACTGTTCCCTCCCCTGCGCGGTCTACAGCCAACTTGCTTGCCACCGCCAACTCACTCTACCAACCCACCGAGTGTCGCCCCATGAGACTCTAACCTCCGCCCCCACAATCCCATTCGCAAACCCTTGACCCCTAACACCTCTTTTTCCTCTCCCTCTCACTCTTGAGCGTCATGAGGCGGCTCTCAAGGACGTTCACATCCACCTTCACATCGTCCATCCTGAGCAGGATAAGCATCCCCCTCTCGAACATCGCGGCTTCCATCACCACGTTCGGCCCATCGTTGCGGTGCCGGCGGTTGTACTCGGCAATTGTGTCATGGAGGTTCTGGAGCTTCCTGTGGAGCCCTGCCATGCGCTTGTGGAGGCGATGGAGCTTGAAGTGTATGACGGGGACCTCGATGCGGTAGTGCATGGGTGCTGTTATTGGTTCTTGATTGATAGCACGGGGCGGCTTATTTATCGCGATTGGATGACTCCGCGAGGGAGGGGAGGGCGTCTAGACTGCCGTAGAGGGGAGAAGAGGGGGGATTTGATTGATGTGATCGTGATGCTCAGGTATGTGTGTGGTGGCAGTGATGATGAAGTGTTACCGTGTGTGTGCTGATGTTGATGATAGGTGTTTTCAAATCGAATTTTTCTGACTTTTAATACAGCTCGCCGAGACTTTTTTTTTTTTTTTTGGCCACACGCTGACTCGGCGCTGCGAGGATAACAGTTGGCATTTTGAACGACCACGATCATGATTGTGTGTCAGATAGAGGAGAACCACGAAACAAGAGATACCCGCGATGACAGATGGCCAATTGCTCAGATAAAAGGCTTCAAAGCGTGGAGTGAAATCTTGAAGACAGTCGGCATCGCATCGACAGCGGTAGTACGTGGGACAATTTCAACTGCGGCCGGGCCGCTGATAACAGTGTGAGGTTATTCCATCGGCTCCTGACCCGACTCTTCACCGCCACCAACGTTCGATACACACTGGGAACGGCTGAATGGGCGGTTCTCAGTTACAATCATATGGATGTGGGCATTCTTCTGGAGGACTTCGGGCAATATAGATTTTGCGGATTTCCTTTTGTCCACCGAGACTAGCCAGCGCCGGGCACACCTCTCACATCAGATGTCTCCAATTGACACCAATCTACGCAGCACTCGGGCTCCCTGTGGGAAAGTTGAATCTAGTTTCATGATTTGTTTGGCGATCGGGGTTTCTCGTTCACACACGCTTCCGGACAGGTAACCTTCACATACCAAGCGGGGTGTTTAATTCAAAAAGGTTTATTGACACTACAACGCCTGAGTTCATTGTCCTTAGCTCATGAGAAAAAACAGTAACGTCCTCGCCCGGACCTCACAAACCTCCCACCGTACCATCTTCAACCCCTTCCAACCATCAAACCCAACGACCCCCAGTCCACCACTCTGTCTCAAAATATCGAACTCAAGGCCATATCATCCTCACCACACCCTCCGCAATCTCAAACATCTCCAAGTCGAGTTTTATTATCTCGATCTTTGCGGAACATATCCGCGCCCCCAACAGCACTCTCTCCGTCTCCACCTTGCACCAGTCACTTCTTGCACGGTCGGAGGGGCCGAGTGCATCAATTTTACGCTCATACTCGTCGATCTTGTCCCTGAGGACGGCTACCTTCCTCTGTAGCGCGCGGATTTTGTCGCCTGGAGTCATGTTTGGTTGTGGTTGTTTTTGTGCTGAGCTTTTGTTGTGAGCGGTGGGTTGCGTTGGTACGGCAGGCAAGGGGCTGTTATGTAGCTGGCTGAATGGCTTTGCTAGGAATGCTCAAGGTATTTCAATTCTATTTGTGTTCCGGCGCTGAGAATGGGCTGTAACAACTGGCGGTGGGAGTCCTACTCGTGACGATTGTTGAAGGTGTTCAACAATGATATTTCATGTGGGAGTCATAATCCGGCTTTCTAATAATGCATAAGTCTAAAGACGTGGACTTTATATCCTGGTAGCAGATTATCAAGGTCAGATAACTATATAGGTTTTGGCCCCGACACCAAACCTTAACACTAAGATTAACCCTCTAAACTACCGCCAAATACTCTACAGCAACCACTCCACACCGCTCGGCGAGAGAATCAGATCAATCTACTAATCATCTGATCATTCTACCTCCGTGTCACATCCATAGACAGGGATCCCAAAGGTTCACCCGTTTCCTTCGCCAAACAGGTTTGAGCAAACCGGTTCACTTGGTATTTTGGTTCAATTTTGTCTTTGAGCTACTTCGGTTTGAGTGGTTCATCCCAATCAAAGCCCAGCTCAGACTGTTTTACTAAACGGTTCTATCATGCAGTTACCCGTCACATGGAGAACATATTTCCTAACCTTGAATGGGTCTTCGCAGGCCCAAGTACACCAAATTGACGCAACGAGCTCTGAATATACATTGAGTTTATGAACCTGCAAGCTAGAGGAAAGAACGGTGCTGGTTGTTGAACCGGTTTAGAAACCCTTTACCCAGTTCAGTTCAGTTCAGGCCAATTGGAGATGTAATTCAGTTTAGTTTGGCATGGTATGGCCTCTGGATACAACCAGATTCTAGAGATGGAATCGCTGTCTATTGGGCCAACGCTAGGCGTCTCTTGGCCTCTCTTGAGCGCAAGTCCCGCCCCCTCATGACCACGGGGTTCTGGCGTCGAGTTTCACAACACGGTCTTGATCTCTTGGTCCATTCCGGTCCTCTGTATAGCCCACATGTGGAAGAGGGTCTCAATTCTATTCCACCATTCCGGTTCTAACAGTGGGTGGTGCGTACCTTATCTGGGACCTTTAAAGCCGATAGTCATGTGACCTTGAAATATATATCACTCGGTCATCAGAAGTCACATTTCATCTTTCTCACATCTTTTCGTCACATCACTCGTATGCGTTGCAAACTATACTTCTGTTGCCACAGCCCCCAAATTTCTTATTATTAATCAGCAGGGAATGAAAATATACGCGCTCTGACCTTATACCTCACACCAGACATTATGAAAACCGTCCGTAAACAAGAAGACCTTCAGCCCCCGATCTCAAACCTCACTGTGCCAGACATCGCCCGGGGCTCGTTCCCGAAGTGCCTTCATCTCATCCTCACAGCTATCTATCTCGCTCATCACACCGCCCATCTTGCCCTTGCACTTTGCAATTTCCGTCTCCACGCTGCTCCAACCAGTGGTGTATGACCAGGAGGAGTTGGTGTTGGGATTTGTCTCCAGCGTCTCAAGGAGGGCTTCGTATTCGTTGTATTTGGCCCACAGGGCATCTAGCTTCCTATGGAGAGAGCGGAGCTTGGTCGCTACAGACATTTTGAGTTGGTGTTGTGAGTTGTGGTGTTTGCGGTTTGTGGTGTGTGCGAGTTGTGGTGGGAAGGAGGGAATGAGTATTGCAGGGTTCGGGGTGCTTAAAGGCAGAAGGGTTCGGGCTGCCTTAAAAGCAGAGGGCTGCTTTGAACCTGAAGGCTGAGATGGGGGCTGTAATTCTATTCGTTTGTCAGGGCGGTGAGGATTGGGGCTGGGTTCTTGATTCGTGAGTTTTCCTTCTTTGATTCATGTCATCTGATGCGTACTTTGTCATCTGATTCGCACTTGAAAATGCATAATGATCGACTTTGAATTCAAACTCTACTATCTTTGCAGGCTGTTACAAAACCAGACAACGTTAACCATCTATCTACTAACTATCCATCTAATACCTATTCGAGCTGCTGTGAACGTTAGTGTTTTCGTCTCATTCCACAATCTTCCCACGCTCCACCCCCCCCTTTAGCGCCATAGTCTCCTCGTGGGCGGACCGTTCGCATCCCGAAGTGCGGCAATGTCGTTCTGTAATTTTTCAATATCATCCTCAGCCCGAGAAATCTTGGCGTTGAGGGCAGCTATATCCCTCCTTGGCTTTTCCCTGTCTACCCCCGGAACGTACTGGTCCGGCCAGGCTCCCTCGGTACTCAGCTGTAGGATGTCGTTGAGTATGTCAATGCGGTCTTCATAATTTTCGATCTTCCTCTGAAGTGTTGCTATTTTGTCCTGAAGAGAACGGATTCTTGAGTCTGGTGACATTCTTGTGTATGTCATGTGGAGGGTTGTAGGCTTGGGTTTTGGGTCTGAATGTGTGGCTTTGAATTGAGAGCTAGTGCTTTCGATATGGAGTTGTTGGTGTAGGTTATGGGTTATGGAGGTGGTGTAGAGGACTTAAATAGCACCGGTGCTTGGGATGTGAATTGAATTCTACCATAGCTCCGGGATATCAATGATAATGGATCTGTCCGGTGACCGGGCAGCTCACGTTAGATGATGAGTCCTTGTAACTGTCAAACAAGTAAACCCATGTAACCCAGCTCCACTCATTGAGATAATAGGTGCTCTGAATGCATAATCTAAGGCATATTGATCACCTTTGTTCATAATGACTAAAAGTAAGAGCACGTACTCACCTGATATAGATTCAGTTAGTCTGGAGCTGGCTCAACATTTGCAGAGCTCTCCGACAGTGGTGACTCGTCCCATCTTGTGGGTTTACAACGGGAGGATTATAAACCAGTTGGTGAATAGATTTGATCAAGAGAATTATGAAGATAGCCCGCGAGATATTTTGTACCATCGCAGCTGCGGTTGAAAGCATACCGGGATCCTTCACGATCGGGGGTGTGTATGACTAGAACTCTGAGGGCTCGAAGAGATATTATGGACCTCCGGTATTTAGCCTGGAGTTGAATACCGCGAAAGAGATGGGGCAGGATTGCATTTGTATTTCCTCGGTGTAGAGAAAAGCCGTGCTTTTTCTTCGTTGGTTCTGTCGAGGCGGTTCACTCAACTGCTGTATACGGCAGCTTCCGAGTCATTAATGAGGTAAAGAAGAAAAAAAAAATATTCCGCGTCATGCGATAGCACTCGATAATTCCAAGGCCAGAGCAGATCCACCGCTGCATCGAAACCAACAGTTCTACAACATCAGGACTGACACCATTCCTTAACACGAGCCCGACACCTAATGGACGGGATATTTTGGCGTCTTGAACGTCAGCCAGTCTTCGCAACCTGCGAACCAGCTCTACCTATATAATCAGGTCTTGAGATAGCCTCGTCGCCACATACCATCCTCCTTGAAGCAATACTAAGGACATCGAGTTTGACAAAACCCACCCCTGCTATCAGACTCGGTGTGTTTCTGCCACAATGAGCGAGCCAAGGAAGAGTCCGGGTATTAATTCTAACGTTGGAAACTATCTAGATCGGCAGGGAAAGCTATTTGATGTAAGACTCACATGGGGCCTCGTCTTAGCCGCTACTATGCGCCCCACAACTCATCACTCTACTGTACTGGTCGATATAGAAGTTCGGACGATACAACCAAGCCGTAAAGTCTGTAGCTTCTGAATGATCCCAGAGGTCTTCGTTGCAAAACACGTGAAAGGTCGTACCCGAAGTACAGAGGGTGTGAAAGACGATCAAGAAGCGAGTTCCTTTCTATGGCCGGACGCTGGATTGGCAATTCTTTACTATTTAGGATAGTTACAAAAAAGCAAAGACACAATGTGTCCAGAGGGGTGTCCAGAGTGGTGTTGCGCTGAATCGAAAAAGAGAAAAGAAGAGCGATGTTGCGGTCCTTTTTTTTTCTTTGGTATATTATACACATGTATCACTCGATATTACCAACTCTATCTATCATGGTCAGTTGAGCTTGACCAAAGTACAACACCCCTTAATACCAGCGTTATCCAGAGTTCGGGATATCAATGGAATCTGTCACAAAGTAATATGGTAAGCGAATTGGGCTGCAAGATAATTGTTTCCTACATGTGAGTACAAGGTTTAAGTAACCTTGCCAAGCCTCTGTGATCGTCCGGCGTTTCAGCCGCCCCCGATTCAAAACAATCAAGGCATATTATCGGGATATCTTCACACCCAAGATACTAGTCATATCTCGACAAGCTAACTAGGCGTTAGAAGCTATACGTTGTAGAAGGCTACTACAATGGGTCAAACCCCCTCCTCCGAATTCCGGTATGCTGCGGTTGTGTCTCTTTCTAAGGTTGCATTTTAACCTCTTTTATGTAAGCAATTTAAAGCCACAATGAAGATCGACGTATTACTTTCTATAAGACCTTTGTCTTGGTTAGCCTGTTGTCCTCCGTCATTCAATGCGAAAGCCTGCACGGTAATATGTCTATAAAGTGTTGGCTGCTTTGATCACCAGACCTTTTTTTTTTTTGTTCGACTCATTAATTGCACTCTCCATTGCCAGACTCGGAACAGCCAGTAGTACAAACAACTTACTTTAATACATCGGCAACATGGAACACGTTCAAAAAGCCCTCCCCTCTCTGGATAAATCTAGAAGCCTAATCGAAAAGTTCCATGATATAGCCCAGGTTGGCGCATGCTTCGGGGAGCATTACCCACAGGACGCGGAGGGAGCTCAGGAACGTATCAAGGCTGAGTTTCATCTCATGTTATATGGCGAGGAGGACCTCAATAAGATGAGAACCTCCCTCTTCGAAGAAATCATCGTTTGGACAAAATGCTGCGATGACCTGACCGCCTATCTCAACACCTACAAACGTTTAGCGGCGGCATATCTCCACTGCGAGGATATGCTCATGCACGAGGTGGCGTGGCAAGGTGCCCGTTTTTGGTTTGCCCACTATCAGAGTTGTGAGGAGTCTTTGGGGTCTTCAAAAGCCCACATAAGGACGCGCGAGATAACCGTTAACTGCCTCCTAGGGAAGGGTACTTTTGAGAATAAGGATGAAGACTATGACGATGACGGTGAGCGGAGTAGGTTGTATTGGGAGTAGGTTGTATTGGGAGGTGTAGGTTGTGTTCAGGAGTATTTTCAGGGGAAATCGTGCTCCGTGATTCATGACAAACATGTATCTTGGCGAAGAAATTATAAAAACATGTAGGAGTTACACTCATGTAAAGAAAACACCTCTATCCGTAAATGAACCTTAAATCTACGGATGACGTACTGTACTTGAAGGTGCGAACGTCTGGTGTCCCACTTTGAACGAATCTTCTTGGTTCTGTGATAACAGTGGGAGGTAGAACAGAATGTTAACATTCTAAGCATCAATCGCAAAAGGAAAATGATTGTGGGGGGATCTGGGTGTCGGTAACAGTAATCCATACCCGTTCTTCTTTACAGCTTAATGGCGGAGCGTCCCAAGAAAGGTACATACTTGTAAGGCAGCGAGCGACCTTGGTGGTAAGGTCTGGTGGGTTAGGGTTGTGGTTGCTTCTGAACGAGACCATGTATTGCATATATAGGCATGCGAGATAGTGATTAATGTGTTCGGTCATAGAACGATGAAAATGGGGCATCCCGTCCGCTCTGCCATACCCAAGCATCGTATCGCCTAGTTAGTACTGCAGTGGGTGACCATGTGGGAATCCTGGGTACCGAACTCTTTTGTTGCTTTTTGTTTTTTCCGGGTTGCTTTGTTGCTTGCCGCGGGGCAGAGGGCGGGTAATCTAACCCACGCTCCGCAACGGCTCAGCCTGCTGCGCCGCGTCTGCCTGTGGTGCTGGCCGCGGGAACCTAGCCCGGGTTTCAGCCGGACACTTGCATAACAACACTACATCTAGCTTCCCGACCAACCACCGCCACCAACTGTTCGGGCATCCGGGCGAGTGGCGAAACCGCCCATTGGGTTTTGGGTCACAGGTCGCAAATCATAACCGGGTGGGGTTCTGCATGCAGCGGGTGTTTTACACACTGGCCACTGGTGGTAAAGCCCGGTTCGGCCGTGCCCTAGCTGTGGCCACCGGAAGTGGCAATTGCAATGTGCGGTTCGAAACCTCAAACCAATCAATGGATCTGGCTAGATCTTGGTGATCCCCTAGTAAGCACAGCGAGCGAACAACAACAGCACACACGCTTCCCCGGGATCATGTCCGGACAAAAAGCCTGGAACTACAGAGCAGGGCGCAAGATGGCTAACGCAGCGGCCTGCACCCCGTTGGCGTTAGTAATCTGGGTTTCGAGCATCCCGATCGACAGCCCACATTCTCGGCTTCCGGGAAACCGCTGGGAGCTCGGTAGCCTGTGTGGTAGGTGCCATCGCAGTAAATGCAGCGCGACACGCTGAGGTATCCGTGGCGCTGGGGCCGTGGGAGGGAGGCCAGTTGCGATCCCAGGTGGCGTCCGTGGGATTGTCTCGGCTTGGTTGTGTCTGGCCTCATGCTGGGACTGGCTGGTGCTACGTTTACAGTGACGGTGGTCACCCGTTTTCGGGCGCTCGCACCGCTCAGCTGCCACGGGGACCGAATAATCGAGGACGTGCAAGCCGCGCCATCCGTCGTGTTGTTGCGAGTGCTACTAGTTCTGGGGCTAGTATCATCGCTGTGACCGGGCGAGCTGGGCATGCCGTTGGTTCATGAATACCAATGGATGGGTGTGGGATGTGGCTCCGTGACGCATGGAGGAGAATAGTTACCAGGCAGGCATCTTCAGCGATGGCTATAATACGACACTCATAGGAAGCCACTTGCATGCTGTGTTCTGACCCATTCGCGGATTCTACGCATACGCTGTACATTCATCGAATGGGTATCTCGTTTCAAGTAGGCATTTACTATTCCGGATGCCTGCCTGATGGACAACCCGCCTTGTCCTCCAAATGCCGTGCGGCAAGGAAATAGTAAACATAGCCGTTCTTATCTTTAGAATGCTGAAGCCCGCCCTTCTCTCGGACTCGCTGAAGCCACCTACTGAACATGGTTGCGGATACTCGTAGTTCATCTGACGGTATCGATAGGTTTGTGCAACAAGGTCCAGGATTTAACTTTCATTGTCCAGTTCAAAACAGTCAAGTTAGGTTGATCTCACTAGCCATATGTCTTGTACCAGTACGATATATCGAATTGTTCGGTCAATGTGTAGCATCAGCAAATGGGACAGAACACCACGACGATGCTCGAGACCTAAACGGCAACGAATTCAGGGCTGATGTCGTTTCTACACTCGTGGATGCATGCAATTCAATGCAAGTTGCCTTTGCCAGCATATTATTTTTCGCCGCTCCCTTGGCGGTTGGGGCTAAACCATCGTGACAAGTTTCTACTTACGTATTTCTCCATTGAAGAACACTGTGACGACGAGAGCCATCCAAAGCACTTTGAACGACATTGGTCCGGCAATCGGGAACGAAGAGGCGCTGCACGAGACGTATTGTAGAGTAACGGATAGCATCCGGGCGCAGTGAAAGAGTTCGAGGCTTGCTGTCAAAGCTCTGACATGGCTCCTAACCGCAGATCCCACTACGAGCTCCGCATGGCCGTCACGGTGGACTACAACTTGAAGAGCGGTCACAGAAACACCAGCTCATTCGACGAAGCAGAAATGCCGGGACAATCACTGATCCTTGGTGTGTGTCGTGGGCTTTTGATGATTGATCACAACAGCTACATGTTCAAGCTCGTACATTACTCTACTTACGTGTATCTCTAACGGGCCTGTGCACTGGAGCTACGAGGGAACTATCGTCTCACGGTTGCTCTAGCTCTGCTGGATTATCTGTGGTTGAGCTACATCCAACCGACCCACGCTGTTGCTGAATGCGGGGCTACTAGGTGTTGATCCATCACACTCGCGGAACCCTGCACACGCCCATTCAGGCCTGTCGTCACATTTTTCCAAAAGAAGACCTGCTTTTGCTCTGGCGAAATACGACACTGGTGAGGTATTTTGGCAAACAGTAAGTTGTAGTGCTGCTAGCCATCCTCCCCCCGATATTTGTCCTCCCCGCGATCTTTGTTCTCCCCGTGGTGTTTGTGGGCGAACAGTACTTCGAATACGGACGATTGCATGCAGCGACGGCATGAGGAAGCACCATCCTCGCCGATCTCTTTCAAGACGATGGGACCGACCCCCATGACCCTGAGACGAATACAGCACTGCATGTAGCTGCCGGGGAAAGCCTGGTCGGCCTGGCCAGATTCAGCTCACGAAAGGTGTTTAGGTAAGTTCAACCAGCGGCCGAAGATGCACACCCCTCTCGTACGCAATGCGCCGGGACCAGATAGATATGGCTCTGGAGTCATTCAGCAGCGGTCCAGATGTGGCGCTTGGGTTGGAGGAGCCCGGTTGGACATAGGAAGAGGCGTGCGACCTAAATATGCTGTAGCTCTTGTTCAATATTGGACTCAGCGTAGAGCGTGAGCTGTAAGATAAGACATACCTGTTCCACGTCGTATGCAATAATGACTCTGCTGTTGTGAACCTTCTCCTACGGAAGCGTGTGAAAATGCATGGTAGTGGCTGGGGAGGAGGCGTACGCCACTGCACGTGGGGGCGGCGTGGGCCAGAATCGACATAGGCTGACTGCTGCTATAGCGTGGGTACGGGGAGCACGAGGAGGAGGAGGAGGAGGAAGTGGGGGCGGATGAGGAGGATGGGGGTGAGGAAGACGATGATGAGAATGAGAATGAGGATGAGGATGAGGATGAGGATGAGCTTGATGTTGAGGTTGAGGTTGAGGTATGTCACTCGGGTAAACTGTGTTCCAGGTCAAACTACTACTACATGGGAAACGTAAGAAGCGGCGACCACCGGGTTTAGATAAGCTAATCATTATAGAGGTACCGTTAAGCAACACTAGGCCTAGAGAAGACATAGTAAATGTGACCCATATATCAGAATAAGGTCGCGAAAAATCAGGAATTGACTGGTTTGGTAATACTCGGAATGGAAAGATGGAAATTAAACCTCACAAAAGCGACATGCTGCTGCAACGTGACGAAGGGTTCTTTCGAGGAAGCTGTGAGCATCAGATTACCTGGCGTGTGGTGCGGTACACCTCTAGGTCATTACCATTCCCTCCTTGTCGAATTTGCTAAGAACACTTGATTTAGGGGATTTATGTGGTCTTATTATCGTCACATCGCTCCCAACGATCTCGCTGCGATTTAAAGGAATATTCTTGCCATTTGAGAGTATATCGCTGCCTACTACATCATGGGACTCCTTTTTAATTCTCCACTCCGCCAGATGAAAGGCCTGCTGCCGAGGATACTAATGTTGGCATCTCGGGGGAGCTCATAAT
Source organism: Morchella sp. 2016-41 (assembly GCA_024713855.1). Classification (NCBI taxonomy): domain Eukaryota; kingdom Fungi; phylum Ascomycota; class Pezizomycetes; order Pezizales; family Morchellaceae; genus Morchella; species Morchella sp. 2016-41. Next base: position 2,381,342 of record JAMGZD010000002.1, on the reverse strand, counting down.
TCTAATTCAAGGGGAGAAGGGGGCAATCTTTGAGTAAAGTAGATATTAGTAGCTTTAAGATATAATGAGACATTTTCTAATACTGTTGCCAGATAGCCGAGATGGTACACCTTCTATTCTATGAGCTCGTAACCAGGGCCTCTCGTTGGCACTCCCGAACAATGTTTGAGAAGGCATAGCGGTAACAACTGCACCCAGAATTGCTTTATGTCGAGGAGGGTATCATGAAAACCCGAGAACTTTGATGATAGATGCAGCATACAAAATTCGAAGTATGATCAACAAAGTTCAAGGGTTAAGTGGATGAAAGAAGATATCATAAGAAAAAGATACCCACTCTCCCACGAGCATGAGCCATTGACCTAGGAGAATTGAAAAGTATGTTTTTTGATCAACCTTTACGGGCTTCATTACGTTCAGCAATGCTATCCTAAAAGCTGTTAGAAAGAAATAGACTACGCTAACAGCACGCTGACCTTATTATAACTTCCAATATGTCGATCCAGGTCTCTCAAGTCGCTATTGAGACATCCGAAACACTCCGAGATGGATAGGTCCACACACATGATACACCAAACCATCTTTACCATAAAGCAGTTGACCGACAGTCTCACTTCCGGGGAAGCAAGCATTCGCTGGCGCGCTTCGAGCTGCAAACAGTACATGGCAAGCCAAGCAACGCCTTGGTAGCCAGAGCAGTGTGTCGTGCTGGTGAGGCGAGTGGCCACCGCCACTTGCAAACTCGAGCTGGGCGTTGAGCTGCATGTACTCCTCGCCGCAAATAGTTCCAACTGCAGAGGCGCCCCTGTGGAGGTACGGACCGTCAAGGAACGGAAAGGCCGCCTCTCCTGCGATAGAATGCTCGCTCTTCTGAGTCTCAGATGGCGCGGGAGTCTTTGGCGGAGTAATGAGATTTTCCTGATTTTGCTTCGCTGATACAGGCGTGGCGGGATGATGATGCGGATGCTCCAAAAACTCGTTTCGGAGATGGAACTTCAGCATTCCTCCGCATCTCACGACACAGGCGCCCGTTATGGCGCCATCGTGTTCGTTGAGGGTCTGGGTGAAGTCATACGATCGGCCGGGGCATGGACACTCTGGGTGGTGGTCGAGGAAGGATACAATGATAACATCGTCGATGGTGAGGTCTCCAGGCAGGATTTCGGAGGTAAGGAGGAACATCGCTGCAGAGTAGAGATGGAGTCCGGTAAGTTGACCCGAGGGGAATAGACGCTTCAGTTATCGATAGTGGTGGGATGTATCGCTTCGTGACTTATGATGGCACTGTTTGTGCTCGTGATTGAGTTTGTGGTTGGATGGTTGTGTTTATTTTAGAACTCGGTGTGGTGTCGAGGGGCCGGATACCAACGCCGAGGCAGCTTAGGAGGTGGAAGGGGGGGAGCGCTCAAAGCATTGCTGAGTGGCTGTATGGAGAGGGGGACTGTAAAGACAGTGATCTTAGCCCGGTGCAGCGAGATTTTATAAATCACTGGTTTAAACGGTGTCTACATTCGTTTGATAAGGAGCAAACTAGACCGAGATTCCACAGTAGGATTATTTGTGTACCTTTGAAGGTAATTAAAACACAACCCCGAGATGGTGGTTTAAGGGTGCACTTTTGAGGATATCTTGATTCCAAGATGTGGTGGATTGTATAAAGACTGGAAGCAGCCGGATCAACTGAGCACAAGAAATGCTATAGATAGTGGTCTATAAACCATTTATCGGTTATATAAAAATAAAAGATCTAAGCACAGCGGAAGATGATTCTTCAGCCTGCATCGCTCGTGTTCTGCTCTTTTCTCAGTTTCGCGCACATCGATGATGACCACTCGGGGCACCAGAGCTAGAACTGAAGTTGTATGATATTCGTCGGGTGAGCAAACGGTTGTGAGACCTTATCCGAACGTTGGTGGGACCTTATTTGAATATTTGAAGAGACAACACTGCTCAGAATGGTTCCGAAATACCTGTCTATAAAAAATCTCAAATGCAACCCGGACAGAAACGTTATGATTATGCTTTGAAAGGTAATGAGGATTCTTTGAAATTCTATTTTCAAATCTTTTAGTAGTATGAAGTAGACAGAGACTCAATGTGTAATTGCTTGAAACAAATTCGCCAGCCTTAGCAACATATCAGCTCCACCTACTACTTCCTCCCTACTGCGGACCCCCACCCCCCGCCTCCCACTCGCCCAACACAAATGAATACAAACCCGCCACGGCATTGAACAAAAGGCCCCTGGCACCACCACCACAATCACCGCCCATCCAACCACCACCTACTCGGGCACCACCTCCCCACAACACCACTCCCCACCCCCGACCACCAGAAAACACGTCCTACAGAGCCCCACCAAGTAGCGCATATGCGGCAGCGCATTGACAGACCTGAGCACCATCTCATCCCCCGGATCGCAATTCTCGTACAGCCTCAGCATCAGCACAAACAGGTTTTGGTGCTCGGGGTATATCGCATTTAGGATATAGAGGTCGCGGCGGATCTCTGAGAGCGGCAGCAGGCCGGCCCCACCACCACCAGCACCGCCGTCACTCCCACCGGCGCCGGGCAGCGGCTGCATCCTGAACTGGAAGCGCGGCGCGGGGTTGTAGCCGGGGGAGTGGAAGTCGAGGTGCTCGTACTCGGTTGGGAGGGGCCCGCGGAGGGCGCGAACGGCGTCCATGCGCGCTTGCAGGAAGGCGTCGAGGCGGGCTTGGGCGGCGGGGTCGGTGTCGGCGTCGGGGTCCGCGTCGCTGTCGAAGTCTGTGAAGATGTCTGGCATGGGGGGTGGGGAGGAGGGGCAGTAGGGCTCGGTGGGGCGGGGGTTGTGGCATTGCTGGTGGGGGTGGGGGTCCACGGCGTGGGGGTGGTGGTGAGGTGGTCGCCGTTGTCGCTGGCGACGTAGGTGGCGGTGCTGTCCGAGTGGTGGTGGTCGGGGGGGTGGGTGCAGGGGCTGGGTGTGGTGTGGCGCCCTGGGTGGTCGTCTTCGGCGGTGATGGAGAGCTCGTCTTCGACGGTCGCTTGGTAGGTCGGGGGGCGGTTTCCGAGGGCTAGGGTAAAGGTGGTGATCTCAGCGATAGCTCTGTGGGCGTGTGACGGCCCCTCTGAAGTATCGGCCGGGCTGGGGTTGGGCATGCGTTGATAGTGCGAAGTCGACATGGCGACTTTCTCTGCCCGGTGGTGAGAAGATGATTCGAGGGATGTATGAGTTATGAGGAAGTACCGTAAAGGCGTACCTCTTTTGTTCCCCTAGTAGGGATGTTTGGAATCCTTGTTGTGTTGTCTGAGAGTCCAGGACTCTATGGCAAAGCAATGGTCAATGAGATGATGATGACTGAAGTAAACAGGATGTAGGCGGCGGAACAATAGCTTGTTGATTTTCGTAAGAATGTGCCAGGATGTTGGACGTTGCAGGATCAGCTGGTTGGGGGATGATCGTTGTTACAAGTTCTGGGACGAGACGAGAATCGGCGTCCTCTGTGTTTTAGAAGTTTGGAAACCTGTAAGAGAAACGTCGTTAGAGGTGTTTCTCAATGATTTCTGATGCACTGCTCTGCCGGGCCAGTGGTGTTGATACAAAGTAAGACACCAGAAGGTTGAAACCGCAGAGGTGGATGTGCGGCTGGTTGGGTTAGGGACGTGTTGAACAATGACAATTGCGGGCCTCCTATTAAAATGCGCTGCTAACAACAGGCTATCGCCACCCCACGGATCTCCCTAAAATCATCTACCCCCGTCTCTCCGTATCAAGCAACAGTTTCATGAGATACCGTACCAAACAAGGCTACCATATAAATACGGAATTGTTTAAAACTTCCGAATTAAATGGAAATTATAAATATTATACCGTAGCTTATACCGTAGCAGTACAGTAGCAATACCGTAATTGTGTTTTTTGGTACTATAGTTTTCGCCAGTCCGATTAGAGACACATGCTCACACAGGGCCCATTTCCAAACGGCTCACTCGTTCTACTATATCAAGCAGTCTTTCGGGAGCCAATTCTGTCAGTATCTTGGCTCAGATGAGACCCTGGGCTCGGCCCCTGACACCAGGGTCGTCGCGCGGAACACTGAACGTCGAGTGATATTACATGATCCCAAAGTCCGGAACCAATACATGTAGATAGAATATCACCGCCTAGAACCGCCCTATCGGGATTCAGCAAGTGGTAGTCTATATAGTACTAAAATGGGGCGTGTCTCAGTCGCCCGAAAACGAGACATGTTGGAGTGGTATGGTTGGTAAGAACAGGTTCGGACATGGGTTCAGACAAGGTAGTGGAGAGCGGTAGGAACAGCTGTACAGCGATGGAGAAAATCTTGCAAAAATATTGCAAGAGTCCTATTCCACGGGGCAGCCACCTAAACCATGTTTTGGACCCCTGTTTCTGTGATAATATTCCTCAACACTGTAGGAGCAGGGGTACAAACAGGCGTGGGAGGCGAGGATCCTATTGTTACGGGATTTCGAGTGAGAGGTTGTGATGGAAGGACAGGGAACCGGATATAACAATAGAAAGGTATCGAGGGGTGTGGGGGCACCATGTGCGACCACACCTGCATTACACTATCAGGCGACACACCTCGAGCGTGGTGTGCTGATGGCTGCAGGCCGTTCCCCTTAGAGAAGGTGACCAACGTAATAGTATAGTGCAACCCGATAGCTGGCATTTGTGAGTTAAAGCGATTACGCGAGATAGAGTGTACTAGATAGAATACGGACCCAATAAGGGGTTCCAATCTTGTATAAATAGAGGAGCAGATTCCCGCGAGCTGAGGGAATCATTATAACCTCGAGATCAGCAAGCAGAACCCGGTCTATTAAATTATATCGTTTAAAAGCTACAAAACTATTGCTTAGCATTGCTATATCTTTAATATCCCTTTACACCTATAAACAGGAGGACGAAAAAGTTGATTTTGTAAACTAGGGTAACTACATGGGATGATAACTGTTGTAAACGAGTTTGATTAGCTATTCTGAACCCACATTTCATACAATAGTTAAATATTTTATTTTTAATAACGTTCACATTATAGATTACTATTTGGTAAGCCTGGAAACATTTCACTAATGTTCATAGCCGGATGCGCAAACTGCAAACATGATAAAGTCATCGCAAAATTCAATAACAACCACAGTAGGGTTTTGTTAAGAGAGTTTAAAGCTTGTTTGGTAATTATCTCCAGCACTATTTTGCCAATTTTTATTCATGTTGATTTAATATTGGTAGATATAAGAAGATGGCTGGCAGCTTTATGGGATCAACAACTTGCGAATAGCTTGAAGATTTGTATTATACGTGAAAATATATGTTATGGGAATACAGAATTCCATTTCGTAGCCATAATCTTGAAGAGCTAGTATACAGGAACGGCAATAACTGTGTACTTGCACATGTCTCAGTTACCTTTTGGAATCAAAGTGATTAGATATGGATTGGTGAATATTGTCTAGGAGCTATGTGTAGTGGTTGCATTAATCAACGGATAGCAGCGTCTTGAGAGATTAATCGCCGTTTTGGATGCTATCGCAAAAGGGTAATGTTTATCTATTATCTTTGCCATCTCTAACCCACTATCTGTAATACTTTCTTCATTCTGATTATCCTGTTGCAAGGAAATTTCTACCACTACTCCGAGTCGCAAATACTATTCGGCAGTGACGTTTACATAAGTTAAATACACTGCTGACCAACCACCTGTAGGGGATAGTGGTGGCGTCCATGATTTGCAAATCCAAGCAGAGCTTTAGCATATGCAAGTACCATTGAATCTACGGGAAAATGTCTCACCAACTATTGCAATGTTGCATCTTCACGCCCCCAATAATTTGGCTGATTTACAATATAAATAGTATCCCAGTCGGGAGTTTAAAATATTGCAGCACTTTAAAATTTAACAATACGAGGTTGATTGTTCAACGCAATCCACAACACAGTTTGTGATCGATTGGAGGATGCTTTTATAGATCAAGTGGTAGAGTCGTTGGGTATTGAAGAGTTGTATTAGTCAAGATGTTTTTGTTGTATTCTATGGGTATCTGTCCATCGCGAAATTTGAGTCATGAGGGATTAGTCATTCTAGAATTTTCTTAGGTATATTACAGGGTCCCCCTTCGCTTTACTTCTGTTTCTCTTCTTTTCTTTCTCTGACGGCGCGGGGTATTGGAGACAAGCGGAGATATCGAAGCGAGAACCGACTCGAGATACGTTCAGAGACTAGGACAGGAAATTGGCCTCGAATACCAATTGAACAGAATAGATTGATAACTAAAAGATTCTAGGAGTGGCTCCGCCTAGTGTGATATACTAGGTGAGACCGAAAAATACTGAATACAAATGAAGACATTGCGTAAGGAAAGAAGAAGACAAGAGAAACAGAAACGAAGTGAGTGAGAGCCTTCTAATATATCAAAGGAAATCCTCTGATGACTAATCCCAATGACTCACGACATACAACCAAAATAGAAACCCATAAGTGATCCCGATCTTTCCTTCCGCACTCCTAACCTGAAACGCCTAGCGCTGACCCTATCCTCCGAGTGCCTTCCTAACCCATACATCTTAACCGAGACGATAGTTATCCTTCACTTCACTACCCGATTCCGCAATGTTCTCGACGCCATAGCAGGTGTTGGTGGTCGTGCCGCGATAGTTTCTTACTTTCTTGAACATACTGATTACAAATGATTGATTTAACCAGGTATATTATAATAGGATGAGCCATATATATATCTCCACGGTTAACCAATACTTACGCTGTTATTTCTCTTTTCAAGAAGATCTTCGGACCTCCATTGAACTAACCCGACAGCCATTACCGTCGGCTCTCGTACCATTCAGAACACACACGCTATCACTGCCTCTTGAGAGCTGCAGAGCATCTCCAATGGCCTGCTGTTATGTGGGGCCAGTAGGCGAAACAGAGGAGGTCCAAGGAACACAGCCAAAGCGAAAGACTTAGAGGTAGACTCTAAGCAAAACGAGAAACCGTAAAACTCTTTTGGCCGATGAGACCAAAAGATCGTCGACTATAGACTATGGAGGATAATGACTTTGTATTCCTTAAAATACAAGAGAGAGAGAGAGACCTTTATATTGCTTTGAAGTACAACACTCATCGCACGCCGAACCGACCACCTGACAAAGAAAAACAAACGAAAAACAAACGGTAACAAACAATCAAACGCGCATCAGCAAAAAAAAAAATCCTCCAAGACGGATTGTACGTCCAGACGTACCGATTCGTCTTTTGCGACCAAAACCTCGTCTTTTGCTACCAAAAACTCGCATTTTGGTCGTCCCGCGCGTCCCGGAGATGCGAAATGTGACATGTCGCCTTTGGCGCCTAGTATGCGTCTCAAATGTGACGCCGCCTTTGACGCCTAGTATGCATCTCAAATATGACATCTCGCCTTTAACGCCTTTGACGCCGCGGATGTGATATTCTGCCTATGTACTGGCGCTAATGCTAATACCGCTAGCTAAATGACGTCGGATTTGACGCTTTCTCCACACCGTGAGGATCCACCCACACCTCCACCCACACCTCCACCTCCACCTCCACCTCCACCTCCATGCCTACCTACCTCGCCTCCTACCTCACCTCCTACCTCACCTCCTACCTCACCTCCTACCTCACCTCCTACCTCACCTCCTACCTGTATCGACACCTACCTCCTACCTGTACCGACCTCCTGCCTGTATCGACACCTACCTCCTACCCGTATCAGCGCCTGGATACGTATTTACCTTCCTCTGCATTTTGACGCCTTTACTGACACCTACTAGGCTCCAAATACTGGACAATTTGGACACCTACCAGGCACCGAATACTGCACGATTTGGACACCTCCTAGGCACCGAATCCTGCACCTACCAGTCACAGAATACTGCACCAAATGGACACCTCCTAGGCAGCGAAGACTGCACGATTTGGACACCTACCAGTCACCAAATACTGCACGATTTGGACACCTACCAGTCACCGAATACTGGACGATTTGGACACCCCCAGGCATCAAATGGACACCTCCTAGGCAGCGAATACTGCACCAAATGGACACCCCCAGGCAGCGAATCGACACCTACCAGTCATCAATACTGCACCAAATAGACACCCACAGGCAGGGAGGTCAGCGGGCAGGAGGGCAGGCAGTAGGCAGGTCAGCGGGCAGGAGGCAGGTAGCAGGCAGGTCAGCGGGCAGGAGGCAGGCAGGCAGCGTAGCGGGCAGCTCAGCGGGCAGCTCAGCGGGTAGCTCAGCGGGCAGCTCAGCGGGTAGCTCAGCGGGCAGCTCAGCAGGCCCACAGCTCAATGCAAGGAGGGCAGTGCCCGGGGCAGGAGTAAGCGGAGGGGGGTGGGGTGCTTGGAAATATGTACATATAATTACGTAGATATGTGGATCAATAAACGTGACATTTGAGCGGAACTGGTGTCCTAGTCTATGTACCGATTGCCGAGTGACCTCATTCTGCCAGCGAAATGTGCTAGCGAAGCCGTTAACCGGGCAGAAGCTACCAGGTGTGGACCCGGTGTTCGCTTTGGGGTCAAAGACGACGACTAATTTGGTCAAAAGACGAACTGTTTTTTTCAGCAACGACGACTACGACGGAACGGGAGAGAATCTCTCCGGTTCCCGTCGCGACGATATCGTTTTGCGCCGGGCGTATGGATGCAGGTAAGAAAACTTCTCATGCGCCTGATGCGCCGGGTGCGCCTGGGTACGCCCAGGTGCGTCAGAATGGACCCTATTTTTTGCTGATGCGCGAGTAAAAGGGAGACCGGAAACAGAGAATAAGCGAGCAGAAAGGAAAAAGCGATGCACGAACAAGAGAAGAGACGCCAGCGCAGAGGGTCGCATAGCATGGAAGGGAAAAAAGGAATCTAAAATCAGAAAAACGAGGCAACCGCGGGCGCAAAAGCGACCAAAGAACCCACAGTAAAAAAAGCCGTCATATCCTAGCGTACTCGACCGCTGGATCTAATCGTGAATATAATAGAAAGGAAAAGAAGAAAAGAAACTCCCCTATTGTTGTTCATCATTTTCATCTACCCCCTCCTCCAGGCACGTTTCCTCCGCTGACTCGTACGAGTCTGACAGGTTTGATTTTCTTGCAAATTGTAGGATGAGGTCCGTTTTCAGGTTTGTGAACATCCAGTTTTCCAAGGTCATGGGTCCGGGAATTTTTTCGATCAATGTTGCGCGGATTCGAGACCATGCTGGGCATTCTAGGAGCGTGTGTTTTGCTGAGTTTTCCATGCCGCATCAGCAAAAAAAACGAACCGTACGTCCAGACGCATCGTTCGCCTTTTACCAAAACTCGCTCTTTGCGCCCAAATACTGCCTTTGGTCATCCCGCTTCCCGGAGCCCCCAAATGTGACGATAAGTCGTTTTTCGGCGCTAGTATGCGTCCAAATATGACATCGCATCTTTGACGCCTAGTATGTATCTCAAATACGATATCTCGCCTTTTAACGCCTTTGACGCGCTACGGATGTGATATTTTGCCTAAGTCCTGGCGCTAATGCTAATACCGCTAGCTAATGACGTCAGATTTGACTCTTCTCCACACCTCGAGGATCCACCCACACCTCCACCTCCACCTCCACCTCCATGCCTACCTACCTCGCCTCCTACCTCACCTCCTACCTCACCTCCTACCTCACCTTCTACCTCACCTCTTACCTCCTGCCAGTATCGACGCCTACCTCCTGCCAGTATCGACGCCTACCTCCTGCCAGTATCGACGCCTACCTCCTGCCTGTATCGACGCCTACACCATGCCTGTATCCACGCCTAGATACGTATTTACCTTCCTCTGCTTTTTGACGCCTTTACTGACTGCGCTGCAGGAAGAAAATCGACACCTACCAGTCAACAAATACTGGAGGATTTCGACACCTACCAGGCAGCGAATACTGCACGATCTGGACACCTCCTAGGCAGCGAATCGACACATACCAGTCACCGAATACTGCACGATTTGGACAACCCCAGGCAGCGAATCGACACCCACCGGTCACCAATACTGGACCAAATAGACACCTCTAGGCAGCGAATCGAGACCTACCAGTCACCGAATACTGCACGATTTGGACACCTACCTGTCACCGGATACTGCACAAAATGGACACCCCCAGGCAGCGAATCGACACCTACCAGTCACCGAATACTGCACGATTGGGACACCTACCAGTTGTTACGTGGGGCCCGTAGGCGAGGCAGAAACAGAAGAGGTCCAAGGAACACAGCCGAGGCAAAGGACTTAGAGGTAGACTCTAAGCGAACAAGAAACCGTAAAACCCTTTTGGCCGATGAGACCAAAAGATCGTAGACTATAGACTATGGAGGAATAAAGACTTCGTATTCCTTAGAGTACAAGAGAGAGAGAGAGAAATTCATTTCGCTTAGAAGCACAAAGGCTTATCGCGCACCGGACTACCCTAACTACAACCTCCACCGACTAACCCAAACGAAAGACGAAAGGAAAAGACAAAGGAAAAGATAAAAAGCGCTAACGACTCAATGGCCGCGACACAATGTGGAACCCGCGAAGAGGGGGTGAGATAACGCGTGGTACAGGTGAGCAGAATCTAAGCGACAACAAAGAAACCTCCCCGTAGTAAGAATGAACCCAAACTTCTCCGTCAACTACATATAAGCGAGCACGATCCAAACATGGCGTTCAACCAAAAAGGAATCATTACCAACGTTCCCCGGTGTCGTATCTGTGGACGAACCTTAACAGGACTGAGGAAACCACGCGCACGAAGGCAGGAAAGGCCAACCGCAGCAGCGTCAGGGGTGAAAGCGAGGGGGGTGGGTCAAGAGTGGTGCCTCGGGAGTCTGCTTGTCAGGCAGCGAGGCGGTTGTGAAAGTAAAGGGCTGCAATCGAAAGTGCCAGCCGTGGTGTGTTGAGGGGTGGTCTCGGGGGACCAGTGTGGAATGGAGGCCTCTGGGGGGGCCGTGCAAGAAGGTAAAAGTGAGCTGGGGACGCCAGCTCGGGTAAAATATGGGTGGTCGCAGTCGAAAGTGCCGACCGCTGGTTGAGGTGGTCTTGAGGGACCAGTACGGAGTGGGTGAGGGGATCGGGGGCCGCCTCAGTTGATGGTGGTGAGCTGGGGACGCCAGCTCGGTTATATTTTGGGTGGTCGCAATCGAAAGTGCCGACCGTGGTTGAGGGGGTGGTCTCGGGGGACCAGTTTGATGGGTGAGGGGATCGGGCCGCCTCGGTTGAGTGGGTGGGTGGCCTAGCGAGGGCCAGAAAAAAAAGAGGGGTAAGGTCACGTGAGTGACCTCGGGTAAAAATTTGAGAAATGTTTCTCGCGACCGTAGGGAAGCGAAAACTTTCCGGGCTGTCGAGCGCTTTGGCAGAGGGCTCTCGCTAACTTGAGAGTAACTGACAGTGTGCGAACCCGACGTGTGTGGTGCTCGTGCGATGAGCGGCCTAGAGGGGGGAAACGACCGTCTACCGGTGGCCGTCGATTTGGCGAGAGTTGGTGAGTGTTAGACGCATCCCGTGAGGGTAACAACTCGGTGAAAGGGGGGTGGGAGAGGGAGACTCGTGTCATGACCGGGGAATCTAGCGCGGCGAAGGCTCTCTAGAGACTCATGTATCCAGCTATCTTCGAGGAGGTCGCTCAAGGGCGGTCTGGCCCAGGAGGGGAAACATCGTCGCGGGGGAAGATGCAAGAGGTTGCGTGAAGAGAAAAGGAAAGGAAGAGAAACTAGACAGAGAGCGAACACAGGGCTCTTTATATACCCGAATAACCCCTGTCCGAACATGACAAATACAACCGTTCGAGAAACAGATAGAACACAACGGAAACTAGTAGAAACCCCTATGACTCATACGCTTACGCGTGCGACCACACTTCTCTTCACACCACCGATACAATTACTCTATGACGCGACGTGACGCCATAACAGATCAGGTCCCCCTCCGAGGCCTAACTCCTGGTAGGCTTGGGCTTGTTCCGATATCGTTTATGAAATTCTTCGACGAGGTCCGATGAGTGTTCGAGGTCGTCGGGGGGCTGCCAGGAGGGTTCGAGAACCTTGGTAACTAACTAAGACTCCACCCGCCCCCGCTGCTTCCTGAATCCAATATGGCTTCGACCTCCCATTCCTCCTGTCCTTCAATCTCCACCGGGGGTGGAGGTAGTTGCTGCCCTGGCACGCGATCACGGCGTCCGGGAGAGTAAGGAGACGTGGAAGACGGGTGAACCTTCATGGTACGTGGTAGGTTCAATTGACGCTGAAGACTAACAATTCTCTTGACCCGTAAGGTCCCACGCGCTTTCCAATCGAGTTTCTTGGAGGGTCGTTTCGTATTGATGTGCCGGGTAGACAGGAATACCTTGTCCCCTAACAGGTATCGAGGTGCGGGCGAGCGATTGACGTTAGCGGTGTCTTCTGCGATCTTCTGCGCCCGAAACATTTCGTCCTTCAAGAATTCATAGATGGCCTTCATGTCTCTTGCGATTCCATTTGCTTGATCCTCCGCTGTGGTCTTTCCATGCTCTAGGGGACCGAAGGTCATCCGCGGATGTCGTCCGGTGTTGGCGAAGAATGGTGAAACTTGGGTGGTTTCCGAGGAATGGTTGTTGGCTGCGAATTCTGCCATTGGTAGCATAGACGACCAGTCGTCTTGTTGGTACGATACGTAACTCCGAAGATATTGTTCCATGACGGCATTGAACCGTTCGGTCTGACCATCAGTCTGGGGGTGGAACGCTGTTGAGTATCGCGGTGAAATTTCCAAGCGATCACATAAGGACTGCCAGAATTCAGCTGTGAACTGGGTCCCCCTGTCGGATATTATCGTTTCTGGTAGACCATGTAACTTCCAAACATGTTCTGAGAGTTTGGCTGTTTCCGGCCGACTTCTTTGGTGGTTGGAATAAGGTGTCTCATCTTTGTCAACCGATCAACTACCATCAGAATTGCATTGAATCCCCCACTCTCCGGTAGGTCCGTAACAAAGTCCATTGACACATCTGTCCATGGTCCATCCGGTATTGGTAGGGGTCGAAGTACCCCATAGGTGCATTCCGTGACGCCTTGCTTCGGGTACAGACTTCACAATTTCAACGTATTGATCAACATATTTCCGCATCTGTGGCCAGTAGTACTTCGGCTCAATAGTTCCAACGCCTTTGCTCTACCTGGATGTCCTGCCGATGGTTTGTCATGATGTTCCCGAAGCAATCGTAAACGGAGGTCACTTTCTTCCGGTACGTATAGCGTTCCTCGGTATAGGAGCTTGCCGTTCTCGTCCTCTGAGCATTCGGCTAGTGATATCTTCTTCGAGTGTTTAACCCCGTTCCGCAGTAGCGATAAGATTTTGTTTGGGAAACTATCGATCTGGTAAGCATTTGAAAACAATTCCTCCACAGTAGACATTCCTTCAGCGGGTTCATTTGATAAAGAGCCCGCAAACAAACTTAGCTTTATATCCAAATTTTCTCTCTTTATAACCACTTGGCTTTGGTGGGCCAATCTTTCATCCCCCGCCTTAGGGAGGTCTCCTGGCCTCCTAGTTAATGCGTCCGGTTTCTCTTGTTTTCCGCCGGTATTGAATAACGAAATCGGCGGACAGAAATTCACCATCTCGCTTGGCGACGATTTAGCAATTTAGTAGTCATGAAGTATTCCAAATTCCGGTGGTCTGTTAGGACTTTGATAGGGAACTTGGATCCTTCCAGGTTGTATCGCCAGTGTTCGAAACAACGGATGATCGCTAAAAGTTCTTTATCGTATATCTCATAATTGCATTCCCGCCGGAGAGTGTCTTTTTTGAAAGAATGCTACCGGGTGTAAGATTCCCTCGTCATCGCTAGAGAAGACCCTCCTGATACGTAATCGAAGCGCCTGTTTCCACCGCACTCTCTCGCTCGGGTCAGAGCGTCGAAGTATTGGTGCTGTTGTGAATGCGATTTTGAGGTTTCGGAAAGCCTGATCTGCCTCTTCTGACCATTCAAACTTGACACCCCTTTTTATCCACTCTTTCTTCGTGTCATTATTCGTCAATTTCGTCAGAGGCATTGCTATTCTAGAATATCCATCAATGAAACGTCGATAGAAGTTAGCGAATCCGAGGAAACCTTGTACTTCCTTAACGCTTTCCGGTGTTTCCCAATTCATAACTGCCGATATTTTCTCCGGGTCCATTTCGATCCCTTCCAAAGTTAAGATAATCCCAAGGTACTTTTGTCCTTTGCGTAAAATTCACATTTTTCCGGTCGGAGGTGCGCTTTATTAGCGATAGTAGGTCGAGTATCTTCCGTGACGCGTACTTTATGTTCCTCCAGGGTTTCCGAGAGATTAGAATGTCGCCCAAATAAGCCGTCACAAACTGGTCTAGGTGAGGACGGAGAATGTCGCTGATCCATCTCTGAACGCCGCCGCGCATTGGTTAACCCAAAAGGCATCACTTGATACTCGTGAGTGTCCGTAACGCCGTCCAAATGCTGTTTTCCATTCGTCTCCTTCAGCTATCCGTATTTGATTGTATCCCCAACGTAGGTCAAGTTTAGTATAGTATTTGGCTTTTGACAGCCTCGCCCAGGTTTCTTCCATCAATGGTAGAGGGTATCGATCTTTCACCGTAATCTCATTTAACCCTCGATAGTCGACACATAGCCGTAAGGTTCCATCACTTTTTTTGACAAAGATGACGGGAGCTCCCGCCGGGGAAGTACTATTCCGGATTACCCTCGGCGTAGGTTTTCTCGATGTATTCCCACAGTGCCTTGAGTTCCGCTGGGCCACGCTGTACATTGGTTTGAACGGTGGTTGGTTATCTCCCTGTAGTACTATTTGGTGGTCGTAGTTGGTTCGGTGTGGGGGTAGTACCGACGCGTCAGCTTCTTGAAACAGGGGTAACAGGTCGTGATTTTCCGGGGGTACGATTTGGCGAATGTCAACGGTTGTTTGATCCAAAGCTGAAAGATGAATCAGGTGGGTGCCCTTGTGTAGCTGCTGAACAATCCGTTGAATCGAGGCCGGTGCTTTGCTGAGTTCCGCGAGGTCTATTAGATTCCACTCCGGGGCTGGTATGGATATNCTGCGCGACGATTGGTTTCTTCGATACAGCAATGTTCGCAGGTTGGTGAATCAAGATCGCTTATTCTTCTTTGGCCGTAGTTTGACATCATGTCGTCGCATCCATGGTATCCCCATTACAATCGGTAGGATCCCAACCGCGTAACAAAACATGGTGCTTCTTCACGGTGTCCGCAGATATCGGCGTCAAGAGTAACAAAGTGGGTAATTTTTCCTGATCGAATGGGTCGCCCATCGATGACATCGACTCGCCGGGTATTTTCAGTGGAGTCATAGTAAGTTTATGGTGCATAAAGGATTCGTCTACAAATGCGTATCCGGAGGCTCCGGTATCAATGAGAGCAAAGGTGGGTAAAAAAGTATTTTTATTTTGAGAAACCGAGCAGGTTACTACAAACTGATTCCCATCCATTTCCTCCTCTGATACCGAACAAGTAGAAATACGCATCCTAGAAAAATCCTCAAAGGGTCCCTGGTTTATGCCACTTAAGCCAGGGACAAATCTTTTGCCGACTCATTGTCCGAGTCCTGTTCCTCCTCCACCCTGATCGCCGCTCCCCTCATAGTATATTTCCTTTGTCCTCCACCCTGTCCCTTAGCCTGAGGACAGTTCCTCACCAGGTGCCCAACTCCCCCACAATAAAAACACCTTCCTTCTGTCAATCGAGCATTTCTTTCCGTAGGGTTGGGGCGACGCCGGCCCCCCGATAGTTCCACATAGTGTCACCCCGTAACGAACGATGAGTAGGCGCAGGTGACGCTTGGTCAGAGGAGCAGGAGCGGGAACATAGGACGCCAAGGTTGGGCTGGAGCCGGTACTGTGCGGCGACAGGGTTACTGTTGCTGGTAAATGGCGCCGCTTACCCAGCCTAGCCTTGATCGCGCGTTGCCTGTTGTCCAACCGTTGTAGAAGGGTTGCACAACCATCAACCGTAGCGGGGGTCTCGTGGTGCACCATCGCCTCCATAAGTTCCGCTGAAATCCCCTCCAGTAAGCATTCAACCCTAGTTATCTGGTCGAAACCTGACTCGGAGGCGTGTCGTTGGAACTCGGCGAAGTAGTCGGAGAAGGTACGGTTTCGTTGGCGCATATCCCTCAAGCTTCGGCGGGCGGTGTAGACTCGGTCTGGGTCTCCAAAGGCAGTGTCCAAGATCTCGTAAAACCGTTCCATCGATGGCAGGTTAATGCCTTCATCTGTGGTATATGCGAGGAACTGGCTGGCCGCCATATCTTCGAGGCGACCGAAGGCATAGGATAGCTTCGACTGTAGAGTCGGGAAGCGGTCGGCATTCCCCAGTAGCTTGATCCTCATTTGTTGTTTGAAGAGGTGTAGCCTTGTTCGATCTTGGTCGCCCCGAAAAAGGGCCGGGTCTGATAACTTCTCCGAACGATGGGTAGTCGTGGAAGGGGGGTCCCTGACTGGGGGTGCTATTGGGTTCGGGGGGGCTGCTTGTTGCTGTTGGGCTGCAGCTTGTTGGGCTGCAGCTAGGTCCCTCTGGAAGGCCTGCCTTGCCTCCTCTCCTTGTGAGTAAGCAGCCTCGAGGTCTTGAGCGTATTGGGATAACGCCGTCCGACACCGTTCCAGGAGGGCGAAGGTTTGGGCGTTGGCATGGTCAGGTTGTAGACGGGTACTGTTCGGGTAGGTTTGGAGTTGTCGCGATAACTCCTCGTAGTCATTCGACACATGGGGCGTTGGTCTAAAGGCTGATGGTTGGAGACGCAACCTAGTGTTACGTGGGGCCCGTAGGCGAGGCAGAAACAGAAGAGGTCCAAGGAACACAGCCGAGGCAAAGGACTTAGAGGTAGACTCTAAGCGAACAAGAAACCGTAAAACCCTTTTGGCCGATGAGACCAAAAGATCGTAGACTATAGACTATGGAGGAATAAAGACTTCGTATTCCTTAGAGTACAAGAGGTTGCGTGAAGAGAAAAGGAAAGGAAGAGAAACTAGACAGAGAGCGAACACAGGGCTCTTTATATACCCGAATAACCCCTGTCCGAACATGACAAATACAACCGTTCGAGAAACAGATAGAACACAACGGAAACTAGTAGAAACCCCTATGACTCATACGCTTACGCGTGCGACCACACTTCTCTTCACACCACCGATACAATTACTCTATGACGCGACGTGACGCCATAACACCAGTCACCAAATACTGCACCAAATGGACCCTTACCAGACAGACAGGTCAGCGGGCAGGAAGGCAGGCAGGGGGGAGGTCAGCGGGCAGGAGGGCAGGCAGCTCAGCGGGCAGGCAGCTCAGCGGGCAGGCAGCTCAGCGGGCAAGCAGCTCAGCGGGCAGGCAGCTCAGCGGGCTGGAGCGCGGGCAGGCAGATCAGTGGCGAGCTCAGCGCACAGCTCAACGGGCAGGAGGTCGGCGGGGGGCAGGAGTAAGCGGAGGTAAGTGGGGCGCCGTCGGAGGCAGGTGGGTCGCTAGCAAATATGTACATAGAATTACGTAGATACGTGGATCAATAAACGCGACATTTGCGCGGAACTGGTGTCCTACTCTATGTACCGATTGCCGAGTGACCTCATTCTGCCAGCCAAATTCGCTAGCAAAAGCCGTTAACCGGGCAAAAGCTACCCAGGTGTGGACCCGGTGTTCGTTTTGGGGTCAAAAGACGACGCAATTCGGTCAAAAGACGAACTCGTATTTTGAGTAAACGACGCGACGATATCGTTTTGCGCCGGGGCGTATGGATGCAGGTAAGAAAACCTCTCATGCGCCTGGGTATGCCTAAGCACGTCAGACCGAACCGAATTTTTTGCTGATGGGCACTGGCATGGTTCTGGATCGGTGTATGCGACGTGCTTGTCGATTTTTGTGGTTTGGTAGCGGATTCTGAATATCTTTTTAGCGTCTGTGAGTGTGAGTTTGGCGATCTTGGGTGAGGGTTTGAAGTCCCCTTGGTGGTGGTAGTTTGTTATTGGGTGTGTGTTCCATTCTTCTAGGAGTCGGTCCTTTAGCAGCTTGTTTTGGTTCCATTTGTCTCTAATATTCCCCGGTGTTTGGAATGGCAGTAGGGGGGATGCGATTCGGTGGAGGCCCGTCCCTTTGATGTTTACTTCCTTGTACGGGACAAGTTCAATCAGGGATTCGTTGTTAGGATGATTTGCGTCAGTGCACAGTATTCTGGTTCCATACTTTCTTGATCGGTATATTAGGAGGTGTTCGAGGGGGGGCATACCTGCTTCTCGGAGGAGTTTGGTTCTCTTCGTCCAGCGAGGTAGGCCGGTGATGACTCTGGCGGCTTCATTATATAATGGTTCAAGGGATCTGGTTATGTGGTCGGAACCAGTCCACCATGCTTCGGATCCGTATAGGAGGCTGGGGAGGAGGCCTTGTGTGATTAAGTGATGGATTGTCTTGACTGTGATTCCCGGAAGTTGGGCGGTGTTTTTGATTTGGTGTAAAGCTTTAAGGATTTTTGCTATGGTTGCTTCAATGTGCGGTCTGAAGGAGAGGGTGGGGTCTAACCAAACCCCTACGTACTTAAGACTTTCTTTTGGGTGGATGATGATGGAGTCCACCTTGACTGGAAGTCGGGGTTGTTGTATGGATGATGTGGTGGGCCAGAAGAAGATGAGGTCAGATATCTCCGGTTCCTATTTTATTTGGAAGGGTTCGGCTTTGAGTATTCTGTCTCTCATACGTTCTTCCATCCTTTTGATTATGAAGCCTGGTCTCTTGGCGATTTGCACTAGTGCGTCGTCATCAATGTATGTGGTGTCCATCGCTTTCGGGTTGTTTGCTGGGTCCAGGATTACTCCCGCGTATATCATCAAGAGTATTGGGGACGTGGGGCTTCCATGCGGTACTCCGGACTCGAATGGTTGTGAGTCTTCTAGTTCATGGTTAAATTGAAACTGAGGCTTTCTGTCAGTGTTGAATTCCTTGCACCAGTTTTGGGAAGAGGTGGTTGGGCGGAAAAAAATGAGGTCAGATTTTTCGAGTTCATATTGGATGTTTAGTGGGGTGGCTTTGAGTATTCGCTCAGCCATTCTTTCGTCGAGTCTTCGGGTTATGAAGGTTGGGTTCTTGGATATTTGTACTAGGGCGTCGTCATCGATGTAGGTGGTGTTGAGTTCTTTCTTGGAGTTTGAGGGGTCTACTATAACGCCGGCGCATATCATGAAGAGGACTGGTGACAGGGGTGAGCCTTGCGGCAGTCCGGAGCTGAATGGTTGCAGTGTTTCTAGTTTGTGGTTGAAGAAAAATTGGAGTTTTCGCCCGGTGTTGAATTCTGTGCAAGAGTTTATCAGGTATTGGGGGAATTTTTGTTGGGTCATGATGTGGGTCAGCGTTGTGTGATTTACACAGTTGAAGGTACCTTGTATATCGTTTGTGAGGATGGCGGGCCGGTCGGGCAAGAAGCCTGTCCTCTTCTTCTAAAGGAGGTTTTGTTGGATCGGGGTGAGGATTCTAAGGAGTGCGTCGATTGCTGAGATGATTGGTCTTCCACCAAATTGGTCCTTTGTCAGTGTTTCAAGGATATCCCCAGTGGTGCAGAGTCTTCAGCCACTATTTTTCGAGAAGCTTGCTAAAACATTGCAGTAGGGATATTGGTGGGTAGGATTTTGCTAGGGAGTAGTTTTCTTTTCCGGGTTTAGGGATGGGGATGTATTTTGCTATCTTCCATTGGTCTGGGTGGACTACGTGTCGGAGCGTGGCAGTAAATATATTTTGGATGAGTTAGGTGTTGGCTTTCATCACCACCTTGATGAAGGTGTATGGGATCCCGTCCGGGCCTGTTGCCGAGTTGGGGAGCATGAGTTTGTGGCTTTTAAGGGTTCTTCAGGGGTAACTGCGGTAAAAGTGTCACTAAGGTCAAAGGAGGTGGTTTTGATGTCTGGTAGGGGGGAGTCAGGGGACGTCCAATTTGTGGGGAAGAGTTCAGCTCTAAGAGCTTGGCCCTTCCCTGCAAACGTTTCTTCATCTTGTATATCTGGGATGATGGGATCCTTCCTTTTTCCGGAGTTAAGGATATTCCATATTTCGCTACCTTTGGCCTCGTTCAGAGCCTTCTCTCTTTGTGCGCTTTTGGCGTCCCTTACGGCAGCTGTCCATTTCTTATATTCCATCTGGAGGGTTTCCTTGTCTTCCGGAGAGTTCGTTCTCTTAGCTCTTCTCTTGGCCCTGTTAAGGGTGGATTTGTGTTCTCCTAGTTCGGGGGTCCACCACCTCTTGGATCTTGGGTGGGGTTTGCTCATTGGGGTGACTTGGTCAATGAGGTTTTGGAGGTGTTCCAGAAAGAAGTCCACTGATTACTTAGTGTGGTTTTGGTCCTCCCATGCCTCGTCTGGGAGGTTGAAGTTTGCCATTTGTGTTTCTAGGGTCTCCCGGTCCGTCTTATACCAGAGTCGGTGCGGAACGTGAGGGGTTTTAGCGATATACATCTGGACAGAGGTCTTCCCATGATCGGAGTCTGCTCCATCTGTGTTTATGCTCCATCGGATGTTCTGGTTGAGGGTTGGTCCTTTTACGAAGCCTAGGTTGATGATTGTTGGTCGGTTTCCATTCCGGGGGAAGTGGGTGTGTTCTCCGGGTTCGTTAATGAGGTGAAGCTTTTGTCTGTCTAGCCAGCGTTTGACTCTTGTTGTGTTTGTTCGGTCTGCTCTTATTGTGTTTTTATAATCGTGGGCGAGGGTTCTGTACCATAATGTGTGATGGCAGTTGAAGTCTCCCATGACTAGGCAATTCTTGCTGGTAGAGCTTGTTCCGGCAATTTCCGCGAATGGTCGGCTCCGGCCTGGTGAGTAGATGTTGAGGATTTGTGTCTTTTCGTCTTGGATTTCTACGGTGACTGAACGGATGAAGTTGTCATGTGTGAAGTGGTATTTAGGTTTTAGGTTGCAGTATTTTCGGATCTAGGTTGCGCATTTTGGGTTGGTATAGGCTGGTGTGAAGGTGTTAAAGAGTGATGATTCCGGGGGTTGCCCAGCTCTATTGTTCTATGGTTCCTGAAGTAAAAGAAAAAATAGTGATGGGTCTGTTTCTGCTTCCTCCAATGCTGACTTTGTTGTAAGCTCATTCTTAACGCAGTTCAGCTGTTGCGCCAGAGCGAGGGATCGTTGGGCGTGATTAGGCATGGGCCATGTCGAGGTCGTTGTCTGCTGGTCCAGCTGCTAGCTGTTGTGTAGCTGGGACTTGGATGATGGCTTGCGGTGTTGCTGGGATCTGTGTTTGGATTGGCAGGGCTGGGATAACTGGGATGGCTGGGATGGCTGGGATGGCTGGGATAGCTGAGGTAGCTGGGGCTGCTGAAGCGGGCTGTAGGGCTTCTCTTCATGCCCCTTCGGGAAAGCGGATCTGTGCTTTCAGGGTGGCGTTTGCTCTCTCTGGGCAGGATCTGTCGATGGATTTGTGAGAGCCGTTACAGTTGAAGCATCGGATATGTGTGTGGGTGCATCGGGTGCCTCCTGGGCATGTTTTGCATGGGTGGCTATCAGTGGGGTGGTCTTCCGTGCAGTGTCCACATCCTGGTGTTTCTTGGGAGCAGCGTTCCTATCTGTGTCCAAACTCGAGGCAATTTCTGTACTGGGTGTCTTCGCGGATGTTGTAAAAGGTTTCGAGTGTGCAGCGGCGGTCAAAGAGGAGTAGGGATCGGAGTCCCAGTGTCTGTTGGTTAAAGCCGTCCGGAAAGGCGATGATCATGGAGGAGTGGGTCTTTCTATGTCTTTTTTCTGGGTTGGAGATCCACCTGGAGATTTGAGCCAATGTGAGTTTATCTCCATAGTTATTTCTGATTTCTGAGGCGACGAGTTGTCCTGCGTCATGTACATCCCCGATGGTTGTTGGGATTCCGTGTAGGAGGAATTTTGACCATTTCGAGTTTGCTCTGATGTTAATAACGTCTATTCCCATTTTGGAGATAGTGTGTTGGATTTCGTGTTTGTAGGCCATTGCTGTCTCAGCTGATGTGTCAAATTTGGTTTCGAGGACCATGTTGTTATTGTTGGTGATCCTGGCAGTGATGAAGTGGCAGGTGGCATCCGGGATCCCGCCGTTAATAGTCACGCAGATTTTGGAGAGGTGATGGTTGCAGGGGCGTCGCATTCGATGATGATCTCCCTGATGATTTTTGTGAATTCGGGTTTGAAGAGGGGGTCTGGTCTTGCGGGCTTCCTCTTTCTTTGTACCAGTTGGAAATTTTCTTCGGATGGGTTTCCTTGAGCGGCCACTTTCCCCAAGTGCCTTCCTTCCATCTGGAGCCGTAGGGCTGAGGGGGGGGAGGGGGAGGTACATTTGCTCCTGTCTGGGCTGCCTGTGGAGCTTGTGGTACTTGGACTAGGGAGTGGGGGCGGGGTTGTAGCGGGGGTTGGGGGCGAGGCTGTTGGGGTTGGGGGCGAGGCTGTTGGGGTCGAGGCTGTTGGGGTTGCGGGTGTTGCGGGTGTTGCGGTTGTTGTGGTTGTTGGGGTTGTGGTTTCTGGGCTTGGGGTCTTTGAGCCTGGGTTTGTTGGATGATGGAGATGAGGGTGGCAATCGTGGAGTGCAAGCTGGTGATCATCATAGTCTCTGCTTTGACTTGGTCTTTGAGGGTTTGAACCGATTGTCGGATCTCAGTGGTTTCATCTTCGACATGGCTAAGCCTGTCGGATGAGGAGTTGTTACGGGAGATTTGAGTAAGTGGTTGTGAAGGAAGGACGGGTAACCAAAGACAAGCATAGAAAGGTATCGAGGGGGTGGGGGCGCCGTGTGCGACCACACCTGCACGAAGACTATTAGGCAGCACACCTCGAGAGTGGTGTGCTGACGGCTGCAGGCTGTTCTCCTTTGAGAAGGTGACCATCGTAATAGTATAGTGCAACCCGATAGCCGGCATGTGTGAGTCAAAAGGATTACGCGAGATAGAATGTGTTAGATAAGAAACGGCCCCGGATAAGGGTGCCAATCATGTATAAATAGGAGAGCGGATGCCCGTGAGCTAGAGGGGATCAGAGAGCCTTCATCATTAGCGAGCGGAATCCGATCTACAATATTACTTGTTTAAAAGCTACAGAACTATTGCTTAGCAGTTGCCTTATCTTTGATATCCCATAACAGGAGTCAAGGCGGGAAACCGCGTATCTGATGGCCCAAGAGAGGTTGTTCAGGTTGGGCAGGGAGTGGGTGTCATGTGGAGCAGTGCTTGGGTAGATATAGTCGAATCTAGGCTCGTAATCTTTGATGTATTGTTGGGGGCCTGCAAAGATGGACATGAAGCCCTCTTCAGGTTGGGTCTGGGTGGGTTCGGGTTGCTGGGTTGATGAGGGGTCGGTGGAGGCAGTCGCCTCTGGTTGGAGGTAGCGTTGGATCGATGTTTGTGCCATGATTGAGTGTGCTTTTCTTTCCGAGGGGTAGAGGTTGGTCGTGGATAGGGTTCTCTTCCTTCCTTGCGGAAGTTCGAGGCTTGAGAAGTCTTCGCTTGAGGCCAGTGTGATTTTTTAGCTTCGCTTAACACGACATCAACGGGACCGTAGAGTGAGGAGTGAAGCGGCTTTGTGTGGTGAGGTATGCTAGACTAGACCATTACACGAGAAGAAGAAATAAAATAGAAATGGAGTATCCGATGGTTTGAAGTGTTTGTAACGAGGTTTACCTAGCGCGAGAACATGCAAGAGAGAGAGAGAGAGATTTTATTCGCTTTGAAGCCAAAGGCTCATCGCGCACCGGACTACCCTAACTACAACCTCCACCGACTAACCCAAACAATAGACGAAAGGAAACGACAAAGGAAACGATAAGACGCAAACGACTCAATAGCCGCGACACAATATGGGACCCACAACGAGGGCTTATTAACGCGAGGTAAGGAAAGGGAAGGAAAGAAAGTTTTTAATTTAATTGTTCCCCATGTCGTGGTTGTTTTCTACCGGTAGTGCCGGTGTTGCGGGTAGTTGGATCGTTGGTTCGGGAGCTGTGGGTACTGGTACCACCGGAGCCGGTGACACTGCCTGGGCAGCCGGAGCGACTGGGATGATAGCCGGGGCTATTAGGATGGGTCTGGATTCGCTAAATCTCAGAGATGCTCGTAGTGTTGCCTTCGCACGTTCTAGGCACGCTCGGTCGGTTGCTTTGTGGAAGCCTTTCAGTTATGGCATCTGATAGGTAAGTAAGTGCAGCTAGTTCCTCCGGCGCAGGATTTTCATAGGTGGTTGTCTGTCGCGTAGTCTTCCGCGCAGTGTCCGTATCGACCTGTTTCACGGGCGCATTGTTCTTGTCTGTGCCCGAACTCGAGGCAGTTCCGGCATTGGGTGTCTTCGCGGATGTTGTGGTAAGTCTCAAGGGTGCATCTGCGGTCGAAGAGTAGGAGGGATTTTAGGCCCAGGGTGGTCATTGTGTATGATCCCGGGGGAGCGATGATCATCGAGGAGTGCTCCTTGCCGGCTCTCTTTTCGGAGGAGGTTATCCATCTTGGGATCTGGGCGAGTTGGAGTTTCTCCCTATAGTTGCATTTAATTTCTGACGTAACCAGTTGGCCCGCGTCCATTCCGTCCCCGATGGTTGTTGGGACTCTGTGCACGATGAATTTTGACCATTTCGAGTTGGCCCTAATTTCGATCACGTGGATTTTCATTTCCGTGAACGCGTCTTTGATTTCGTGGTTGTAAGCGAGCACGGTTTTGGCTGAGGTTTCGAATTTCGTTTCGAGGACGATGTGGTTGTTAAGGGTTCTTCATGCCGTGATGAAGTGGCATTTGGCATCGGGGATCCCGGCCTTTACTTTGGCTCGGATGTCGGAAGGGTTGAGGTGAGTGGGTTTGCTGCATTCCGCGATGATTTCTCGGTTAGCCCTTGAGAAATCGGCCTTGAAAAGCGGGTCTGCCTTCTTTGCAGACTTCCGTCTCTGCACCAGTTGGAAGGTGTCCTGGGTTGGGTTGCCTGCCTGTGTGACGTTGGCGAAGGACTGGCGGGCGGGTTGTTGTTGCTGTTGTTGTTGTTGTTGTTGTTGTTGTTGTTGTTGTTGTTGTTGTTGTGGTTGTTGTGGTTGTTGTTGTCGTTGTTGTTGTGGTTGGGTGATGGTTTGGGCTCGGGCATGTCGGGCTAGGGCGGGTTGGGCTCGGGCGGCGGCGGCGCGTGGTGGGGGGACTTGTGGCGGGACTTGTGGCGGCATGGGTACCGCAGGAGGAGGGGCCCGGGGAGAGGGTTTGCTGAGGAGGGCTTGGATCTCCTCGAGTTGCTTGGTCATCTTTTCTTCGAAGAGGCCTTGTCTTTCTTCGATTTTCATGATGAGTGGGAAGAGGGTTTGGGTCATCGCTTGTTGGATAGAGTATTGTTGTTCCTTCATCAGCTTGTTTTCGGCGTTCATCGATTGGTTGATTGTTTTCAGCTGCCAGCTGATGTTCTGGACAGTATCGGAGGTGTTCTTGTTTGCCTTGGCGGCTTCGCTTTGGGCGATCTCAATGCTCGGAGGGTGTCGTTTATTGAGGCTAGTTCCGTTTGGATGTCCGCCTGTGAGGCTTGGGACTGGGAGTCGTCGAATCGAGGGGGTGCCGGGGTCCCTGGGGAAGGGGTCGGCGCGAAGAAGCTAGAGAGTAATGGCTGAAAGAGGTTCCCAGGTGCGTTCCTTTCTGGATATGGGGAGTCAGAAGGAGGATTGCTCTTCCTTCCACCTCCGAACAGAGGGCTATGTCCGTCGCCAGACATTTGTGGTCTGGTATGATGTTTTCTTCGCTTAGAACAACGAACGCGACCGTACGCGGGGGAAGCGAGATGACTCCGCCTAGTATGGTATACCAGGTGAGGCCGAAGCGATAGAAGTAAAGGTAAACAGGAATAGAATATGCGATAGTAAAAATTTTTTGAAGCGAGGTTTACCGAGCGTCCGGGAACATGCAAGAGAGAGAGAGAGAGAATTTATATTGCTTAGAAGCCATAGGCTTATCGCACAACTATACTACCCGAACTACAACTACTCCCGACTAACCCAAGCAACGCGAGACAAAGGAAAAGAAAAAGATTAACAAACGACTCAATGGCCGCGACACAAGTAAGGGTCCCACGAAGAGGGGGAGAATAACACGAGGTACAGGTAAGCAGAATCTAAGCGACAACAAAGAAACCTCCCTGTAGTAAGAATAAACCCCAAACTTCTCCGTCAACTACATATAAGCGAGCACAATTCTAAACATGGCGTTCAACCTTGAAACGGCATCATTACCAACGTTTCCCCGGTGTCGTATCTGTAGACGAACCTTAACAGGACTGGGAAAAACCACGCGCACGAAGGCAGGAAAGGCCAATCGCAACAGCGTCAGGGGTGAAAGCGAGGGGGGGTGGGTCAAGAGTGGTGCCTCGGGCATCTGCTTGTCAGGCAGCGAGGCGGGTAGGAGTGGTGGGTTGCAATCGAAAGTGCCGACCGTGGTGTTGAAGGGGTGGTCTGGGAGACCAGTAGGTATGGAGGCCTCTGGGGGGGCCGTGCAAAATTAAAAGGTGAGTTGGGGATGCCAATTCGGTAGGAATGGGTGGTCGCAATCGAAAGTGCCGACCGTGGTGGTTGAGGGGGGTGGTCTCGGAGGACCAGTATGGAGTGGTGAGGGGATCGGAGCCGCCTCGGTTAAGAATGGGTTGCCTGGCTAGGGCCGTAAAAAGAGGGGTAAGGTCACGTGAGTGACCTCGGGTAAAAAATTTTGAGAAATGTTTTGCGACCGTAGGGAAGCGAAACTTTCCGGGCTGTCGAGCGCTTTGGCAGAGGGCTCTCGCTAACCTGAGAGTTACTGACAGTGTGCGGACCCAACGTGTGTGGTGCTCGTGCGATGAGCAACAAGGAGGAGGGGGGAACGACCGTCTGGCGGTGGCCGTCGATTTGGCAGGAGTTGGTGAGTGATAGACGCATCCCGTAAGGGTATCAACTCGGTGAAAGGGGGGGTGGGAGATGGAGACTCGTGTTGTAACATGGGGAATCTAGCGCGGCGAAGGCTCTCCAGAAACTCGTGTATCCAGTCGTCGACAAGGAGGGCTCTCAAGGGAGGTCGGTCTCAGGAGGAAAAACATCTTCGCGGGGGAAGATGCAAGAGAGAGAGAGAGAATTTATATTGCTTCGAAGTACAAGACTTATTGCACGCCTATCCGAACCCGCCGAAAAAACAACAACAAACGCGACCTGAAAAAAAAAAAAAAACACAAAAAACAAAGGGAAGACAAAGGAGAATCTGACCGAGCCGAACCGAGAAGGAAAGGACGAAAACAGTGAGTATGAACACATACGCGAAGCCCAAATGAGTATGAAGGAGATAAGAAAAACGAGAAGAATCAGTCTTCCTCCTCCCGACCGTCAGTGTCGTCGTACCATTCCAGTAGCCTTGTATGTTTTGCAAATTCCAATATGAGATCCACCTTCAAGTTCGTAAACATCCAGTTCTCCCATGTCGCTGGACCTGGAATTTTGTCCAATAGTTTTGTTCGGTGTTTTGCCCATTGGGGGCATTCGAGGAGGGTGTATTTCGATGAGTTGGTCATGCCGCACTGGCATGGTTCTTGGTCGATGTATGCTGCGTGTTTGTCTATCTTTGTTGTTTGGCATCGTATCCGGGAGATGTGTTTCGCTTTCGCTACTGTAAGTTTGCGAAGTTTTGGGCATGGTGTGAGTGTTCCGGGGTGATGGTAGTTAATGGTGGCGTGTGAGTTCCATTCGCTGAGCATTCGTTCTCGGAGTAGTGTCGTTTGGTTCCAGCGGGCTTGTGCGTCCCCTATTTCTTGTAATGGGAGGAGGAGTGATGCGATGCGGTGTAGCCCTGTGCCTTATATGTTGGTTTCTGTTGGTGGTAGTAGGGATAAAAGTGGTTCGTGGATGGGATGGCTATATTGTAGGCAAAGGATTCTGGTGCCGTACTTTCGTGATCGGTATGTAAGGAGAAGTTCAAGGGGGGGTAGGCCGGCTTCTTTCAGTAGTCGTTCTTGTTTGGTCCATCGGGGGAGGCCGGTGACTATTCTGGCCGCTTCGTTATAGAGGGGGGT
Source organism: Morchella sp. 2016-41 (assembly GCA_024713855.1). Classification (NCBI taxonomy): domain Eukaryota; kingdom Fungi; phylum Ascomycota; class Pezizomycetes; order Pezizales; family Morchellaceae; genus Morchella; species Morchella sp. 2016-41. The sequence goes on along the minus strand of JAMGZD010000002.1, from coordinate 2,353,319 downwards.
GAGGGAGCGGATGATGTGGTCCGTGCCTGTCCACCAGGCTTCTGAGCCCCATAGTATTGTTGGGAGGAAGGCTTGGGTGATGAGGTGGTGAATGGTTTTGACCGTTGCACCAGGTTGGAAGGAGAGGTTTCGGATTCGCTGGAGGATTTGGAGTCCCTTGGCGATGGTGTTTTCTATGTGGGGTCTGAAGGAAAGCGTTGGGTCTATCCATACTCCAACATATTTCAGTCGTTGCTTGGGGTGGATTTCTTTTCCTGCGAGGGTGGTGTGGGTTCGGGGTTGTTGTGTTTGGGAGGAGTTGGTTGGTCGGAAAAAGATGAGGTCTGACTTTTCAGGTTCGTATTGGATGTTTAGCGGGGTGGCTTTAAGTATTCGCTCGGCCATTCTTTCGTCGAGTCTTCGGGTTATGAAGGTTGGGTTCTTGGATATTTGTACTAGGGCATCATCGTCAATGTATGTGGTATTGAGTTCTTTTTTTGAGTTTGAGCAGTCCACTATGACGCCGGCGTATATCATGAACAGGATTGGTGACAGGGGGGAACCTTGTGTCAGTCCGGAGTTGAATGGTTGGGGCGTTTCCAATTCATGGTTAAAGAAGAATTGGAGTTTTCGTCCGGTGTTGAATTCTCTACACCAGTTTATCAGGTATTGGGGGAATTTTTGTTGAGTCATGATGTGGGTGAGCGTTGTGTGGTTAACGCAGTTGAAGGCGCCTTGTATATCATTTGTGAGGATGGCAGGCCGGTCAGGCGAGAATCCTGTCCTTTTTTTTTGGAGGAGGTTTTGTTGGATGGGGGTGAGGGTTCTGAGGAGTGCGTCGATTGCGGAAATGGTTGGTCTACCTCCGAATTGGTCCTTTGTCAGTGTTTCAAGGATGTCTCCCGCGGTGCAGAGCCTTTCTGCCACTATTTTCTCGAGGAACTTGCTGAAGCATTGCAGAAGGGATATTGGTCGGTATGATTTAGCCAGGGAGTAATTTTCTTTCCCAGGTTTGGGGATGGGGATGCACTTTGCTATCTTCCATTGGTCTGGGTGGACTCCGTGCCGGAGCATGGCGGTGAACATGTCTTGTATGAGTTGGGTGTTGGCTTTCACTACCGCCTTTACGAAAGAGTATCGGATTCCGTCCGGGCCTGTTGCCGAGTTGGGGGGGCATGAGTTTGTGGCTTTCAAGAGTTCTTCGGGGGTAACTGTGGTAAACGTGTCACTAAAGTCAAAGGAGGGGGATCTGATGTTGGGTAGGGAGGAGTCGGGGGACGTCCAATTTGTGGGGAAGAGTTCAGCTCTAAGAGCTTGGCACTTCCCCGCAAACGTTTCTTCACCTTGTATGTCTGGGATGATGGGATCCTTTCTTTTCCCGGAGTTGAGGATCTTCCATATTTCGCTGCCTTTGGCCTCGTTCAATGCTTTCTCTCTTTGTGTATTCTTGGCGTCACTTACGGCCGCTGTCCAGTTTCTATATTCCTTGCGTAGGTTTTCCTTGTCTTCTGGGGAGTTTGTTCTCTTCGCTCTTCTCTTGGCCCTGTTGAGGGTTGCTTTGTGTTGTCCTAGTTCGGGGGTCCACCACCTCTTAGATCTTGGGTGGGGTTTGCTCATTGGGGTGACTTGGTCGATGAGGCTCTGTAGGTGTTCCAAGAAGAAATCTACTGATTGTTTGGTGTGGTTTTTGTCCTCCCATGCTTCGTCCGGGAGGTTGAAGTTTGCCATTTGTGTTTCTAGGGTTTCCCAGTCCGTCTTATGCCAGAGTCGGTGGGGGATATGTGGGGGTTTAGCGATGTACATTTGGACAGAGATCTTACCATGGTCAGAGCCTGCTCCGTCCGTGTTTATGCTCCATCTTATGTTCTGGTCGAGGGTTGGTCCTTTCACGAAGGCTATGTCGATGATTGTAGGTCGGTTTCTATTTCGAGGGAAGTGGGTATGTTCTCCGGGTTCGTTTATGAGGTGGAGTTTTTGTCTGTCTAGCCAGCGTTTGACTCTTGTCGCGTTTGTTCGGTCTGCTCTTATTGTGTTTTTATAATCATGGGCAAGGGTGACGTACCACAACGTGTGATGGCAGTTGAAGTCTCCCATGACTAGGGAGTTCTTAATGGTTGTGATTGTTCTGGCGATGTCCGCAAATGGTCGGCTCCGGCCTGGTGAATATATGTTGAGGATTTGTGTCTTTTCGTCTTGGATTTCTACGGTGACTGAAAGGATGAAATTGTCGTATGTGAAGTGGTATTTGAGTTTTAGGTTGCAGTGTTTGCGGATGTAGGTTGCGCATTTTGGGTCTTTGTGGGCTGGTGTGAAGGTGTTAAAGAGTGGCGATTCCGGGGGTTGCCCGGCCTTGTTGTTCCATGATTCCTGAAGTAAAAGAAAGTATACTGACGGGTCTGTTTCCACTTCCTCCAATGCTGACTTTGTTGTTAGCTCATTCTTAGCGCAGTTCAGCTGATGCGCCAGGGCGAGGGATCGTCGGGCGTAATCAGGCATTGGCCATGTCGAGGTCATTGTGTGCTGGTCCAGCTGCTGGTTGCGTGGCTGGGACTTGGATGGTGGCTTGAGGTGTTGCCGGGATCTGTGCTTGGACTGGCGCGGCTGGGATTATTGGGGTGGCGGGGATGGCTGGGATGGCTGGGGCTGGGGCTACTGGGGCTACTGGGGCGGCCTCTCTCTGTGCTCCTTCGGCGAGGCGAATCTGTGCTTTAAGCGTGGCTTTTGCTCTTTCTGGGCAGGATCTGTCGATGGCTTTGTGGGGGCCGCCGCAGTTGTAGCATCGGATAGGTGTATGGGTGCATTGGATGCCACCTGGGCATGTTTTGCAAGGGTGGCTGTCCGTGGGGTGGTCTTCCGCGCAGTGTCCGCATCTTGGTGCTTCTTGTGAGCAGAGTTCCTGTCAATGTCCAAATTCGAGACAATTTCTGCACTGGGTGTCTTCGCGGATGTTGTAAAATGTTTCGAGTGTGCAGCGGCGGTCGAAGAGGAGTAGGGATCGAAGTCCCAGTGTTTGGAGGTTGAAATTGCCTGGGAAGGCAATGATCATGGAGGAGTGGGTCTTCCCATGTCTTTTTTCAGGGCTGGAGATCCATCTGGGGATTTGGGCCAATGTGAGTTTGCCCCCGTAGTTATTCCTGATCTCCGAGGCTACGAGTTGTCCTGCGTCGTGTCCATCCCCGATGGTTGTTGGGATTCTGTGTAGGAGGAATTTTGACCATTTCGAGTTTGCTCTGATATTTATGACGTCTATTCCCATTTTGGAGAGGGTGTGTTGGATTTCGTGTTTGTAGGCCATTGCTGTTTCAGCCGATGTGTCAAATTTGGTTTCGAGGACTATGTTCTGGTTGATAGTGATCCTGGCGGTGATGAAGTGGAGGGTGGCATCCGGAATTCCGCCGTTAATGCTCATGCGGATTTCGGAGGCAGTGATGTTGGTGGGGGCGTCGCATTCGACAATCATCTCCCTGTTTATCTTCGTGAATTCTGGTTTGAAGAGGGGGTCTGGTTTTGCGGGCTTCCTTTTTCTCTGTACTAGGTGGAAGTCTTCTCCGGATGGGTTTCCTTGGGCGGCCACTTTTCCCCATGTGTCTTTCTTCCATCTGGAGCCGCGGGGCTGAGCGGGAGGGGGAGGGGGAGCTGCGCCTGCCTGTGGGGCTTGTGGTATTTGGATTAGGGAGTGTGGGCAGGGTTGTTGCGGTTGCGGGCGGGGCTGTGGTCGTTATTGCGGTTGTGGTTGTGCTTGTGGTTGTGGTTGTGGTTGTGGTTGCTGGTGCTGTGGGTGCTGCGGTTGTTGTTGGGGTTGTCTCTGGGCTTGAGGCTTTTGGACCTGGGTTTCGATGGTGGAGACGAGGGTGGCAATCGTGGAGTGCATGCTGGAGATCATCAAAGTCTGTGCTTCAACTTGGTTCTTGAGGGTTAGGACCGTCTGTCGGATCTCCTTGTTTTGTTCTTCAACGTGGTTGAGCCTGTCGGATGGGGAATCAAGGCGGGATACGGCGTGTCTGATTGCCCAGGAGAGGTAGTTCAGGCCGGGCAGGGAATGGGTGCCTTGAGGAGCTACGCTTGGGTTGATGTAGTCATATCTGGGCTCGTAGTTATCGACGTATTGTTGGGGGGTTGCGTAGATGGACATGAAACCATCCTCGGGTTGGTTCTGGGTGTATTCCGCTGATGAGGGGGCGGTGGAGGCGGTTGCCTCTGTTTGGAGGTAGCCTTGGATCGACGCTTGTTCCATGATTGAGTGTGCTTTTCTGCCTGAAGGGTAGAGGTTGGTTGAGGATAAAGTTCTCTTCCTTCCTTGCGGAAGTTCGAGGCTTGAGAAATCTTCGTTTGAGGCCAGCGTGGTGTTTTTTGCTTCGCTTAACACAACGGCGACGCGACCGTGAGGTAAGGGGTGAAGCGGCTTCGTCTAGTATGGTATACCAGGCTAGACCGTTACGCGAGAAGAAAGAATAAAATAGAAATGGGGTTTCCGATAGTTTGAAGTGTTTGTAGCGAGAAGATGCAAGAGAGAGAGAGAGATTTTATTCGCATAGAAGCCAAAGGCTTATCGCGCACCGGACTACCCTAACTACAACCTCCACCAACTAACCCAACCGAAAGACAAAAGGAAACGACAAAGGAAAAGTAAAGCGCAAACAACTCATATGGCCGCGACACAAATACGCCCACAAGAGGTAAATAACGCGAGGTACACGTAAGCAGAATCTAAGCGAAGACAAAGAAACCTCCCTGTAGTAAGAATGAAACCAAACACTTCTCCAAGGACATCTAAGTCCGCACTCCACTCCGTTGAACGATGGGGTCCTCTTACCGGGTTCCAGAACACAAGCTCTCAGGTCACCGGTGAAAGTGCTAAGTCATGGCGAGGTTAACCTGGGGCTGGGGTACCGTGATCGTTGGATCATTGGATGGGGAGTCGACGGCGCCGAGGCGTGAAAGCGGTGGTTGTGCCGAGTGCCTCGAGTCTGCTTGTCGGCAGCGGGCGGTTAGAGTATGGGCTGCAATCGAAAGTGCCAGCCGTAGTAGTTGAGGGGTGGTCTCGGGGGACCAGTATAGGAATGGAGGCCTCTGGGGGGGCCGTGCAAGAAAAAAGGGTGAGCTGGGGACGCCAGCTCGGTTAAGTTTGGGTGGTCGCAATCGAAAGTGCCGACCGTGGTGGTTGAGGGGTGGTCTCGGGGGACCAGTTTGATGGGGTGAGGGGATCGGGCCGCCTCGGTTGAGTGGGTGGGTGGCCTAGCGAGGGCCAGAAAAAGAGGGGTAAGGTCACGTGAGTGACCTGGTAAAAATTTGAGAAATGTTTCCGCGACCGTAGGGAAGCGATAACTTGCCGGGCTGTCGAGCGCTTTGGCAGAGGGCTCGCTAACCTGAGAGTTACTGACAGTGCGCGGACCCGACGTGTGTGGTGCTCGCATGACGAGCTGCCTTGAGGGGGAACGACCGTCTACCGGTGGCCGTCGATTTGGCGGGAGTTGGTGAGTGTTAGACGCATCCCGTGAGGGTAACAACTCGGTGAATGGGGGGGCGGGGAGAGGGAGACTCGTGTCATAGCATGGGGAACTAGCGATCCGTAGGCGATGCTAGAACTCTGGGTATCCAGCGTTATCTTCGAGGAGGGCTCTCAAGGGCGGTCTGGCCCAGGAGGAAAACATCGTCGCGGGGGAAGATGCAAGAGAGAGAGAGAGAGATTTTATTTCGCTTAGAAGCTCAAGGCTTATCGCGCACTGGACTACCCTAACTACAACTTCCACCGACTAACCCGACAAAGGAAAAGACAAAGGAAAAGATAAAAAAACGCTAACGACTCAATGGCCGCGACACAATATGGGGCCCACGAAGAGGGGTTAAGTAGCGCGAGGTACAGGTGGGCAGGATCTAAGTGACATACAAAGAGACCTCCCTGTAGTAAAAGAAAGAAAAAGGAGACAGCCTAAGTATCTCCCATTGCGTGATCGTTGCCTGCCGGAACTTGGGCCGGGGTTGCGGGGACTTGGATGGTGGCCGGGGGGGCCGGGGCCGGGGCCGCTGGGGCCACTGGGACTACATCGACCATAGCCGGGGCCGCGAGGATGGGTCTGGATTCGTTGAAGCGAGCGGATGCTTTGAGGGTAGCCTTCGCGCGCTCTGGGCACGCTCGGTTGGTTGCTTTGTGGAAGCCCTTACAGTTGTAACATCTGATGGGCGAGTGGGTGCATCTGGTTCCTCCCGAGCAAGTGTTGCAAGGGTGGGCGTCGGTGGTGTGGTCTTCGGCACAGTGGCCACAGCGGCCGGTTTCGTGGGAGCATTGTTCCTGTCTGTGCCCGTATTCGAGGCAGTTGCGGCATTGGGTGTCTTCTCTGATGTTGAAGTATGTTTCGAGGGTGCATCGTCGGTCAAAGAGGTGGAGGGATTGGAGGCCCAGGGTCGTGATTGTGAAAGTTCCGGGGAGGGCAATTAGCATGGAGGAGTGCTCCTTACCGATTCTCTTTTCCGGGGCCGAGATCCATCTTGGAACTTGGGCGAGAACGAATTTCTCCCCATAGTTGTTTCGGATTTCGGACGCGACCAGCTGGCCCGCGTCAAGTCCATCTCCGATTGTAGTCGGGATGCCGTGTACGAGGAATTTTGACTACTTTGAGTTGGCCCTGATGTCGATGACGTAGATCCCCATCACTGTGAGGGTGTCTTTGATTTCGTGTTTGTAGGCGAGTGCTGATTCCGCCGGGGTGTCCAACTTCGTTTCGAGGACGATGTTGTTGCTGAGGGTTTTCCTTGCCGTTATGAAGTGGCATTTGGCGTCAGGAATGCCGGCGTTGATTTTTGCCCGGATCTCGGAGGGCGTTTGGTGGAATAAGTGCAGTCGTTGCATTCAATCATGACTTCTCGGTTGGCCTTCGAGAAGTCTGGTTTGAAGAGTGGGTCCTTCTTCTGGGTTTTCCTTCTTTGGACTAGTTGGAAGGTTTCTTGGTTCGGGTTGTTAGCCCGGGCCACGTTAGCGAAAGACCGTGGTTGTTGTTGTTGTTGTTGTTGTTGTTGTTGTTGTTGTTGTTGTTGTTGTTGTGGGCGTTGCTGTGGGCGTTGCTGTTGTGGTGGTGGGCGGGCGCGGGCTGGTGCGCGGGCGCTAGCGATAGCTATTGCGGGCAATGCGGGTGGGGGTGGGGGGAAGGCTGGAGTGGCTGGGGCTGAAGGTGGGGTTGGTTTGTTAAGGATGAGGAGGTTTTGTTCTTTTACTTCCTTGATTTGTTCTGTGATAGCTTTTTCTGTTTCTTCGGCTTGGGTGAGGAGGGGGTGGATAGACTGGGTGATGTTTGTGTGGATAACACCGATGGTTCCACTGGTGGCGGCGTTGGCGTTGGCGTTCAGGCTTGCTTGCCTTGCGAGGTTGTTGACCGTAAACGCGAGGTCTCGGACTTCTTTGAGGAGTATTTCGTAGTTTTTGCACATCTTTTCTTGTGTGGCTTGTAGTGGGGTGAAGCTGGTGGTGAGAGCGTGTCTTATGGCCCATGAGACGTAGTTCATGTCCATTTTGTTGTGGGTATCTTCCGGGACGATGCTGGGGTCTAAGTAATCTAGCCTTGGGGCGTAGTATCTCGTCTAGTCGCCGTCGGTTGCCTGCCTGGCGAAGGGGGCATGGGTTGATGGGGTGGGGTCGAAGCGGGGTGGCGCTGGAGTGCCTGGGGGCGGTTCTCCTGCGAAGTAGCTCGCGAGCGATGTTTGGGAGGCTGGGAGGGAGGGGTTTTCCCTTGTTTGTTGTCTTTTCCTCCCCTTTTGGTGGAAAGGGGAATCGTCGGACATTTCGAAGTTTTGTGTTTTTATTCTTTGCTTAGACGAACGCGACCGTACGCGGGGGAAGCGAAATGGCTTCGCCTAGTATGGTATACCAGGGTGAGCCGAAGCGATAGAGATAAAATAGTAAGAGTAGAATACGAATAGAATACGCAGTAGTAAAAAATTTTTTGAAGCGAGGTTTACCGAGCGTCCGGGAAGATGCAAGAGAGAGAGAGAGAAATGTTTATTCGCATGGAAGCCTAAGGCTTATCGCGCACCGGACTACCCTAACTACAACCTCCACCGACTAACCCGACAAAGGAAAAGACAAAAGAAAAAGATAAAACGCTAACGACTCAATGGCCGCGACACAATATGGGACCCACGAAGAGGGGGTAAATAACGCGTGGTACAGGTAAGCAGAATCTAAGCGACAACAAAGAAACCTTCCTGTAGTAAGAATAAACCGTACACTTCTCCAAGGACATCCTACAGTCCGCGCTCCACTCCGTTGAACGATGGGGTCCTCTTAGCGTATTCCAGAACACAAGCTCTCAGGTCACCGGTGAAAGTGCTAGGTCATTGCGAGGTTAACCTGGGGCTGGGGTACCGTGATCGTTGGATCATTGGATAGGGAGCCGACGAAGGGCCAAGGTGTGAAAGCGATGGTTGTTTTGTCGATGGTGGTGCCTCGGGCGTCTGCTTGTCAGGCAGCGAGGCGGTTGTGTAGTAGAGGGCTGCAGTCGAAAGTGCCAGCCGTGGTGTGTTGAGGGGTGGTCTCGGAGACCAGTATGGGTATGGAGGCCTCTGGGGGGGCCGTGCAAGAATAAAGGTGAGTTGGGGATGCCAACTCGGTAGGAGTGGGTGGTCGCAATCGAAAGTGCCGACCGTGGTGGTTGAGGGTTGGTCTTGAGGGACCAGTATGGAGTGGGTGAGGGGATCGGGCCGCCTCGGTTGAGTGGGTGGGTGGCCTAGCGAGGGCCAGAAAAAGAGGGGTAAGGTCACGTGAGTGACCTCGGGTAAAAAATTTGAGAAATGTTTCTCGCGACCGTAGGGAAGCGATAACTTTCCGGGCTGTCGAGCGCTTTGGCAGAGGGCTCTCGCTAACCTGAGAGTTACTGACAGTGTGCGGACCGGCGTGTGTGGTGCTCGTGCGATGGCGGCCTAGAGGAACGACCGTCTACCGGTGGCCGTCGATTTGGCGGGAGTTGGTGAGTGTTAGACGCATCCCGTGAGGGTAACAACTCGGTGAATGGGGGGGCGGGGAGAGGGAGACTCGTGTCATAGCATGGGGAACTAGCGACCCGGAGGCGATGCTAGAACTCTGGGAATCCAGCGTTATCTTCGAGGAGGGCTCTCAAGGGAGGTCGGTCCCAGGAGGAAAAACATCGTCGCGGAGGAAGATGCAAGAGAGAGAGAGAGAACCTTATATTTCTTTGAGGCCGAAGCCTATCGCACAACTATACTACCCGAACTACAACTACCGCCGACTAACCCAAAGAAAGAGAATAAATAAGCAAGCGACTCAATGGCGCGACACAAGAATGGGTCCCACGAAGAGGGGGAAATAACGCGAGGTACAGGTAAGCAGAGACTAAATGACAAATAAAGAAACCTTCCTGTCGTAAGAATAAACCCCAAACTTCTCCGTCAACTACATATAAGCGAGCACGATCCTAAACATGGCGTTCAACCTGAAACGGCATCATTACCAACGTTTCCCCGGTGTCGTATCTGTGGACGAACCTTAACAGGACTGGGAAAAACCACGCGCACGAAGGCAGGAAAGGCCAACCGCAACAGCGTCAGGGGTGAAAGCGAGGGGGGGTGGGTCAAGAGTGGTGCCTCGGGCATCTGCTAGTCAGGCAGCGAGGCGGGTAAGAGTGGTGGGTTGCAATCGAAAGTGCCAACCGTGGTGTTGAGTGGGTGGTCTCGGGGGACCAGTAAGTATTGGGGTGAGGGGAGCGGGCCGCCTCAGTTGAAAGTGGTGAGTTGGGGTTGCCAACTCGGTAAGAATGGGTGGTCGCAATCGAAAGTGCCGACCGTGGTGTTGAAGGGGTGGTCTGGGAGACCAGTAGGTATGGAGGCCTCTGGGGGGGCCGTGCAAAAATAAAAGGTGAGTTGGGGATGCCAACTCGGTAGGAATGGGTGGTCGCAATCGAAAGTGCCGACCGTGGTGGTTGAGGGGGGTGGTCTCGGAGGACCAGTATGGAGTGGTGAGGGGATCGGAGCCGCCTCGGTTAAGAATGGGTTGCCTGGCTAGGGCGTAAAGAGGGAAAGGTCGCGTGAGTGACTCGGGTAAATTTGAGAAATGTTTTGCGACCGTAGGAAGCGAAACTTTCCGAACTGTCAGCTTTGGCAGAGGGCTCGCTAACCTGAGAGTTAGTGACAGTGTGCGGACCCAACGTGTGTGGTGCTCGTGCGATGAGCAGCAAGGAGGAGGGGGAACGACCGTCTGGCGGTGGCCGTCGATTTGGCAGGAGTTGGTGAGTGATAGACGCATCCCGTGAGGGTATCAACTCGGTGAAAAGGGGGGGTGGGAGAGGGAGACTCGTGTCATAGCATGGGGAACTAGCGACCCGTAGGCGATGCTAGAACTCTGGGAATCCAGCGTTATCTTCGAGGAGGGCTCTCAAGGGAGGTCGGTCCCAGGAGGAAAACATCGTCGCGGGGGAAGATGCAAGAGAGAGAGAGAGAGATTTTATTATCGCTTAGAAGCACAAGGCTTATCGTGCACCGGACTACCCTAACTACAACCTCCACCGACTAACCCAAAACGAGAGACAAAAGGAAAGGACAAAGGAAAGCGAACCGAGTACAAGAATACACGAAGCGTAAGGATCGGTTATGTGACATGAGTGTTTTCGCGCCCACGACGGTAAGAAAGAAAGAAAGAAAGAGAGTAGGAGAGAAAGGTTACCGGGAACTTTAACAGACCTAACTATCTCCCATGGCGTGATCGTTGCTTGCCGGCGCTTGGGCCGGGGTTGCGGGGACTTGGATGGTGGCCGGGGGGGCCGGGGCCACTGGGGCCACTGGGGCTACATCGACCATAACCGGGGCTGCGAGGATGGGTCTGGATTCGTTGAAACGAGCAGATGCTTTGAGGGTAGCCTTCGCGCGTTCTGGGCACGCTCGGTCGGTTGCTTTGTGGAAGCCCTTACAGTTGTAGCATCTGATGGGCGAGTGGGTGCATCTGGTTCCTCCCGAGCATGTATTGCAAGGGTGATCGTCGGTGGTGTGGTTTTCGGCACAGTGGCCACAGCGGCCAGTCTCGAGGGAGCATTGTTCCTGTCTGTGCCCGTATTCGAGGCAGTTGTGGCATTGGGTATCTTCTCTGATGTTGAAGTATGTTTCGAGGTTGCATCGTCGGTCGAAGAGGTGAAGGGATTGGAGGCCTAGGGTCGTGATTGTGTAAGATCCCGGGAGAGCAATGAGCATGGAGGAGTGCTCTTTGCCAATCCTCTTTTCCGGGGCCAATATCCATCTGGGAACTTGGGCGAGAACGAATTTCTCCCCATAGTTGCTTCTGATTTCGGACGCGACCAGCTGGCCCGCGTCAAGTCCATCTCCGATTGTGGTCGGGATGCCGTGTACCAGGAATTTTGACCATTTTGAGTTGGCCCTGATGTCGATGACGTAGATCCCCATCACTGTGAGGGTGTCTTTGATCTCGTGTTTGTAGGCGAGTGCTGATTCCGCCGAGGTGTCCAACTTCGTTTCAAGGACGATGTTGTTGTTGAGGGTTTTCCTTGCCGTCATGAAGTGGCATTTGGCGTCAGGGATACCGGCGTTGATTTTTGGCCGGATTTCGGAGGGCGTTTGGTGGAACGGGGTTTGGTCGTTGCATTCGATCATGACTTCTCGGTTGGCCCTCGAGAAGTCGGGTTTGAAAAGCGGGTCTTTCTTTTGAGTTTTCCTTCTTTGTACGAGTTGGAAGGTTTCTTGGTTTGGGTTGTTAGCCCGTGCCACGTTTGCGAAAGACTGTTGTTGTTGTTGTTGTTGTTGTTGTTGTTGTTGTTGTGGGCGTTGCTGTGGGCGTTGCTGTTGTGGTGGTGGTGGGCGGGCGCGGGCTGGGGCTGGTTCGCGGGTTGGTGCGCGGGCGCGGGCGATGGGCAGAGTGGGCGGGGTGGTGGGGAGGAAAGCTGGGGTGGCCGGGGCTGGAGGTGGGGTTGGCTTGTTGAGGATGAGGAGGTTTTGTTCTTTTATCTCCTTGATTCGCTCTGTGATTGCCTCTTGTGTTTGTTCGGCTTTGGTGAGGAGGGGGTGGATGCTTTGGGTGACGTTGGCGCTAAGATCGTTAAAGTTTTTTGTGGTTGTGATGGATGCGCCTTCGATGATTGTGACTTTGCGGGTTAGGAATTGAATTTGTGCCGTCATGTCTTTTAACATGTTCAACATTTCTTCCTGGACGCCTTGAAGCGGGAGGATACTCGTGGTGAGGCCGTGTCTGATGGCCCATGAGATGTAGTTCATGTCCATTTTGTTATGGGTTTCTTCCGGGACGATACTGGGTTCCAGGTAATCAAGCCTGGGAACGTAGTATCTCGAGTAATCGTCGTCGGTTGCGTATGTGGAGAGAGGGGCCTGCAAGGCCTCCTGTTGGGTTTGGGTTGATGGGGTGGGGTCGAAATGGGGTGGCGCTGGAGTGCCTGGGGGCGGTTCTCCTGCGAAGTAGCTGGCGAGGGTGTTCTGGGAGGCTATCTGAGAGGGATTCTCCCTTGTTTGGTGTCTCTTTCTGCCCCTATTGGGGCCGGAGTAGGAGCCGTCTGAGGACATTTCGTGATGTTTTGTTTGTTTTATCCTTGCTTAGACGAACGCGACCGTACGCGGGGGAAGCGAAAAGGCTTCGCCTAGTATGGTATACCAGGGTGAGCCGGAGCGATAGAGATAAAATAATAGGAATAAAATACGAATAGAATCCGCGATAGTAAAAATTTTTGAAGCGAGGTTTACCGAGCGTCCGGGAAGATGCAAGAGAGAGAGAGAGAGATTTTATTTCGCTTAGAAGCACAAGGCTTATCGCGCACCGGACTACCCTAACTACAACCTCCACCGACTAACCCGAACGAAAGACGAAAAGAAAAGACAAAGGAAAAGATAAAACGCTAACGACTCAATGGCCGCGACACAATATGGGGCCCACGAAGAGGGGGTAAATAACGCGTGGTACAGGTAAGCAGAATCTAAGCGACAACAAAGAAACCTCCCTGTAGTAAGAATAAACCGAACACTTCTCCAAGGACATCCTACAGTCCGCGCTCCACTCCGTTGAACGATGGGGTCCTCTTAGCGTATTCCAGAACACAAGCTCTCAGGTCACGAAAGTGCTAGGTCATTGCGAGGTTAACCTGGGGCTGGGGTACCGTGATCGTTGGATCATTGGATGGGGAGTCGACGAAGGGCCGAGGTGTGAAAGCGTTGGTGTTTTGTCAAGTGTGGTGCCTCGGGAGTCTGCTTGTCAGGCAGCGAGGCGGTTGTGTAAGTGAAGGGCTGCAATCGAAAGTGCCAGCCGTGGTTGTTGAGGGGTGGTCTCGAGGGACCAGTATGGAATGGAGGCCTCTGGGGGGGCCGTGCAATGTAAAAGGTGAGCTGGGGACGCCAGCTCAGGTAAAGTATGGGTGGTCGCAATCGAAAGTGCCGACCGTGGTGGTTGAGGGGTGGTCTTGAGGGACCAGTATAGAGTGGGTGAGGGGATCGGGGGCCGCCTCAGTTGAAAGTGGTGAGCTGGGGACGCCAGCTCGGGTAAAGTATGGGTGGTCGCAATCGAAAGTGCCGACCGTGGTGGTTGAGGGGGTGGTCTCGGGGGACCAGTTTGGAGTGGTGAGGGGATCGGGCCGCCTCGGTTGAATGGGTGGGTGGCCTAGCGAGGGCCAGAAAAAGAGGGGTAAGGTCACGTGAGTGACCTCGGGTAAAAAATTTGAGAAATGTTTCTCGCGACCGTAGGGAAGCGATAACTTTCCGGGCTGTCGAGCGCTTTGGCAGAGGGCTCTCGCTAACCTGAGAGTTACTGACAGTGTGCGGACCGGCGTGTGTGGTGCTCGTGCGATGGCGGCCTAGAGGAAACGACCGTCTACCGTGGCCCGTCGGCGGGAGTTGGTGAGTGTTAGACGCATCCCGTAAGGGTAACAACTCGGTGAATGGGGGGGCGGGGAGAGGGAGACTCGTGTCATGACCGGGGAATCTAGCGCGGCGAAGGCTCTCTAGAGACTCATGTATCCAGCTATCGACGAGGAGGTCGCTCAAGGGCGGTCTGGCCCAGGAGGGGAAACATCGTCGCGGGGGAAGATGCAAGAGAGAGAGAGAGAATTTCATTTCGCTTAGAAGCCAAAGGCTTATCGCGCACCGGACTACCCTAACTACAACCTCCACCGACTAACCCAAACGAAAGACGAAAGGAAAAGACAAAGGAAAAGAGAAAAAAGCGCTAACGACTCAATGGCCGCGACACAATGTGGAGCCCGCGAAGAGGGGGTGAGATAACACGTGGTACAGGTGAGCAGAATCTAAGCGACAACAAAGAAACCTCCCCGTGGTAAGAATAAAACCCCAAACTTCTCCGTCAACTACGTATAAGCGAGCACGATCCAAAACATGGCGTTCATCCAAAAAGGAATCATTACCAGCGTTTCCCGGTGTCGTATCTGTGGACGAACCTTAACAGGACTGGGAAAACCACGCGCACGAAGGCAGGAAAGGCCAACCGCAGCAGCGTCAGGGGTGAAAGCGAGGGGGGTGGGTCAAGAGTGGTGCCTCGGGTGTCTGCATCAGCAAACTCTGGTATTCCTCAGGGCGCAGAGCCTACGCCCTGGGCGCCAGGGACGCCAGGCGCCGCCAGGGCAGCGTTACTCGCGCCTGGCGCCGCCACAGCATGATGCCCGCGCCAGGCGTCACCAGAGCATGATGCCCACGCCAGGCGTCGCCAGGGCATAATGCTCGCGCCAGGCGTCGCCAGGGCATAATGCTCGCGCCAGGCGTCGCTGGAGCATAATGCTCGCGCCAGGCGATCCTGGAGCATAATGCTCGCGCCAGGCGATGCTATCACCGCGCCCGACGCCTCCAGAGCACTATTCGCACTCCGCCAGAGCACGCGCCCCAAGGAGAGCACTCGCCCCAAGCAGAGCACTCGCCCCAACCAGAGCACTCGCTCCACTAGAGCACTCGCTCCACCAGAGCACTCGCTCCAAGCAGTACCGAATAGTCCTAATGAGCTTTCTTTTTGCGCTCGCTATTACTACTGTCTACAGAGTGCTCCTAGCGATATCACCAACATCCATAGAGCATCCAGCAATGCTCTCTCCGCGTTTTCTCTAGGCGCATCGCGCACCTTCAGCGTCAGGCGCGTCCAGGCAATGTGCTGCTCGTCCTGAGAGCACCCGGCAATGCTCTCTCCGCCATGGCATGCTCTCTCCGCCATGGCACGCCTGAGTAGGCCTCCTGCGTCTGGATAACGATCAGCGAATGAGTCCCGCCCAGGGACTGGCAACGAATCACGGATGCGTCGGGGACCACCAGGAGACAGCACCAGCGCCCTGATAGCACTCGCCACTAATATCTGCGCCAGGAGATCAAATCATAACGATCTGCTCGCCGGGCGCCACCAGAACATATCGCTCACGCCCAGAGAGCACTCGTCAGTGCTATCCGCGCCAGGAGAGCATTCTCACCGAGCTGCTCGCCAGACACCACAGGAGCATATCGCTCACGCCAAGACACACTTCGTCAACAAGGTTTTCACTGACTGCTAAGAGATATCGCCACTTCCTGAGAGCACCGTGGCTGCTGCTGCTTTCATAGCACTGACCAATGCTGGAAACATCTTTGATAATACTATTCAAGGTGGGACATCCCCCACTTAGACCCATATGAATCGATCGCTTTCTTCAAAGGAGAGGTAGGCATTGCCAGTCTCTCAAGCGATATCTCACGTGGGTATTCTTCACGCCACTGAGCGGTCAGTTGCGGAATACTGATCTGAGCACTGTCGTGTATACTGGGGATGGCTACCAAACCTTTGGCGATGGGGTATGTATCTGCCGATTTGTGAAGGCATTTGAGCCTTGAGGTTTAGGCCATGAGTACGGCTCGTCTGAAAAGCTCAATGCCCTGCCTAAGCAGCACTCCAGCCTTGACTTGCTGGAAATAGTTTCCCAAGCATAAGCAGCATTATGCTGGTCGGCGAGCTTGCTGGATAACAGACTCAGATACTGGCGGCGATACTCACCTCCCTCTTCCAATCCGCATGCGTACTAGCAGAACGACCACGAATTTTGAATTAGACGGTCCTATTGGGTCTAACATTCCACTCGTGAGCACTCGCCACTGCCCTCAGAGCATTCACTAGATAGCACTCGGCAATGCTGTCATTCAATAGCACTCGGTAATGCTCTCACTGGATAGCACTTTCGGTAATACTCTCACATCATTGGATAGCACTCGGTAATGCTCTCACTGGATAGCACTCGGTAATTCTCTCACATCATTGGATAGCATTCGGTAATGCTCTCACTGGATAGCACTTATGACTGCTCTCAAAGCATTCAACTGAATTCATTCCACGCAAATCTATCCTAGTATTTACCAGCCAATTACCAGCATCCATCTCGAACAAATGGGCCATTCCTAATATACTCCGAATATTCACGACCCACATCCTCTTCCTCCTCCTCCTACAGACCTTCAGCAGCCCATGAGAGTTATCAGCGATACCGCGATCCTTCGCCTCAAGTAGCTCAACTACACATAGTCTATCTGCGCCCTGTGCTATCCCGTACCTTGAACAGAGCCTCTACTGCGTCCTGGTAGCGTCCCGAAACACTCCCCACTCCTCTGAGGACGCTACCGACACCCATACCCAATCCTTTCTTATTTTCCCTTTCCTAAAAGCCGCGTTTCCCGTACACCTGATATTGTGAACCTCGTACACCTCAGGTCTTTGGAAGATTGGTATCGGAACCTGCAAACATGTGAACATCTCCACCCGGCGCTCTAAAATGCTCTCAGAGCTTCCGGCAAAGCTTTGAGAGCATCCCGCATCCTCTGCATACTCCTTTATCAGGCGATATAACGTGGTATGGCTTATTTGCAGTCCATCCGCAATATTGAAAAGTCTTTCCGATTTCGTGGAGGGGTTGCAAAGACGCTTCAGGGCAGTCCGCTTTCTACTATTGGCGTTCATTGGCGTTTTCTTGCGGTCCTCGATTTTGAAAATGTCGAGCAACTCCTTGAGTTATCGATGGCTCAGAGGATGTCGTCGGTGCTCTCAGGACCTCCAACGACATCTTTCAGATTTAGAATTCGGATCTCTAACGCATGTCGCCTGCCCCCATAGTCCAGTATCTGCGTTGCAGCGTCGACCTTGTTGGGCGCTCTGTAAGCTTCTTTTACCTGCCGTACATGGGCAAGCTCGCTGACGTCCGTGGAGTATTGAGGAATGCTCCCAAAGCGCTCAACGTGCTCCCGGTAGTGCATCAAGACGTGCAATTTGATGAAGTTGAAGTGCAATTTTTCCCGAATCTCCCGGATCTCCTCTAAGCTTCGCTGGGTGCTCTGGGAGCCACTAACTGCTTTCGTTCGATCTTTCGCGTCCTTTAATGTCTTCTTGTACGCGCCTGAATTCTAAAAGATATCCTTGTGTTTATGGAAATCGTCGCGATAGCTCTCCATATAGTCCAGGGTGCTCGTTGTATGACTCCCATATTGCGCCATTAAGTGGAAGTCTATTAGACTTGACGCATTTCAAAGCTTTAGCGAAGTCGCTCCTGACAGCCACTCCCGGGTTTCTCAGAGCAGCCGCGAGTGCTCCTAGAAACGACCGCCCCAGATTCGCATCTCTTTCCCTTGCCATTGGGTGGTAGAGCGATATGCTTTGTTTGGTACTGCCAGCCCAGGGTAAGGCGCAATCGAAGCCCAAGCGTTGTCGAATTCCTCCAATCGGTGATGCTTCTTCAGGAAGCCCTGAATCCACTCCATCATGTGCTTCAACATCCCCAGGTAGATATTGTGCAGTATGTCCGGTTTATTGAGATCGTACGGATTAAATCTCGGCATACCCCAGAAAGCATTGAAGAGTGTTTTGACGGATCTCGCAACAAGGTATTCCACCGGTTCTAGATTGCCCGGGTTCTCGCCAAATAGCTGTACCCTCTCCCTGTAGTCCTCGTGGTTGCGCATAGAGCTTCGACGAGTGCTCCCAAGATTGTGAAACTCCACCTCGCACCGCGGGCAAGCACTAGTGCTGATGTTTTGCAAGTTTGAATGCTTGGGTTGATCGGCGATCCAGCCCGAGAGCACCGGAAAGCATAGTCGTTCGTAGCCGTCGGCGCATTTGATCAGCTCGCCCTCCTGAGAGCACTCGCGAATGCTTTGAAAGATCTCCCCAAGGGCACGATGCAGTGCCATTTGACTCTGACGTCTTAAAACGGAGTTAACGAGTGTTGTGTTCTTTCCGAGCTTTGGTGGCACTGGTAGCAGCCGAGGAGAATGAATGAATGCCCTGTGGGCTTATTGCGCACCGGCGACTTGATGTTCCCGATGGTAAGATAGATTGGCCAGGCTTTCTTGTCCCGCTGAAATTTGTCAGATGTGTGCCATCCGGCCGCGCATATAATTGATGCGACAGTAGACCCCTCCGATGCGTATTCTATCGAGAAAGCATTAGCGACATCTCCTGGAGTATCCGGAGTGCAAGTTGGCAGAGCGAGGCTTACGAACCTGTATCTCCCACCACCAATCTCCTGTATGCATTTCCCCATACATTCGCTCGCCGAACTCATTATGTTCCACCACAGGCGCGTACACCAATGACTCCCGGAAGGCACGTTGCCCTAGAAGATATCGGACGACAACCATTGGATTGCGGTAGTAGTAGGAGATCTTCTCCCCCCCAATATCCACCTCCGAATGATTCCAGCTTGCCTTTCCTAGTGTGTCGTTCATTTCCTCCAACCTCTTGATAAAACCCCGCCCGGTGCTGTAGGAGCACTCGCCACTACTCGGAGGGGCGTGTAGAAAGAAGCTGTCGATGTTCCCCTGTGAGGCTTTAGACAGTGTGAAGTAGCGTGCCATTCTGAACTCGTATGCTGACCGAAATGGGTGCCATGGGTATTGGAGAAGTCTCTGTGAGCACTCGTCGTAGTCCTCCGGCGGTAAAGTTGCTCCCCAGCACCCTCGTAAACTGTCGTAGATGCCATATGCCCATTTGAATCACCGCCTGCCTCCTCCATCACGAAATATGATTCGGATTCGAGGTCGTAATGGTTACCCGAATCTTGATCGAAAGTGTCAGATTCCTACTCGTAGTGCGTCTCTGAATAGCAATCGGGAATGCTCTCTGGGCTCGTCAGTGTCGTCAGGGGTTTCTGCTGATTGATCGTGCTCCAGCAGTGAATATTGATTTCCCAGCCATTCATCTGCTTCTAAAGGATGGATCGTTCGAAGATGTCTGTCAAAATTCGCGGAGGAGCTGTACCTCTTGCTGCAAAAAGGGCAAGACGATTTCATTGGACTCGAGAATTTGCAGTCTGCCAAGGAAGAGGCTCTTTCCTGCAGGCGGTGCAGAGTGCTCTATGAACGATTTGTCAGCCAATCATCATGAGGCTCGGCGCCAAGCTGTTGTTCAGAGTGCTCTCTGAGCAATTCCCATGCAGAGTGCTCGCAGCAGAGTGCTCTGAGCAATTTGTAATCCCATGCAGAGTGCTCACTTAGCAGAGTGCTCGTCAGTGCTTGTAAGCCTTGCGCTCGCACCTCCAGCAGAGCNTGGCTGACTTTGACGTCATACATCTCCACCGGAATACTGAAAACACAAACATGAGCATGCAACGAGCATGCAACGAGAGGAAACAGCAATCATGCCACCAGCGATGCTCCGTTCTGCCCTCTCAGCATTCGCTCACCCTCAGTTAGCACTCGCGAAAGCTATTCAGATCGAGAAACCGTTCTCAACGGAAAATTCAATACCAATATCGACTACGAGCTCAAACGATACACACTGTCCGACTCGGCTTCATAGCGCACAGAGCCCCGACACCAACAAAAACCGAAACTCCAACCCAACTTTGGAATCCAATTGATACCACTGTTGGTACTACCGTCAGAGCATTCCTGAGTACGCCTAGAGCATTCATCTACGTCATTCAATTGAATCAAACCACCAGAGTAGAATCTTCGAGTGCGCCTAGAGCTACGTCATGTATTGGAGCAAACATTGAGCACGGCTTGGAGCACCATATGCAGCGCCGGTCGGAGCACTCGAGAGTGCCCGTATAGCACATAGGGTGCTCCTATAGCACAGATGGTGCTCTCGGAAACATGATGAGCTCTGGAATAGCAGATTCGATTCGGTATAAGAGCACCCTTCTCCTCCTTCCAGATCGTGAGAGATTCCTAACCATCTTCCAGCACTACCACTTCATACCCCTCACTGCTATCAAAGCTTTCAAGATATCTCTGGGAAGCGCATTCAGCTCACGTTTCAAGTTTACGGTTCAAGTTTCAAGTTTCAAATTTAAAGTTCGAGCTTTCAAGCTTTCAAGCTGCACATCTAGCAATCATATATAAGATGGTATATCCTCCTTAATTCTATTGCTCTCAGAACCATACTCATCAAATATTCTATATTCACTAGCCACCTTCATTCCGCCCTCAGAGCACTCCACAAAGCTCACAGAAGAAGCGAGATCGCGATCCAGACACCGACGATTCAGATAGCAAAAAACGAAAGAAGGAAAAGAAGAAGAAGGAGAAGAAGGAGAAGAAGAAGGAGAAGAAGGAGAGGGAGAAGAAGAAGCAGGAGACACTACAAAAGAAGGCGCAGAAGCAGAAAGAGAAGTCCTCACCTTCGTCGTCTCGTAAAGAGCAGGAAAGCATCCAGCCTATCCCAATAGAGATAGGAGAGACACCCCCGCCGCAGTCGTCGCGTTCAGAGAAGCATCCGCCACCGCTCCCTCAGCAAGCGGCACCGTCTCCCGAGCACTCGAGACTCTTCCCAAAAGAGTGGGTATCAGGGAAATCTAAAACCAAGAAAGATAGCGATAGCGATAGCGATAGCGATAGCAGTAGCAGCAGCAGCAGCAGCAGCAGTAGCAGCAGCAGTAGCAGCAGCAGTAGCAGCAGCAGTAGCAGCAGCGATAGCGATAGCGAGCAGGGCAACCTGAAGTCGAGCGCGACAGAGAACGTTCTGCAGCAGGCACAGCAGCAGGCCCAGCAGGCCCAGCAGCACTCAAGCCCAAAAGCGCTCAGCAGGCACAGCAGCAGGCCCAGCAGGCCCGGCGACATACTCCACAAAGCGACCAGCAGCAGGCTCAGCAGCAGGCCCAGCAGCAAGTCCAAAGCCCCAAAGAGATCGAACAGTTCGAAAAGTCTCCAGCTTTTCCCCAGAGTTAGGCAGCTCGCCGCCACTACCGTCGGCCCCTGTCTGTCGAACCGTGCTCCTGCTCCAAAAGCAGTCGCCAGTGCTTCACAGAGCTCTCAATTCCGACGTCCCCATCGGCTACCAATACCAAGTTCCCCTCCACAGGTAAAGCAGAGGCAAAGCGCCGAGATCCTGCCCCAGAAACTCCAGCGTGCTCGGTTAGAGTTCGCCAGTCCTCAAGCGTTCCCGGTGCTTCAGTAGCATCGTCTCCAAGCTCTGAAACTCTAAAAAAATGACTCAGGCAAATAAAGCGAAGATGACTTTAGGTTTGATCAACCTACCTAAAGTGTACACTACCGTCATAGCGACCTCAAGGCGGAGCTCCACAACACCGGTTGGGTCAACAAAACCGTCTCCGGAGCAGCAGCGTTCGATGCTCTCTGCCTCAGTATATTGAGCACTCGCCCTCTCCGTGGGTTCCTCCCTATGTGGAACGGACCAAATACCGCACCTCGCAGAGCACTCGCCGACGCTTTGAAGTGGCTCATTGGCGATGTTGGGCAGAAGGAGAAGCTATCGAGGGGCAGGGAATCGCGAGTTTAGAGAAGTTGCTGGCGAGGCGATGATGATGATGATGAGGACAGTGGCGGCGCTCTAAGAAGCGTCGCGGAACCCAGTGTCCGCCGAACTCGATAGACCGCCATAATGGTCACGGTAGACCCGGATGCTCTGGGAGCATTCTCCGTAGTTGCCCCGCCCGCATCTATGACTGGAACCATCGACTAAATCAGAATTCGCTCATTGGTATTCTGACAAAGATAACGCTTCCAGAGCTCTGCAACTTGATCCTGAAGCACACCCCACCCGACAGAGCGATCAGGAGTATCTGGGGAGCACTCGACAACGCTCCACCGCATCCAATCCTCCTGTCCGGCCGACGGAGGTCCAGATCACTGATTCGGAAGAGGTCGAGGGGTGGTTGAAGAATAGTGCTGGCAGGCCTCGGAGGATACTCGCGCGTGCTCCACAGAGCGGGCGCGGTGCTAATTTGGGTGGTGCTGAAACTCCGCCGCTTATCACGAGCATTCCCTCATATCGAGGAAGACGATTACACCATGATCGATATTCCAGCAGAGGACTCTGACTATGAGGAGGGAAATCACCGCATAAATGCTAAAGGAATGAGGGTATATTTGCCCAGAACTGATGCCAGTAATCAAAGGCTAATCCAGACTCTTGTTAGACGCCGCGATAGACAGCAAGATGCTATCGACGACTTAGACCCCAAATACCTGAGGAAGTATCTGGGTGTAGGGGTTGCTGACGCAAACTTCGCACAGGAGTAATCTGGACGCCTGCCGGGATAGCAGCCAAGAGAGCTGCTGACGCACTCGCGCTGCTGCTGAGGCGGTGGTGGTGGTGGTGGTGGTGGTAATCCTCCTCCGGCGGTGGTAACCCTCTCCGGGCGGTGGTGGTGGTGGTGGTAATCCTCCTCCGGGCGGTGGTAACCTCCTCCGGGCGGTGGTGGTGGTGGCAACCTCCTCCGGGCGGACCTCCTCCTCCTCCTCCTCCTCCTCCTCCTCCTCCTCCTCCTCCTCCTCCGGGTGGACCTCCTCCTCCTCCTCCGGGCGGACCTCCTCCTCCTCCTCCTCCTCCTCCTCCGGGCGGACCGGGCGGTGGGGGTGGTGGGGGTGGTGGTGGACCTTCTGGAGGCGGTGGTGGTGGTGGTGGTGGTGGTGGTGGTGATGGCGGCATCATTAGTTTTCTTTGGTATAATCTCTCGCTTCTTTCTGCTCAACGAACGCTTACCTCTGAATAGCGGTATGTATTGTTTTCTGAACGCCATGAGTGCTACTGGCATCATTACTTTCCTTTGGTATAATCTCTCCTTTCTCTTCTGTCGAACGATCGCTACCTTTGAATAGTGGTATGTTTCTTTCTGAGCGCTGGCCAGTGCTCCTGGGATTGGGTTCGGTGCTATTTGATGTTTAGATTTCCTTTATATGAATAGATAGGTTTCATCGTTTTAGATTTTCTTATATTAGATTAGATTTCTTATACTAGTTAGATTTCTTATACTAGATTAGATTAGATTAGATTACGCTCTTCTTCTTCTTACTTCAATTGCAGTCGGTTCAAACTCCTATATTGCTCTCAGAGCACTCGTATCGCTTGGAAAGTGCAGTAAACGAGTGATTAGAAATGACTCGGATGCGGGTGAGCGGACGTGGTTGAGCGGTGAAAATTCTTGTTGCTTTACGACTTTAAAACTCTGTCGCCAAGCCGCTGATTTCTAATCAAATCACGCAAAAGAATGCTCCTAGAGCACATTGGATACTCCTGCCAGCAAGCAGAATGCCTCTCAACAAGCGATCTGCCGTTCAGCACTTCTCTCCGCAACCACGACTTCCAGTACCACCCAAGAGCATGATGATTCACAGACTGATGGGTCTGAAATATCATTCAGAGCATTGACCCCACTCTCTACCAGCACTCGGAGTAGTCAATCGACAGGCACTGGAGCAGTCAGTCGACCACCGCCCCAATAGCAGAAAGGGCTTCTCCGTTTCTACCGACACTTCCACTGGAAGAAGCAGCCCTAGAAGGGTAGAATTCCATCTCCCCAATGGCAATACTGACAGCGCTGAAGTGCCAGTGCAGGAGGAGCAGCCTGAGGAGCATGTGCCAGGTGGAGGAAACCGCCGATACGAGCCACTCCGAGTATGACGACTCCCAGAGAACGCCCAGGAGAGCTCTGAGGAGAATCTGACGATCCGGAAGAAGAACCTCAAGCCTCCACCCAGCAGAGATCCCAGAGTACGGGAAGAGGCCTCGTACAGTACAGCCGACTACTGCCAGAGCACTGGGCAATGCTCGGAGGAGACCAACCGGAGCGGTAGCGGAGGTTATTGCTTCCTCCGACGTCTCGGTGGATGTGATACAGGTTCGACTCCCTCCCACCCATTAAAGTTCAGGACGAAGCGCTAACGCTTCAGAGGAGCACGTCCCGGGTGCAAATGTAGTACGGAGAGCAGCTCCCACTTCGGCACCCAGACAGAACGCATCCCAGTGGGCGCCCACCGCATCCTACAAACCCACTCCGGCACCCAGCCAGGAAGCATCTCAAAGATCATCCCCGGCATCTCAGGGAGCATTCCCGGCATCTCAGAGAGCACCTCCGATATCCTCACAATCCATGCCTTCTTCAGTGCCCGTTTATTCTCGCGATATTGACTACAGCTCTTCTACACGGCACATCAATCTTTCCTCAATGCGTTCGAGGTACGGCGATTCCTCACCCACTTACCGCACCTATCGCTCTCCCCGCCTTTTGAGGGCATTGGCGAGAGCTCTATGAGCAGTCCCCGGATTCCCTCAAGTCCTCGGTATATTTACCAGAAGCGCAACCAGGATATGATATTGCACAGCCTTCCTTCATCTCTCAGGGACGAAGGAAATGCTCCTATAGCAGAAAGTGAGGTTAGTAGTATTCCCGATAGCACTGACCACCGCTTTGAGAGCATCGTTAACATTCGCATGAGTAACCTATCTCAGCGATCCTTGTTACCTAGCTCGAGGAGTGCAAACGTTCTCAATGCAAGCCCAGAGGATTGAGAAGGAGTGCAGCACGCTAATCGGGGACCACACTCTTCTACACGAGCCTTTCCCCCCTGCGGCGAGGCTTTCGGTACTGGTAGTAAATATGTGGGCAGCTGCCAGTCGCAGGGTGGGATGTGCAGTAGATCTCGACGAGGTCGTTATCAAACAGGTGGATGCTCTTGAAACGTTGACGAGTGCTCTGGAAGCATAATTGACAACGATAGGTCAGAAGTCTACACTCCCGAGTGCTCGCACTTGATGCACGAGGTTAAAGGGCGGCTGGCGGATTCGACCATCTATGGGCTTGGAAAGCTCTCGAGTCCTGAGGCGAGGGCTGCTCAAGTAGAGTATCTTTTGAAGAATGATCGCTTCTTGAGCCCTGCGCAGCATTATGAGGTATGATCAATCCCAGCGAGCATCCGGGGGTGCTCAGAGAGCTGCCATGAACGCTGCTAACAGATACTAGACCTACCGTCTACGGTTTCTCGCGCCGGAGATTATCGACATATTGTACTATAAATACTTTGATGGGGTCAGGATGCGAGGGGTAAAAGACCCCGAGTTCCTAGAGCGGATTACCCCTACGCTTATATGCCTGATATCCACTGCGATTTGGCATGGCATTCGAGCATGGTCAACGGAATATACGTTAAGCCAGACCATTTCCAGTCACAAATGAGAGTGTTGTCAGTAAGAATCCCAATGTCCTTACAGCAATGGCGGAAGCTTTGAGAGCATTCATCACTGCTCTTAAAACGTTCAGATTATCTATATTGGATTTGCGAGCTGACATTGAAACGGAGTAGAAACCTTCAACAGGATGAGCAACACATGGAAGGAGGAGTAGGCAGAATCAGGAGGCAACGTTGGAGGTGATTAAGGATAACCTCCGAGAAAAAGTATGCAATGGCAGAGTGCTTTTCCGGATATTGAGGCTAACTTTGACAGATACGAGAGAAGAAAGGCATCACTATCGAGGTTATACCGGAAGATGGATTCAGCGGCGTTAGCGGCCGATCTTGCGGCATTCCGGAATGCTCGGAAAGCACCCCCGAGTGCTCGAGAGGATATCTCTGGTTCCGACAACGGTGGCGGCCAGGAAGAGGTGGTTCATGCTCAACTTCGCGGCATTGAAGCGGAGGAAGGCGAGGAGGGTGAAGAGGAGGATCGCGAGGGAGAGGAGGAGGAAGAGGATCTGTAGGGCAGTGGGCAGTGCTTTGGAGCGCAATGGCGAGTGCTTTGGGGAGCAGCGGCGAGTGCTTTGGAGATACCTATGCCTGTATTATATTCGATTGGCGATTTCTAGACGCTTGTAGTGTTAGTATTTAGTAATAGAATCACGTTTTTGGATGCTCCGCAAAGCAGTGCCTACTAATGCAAAGAGTAGTATGCATTGTAAAAACAGGGCGCTGAAGGGTAAAATGCGGTGTATCGAGCGCTGCTGGAGCAGTCGGGAGTGCTTCAGAAGCATTAGCGATATGCCCAGGAGTCGTCAGAGAGCTCCAGGAGGGCCCAGGAGATAGGTAGTAGTCTCCGGCGAGGTAACGTTCCGTCGCGAGAGCGTCGGGCGAGAGAGCATTCCGTCGCGAGAGCGTCGGGCGAGAGAGCATTCCGTCGCGAGAGCGTCGGGCGAGAGAGCATTCCGTCGCGAGAGCGTCGGGCGAGAGAGCACTCCGTCGGGATAGCGTCTGGAGCGAGGTAACTCCGTCAGGGTGAGGGTATTGCTCTCGGGGCGCACTAGATCGCGCGCCTGGGCGCAGGGGGCATCAGTGCTCGCCAGGGCGGAATGCGATGCGCCAGAAGGCGCCAGGAACGCTCCGTTGCTTCTCTGGAGAGGCAGTTTGTCTACCGATCGCCCTGGGCGCCAGGAGCGTCCAGAGCGTCTGGCGGAGGTTGGAGGTTTGCTGATGTGGTTGTCAAGCAGCGAGGCAGTAAGGTGGTGGTGGGCTGCAGTCGAAAGTGCCAGCCGTGGTGTATTGAGGGGTGGTCCCGAGGGACCGGTTTAGAATGGAGGCCTCTGGGGGGGCCGTGCAAGAATGTAAAGGTGAGCTGGGGACGCCAGCTCGGGTAAAATATGGGTGGTCGCAATCGAAAGTGCCGACCGTGGTGGTTGAGGGGTGGTCTCGAGGGACCAGTAAAAAATGGGTGAGGGGATCGGGGGCCGCCTCAGTTGAAAGTGGTGAGTTGGGGACGCCAACTCGGTTTGGTTTTGGGTGGTCGCAATCGAAAGTGCCGACCGTGGTGGTTGAGGGGGTGGCCTCGGGGGCCAGTTTGGAGTGGTGAGGGGATCGGGCCGCCTCGGTTGAATGGGTGGGTGGCCTAGCGAGGGCCAGAAAAGAGGGGTAAGGTCACGTGAGTGACCTCGGGTAAAAAATTTGAGAAATGTTTCTCGCGACCGTAGGGAAGCGATAACTTTCCGGGCTGTCGAGCGCTGCGGACCCGACGTGTGTGGTGCTCGTGCGATGAGCGGCCTTGAGGGGGGAAACGACCGTCTACCGGTGGCCGTCGATTTGGCGGGAGTTGGTGAGTGTTAGACGCATCCCGTAAGGGTAACAACTCGGTGAATGGGGGGGTGGGAGAGGGAGACTCGTGTCATGACCGGGGAATCTAGCGCGGCGAAGGCTCTCTAGAGACTCATGTGTCCAGCTATCTTCGAGGAGGTCGCTCAAGGGCGGTCTGGCCCAGGAGGGGAAACATCGTCGCGGGGGAAGATGCAAGAGGTTGCGTGAAGAGAAAAGGAAAGGAAAGAAACAAGACAGAAGCCGCAGACAGGGCCCTTTATATAACCGAATAACCCCTGTCCGAATATGACAAATACAATTGCTTATGGAAACAAATAGAATTCAACGGAATCGGAAGGAAACCAATAGAACACTTATGACTCATACAACGACGAGTGCCACCACACTTCTCTTCACACCATTATACAATCATTCCAATGCGAGACGCGACGCCATAACACCTGCAGGAATTATACACACTCCGCAATTATAGCTGATAATGCAGTCAGGTGCTCACAAATCTAGCAACAAGCTATGAATCAACAATGTAATTACTGTCATTATACATCACGAATTTGTCCAGGTATGTCCTTGAGATACTTACCGGGTCCCGACCGCCCCCACCTGCTATGCCGCCAAGAATATTGGGGAATCGAGTTGTTAGGTGAAGGATCAGTATCGCGTCGGATAAGATGGATGAGTTAGGAAGGTGCTTGGAGGATATTGTCAGCGCAAGATGCTTCAGGTTAAGATTGCGGAAGGAAAGATCGAGATCGGTTATGGGTTTTGGTTTGGTTGTGTAGTGTGAGTCATTTGGGATAAGTCATCGTAGGATTTCATTGAATATATATTAGGGCTCTCCCTCGCTTCGTTTATTTTTCTCTTCCCTTCTTCTTTCCTTACACAATGTCTTCATTTCTATTCGGAATCAAGTATTTCAACCTAGCATTTCACGCTAGCCTAAACCATCGCTTTAGTTTCCGTTGGTCTCAATATATATTCTGTTCAATTGGTATCCGAACCAGATCTCCTGTTCTGGTTCCACGAAATATCTCGATTTGATCCTCGTCTCGATTGTATTCCGTTGTATTTCCAGATCCGTGCCCCGTTAGAATACTGTACTTACAAAGCGCAATATGGCTAGGCATTAATTCCTTAACATAATCAATGCAAACCACATGTCTTCCATGATTTTAAAATCAGATCAAATCTTTCTAAATTAAAGTTTTGATTCACATTCCAGTTTGAGATTGTGAAATGATTTACAGATCCGTGAGAAAGCACATTTCAGTGAACAAGGTCTCAACAGGTGCGTGATATGATGCAAATAGTATCAGAAAAATAAAAGATTTCCAAATTATCACATACGTTAATAATACACATCGTGGAAATTGCCATCTCCCTTTTACTCTCAATGAATCTCTCAAAAATAGTGAGTTGATACGTTATATATTTGCAAGCAAAACAAATTTAACTGTAATCATTTTGACCAGTAGCAACTGAATTCAGTACTTTGCACTTGCCTCTTAGATACGCTGCTATATCAAGACTGCAAAAGTAAGTAGACGACTGGAGTGTTTGTGATGCTCCCTAGCAGTTATACAGGTGGAGAGTAGCATCTAATAAGTATATAATAATAACTTGCATATGCATGTGCTTTTATAGTGTTTTGATTGGTCAGAATCAATTTGTTGTTGTTTCAGTTGATTAGTCATGCAGATTATATAATACTATGAGCCAAAATACGGCCCACCTACCAGTATCGAACCGACCATGCTGAACCAGTCACGACCATGCCGAACCAGTCGCAATCATGCCAAACCAATTGCAATCATGCCGAACCAGTAGTAACCAGGCCCATTGGTAAGCATATGGCAAGAGGCTTCCTTAGTCATACCGCTAAACCCCAACACAACAAAATGACCTCACCGCGAACACGTAAGCAATTTTGACCTGATCAACCGATTTCCACAGTAGTTTTACTTGCAGAAGGAAATATTCAGCAAAAAGTACATCACCGGAACAAGATTTACAATTCACGGTCAGATGTCCGTTTGTCTGTCTACCCGATTCCATACACAGATCATACTCGCTACCCAAAACTCTTTCTATCTACAGCTCAGCCTGTCCACTGCCTGCTGCTGCCTGTCTGCTGCCTACACGCTGCCTGCGCGTTGCTTGCCAGTAACATGTTTGCCTACTGCTTATTCGTGACATGTCTGCCTGTCTTTATACGGCCGCTGTCTCCCCACTGTCTCCCCGCTGCCTGCCCGCTGCTTATTCAGGACATGTCTGAC
This sequence comes from Morchella sp. 2016-41, assembly GCA_024713855.1. NCBI lineage: Eukaryota > Fungi > Ascomycota > Pezizomycetes > Pezizales > Morchellaceae > Morchella > Morchella sp. 2016-41. Next base: position 2,323,845 of record JAMGZD010000002.1, on the reverse strand, counting down.
CGTTTTTATATGCGCGTTGCATGCCTCCTGTTTGCCTGCTCCGTATCTGTCCATCTGTATATGCCTGCTGCCTGCTCATTGCTTGCCCGTTACTTGTCTGCCCGTATATATATAACTGTAGCCTATCTCCACATATGTATATCCCTGGCACTTACTGCCTATCTCCGCTCATTGTTTATCCCTATTTATTTCCCACTCCCGCACACTACCTACTCCCGCACGCTACTTACTGTTATTCAATGACTAATATCTTCTTTACTGTCTGTCTCTTTTCTTGCCAAGCTACCTGTCCCTACCTGCTAGTTACCTATCTGCTTACTTGGCTGTCTTCTACCCAGCTACCTAAATTTGTAGTTAACAGGTATTATGGTATGTTTCGGAATTTCTCGAAATTTAGGTTGTTATAATTGATTCACATGTATTGGTGTATATTATTCAATTATGAGTTTCCATAATTGTGAGACTCGGATAGATTATATTTGTTGGTGTTGGTAATCGTAAATGTTGTTGGTCTTGGTAATCATGAATGTTGTTGGGGTTGGTAATCGTGAATGTTGGAGTATGTTCTGCTGAATTTTGTGATATGGGTTTGCATAAACCACTACAAATTCCTGTACTCGAAAACAATGAGTGGGTTCTGCTTTACTAATATTTTCCATTGAAGAAATTGGTTTCTAATATTTTGTTAGATTCAAGGGGGATCCGATCGATATTGAGTTTGACCGAACAGCACCACCACCAGCATGTGCGGCTATTTTTTTGGTTGGAAAAGTAGTAGCACAACCGAAGGGTACTCTCAAAGCTCTTCCGAATGGATGGCGATGTTTCGATATCCAATCTTCCTATTACGAGATCGATTGTACTACAAAGTCACAAGCCAAGAAATATTTGGTGATTAGATAGTTTATTCCTGATGGTCGACGATGGGAAGCCATAAAGGTTCCACAATGTGATAGTGTTGCACAATTATCAGGCCGATTGCTGGGTAGAGTTGTCGTTCAGGATACAAATACTCACTTTTGGGATGTATGGTGAAATCGTTGAGTTATATTTCTAATATGGGATCGGGATTGGGTGTTGATTCTAGAGAAATGTATGAGGAGAATGTAGTATATTGATCGTGATAATGAAACTAACTGATGGGGGAAAGCCCCAGTATTTATACTAAAGAAAGGTAGTACAAGAGAGAGAACATGACAAATAGAAAACCGAGTCATAGCCATGACTAATACGTCCTGAGTCATATCCTATGACTAATACCTTAATAGAATGGCTCACGCCGGAGTCCTTTGCTGACAAATGAGAATTGTCTAATACAATGAAAACGTGCCGAGCGTACTATTTTGAAATGTTCAAATAAAGGTGATTTTGTAGGAAACAAGGTTAATTCTCCTAGTTCGTGGAGTGCTCGGGCCCGAAAGAGAATTGGTCAGATTAGTGGTAATGATATTGGAGGAGGGAATATAACACTAACACCAAATTGAAAGGCCGATAGTCTAATTCCAGCCCCTCCAACTCCATTGAAGAAAAGCAAAACCAACAAGCATATTATTGAACCAGTTTCAGATGATGATGACGAGTTGTTGGAAGTGGACGATGAGGATCTATGAGAGTCAGTAACTCATATCTATATATTCCATATCCAGCTAGCCTCTTTGGTAACCTTATGAATATGAATTTCTTTATATTTATTCAATAAATACAATTCTCTCAAAAATGCCAAGAATTAGAAACTCTAGGACATTACGAGAGATTCGAGAAGCCCATCGATTTTGTAAGGCGGTGGACGGGAGGCCTCGGTTAGAGGTAGATATAAGTGGTACGGCGGGTGGCCTAAGCACACAACAGCGGTCGCAAGAACTTCGGACACGAGTTCTAAGCGAGGGGTGGTCGTACGTCGGTTAGGACTACGAGGCGAGACAGCGAATACGAGGCAGCGTGATAGATTGGAGAGATAACAGTGTTTTATTGATAGTAACAGCGGCTCCGAAGAGGAAAGAAACAGCGATAAAGAGACAAAGTATGCGTTCACCTATTTACTAGTAAGGTTGAACAAGGAGAGAAGGAAAGAAAGACAAAGGAGACGACGGGCGATATATATACAAGGCAACATGACTAATCCGCATAAGAAAACTCTTCCCTGTCACTTCCTTCCGATTCCGTCCTTTTCCAACCCGACTCTTGGCACGCCGTGACAGATTTAGAACTCAGCAAGCTAGGACTGTATCATCAACAAATAATAGATTACACAACCGAATATAAGATAAAGCTATACAGCAAATTCAGAATCGACGAAATACAACACAATCGCAAGCAATTGTTCACAATGTAAATTCTTATACTACATCCTTATCTAATAATGGTTGGTGGCTTACTATGGCTGCAAGGGTACCGAGGACAAAGCCTTACAAATGCGAATGGGTGCAAGAGTGTACTTTTTGTGAGACAAAGTTATTACAAGCCGAGCCGAGTGGTTGGTGTTGTACAAGAGGGGGATTTGTATTACCCCGACTACCCGATTATTCACTTGGAATGCTAGAGGATTTTGAGGCACTCGATGCGAATCTCAATGGTATATCCCGAAAATTAAACAATCTGTTCTGTTTTTCAGTACTGGAAGTGACTGGAGGATTCCGAAATCTGCCAACACCCTCAAATGTTGCAATAACTGGCCGAATATATCATCAAATTCTGGATATTACTAGAGGACAACACTCCATTCGATGGTTCCTGTACGACAAAGAATCAAGAAATTTACAAGCATTTCAGCAAATGGTTTCTTCTGCTATAGTTAATACCTGCAGGGTGTTCCTCAAAAGTGTGAATCCCTTTGTTAGACATTTACGATCAGCATTCAGTACATCCTCCGATTCAGAATTGTTGGCTCTAGAATTACAGCATTCCACTTCTGGTGGTGATATCGCAGCAATTGTATATGCCAATAACATACAAAAAGTGTACCCTCGAAGTGTAATGATTTATAAAAGTAATCACAAACGTCCAAAACCTATCAATATCCTAAGCTCTATATATCGACCTTTACAGTACCCTTTGTTCTTTCCACATGGCACATTAGGATGGGGAAGCTCTTCCAAAATCAGTTAAATCAGATGGTAGAGAGCAAGGCTGACAACCGAGAAACGATTTCTTCAGCTGGGAAGACTCCGTGGAGAATACCTGGTCGATATTTATTCCAGAGTAAAAGACAAAAGATTGGATTACATAAGGAAAGGGAGAGAAAAACAATATAGTCAAGTTGACGATTCCAGAAGGGATGATGGTGGAAATGAGGAGTCAATTGAGAATGAGTTTGAAAGGGATATGATTTTACCGAGTTAGTTTCTGGGTTCTGTTGGATTAGTAATCGCGGGGGTCTTTCTTACTATATATCGTCGTTCATGTCTCCTATTGTCTTCCCTTCTCTTTCCTTACCTAACATCTTGTCTATTACCTTGGGTATTTACTTTGGGGGATTTACTTCGCTTCAATACACTTCTTTACTTCTACAAAGTCCACGTTACGTCTATCGCTCATCATGCTTTGTGCATCCGCTGTCGTATTCCTCGCCGTGACCCTTATCGTCACCTACTTCCTCCTCGCTGCTCTCACCTCGGTTAACATGCCAACCGCCGTTATCTCCGTCCTCGTACGGACCATCGTCTCTGTCTTCGTGCAGACCCTCATCGCTGTCCTCTCCTCTGCCCTCGTGCAGACCTATGTCTCTGCCTTCAGGTATACCGCTGTCACTTCCCTGCTCTTCGTGTCAGGCCTACGCCTTCCCTCTGGAAACGTAACCATGTCCCTCGACCCCTTAGTGTTATGGCGTCACGGGACGTAATAGAATAAGTGATGGTGGAGTGAAGAGAAGTGTGGTCGCACTCATCCGTTGATGAGTCATGAGTTGTTCTATCGGTTTCTACTCGGTTCCATTGTATTCTATCTGTTTCCTTAAGCAATCGTATTTGTCATGTTCGGACAGCATCAGCAAAAAAAAAAATCCTCGAAGACGAATTGTACGTCCAGACGTACCGATTCGTCTTTTGCGACCAAAACCTCGTCTTTTGCTACCAAAAACTCGCATTTTGGTCGTCCCGCGCGTCCCGGAGATGCGAATGCGACACGTCAGTTTTACGCCAAGATGCTGCCTCAAATGTGACGCCGTTTTTTGACGCCTAGTATGCGATCTCAAATATGACATCTCGCCTTTAACGCTTTTGACGTCGCGCGGATGTGATATTCTGCGTACTGGCGCCACGCTAATACCGCTACTAACGACGCCGGATTTGACGCTTTCTCCACACCGCGAGGATCCACCCACACCTCCACCCACACCCCCACCCCCACCTCCACCTCCACCTCCATCCCTACCTACCTCCCCTCCTACCTCACCTCCCACCTCACCTCCTACCTCACCTCCTACCTCACCTCCTACCTCACCCCCTACCTCACCTCCTACCTCACCTCCTACCTCACCTCCTACCAGTATCGACACCTACCTCACCTCCTACCTGTATCGACGCCTACCTCCTACCTGTATCAGCGCCTAGATACGTATTTACCTTCCTCTGCATTTCGACACCTTTACTGACACCTACTAGGCTCCAAATACTGGACGATTTCGACACCTACCAGGCTCCAAATACTGGACGATTTGGACACCTACCAGGCACCGAATACTGCACAATTTGGACACCTCCTAGGCACCGAATACTGCACGATTTGGACACTTCCTAGGCAGCGAATACTGCACGATTTGGACACCTCCTAGGCACCGAATACTGCACGAATTGGACACCCCCAGGCACCGAATCGACACCTACCTGTCACCAAATACTGCACCAAATGGACACCTACCAGGCAGCGAATACTGCACGATTTGGAAACCTCCTAGGCACCGAATCCTGCACCTACCAGTCACAGAATACTGCACCAAATGGATACCCCCTAGGCAGCGAATACTGCACCAAATGGACACCCCCAGGCAGCGAATCGACACCTACCAGTCACCGAATACTGCACGATTTGGACACCTACCAGGCACCGAATACTGCACCAAATGGACACCCCCAGGCAGCGAATCGACACCTACCTGTCACCAAATACTGCACGATTTGGACACCTACCAGTCACCAAATACTGCACCAAATGGACACCCCAAGAAATCGACACCTACCTGTCACCAAAACTGCACGATTGGGACACCTACCAGTCACCAAATACTGCACCAAATGGACACCCCCAAGCAGTGAATCGACACCTACCTGTCACCAAATACTGCACGATTTGGACACCTACCAGTCACCAAATACTGCACCAAATGGACACCCCCAAGCAGCGAATCGACACCTACCTGTCACCAAAACTGCACGACGGACACCCCCAGGCAGCGAATCGACACCTACCAGTCACCAATACTGCACCAAATGGACACTCACAGGCAGGGAGGTCAGCGGGCAGGAGGGCAGGCAGTAGGCAGGTCAGCGGGCAGGAGGCAGGTAGCAGGCAGGTCAGCGGGCAGGAGGCAGGCAGGCAGCGTAGCGGGCAGCTCAGCGGGCAGCTCAGCGGGTAGCTCAGCGGGCAGCTCAGCGGGTAGCTCAGCGGGCAGCTCAGCGGGTAGCTCAGCAAGCAGGCACTTCAGCGGGAGCTCAGCGGCAGGCAGCTCAGCGCGGAGCTCAGCGGGCAGGCAGCTCGGCGCGCAGGAAGGCAGTGCCCGGGCAGGAGTAAGCGGGGTGGGGCGCTTAGAAACGCATACAGAATTACGTGACATGTGGATCAATATACGCGACATTTGCGCGAACTACTGTCCTAGTCTATGTACCGATTGCCGAGTGACCTCATTCTGCCAGCCAAATTCGCTAGCAAAAGCCGTTAACCGGGCAAAAGCTACCCAGGTGTGAACCCGGTGTTCGTTTGGGGTCAAAAGACGACGTAATTCGGTCAAAAGACGAACTCGCTTTTGACCAAAAGACACCACGACGTAACGGAGAGATTCTCTCCCGTTCCCGCCGCGACGATATCGTTTTGCGCCGGGGCGTATGGATGCAGGTAAGAAAACTTCTCATGCGCCTGGCACCCAAAATGACGCCCAATGGCGCCTGCTGCGCCTGGGTACGCCCAAGCACGTCAGACCGAACCAAATTTTTTGCTGATGAGGGGTTATTCGGTTATATAAAGAGCCCTGTGTTCGCTCTCTGTCTAGTTTCTCTTCCTTTCCTTTTCTCTTCACGCAACCTCTCGCATCTTCCCGGATGCTCGGTAAACCTCGCTTCAAAAATTTTTACTATCGCGTATTCTATTCTCACTTTATTTTACTTCTATCGCTTCGGCTTCACCTGGTATACTATACTAGGCAGAGCCAGTTCGCTTCCCCCGCGTACGGTCGCGTTCCTTGTCTTAAGCGAAGAAAAACATCCCATCAAATCATAAATGGCTTCCAACAGAGGAACGCCCGACTTATTCGGACTCGGACAAGGAAGGAACATCAGCAAAAAAAACGAACCGCCAAGACGAACCGTACGTCAGACGTACCGATTCGTCTTTTGCGACCAAAACCTCGTCTTTTGCGCCCAAATACTCGTCTTTTGGTCATCCCGCGCTTCCCGGAGCCCCCAAATGTGACAAGTCGTCTTTCGGCGCCTAGTATGCGTCCAAATATGACATCTCGCTCTTTTGACGCCTAGTATGCATCTCAAATATGATATCTCGCCTTTTAACGCCTTTTGACGTCGCGCGGATGTGATATTTTGCCTAAGTCCTGGCGCTAATGCTAATACCGCTAGCTAATGACGTCAGATTTGACTCTTCTCCACACCTCGAGGATCCACCCACACCTCCACCTCCACCTATACCTACCTACCTACCTACCTCGCCTCCTACCTCACCTCCTACCTCACCTCCTACCTCACCTTCTACCTCACCTCTTACCTCCTGCCAGTATCGACGCCTACCTCCTGCCTGCATCAGCGCCTGGATACGTATTTACCTTCCTCTGCATTTTGACGCCTTTACTGACACCGCTGCAGGAAGCAAATCGACACCTACCAGTCAACGAATACTGGAGGATTTCGACACCTACCAGGCTCCAAATACTGGACGATTTGGACACCTCCAGGCAGCGAATACTGCACGATTTGGACACTTCCTAGGCAGCGAATCGACACCTACCAGTCACCAAATACTACACGATTTGGACACCCCCAGGCAGCGAATCGACACCTACCTGTCACCAAATACTGCACGATTTGGACACCTACCAGTCACCAAATACTGCACCAAATGGACACCCCCAAGCAGCGAATCGACACCTACCTGTCACCAAAACTGCACGATTTGGACACCCCCAGGCAGCGAATCGACACCTACCAGTCACCAATACTGCACCAAATGGACACCCACAGGCAGCGAATCGACACCCACCGGTCACCAAATACTGCACCAAATGGACACCCCCAGGCAGCGAATCGACACCTACCTGTCACCAAATACTGCACCAAATGGACACCTACCACACAGGCAGGTCAGCGGGCAGGAGGCAGGCAGGCAGCGTAGCGGGCAGCTCAGCGGGCAGCTCAGCGGGTAGCTCAGCGGGCAGCTCAGCGGGCAGCTCAGCGGGCAGCTCAGCGGGTAGCTCAGCGGGCAGCTCAGCGGGTAGCTCAGCGGGCAGCTCAGCGGGTAGCTCAGCGGGCAGCTCAGCGGGCCCACAGCTCAATGCAAGGAGGGCAGTGCCCGGGCAGGAGTAAGCGTAGGAGGGTGGGGTGCTTGTAAATATGTACATATAATTACGTAGATACGTGGATCAATAAACGCGTGACATTTGAGCGGAACTGTCCTAGTCTATGTACCGATTGCCGAGTGACCGCATTCTGCCAGCCAAAGTTGCTAGCGAAAGCCGTTAACCGGGCAGAAGCTACCCAGGTGTGGACCCGGTGTTCGCTTTTGGGGTCAAAGACGACGATTTGGTCAAAAGACGAACTTCGTCTTTTGAGCAACGACGACTACGAGGGGAACGGGAGAATCTTCTCCGCTCTGGCCGCGACGATATCGTTTTGCGCCGGGGCGTATGGATGCAGGTAAGAAAACTTCTCATGCGCCTGGGTACGCCCAAGCACGTCAGACCGAACCAAATTTTTTGCTGATGAAGAGAAATCCTCCTTCTGACCTCCCAAATCCAGATAGATCCGCACCTGGGAACCTTTCCCAGCCGTCACTCTCCAGCTTCTTCGCGCCGACCCCTTCCCCAGGGACCCCGGCCCCTCCTAGATTTGACGACTCTCAGTCCCAGGCCTCCCAAGCGGACTCCCAACAGGAACTTCCCCCCATCAACGATATGCTCAGAACAATGAAAGCGGCACAACACATAGCCGGAAAAGAAATAAGAGATCTCACCGACGCGGTGAGGATATCAAAATACAACACGAGCGTGCAACTGACGGAGATCCTTAACGGAAACAAACTGCTCAAGGAGCAACTGAAAATCCTGCAGGACGCGATGGCTCAATCCCTATACCCCCTCATCCAGAAAGTGGAAGAACAGCAGGAACGTTTCGAGACCAAAATAACGAAACAGTTAGAGGAACTCCATAACCTCCTCCTCATCAAACCCACCGCACCCGCGCCCCCTCCCCCCGCAGTACCAACCATCCGACAAACACTACCCCGCGCCGCCGCCCGAGTCCAACCCACTCGAGCCCAACCCACTCGCGCCGAACCAGCCCGAGCCCAACCCACACACGCCCCACAACAACAACAACAACAACAACAACAACAACAACAACCCACCCGCCGATCTTTCGCCAACGTGGCCCAGACAGGCAACCCAAACCAGGATACCTTCCAACTGGTACAAAGAAAGAAGTCTGCAAAGAAGGCAGACCCACTCTTCAAGGCCGATTTCTCAAGGGCGAACCGAGAAATTATCGCGGAGTGCACCGAACCCCCCCACCTCAACCCCTCCGACATCCGGGCCAGAGTCAACGCCGGAATCCCCGACGCCAAGTGCCACTTCATCACGGCACGAAAAACCCTAAACAACCATATCGTCCTCGAAACAAAGTTCGACACCTCAGCTGACACCGTGCTCGCTTACAAGCACGAAATCAAAGACGCGTTCATGGAGATGAGGATCCATGTCATCGACATCAGGGCCAATTCTAAATGGTCGAAATTCATAGCACACGGAATCCCGACGACAATCGGGGACGGAATTGACGCGGGGCAACTGGTTGCGTCAGAAATCAAACGCAACTACGGGGAGAAACTCCAACTTGCCCAAATCCCAAGATGGATAACCTCGCCCGAAAAAAGAGCCGGTAAGGATCACTCCTCCATGATCATTGCCCTCCCAGGATCGTACACTCTGGCCACCCTGGGCCTCAAATCCCTCCTACTCTTCGATCGCAGATGCACCCTCGAGACCTACCACAACATCCGCGAAGACACCCAATGCCGAAACTGCCTTGAGTACGGGCACAGACAAGAACAATGCGCCCACGAGACAGGTCGATGCGGACACTGCGCAGAAGAACACACGACAGACGAACACCCATGCAAATCCTGCGCTGGAGGAACCAACTGCACCCACTCACCCATCCGATGCTACAACTGCAAAGGTTTCCACAAAGCAACCGACCGAGCGTGCCCAGAACGCGCAAAGGCAACACTACGAGCATCGCTACGATTTAATGAGTCCAGACCCATTCTAATCGCCCCGGCCATCATCCCAGTCGCCCCGGCTGCCCAGGCAGTGTCGCCGACTCCGGCAGCACCAATACCCTCCGCACCCAAACCAACAATTCAAGTACCCGCAACACCCGCACTACTGGTACAAATTGACCATGATATGGGGAATAACTAAGTTAATTTCTTCCTTTCCTTATCTCGCGTATTCAATCCCAGTATGGGTCCCACATCGTGTCACGACCATTGAGTCGTTTGTGTTTTTTATCTTTTCCTTTGTCGTTTCCTTTCGTCGCTCGTTTGGGTTAGTCGGTGGAGGTTGTAGTTCGGGTAGTATAGTTGCGCGATAAGCCTTAGGCTTCTAAGCGAAATAAAGTTCTCTCTCTCTCTCTCTTGCATCTTCCCCCGCGACGATGTTTTCCTCCTGGGACCGACCTCCCTTGAGAGCCCTCCTCAAAGATAACGCTGGATTCCCAGAGTTCTAGCATCGCCTACGGGTCGCTAGTTCCCCATGCTATGACACGAGTCTCCTCTCCCACCCCATTCACCGAGTTGTTACCCTTTACGGACGCTGCCTAACACTCACCAACTCCCGCCAAATCGACGGCCACCGTAGACGGTCGTTCCCCTCAAGGCCGCCATCGCACGAGCACCACACACGCCGGGTCCGCACACCGTCAGTAACTCTCAGGTTAGCGAGAGCCCTCTGCCAAAGCGCTGACAGCCCGAAAGTTATCGCTCTCACGGTCGCGAGAAACATTTCTCAAATTTTTACCCGAGGTCACCACGTGACCTTACCCCTCTTTTTCTGGCCCTCGCTAGGCCACCCACCCATTTAACCGAGGCGGCCCGATCCCCTCACCACTCCAAACTGGTCCCCCGAGACCACCCCCTCAACCACCACGGTCGGCACTTTCGATTGCGACCACCCATACTTTACCTGAGCTGGCGTCCCCAGCCCACCACTTTCAACTGAGGCGGCCCCGATCCCCTCACCCACCCCATACTGGTCCCCCGAGACCACCCCTCAACCACCACGGTCGGCACTTTCGATTGCGACCACCCATATTTTACCCGAGCTGGCGTCCCCAGCTCACCTTTACTTTCCTGCACGGCCCCCCCAGAGGCCTCCATTCCATACTGGTCCCCCGAGACCACCCCTCAACAACCACGGCTGGCACTTTCGATTGCAGCCCTTCACTTACACAACCGCCTCGCTGCCTGACAAGCAGACTCCCGAGGCACCACTCTTGACCCACCCCCCTCGCTTTCACCCCTGACGCTGTTGCGGTTGGCCTTTCCTGCCTTCGTGCGCGTGGTTTCCTCAGTCCTGTTAAGGTTCGTCCACAGATACGACACCGGGGAACGTTGGTAATGATACCTTTTTGGTTGAACGCCATGTTTGGATCGTGCTCGCTTATATGTAGTTGACGGAGAAGTTTGGGTTTATTCTTACTACGGGGAGGTTTCTTTGTTGTCGCTTAGATTCTGCTCACCTGTACCACGCGTTATCTCACCCCCTCTTCGCGGGTTCCACATTGTGTCGCGGCCATTGAGTCGTTAGCGCTTTTTATCTTTTCCTTTGTCTTTTCCTTTCGTCTTTCGTTTGGGTTAGTCGGTGGAGGTTGTAGTTAGGGTAGTCCGGCGCGCGATAAGCCTTGTGCTTCTAAGCGAAATGAAATTCTCTCTCTCTCTTGCATCTTCCCCTCCGGGAACGTGTTTTCCTCCTGGGCCCGACCGCCCTTGAGAGCCCTCCTCGTCGACGACTGGATACATGTGTTTCTAGAGAGCCTTCGCCGCGCTAGATTCCCCATGTTACGACACGAGTCTCCCCCTCCCACCCCCCCTTTTCACCGAGTTGATACCCTCACGGGATGCGTCTATCACTCACCAACTCCTGCCAAATCGACGGCCACCGCCAGACGGTCGTTCCCCCTCCTCCTTGCTGCTCATCGCACGAGCACCACACACGTTGGGTCCGCACACTGTCAGTAACTCTCAGGTTAGCGAGAGCCCTCTGCCAAAGCGCTCGACAGCCCGGAAAGTTTCGCTTCCCTACGGTCGCAAAACATTTCTCAAATTTTTTACCCGAGGTCACTCACGTGACCTTTCCCCTCTTTTTACGGCCCTAGCCAGGCAACCCATTCTTAACCGAGGCGGCTCCGATCCCCTCACCACTCCATACTGGTCCTCCGGCACCACCCTCAACCACCACGGTCGGCACTTTCGATTGCGACCACCCATTCCTACCGAGTTGGCATCCCCAACTCACCTTTTATTTTTGCACGGCCCCCCCAGAGGCCTCCATACCTACTGGTCTCCCAGACCACCCCTTCAACACCACGGTCGGCACTTTCGATTGCAACCCACCACTCCTACCCGCCTCGCTGCCTGACAAGCAGATGCCCGAGGCACCACTCTTGACCCACCCCCCCTCGCTTTCACCCCTGACGCTGTTGCGATTGGCCTTTCCTGCCTTCGTGTGCGTGGTTTTTCCCAGTCCTGTTAAGGTTCGTCCACAGATACGACACCGGGGAAACGTTGGTAATGATGCCGTTTCAGGTTGAACGCCATGTTTGGATCGTGCTCGCTTACATATGGTTGACGGAGAAGTTTGGGTTTATTCTTACTACGGGGAGGTTTCTTTGTTGTCGCTTAGATTCTGCTCACCTGTACCACGCGTTATTTCACCCCCTCTTCGCGGGTTCCACATTGTGTCGCGGCCATTGAGTCGTTAGCGGTTTTTATCTTTTCCTTTGTCTTTTCCTTTCGTCTTTCGTTTGGGTTAGTCGGTGGAGGTTGTAGTTAGGGTAATCCGGCGCGCAATAAGCCTTGTGCTTCTAAGCGATAATAAATTCTCTCTCTCTCTCTTGCATCTTCCCGGACGCTCGGTAAACCTCGCTTCAAAAATTCTTACTATCGCGTACTCTATTTCTCACTCTATTTTACTTCTATCGCTTCGGCTTCACCTGGTATACTATACTAGGCAGAGCCAGTTCGCTTCCCCCGCGTACGGTCGCGTTCGTTTTCTAAGCGAAGAAAACATCACATCACACCACAAATGGCCTCCAACAGAGGAACACCCGATTATACTTTCGGACAAGGAAGGAAGAGAAATCCTCCTTCTGACTCCCCAAACCCAGAAAGGCAGGCACCTGGGAACCTTTCCCAGCCATCACTCTCCAGCTTCTTTGCGCCGACCCCTTCCCCAGGGACCCCGGCCCCTCCTAGATTCGACGACTCTCAGTCTCAGGCCTCCCAAGCGGACTCGCAACAGGAACTTCCCCCCATCAATGACATGCTCAGAACGATGAAAGCGGCACAATACATAGCCGGGAAAGAAATAAGAGACCTCACCGACGCGGTGAGGATATCAAAATACAACACGGGCTTGCAACTGACGGAGATCCTTAACGGAAACAAACTGCTCAAGGAGCAACTGAAAATTCTACAGGATGCGATGGCTCAGTCCCTATACCCCCTCATCCAGAAAGTGGAAGAACAGCAGGAACGTTTCGAGACCAAAATAACGAAACAGTTAGAGGAACTCCATAACCTCTTCAACAAACCCACCGAACCCACCGCACCCGCACCCGCGCCCCCTCCCCCCGCCGTACCAATCCCACAGACTCTACCCCGCGCCGGCGCCCGAGTCCAACCCACCCGCGCCGGCGCCCGAGTCCAACCCACCCGCGCCGGCGCCCGAGCCCAACCCACCCACACCCACGCCCCACAACAACAACAACAACGACAACAACAACCACAACAACCACAACAACAACCTGCCCGCCGATCTTTCGCCAACGTGGCCCAGCCAGGCAACCCAGATAAAGACACCTTCCAGCTGGTACAGAGAAGGAAGTCTGCAAAGAAGGCAGACCCGCTGTTTAAGGCCGATTTCTCCAGGGCTAACCGAGAAATCATCGCGGAATGTAGCGAACCCCCTCACCTCAACCCCTCAGACATCCGAGCCAAAGTCAATGCAGGAATCCCCGATGCCAAGTGCCACTTCATCACGGCACGAAAAACCCTCAACAACCACGTCGTCCTCGAAACAAAGTTCGACACCTCAGCCGACACTGTGCTCGCTTACAAGCACGAAATCAAAGACGCGTTCACGGAGATGAGAATCCACGTGATCGACATTAGGGCCAACTCGAAGTGGTCAAAATTCATCGTACACGGAATCCCGACAACAATCGGGGACGGAATCGACGCCGGCCAGCTGGTCGCGTCGGAAATCAAATGCAACTACGGGGAGAAACTCCAACTCGCCCAGATCCCAAGGTGGATAACCTCCTCCGAAAAAAGAACCAGCAAGGAGCACTCCTCAATGGTCATCGCCCTCCCAGGATCATACACAATGGCTACCCTGGGCCTCAAATCCCTCCTACTCTTCGACCGTAGATGTACCCTCGAAACATACCACAACATACGCGAAGACACCCAATGCCGGAAATGCCTCGAGTTCAGACACAGACAAGAACAATGCGCCCGCGAAATAGGTCGATGCGGACACTGCGCGGAAGATCACGCGACAGACGACCACCCATGCAAATCCTGCGCTGGAGGAACCAACTGCACCCATTCACCCATCAGATGCCACAACTGCAAAGGCTTCCACAAAGCGACCGACCGAGCGTGCCCAGAACGCGCAAAAGCAACACTACAAGTATCTCTAAGATTTCACGAATCTAGACCTATTCTGATAGCCCCGGCCATCATCCCAGTCGCTCCGGCTGCCCAGGCAGTGCCGTCGACTCAGGTGGCACCAGCACCCCCCGCTCCCGAAATAATCCAGGTACCCGCAACACCGGCACTACCGGTAGAAACTGATCACGACATGGGGAACAATTAAGTTACTTTCTTTCTTTCCTTCCCCTTCTCTCCTCGCGTTAATTCCCCTTCTTCGTGGGACCCATTTTGTGTCGCGGCCACTGAGTCGTTTGCGTCTTATCTCTTTTCCTTTGTCGTTTCCTTTCGTCTTTCGTTCGGGTTAGTCGGTGGAGGTTGTAGTTCGGGTAGTATAGTTGCGCGATAAGCCTTCGGCTTCTAAGCGAATATAAAGTTCTCTCTCTCTCTTGTATCTTAAGGAATGCGAAGTCTTCATTCCTCTATAGTCCATATTCTACAATCTTTTGGTCTCATCGGCCAAAAGGGTTTTACGGTTTCTCGCTCGCTTAGAGTCTACCTCTAAGTCCTTCGCTTCGGCTGTGTTCCTTGGACCTCCACTGTTTCTGCCTCGCCTACGGGCCCCATGTAACACTTAGCTACTACCCCGCCCATGGTTCCTTACAGATGCGGAGATGGTTGGGATCAAGAAAGCCATAGAAATAGGCATGAAGGACGCCGCCAGAGAAAGGAAGAACATTGTCACGATATGGTGTGACAGCGAGGAAGCTATGAAACGTGTCCTTAAAAGACAGGGAACGTCGGGGGAAATGATGGCGAATCAAATCAGATGGCTATACGATACCGCGAAAAGACAGAAAATCACGGTCGGACTGGAATGGGTAAAAGCACACGCAGGCATCAAGGGAAACACAATAGCGGACGAAGCGGCGAAAGTGGTAGTCGGAGCTTGCCCCATCGACAAGGATGTTTTCATCTCCTTCGGCTACCTGGAAAGAGAATCAAGAGAAATCACGGTCAGCGACTGGGGGGAAGAGTGGAAAACAAGGAGAAAGAAAGAAAATGCACTGCACGAGCTGGCCCAGTGACACCTGATAAAATTCGAGGCCACAGACAAGAAGGAAAGAGCCATAATCAGCAGGCAAAGGACAGGGCACGTAGCCATAAATCAATAACTCCACCTCTTTAAGAAGAAATACACGGCGGAATGGGAATGCGGAGGCGGTGAACAGAGCGTCACCCACATCCTGACAGCCTGCAAAGCCCAGAGGCGGCCAGTGCCAGAGACGAGGACCATAAGACAGTTCAAGCCCTCATATGGACAAAGACAGGCATCAATGGAGCGATTGAGATTTGGAAAGACTTTGCAAATTGGAGGCACGGAAATGGGGAGAGAGATGAGGAGAGGGACAAAGACAAGAGAGAGGCGACACGGGGATGGGGAGGACTCAAGGACAGGGAAGAAGAAGGGGCAGGCTGATCAGTTATATATTTCCTTTGTTATGATTCTTTGCAAGTGGCGGCGGAGGTGAGTGGGTAGTTCTGGGGAGTGCGATATTACCATAAACTACGGTCTGCATGTAATTAATCAGTTAAACAAAAAAAACCAAGGCGGCACATCTACATAAATGTAGTATTATGTGCTTTATGTAGTAGCACCAGATGTCTCGGAGAATGTAATTGCGGTACCAGTGAAGGTGATTAAACGTGGCGGGCATTTTTGGCTTTGGTGTTTTTGAGGTCTTATTCATGACTTTGGTTTTTGTGCACTTCGTGGATAGTACTTTAGGATGCTGGAAATACATTCCCAGTACTTAGTTCTCTTCATCTATTCTGTTTGTGAAGATATTTGACTTAGAAGGGTGGTGAAGGAGAGGTGAGTGATGACTGGTGATACAAGTTTTGGCACCAATCGTTGAGGTGCTGAAATGAACATGAGAATGTCCAGAAAATTGTAATCAAGCTCTGGGTAATTGAAATCATTCTCTCGCAATTTCAAAGCTCTCCACTATATGGTTATATTGCTAGTAATTTTTGAAGTGGGAATGACTGGTTTCCATGTCGGTAGCTATCGAGGTTGTTATGGAGGATTTGAAGTCATTTCTTGAAACATTGTTATATCCTACTTGGATTATATTAGATTTTTTTTGATGCTTGCATTATACACTTTGTATACTAGAGAGTTTTAAATACCTTTCTTTATATGGGATTTGCAAGGAGGTTGTGCCATGTTTGCCGGCTACCTTGAAAATTCAGATTTTCATGACAAATATGTCATGATAACGGTTCACGGAATAGTAATTCCAAAAACAGCAAGCTGAAAAGTCAGTTTTTTTTTATCGTAACCACTTTGTTTAGATCTTTTAATCCATACTGTATTTACGCCGACTGTATTCTAGGTTTTGTTTGTTAGAAACTCAAAGTGTAATAGGGTTTAATCCATATTGCAAATGTTATTTAGCCAGTATCTGCCTACAAATTCAGGTTCACCACCTACTTGTAGTTGTGAATTTTGTCTATTGAACCGCATCCAATCAACTATGGAATTTTGGTAGTCAGGAGCTTGGTTGCTTTATTGATGCCGGATCAAATTGAAATATTATGCCATGATAGGAAGCCACGAAGCCGTTCATTAAAGGGTCAGAGACTTGAAGGTTCATCCATTACCCCACGTTTATGTGATAGAGAACAGTCAATAAATGCTTGCGACTCCAACCAAATCAACCTCTTATGAGCATCTTTTCCCCTGCACGTCTTTGTAAAAATTGCTTGTAAATGGAAATCTCCATTTCCATCCACATTCTAACGGGGCATGGGTCTGGGAATGGAGGGGACAATATCGACACTCGGGTTGGCTCGAGACATGTTTGGAAACTAGGGTGGGGAATCGGACTCGGATACCGATTGAACAAAATATATCGATAACTAACAAGATATAGAAATGGTTCAGCCTAGCGTGATATGCTAGCTGAGGCCAAACAATGATACTGAGTACAGATGAAGATGTTGCGTGAAGCAAGAACAAGCGAAGAGAAACAGAACCAAAGTGAGGGAGAGCCCTAATATAAATTCAAAGAAATCCTATGATGGCTAATGCCAAATGACTCACACAAGACGACTAACCAGAAACCCATAACCGATCCCGATCTTTCCTTCCGTAATGCTAATCCAAAGCATTTAGTGCTGACCATATCCTCCAACCACCTTCCTAACCAATTTTTCTTATCCGATACAGTACTGATTCTTCACCTAACAACTTGATTCAGCAACGTTCTTGACAGCATAGCAGGTGGGGGCGGTCGTGCCGCTATACATATCTCCTTTCTCAAATCAAATCACTGCTGCTGAGTTCCAACAGATGATGCCAGACTCTTCTCCTCTGTTTTCCATCGTGTCAAATTAGACAGAGTTATCTTAAACGTATCTGTTACCCCTGCTCAAGTGGGTTGACGAGTTTTTTTCAGGCCGCTCTTGATTTTTGTCTGTTGCCAATAGGAGAGAACGCGGAGTTTGTATTTTGTTGTATAGTATCAATAAGGGTTCTTTACAAGTTGCTTATGCAATTCAAGTTTCTTCTCTGCAATTGGTTTTACTTTTGGTACTGGCGGATTCTTCACTCCAGCACAGTAGAATTCAACCAGTTCAAGAGTGGAAAACAACAGAGGCTGAGATTGTGCAACTGGGATCATTTCTCAAGATTTGCTATGACTACCAGTCCCTACCAAGAGGAAGCTAGAGCATGAGTGAATGTTAAGAACCCCTTTTAATCATGGACCCTCAGGCTTTTACCTCATCTGAAACATACAGCCTCACATAAATCCAACCTCCTGTACGACCGGCCGTTTGTATGAATTAATGCGGTAGTCGCTTCATAAGCTGTTGTTATCACATTAACTAAGAAAGATTTCAACAGTTGCCCTAGCCAAAATCTTTAGCAGAGATGTGTTAGGGCTTGTGGCAATGCTCAGGAGGAAGGCTCGGGGTAAAAGCCTCAGGATTAGGGCTTCCGCCACACGTACCGGGCGCGGTCACCAACCGTCACCAGCACACACCCCCAAATCCTACTTGGGACAGCTATTGGCCGTCTGCTTATTGGTATACAAAGGGTTAATTTCTGTATTCAGTAATGAATCAGCCAAGTCGTACCCGAATTCCATAGAAACGTTCACAGAGAACCACGTGACTGGTAAGATGTTGGGGGTGGTATCGAGGAGAGCCTCATGTTACTACCACATAGCGTCATCTAAGATAGATCACATTGCAGAACACACTACCTGCATAGACGCATATCCACATACCCAAAGATTTGCAATAATAATGATTGAAACATTGCTTTAGGATCGCTTTACATAAAGGCAAGTAGCAGAAACCATTTCTTCCCGACGACCTACATGGCACCGAAACTCTCTACGGTTGAGCTGTTTCTCCTAACCTGGTCCCTAGGAGACTAAGAAGGGAATCCATGACTACATGTAATGAAGTAGAGACTACCAAAGGAGAATATAGATACAAGAGCGGGGATATCAAAATTCACGTTGACCACTCAATGATCTTTACGACATGCAGATTTCGGGGAATTGTAAAGAAAATAGTAAGAATGAAAGCAAGGAATGAACCTTTCCCCTCGACACATTATCATTGGCTTAGGAATACTAATACTGCCAAATCACCCCCCTAAAATCCTAATATAGTTACAAGCTAAGGAGACGTGCTCGACTAGCTCGTAATATTGCTTGCGTTGTGCCAGCTACCAAACCATATCCCTGGTTTCCAGTGTCACCCGCTGTCGATACCTATCTCTAATCGTGCCTAACCCGAACTTCACAACACCTTGTACCCGGCTCTCTCCATCTCGCGCAAACAGAGCATTGTGCCATCCCTTTCTGCCTCGCCATTGCTGCCTTACGTTGATCTTCAACGGCCCTCACATCTCCAAACACTGCGGGGTTTCTTCTATATGTGGCCTGGCGGATACGTTCGCGCTCGAGGTACTCGTATTGGCGGGCGCGTTGGTCAGCATTGAGGTCTGTCCCTTCTGGGTATAGCGCTGGTGGCTGGAAGCAGCCGGTATTGAGAGTGTTTGGCGGGCTTTGGAGAGCGTTTATCCCGCTTGCGCCTTCGCTGGATTTTCGTTTGCCGGCGGGGGAGTGGTGAGTTCCGGTGAAACCACCAGGCGGTCTCCGGATTGGTAAGCTCGCATTTGGAGAAGCAAATGGCATGTTGTAACTTTTACGGTTGCGCACTGCGTAATGCCCAAAGCTGGTATCGATGTCGGGGTTGGTTTCATCTTGGTCTGAGCCGCTGCTCTCGGAATTCTCCTTAGTACTTGGAATTATTGAATAGCCACTTTTATCTTGCGGAGGTGGAATATGGAGAATAGGTGGCTTCTTGTTTTGTTCAATGCCTCTGACAGTGTGTGTTCCCATGATTGGGCATCTATCATCCATATCAACCTTCTCAATTACAGCAACTCTCTCTAGGACACTTGCTTCGAATATGTTTGGGGAAACATCTATCCCTTGCTTTTTCTTCTTTTCATTCTCCTCGATGGTCCGCTTTCTGGGCGACCTCTTGATATCGATAAGCCTGTGCTTTGGCACTGCCTTCGTGGTGGCCGCAGTGACTCTGACTGCTTTTTCTTTCGCCGCAACAGCCAGAACCTCCTTTTCATTTTCTTTCCTTGTTGCGGCTGCGCGAAGCTCCGCTTCTAGTTCTTTTTGTGCCGTTGTAAGAGTGGGGCGAGCAACCACCCATGCGAAGTCCGGTGAAAGGGAGCCCGTAGTATCGTGTAATGAAAGGCTACTGATCTTCGATTCCACTGATTTCTCGCTTATTGCCCTATTTCTCGGTGGTACGCCAAGTGTAGATGACAGTATACCTCCTGTAGGAGTCGGTGTCGGAGGGCTGATAGTGTGCGAATCGTATTCCGTGTAGTTCCTATCTGCTCGTGGAAACACCTCCACGCGTCGGGTAGAAGGAACGTTTTTATTGTGATGAAAGGATAGCTGCTATAATGAAATCAGCGTAGTTCAGCAAGTTCCTCTACGGGGAGTCCTAACCTCGTCCTGAAAGCTACTTTGTAATGAGCATTGCTTCTTCGCTGTATGGGCACCCTATCGCAATAATCGTTAGTAAAGTTCAGTCTTGTTGGCGAAGAGATAGAGAGACCCCTACACGGATGGAATATGAGATGTAGTCACCCATTTTATATTCTAGCACCGCCGACGGTGGTGCAGGGAGCAGTGCCACCTTTTTGATGACTAGAGGCCGTGGAACCTTTGAGGGGCTTTTGTTCTTTTTTCCTATCAGTTCACTTCACGTTTTAGGCAACCATCGATGGAGTGAACTAACGGCAAAACTCTCAAATACACCGGTAATCTTGTATCCTTGCTTGCCGTTTGGACGTTTAAATGATTGCTTGTTCATTATTAGTCAAAGATCTGAATATTGGTAGAAGGAAAGCGTACAGGCGCGATGGTGAACTGAGTGTAAGGCTTCGGCTCTATACCAATAGCATATAGAGAGTTGTCTCCCTCGCCTGCAATCCGACGATGAGGAGATTTTGGGCGACAATTCTGTTGTAATTTAGTTTCACACAGTGAGGTTGCAGGACAGAGGGGGGTTGTATGAGAGCTGCGGGTGCGTACCAGCGGGTTTTCGATTAGTTTACTCCCATTCTCTCTGAGTGGGGCTGTTATAAAGGGGTCGTTGTCGTCATAAATCTGCGAGAGTGTCGATGGTTTAGTTGACAAAGTGCGGATACATGTATGTATCTTGTGTTCTTGGGGCTTGGCATCGTTTCCCGCCAAACCTGCTTTATTTTCTGTCACTGTTTGGTCGGGGTGTAACTCTTCATAGTCTATCCTCATTCCTGGCCTATAATTGAGAGACTGGCAGATTGTTAGAAGGGGATCAAGGCCGGGGGATGATTCTTTCATACTTCTGGTTGATAGTTGAAGAAAAAATCGGTCAATTTTCTTGATGTTAGTAGGCCGTCAGAAAATACTTCGTAGTAATTGTGTCTCTGAGATAAAGCAGAGCCGCTATCCGAGTCGGAAGCGCCGACTCCAGCAGAGACAGTCCCCTATATCTGTTAGTAGCGTAATGCATATGGAGTAGGGAGCGAATCCTCGTACATCATAATCAAATGCGCCGAAGCAGCGTGTGGAGACAGCCCTATTTCCCCGGCCATCAGAGTCCTAAATAAGGGTGAGTCTGTGGACATCCGTGCTTTTTTACCACTTCAAAACGTACCATATCTTCACTCGCCCTCGTTTGGAGAGAAGGTTGGTACACATTCTTGCTCAATTGATCAGGGCAATCCCAGCTCCGGTCCTAGCACTCGTTAACGTAGAAGAAAAGGTGAAGGGATGAGGACTATCTACGAGCTCTGCTTCATCGCCAGTATCAGTAGCGATTACGAGGTTTTTTGCTATGTCCTCATGGACAACTGATGGTTCATTGACTGTCCATTTGTTATGCAAAATCTGTAAAGAAATCTGGCTAATGGGAGATTGAATGAACTAAGTTTAATTAGGTACAGGCTGTACACTATTTAGAATGTTCCTGATGGGGAATAACTACTCGAGATTCTTCCCCCATTCCTGGTCCCAATGACCTGTCAAGGACTCTGTACTTGCGGTAGGGATGCTGTACTGTCTGAGCGTCGTCCAGGGGTTGCTCTATACCAATGACAAATGTACTCCCTGTGTAGTCACCATTCATATCATCATCAATTTGCTGGGTAGGCTGTACCGGCTGAGCTGTCGCTGAACAGATCCGTGAAAGGCTCGTTTGCTGGTAAATCCTTAGAATGTATAACCAACAATAAGTAAATTGAGTACATACCTTGGTTTGCTTGCCGCCGGAGTCCGGGCTCCTTGAGCGGCGACCGCGAACAAACTCAACACTGTGAGCAATATGATTCTATTTACTACAATTAGATGTCGAACCTAGATTTAGAGAATTTGACTTTACCTGCGCATGGTGATAAGATACCATGGCATTCGCTGTAGGTACCCGCGAGTTTTTACGACCCCGTCTCCTATTGCCCACCGGAAGTGGTCTCGAACGGTATTCTTCCTACTTTACTGTCAGGTTTGATCTAATGTATACGCTCCCCTGGATCGCGGGACAACGAGCTCATACGTATGCTGTTATAGCATCCACGGACGCTTCCAAAGGAAGGTAGTAATCTTCTTTGCTTGGGGTGAGGTTTCCTGCACGAGGGAACTCATTTAACACCTCCCCCTCGGAGTATGACTCACCGGAGTATTCGTACTCCGCCGGATCAACATCTGATGGGGCGTTGGACGGGACGGGGGATGCTCTGGACCGGGGAGGAGCAAAGATACTAGAAGAGGGATATTTCTGAGACTAGAGGAGGGTTAGTCAATCTACACAGCTAGCGAAAAGAATAAGGAATTACCTTCTGCTGTCTTCTCTGGGGAGCGGAGTTTTGGTTCGGAACTTCCCCATGATTGGTATTTACTGAAAAAGCTACACTTGAACGCTCCCGCGGTCTCATTTTCCCATAGCCTCCTCCATGCTTTTTTATCAGCTTTTTAGTGGGGCTGGTCCCAGATTTATCCGATAGAAAGGGGTCCTCAATATTTCTGTCATGTTTATATTTCCGATTTGTCTTTAGTTGTTTTGATTCGGCATGCAAACCCCGGATACGGTCATCTAGAAGCTCGGTTCTTCTTGAGCGCCCAAGGGTTGAAGAATTTTGATAACTCTGAGGTCTCTTCGGAGGTCCGGTAGATTGACCTCTTCTGTTACAGCTCACTGATCTATTCCCGTAACGCGAAGATGAACTGGAGGAGTTGTAGCTCTCATTCTAAAGGATTTTAGTACACAAAGAATATTACTAATTAAAAAGCTATTTGGTATACGTACGTTATTTGATCGGCCCATAGGATTTCGGGCATTGATGGTATCCAATGATCTCTCTCTTCTACCCCTACACACAGGGATGCTTTCATCATGAGAGTAAAAATGACCGTCACGATGTATAGGAACCTGAGAGGGCTTTTTAGTATAAAGAAGTGTATCCTTGAGCTGGTAAGACTAGCACTTACCTCTCGGAAGGGATTCAGAGGGCGTGTTCCTCCCATGGGACCCACCGAACCACCCCTCGGCCTATGATCCCCAGGTTGGTTGCCGTATCTCCCCGGCAGGGGAGGTGGATGAGAGCTATCAGACTGGCAAGATGTCAACAAATGACAGAGAGTGCGAAGGAATGTGTACATAGGCATACATGATGCGGGAGATTTGTGGCATGTGGCCCATTAGCACGGTCCCTAGAGTGAATTTTGTTTCTTTGGTTTGCACTTCGACCGCCGTGGGGATAGGATGGCTGCGGATGAATGAGGATCCCCTGCTTGTAAGAGTGAATCAACCTGTGTTTTTTTAAACCTTGCAGAGAGGTTCTGTATTTACCTGGTGAGGGGGAGGCATATGATGCGGCTCATGAGGTTTTCCCCCGAATTTGGTCTGTCTACCAGGCCCGAAATCTCTTCCTCTACTCGACTGCTACTCATCATCAGGGTCAAATTGCCAAGGAAAGATGCAGAAAGAGGCATACCATTACACCTTCACTTACAGCCCGTTTACCTGGCCCTTG
Organism: Morchella sp. 2016-41; assembly: GCA_024713855.1. Classification (NCBI taxonomy): domain Eukaryota; kingdom Fungi; phylum Ascomycota; class Pezizomycetes; order Pezizales; family Morchellaceae; genus Morchella; species Morchella sp. 2016-41. The sequence goes on along the minus strand of JAMGZD010000002.1, from coordinate 2,299,913 downwards.
TTCCCGCGATCGCGTCGGTGGAGTAGAGCTAATTGATTCCATGAGTTCCGAACTCGACTGCGCCGAGTACGATGATGGCTTTGTAGTGGATGAATGGCGGGATCGGGTCGACGATGGGCTTCGATTGCCGGAGCATGAAGACTCCTGAGATGAATTCACACCTGGCATCACTGGATAAGGGCCGTCCATCCTTGGTTGGTTAAGCTGCCGCCAGTAGGAACGAGTTGTTGATGAGGTTCGTGACGTTAGTGTTGGGACCAGGTCGCTGTCGGACATTGTTAAGGTTGCAACTGTGTCCTGGATGGTGGGTGATAGTTGGTGATGGAGGACGCGCACTCGTGTCAAGACGCATGAAGTCAGAGAAAGAGCCGAGTAAGGTGAGATCAAGGGTAGATCAAAGCAACCACTCCTAGCAGCCCCCTCTTGATGAGAGAGGCCCACTCCGAGGTTGATAATCCCGCTGTGCGACGATGGATGATGGCCAATGGGGAAAGGAAGAAAGATGGAAGATGTTATTCAGGGGAAAACAGGAGATTATCATGTTCTGATTTCGAAAATATGGTCCCGAACGCACTCATTGGGGTTTCGCGATACAGAATGTCTACTCCAGGTCATTTAAGCAGAGATAGAACGAACGCAAGAATGTATTCGAGACGGAAAATCACTGTGTAAGAGGGAATGTTGATGTCTCAGTATTAACCTACCATCAATGGATCACTGTATAATAATGTGCAGACCATATAATGGCACGATTTGCTACCAAGAGCGGGGCGTACAATACATGAAACGGGTGCCCATGATTTCATCCTTCCTGGAGCCGTTCACGACTGATTCAAGCACTGTGACTACCATCCCGTTCTATCGGAAGTTATATGTACCTTCGTCACTAGAGGAAGAACTAACTTCATCAATTATGACCGAAGGCATCTTATTACCAGTTTCACAAACGATATAGTGACGCAAGTGACATTTCATGAAGAATATACCAGGCACGCTCTATCTCAGTCGAATATAATATGACAGGTGGTCTAGAGGTCCTATTGATAAATTCAGATCCTAGTTTACTTACGGATGTCTACACAGCAAAAAGAACAGCATCATGCATATCAGTTTTAGCAATACGCTCGTGTTACAGGAAGAATACACTATGCCTTTTGCCATTCCGATCTGATCCTGTATCAGTTATACCAAATCCCGTAGTACAACATACAGCATTTATTTCACCCCTCTTTTTCATACTGTAGTAGATTGCATGGTCGATGTGTTCATTTCCTTTGCACGATTCGTTGCTTTGCTAAGCATAATTTTCTTTAATATAATTCCGGCCTTGCCTACAAGGTCTTGCGGCTTTGGGGCCTGTGGTACCGGTCAGCTCGTTGTACTTTCATCTATCTTGTCTACCAATAACACAGTAGCATATAATTAGGTTGTATGGAGCAAGGAAAGCGCTATAATTCATATTTGTCAGAAGAAGAAATTGTTATTTTACAAGTAAGGTATTGTATCCTACTGTCCCTAAGATATACGGATATAGTCAGGTTGAAATCATAGTTAAGGTAGTACGTAGTAATTGTTAGAGTTGGAGCCGTCCGCACTCATCCTCCATTAGGACCTACCTACCATTAAGAAGATTGAGTGACGTAGAAAGGCACTTCCACATGCAGAAAGACTTAAGTCACCCACCCGGCATCAGCATGCATCTCCATTGATACGTCACACCATATCACGATAAGATACGGTCTCAATGAGTTCCCTAAACATTTGTAGCCTTGCCTTCGGGAGTCTATCTATCTATCCATGAAAGAAATTGCTAATGCAGATTTGGAGCCTGTTATGGATACTCTCGGGTGTGTCGCGCCGGGTATGTAATTCCATGCATGTAGTCCTAGTGTACGTATTGTTCTCGTCCAAATATCATCGTACCACAACGAAAACACACCAGAATTTGCCTAAATATGGCATTTGCCCACAATGCAGGAACTCTGATAGATTCTTAGTATTGCATCGACAGATAGATAGAATTATAACTAGCTCAGTTCAAGAACATCCCGCCCGGATAAGAGATCAAGGTAGCTAGGTCGCTCAGTGTGGGTGTGGTTCTGGTCTTCGCCGGAGTTTCAGGAACTGAAGGAATCAATATGTTTGCAATTTGGATTCTCTGGATAGGTTTTTCTGTTCCTGTGATATGTTATGTTAAGAATCAGATCATAGTTCGCAGGAGATGTGATGGGGCACAAAGCTGAAAAGTTCCATTTCTTGGTGTGTGACTTGAACTATAGGTGTAGCCGTTCCATCACGTGACCTCACTTAGTCATTGACTCGCCGGTAATGTTCATTGGCACAAGAGTACGGTGTAGGGGTAAGCCTGTTCGTAGTACAACATGCTCTACCTCTGATTGTAATTACGCAGTAGTCCAAATCTCACATTGTAAAGACTTAGGCGTTGCTCGCATGGTTCGAAAGGGTTGGCAAGCCTAGCTGGCATTAAACACTTCACCAATTCTACTGTCGTGGGCGCCTGTTGACCGCAATATGGCCTGTAAAAAGGGGGTGGTGTGTACAAAGCGGTTTGAGGCGTTCTGTTTTCGTGTATACTCCGCCGATGGAACAACGTTCTGCAAATTAAGGAGAAAAGAAGAGGTGGACACGCGCGGGCGAGCCTCCGCATTGTAGGTCTTGGCGTTTGCTGTAAGAGAAACAGTGAACATTGGTATATACTGCTTAACGATAGAGTTCTAATGTGTTCGGTCATAGAACGATGAAAATGGGGCATCCCGTCCGCTCTGCCATACCCAAGCATCGTATCGCCTAGTTAGTACTGCAGTGGGTGACCATGTGGGAATCCTGGGTACCGAACTCATTTTTGGTTTTTCTTTTCCTCACTGACAGGGTTCAGGTGGATCCGGCCGTTTTTATTTTAATAAACTTTGCACAGTTAGAGAGAAAGCAAAGGGGCAAGATCCCTAGAAAGGACGGTACCGCGAAAAACCAAAAAGAAAAACCAAAAATGAGTTCGGTACCCAGGATTCCCACATGGTCACCCACTGCAGTACTAACTAGGCGATACGATGCTTGGGTATGGCAGAGCGGACGGGATGCCCCATTTTCATCGTTCTATGACCGAACACGATACTCGGTGTAAGCATGGCCATTTATCCTTCGTTGCTGCAAATATAGCATACGGGTGATAAACTGCTAAACACTTACCCGTAAATGGTTCGAGTGTATTTTTATCCTTAATGCCCATTTCACCGAGTGGTCTCGCAAGTCTTTCGGAGATGAATTTCAAGTACTCTGATTGAACTAAATACATCTCTAAGGGTATAGTTCAGCCTCACGTTTCTAGGGTTAGGGTTATGTAATTGGCGGGGTTCCCGCCAGTGTTCAGCACCAGGATATCGATAGAAGAGTGTGCCACTGAAGGACAAAATCATGTATCACGTCCGGCCCATCAGTATCTATCCTCTGTACAAGCAGGCGCACTAGGAAAAACCCAGGTCACGAGGAGTCGCAAGCGCGCTAGAGGTATAAGACACGGTGTGACTCGCAAGAACTACTACTTGTACTAAGATACCTGTGGCTTCGGAAAGACAGAGAAGGTTGTTAAGGGCTAATGGCTAGGTGTGCATCCTAGATGGACATATGTCAATCTCATCCGGGGGAGTCTTCTTGTGGAACTTAAAAATATAAGACGCCGATCATATCTGCCGCCGGTGAAGATCGATGACCTATAAGATCGAGACCTCGGGTGCCTTAAAGGTTGGAGCGTTCCACCCAGGTTATAAATAGGTTTCTCTTACCGAAGCCTGAAGGATTCGCCACACATCGAGCGAAGGCTAATGGTATTAAAATACTTAAATACCAGGATCCTCTCTAAAATCCGGGCTTTATTCCAAGAATCTTTTAGTACCGTGCGTCCGATAGACCAAATCAGTAATATGATTAGTCGCGGTGGGATGAGGTTGCTGGAACTGAAGGCTATACTAGTAGAACAACAACGAACATAACTACAGACCGTCCCACCGCTGTTTCTTTGTCTGATTCTCGAAATAGTGGGGACGCGAACCTTGCATGGAGTCCGCACTTGCTAACTGAGGAATCCCTCATTGTGATCTTTCCGAGTACAGAATGGTGGTCAATGTACGCAGGATGTTGTAAGGTGTTGCACAGTTTGGCATTACAACACCCAAACTTCTATTTTTTGGCACAGCATAAAACACCTCCTAAAGTCAGAATTCGGATATAGAGCAATTCTGCTATGCCTGTAAATCCATTGCTCAGGGTTTTAAAATAAAAAATCTACTTTCAAGACTAAATATACAAAGGTCACTGTGAGGTGGCGAAAATATATAGTAGAAAAACCTAGAAAGCATTAATCATATACATTTTTTCTCCATTCCTTCATCATCAAGATCTACACTCAAACTGACCCTGATAGGGTATGCGCTCTTGTGAGCATTGATTATATCATTCTTGTGATATCATCTAATGTGCATCGTTGTCCGACACCACATTACGCCGGCGCAAGATACGGGCGGGGACGAACGGGTCTTCGCTAACCGGATCTAGTAAACGTGTAGTGCGGCTCTGCCAAGACCGCAAACCACTAGCGCACCAAAACCGGTTAGCAACCTTGTACAACCTTGGCGGATTAAATGCTACTCAGGTTACCAACTCACACCGGCGAGTGTGGTCTAATGGCTAACACTCGCCCTCCGGAACACCGTGTGGTTGTGCCCGCCCTTTGAACGTCTATAGAAGGTCTGCGGTTCGATCCAGGGGTGGGGGTAGTAGATATGGGTCCGGCCATATCTGCAGTACCTTTTGTTTTTTTAGGATGACAGTAGAGTGAGAACAATACACGCTACTGAGAAAATCTATGTAGAATAGACTAAAATACAACGTGTTTCTCAACTCTCCCTCGCTTCCGACGACGTGGTTGGATGAAGTAGATGTTGTTTATAACGCAAAAGGCGCGTGTCTCGCACCGTAAAAGCCAGAGACAGCAAACGCACTGTACCTTTCCGCTTAGTGTATGGACTCCACACTTACCCAGGTAACTCGTATCAATCACGCAGTGTGAAGTCATTACGCTCAAGAAGCTACATACGTCAGTTTTCTAGAAGGGTAGGAATTCTCCACCCGGGCACCCCCGAAAGAGAGCCCGCGACCGAAATCATATTACTTAACTTGAGTAAGTAGACAAATCATGTCTCCTAAGTCTTTGGAGATGTGTCTTTCGATAAGGGAAGAGTGAGAAGCCTGGAAAGTAGATGTGATGACAATCATCTGTCTTAATACAGTGCGTGGAGGAGATGGTGGCACAAAATCTTGTACCTCTAGTCACAAACGGAAGTGCTGCAGGGAGTTACATCTCTCCATGCCGTCGTTGTCGATTGGTGAGCAACATCATCCACTCGTGGTCGCTTTATGCCGGATTACCGATGTCAACGGATCAAAGGTTTTGCGGAAGAATTTGATACTTGATCTTGACTCAACAAGACTCTAGTTTTCACATCGCGTTCCCCCACAATATCAATTACTGAGATTGCTTTCTGTGCATTCATGCAATATCACTCAGGGCGTAGGAAAAGACGACATCGACTTACGCTAGCTGTTCACCTATTACCCTATATCACCATAGAGAAGTAACAGTAGAGACGGGTGCAAATTCTTTTGCTGGCGGGGGGCAAAATATTTCTTTTTCTACCATCGCCTCCTTCCTTCCTTCTATACTCACTCTCTTTCCATTCTGACCGACAATAACGCATTTACTGTCATCCTAGTAAAACGTTAGTAGAGTTGTATTCCCCATCTCCGAACTTTCCGGGATGGCGTCCAGTGAAAAAGCCATCAGTAAGATCCTCTCCCGAACGTCAGTGCCCTACGCCTAGGTTGCGTAGCAGTTGGTGCATGCCCTCAAAGAAAATAAGTACGACGGCGAGGGCGGGTTGGATTCACGCTACGGAACACCTCTTCCTTCTTCTTTTTTTCTTCCACCTATTACCCAGTATTTCTTTTACCCCCACCACTCGGATGGTGAGGTTTGAGCGAATAACCAAGCGGCACTTGATGAATAATACATTGGCATTCTGTGCCCACAACTATCCACTACATCTCAATTGAATTGATCCGGCGGTTAAAACCCGGTTTCGTAGTTAGCGGGCGATGGCTTGATGTAGTAATCAGGTCTTTAGTATCGTATGATTATTTTGAGGTGTACGTTGCAACCTACTACTTCCCACTCCACTACAATTACACTGTCTGGGGAGCACTTTCCTCTTTGTATCCCCCAATATACTTATGCCTAATATCTCCTTATCGCATGTTGCCGAAGTCCCTACACCCACAACGATGTGATAAAGCACAGCCAACGCTCACCATCTGGGTGACTACGTACTGGCTCTGACTTGTACTTTCTTGTTGAGTGGGAGCTTACCGGTATGCACGCTAGCTCCCTACGCAATAGGTTTCTTCGCCTTCAGGAAGGAACAGCCGTTGTATATTTCCGTGCGGGACAGGTATTGCTGTGCAAGCCGTTAGTGGGGAAAGCTATCACAAGGAAGGCGGCTTTTTATTTTATCCTATCGCTTGGTCAGTGTTTAGGGTATAAAAGTATCGAATGTGACAAACCCCATACGGCCCGGGGAACAATCGCCGGAAGAGTTTATCCATCTTGCACAGCATCGAACACAGGGATGCAAAGATCCACGAGAGGGGATGGCTAGCGCGGACTGAAGACCAGAACATTGTTCAGCCCTTACTTCATGCCTTGTCGGCCACAGAAACCACACTTCTATCCTACCACATTACCCCACGCCGTGGACGCTAGTGCTCAGGTCACCTAAAATCGGATCAAGGTACCAAAGAGCAGGTAAAGTAGTTTGACGTTTAAGAGATACTCTCAACTCAATTATCGCCTGTCTATTCTTGCATAGTCCGGCGCTGTTGTGGACTCGGGGTGGGGCGTCGCTATACCGGCAGTCGAGATACAGCTGCGATTCCCCCATATGGACTAGGATAGACTTCTATATCTACAAATGACTATGGGATATGGAATCAAGGAAGCAGCACTCTTCTCAGCGGTTTTATGGATGTGTAATCCCGCAACTCGAGAGAAGGGAGAAGGATTTTTCTTTACAGAACGGGGGTGTTGTATATATTCTCGCTTCTCTGCCTCAAGAGTAGAAATTACGCTTATCTTAATCTTCTCTAACGTGCAAGGGTTTCTAAAGATGCTCCCACTGGTTTGAAGCATGGAGATTTTGTGACGCCCCCGACGTTTATGTCTCACATCGGACTTGGCTTCATGTAGAATCACTCGCGTCATGTGCGATCACTCGGAATATCTTATCACGTGATAGATCGAGATTTATGAAGAGGTGGTAGACTAGCGTCTCGCGAAGGTAGAGCTCTAAAGGTGTCTACTACATGGGAGTATGTGGGGGGGGGGGACAGGAACCCAGTTATTAGTGGAATGGGGTTATCTGCAAAGGCTATATCTACTTCGGCATTTCCATGGGTAAAACGATAGACAATGCTCGGATATATTTAATGTTGGAGAGACGAGTTGTTTCACGATTTTCATATGGAAAATTATTCTTTCGCATCCAATACCTCACAACCCTCAGCGGTCTGACAGTTTACCTCCGCTGCTTACTATAATCCCGAGCTATAAACTGTGGTCGATCGCACTTCGCCCGATCTACGTAGTAGGTTTTTGATAGTTACGTGATTGGAGAGCTAGTGCGGCTCTGTTAAGAAACTAAAAGTTTTGAATCAAAGAATGCAAAGGCAGATCAATCACCTATTATATTCTTCATAATCGTACTCAAATATACTGTTACCTAACCTTAGACTGATATCCCGCCAAGGAGGAGTAAGTCACCTTTCGTCAATCAGTTACAAGGTCTGAGTAGAATTGGATACATTTAAGCGCTAAGCTCTGCAAAAACATGAAATTATAGAAACTAATAGGGATATATCTGTTCGTTGTGGTAATTCATGCCTGCCCAACCGGTGTTTGCCGTTTTATACGTTCTATGTCCCCAAGAATAGCTCAACAACAGTGTCAAGCGAGACGGGTCGGCCGTGGCTAAACTGGGAGCATCTACACTGCAAAGAACTAGCTCCTTATAGTATAAGCCAGGTGTTAGTATTTCAAGAAAGCCTCCAACCCCCGTTCCCACTCTTGAACAGCGCAACCTTCACTACATGACGCATTATATAGGACCACAGACCTACATGTATACCACAAGGACCACTCACCTTATCGGCACCTGAACCACTAAGCCTAGTGGCCTGGTGTTCTTTCAGCATAGTTCTAATAACCGATCACTGTCAACAACTTACGAAACCATGTCTTGAATAGACACATCAACCATGGAGGCAATCAGCGGAAGCTTAGACGTTCTCTGTATCCAGGTGCGTCACCTAAGACTTGTTATGGGAAATCTCACGAAGAACCATCAGACAACATATAGAACCTTCCTCCCCAATCGCCGGGCCTATATGAACGCAGCTGCCGCTGCACCTCTTGAGAGAACACTACGCCAGGAGTTGTGTTTAAAGGGATTCGAAAAGTCTTACAACGAAGAAGTCCTCCTCTGTAAGATAATGCAAAATGTCGACAAGACTCTCAATACTGCGAGGGGTCGCATAGCAAGCATGATCCCAAACCCTGAGCTGAGGATCAAAGGGGATGCTGTATAGTTCACCTGTCCTGAGTTCTTTATTAAGCTCGGCGGGGCTTGAACCTACGAGACTCTGATATCTGATAAAACCTGCCTTTAATGACCGGGGCCTGTGATGGCAAGGAGTCGGATATGGATGTGCAGAGAAAGTACATCTCGGCAATAGTGACTACTGGTCGAAATAGGCGAAACCAGACCATTAGTGAAAGTGTGGTGGGCGCCACGAAGCGCCTGTCCCATCTCTCTAGGCAGGGGGTGAAAGGACTCCAGACACAGACAGAAAGGGTTCCTCCACCCGGGCTTTAGAACGGGGGTGGGAGGGCGATAACTAATGAACAACTTACGGGAAGGATGTGGGCAATCAACGATCAGTAGTTGCAAAGTAGATTATCTTCGTACTGATTGCCATTTTATACGGAATGAAATGTGTTTTAAATGCACTGGCGTCGAGTGTTTTTTTGTTTTTGTTTTTTGTTTAATTCATACTCACTGGCGTCGAGTGGGTTGAATAGCAATGCAGAGCATGAAACTATAAATGGGGTTCTAGTAGCTAGAGCAAAAGGGGGCATAACCAAAAAGAAAAAAGGCGCAACACATTGTTCGAGTAAAATATCCTTAGAACGCTGCAACGCGATGTGTCGGTTTGATCACGATTGGGATAGAAATTACTGCATAACTTGATAGCTCTTTCTCAATGGCCCAGCCATGTCCTGATGCATGAAAGTATGTCTGCCCGATGGTGCAATTAGGATTTCTAAACGCTGACTGGTGAGAGATATAGAGGGGGATTATGTTGGAAATAAACTAAGTGGTATAGACTACACCGCTGAGCCTTGCTCTTTCGCCTTTTTCCATTCGTATCATTAGTCTTGGAAAGGATACTTAATGAACTAAACAATAGAAAAAGGACTAGGAACGAATGACTCGAGTTACATTGCTCGACCAACACCATTGGCGACTTGAAATAGGAAGACTTGAAACTTGAAAAGGCCATCATATCGAGTTTTTGTTTTGATATAAGTCTTGTGCGGTAGACTTGAACCCAAAACCAGGGTTATCCATTTATATTCGCATGGCATGGGGTATATAAACAAACTCCGGCCCATCAAATTCGGTAATCACAACCAGCATATACGTAACTATCTCCACAGCTTCACAAAAACTCAAGCATAAACAACAGAATTAGATACACGCTAAGACTCATCTACAAGAACACCATGGCGCCATCCCCACAGCTGATCCAATCGTCCATTATATTCCTCTTCCACACCCAAATCATGATGCTGAAGTCTCTTCGAAAGGATGTAGTTGGACGTTTACGTGTGCTCGACAGAAATATCCGTGCGCTGGACCTTCTGAATTCTGATGTGGCGTCTGGCCGTGTCCAATCGATCAAGGCGGGGGGCGCCGAGTTAATATTGCAGCTCGCGGAGATGAATCAGGAGAGAAGTGAGCTGACAAAGAGAGAGGATGGCTATAACAGGGCGATTGCGGCGGGGGAGCAGACGGTGGGGAGGCTGTTAAAGACTGGCGGATCTGATACAGAGATGGGGGAACCGATTTGCTAGGGAATCTATTGGTATATGTGAGGTAAACAAGGCGGGTTGTTCGTGAGGTTGATCAGTTAAACCTGGTGCTCTAAGAAACTTATACATGATGAAGGTTGATTATAGATAATAAAAGATAACGAGCATAGATTTGGTTTAGAAGAAATGAGAATTAACAACCGAGATAAAACTTTCTCCTATTTAATATGTGCCATACTGTGTTCCCTAAGCACGTTTGAAGGTGAAGCAATAAATGTTTAGGAATCGAGTCTAGTACTAGTTGTGTGAGAATTGCCATGTACAGTTGGCAGAGAATACCAGAGTAGGCCGCCGTTCTTGGAATCCAGAAATAACCATAAGAGCGGCAAGGATAAAGATTCTAGTGCAGCATCAATGGTCGCCGGAATTTCAAAGTCTACAGAATGCTAGGACAAATCGAAGACTGAACTCTAACCCTGGGAACATTGTGATTAATATTGGGATTTACCATCCATCAGATGGTGAGGCATCGGAAAACGTAATCTTTTCAGATTACCAAGCGGTTAGAAGCGTTCAGAACGATGATTATCTATACTGAACTAACAATCACGATATCCACAGGACCATCTTGCATCATTACCGAGGAACAATAAAAAGCTAGTAGATGCGAAATTCCGAGAACTGGACTTTCTGCTCGGCGCACAAGTGCAACAGAGAGAACTATTAGGTACTCTGTATAAAAAACAGTACTGTGCCAGAATACATGAAAACCTTGATTATTCGGGGAGATTTGACCTCTGATATGTAAAAGAAGGAAATCACTGGTTTCTTCTCCTCAAACCAAGTTGGTTTTCCGAATGAAAGGTAACCTGGAGCAATGTAGGTTTAATTTGCGACTAGTCACTTATGACTCTTAGGCCATGAAACCTAGAGATTGGGAGACAGAGGTAGAGTGAGAAGACCAAACCGCTAGTAGGTTATTGTTTGAACTAGAATTGTTCATTGTATGTCCAGAGAAGTGAGATATAATTGAAATGACTGATTGGAAATAGTACTGGGAGAGGAAGGACAAAGCCACATGTGCTCATCAAATAGTAAAGCGTCCAGCCGCTGAAAGAAAACGATGCACAATTCCTATAATGTTTCTGACTTCTAGAGACACCCTCCTTCCACAGGAAACGCACCCCCATACTCAAAACACTGATAGGTCTAATTCTAATAAGAACTGTAATCCAGTAGTGTTTCTCGTCGGTGCTGAAAAGCTCGAAGCGACTACGAATTTCCGCGGTAATGTCGGGATTCGGCGGCTACCGTTGCTTGAGTGACTAGATGGCTTCTGACACAGCATTTCCCCTACAATAGAGCAGAGAAAGATCAAGGGTTGGGGCGACCCACGATTAGACATGACTTGGGATCCATCTGCGGCCAGGATAGGAAAACTAAGGGTACTGGTAGGAGTGGGGGAAGCAGAGTCAAATCTGTAGGTGGAGACGGATACGGGAGCTTTCAACATTGTAGGAGTATAGATATCCATTGGGCTACCAGAGCAGTCCACCTTGCTGTAGGTTTTGACTCTCTCTTCCTTTGATCCAGTAGGAGGGGGATTTGCAGCTCTGGTGTATTTCAACCTATCTTGGTGTGTACTAAAACAGTTTTTAGCGGCATACCACTTGATATACATTGGGATCATTTCCTTACACTCTCGTCATTTTATGTCATTGTTACAGCCTTCTGGCCGTTGTTGGGAGTAGAGCGTTTCATGGCTCATGTCAGGCAGTATGGGGGTAAAGAATGTTGAAGGATAAGCTCTGATGCTGCTGCTGAATTGGGCCTGAAGTAAATTGTCCACTCGCAGGATCTCCCAAAGTGATCCATCTATTCGACATAACACCTGCTATGGCCTTTAACCTCCCACATTTTAATCAGGTGATCTCGAGAGTATCTGGGGAGAGGTGGTGAAGGCTTATCTTCCAGACAACGTCAGTAAGGTGGCGGTCATTTTTGCTCTACGCACCGACAAAGATATTGATCTGTTTTGACGTCAGTGTTGCTGTAGGGGGGTGTCAACAAAGGGAGAGGTGAGATACAACCCCGGGACAATTGCCCGCCACCGGTGTACGGCTTCCCTGCTCGATTTTTTCAATTCATACTACAAAAAGAATTAGCACCCCCCGATGAAGGCGGGAATGGAGTTCGCATGCTTGCAATCTGAGACAGGCTTTTGAGGTGGGTGGGTGATTTCACTGGGCGAATGTTTGAGATACAGCTTACATCTGACGAATAGATATTTAGTGGATGATCCACTATAGGGCATGGGTTCATTGTATTAGATAGAAGAACTGTAAAGACCTCTTGGGAACATTTTCTCTGGGATATAGTAGTTCCTATCTTTTCAATCAGCTTGTATAAAGCTTTTTTAATACCAGATAGAAGGCTAGAAACCTCTCCTATACGACACAAGTCCTTTGAAGAGAGAGATTTCTAGTGGGCTCATCAGTGATTGGATCTCTTCCCTCGTTTGTGTTCTGCGGTTGCTCCGGCTACTATCTTGTGATCTCATGTCATTCTCTTCACTGCCATGTACCCCTGCTTGTGTAAGTTGCTGTTATGGGGACAACATTTATCAGCAATTTCATGTACCCTAAGCTCTCTTAGCTTGGGGAGGTGACTGGGTAGGTACAAGGAGGTACAGTCAATAATTATTTTACGCATGATCAGGTTTGGGAGTGATAGTTGTACAAAATCCTGAGTTAATATAGCTTAATGGACCACCAGCACCAGTGTAGGAGATTAATAAGACAACAATGTGAAATTAGAAGAATTTTAGGTTACAGAACGTCAACCCTAAACAACCTTTTTTTGCCATTTTAAAATTTAAAAGGCATTATTGAAGTTCTCTCATCATCTTCAACTCCCTAGATCTCTCAACAAATCACCTGAAACGTTTTGACATCAAATCTAATGCTAGATTCCTCCAGATGTGTACCTCTTGAATGATTCCTGTGCTGCGGTAAATGCAGCCCTTTGCTTATCCCAGCTCTTTTTAGATTCGTCCCACATAGAAGAACCCTTCTCAGTGCCCCAAAGAACCTTCATCAAAATCCTATCCATACGGTTAGGACAAAGGACATGATGCTTCTCCTGGAGAGCACTCTCAATGTGAATGAGTAGGTTCTCTTTCTCTTGGATGACCGTGTCGTAGTGTGACAAGAGGATCGCATGATTGTCCTTGTCAATAGTGTTGACTTGTGGGAGGAGTTTCTCAACGTTGTACAATATGTTGATGATCTTCATCAACAGATCACGCTGGAGCAGAAGCTCATCGGGAGCGAAGCTCGAAAGAGCTTTGATGGCAGATGCAACAGTACGAAGATCCTGATGTGCGTCCTGGAGTGTCTCGGCCGGGATAGGATCTGCCATGGTAAAATACATCATAGGTATAAGAGTAGTATAGGAGCCTGTGGACGGGGAAGAGTTGGGTCTGCTTTTATAGGCCTATCAAGGGAATATATCAGCCTAAGAATTGTTTTATACAGGGTGTATTATCTCACAGCAAATCGACTATTGAAGTAAGCGTTGAAGGGGGTGATTGTGGCCATTGCAGGATGACAGTACGCAGATAGTGCGTATATATGTGAGAGATATGGTTCGGTGGGGTGTGTTGATGTGAATGTGTCACAAGGGATCGATGAAGTGAAAGAAATAGTATCTTAAGTGGACAGGTTGATGGGGATGAAGGACGGACTGGTGAAGTAAAAACAGAGGAGAGACAGATAGGACGTAGGAGGCTTGAAAGAGAACAGGTGGCGGGGGGGAAGGTCCAGGAATGGCATGTAGGAGATCTATATCGATAGCTAGGGATGGAAGATGGATAGTAGGAAAGGGAAGGTGGAAGCGGATCTTGGAGCGATAGCAGAGTTGATTTGTCCAGTTTAAATACATACTTAACCCGTTCCAGATTAATATTTTGTCGTCACGCACAGGATACAGGCCTTATCCATGCTTTACACTTCGATACAAGGTATTGGCCGTATTGCCAGTTCGCTTAGAAAGGCCAACGATTATGGCGTGTCATTAACGGCTGAAAGGGCTAGCGTATCTAATGGCCTAGTCGAGTAGCTCGGTGTTCAGACTTCCTCTATTAGCTACTACTCTGCTGTCTAGACCTTTTGTTATCGACCATTTCTCGATAAGTACTTGGAATCTAGAGATAGATTTTATAGGACCTGCGTCTTACACCAGGTTGTCCTGAGAAACTGCTAGATATCAGTGATTGAAGCCACTTCGGAGGATCATTCTTACCTACTAGTATTGATGAGAGAAAAAGAGTCATTCCTCTTCTACCGTTCTAGGTACAAACTACCTTTGATGGGAATTGGACTAAAGTGGTACCTATCAATCTATTACATACTGCATATTCAGGGCTTCCAATGGGCAACCCGCTTCACCAAACAGACCGATTTGGGTAAACCGGTTGACTTAATGTTTCGGTCCAACTTCTGTCTTGAGGTAGTTCGGTTGGAATGATTCATCACAACCAAAACCAGTTCAAACTGAACCACTGAACGGTACAAAGGACTGTAACTAAAGCCTTTCAATACAGAATGGTTAAAGGTACCAGTTGAATTTTCACCTATCCTCCCAGCATCATATTTTAGATTATGGTTACCACCGAAATATTGGCCTCTCTATCACAGGTTTCAGCACTTAGTGAAATAAGCTAGGAGGTAGCGATACACGTATTCCAGATGAGCCCCCAAAGGAACTCTCGTCATATAATCAATTACATCAAGTAAGCACGTCAACCTGTCGGTTAGCTATCTCTCCATTAATTGCTCTTGTATTCCGCTGTAATGTGATCATCATGGCTAATTATGGTGTAGGATTCATATATTATTTACATCGTCCTACCGTATCCACCCTTCAAAACTATCCTTTATGATTCTCAAGCCGCTTTATAACTTTCATTCTATCTCATGTCTTGCCACTTGACTTGATTCCGTCCTTCACCTTGCTGTTGGTCTTCACTGGCTTGATCTTACCTTCTATCTTAGACGTGGCTTCCCCCCTCTCCTGGTGCACAATCCCGGTCATACTCTTGCTATCACTCTCCACCTTTATTTCGCCCTTTCTCTCGGCTGGCATAATTATAATCATTCGGCCTGCCTGACGAAGGCATATCCAAAAAGAGATGTGTGTCTTCCAAGCTGTCCCCATCTTCTTTGTCCTAATCAACGAACCAGGATGGTAGTAGTTCGCATAAACCGGCAGAGCCATCCAAGCGCTCAAAGTGATGAGGTCTCTGATATCTTGTCCAGGTTCCTCAAACATATCAGAAACCTCCAGGGTACTGTCCGTTTGGCGTTGCAGAACAATGGTATAACCTCGCTGTTAATACAGGGTGCGCAACTGGTTTATTTTGTCCTACCCGAGGAGGTACCTGTAGTAGTTGACGAAGAGTTCACGTGTTGCGATGTAAGAATAGTTGGCCATGATTCGCTCGGTGGAGAACTCACCCGTTGCAGGGAGGTTTTTGAGTGATTGAACTTCTATTTGGCTTTGGTTATTATTGCGGAGCGGAAGCGAAGACTGTCTCAATCCAAGTTGAATTAAGCTCTGTCAACTTCCTCGGAGTAATAGATATCAGGGAGAGTGAGGTATTAGTTTCTACCAGGTGAATACGCTGCCTCCCATAGTCACTGCCTTCTGTAGTTTTAGGCTTTGCACTGCCATGCTGTGAGTGGGGATAATCAATTGTTTCTCAATTATGTCGATTGAGAGGACCAACTTGCGTGCCGTTGTGAGACCAGGTTGAAACTTGGACTTGAGGGTGGTAGTTGTGCACATGGAGAAAGCGAAATGAAAGCAACTATTTTGCTCTTGCCTGGTGGACAAAGGTAGTGTGATTGAAGGTCGATACGAGAGGATCGATCTTGGAATTCCGAGCAATGACAAACTTAGTCCTGTGAGCAACAAATACACATTAAAACCTCTTAAAGATAACCCTCGCAATAGGACAGTTATCGCCTTTATTAGCCACAAAGATCTACACATCTGCGATAAGCTCCATATATCCCACCTCAAGGGTAATTCGTCACCTGACTGAGCAAATCCAATGTGTTATGATGATTCTATATTCGGTTTTCGGGGCTTAGCATAATATCATTGAAAGCTCGAGCAGCACACACAAGGCAACACATGTCGAAGTATCTCATCAGAAACATACATGTAGATAGATCGAATATTCTCCAAAGCTCATAGCTTCTCACTCACACGGGACATATGGTGTGTATACCCTTAGAGGTGATATGATGGGACACGGAAGTCGCTGAAATAGGGCCGCAGGTGACAATACGAGGGCCTAGATCTAGCCATCCTGCTGAACTACTGCCACGGATCAGTCAGATTTGATTTCCTGGCCCTACTACGTCGCGCGAAAGGTGTAGTGATAATGCATCTCATCATACCTCCATATAATGCATCGGCGAATACATCGGCGAATGCATCCCTAGTCCCACTTTACGATTTGACTGCTGACATTACTCGAGAGTCAGAGATCGAATTTCAAAAATAGATTGTCGGGATCGAACCTAGAGAATTAAGCTTGAGGATCCTAAATTTTACCCTATAAACCATCAGTGGATATAATAATGTTCCGCTTTCTTCAGTCCTGGCGCATTTACATTTAAAAATCCACCTTTTCAACTCACTAAAGCGTTTCAACCTCGATAGATATTAAGGATCTGGGATAAGAGAACTAGGTTTCATCGCTATTACTATTCCACTATTTTGATATGTTTTTCGGGGGCGAGGTTATAAGAGTTTGACGTTCCGTCACGTTTCCTTACCCTTGAGAGTGAGATCACCATATATATATATGCGTGGGGGAAGCCCTGCCGAGTGTTCAAGTGAGAAGCCTCCCCCGCAACGGGTCACTTTGTATACAGCTGAGCAATTCAATGTAGCTACTTTATTCAATTGAAATACCACAAGTGGGAGATCTCTCACAAGCTATCACTCGATTAATATTTTTCCTATGTTAAAAATTCCAGGAAATACTTGTGCTCGAATGCAGGATGATATGGAGCTCGGAGTTCAACTTCATTACCTCATCTATATCCTGGTCTATGAACTGCCTTGATCTGTTGCTCAGTTTCAAAAGTATCTCCCCAGACATAATTAGGACGCCCCGTGACAAATTCATATGGCTCCGTCAACGGAGACACTGTACAGTTAGAAATAAAAGAGACCGGGGGGAATGGTTTAGGGTCATTTATACTTCAGTGCGTATAACAGCGAAAAGAGTATTGTTTACTTGTTCTGAGGCGAAGAGTTTGTAGATGCGCATGGGGTCCTATTAGGTCTAGATTGCTAGCTATCTAATAAGTATATAGGTACACCTGATATGCAATGTTCGATATAAATGGTTTTATTGACTAGGCATGACAATCCGGGGTTGGTGGCTACTGGGGTTTCTTTTTATCAATATTGGTATTGACAATTCGAGGTTTCCTTTTTGTTAGTATTGATATTTGTGGCGACTCGAGGCTTGTATGCTACTAGCACTGGTACTGGTGACCTTCAGCTATATGAGTTATGATTGAGGACTTAACTCATGGATAAAGTGATGTTTCTTTTATTAATATTCTATCAATAAGGATACAAAGGTACGGAGTTTCTTAACTGGTCGAAGGGTGTGAATGACATGTAGCTCTGTAGCGCTCTTAGCATGGGTCAGGTTCGTTGAACCAGTGACACTCGTAAAATAGTAGTAGCATAGCAGATATCAGATATATATATCTCCACGTAGAAGCACCCGTGCAGGTCCATATGATGAGCGGGATTCATGGAAAGAGCATGATGCGGTTCCTAGGAATGGTGCAGGCTTATATAATTCTGTAATCATGGTTCTCGACTCATTGCATATGAAGAATATATATTGATAGTCATCTCTTATTCCAGGTGTTTACTGTGCACGATTATTTCACCACAGGTTATTCATTGCCACTGTAGTCCTAGCACTAGTTTAAAGGACAGAAGAAATTATATAAAGGTAGAGATTTAATTCTTATAAAGTTGTTCAAATAAGATTATGCCTCTCGTCATGATTTGCTTTCCTACCAGTCTTCCTCCGGCCCCTCCGAAATCTCTCTTATCATAAATCTTCATTTCAAGGACTCTTCTTTGACTGGCCGTTGCGAGCAGACTGACTTTAAGTTGTTGTAGCTTCATCTCGTACTAGTCGCGTCTGCATGCCCTTCTCACACTGCGGCCCACCGGACCTTGTTCCGCCTCCTCCTTCTCACGCCGAACACGCTCCCAGATCATCCATGCATTTCTCCAGTGCGTCCCAAAGTCTTTACGGCTGATAACCTTCATGACGGGTTTATGCATGTGCCTCGGGGGTCCAAGTTGATGCAAATTGGCAAGAAGCTTGACGAGATGGTAGTCCGCCCGCCTGTGAAAGGCATGAGTCCAGTTAAGAGCCAGTTTTATGGCCAGAATAAGCAGGTTGTCTTTTGTGATCAGGTACGGAGTAGGCTGGTTGTGGTGTTGACGGGCCTGTGAAAATCGTTCAAGCAGTGCGTCATGGTCCTGATTGAAGTCTTTCGCTCCGTTGTAGGCCAAGACGATCCTCTTCGATGGAAACTTGTCATGGACGGTTAGGGTGCAGAAGAACTGAAACTCCCGGCGGATCTTTATGGAGATCTTGATAAGCTCTTGTGTACGATCTGCTCGCCAGAGTTCATGCTCGGCGATAGTCATCTTTTTGGCCATCTGTAAATATTGGGTGTGACTTTTCTCCAAGATAAAGGAAAGGCTGTTTTTGGGAATTGGTTATTGCACAGAGGAAGGTACGCATTTCGTAGACACGGGATATTATTATTTGGCCAATGTCACCGCTAGCTACCTAGGGTATCGTTACACAGTGCGAGCTCTCATTCTAGGCTACTCACAAAACTGGAAATAGCCTATGTTCTATGACTACAATTGGCTAAATATATCTTTACAGGAGGACCTCTTTTCCAAAGGGCCTCTGAAGATTACGAAAAAGGGTTGTTAAAAATTGGGTGTATACTGAAAACTTCATTCATAAAACCTCACTACGTTAGATCGACCTTTCGAAACCGTCCGGGATAGTCTACAATGAACTGGTGAAGTTCTATGCGCCAATCCACCTCGGATAGTTCTTAGGTCTTAAAAGCTTGACCGAAGGCAACAAACTGATAAATAAAGCAGGTTATACCTCCCAGGATATAGGATATTATAGTAGCACTAAATTTGGTATTATAACACCCTACGGCCTACCCATACTAGAAATATTAAACAATAAATTCAGGTCAGATGCACGCCAGGGACATGCTTGAAATGCCGACATTGATGGCTCATCTACAAGGTCTAGATCTGCGTGAATTCATTTTCTACCTAGGTCATTGGTGATGTATCTCCTAGGACTTATTTTATCACTAGTATGTTGCTTCGATATATGTACATGAATTGACATGAGCCCGCACCCCGGTCAAACCACGTGGTGTCGAGTGAGCTAGCGGTCTTTTCTAGGATCTTCCTTCCAATAGTTGGAACACTCCTGCACCTAAGCAACCGGAGGGGGCTGTGGCTAGCTCACGTTGAGACGCAGGGTGGGATTTGTTGGGGTTGGTGCGAACAGTTAACCATCGACACGCACTCCACGAGGATTACGAACCCTGGGATTGTGGTCCATATGTATGCGTTATACAACGCTGTCGCTCACTCCTCGGCATTCTGCAACTGTCATAATTACTGAATTATTCGGACCGTAAGTATCCAGCGGCAGATCTACTTAGCCTTTAAGCTTTAATCCAGTGCATACCCATCTCATCAAATATATCTTAAACATCGGCGAAATGAGAAGAACAGTCATAAATGTTACAGCGAGAGAACGTAGACTGTATATTTCATTGATTGGAATCGATACAGGGAGGCCGCAACACACCCCCCAACCTCCAGGCTGCAATTAACACAATGTCAGCAGGACGAGTGATACTTCATGAAGTGGAAACCCCAGAAAGACAGTGCCCGAACTCTAGTGACTAGTTGGCAAGCATCTTCTGGGTTTCTAGGGCAATTGGATGCATGTCCGAAAATAAGATTGACGTTTTCAAATGTCAACTTACTATCATCAATTCGCACCGTTCTGGGCACCAAAGTTTAACCAGATCTTGATAAACATTGGACCAGGTGAAATACTCATAATACCTTTTTCAACCATTTCAAATCGACACCTGGTATATAAGGGAGTTCGAATAAAGAGGAAATCTCATCATCCACTTAGGATTATTGCCAGTTCATCCGAACACCCAAGAACTCAAAGGAATCGTCAGTCCTTAGATCAGTCAATATCGAGGAATACCAGTAACATAGCCCTCACGCCGACCTGATTGGGTAAAACAAACTACTCATGTCAGAAATTGTCTACCCCAAGTTCGGTCGCCAAGTCTGGAGTCACGGCGTCTATACCATCCTCCTGCATCTCCGCAGTACTACCACCACCGCCGTCCAAGGAACCTTCGAACATCCGACCTACTATGCGGACTTCGATCTGCTCATAGAGCGACTTTCCGCACAACGCTACGGCCCGCTTCCGCTGAGGAATCTGTGTACATCCTTGAGACACCTGAGGAAAGTGCTACACGAGAGAAGTAGGAATCCGACCGTCATAGACATCTATGCGAGGCTATACACCCAATCGAGCACCCCCACAATGACAAGCCCCATCAATTCGATATGCTGAGATGCCATATGGCTCTGTTGAGGTCGTGGCCAAGCGCCGAGACGTGTACTTCGGTGAAAACCTACAGTAGAGGTTGGAGGTGATGTCTTGGTATGAGGACTGCCCAGTGGCGTCGACGTGGCCAAAACACAGCGGTGTTCAGGTAAACAGGGTCACTACTGTACTGTTCAGATACCTGGTGAATGCAGAGATGCCTAATCCTAGAAGAAGGGATAAAATAAAGCACCTACTCAGGTTGGGAAGGCGATGTACAAGGAGTAGTTAGAACAGAAGAGACTGAAGAAGTAAACGAGTCGTGAGTTGCACTTCACAGCTCAAAGGCGAGAAAGAAGGTGTTGGGGCAGTAGAGTACAATGGGGTGATCGATTTGTGGGTTGTGCCTGAAATAGATCAGTTTAGGAATACTAATAGCGCTTAACTTAGCTTGGCTTGAAATTGAATCATGACATCAGTAACCGAAGATTTCAATTTTCTATAAATTTTCGCTTTCCTTACAGGTCTAGTTCATCACTCGTTGAGAAGGGTCTGTCGCCACCCACGCATATGCTGCACGTAACATGCCACACCTACTCTGATAACAGGATATAGTCCTAAACAAGTCAGTAGACGATCTGATTGTTTTGTCATATGGGAGCTCCATTTTCGAAAATGAGTTTCCCAATCAAGAGAATGGTAGTTTGAGTTGGCTTTAGTGGGGGTGGGCTAGTTGTGGGTGGTGTAGGTTTATACCACAGAGTATGAAGGATGAGCAGGATGTATGTGGTAGGGTGCAGTAAAAGGTTTTGAGTTAAACGGTTAGAGAAGCCAATATTAGTTTGATTTGACTTGTAGAATGGAGAAAAATACGTCGTATAGAGATATGTGTGTTGTAATGATCTAGGAACATCTAGTTGCTCTTTCCAGAACATGGGCGCTATCTGTCTCTACTTTGCATCTCAACACACAGTCTAACACGCCAATCCCGCTTCTTCACATTTACCACAGAACCACCCACACATCCTTTCTACATCCTCTCTACATCACCCTTATACTTTTCCTACATCCTCTGTATACTTACATACTCTGGTGAAACCTTCTGACCTCCACCTCAAAGGATATCGCGCCACAGACATCTCCGTACCTCCCACCACAACCTAGCACGCAGTTCAGGAGTTGATCGCGATGCCCCGCGATATTCGTATCAAGCGTCGCAAGCCCAGGAGAGGTATACATCGCCCTCTCTCCACTCGCCTCCAATTTACTAAAGTCTCACAGTCCGGATCACAGTCAACGCACAAGGCAGAAGATCTGAGGCCGAACACCTCCTCGAACTCGATCGCTTTATCAGTCAGGTAGAGCATAGGATCGAGGCCAACCAAATTGGCAGCATTCCGAGCAGCAATTCAAGCTACGCCACTACTTCGACCATCAGCAGCAGCAGGAGCGAAGGAACCTATGCCCAGTTCTGCAGCCCGGTTTCAGATGACTCGCGGTCAAGCAGACGGCGTAAGGTCTCTTATAAAACTAAGTTCACAGAACACCTGAACTTCTCAGACAGTGACTTTGACGCCGTCCTCTTCGAGGCAGCTGTTAACGACTGTTATCCTGCTGAGAAACGAAAATTAACGATTAAACTACGCGTAAAAGGCGAGCCGCCGTCGAAGCCAAAGAGGCTCTGTCTTGTTGGAGAGATTCCGAAGGGTTGTGAGGATATTGTTGAGGGACTACGCGAGGACCCGGAGAATACGTATCTGCTGGCAGAGCTACGCAAGCGTGGGTTCAAGGCCATCGCAGATCCATTGAAGCCAGTGAGGCATAGGTGTTGGTGTCCAACATGTGACGGTGGTTGGAATAAGGGAGCAGGGTGTTGTGCAGTTACAGTTGTTGCGAGGTTTGGTGATGGGGGGGACAATAGTCACAAGTGGACCTAGTCAGAGTCCTAGTAGGTGTGGAGATATCGAGGTGACTCCGTTCGGTGCAGTAGTCGTCGAACGTTCCTCCTTCTTGTCAGGATATGGTACCCACATGTCCTCAAGTTCTTTCACAGCGTTGATCATAGGAGTTTCAGAAGCATTAAGCTAGGGTGTATTTTTTTCTTTCAACCGTAGTACATTGATACGATGTCATCAATAATGTATTTCATTTTCCAAACTCAAAAGCAGTCGACCTCTCACTTCTTGTGAGCGGGAAGAACTGAATAATATTACTTCTAATGATAGGGCAGCGGTAAAAATAGCAACGAAATGGAAGTAAAACATAGACTCTTTGTTGGACAGCTCTAGCGAGGTTACGCTCATCGGATTTCAGGTTGGAGAATCTATAATTCAATAAGGCTTGTAGTGTGAAATTCGATTGTGGTAAAGTAATCTTTGATAAATGTTCTTCATAGTACTTAGTTCTACTTCGGAGTTAATTGATAGTGTTAGGTCAACTGGCAACAACAGTTCATCAGTGATGACTGAACCGTAATGATAGCCAAAACTGCCAAGCTGGCCTTCACAGTTCCGGCGGTAGTTCATCTCCGGACTCACAAATAATGTATCCACATTGTAGGCCAATATCAGTAGATATGTCCAGAGCAGTAGAAAGTTATTTCAAAAACGTGTTGAAATTAATTGGAAGCAACAAATTGTTATCCGAAAAACGTCCTTTAGATGAGACAGGAGCAAACAAGGTTACAAACTGACGAAACATATTCCTCCCCTCATTTCTTCCCATTATTTCTTCCCCAAATGAAAATGACGCCTAGATAGCAAGCAGCTCTCGTGAACAAAGTAAGAAAGAAAGTAAAAAAGTAGAAAATCAAGAAAAAGAGAGCAAAGAACGCCAACCCATGTCCGATTACCATCCTTCTCTAATCCCTCACATATAGCTCCTTCACAAGCTCGTCAATCATCTGGAGTCTCTCAATCCACAGATCCTCCTCCCAGTCCTCCTCACAATCGGCGGCTCTCGTGGCAGCCGCCTCCAAACCCTTGCTTAACCATGCCTCACGCTCATTCAACCATGTAGTTTTCAAGTCTTTGAGCACGGTGTCGAGCTCTTTCTTAAGCTTCCTGATAGCGGAGTGCATATTCGCAATGTACACATTGCACTCGACACTAAACTTCCAGATGTCCTCGTGGCTTGGAGTAACCTCGGGGTGATTTGCAATGAAACAGCGTTCACGCCTTGCTGAATCATTCTCATAGATTCTAAGGACGGTTTCCTCAAACAGAATGAGCTCTGGAAGGTCTTCAGCACGACAGACAAGCTCGAGGAGCCTCTCCGACGGAGAGAATGCGAGTGGAGACACCTTGGGTGTATGTTGTGTGGAGCGGTTCAGCTTTGGTAGAAGTAGACTTGGGGGCAAGGTTGTGGGGATATTAGCCAGAAACCTGAAAAGCTTTCTGTACATGCTGTAGCAGAGACCGAAGTGAAATACACGGTGAAGGGATAGCTTGCTTTAGTATAAGCTGGAAAATACAAGATTGAATATTAAAGATTCAGAGGAGGATGTCAGTGGGATGTCTCAGGCTGTTTGGTATTTCTGGCGTTGATGGAGATGTAGATCCTGCAAAGTTGTGATGTATTTTATTTTATAACAGCCCAAAGACCACGTAACACTCCCATAAATATTCAGGTGTAACGAGATCAAGAGTATATCTTCTACACAACCGCTACACTGGTCATCATCTGCACACGTAGTTGGGCTGGTGACCTAGGGTAGGCCTTGTGGGTGAGAACCTTAATTTTGAACCTAATCATGCCGTATAGTAACTGGCTGCAGGACAGTTCCCCGAGGTCTTTGCCAATCTCTTTTAGGAATGCTAGGGCTTGATTCTTTCAACATCGGTAGAAAATGGTTTACGGTTGCTGAACTGATTATCTAGGAGGGTTCAATGGAGCTGATAGAGTTGGAACTAATCTCATGGAGCGAGTCTGGGTTAGACAGGGGGGCCTGACTGTAAATATAGCGTTTAGAGGAATGGAGATCGCCGGTAATGATGTTGAGTGGCTGGAGGACCTGACAATTGTACTCATTGCTACCTTGTGGTTCTCCCGGACTGAGAGTATGCCCTCTTGCGTTTTCACGCCTCACATATATGATCAAGTCACATTGAGATTGGTGTAGCAGGACGTTACACATTTAAATTGAACACAGTACCGAGGCGTACGAACATGTTACGAAGCGACGATTTATAGGATCCGGAGGTGGGGCAGTGCGCTGGTTTGGTAGGTATCGAGATTGTAATAAAAGTAATTGAGGAGTCATGCGTATTAGAACCCAAAAAGCGTTGAGATCTATAGAACAAGAAACGAACGGATAATTGTTCTTTCTACGCTCATGGATAAATAACACCGGAATGACACCGTAAAAGGTGATCATTTGACATCGGAGTATATGAACATTCTCCTGTCCCAACGCCCAGCCTCCTCGTCCGTTCCGTACATTTCGCCTAGGTTTTATGAATGTGCTTCGGAGGCACTCCTAGCTCAAAAGGCCATTATATGACATAACGAAGATGGAACGAGTAGCTTTTCTTAGGATATGAGCGCTAGACACCGTTCTTTTGATGACATGTAGGTGGACGGTGGTAGAACCAACCTATTCGCCGGGTAAGATAGAACTAGGCCACACTCATTAGTCCAAAGAGGAAGATCAGACACCTGACTACATACTAATTAAACCCGTATCATAGGACATAAAAAGTGATGGGATCAGTTTTCGTTACCATCACAATTTTGGCCCGGCTATCAGATCATCCTGGCTCTCTGTTATGTTGTCATGGCCGCGTTACTGGATCTGTCCTCTTGCATATCGTGGCGATTGAGTTCAAGACCACACGTGCATGCGTCGATCAACTGGCGTCAAATCAGCCAGAAAGTATAGGCGCTCTAGACACCAGCTATCCCCCGCCCTCTCTCCTCAAGAATGTCCTGAAGAAATTTGAACACCAAAACGGGATCAATATTATGTAATTATCCCTCGGAGGCTATAATTGAATGCAATCATAATCTGAGGAAGCCTGTGTTTGCGTTAAGATCTGCATGGAAAAAGGACAATCATATCAGTAGTTTTTAATAATAGGATGAGGACTGACAGTACTGTGCCCGATAAAACCTTTCTAATAGTGCTTCCGTATTCCTCCTTAGTAATGTCACTACCAGAGCTATAATGAGCATGGAGATTCCAATCCCCAAAACCGTCCTATGTTCCAAACAGTCTGCATGCAGTCCCGTTGTGAAACTACTTCGACATCGCTTAACACAGGTATTAGTAACCATCGATGCTGCGCATCTTACACCAGCTTCAAAGGTTCTGATGAGGTAGCTGAAAAGAGCAAAGTATCTTTCATGCCCATATCTCTCCGGTACGATCCCTTCAATTTGCAAGTAATTCAAAAGGCTGAACTGTTGGGTAGTATTGGCTTGAAGATTACCTTAGTGGAAATGTGGGAGAAGGACTAGTGTGTTCTGTCGATATATATCTGCTACTGGAGAACGGGGCCAGAACTAACTCTATCTTCACCTCCCCCGTCCATAACCATTCAAAGAAGGAGAACAGAAATTGTGTTATCCAAAGGGTAATACATTTACGCCCGTCCTCTGCCGTCCTCATAGTGGAGAGACATTTGCCAGTCTATGTGTGATTGATCATGAGTGGTGCACAGAGCACAGAGAGTGATTACGGCTCTCCCTCTTTTCTCTCCTGCGATATCGCTTCAACTTGAGCAATATAACGAGACATGAGTACAGCTGTGAAGATGAAGCCAACGCGATATCAGCCATAAGTACTCCATTTGTAAGGGATGTAGGACCTCCCACTGACCGAAGGGAAAGTGGATAAACATACTCTCGAACTGTGATTCTTGATGTGATCCCAACATCCTTATTTTGCCTCCCTCTTGTCCTCCGATGCAACTGAACCACCCAAAAGACAGTAATCGCAACGCATTTGTGCAAGGCCACCAGAGACCACGCTTGGTACACTTCGTTCCCCAGGGTTGCATATCCACGGTGGTATTGGGTGGAGGTATAGAAACTTGTTCAATTTCGGGTCTTGTGGAAAATTGGTTCTCATAGAAGATGTTGCGTTCACTTGGCAGAGCCGCAGAGCCGCATGGCACATGCCACGCAAGACACAAATCGGCAGGGGTTCCTGGATAAAGTAATAACCTTGGAAAAATCACTTTCTAAATCGGCACATTGCAAATTGGAATATTTCAATTAAGGTGTCAACCGCAGCAGCCACACACATTTCGAAATCTCTAATCTGAAGAGCAAGAAGCGAAGCGGTTACTACGCAGTACAGATATACCATACGGATATTATTTTCCAAACAACTGTGGTCTCCGACACTTCCGTTAGAAGTCGAGGTACAAAGCTGGTGAAACATCTAGCTATCCACCCTAGCTTCGGAAAGAGATCGGAATTTCAGCTCTTTCACCTACTTTGTTCATTTCAAGTAGAACCCCCACAGTGGTACTGCGCTTGGTCTCTGATCTGCCAAGTGAAGGACTTATTATTGAAGCCAGACATGTCTCGCCTGGCTACTCTCGCACGGAATGTTGTGAAGACATTGGCAAGGCGCGCATTCTTCGAGATAGTTGAACTTTACGTTGTTGGCCACGCTAAAATCCTCTAATCTCCGGCAAGAGAGATTACATGTTGAAGAAAAATCAAAGGGAGGGGAGAAATTGAACTGATGCAATTACAATGGTCGTCTCTCTACATGTGGAGACCTTGTGACTCTTGTTCGGAAGAGCATAGGCTTTGACCTGTATCTTGTAGTAATACAGATTATCGCCTTGATTATTGACTCTCAACAGTATAGACATTGGTCTGGGTGTATATCGTATATGCAAGCGCACTCTAGGTCAGTGAGGGAACTCTGGCAAGGGTTTGTGTTTAACTCGGCATGTTCCTCAGTGTTCTTTTAATCCTGATTGGAGAAAGGCACTCAATACACGCCCGAGGGTTAGCTAACCTCCTCCTGCAACATGCTTGGAATTCTTCATTTTACATAGTCCACTCTAGTTTAATACTCTAGGTTTAGGCCTGATAATCCTCTGTTGGGCTACCCTACCCTGATGGACAACCCTGCCCTGATGGACAAAAAAACAGAAGACACCTATTCTCTTTCTAAGGCTCTTTCGACTGTCAAAGGCTTCGTTCTTTGACAGCTAGGCCTAGCCATGTTCAGCTGTTCAGGAACAAGCAGCACACTGGCAACCGTACTCAGGCGTACTCGCCGTCACTCAGACAGCATTTGTGAGATCACCTGATGTTTCCAGCACTATTTAAACAATCCACCGCACCTCGACGACCATCTTCCAGCATTCATCCACAAATCATCATCCCATCCATCAGAGAATCAATCACACAAAGAATCTCAAAAGATTATTATCTTGGGCCTCAAAGACCTATCGAATCATAAAGATGTGCTACTTTACCCCGACAGAATGGAGATGCGGTAATTCATGAACCTCCTTCACTCTGCAATGTGATCGTCATCCATCTAACAAAATGACAGGTCACCTTAGCTATGCCAAGATTCCGTGCCGTCATCTCCAAACCTTCAAGGACAAAGGCCTGTCTTGCCCATACAATACCACTCTCGGTACTTTGTGGCGTAACAAGAGCTGCGGCGGTATGTCATATCGGTCGCCGGTACCTCTCCTCGTACTGAATAAACTAATACGCCGTAGATACCAGAAAGTGTGATCAGGCACGTGTGGAAGCTTCACAAGAAAACCATCAAGTACGGCGTCGCGTAAGAGTGCTCGACTCACAAGAGACTTTGGTTCCTTCCGTTAACGGTGACCGGTGAGCCGCTCGAGCTGGGCGCGATCATTTCCTTCGGTGGTTCGCCTTTTATTAGCCTGGTGGGGTTCCGTAGATAGCAGGAGGGTGCTATGCTGGGAGGTGAAGGGCCTTCTGGTTTTCTGTACACGACTCGTGACATTTACTTTGATACAGCGATTCATTTCCCCACAGTTCCCTTGCTTAAGGTTTCCTATCATGCTGTGCTCTTACCCCCATATAACCTTAAGAAGTTAGGAGTTACTGACTTGCGGTATTTCCTTCTTTGCTCCAACTTTCTAGTGTTTCTTCCATGTTTATGTCCTTTCGTATTTCTTTTTTCAGAATTCCCTCTTATACACTATGTCGCATCGACAAGTCTTCTATATCATGTGACAATCTTTTTTCCTGTTTTCGGGTTTTTCTGGCGACCTCTAAGAAAATATTTTGCTGTTTAATTTCTAAGTATCGGTCGATATCTTCTCTCGTTTTGTGCAGGTCGCTTATATCTGAGCAGTGAGAATGAAGGCATTGTTTGTGAAATACCACGTCTTTCATTTCTTGTCAACAACGAAATAATAGTTTAGCTATAGTCTAGGCTGTGTGAATTGAAAGCTCTATACCGATCAGCCTTTCTTGAGGTGGTCACTTCCGTTAGATCTCGCCAAAAAGGTTTAATATCCGTCCAAAATCTGAGGAAGAGCTCTAGTGGTAGTTTCTTATCCGTGGATATAGTATAGCAATAACAAGAGATAATATCTAGCCGTAGAAAAGGAAGTTAGATCGTTCAAGCAGCGTCAAATGCGTTGTCCTATCCCTATTTAAACCTAATATCCAAACTATATGATAGATGAACTATCCTACGCCCATGGAGGCAACTACGATCCAGCATGAGAGAGGTCATGTCAATTCAATGACGTCTATCATGGGCAGAAGAGGCAAGCAGTGATCATGAGTGTTTTCAATCTTCACACTCTGAAACCAATTGACATAATCCTACCAAACTGCGATTCTAATTAATTACTTGGCACCTCCCAGTTCTCATCGTAGCACGGAGGTCCTCGACTAAGTTGGGGTAGCCCACTGGCGGGAATCTCAGGGGTGAGGGGTATAGCAACAGCACAACGTATTTCAACTGTGTGAGAACATGAACCAACGTTTTCGGATAGATAGGTTACCTACGACTGAAGGGCTTTATCGACTTTCCACAGATACGTGACTGCTTGTAATTGATCAGCCAAGAAAGATGTGTTGCGACTGTTAGGTTTCCAAGAAATATAGAGCTTGAAGGATTGCAATGCACCTGAGGAGTATATATAACAGCTGCAAAATAAATGAGGTAAAGGTTGTAGCATGTATCTTGTGAGAAGTACATTGGTTCTGGGGCAACACGACCGGAACAGTTGAAAATATATAGTGCGTAATACGAGTTGAGTTAAGCCGGACGGCCCCTGGAGGTGTATCGAATGAAAGGTAAGAAAATGAAAAAGACAACCGAAAGAAAGAAAGAAAAGGTGAGGTTAGAGAGTGATATGTAAAAGTGCGGAACGGATCGCAGGTCGCCCGAAATAGAGGGCCCTCACTTTGAATTCCGCCACATGACTCGCACCCCATCGAGTCAGCTACACGATATAGCTACATCCCTTTATTTCCCATCTTTGGTAGTTTTAACGGGAATGGGGACCTGATGATGTGCACGTGGCGCAATGCAGGCAATGATGTGGTGTGCCAAGACATTAACCTTAATCAGACCACACATCCCAGATCTTGAGGTTTTAAAACCAATCAACGCCGCAGAAATTAAATCGTTTTCGATATAGCCTTAGTTATACATCAACCTCCGATAACCATTGAGATAAAATAAAAAATATTTCATTATTCGCTCTTGTCCAAATACCTTACTCTTCACTTCCATGTGCTGTACCGCAGGGCTTGGCTACCGCTCTGCGGGTAAAAGGTCGGAGTTGAGTCCTACAATTTATTTTTACGGAGCAGAGAAGAACGGAGACATATATAAAGTTCGTTACGCACAGATCTTGATTTCGATAACGCAGAACCTCTGTTTTTCTTACACAAACACGATTATTAAGCTACACGAAGGAAGGTTTATCGTTCTGGCATGCCTTTGATTGCAGACTCATCTCTGCTCAAGCCTCTTCTTGCTCAGGTAACTTTCATGTCTGGCCACCCAGGTTTCGTTGCGCTTCCGCCCACCATTCCTCCTTCTCCTCTCACTCCGCTGCTGAGATGTTTCCTTGACTCTAGGTCCACGAGGCTGAGATTTGCTGTAGGGCAAAATATTAGCATAGTTACCCCTGAGCTCCAGAGATTCGGCATACCTGTCATGTCCGGCTTTCTTCTCAGGCATTGGATTTCTGAGGTCCGTGACTGTGCCAATGCTGTC
Source organism: Morchella sp. 2016-41 (assembly GCA_024713855.1). Classification (NCBI taxonomy): domain Eukaryota; kingdom Fungi; phylum Ascomycota; class Pezizomycetes; order Pezizales; family Morchellaceae; genus Morchella; species Morchella sp. 2016-41. Next base: position 2,268,752 of record JAMGZD010000002.1, on the reverse strand, counting down.
AAGCTGGCCGATTGTTGTCGAAGTTTGAGCCGGCGGCGCTGGGGAAGGGAGTCTGCTGATAGCGTCATACTCGATCGGCCGCCTGACATACACGATGCGAGCCGGAGCTGTGTTTTCGTGCATCTCAGAGTGCGGAGTGTTGGATCTTTCGTAGGTCGCTCTCCAAGGATAGCCATCGAGAGGATACCCATAGACGTCGACACCATGTTTTCCAATATTCCAACACGTATGGAGCAACGGCGGACTCGATGGTCCATTGTAACTGAATTGACCCCGGTCGGCGGAAGCGAAGGAGGTGATTGTCCTGTCCAGAGCAATAAGAGGCTCACTCAGAGTGAGTAAGGGGATCTCAGGGAGCAGATGGTCCTGGATTGGCCGGATATTTGGTCTGCTCAGAACAGTTGGAGCGCTAGGAGGAGCAGGGCCTCTGAGGACATCGGCCCAAGACCTAGGCTTATTCTCCGTGGATGTAAGGAGGATGTGGGTAAGAACACTAGTGCCCGGGGGCTTGGGGGGGGAAAGGTTTCTTGGCGCATAAGGCATCTTGGGTAGCTTGTGGCGGATCTTGCTTGAGGAAGAAAGAGGAATTAAGAGAATCAGAGGGCTGACTATTTATAAGATAAACGCCCAGGAACATCCGTCATATCGCTCGCCAATTGGGAAATTGCGTATGCATGGTTAGCAGTAGTGCCAGGCTGCCACCTTTAGTACGGCACATTCTAGGAAAACCTGATTGTAGACAGTGGCAAGTAAGCGGGCAGCTGAGAGGGTAGAGATATGACTCAATCGTCTGCCGCTGACATCTTGTGTATCATTCGTATTCGAGACCCCACGGATGATCTTCGACTGTCATTACAACGTTTAAAAACAGATACGCAGTTTCCAGAGTAGCACGGGAGATGGATGCACATTTCATGAACCATTCTGGTGGGAGGTTTTTATTTTATTTTTGTGTTTACTTCATATTCTGGTGGGAGGTCCACATATAGACAGAATTCATATAACGGGTATTATATCCAGCCAAATTGTCGATAATCATCCTTCCCTCCAAGATAATTATCCCGTTCAGAAGCGCAAGGAATATTATCCACTGTTGCGGAGTAAACAAACGCGCTTTCACGCTATGGGATTTCATCGTAGATATGGAAAGAGGAAGTGGAAACGGGAAATATGCTATCCACGCCAGGTTTACACATCATAATATAATCTGTATTCTCGTTTTGAAGATTTTTTTATTTCATATTATTCAAGTTTATCTTATAACCTTCGGCTTTACACATTAAAAACTCAAGCCACGAGAATGACAGAACGTATCCGTTGAAATGTTTCTCATTTCCTCCCTCCACGGTTTGAGAGAACCTGCACCCATCCGCCCCTGCATGATTGAAGATCAAAAACTCTAAACTTGCCACAAAACTATCACAACTGGAGAAGGGAATACGAGACATTAGTTATAAACCGTATCCCATCCAACTGGGGGTATCATAAAGATTCTAAAGTATAATCCATCTCATCCATAATCTCAAAGATATTCTTTCTTGTTCGCGCCCGAACAAGAAAAAATAACACACCTTCGAGGTGGTTCATGCAAATCATGGCATAATCTGTAAAAGCCCAAGTGAGACCAGGATCAAAAGAACGAAGAATGGCAGTTCTAAGGATGACTCGTGGTGGGCCATAGCATGCTTTGAGACCTCGCAGTTCCTGTATACGTTTTCTTCGATGGCCATGTGGTTGAGAATGGCGGTGTTCTCGATTACAAAGTCGATGCCAGAAGGGACAGTGTCTGGCAATCGACCCAATTCAGGGACGGGTTCAGTGGCAATTACCTCAGGTGATATGTCAGCTTGATCCAACGCCATTTGCTCCACCTAGATGTAGACACATTGCGTTAACAAGTTACGAATACCTAGAACTGATCCAAGTGAAAGTGCATGAGTATCAAACCTTCTCAACCTCATCCTTCTCACTGTTAGAAATTGGCTCCTTGACCCCCGCAACTATTGGTTGATGGTCAAATCGTCTCTCATAGTTTGCAAAGAAATCCTTGCGCCCGGAAACTGGCTCCTCGAGAATCACGGAAAGCTTATTTCTCGTCGTTCTTAACACCGTAGTCTCCCAGCTGGTAAAGATATCAGCCCCGATGCCGACCGTAGTGAGCACTAATGCACTTCGACCTCCAGTGAAGTAACCATGAGCTGGGGTTATGACCTCCGCAATTCGAGGTCCTTTTTTGTCTGGCACACCACCTTTCGACCCGGTATTCGTGGTGTATCTCAAAACCCTCTCTGTCCACATAAATGGTTGGTTCAATAACTGGGATTCCTCTTCGTCGATTGCATCGTCGGCCCAGTTAAATTGCGATGTTGGGGTAATCTCTCGCGGGGTTTCTACGGCACCGAGAGAAGCACCGTTCCTGTTATTGTTCTGTTCTTTATTCTGGTTCGGTGATAACAAGTCTTTTATTTCATCCCCAACTGTACCCTGGCTGGGATGCGTGAAAGATGGGGGTTCGGCGGTCCTATGAGCAACCGCAGTAGACTGACATTCAGGGGTATCACACTCCAAGGCAACCGGTGGCTTTGATTCTTGTGCAGGCACCTGAATGTCATGGAGAGGTAAGGCTCTATTGCTATCGGTACGCGTGTCAGTAGGTACTCGCTCGGGCTGCAGGTTGTCGTCAATGTTTTCTTCAATGGTCTTCAGCATTGACTCTTCAGTTAGAGCTTGAGATGTCTTGCTCTCCTCGGAAGCATGGAGCATTCCGGTTTCAATAACGTAGGAGAGAGAAATGTCTTTTTCTGTGGTGCTCGAATGAGCATCGGCGGTGTTGGCGGCGTGCACATCGATTACAATACTTGGAGGAACGGCGTCCTGAACCTCAGAGGGGATTGTTGGTGCTAAATCGATTTTGGGAACATGGTCGCTCTGGACGCTCTGAACGGGAGGACGGAGCCTGGATCTTGGAGGTGGGGCATCCAACGGCGTGCTGTAAACGATCACTGGAGACTTGTATTCTGGCCGTGGGAACTCAAAGTTCTTTGTTGGATCGAATTTGAACTGTGATTTCTTCGCCGGATGGAGGAGTAATGCGTTACTGGCATTGGTCGAGTCCTTGGTCATGAAGTTTGCGTGTTGGAATCCAGGACCGGAACCCCCTCTAGGAACGAACTCAGTGATTTCTTCCCATCGGTGATACGATCTGACAGGCATGTTTGTGTGTGGGGAACAAGCAATTAAAAGGTTGTGGAGTGGGCCTTTTTGTTATAAAATACCGATGGTCTTTCAAGAGCTTTGGCAGTTTTGATAGTTATAAAGGTAGGTAGGAAGAGGGAGGGAAGCGAGAATAGAATCGATGTGAATGTTATCAACTTCACGTCATTCAAAGATTTTCGCGCCACATGAACAACCAACAACCACCTGATATCTGCGAAAATAGGTATTGCACCCAAGCTAGCAGTATATCCGCCGTGTCTGATAGAATCCACTGGGTGGGCTCACCACCGACATGTCGAGAATAGCGTGGTGGTACCTCCTCTAGCTTCGCCTATACAATGTTTTCCACTTGATCAGGCACAAAGAATACCTTATTGGCCATAACCAAGCGGATCTATGACACGAATTAGCAAAAAAAAAAAATATATGTGGGACAGTTACTCCTCCGCAACTCAAGACCTCGGTCAATACTACATGTACCCAATATTCTCTCGATATTTCGCTAAGCCAGGTATAGTACTTTATGCTGCATGCACGAGCGTGCGGAGTGAAAAAAGGCCCTCATTGCGCTAACTAGGTGATACAAAAAAAAATGGGGAATAGAATGGGAAATAGAATTGGCAAAGATATTTTCCCGCGTACCAGTCAGTTGATCTACAGGTCAATATACAGTTGTGATTGGAGCAATCTCTCGGAACCCACATTCAGCACCCTATCTGTGTGCAGCACGAGGATACACGTAAATGACATGAGTGCCTGCACGTTTGTATCGACCAATGATATGGTATAATGTGTAGTGGGAGCGCCGTGCTGTGATCTCCGCATGCATTGGGTAGCCTCAGTCACTTTATCACATCACCAACGAGCGTCCACCGTACTATGAATTTTGATTTTGCGGCCTGAGAAGGACACCGAGCCCTAAGGGCGACAGCCTCTGCGCTGTATTTATTAAGCCAGATCTCAATGCCCGTGTTTATCCCATCTTCCTGACCTCATCAATCATGCGATTTCTCCCTGTGGGTTAGTTGTTTGCGCTCTTCAAGCTGGACGGGAATTTTCCATTATCCTAACGAGGCGGAGAACCTTACTCCTCTTAACATCCACTCCTAAGTACATCTATTCTTACAGAGAGACTGTAACCAAGTATAGAAAGTCGCACAACGTCAGAGAAGCTGTTGGCAAGCGGATACGATCACCGATGACAATTCGATATATGTACATTCTCGACTCTACCCTGGGAGTGTATGAGTAGAAGGTAGGAGGAGAGTGGCGTTAGCTGGTCTTCGCCAAACAGAAGCCCATCGTGGTCCATCGGTCATTGGGTACGTACATTTCTCCTTCTACTACTCCTAGCCTAGAGGTCAATCTTGGAAGACAGGAACCGCCGTGCAGATGAAACACCATCATTGAGCGAACGGAACATATAAACGTCTCCAACTACGCGCTATTGATATTTCTTTCGAAATACACGGAGGCTCGCGCCGGCGAGGACCTAGTAAACATGCCCCCGCTACCAGACGAGGGATTGTGGGTACCATAAACTAACGCTTGCCAAGCTACAAGAGTAGAAATGAATTACAATGTCTCCGAACCGTGGCAGCGCCGGTTCTATGGGATTGAGATGTTTCTATGCGAGGCGAACGGGGATTTGAAAGCTTGATCTCACCTGACCTCCCCTATAGCTGAAGAACGCGTGCGAGGCTCAATCACTTCGCGAAATATATAAGCGATATATAGCACTGAGTATAACGGTTTACTATATTTATTATGCCACCCGGGCCTGCTGCACGTTGACCCTGGTTTATCCGAAGTGTTAGTAAACGTATACCAGAAAACACCTTGAAGTTTTTGTTCTGTGCTGAAGTTTCGTGTCAGTGGTTATAATAAACAAACGGAACTCGGTCTACCCCTTCAGTCCCTTAGATCATATGTCTCTTCCGCGAATGGCGAGGGGGTAGCTCCTTGGACATTCACAGTTCACGAATAGATATAGCCCTGAGAGCGCATTCCCCATCGGCGATACCAAAAGAACGAAAACTCTTATGGACCTGGTTGGGTGGAGATTGATACCTGCGTGATAGTTAGTGAAGTAGAACTAGACCTGCTCTCCTCTGGCCAACCGGTACCTGGCTTCAACAAAATAAGGTTTCACATACTTGATCACAGATTTCTGTCTTGAAGAGCTAGTAGATAGCACTCCGAGTCTTCATTGGTCATTAGGCTTTTCCTAGGCCATCATGGCAATGTGCCCATTTGCTCCGGAGACTTGATTTACCAATTATTGAAGCTTGCTTCATCCAAAGCGTGCACTGTCGCATTGATTTAGTGACAACTGCTGGGAAGGTGCCCTGTTGGTTGATAAGAAGAGACATGAGACTTTTAACGTGTACGCCGTCCGCGAATATAGTACCCGTTTCACTATCTTGAGTTAACTCTTATTTGTGGCGGTTCCTAAAGTTTGGGTGCGGGGGGAGTCTATTGCTATTGCTGTAGCAGTAGGTAGCTTTCGGCGCTATATACCATGATCATGAACGGACAGGGCAAAGAGTGAAGGTTACTAGAGCGGTGACATAAGCATCTTTGAGATGTAAACAAACGTTGCCTCGCATGGCGGATAGTCCCTGCCTTGCGAGAAGATATAAGCAGGTGGCGGTGGTCCTTGTGGTTGTACACAGAATTTGGGAGGACACAGAAAGGTCCTCTCTTCAGTTCCACAAATTAATCTATCCGTGATAAGAGTGTTAAATATCTAGGTATGTGTAGACATGTATACTTCAGGAGAATATGAACGCATGAAGGGTACCACCCTATCAAGCGAATTTACTCCATTACATACAAGATTATCCCACTGTGTTCCAGAATGTAGCACTTAGTCGAGTAATCCTCCTTCCTGTCACAGACACTCTCCCAGATGCCTCCACACCAAGTGAACCACCACAGATGAGCACACTTACAGGAACGTCCAATTTTGGCCTGCCAAGTTCAACTCTAAGTGATCTAAGTCAATAATGGACATCTATAATCCTCTTATCAGATCAGTGGGCTCGTCACCTGTTCCCACCCTCGCACCATATCACCATCCATGGTTTTTCTTAGCGGATTCGGGCTAATCCTTATTTATAAGCAGTACGATTCCACGACCCTTTGATATTCTCTAGGGGTTATGCGAATTGAGCTCCGTTTTTTCTTATCTCGGGGCGGGTGAGAGAGTCTTCTTGAGACTAGTCGGTGGGTCCTCCCGTTGATCTTCGGATGTGGTGTTAGAGAGAGTCTCCTTAACAGACATCAAGTCGATCATTTCTCCCAAGGAAAAGGGTCTTGAAGAGTAGTAAATGTGGCCCACCCTTATCCAGTTCTTCTTTAAACTGGGAATTTGACTTATTTATCGGTTTCCCAACCTATATTTCCTAAGCGGGAACTGCCAGACAAGGGTTGCAGCATTGTTTAGTTGGTTAGCGCTTCCCAGGTGGGTGCGGTTTCTTTGTCTCTCTTTCTCCCTTGTATATATATATATAGATGTGTAGTTCCTTCTTTGTATATGTTCTGACCTAATCGACGCCTCTACCAGCCGGTATGATATTGTCAGCTTGCCTGCACAGCTAACGGACAGGTAGTGGCATACAGATGGGTAACGTACCTATTCAGAGGTATTGAATGAAATAATAACTACACGTGTCCATATATATCGCAAGCTATAAAGGAAACTAAAGATTAGGTGCACTCAAATCTTCCTGTAATGTGCTCGAGTGTTAAGTAAACGGATCTGTTCAGTGGTTAATGAAAAGCCTTGAATCTAGCGAAACATTAGTAGTGGTTGATGGTTGAGGAACGTCAGGGTTTGGTGATTTATAAAGAGTAGATCGCCCATTCTTATTAAAGAGCACGAACTCCATATGGTGACGTACTGTCACGTATATCCTCTGGTATGCCATAGTATTAAACTTATGCAACCCTTTTGTACCTAGACACAGAGTTGACATGACTTGAAAAAAGGAGAGGTTGGATCTGACCTCGAGGCCTTGTTTCCTAATCCATTGACCAAGACGTACATTTGATCAAGTGTGCGCTTTATGGAGTAAGATATTGGATGGGATAACCCATTGAGGAAACAGTGGTCTTGATAAATTGTTAATCCAACGATCAAGTGGCCATCACGGACATAGACTTAAACTTTAAGCTATATGATAACACTTCCTTCCGCCATCCACGGATCGGCCAATGACTTCCTCTATTTCAATATTCCAAAGCCAGTGGTAAATCAGATAACTTTTACTCTTTCCTCTCTTCTGAAACGTACACGTAATATATACTTACACTGACATTCTATTATCCAGATATAGAGGAATTAGATATTCTGGCCGTGATATCCCATAAGCCAATACCGAGATCAGATAATGATATCACACCAAATATATCTTCCTTGCTTGGCCAGCATTTGTGGGGAGCTTAATGGATATACGCTGATAGCTAGAGTTCTGAATTTCCGTGTCTGTGTGTTGATGACTGGAATGGATCAAGTAGACGGCCGTGTTAAATGGAGTCCCCTACTTATCATGCTATCGTTCTTTCCAAAGGATAGTCTATCCTGTCACGATGAGGAGTTGTGGGCGTACTTGACCAAATCGATATCATGTTCAACGGATCAGAACTGCTTGGCTAGATAGATTAGCTAAAGCCTAGGAAAGAACTTTACAGTCCTATCTACCTACGTTCAATGATCAATTGTGAATACTAAAACCTCTTGAATGAGAATGTAACTATATTAATATTATATTCGTCCCTAGGTCTCAATAGAGTGCTCTTAAAAATAGCTAGAGGTTCAATACTGATATGCATGAGTTTATTTAGCAGTTGATCCTAGTTGTGAGCGTCTATTGTAGGTATTCCATGTCAGCCTCCTTTCAGGCATTTCTTTAAAACTATCTCGGGGCTAATTCTTTGTTTGTTGACGAATGCAGTTCTAAACAATAGAAAAACGTTCCTGCTGGCGATGAGGAAGAGTATATAGTTTATAAATAAAGGAGCTGAGATATCCTGCATTAATGTAGTTACCCAGAATGTAATGCAGCGTTGGTCATAGTCAAGGTCCAGAATGCACAGCAGAGATTCGGGCAGAACGTATAGCGTCAATCCCTGTCCTCCTTCTATCCACCCGGAGACGTTACCGTTTCTAGCATTTCTAGCTACCTTGTCCTCACAATTTGCTCTCTCCTTCCATCGATGACCATTGTACGTTTATATCCCCTTACTTCAATCGTACGCAAGGCTCTTTCCTCTTATTTTATCAAAGTTTTTCACCATGCCACCGGAGGAATCAGAGCACTGTATCCAGCCATGGGTTCTCAATCACTGGACTCTCTGGTGCCTGCCTGGGTGACTAAATATGAGATATGGTCCGGGTTCAATCCTTCGCCCCTTGTGAACCTGGGCTGCGAGATCGACACAAAGAAATCAGGTGAGTAAGTTCCGCTACACTTATTACCAAGTCTTAGTTCTTGACAAAGTATGTTGGATAGTGTTCTCACGGGTCAAACGACTGGAAGCTTCCCTGGAGAGATATTCCTTCGAAAGCGGGATAGAAAGAAATATTCAAGATCGATGTAAGTTTAAGATCTTTTGAATATCCCCATCGGATTTTATGCACCCCCGCGTTGCTGAAATCATCATTAAGTCAAGGTTTCGTATATGTACTAACACGGCGGAACTAGCGTCCAGACCAGCAGCCTAATCTTTAGGCATACATGTCAGCACCAGGGAGCCAGGATCGGTAGATTCCAGATCGCAAGCGTAAAGGTGATTTGTTTTAAATTGAGTTGGCGGATTTCCGAACAGAATCCTGCCCCCTGAGGCACGTACGCTATCCTTGCTCTCACATGGGATTTTAGTGATTTTGAGCAAATTCACGGGTCGACCGCATCCCTAACAGATATCTCTAGATCAGAACCTAGGTCTCCACAAAGCGTGGGTAAAGTGTCCTACTAAAGGTTGGAAAGGGGTCCTCAACCTAGAGTAGAGTACGGCCTTCACCGTTGTAGAAAGAGGTATGTAATAAATTTCCTTAAAGATCTACAAGATACTGACATTATTCGTACATGCAGTGCTTTCATTTTCGAGTTTCGTACGTCTTTTCCACGCAGTACGAAATTTAATAACTGGCACTGGCCAGGCAGAAACCCATACTAGAGTACAGGAGCTGATATCTAGCAGCGACTCTATGGACATTGATCCAAGGTGCATTCGGCGAGTACCTACTATTCATGGCAAGTAGTGCAGCACATATGGCTAGTGTAGGTGTAGTATCTCGAAACTCTCAGGATTACTAACAACTATATGACTATAGTTCCATCTTCACCTCCTTCAGAAATGGCTTCCGGCCGAGCCTCTGGTAGAACCGAAGTTCCAGAAATTTAGCTCAGAATTGATGTATGGTTTCCAGCGAAATGAAAGCCCTCAGCAGGATCTCAAGAGTGCACAGGCTTTTAGTGGACTTTTCATTAATTAACTCTTCTCCGTTTACACGAGAAGAGAATCGCTCATGACCTACACCTGGCTATTCCACTTGTCAAATCGAGAGACGGTAGGCCCGCGCTCCTGCGCTCAGGGACAATAGGCTACGACTGTCTCTCCGACTCTGCACAAGACGGCCGTCTCTTACCAGCATATGAGCTGGTTCAAGGCCAACAATCTCCGGGCCTCGTATTTGTCGTATACCACTATCTAGTGCCCGTTGCCCTCTGTCGGCTCCGTTGTCTTTGGCTTCTGTAGCCGCCCCCAAGCCCAAGTAGTGTGCCTCAGGAGAAGGAGCGGCAGAGGACCTTATCGTAAGCTGTCATCTACTGTCCAGTTGCTGAATGAAACTAAGGTTAAGGTCCTAGGAGGTTCCCTCTTTTCCCTGTTGAGGCCGCCCTCCTCCGCTTACAAGATGGCGCATCGCAACGGGCATCTTCCAAAAAGATCGGGAAGATCCGGCTCGCTGAAATAACCCCCGTTGTGTTGGATCTAAGCATCGTATCTTGCTGCCCCTCATCGCGGCAGAGACGATATCGTATATGCTGGGACACCTCCGGTTGTATGCGGAAACAGTCTGTGCTCTCGGTCCTCGCTTGGTGCTCCAAGGCCGGGGCTATTAATGCGACCTAATTGTCGCTGATATCGTGGACGAGGTGGAAGGTGAGGCAGATATTAATATACTTGCTTTTTGTCAAACTTTACTGCTTCACTCCTGCCCTAGTTTTGTGACCCTTTGTGTGCTTTTCTATATACGTTGGCCTCAATATCATGCCTGTGAACACAAAAGAGGATGGCGTTACTGTGTGGGAGGCCATTTATGTTTCTCTATTAAATGTGGAAATGCATCAATTAGCACGTTTCCCACACAAAGGTTTGGGAAAATGCAGATGCAAATGTACTTACAGGGATACTTACGTGAATTAGAAATGCCTAGAGTTTTACTTTTACACCCCGTTTATGGTATAATATTTAGAATTCTGGATTAACTCGGAAGCCCTAAAAAATTCTGTTTTGATACAGTACGTATTACATCCCATTTTTGAGTACTGTATATATCCGGATCGATCTCCCGGGCCCGAAGCGGAAAATTTGGGACGGATGACCGCAATCCACGTATCCCAGAATAGAAACAGGGTAAGGGTTCTTGACAGTGAGATCAGACTTTGATTATCCTGTTGCATCTTCTCAATTCTACTGGGGGAAGCCCGTGTTTCGTGGGATAGTATATCATGCAGGGTTGTATATAGTTAACAGCAGTGTGATTGAAAGCACAGTGACCGAATTAATTTGTTAAAGGAATAGACCACTTTGCCTTATCCTTCCGTTTACTACATACCCAGCTTGGCTGTATTAGATAAAAATGGTTGGTGCCTGCCGGTTCGGTAGTTGTCACTGACGTCACCGAGCATGGTTCATGAACTATCACTCGTGTATCAGAGCTAGTTTTGGTTTGTTATTTCAGAGAACGCAGTGTGTTCCACCAAACCTGAAAGAACAAACCTTTGAAGCACTATGCATATGTAACCTGAGATGAAGCCGAACAACACCATGGGGCGTTTTCCACCGCGTCATGGCCATGGTATGATGTGTATATTCACGCACTAGAGTCGTAATTGTGTTGTTCGTCTTCAAAGCATATATATGGGAATTATCATATGAGACGAGGTAACTCATACATCCCATGGAGAAAACACCTTAGTTATTTAATGAACTGAAGTGGATTTGTTGTTCTGTTACTCTTTGCTTGGAGTGATGTCATTTCTGTCTCCAACGGGCCCTAGGTACATTCAAAGGTGAACCATCTTCTGGCACCCTTTTTAACACGGGGACCAACCATACTCTTCAACCACACAACACCACAGAGACCACACTTGGATGTTTTAGTACGGTGAATATTAATCCCATCATAACTTCTTTTCCTTGTCAGTAAACTTATTTTAATGTGATACAGAATAAATGGCCCTTCCAATCATTGCAATCGCCTCACCAACTACCAGAACCCAGCCCCACGGCCTCGTTCACAACCATTTCCCAAGGTTGTACAACAACCCACGCAGCCATATGACACCTACTGTGATGGTCACCCGTGTTCAGGACCAGGTGTATGACCTCCAAAACACCACCGAAAGCCTCAGCGACCTGTCTGCCGCCCTAACTCCCCTGACATCCGATGAAAGCACCGTAGTTAGCGTCAGCTCTGAAGCCTCCAGTGTACTCACAATCTTTTCCGGCACCACCACCGCCCGCCACGAAAACTACTCGAGCTTCTGTGGCCTTTGCAGAGACATTAGACGTGAACTAGTGGCTGGAAATATCCTCTCCGACGTTGATGTTGGTCACTGGGACGATCATGGTAGAACCTCGGATGCGCACAAGAGAAAGTGGGCCGGCAAGCTCCGCAGCATTATCAACAGTCGCTCTGCCAGGCTCCGGGACTGCACCGTTGTGATGAATGCCCTTGCTGGGCAGTCGTTTATCAACATGACAGATATGTTGCAGGCGTTGAAAGAGAATGAGGTCGGTAGTGCACAATCCCCATTGCACATTGTTGGTGCCGAGGAAGGCACTGAGGACATGACAACGATCGATTGGGATGGTATTCGCTTTGCTATAGATGTTGAAAGCAGCGGAGATCAGGAATCCTTTGGAAGTATCCCAATTGAACTGGATCTTTCGACAGAGACCAGCATCGGCGGACTTCATGTTGTGATTACACCAGAGACCGGAGAACCATTGAGCGCTATTGAGCATGCAAAGTTGCAGAAAATGGAGCAAGAGAGCGATATTGTTTTCTTTGGGGCCTTTGATGCGGAAGAGGAGTGGGCAATGGTTCCGCTCATCTTGGAGTGTGACGGTATTGCAGTAGCTGAAGACGGCATGACAACGGACGGGGCCATTGGAATTGAGGATACTGTGGCAGGAGATACCAGCGGGGTAGTCGAGGGGGCTGATCAGAGCAAGGCTAAAGAAGAAAAAGATGGAACGGCACGATTTCAATGATGAGAGAATACTGATCCTAGCTGCCCGGGTTAAAAAGGCTTGGCTACAAGCAGGGGTGTGGTATTTCTAGGATATTGCGGTAGATTCTCTATGTGATAATAGTGTCAAGAAATATCTCTCCAATTACGCGTATACGTTCATGTCATTTGTAGGATTTATCATCTTTCTTGTGTCCCGAAACCTTATTACCGAGATCTATGTGAAACTGAACGGTACTGTGATTATATTCTTATATATTTTCACTGGTCTGCTGCCCAGAACCATAGACGTATATAGACAAATTGAAACAACGCCCAGGATATGATATGCAGATTACCTGAATAGAAAGGTAGCCTTTTATAAAAACCTATATTCATGTAGTAGGGAAGTAACTGGGACTGAACACGACTCATATACCTTTCGTATCGTGTAATGGGTGGATCTGTTTACGTTAAATATTCCACGTCGCTAGAACTCACCAAGCCTGCTAAAGTTCTATCCCTATTCAATACAGACATCTGAATCTATTCACCTACCCTATCTACCACAGGTCTAAGTCCGGTTATTCAATTCAAGCTTGGACCCCCCCTCCCACCCGTTTCTTCTCATCGCCCATCCCAAATAGAATCTTATCCTTTTTCATCCATCCCTCACCCATCACGTTCCTGTCCCTCTTTATATCCATCCTTATCCCCGATCCGACCACTTCGCAATCGCCAACAAACATCCCGGTGTTTCCCGGCACCACTACAACCATCAAGCAAAACACCAGTGGTGTGTCTCTCAGTAGTGATGGGCAGCGTCTAGACTCTTCCTTATTTGTGAGGGGCATCTAGAGCGGCCAAAGTGAGTATGTACATCTATTCCTACATCTATTCCGTTGACCCTTATACTGATGATTCAACTGTTCTATCTTGATAGCGGTTTCTCATCAAAGCAGGACCTAGTGAGAGAGTCTAAGGGTGCATTTTCCTCCTGCCACTGAGAGCCCCGTGTCTACAGGATCTTCAAGATATGATGAGTGGTCTTCTGGAGCTCTCAATTAAGATATTTCCATGTCGGGAATGTGGTAAGGCCCTGACTTATCCTTTATGTGTGGTTAGAAACGGCAATATTTGCTTACTTCCTATGTTAGATTCCCATCGATACAGACCCGTGGCTTGATCTGTAGCTCAGAGAGTGGAGTACGCTTCGACCATCATCTCCAAGATTTAAGGTGTCTTACTAACATAATATCACACGTTGTGATGAACGCAGAAAGAATTCTCTTGGAGTAAGCTGAACCTTAATAAGCCACTGCTGCCTGGGCTGTGCCCTGGACCTTCAAGTCTCCTTTCGCGAGGATGATTATGAGGTTCCGGGTAGCACAATCTTTTCCCTCTCTTAGCGGGTCCTGGTTCCTAGAAAACGAGAGACGGTTGGTCTCCTATTATTCTTTCTGTGTAGTTTAACTCACTGATAAACCGTGAGAATATGAAAAGCGACCGCAAAGATACCGATCCAAAAACCTTGTCCAAGATGGCTGAACTTGATCGAATTTATACATCCAGCCCACGACCATTCATGTAAGAGAGAGAAGCGTGTCTTGCACCTCAGCCAACAGCTATCCTGCGACCTCTCCAGAACAAGCACCATATATCACTCGTCCGGCATGTCTTCACCTTTATCCAAAGCATAAGAGCGACCCGGGTTGTCTTAAAGTCCTCGAATCCGGTTCCCTCAATCCGGCCTTTAAGGGGATCGGAACGGGGGCCAGTGCCACAGACCCGTACCGACTTCGGTTTGGCCCTACCCGCACTTACTCTCATCACCAGGGGCCGGGCTACAGTTACATTTAGTTGGTTATCCAATCGCTTGTACATGCATACGTACGATTCTGGCTGTGGAAGGTCAGCGGACCTTGGGCTGTGCCATAGACAGGAATTGGCTGTAGGGTCTTTGGCATCGATTTCTGTAAGAGAGATCCGGTTGTCTTTGAACGTTGAGTACTTTGAGGGCGTTGGTCACCGCGCCTGGTGGTTGGCGGTTGGATTGTGGTCTCTGTGGCGTCTACGTATGCATCTGGGTGGGTCCGGGTATTGAGTTCCAGGCTGTTCCGTTTTTGCTTGTTTAAACCTAGATTTAGTTCAATAATTTATAATTATCAAACACCACTTGCAGGCTATCTCGAGATTTGAATGTGGTGATCGGAGAAGGAAAGGAGTAGCTAGAGTAAAAGTTCAGAGAGCAGTGCACCGCCACTATTCCTAAATAAATTGCAGTAGCTTTTATATGACTTTCTCATTCCCCAAAAAGGGGTTCCAATAGTACACCCTGGTACCAAATGAAGATAAAAGTGTACTAAGCGAACCAACTGTTTAATTTCCATCCTCCACCCTTTACCGTCTGAATCAACTGCGCATTCTGAGAGTAATGGACCGCTTGAACCGGAAAGTCGTGGTCGTATGTCTTGATAGGTTAATATAAGCATTATGGATGTTCAAGGTTGGGATCTCTATGTTTCAGATCAGGGACCACGTTTTCGACCTGACTAGAGGCGGTGTGCGAGGTCATGTATAAGTTTCATACAAACCGTTTAAATGGCGGATTTTACTGGCTTTACGGGTTGATAAACCGGTTACCCTCTTCACCCGAGAAGGCAAGAACAGTAGCAACTATTTATTGAAACGGTTCAGTTCAACCGGTTGAAACAGGATAACCTTTAAACCACTGAACATTCTGTCCCGAACTTTCTTTAAGGTAAAAAGTACTGTTCTCTCGAGCTGTTTTCCCAAGGTCTTGGGTTATATTCTACCACTGTACCTGTTTGATACTGGGGAGAATGTTATTTTGTGTGTCATACCATGGTTCAACTATTCATGCGAAAAAGAGATAATGCACTGCGGAAGCGAAATTCATAAAAATACGGGAAATACAGAAGTCAATTGACTTTCAACTCCCCTGAAATTGACGAATTAACTACCGTAGAGCAAGAAAAATATCGATAAAGCTTTATCCCCCCACACTTATCCTTTCCCGATATCATCCCTCCGTATTTGAGGCCTTCATCTTTTTTGAGAAGGGCCGGGGACAGCGTGGTTCCCGGGACGACGTCGGTTCTTGAATCCGCCGAAAGTGGATTTTTTGCCGACTTTGACATTTTCTTTATTGCCCGCTTCAATGCCTAGAGCACTATCGGAGCTTGCTTCCTCCTCCATTCTGTTCAAGATTGCACTGGAGCAGGTTTTCAGCTCATCAGGTACCGGATCATCCTCTTCGGCCTCCTCCTTGATCAGCGGCATCCACTTCTGTGCACGAGCTTCCTTGGCGAACATCTTGACAATCCTCAACTCGATCCTCTCCAACTGGTGGATACGGTACTCATGCTCAGTAATGGCGCGGCTGAGAGTCATAATGCGTACTCGCTCATCGTAGAGGTCAAGGTCGAGGAAGCCCTCAGGGAGCAAGGAGTCTCTCCTTTTGACCTGTCTTTGGAGGGCCCGCATCTCGTCGATCAAGGCATCACGTTCATCATCGAGACGCATGTGGTCATGCATGAGCTGTCCACAGAGATCTTGGATCTCGAGGTCTCTAGAGGACTTTGAGGCAGTATTAGTGGAGATATCAAAGATTTTATCGGGGTGGTGGCTTACAAAGAATGCAGTCATGCTGTACTAGTTGCTATAAGTTGAGAGAACCTTGTGTGATAAGTTGGTGATTGTATATGAGAGATAGAAGAGACTTGGGATACTTGTATTGCTCAGTGTGATAAGAAAGGTTGAGGGATAGGTGAGGGATAGGTGAGGGATAGGTGAGGGATAGTGAGGGATTGTGAGGGATGGTAGGTGTGCTTGTTAGGTCTGGTATCGGCTGATGCTAGGTGCAGTGTCAGAGGGACCGAAATCTTAGTCACTCCGCAGCTGCGTCGTACCCTTCATCCGGCATGTTCTGGGGATCCTCCTTACCACCGGGGCCATGCGCACAACTAGAATTAACGATTAACATTTTTTAGGTTAAGACGCCCTCTTTCGGCCTATGGTGAGACAAGCTAGTCTCAGAACAAGTGACTTTGGGTAGGAACGATATTTTGCAAACAGGTCCATATGCTTAAAGCTGAATATGAACCAGAGTGATGTTGAACCAAAGACCCTTTTACTCATGTACACATATCAGGCTATCATATAGCACTAACTGAGACTGGATCCACTCAAAAAGACACCTGTGAATCAATTGAACAAATTTAAAACATAATCCGTAGCAGCAATAGACCGTAGAATACTGAATGATCGTAAAAACGATGATAAAACAACTATAAAACTATATTCTGACTGCCACATATCAAAGACGAGAAATCTAAAAAGCACACAGGAAGAGATGTAAACTGACGAGTAGGCTCTGAGAGGTCCCTCAGCTCACAGCAAAAAAACAGAAGAAGCTTCGCTCAATCATCTCTCAACTCCCTTGAACAACGCGCACCGGAGAAGCATAGGAGGAACAGAATATCTCGTCCTGCGCCGCGAGCGATTCCCAGATATTCACAGTATACCTAACATATCTTTATGTTATTACCCAACCAAATCATTCTCTAGCTGTGAAGCTTTACGTACCCAGACCCTTCTCTTCCGTAAAGCCATTACTCAGTGAAGCCCTTCTTATGTCGAATCTGACTTGATGCCCATTCAAATAAAAGATCCGTTTATGATATCCCTTTTGAGCAGCAAGAATCCCCTGGGGACCAGGCAGCGGCAATGAACCATAAATGCAGATCAATTCGTAATCGTGGGGGGGTGCTAATGCTTTGGGCAGTGTCTCTGTGATCAGGCGTAGATTTTGTTGTATCTTTTGATCTAGACCACGCTATCTCGGGACTAAATTCTAGTCCCCATTATCCCATGGAGTGAATTAGGCTAATTGCCTGCATAGTATTCTTGATAGCTTGAAAGGCCATTGACGTGCTTAATTACCGGACCTCAGCTGTTTCGACTAGGTCTAGACATTCCATCTAAAGGTTAACTATTATTTTCCGAGGTTGACAAAGTCGTGACCCCAGAACAACTCAGGTATCCTCACAGGACGGATGTAACACCTAAACATTGACAATGAATTCTGTCGATATATAAGTGTTGTGCCGCGACTATCGACTGTAGCGAGGTGATACAGGGCCTCGGGCCGCACTTGTGCAGCTTTTACTATATCATATAGCCGGTAAAGTACTCGCCCAAGGGGTTGTTGGGACTCGAGACCTGAGCTGGGTACAGAATGCAGAATTTTGAGGATTCAATGTTCATCTCCATAACGAGCTAAGCGGTTCAAAGAAATCAAACTTTGCCTATCAAGGTGTCCTAAGGTCAATTTACTCATAATCATCGTTCTGACTGCTTTCAAGGCGTAGTATATCGAGAAAGATGAAATACACCCTGGAATCTATTCATCTGTGTTCCCTATGTAGTTACCCTTGAATAGGTGGACAGAGTTTTCGTATAGAGTGCATTGGGTTTGACTTGGTGATCGCTCGTCGTTAACTGTAAATGGTGACCAGGCATGAATGCGGCTCTGCACCAATGTCTGTCTGCCAGGTTAACTGGACACACATGTTCAAGTAAGTACCACGTTATCTCATGATCGCACCGATCTTTATCACCACACTACGTTTGTTAATGAACATTCATCTTCTAGGGTTACAGCCCACAGTATTAGAAATCTATATTCCCATCCTAAGTTCTTACTCGGGCGGGGATTGAATTATACAATGTCATTTCCCATGGCCTGTAGTTTTCACCAAGGAGAATTAAGTGCTCAGTTACGGCAACTTCAAGCAAATATGACAATAACAGAGGTAAGTAAACCACCACGTCTGGGATAATATATGGTTCAATGGATCTATATATGAAAGCTGAGACACACACGGAGACTAATTAAGCCGCATATGATATTAGGCTGCGAGTACCGTTTTGTTTCTAGCCATCTTCAACAATAAAGAGCGTTTCCAGCCGTACAGCTGAGTTTACTGCCTTATTCCTATCCACACTAAAACCGACATAGAATTCGGGATACAAGGAAGGAAGCAAGCTTTTCCCGGTTGAATAGATACCGTCGAATCGATCATTTTCCAACATCGTCGGTCTATTTTACTTTCATTAGCATGGGAGGATGGATATTTCCGAAATATGCCGAAATGGACTGGAAGTGGAGGAATGTGAGACATATATCGTAGGTGTTCGTCGTTGGTCAGTCCACAACGGAATATTAGTCACTGCAGGACCGAATAGAACTTGAACACCACGACTATCCTAGTTTGTCTCGTTATCACCCAGGGTACAATTTCGAATAGTAGCTTACTTAATCTTAGCGGTAATCTTGGGATATCCCTGTGAAGTGCCCTGTTCATCCGTTTATTAGGATAGAATTGGGACGCAGTTGCCCTAGGTAGCTGGTGAATACCTCCATGACTTGATAAAGTATCATAGGATATGTTACTCGGAATCCTATGACTTACAGTATCAATTTTCTTGGTTCAGTTCAGCTTCTTGGTCTGATAAATTCAGCAACCAGAGTAGTCTCCTCTCTCGGGACGTTATCAACTTCTGTTGTACGTACAGAAGTAGCTATCTTTTAATTTAGGGGAGGTACCTATTCTACCTTTGTTATTACTAATTGTTCCATGTCTTTCAGGAAGACATTGGAATCATGATCAAGGTACATAAACAATCAATTCCCCAAACTAATCTCGTAAGCTGGGGGGTAACGCTGGAATGTGATGGATCCCTCTGGGACAAATTGCATTTTTGTTTCCTGATGGTCAGCACGCCCTTTCGCAGGAATAGTATGAGGCTGCGATTGTAGTTGTAAAAAGTGTTAGAGATTACGTAGTTGCATATTAACGCATGGAAATCATTAACGTGGATACAAGTAAAATAACACTTGCAACTACATAAATATAAGCTCCATGTTAGCTACGGGGTCAAACCCTAAGGGTACTATGAAGTCTGATGCAAGAGGCTTGCAAAAATCTTAATTTGACTGCAGACCCTGAGATAAAATGCAAGGTCTATATCTATCAAACGTACAAACCGCTATCTGGCAACAAAAAAAAGAACAACGGAAATGAGAAAAAAGAAGAAAAGATATTGATTGATCTTGAGAAGAAAACATGATGGAGGAAAAGCTCCTCGGAAAAGTTAAATACAGAGGCTACGTGTGATTCGATATCGATCTCGATCTTGAAAAGGTAGTCGGAAATGAGATAAAGGGATAGAAGTTGACCATTTATGTACGAATACCGTGGAGTGAGCGCTCAGGGCCAACTTGGATAATGAGGCTTCTAGATCTTGCCACCACAAGAATAAACCTCACCATACTCTTGCAGGCGGACATGTCTGGTATTGTGTTTATCCCACTGGTGGGCCCTTCTCTGATAGCCAGTATAAAACCACTCATCGCACACACGGCACTGAAATGTGGCTGTTGTCATGACTATTTAGTATATCAATTACGAAGTGTTAACTGGGGCAGACCTCCAACCTGTAGTTTGCATGGTGATGCGAGGTTCACGGGAGCTCTTATGTTCGGACTTGACCTCATCACCTACCCCATGCACTAGCAAGATTAGAATATAACATTATGGCTAGACCAATACAATTAAAGTAGAGGCTCTTACAAGTATGACCTCCCTCACCTGGGTCCGTGACACGAGATCCTTGGGCCTCATTCTCCCGAGGGATTGAGGGGAGATTCTCGTTTTCGGGGGTAGGGGTGGGTGAAGTCGTCGAAACAGCTTGAGAAGCATGTATGGGATCTCTAAGCTCCACGGTCTCAGTGTGGAGACCAGGGAGCCGTTTACCGGGGCGTGCTTTTCTCCTAATTGTTGGGTGGCCAGGGCGAACAGCTTTGAGTCTCCGAGTTATCCTGGCACTCTCCTTGCGGGTTTCCTCATCTAGATATCACGAAGGTTAGACTCTTTATTCTCACTTGATTAGTCTTAGACTTGGTCGAATGAGCTCACCTTCAACTACATCACCGCTGTTTTCTACGGCAAACTCAATTTCTGTGAAGCCATGGAGGATCTTTGACGCGTCAGAGAGACAGTGCAGCGCTCCGATTTCACTCTCAGTGAGGATGTACTGAGCGAGGGTTTTTTTGGCCTTTCGCGGGGTAATATCCTTTTCCTTTCGAGTGCGTGACTTATTATTCTTTCTGTGTGGCTCCATGTTTGATGCTTGAATGGGTGATTTATCTGTGTTTGTTCCTCGGGGGTCACACTGTGTATGGAGATGTAAAGCTGTGGATTGAAGGAAAGGCAAGAGCTTTTAAAGCTAAATGTCAGTTCCTGGTGTCAAACTGGATTTGGCAAACACATACATCATTAAACTTAGATGAACATAGAGTGACATAATTATGTCCATACAAGGTGCGAAAAGCCGACAGACATCATTTAGTATTAGGGCAAACTGACTTGGTGATTTGAATGTCTCAGGTACGCATTCAGCTCAGCGAACAGCTAAGACTAACAACTTAGACTAACGTTTTATTACCAAAGCCCAGAGCATAAGGGGAAGCGTAATATCTTTGAATCTGGAGCTCCCGACTCGCCTTCACCCACCATAGTAGGATATCTAGTTTTTCTTCACAACCTGGGACGTTGGGGACACAGGAGAATGAGAGGGGCATCATGGCAATATCGCGGGATGAGATCGATTTCCAGCTTTGTCTAACTTGGACAACGGCCGTCGATGCGCCACGAATGTCCCAATATCCTCGAGTTCATCACACCAAGTTCAAACAGCCTAGGCCTACTTATTACAATAGTGAGAACAGCAGTAGAGGTTAATATCGGGAATATCGTGGGACGCTAGTGAAGATGATAGAAAGAGTGTTCAGAGCTAGGTGAAAGATCATCCCCATTCTTCCCGCCTACGTTCATACCCTCGACCCTACGTCCACGCTTTCCCGGTCACGTAGGTTCCCACAATCTCACCCACAGCGCTGCATATCGGGTGCTGCGCCCCTCGATTAGCATCGGCACTGCTCAGATGCTCCGGACTGCGCTCATTACATGCTCCAATGAAGTGTGATCTCGCTCCACAGAAGTGTGACTAGATCCGAGGTAGTCACTGGCACATTCGTGCGCCACCTTCACCTCTGGCTGCACAGGAGCGCTAGGAGGTGATTGTTTTGACAGGAAGTGCAAGCCTATGAAGCAAGTGTCAGTAGACGGACAACTTTTGGACGATGTCGGGGGGTATCATCCCATGACGATTGCTTTGAACCAAGATGAAACGGGGTTGAAATTGCTCACAGGAGAGAAAACAACGTTTCTTAGTATAATACGATTGTTTGAGGCGTAATGGTGCTCTCTTGGAGTGAGGATATACGTATATATTGCTGTGGTCTTCCTTGCGCAGTTACCACTCATAGTCTGTGTAGATCGGACTCATTAGTGAGCGTTAATCCCAGGTAGATGGTTTATATATAGCTGACATAAATAGAACATCTAATCAGAGCGGTGTCCTATCAGCTCTTGAATACCGTGGGCTCCCTATAGCTCCTACAGCCCAAATGCAGATATTCATTTGTTTTCGGTGACGAGACGCATTTGTATGTACCACCTAATTCGAGTGTTGAAAGGGATGTAGCCATTCTTCGGGTAGCCTTGAAAGCAGGGAGGGAAGGATTCGAGTGTGTGATCGTTGTGGTGGAAGAGGTGTAAGCACGTTTACATTAGTGTCCCTAGCCTGGCAGTCGCCTGTCGTGGTTGTTGTTGTCGTTGCCATCAGCTAAATGTAATCACAGCCCCTACTCCTCCGACATCTCTTCCTCATCGATACTAATCAGGTTCTGCCGGCAAGGATTCATAACCTCCTCAATTGATTACCAACTGAACGACTCGCAATGTCATCTTTGAAATCTCTAGATGGAAAAACATCTTCCGCTGTCACCTGCCCCGTCGAGCATGCCGCCGAGGAACACGCAAAGATCGTAGTCAAGCCCCCTGGGAATGATAACCTCCGCACACTTGACAAGCCAATTGAGATCTGTGCTTGCGGGCGCCCCATCATCAACTTTCCAGTGAGTTCATACCCTCAAACCGTTCGTTCACAGAGGAACTTTCACAGAAATAGTCAACTAATATAATCAACCTCTCTATCATCAGGCTCGCGTGAACCTTGTTGCTGAAATAGCGGAGGCCAGGGCCCGCGAGGTTGAGCTCACCCGGGAGCTCATCGACGCTCTCCAAGAACGTATCTGGGCGATGCAAGCGCTTGACAAGGCTCACGACAAGATCAAGAAGATCGTTGAGGATACTGGCGGTGTTGGGTCTCCTTTCTACGATGAGTACTGGAGCACGCCTCAGCGTCCAGTCTCAATCTATGATAGGCCTCGTAAAAGGACATTGAGGAGAACCTCAGGCACCATCCAAGAGAGGTCTACCTCAAGGGAGATGGATCGCTTGTAGGGCTCTTGGCACTCTGTCCATGATCCTTGGGTATCGGTTTGGGTATCGGTTTAGGCTGTTTTCACAACTTCTGGAGGTTGAGGAAAAGATTTCATATATTATTAACATGGAGGTTTTGGGAGATTGAGCTGCTTAAGAGGTGTTTGTGTCATGGAAGGCTTCTTGATCTGTACTAATACAAATCCACCGGGACTTTCTTTCCTCTACTGAGCGTACCAGATGCCTTTTTTGCATTTTCATCTCTGGCAATTAGGGCCTATCCCCCCCGAGAAACCCAAAGCATGAACGACCACATAGAAAACTTAAATAACATATTATCTGTACACATAACCATCGGGATGAATGGCTGACAGTGGAGAGAATGAGCAATCATTGTGTGCGTGTAACGCCAAGATACTCTCTATTAGGTGTGTAGTGGTGCACAATCAGTGCGGGAAAAAGAAATGACGCAAGATACATACAAAATCAAGATGCGTTCTCATCTTCGATATATTTCCCTGAGCATAACCACAAATCGCAGAATCATCCAACTTCTCCAAAGCCACCCGAGACACACCTGATTCATCTGCCAGAAGATTGGATGGCCCTCAGGGTGTGATAAGGCAGCTTTGTTGTTTTGGCCATTGTCTAAAGTGATATAGAACAAGCAAGGGAAGCAAGAATAGAGATACTCGCCGCTGGGGAGTGCATTACACCAGATGGGTGCTCCAAAAGGGTTGCTACCTGCTATACAAGATTATTATCCCCTGTGACAGGTAAATAACTGATAGTTATATTGATATGAGAGTTCAAAATTGCTATGAATGAAAGAACGAAAATGGTAAATCTTCACATGGGAAGCTAGGATGATCTAGAACCAAACCCGTAACAATTGCGGGATAATATCCTGTCCTTACCGTACGGTGGCTTTGGTGGGCACAGGTAAATAGCCCGCGCAGGAAGGTTGATTAACGGAAAAAACATGCACAATTGACCTGTTTCGTGAAGCCATACGCGTGTTTATCAGTCTCGCAATGCTGATACACAGCGAAGTTATCCTCCATTTTCTAGCGCTATTTGATATATGACTTCGGAATCCTCCAACCTATTTTATTGCCGTAGAGGAGTGATACCTTGTTCGTTCGAACTCTAGTGATACCCACATAGGGATATAACAAGTCAATTTATATACCCATGTATGTACTTGTGATAGGAATAGGCAGTTATTAACCTCGCAAGGTGGCTACTACCAATAAAAGATTCATTACCTCCTCTGAAGATGAAGTGCCCTGATATCACACCGATTAGATCAAAGAAAATTCATGAATCAAAGAGAATATTCGCTGATCAAACTTATCGTGACTAGCTAGCAACATGACCACGGTTGGGACGCCCATAATCCTATCTTTTTAATAATTATGGTAGCATCTAACGATAACTTAAGAATCTATCAAGATACCTTACCGCCGAAACCCTTAGAATTTCGAGCCTTATTCACTCGGCCTTTCCAGTACGTAGGCTAACAATAGCCTTATGATTTAACAGGGTTCAAATAAGTGTTATTTAAGCGTATTTCAAGGATGAAATGAGTGTTAAAAAAGGATTTTGTACAGGTAAAGCTATTGTAAGCCTACGGTCTAGATAAGCCGACTGAATAAGGCTCGAAGTTGTATGCATTTCGACGGTAAGGTAGCTTGCCGTCTCTATTTTCTCTCAGGCATATACCAAGTCACCGAAGATTACCGGCAATGCCATGTCATTTACCTTTTCAAATTAATGCTTGAAGATACGTACATATGTTATGTTCGAGCCAGCGGTGGCTCAGATGAGAATAGGATATATACAATCTCTCTCCAATGGATATATGATGTAGATGTAATCACTGTTGTATGACAGGTCCGATTTCTAGGGCGAAGTACGAGCAAACCCGAAGATCGTTTTGGGCAAGCTTCTTTGTATGGATCTCATTCTATCCAGCAATGAATTTGAATCATATTCATAGACAAGAGTTGTACCAACGCATGAACAATTCAGTCAAAGCCTGTTCATGCGTCCATGAATAACTACACAACGAGTTCTAGACGCCACTTTCAGATTCATTAAATTCATAAAGTACCAGGCCTTCCTTATTATAAGCTTTGAATCCCGGATCCCTGTGGGGACATAGTTTCATCAACATCCTATTATGGCCCTATTTTCAAACCATTGAAGCGTCAAAAGGTCCAATTCAGAAGAATAAGTTTCGCCATAGGGATATATCAAAGTAAGAATATGACCTCATCACAGACCAGCACCCCCGGCAACAGCTCACAGTTCTCGCACAAAAGAGGTGTTATATTTAATCCTGTCCTCGAATGGGCCGTCAACACAGTCCTGAACAGCTCAAGGGTCCCTGTTCCACGCCCCATCCTCGCGCATATCGTGACTGACCCATCTGGGATAAAGGCATTCGTTCAGTCATCAACAACGCAAGAGGCTAGGCAGGATTATACCCAGGTACGCTCACCGAGGGAGGAGGATACGCTTGGGATGGATATCTGGAAAATGACGAAACGAGGAAGCAGGCGGAGCAGTCGGACAGTGGTTGAGTTAAATCAATCATCAGTAAGACGAATTGTGTTATAGTCTCGAGAACCAAATCAGGGAATGTGAGAGCGTGGGGAGCTGTCCTGTGCGGGATTTTGTTGCTACTGGCGCATTACTTTAGCTTTTGTTGGTCCTTTTGTTTTTTAATCTTCTTGTTTACGAGCCCTCTGTCGCCGTCTCTTACTGTCCTAGTCTTCCCGATTTAGTTCCGAGCTCTAGAACTTACCGGTAGATACCCACCGTTTACCAGTTTTCACATAAGATTTTGCTAAATCTGAATCAATATGTGTATTTATAAATGACCCAGGGTGGAACACCACACTTTGAATATCTCACTCCACCAACTATCAAATTTGAAAGAGGCTGCGAAAGAATCTTTCTTAGATGAGTAGTCCTCAACGAGAAAATGGGTTTTTTCTTTATGGTGAGTGTAATTTGGAAATGAATCTTACGTGTTCCCCATCTTACTTGAATGAACACATCTTGTACCTTTATGGGTTTATATTCTGGAAATGAAGCAAGATTCCAAGTCAAACCTGGGTGACTGCGATTACACAGTTCTCATTTTATCATCATAGTGCTGATTGATATATTAATCTCTATGCTTTGGGATATCTCATTGGGCTGAGAGAATATATTCCCGGTCCCCAGTACAGCAACGGAAGATTAAAGGACAACGGAAGAGGCAGTTGAAAAGAGATCAACAGAAGGTATCTCCGGTCATCGAATGAAATATATATACCTTTTTCACAAGCCTCTTCGGGAAATGAAGCAATTGATTCATTCCCAAACGTTGCTTGGCGGGAAACGAATGGAATGGTTCATTTCCATAGCTAGTAGAATCTCGCTTTGCGTATCTAGCACATCCTGCTACTGTCCGCTCTGGGACAATGGCAAGCCTTGTTCAACGGTGGGTTGACCGGCCGGCGCATCAAAGGTCAACAGAACGCACCGACTCCTTCACCTCCAACCCATTGGTTGCCTGAAAACTCGCCCTTGGTCATCTACCCAGTTTCGCCGTTCTCCCAGACAGTACAGTCGTTGCGACACCCGACATCGGGAGTAAGAGGGGAACGCCAGAAACAAACCGTGTCATATCATTGAACACGTATTCTGTAGCGAAAGGTCGCGATGAGATCATATCATGAACAATAACTCATAATATATCGATTGATGCTTTTCATCTCAGTACTAGATTCGATAATCTATCCGACCTTTTGAATACCAATACACAGAATGGAACTAATGGTACCACAATTCCCAAAATGGAGATTGTTTCTAGCCTCATTCAACGTTCTTCGCGCCAATTCAAATATCAAAGAGTTTATTACAAATTCCAAGAGGGTATATACCGAAACAATGAACGGCGAGATCTATCCTAACAAGACCAAAATATCCCAAATGACCGCATAAAAGAAATAGCCTGATCTTTTCCTATCTAGATTATAAGACCAGATCTTCCTCAAATGACCTCCTCCATAAGGTAATGAGATCGACATCGACCCAAGAGAACCAACGTATTCCTGATCGCACCACAGGATTGCTTCCGAAGTAGCGCCAGTCTCGCCGTGCGCCAGCACCTACTCAGTTCCAATGCCGTAGCATTTGAGTTTATACTGTGTATTTCCCTGTAGCACAATATCCGGATAGGCCTTCTGCCAATCCAAAAAGATCTCAGTGCGCCCCGGCTCCATGTTGAGCCACATCCCCTCATAGCTTTCTTTCGTATCAAGCTTAAACCAGTTCGTCCTATTCTCCGACCAGACCAAACCATTACTCCTATTGCGGATAAGTTCAAGGAACACGTTGTAGTTATCACGCGGAGTAATGACGAAGCCTGTGTTCTCGCAGTCCCCGAATAGAAACTCTATCTCGGTAGAGGTCTGGTGCCTCAGAGGGAGGAGTACGGGGCTGGCCTCCACATATGTGGGCTTGGGATACAGTGCGCTGAGGTCTTGAGTTGGTTGGGCGTTCAAGGTGACTTGCGGACGCTGCTCCATGACCCAATCGGGAACTAGGTCCGCGTATTCGTGTGAAAATGGCTCGTACTCGGCATCCAGCCCTAGCAACCTTTCCGCAACCGCGATGGAAGCGGGATCCATGAAGTCCAGGTGCTGAACATTCCCCTCAAAGACGACGGAGCCTTTCTTGCTGGAATCCATATCTTTTACACTCTCCTCGAATACACACGCATTGTTATGGAAGGAACCGAGTCCTTGTTCGTTCCGCTTGATCTCAGCAGATGCACTATCCATAACAGCACTAGCCGCTTCAGGGATCCCGGCAGTCAAGGGACCAGCAGGTTCAGACGCAGCGGCTGGGGTCTGTAAAATGGTTGGTACCGACGAAATGAGAGCTGACTCAAGACTTGGTGTAGTAGTGAGAACGCGCTCTAAGAGATGGTTAGCATTGCTATCCAGAATACTGCACGGCATCATTGACACATACCGTACCCCTCCTCGGCAGGAAAGCCCGCAGCCCTCCTCAAGTCACGCGCGTTAAGGATATTGCACAGCAATTCTTCGCACAAGTCACGTTCCCAGCCGTACCGCGTGTAGAAATGAGCCGAAATGTCGTCCATGTAAGCTTCGAGTAGCATAGGGTAGTGCTCTTTGAGAATGGACCAGGGAAGGAGAACTTGAAGACCGATTGAGGCGGCGTAGGTGAACATCTCCAGGCGCAGAACACGGATTTGTTCGTGATTTGTCTGTGTGCCCATGCGGCGGGCGAGGACGAAGGCAATATTGGCGTCCTCGACGAATGCATCGTTGAGGGCCGGGGGCAAGCCAACGGGAGGTACGGAGTTCTCCCCCTGGCCAGCAGCAGAGCTTGATGCCATTCAAGAATCCCTATGTACGTGTTGTGGGAGAGCCCTGAGAGAGGAAGATAAAAGAGAGCGTAAAAGGAGGGTGAGAGTTTCCGCGGTACAGGAAGAAAAGGAATTATGCGTTTTCCGTGCGCTTTACAGCTGTGATCGATTCTAACTCCCCCTTGTTGAGACAGTTCAAGTAAACTACGGCAGCAAAGAGATACTGGGGACGATAGAACGAAAGGGTGCTATTTTCGATCAATTGGAGTGGAGTATGCACTTGGTGTTGCTGGTGAAGTGCCTGTTGACCACAGGAGAAACAGAGGAGCTGGCAGTAACATCGAAGAGACGACCAATCTGCACTACACCCCACTTGAAATCTCAATTTACCCCACCAAAGAATTCTCCAGTACATTCTCTACGCTTCTTCTTAGAACGAACCCTTCCATAAGACCCTTTCTCACTCTACTACAAACTGTAATTTACTACCATTATGTTTCTGTAAGTACTCAAGTGCTAGAGTACACCTAGACGTACGTCTCGCCCGTGCAGCAGAGAAAATGACCCTAGGCACTTGACAAAAACCTAAATTAGCATGGAATAACAGGTCTATACACTAATATCATATCCATGCCTTTGCTTATAGGTATCCCTTACCACATAAAACGTACAAAAAACTCATATCGTAATAGATTGGTTAAAAATACATAAAGTGGAAATCTCTGCCGTCTCCAGATATCTCCTTTCTGGTCATGTAACGTACCCACGCAAAGATATTTACTTAGCCCAACACATTTCTGGGACTGAGGCAGAGCCCAGAGATGCGTAGAGGGACTTAGTTAGGAAGCGAAAGTGGTGCACTGTTCAGTCCTCCACCAAGGAATCTCCACTCCATCGGAAAACCTGCAATAAAGGCCTTTATTAGAGTCGAGGGATGGCTCTTTAGTTACCTCATATCGTTTATACTGCTAGAGAGATATGATCAGGAGGTATGGGATTCTAAGAAAGCTCACTCAGAAATCTAAAAGGTTTGTGGTAGAAAGCTTGGACGGGATAGTTGAGTCAGAGGTTATATGGATATATATATGGCGCTAATGAATCATAGGAATCGCGAGGTGTGTACCTTAATGTTAAACTTATTCCACCTCCAAGCCCGCCCATATGTCTATCCCTTTCGCTTAAATATATATCACAGACTCGAAGGCTAAATTTCATTTAACCGGATAGAGATTACTTTGTTGCCCGAACCGACGACCGTCAGAATATCACCAACTACAGATCAGGTTGTTTTGATACACGAAGTGGGAGTAGTTTTCATCTGACACCTTAAGGAGCAAAATGACTAGAAATGACTTCCCCACGTCCTACCTTGCAAATATGCACTTCTCTTCGCCACAAAGGAAACACACAAAAATAGCGAGTGATATACCATGAAGCTAAGCCTACCAGATACATTACTTCGAAACGTGTGCGGGGGGGGCTTACTAATCCTAGCTGGCTTGATATCTACGCTATGTGATGCTGTTTCATGCAGTGTAACTCCAGTTTTAGCTGCCAAGGGTTATTCATGCTGATGCTGCGAGGAGGTTGAAGTAGTATTCTCCTTTCTCTTCTTGGTGACTGAGGGAAAGAGCCGCGGCCAGTCGATTATTCTGGGTCTTGAGGACTGATCATATACGATTGGATCACTGACCGCGCAGTAAGGAATACTTCGGGTTGAGGAGAGAAGAGTACAGTAAGGACTGGGACAAAATACCAGGCTCTTTTTTTTTTTTGTTTAACTAAAATACCAGGCTCGATGACCGGACATTATAAAGATTACGATCATAAATTCCAGCTTGTTCTTATTTTCTTGCCAACAAGTAGCATTTTGCCACATGATATCCCCAAGCTATCGCGTTTTTGTGGCATAGGAGATCTAGTATATCTGGCGAGAAAAATGCAAAAGAACCACGTTTAAATCCTCCCATTAATAGCTACACTGCAACACCATTAAAATCATTTGAAAACCCGACTCTCACACGTTCCACACATCGATATCAAATAGCCTCAAGGTATTCAAGTAAAGTCCTGTCTCTCCCTCGCCAGCAACTGGGTCTGCCCTCCACCAAGATTTCAGTACCACCCTACCAACCGAAGAGCGCCCACCACCACGCAAATACCCCACCAATGAAAAGCAAAAGCTGGATAATAAACCGTTTCCTCTTGGTCTCATGCATCTCCCTGACAGCTCGGATGATGTCATCCTCCTCCTCCTCAGTAAGAACATCCATGTATTGATGAAACGGCGGCCTGGCTTTTTCTCGAGCGTTACTTTCACCAGAGCAAGCAGACTCTGCATAGGACCTTGTGGGTTCGGGGAAGTGATATTGAAGGGTGAGGGCAGTACAGTCATGATCCGCTGGGGAAATGCATCCAGCAAAGCTTAATGCGGTCGGTGCAGTGCTGAGAGGGGTAACAGTTCGAGTCCATCGATTAAGAGGTGTGTGTGTGAGGTGAAGACGGATAGACGAGAACCCGGCGGTCACCTGCGGGTGACTGGTGGTGGTTGGGGATACCTTCGAGGCCTCATCTGTTCTTCTCTCAGACATAAGAGATAGGCAGAGGAGATAAGCGTCTCGATGATACGCCATTGCTTCAGCCAGAGTGGTGAGGTTAGAGACAGTGGGCTGCATCGGGCCTGCTACCGCGGTACTGGAGCGGTATGTCAGGAGCGAGTACACTGCTGCTAAAATCAGGAGGAAAATTCGGAATCGCATCGTTGTGGATAACCTAATGTGAATGCCAGGATCCAGAGCAGGGAGCTCAAGCAATGGGATGGAACTGACGTTTGCTTGATTGTCACAGGGTAGAGGGGATGGGTGTGAAGAAAGGTTAACTTTTAATATACTACATGTATGTATATATATGTATATACCTCTGCATGTGTAACACAAGAAAATGAATTTTTGATATTATCTTGGGTTGCGTATACCTCTGTATTAGTGCAAATGACGAATGATATATATATGGGATATACAAAAGGAATCTAAATTTATCACAAACCATATTGGACTTTACGATGAACCGAAAGGACCAGAATGAGTGAAGTTAATTCATATTATAATGGTATTCTCTATTTCAATCTCACAAACGGCATCATGTGTTGTATGCCTCTGTAGCCGCGGCCGTCAGAAGAGCCACTTCTGAGAGTTCATTTACTCTAAAATTACTATAACGACTGTTCATTGATTGATCGGGTCTTTTGCCATTGCGTAATTGTGCGTACTTGTAATTGACTAAGCTCTTTGTTAATAAACCGGGGCTACTGTATGCCAGTTTAGTCAATTGAATGAACTGACTGCCTCAGTACACTAGAAACCTGGGCACGCATAGTTGTACAGTGGTAGGTAATAAGTGATGGAACGGGCTGAGACAGAGTGATACCTGTTTTGAGTGAAACGCCACCAATATACGGTGTTTACAGATAAGTGTATCATCACTTATTACCTGTCGTTGTACTGTGGCGAGACTCTCTGCTCGTACTAATAGAGCACTTTATTCTCAACTACTCGCAAATGTTCCCTGCTGGTCAAAGCCTTTGACCTACAACCTATTGATGAATTGGACGGTGCTGACCCTACGGACCGCATTCAACAATGGTACCAAACACATTGGTCGATGAAGTTCGGAGGAAAAATAGATATGGGTGGAAGAGAATGAAGTGTTTAGGAGGATATTACCAGTACTAGCCATATCACTAGAGCAACTAACTTTGTACTTCCCGACTGACCTGGCTTTAAATGAATCCTTCGTGACCAGGCTGTGAGTGTATATTGTTACTTCAGCCAAGAATTCTGCGGTCCAGTCTTGTCCGTGCGAGATAGAAATCGACCTGAGTCGTCAATATTACTTCGAGTTTACTGCACCTCTGAGCTTTCCGAAGATAACGGAAACTCCGTGAACCGCTCCACATAGTTCAGATACGAAAGTAGAAATATTCCCTTATCTTACTCAACTACCAGACACATACGTACAGCAGTCTAGTTGAACGTAAAGACGTATATATATACCCTTTGCACTATTTCATCTTCGTTGACTATGATATCCACACCATTTTCTAACCTGGCATGCCAGGCCTCGCACGAACACCTACCCAAAACAGCTGGCAATCGTTTTGACCTTCCCTAGAACGAATCCTTCTAACTGGTAGCAAATCACGCCACAAAACGTGCCAATATACACTAACATGCAAGATTCAAAATTCATCAACCCCCCACACAACGATCCTTGCGCTGGATATTCCTCTATGGTCTGCCTATTCA
The DNA here is from genome assembly GCA_024713855.1 of Morchella sp. 2016-41. NCBI lineage: Eukaryota > Fungi > Ascomycota > Pezizomycetes > Pezizales > Morchellaceae > Morchella > Morchella sp. 2016-41. The sequence goes on along the minus strand of JAMGZD010000002.1, from coordinate 2,235,937 downwards.
GCAATCCTAAGAATTCGCACTAGTACGACAAGCAAAGGGGATTCCTGTCGCGCCCTAACGTCACAGGAATATTCTATTCCTCACTCACTCCAATTCCCACCTCGGCCAGTGCAGTGTTCTACGTAAATTGCCCATTGTTGCAGCTCGACCAGCGTGTACCTGCACCTGAACGCCAATTTCATTGAACTAAAAGGTATAAAAGGGACCAGAACGAGAACCATCAACCCACACAAACCCACAACAACGAACAACAAACCTCCTGAAAGTGCCACCACATTCAGGAATAGTCTCTGTTTGTGCTCGTTCTGTGCCTTGTACACTAGACCAAACCTGTTACCCTATCCTTACCTACCATGTCAGTTCCATCCCATGACAAACCCACACTCGAGCTTTCCGCCCGTGGCCCCACCGCCGCAAAACAGGATCCCAACGAGCTCGAAGCTTTTCTAGCCCTCTCAATCACCTGCGTGGACGACCCGACTGGCCCCGAGATCTTTGACGACGGCGTCAACGACTCCCCTCAAATGACTGAACGTTCCGCCAACGAGAACTACGACGAAACCACCAGTGCAGTTGAATATGAAACAGCTAGTCATGCCTCCGACGGTACATCCTCCGCTGCCTTGGACGGCAACGAGAAGCCGGCTCTCTTCGCGCCCGGAGCAACACTCAGACGCCAGCGCCACCGCCGCGCCGTTACTAAAGACTGGAAGGACTTTATTTCCACAATTGTTCAGAAGGAGGATGGAAGTTTTTTTGTTCCTGAGATGAAGCAGGGGGTGGCACTACCGTCAATGTGCAATAGCTGCGGTGCGGAGTTGGAGGAAGACGAGCCGCAGTGCTAAAGGCCGGGGCGTGCATGATGTCATGCGGTAAGGTATTGTGGGTGTGATTTGGCTTTACGTCATTTTTTTACTTTAGGTCGAAATTGAATCAGGCCTAGGTCATTTGATTTAAGTGAGCGATGTTGGGTGAGATAATATGATCAGTTGTGGGATATTTCATTCCTTTCTACGTGAATCCTTTGCGATCAGGATGTACATGTCATTTGATCTTGCCTCACTCCACCCTCATCTCGCACAGAAGATTTCAAACCCACTATATGTAGTACTATACCAAGCAAATATAAACCCACAATAACTGTCACGGTCACGGTGGAACCGGCGGTAAACACAAAAATGTGCTATATATAATAATTCTTACCGATTTGTTGTTAAGAAGCCTCTTCTTGCTTACAGTTAATGGGGTTATCTCTCGGAATTCCAGAGATCTTGACTATTCAAGGCCTGTTTAGGGTTGTTTGGCCGTTTTTTGGGTGGGACTGCCGTTAAGGACGGGGTCTCACGCGGAATCAGATGTCGCATTGTAACTTCTACATACACTACCGGCCGCATATGAAAGGCATACTATGGACCTATATCATGATAATGAGACTATACCAGCCCAGCTAGCACCCACACACAATGACGCTTATTGGCAATCGGTTCTGTTTATAGACAGATTCTCGTTACCCAATGGCAACACCCACACGCCGGCACCGTATGGCCCTAGCTTCGGAAATGAGGGAAAGCTGAAGACTACTGGCATAAACCAGCAGCCTAAGTGGATTGCGTGTATACAATATCCATACGTACACAGTGTATATCGATAGCGTATTCTTACAAAATCCCCTGCGTATTGACTAGAATACGGCACATAGAGTTATTCTGCCCGTTCTGGTACGACATTTATGTAGATATAGGCACGTATTATCTACAGTATTGATCCAGGATAGAAGGGCATCCGACGAAAATCAACCATATATAAATTAACCAGGGACTTCTAGGTCCTCAACATGACCAATTCCATATGATGTAAGTTGAGCGTTCAGAAATTAGAGGACTATGGCCAGAGGATATCATATCGCTAGATCTGTCATCAGTAAAGAATATAACCTTTAGGTATTTTAAGGAATGTAGAATGTATGATCAGGGGATCTAATCGCATAGTACTATAAGTGTTTATGGCAGTAAAGATAGGAGTGCAATTCCACAGGTTTGATTTACATTTTGAGAAGGTATAATTACATACATAAACCAGCACCGACGGCGTATGGAGCTAAGACATCGCTCTCCTACAGTTACAAGGACCAGCTAGAAAAGCCAGCCTTGTTCACATCAGCAGCTACGTAGGAGGCAACGCTTTTCATAAATGTGTGTAAAAGAGTTGAAATGAGAATGAGCGGTAAAAGGAGGATAGTATCGGTTAAGGGCCAATCTGGTGACGTAACCCCCAAAACTTGAAATCTCGGTACACGGTGACCATTTCAGCTTTCGCACTTGTCCATTGAAAACAGGTACCTACATAAGTCGCAGCAGCTCCTGCCTTACAGGACTAAGTTACTATAGTCACCTCTCCTTGCTCTACTTCTATCCTTCATAATCTGGATTCTTTCCTTTCAGGTACAACTCAAGTCTCAATCTCTTTTGCTCTCCGGGTTTCTCTTTTTTCAATTTTCATACTCGGCCGTAATATCCTAGATCGTCTCGAATATATATACTATTTCTACCCCACATCCCAGCTATAGGTTCTTGCACCTAGTGAGTAGTTCCTGCATCTCACCCTTCTGATATACCCATACAGTCCTCCTAAACACTACTCACAACCTTCTTACCAAATAGTATCCTCATTTCAACAGCTAGGATGTCTTCTCCCTCGAGTGGTCAAACCCAGTCACTCGATTCTGAGGACTCGATCCTCCCCGACTTCAAAACTAACAGCGCATCCCTGTTCTATCCCCTCAGAAGCCTCAAGTTTCGAACCCACTCGGCCGATGCACCGTCTGATCAAAGAGCAGTTTTTACTGCAGCGGACTTGGAAGAAGAAGAAGGCTATTTCGGAGACACTGAGACCTCCAAACCCCGTAAAAAGCGCGTCCGCAAAAGCCGTGGGAGTTCAACAGCTTCTCCCGAAAACGAGGCTCCATTCGCGAATCCAAACACCGTTGTGTGCATGGCGAACATTTCTGAACCGGTTGTTAGACAGGATGAACCAGGGACTACCAGGGTGCCTTCGATGCGGTATGGAATCCCCAGTTCGCAACAGCTGGGAATGATGAGAGCTCTTGCTGCCTTCACACAGCCGCAAAGCCAGGAGCCCAGGTTGCCTAACGACAAAGCCTGTATTGCAGGCGACAACGCTTCCACTTGCCCTAATTCCCCGCATGGGAGTACCGATTCGTGTGCCTCGGCTGATTATGCCCATCCTATGTCAAGATCCGGGAGTGTTGCTTCCTTGACGGTTGTCAGTCGCACCTCGACGTCTGTCCCTGTCTCACCGTCCACCGCTCTACCAAGGTACACAGCCTCTGGCACTGACCAATCAACCCTAAACGTTCTGCCACCTTACACCCGTGGCAGACGTCTTACTCGCGATCACTAGTGAGGCTAGGCTGCTTCTAGATATGGGAGGAGAACCCCGTAAGAGTTGCTTAATATCTACTTCTCATTTTTAGTATGAATAGTTTTACTTCGGTGGTAAATTCAGGTTGGTATGAAGGCTTGGTAATCGATAGCTGTGTGCCACGGTTTATGCCATTTTACGTTTTCACAGTTGTATTTACAATGTTAATTTAAACTTCATGAATAATTGTCCTTTCTGATTAACAGTTTGATTCCTAAGATCTTTATAGATGTGATGCTGGCTCCCACATGTATGTAAACGTCTGTGACCAGAGTCAGGAATTTAAATACTACTAATAGATCTCATGAACGTGTACAACTACCGTTGAGGTAACACAATTCGTCTTCGATCCGCACTGTGTCATATGCCCAGACCCTCCTGTTCCTTGTTCGTCCCTCCAGCAAGCAATCTTGCCACCAATCATAAGCACCACCTCCTTGTGGGGATGGTCGCGTAAATATATAATCTTCCCGCCTGTAGCACCTAGCTCTGGATCAGTCTGTAGTGAGGTGATCTCATTATATTAGACACCATACTTACTAGACTCAGAAGGAAGCCCCGCCTCCTGTACGCGAAGCGAAGCCGACTGATGGGGAAGTTTTCCATTCAATCTCATCATCACGCTACTACCCAAACGGTCGAGTTCTTAAGAGCTAGAGAGCGGCTCCCAATGATTCACCGGCCGAAAGAAGTGTTCTCAATGATACAGCCAGTCTGCAAAAGCGTTCGTGATTCAAATTCCGGAGTGAGACGTTTCGCTATGGAACCGTGGCGGATCATCCAAAAAAAACACCTCAGGATTTCCAAATGAGCAATGGTACCCAGAGTCAATGAGGAATGTGATCTATGGCCTACGTGCTTGTATCTATAGTTACGAACTATATCATTTCTTTTTGTTATTTTGAACCTTAATATTAAAGGTAACATTAACATTATCAGTGCGCCACACTGCGCAATGACATTAAAACAAAATCACGAACATCTTTGTAGAGTGGCTGTACATCTTAGTGTGATTTTGATGTTGTTTTACACTAGCGACTCGCATGCGATACGTTTAGTAAATTGTTGAACTACATGATACATTGCAAAGATCTTATTGTATGAACTGTGGTGCTCCACACGCAATTAATGAGTGAAATGAAAGAGAAGAGGAAAAATGTAGTACATCAATGTGGAAACGAGTGATGACTCATGATTCGATTAATGTGTCAGAAGTCATATCCCAGCTTAGTAAAAGTATTGAAAGGCGGACAGACATACGCAAAGAGTCTATGATAATATTATTGATACAGTTAAGACGCCATATCGCGCTCACTATTACCTACAGAGGATCATATGGTATTTTATCTACTGTCCCGCTAGAGAACTTTATCGACATATATTAACATACCGCATTATCATTGAGAACACCACTTGCACCTAAAATATCTAAAGTTAAAACGAACCAAGTGAATGGCGGAAATGATGAAACTATTATGCTATATATATATCCACCGCATGGCCTATATCCTGATATCTACAGTGCGGCTCCACGGAGACCGATAGGGATTATAGTATGGTGGCCTTTAAGCCTTCAGTCGCATACCTCAATAATAGGACTGATAGTATGGGGGGTGGGTAAGCGTTCAATCACCTACGTCAATGATAGAAAGTGAGTCACACCGCTTACCGCTCATGTGCGGGTAAACCCAGAGAAAGGTCGAACCCAGCTACGAGCCCAATAAAGAAATTGGCATTCCATAATGTCACAGAATATTCTACCAGTGTTCCTCAATATCATCAGTAAGTTATCAACGCTGGACATCTCCAAACAGAACTGAACAACATACGCAACCTTTCAACCCCAATCCAAGTCTTATTTAATTCAAATCCCATCAATATTTACCCAAGTCCCAAACTATGGAAAACCCGGAAGAAATGCAGATGGCGGCCATCCGCGCCCCACTTGTCCTCCTGTACCAAAGGCTTGAGGCCCTGCAAACCCTGTTATATCAGTATGCCGTTGACATCCGTAAAGTACAGGTTGCACGCATTGTCATGATCCTCCATAGTGGCCTGTGGACCGTTGACGAGGCTGCGCATACGATGAGACTTGAGGAGGCCATTAAGCGGGAGGGGCAGGCTGTACATCGCCAGCTCGTGGATTTAAGGCGTCAGATCCTTACTGCGGAGTCTAACTTTTCGTTTGAGCTTGGAGAAAGGGGGTTACAGGATGTGATATCTGAGCTCTGCGCGGGGTATCCAGAGTGGGAAAGTACGGCCGCTCGTATGCGCGGTGAGGACGAGGGTGGTGCGGATGTCGGTGGGGATGACGCTGGCGCTGGGGCCAACATTGACGATGATGATGAAGATAGTGGTTTGGAAGAGGAAAGAATTGCGCCTTGGCTTTTATAGAGAGATGTCTCGCTTTGAGAGCTGCCGGGGACAATTTGATAATTGGAAAAACCCGGGATTTCAAACAGCTCATGTGCTGCAGAACGTTAATATCACATGCATACGCATTGGAGGACATTTGTATAGAAGTTAATGGAGTATAATTAATTTCAATTACTTATATATCCAAGACTAGTAGCCGCCCAAAGCAGTATAAGGTGTAGCTCTCAAACAGTGTGGTCCCCGAGGACGGGCGTCTCTTCTGACCCATCCCCTGACTCTAACCATTTGCCGTGCGTCCATCCAAAGCTCTACAGCGCAAGGAAAGAAAGTAATGAATGAATCATTTTACCACGTTAAGATTTTTAGTGGCAACACATCATCATTGATGACATCAGTAATTGTAACGCTTCTATTATGTGTTAACAAATCAGTAAATGAATACCTTAATTCAATCTGCCCATTTATTTGACACATTAAATAACAATTAAACACACTACATAGTAGGAAAAAATCTTCTAATAGTGGGGATCGAGCTCAATCATTTTAAGAGCGGCATGCTCCTTCCCCAGACTCACTGAAGGAAGTTTAAAGGAAGGATACCGGAAAGGTACCAAGAAAGTAATTTTTGAAATCTATACGCCCTGGACACAGAAGCGACAGTACGAGCGCAATAGAGAGTGCGATAGAAAGTATAAAATAAAGCACCGGCAAAAGAACCAACCCATCCAAGGCTGGCACCGAAGATGTTGCTAAAGGCTAAAGAGAAGTAGCAAGTGATATTTTGCAGGCTGCAGGTGGCCTATTAAGGTGGCCTATTAATACCCACAACTCATTTTACAACAAGCGACTTGTCTGTAACACTGACATATAAACGAATTCTTTCTTGGATCGTATAGTGTAAACCTGCGTCATGACTCCTAAATCGATTCACCGCTTGTCACTCGGACCATGACTCATCACTCGGTTCAGTTGGTCATCAGGTGTCACTCGCGTCATCTTATCTCACTCGGGCAAACTGTGTTCTTAGCTCCGTGTACTAGTGTTATTGTGGTGGCATTTACTACTATATGAAGTATGTGGGGTGTAAACCTGGCCTTGGAGCCGAATGCTGGGCTTGGTATATATAGATGCTCAGGATCAGCTATGAAGTAAAATTCGAGATGATCACAAAGCCCCTTCTCAGTGGACGACAACCGCGGGGAGCTAGGAGGTACCTTGTACACTCGGAAGAGAGCTTTTGGATCACTCCCTCAATATCGCCTCTCGGGTCCGGGGAAACTACGGAAAAATAAAATCTCATAGCCAAGTGGTAGGTTTCTAAGGGACTGCTTGTATATATGCATCCATATAGGCATGCATGGAGTGGAGAGGGTACTTTGAATGCGGACAGAACTAAAGATAGGAGGTTTAAACACATCGAAAATCTTAGTAGAAATATTGAATCAATATATTTCTCTTTACATTCAGGGGATTTAAGCCGGATCTGTGCCCATTGATCCCAATCACTAGGCCGAGGGCGCACATTCTGATGGGCAGTTAATATTTAGATATTGAAAATAAATATCTTATAAAATATATATATGTAGTCAGGTTTGGCTTCGTAATCTAGGGATATCAACTGGAGTTATCGACGGTGGGTAGAGTGAGGGTACCTTTGTGCAACAATAATAGATGTCGGGCTTGTAGATTCGTGACCGCGGGACGCCAGGGTACATGATAATCCCCCCCTTCCATATAATTCACTTGACAAACTGGAGCCACAGGTATTGTGTAATCAATGTTGCCATTGGAAGACAACTCGTAAGGTCTAATAGGTGATAATTAGCTTGGTGTAAACTATACCAGTGGGTGTACTTTCTATACACCTGGCCTGGTAAAAAAAGATGTTAGGTACGTTTCTCTATGCCAGGTAACCTATTCTACAGAAGGAGTCTTCCAGGGAATAGACCGGAAGTTGCTAATTCAGTTAGACTAAGTGGTCGCTTTCAAACGTCTAACTCAGTCGTATGCATTGAGCAGCATGGCAGTGCTTTCCTCCATCTATTCACGTACATATATAGTGGTTCGGGAGGAATTCCCGACCGCGAGTTATTTGAACTTTCCAGTTTATTCTATATCTTTTCTCTCATGAGAGGCCCCTTCCTGCTCCCCGTTCTGCACACCGGACTACTCCAGAAAATATGTACTCACTTTCTGTAGTTGTATATTAATATCCTGTATAATTATCTAGAGATGGGTGAATCCTTTGAAGCGCGGAGGTCTCGGTCAGGGCTTCTCCAGGGATAAAGGATCAAGGGTTGTGTGTATAAAAGATACGGTCTATCAATGTTCATAATATCATGTCTCTCAGTAGTGAAAGTATCTTTCGATCCCCGTACGCCGATTTGTCTGCGTGGGGTTATTGTACCCTTGGATTGTAGTACCACACTCGAAAGGCTCCATATCACAACTACAGTGGCAGAAACATGGGTAGAGTGACTGCCGCAGACTTTGGCAATGCCGCATCATTGCGGTAACACTACCGGATAGTTCGTTGAAATGAGATAAAGCGGCATATTCTCAAGGTGCCGTACTGATGCGGTATCAGTTTTACCCCAATTTCTGATACTGTAATCATCTCGCATAGCCGTAGGATGATCAGATATTTGACTCCTCGTCGCGATAAAGCTGGTGTAGTGGATTGGATACTGTCGTACAAGAAGGAGGGTACGTGTATCACGTAAGATATCAACTGCCAACGACAAATGAATGTATCTCGGGCTCTGGATATCCCAAACGAATTCAGAACATCACACACGTTCAATTTATTGGCTTCAGATACTATAGTGTTTAACCTTTAAGCGATACATGCAGCGGTAAACACGGCATAGCTCCAAATCTATTGGAGTGCGGATATTTCATTTCCGCCTCCGTAAAATTACCAAAAGCTTGGTAACCAGGGAGGGGTTCTTCTAGTAGATGTGCGGGGTGTTCCACCACACGAGCAGGCTTCTCTTACCTTCATATCCCAGATCCATCGCCCCTCCCCGCCTCCAGTTCCATTCTTCGCCAAACACGATTTCCATCAGTAGGGCATTGTAGTAAAGGTATCTCTACTATCAGCAAGACTGGAAATTAGCTACTCGTACCAATGTTGCGATTCAAGTTGCAGGTTCCCTCAATATACATATTGCGGTATAGTATCCTACCAAATCCCCACACTGAAGTATGACGGAAAGATTAACAAAACATATGATCAAGTATAGCTTCCGTCGTTTTTAGTTGGCGTCTCATCAAGTCTCCTGGAGGCATCTGGATGGAGATCAAAGAAAGGACATCTGTGTGGATGGGGCCGCGATTTTGAGGGACCTAAGGTTTATCAGCTACCGTCGAGAGATCATGAGATTTCCGTTGGCCATCCGGGTTGGGTGGGCCAGGATATCTGAAGAGGGTTGTAAGAGGGACAGTAGTACCCCTTCTCCCTCAACTTTATAACACTCTATTGGCGACCAGGAAGAAAAGAAAAATATCCTTCCTGGCCTTACTTGCGGACCCTGGTGGATGTATCATCTCGTGCCAACAAGCGAAGTCGACGGAGCACTCGCCACCGCTGGGAATGTGGGGCGGTTTATTCCCCTTAGTCCCTGCTCATAGAACCCCCAGGAGGTGGCATAACAACACTCAGTAGCCGGGGGGGGGGAGCGGGTGTGGAACTTGAAGTGGTATGCAGCGGTATATCTACTTGAATGAATTATTACAATGCTAAGGAGCTTCGTCTCTTTCTTAGATCTTACCATTCAAGAGGCACGTACACGGCTACTCCGCACGACAGGTGGTTCGACCTGGCGAACCGCACACTGTTCCCATATTCATTCCGCGACTGTTAATCTTTAGCCATCTGTTAAACGACCTCCGGAGCGGTCTGTCCCCTCTGTCACAGGCCCATCAGAGAATTGGGTCCCACTGCTGGTGGATGCAAAGAAGGGATACAATGCTCTCTTTGATGGGCCTTCCTTTGCCGCGGCGTTCGCCTCTAGCTGTGTTCAAATGGAACAATGCATCCGGATGCTGCTGCGAAAAAGTGTACTCTATCTGAGTTGCCCGTTGCATTCTTTGAGACATCACATTTGAATATTGCACACATCTATCATTTTTTGGGGTGCTCTATTCCTTCTCATAGATTCTGTTTTGCGGCCGAGACCTCTATGGTGCTCTTCCTGTGGGTATTCTCCAGCCCAGATAATAGGTGAAGAAGGGTTTTGATCGGCAAAGGATCTTGGCTTCAATTAAGTCTCGATTCATCTAAAACTGTCTTTAGGTTAAAATCTCGAATCGAAACAACACTGGAGGCCAGAGCCCTACATAATGAACTCGGGGGGGTGGGGTGCAGGTTTGATGTGGTGTCGGTTTGCGGCTACCATAGCTACTGGCATGAGGCAGGCTTGAGTGGGTAAGCTTTACTTACAGATCACCGTCTTTTCTCTACTTTGTTCAAATTGTACGTGTAATAAAAGATTGCTTCCCACTAAACTATCCGCAGCAACTAGGAAGCGACAAGTGAACCCCGTACGGGCACCCAAAGCCGATATGTGGGAACTGGGCATAGCTAAGCCCGCATTGGATGGACCTGGCCAGCTCAGTGGGTCGGTGGGGCTATTGAAGGAAACGGTGTCAATTGGTGGGCAACAATTCCTCTTTGCATTTGTTTTCTACAAACATATCTAACCATCGAGAATTCCGTGCCATTAGGCTGCCTATTGAAATTGTTTGGGCGAATACGTCCCGCGGGGTAGCGCACAGGATGTCCCATGTCCGCAATATAACTTGGGCGCAGCTAGTAACACGAGGAGAGAATGCTGTACTCTATGTAATGACAAAGAAGTCACAATGGCGTCCCCCTGTGTCGACTGTAGAAGTGAACTGGTTTATAAACCAGCGACATATTGTGTGGAATTTGCTAACTCACGCCCGTCAAACGCAACGAACCAATCCTGGTTCTCGAGATGAATCAGGAATTGAACTTTACGCCACATCTGTGACGTTTATTTGATCATGTCTTTGCCATTAGACTAATAGCTGGGAATGGATATTATTTAGTATGAAACCCTCTAGATTTACCCACTATTGAAATAAATCGCTGAGTTCCATAGGAATGTTGCTTTAATAAACACATTGTATTCAAAAGTTCAAGAACAAAAATAGGTCGGAGTTGAACCTGAGTACTTTAATTAAATAGCCTGTATCTCCCTACATCTGCTGTTGGTACTTGATATATTCAGAAATTGGGTACTACGCCTTTGTTTTACCTATTCTTGTTTGTTAAGGTATGATTCCTTATTTTTTTAGACACTCGTGCGTGGCTTCTATGGTACCTTTCTTTTTCCTTTCTCTCCATTCTCTGTGTTAGACATAATATGAGTGAATAGTAATAGTCCCCCTGCTATCAAAGGAACTTATGGAATATCAAGCCCAGTAGAGATAAAAACTACATGTCGAAATATGTCTAGTTAGGGTCGACTTGTGACAAAGATTCTTGGCTGTGCACAACACTTTCCAAGTTAATATATCGGCAGGACGTATATTTCACAAAGCACACGCCTGACTCGCTCATGCATTCAGCAACAGCCATTGACTGATAATTTCCCCTCTCCTTCAAGCTAGATCAGGCACCCCTACAGCATGGAATTCCCCGCCCCCTCACGAGGGACCTCGAAACACCTCGTGGCCAATGGCAAATGATTTTCTTTTAGGGCAGAGATGCACAAGATTCGACTGTGAAGTAGCGCGCATTCTTCCCCGAATTGAGCCGCGACCCGTGGTGTCCCCCTGAGAACATTGGACGCAGGATTGGTTAGGGTGAATAGAATCAGCAACGAGATATCGGCAACTTGAGCCAGAGGACAGATGTAATAGAAGGTGCTCTCGACAAAGCTGTCGTGGTTTCGGGGAGCGCTAGGGGGAAGAATGAAAGATTGATGGGAAATATATTTTCAACTAGAACAACCACGCACGATAATGATAGTCTTAGACAACAAGTGAAGAATTAAACGCAAAGAAGAATACTGTAGAGAATGCGAAGCCCACTGGTCTGGGGGTAGGTAGGGAGGGTGAGGACTGCATTTCCCTTCTTTTTCTTCTTTTCTTTCTTTTATATATCGAGGTGAATGAGTGGGATAGGAGATGTATGTTTTCTATCTACTACTGTGAGAATACGTTCGGCGGGGATGCGTGATGTGGTCGGTTTGGTGTAGTGAATATATATCCCATATATGGCCTAGCTCTGGGTAAGGCAGTTAGATGAAAGTACCGGTGTTTCCAGTGCTGTTGTCTGCCCTATCGTCAGTTTCATTGACTCCTCATTGTACTGTATGAGCGGACTTGGAATGACCACAGGTCTGAGAGACCCCATAAGAAGCCATTTCAAATAGGAAACCGTGCTTCTATAGCTGGAAATACGCACAGGGCTAGCTGGGATCGTACGTGCACCAGTGGTATCCAGCATTACTATGCGGTAACGGTTAGCCAGCTGGTCCGGATTGCAAGTTGAGCGTCCTCGCTCGTGATGTACCTGGTGGGTTGGTACATACTTGGATATCTGCCTACAAGCCTAACACAAAGGGTCTAGAGAGAGTGATACCTGGAACATATCAAAAACCGAGCGAGTGTGACTGTCTCTTCCCCTCACAGCGTAGAGGAACACCATGTTTTTGTTTTTTCTTTGTTCAACTCATTAATAGCTTACAAACCGTAGTCTGTGGCAATGAGGAACACCACTTTGAGAGTGGTTACTTTTCACTAGGACAGTAGATGGGAGAAGAGGATAAAGTACAGTGGATGTACTGAGAGCGCTTCTTGCCGCTAGTGTAGGGGTCAGGGTAAGGATCAAAGGCATGGGGCATATTGCATATATGGCGTTGGGGTAGCCGAGTGACGGCCGGTGCATGTGTGCTGCCTGGACTCCGAGCAGGGGAGGTCGTGGGGTGGTGGTGGTGGAAACATGCAAATGATGGGCTGTTTCCGGGCGCTCTCATAGACGAGATGGGGAAAGAAGATGGATCAGGAGAAAGGGGATGATGGGTCCACCTGTCCCCGACGTGGTGGGTAGTAGTGCGGCAAATTGGGGCCTTTGGCTGGCTATGGGGGAGAGCCGGCAACGAGCTCCTCGGTGTCCTCCCCCAGCTACCCTATAGAGATGCATATACTTCTAATCGGTCTCCCCTGCCGTCTTCTGATCTGCACCTGCCCCTGTCTGCCCTTGCCTTTACTCCGCCGTAGCTTTTTTCTGGCTCTGCTCTCCCTCTGCCTCTGACCACGGTTCCATCCACCCTCCACTCTACCCAGGGCTCCACCATCCGCTCTGCCTCGACCTTCCCAAATCACAGAGGCCATGCAGGGAACGAACACGTGTCAACCAAGCTCAATCCACAGAGATTCTTCCTGCCGTGCAATGTGCCATACCAAGAAGAATTTCACCGCTGCCAAGTGAGTGATGACTTATCCAGCGGTGAAATAATCCATGGCATGACCGGGTATAAATACCTCCCTCCTGAGACGCACAAGGCTCCCCCATATCATCTTATCCTCTCCACCTGGTGCTCTCAACACCACGACTTCTGCACTGTCTATTTTCGACTGGTGCAGAATGTCGCCTCTCTCTGGCTTCCTGGTCTCTTTGGCCATGGAACGCGAGCGGGGTGCGGGCTGCGAAGCGGCCCGCATCCCGACTCCTGCTGTATTGGGGTCTGAAGTTGCCCCCGGTTCTCTATTGGGTGAGACCTCCTTCTTCAATCATTCTAATTCGCAATGTTGATTTGCTCATTCTTCACATCTCTAGGAACTAGGCAAACTTGGCAGCCCTTGGTTGCCTGCCCCCCTGCGGCTCTCTCTGTAAGAGAGACTGGAGTTGTCTTCGGTTCTTTACGGTAGCTCTTTTTTTTCAATCTTTCACAACATAAACTGAGAGATCCCTCGAATAGAACCGTGCAGACCTGGGCCCAATGTCTGCTGCTGGTGTCCTTCTCCTGGCGTCCCCGTGCCGTTTCCTCTGTAATAGAGGCCAGAGTTGTCCCTGGTTCTTCGGGTGAGCTTTCCCGCTGGTACTCCTCATAACATCGACTAATATAATATCGTTCTTCCCCAGAACCGGAAACGCTAAATCGGCAGATTTACATGCCGGCGTTCCTTCCTGGTCAGTGATTCTCTCTGATCCACTAACCTCAAGTTGAAATAATCCGCTGACAATATATGGGCACAGCAAACCCTAGCTGCATGATCGGTCCATGTGCCGTGAAACCGAGATGCCGATCACCACCAGCCATGACCCACCTGCCGGGTCCCGGGCAGAGGTGGTTGACCTGCCGGGTCACGGGCAGAGGTGGTTGACCTGCCGGGTCCCGGGCAGAGGTGGTTGATCTGCCGGTCCGAATTGGTTGGCGAGAAGCAAGTTGTAAGTTCACTGCCCACGTAGCTCTCCAACTGGTTTCAATCATGCACTAATAATAAGAAGGGCGAGTGTTGGTCAACCGGTTCCTCCCACCCAGCCCATGTAAGAGAGACCAGCGTTGTCTCCATCATCGACCGGGAGGTAGGTTAGTGAAATGTCCTTGTTTACTCCGCAGAGATAGACTAACTGAAACTAGTGGGCGTCGTTGTTTTGGTGGTGTTGCTGGGGGCTTTGCAGTCTGTATGTTCTGTAGTTAACGAATTTGAAGTTTGAATTATCGTCTAAATTGCAATACAGGTCATTTCCGGTATTTGGGCTGGCCACCCATAGTTACGTTTAGTATGTGTTTACTCTCCACTAATCTTCTGGGTCGGCCAGCTAATATCAGCTAGCCCTCGCCTGTTGGAAGCTGGACAACCCAACGTTCCAAAACGTGAGATAGATTTTATTTCGAATCCTCCTCCAAATCCTGGCTAATCAATATTTAGAGAATTTTCGGGCCTGTTGTAGTGCGGGCATCCCCTTCGCAGGGATCGCCCTCCTACAAATAGTAAGGATCATTGGTTTTGAACGGCAGATTTTCATTGTACTTACATATGCAGCTTCGACATTGCTGGACGAATTCCAGTAGCGGATACTTGTGAATTGGTGCGATCTTGTAAGTTCTTCCCATGCTTATGATGCCTGGGTCACTGCTCACTTATCATTAGCTCCATCATCCATGGAGAGAATCAAGTGCCGAACCTCTCGTGGGGGTTCAATTTGTAGGTGGTGTCCGGGATGGGAGCAAAGAAATAAATGTTGTGTGGGGATCTCCGTTGTTCTTATCTCGTGTTTCGTGATTCGTTTGATATCTGTGATCGTGATTTCTCTATGTGATGAAAGTTTATTGTAAAATCTCATGATGAGTGTTGTAGTCACGGTGGGTAAGAATCAGTGCCTTTTTTCCCTTCGTTTTTGCTACTCCAGTCTTGGCGTTCATGTATTATCACTCGGACCGTCACAAACACAATCAACGAGTAGGTTGTAAAAGGTCTTCTATAATTCCATGACCACCACACAAAGCGTAACCTCTATATACACGTGTAAACCGACACTCAGCGTTGACCCAACCTCCTAGTAAGCCCATATAGTGAGAACATAAAAGATACTCACACCCCTCTAAGGCTCATACTCGACAGACGTCAGGCAAGCATTATCGAACGAAACATCAACACAACGGGAACAGTAAGCAAACAAGTCCGCCGACACATAGTGGACCCAGAGCCCAGCTCTCTCTACTACTCATGTCGCAGCTTTCCCAGATACCATTAAAACCGAAGGACGAAACCCTTGCTTTGCGGTCTTTGAAGGGTTATTTACACTACAAGCATCTAACCAACCAACTGAACCAGGCCACGGAATTAGCTCCAAAGCAGCGACGCACTGCGAACTCAAATGTAAGCGCATCAAGATCTAGGACACTCGTGGCCGGGGCGGCATCCAGCTGCGAACACGTACTCCGCAGATAGCTAGTATGTTGTTACACTCGTATATGGAGAGAATCACAACCCTCCTCTGCGCGCATGAAATCTGAACAGTGTCTTCATCTGAGAGGGACAGATATTCTGTCGCTTGGTCACCATGCATAGCATATATATCGGGGTCTCGAAAGTGGTTGGGGGGGGACATGCATGCATCGGTGTTACCCAATTCGCTGAATGCGTACGGCTTACCCTCGATCTCTCTGGTAGCCCGCACGGGCGTGAGAGTGCTGGTGGGCATGCTCTGCATAGATATGCATAGCCCTGGTTAAAACACCTTTAGATAAGACTTCTCGGCCGTTGATGCCGCCTGTTACTGGCTTTCACGCAGGCTGAGGGCGGTTCTCCTCAGTCCTCTGGCGGTGTACTCATTGGGCAGTTAAAAAGGCTGCACCCTTCATACTCGTATCAACGTGATTACATGAATGCCCGTCGGGAACGTCCGGCACGAGGTACTCGGTAAACGATAAAGCTCATTAGGAGGCACCAGACCTAGTGATGGTGAGATATATTCCCCCCCCACCCCTTGAAGCCCTTCGGTGATGAACGCCATTTACACAATGTACATATGTTTGACTAACAATGGCAAAGGCTTCTATTCTAACTACAAAATCTAGGTCGGACGGTCGACCTTGTATCATCGAGGGTGGCCCAGCCGCACTGTGTCCGTCCGAGCGTCAACTGTAGGGGCCGCACTCATTATGTCTTTCTTTGCACCTCGAGTGCCGCAACATTCTCCGCACCCCGCGACCCGGGGATCATGTCTAGTGGATTTCTTTCCTATACTTATGTCTCCACAAAGCACCGAAAGAATGATTTTCCCACTGTAGAGAAATTCAACTATCGTCACTTAGTCATGTCGTTTTAATCCGAAGGGGCCACATACCTACCCAAATTTGGCAGGGGACGGGGTTCCTGGCCTGAACAAAGAATAAGGGCCGGTAACTGGATAACGGGATATCTCGTTGATCGTTTCGTATTAGACTTAAGGTATATGTGGAAGCCTATCTAATGAAGGAACGGAATTTCAAGACTAATTTCCACGTATTAGGTAAGACCAACCACTCAGTATCTACATTGTCACAGCGATGAATATTAGACATGTCGATATACCTTAGCTGGCTAGCGCATATGAACGATCTATATATCTCTGGGCTTCTATCTCAGCCTGGGGCAAGGTTTACCACCTCCATACGACAGTGCGACGCCGTGCGCACAGCTTCCTGTGGTGGCAGATGATGCCCTGCAAATACCTTACAACCGGTTTGCGACGATTGTCTTCGAAGGGCTTAGGATGGCCAAGATAGCTCTCGCAGCCCTAACCAGCATCGCTGTAATCAGAGAGTACATCTCATAGATTTTCTCAGATGTTGACCTACGGTGTAGAGTAATATTTGGCGCATCCTGTAATGCATTATATTCTATTAGAAGTAACAATGGAAATATCATCATCACAGCTTACCATGCTTGATCTTCCTTCCTTACCAGCTCAGCGTCAGAACAAAACACAAAGGAGCAGATAGGTAGCATAGCACATATAGAGGTTGATGTTAATGCTAAAGCTAAAGGGGAAGAAATGTTAACGATATATATTTAGCACTCCGATACTTTTTGTTCTTGTTTACAGAGGCAATGGGTACAGAACAATGCTATGATAGCAGGTTGTAAAAATTATGTGTGCAGCTTCGCCAATACTATAGTCTCGAGCCATAAAAACTAACACTCCTTCTAATGTCGTAGTGAGATATCAGAAATACTTAAATTGCCAAGATATATCTTCAGTGAAGAATACCAACGGTACCCAGGTAGCCTCATTTTTTACTCACCTTTGGTCTAAGTCAAGTCGAAAAGGAATTATCCTGGAAGTATGTTGAGGGTATGTGGAGTTGAATTGAGATATATTTCTGTTGAAATCTGCAATCTACTTGCAACAGTTTAACATATGGTGAACAGAGCAGGACTCGCAGAATTACCACAGAGATTGAATATTAAAATTCATGCTTCTGTTACAACTCTAAGTAGCACGAATACTTAGAGAACAATAGTCCACTCGAAGGATATCAGGAAGGTTATGGGAGTCCTTGTTAAATTGCTAATGTATTAGCAGGCATCCTGAGAGTCCTTGATAAGGTTCAGGGAGAAGATGTACCTACTACGCTCATCAATTAATTAGATACTGCTTTACATGATAGTCATATGAAGCAAAAAGAAGGTAAGAGAAAGCAACTCCGATTCCAGACATACGACGATAAAGGTCGAGAGCTGGGTTCGTATATCCATAGAGCTCTAAAGCCAGACCGTCAGCAATCATAATACTAAAGCAGAGGGCAGAGGCGCTATAGTGCAGAAATACATGATAATACACACTCCTAACCTTTGTGATGCACCTGTATCGCTGTGATGATGAGGACCAGGGGGTGGAAGGCTGTTGGTAAAGATGCAGGGGTTATGGAGAGACAAAGAAAGACGACAACAGTTGTGCCTGAGTGTCAACTATCGGGTGATGGTAAAAGAACGCGGTCTTATGAGCCTTAAGATGTGATGAAAGGGTGTGGGGGTATGACCACGAAGGTCAGCTAAGTACGACGCTACGAGAGCGATGGCTACACTCCTGTCGTTAGGTTACTTGACGCAGAGCTGGCTCGTGCTGGGACGCCTCTGTGTGTTTGCAGTTTGAATGATGTGCATCGTTGTGATTGACAAGGGCTCCTACGATCGTGTAGGGTTTGCGAGAAACAGTAGGCATCATTTATGAACTCTAGGAAAAGAGAAACAAGAAAGATAGGGCTCACGATCTGGATGTTGGGCGTATGTGGCTGCGTGAGCTGTAGAGCATATGTAGAAGGCAGATATTAAATCAAAAGAGATACGACATTAGCATTTGTTGTAAGGTCAACCTTGATGATGGAGATACATAGAAAACGTTATCTCCACAATATATGTTAATCACTGATGCTGTGATTTTAGCGTAGTTTAAGATATTTTCGGTCGCTGATGGGCCAGCAATTTAGCAATGTTCTAAGTTGATCGTCGAAACTTCGTAAGATTTGATTCCAATGAATTCATAAGGCGTTGTTCGAGCTCAGTAACCACAGCACGCCAGGTCTCAGGAAACCCGGGTGTTCTGTTGCTTTCTGTAGGCCAGTACCGAGTAGGTGTTAGTTCAGTCATAGCTTAATTAGCTAACCAATGAACACGCAGCCAGTATGTGAGGTTCCTCCTTGGTTTCACATCAAGAGATTGCAGAGTTTTGTACTATCTCTCCACCCGTACACACCGCCGTCGCGCAGGGAGAGACATAAAGCATAGGTAATAAGAAGCATCTGTTGGTAAAAGCAAAAGATATTCATATTTGACGTTAGATGAACAAGTATTGTCATCTGTACATCAATCATTCTCAGGCCCACGGCTTGATGTAAAAAGTGCCAAATTATGAAATCGTAAAGAAACATGAATGCAATCCACCACAAGAACAAAGACGTAAGGAAAGGATCCTCCTTCCATGTTGCCGTAACATGAATGTGCTCAGCCATCATATAACTTCCACACACCGGTGGTCAATGCATAAGCTCGGAAAATGTCAATCCTTCACCATTGCGGTGAATGGACTATTGCCACCACCTACGGTGAACTACACTAAACATCAGTCTCATATCCCAAGTATCAGAGGAGTAGAGAGGAGTAAAACTTACAGATCTTTTTGCCAGCCTTGAGCTTCGTAAAGATCTTCTTCCCACCAGCCCTAGCACGTTCCAAAGTAGTAGGTTCAGATGGATAAGTAACCGGCAAGATGTGAATCTCAAGACCATAGAGGTCAACAGCTGAGGGAACGTTCAGGTTTTCGATGGTATCCCAGAAGGCACCGATTGGGTCTTCCTGACATCCATTCCCGTAGACATGAATAAGCTTGCTACGATCAATCGCCTGCGGGAGTGTAGTGATCTGATAAAAGTTCCAGTAGCGGTTCATTTTGAATGTTTTGGGGTAATAGATTGCTCTGATGAACGCTGTCTGTAGTAATGAAAGGGAGTGGGGTTTTGGTATTATGAGGGTGTGGAAGTTGATGGTTTGGGGACTTTCACTGGTGATGAAAAGCAGTGGGAGGTAAGTTGCGTGATGGCAACGCGCGGAGAGAGGACTATGAGTATACATGTAGGGTTAGGGTTTGACATTAATCACGCATGTTCCATCTATGAGCGGGAACGGCATCGTGGAGGGCACAAAAAAGTGAAAACTGTCTAGAATCTTGTCTTATCTTTTGATAAGCTCCGGTGAGTGGAATCGTAAGTACATGTAGATCTAACAAGTGCTTGATGGATTCACGAGAGTACTGTCTTCCCATTCAATCAGATATTGTAAAATCAAGTAAGAAATGAAAGCCAAGAGGGGTAAAAACTTCCTTAAATCGGATAAAAGAAATAACGACGATATTTGTGCTTCAATCTCCATCGATTGAACTACATGTAGTATAGGTGAACGAAGGAAACCATCACCTTACATCCAAAAGCAACCTACGCAGCTGAGACCTACGTTAGTTTAGTGCGCGCTAGTTGGCCGACGTTCGGCCGAGGCAAACCAGCATTGAAATTAGATTGCTTCACTGGGCTTAAAATTCCGGCAAAATAGATATACTCGAAGGCTCTTCCTCCTTTGGGGCTAAAAAGAGTGTAAGAGTGAGATAATTGCATACTACAGAATGCTCCTGGATTGAGTAGTAACTATACGGAAACGGTCATGATATTAAGCTCGAGGGCTGGTATATCAAACACTAAATGAGTATGGGCTGTGACACATTACTAGGTATATATATGGGCGTATCTAGTTCATGCTAAAACAGTAAATCTGAGTGTGGGAAACTGGCGATCTCGGAGAATTTCATCAAGTGCTCCGTTCGATATAAGAGGTCACAGTCCCTTTCTGATTTCAATTGTCTTTTTTCTCAAATGTTCCATCAAGCAATGACGAACGCTCTCTTGACAAATCTTATTTCGAAGTGACAGAATGTTATATTGCAGCGACATTGTTTTGATTAACGTGGACTCTAAACACATATTAAATACTCGGAGATTGCCCACGCCCTTTACTTTCCTTCCCAACCTTCAAATCTGCCTGCATCTAATGACCTCATTAACGCTTTTCATCACTGATCCAACTGAAATGAAGACTATATACCTTGATCTCTTCATCTCAGTGATTAATTCACCAATAAGGCCATCACACTCATTTGGCAGTGTATTCTCGTCCGTCTCGGTTAGTGGATCCAGAGGCTCCTCAACTCCTCAAGCCTCTGCTCAATCGTCTTCTGAACATCTTCAATCTTCGCCATGATCTCATCGATCCGCTCCTTGAGTCTGAACATTTCAAAGTGCTGGTGCTGGTCGAATGCCTTCATCATCTTGGGACAAAACTGCAGAGCGATCTGGCGATCCTCCTCGAGAGTCCTGATGTGTTCAGCGTAGCGCTCGCCGTAGATGTCAAGCTTGCGTTGGAGGAACCTCTGACGGACAAAGAGCGGTATAAGGGACTCCATACTATATTTCGATTCAAGGGTTTCGTTGCTTAAAGACAGTGTGCTTGGTTATTAAGCAAGGGAGCGAGATGGGGGTGAAAGGTACGTGATTATTGACTTGATTCTGAATGAGCGTGGCTGTGTGGATCAACACTACGTGACGTATGATGAAGATGGTCGTACACTCGAGAAGTGAGAGTCGTTGAAGTGTTGGTTGGTTCGCGAGCCACCACGGGAGTTGTGGAACTATTAAGAACGTCTTGGCAGAGAAGCCATGTCTCTCATTGATTAGACCTACGTTATGACCTGGTCGACTGCGGAAGGTACATTAAATTCTCAAAAGTCTTCCGCCCTAAAAACCTTCAGTGTATAAGTACAGGAATAAGATTTCAATGCTGGCAGATCACAAATAGATGTATTCACTAAGCTATAGGCTTAGCCGAGAATAAATCATCCAGTCACTTGGGCATAAATAAATCACTGAAGAGGTTAGCCATGACATGACTGCTTTGTCGAGGCCACGGTGTAACAAGTATCAACGCACTCTCGTAGTATATACTTTAGCGGCTATGGAAATGCATCAATTAATTCATCTACGTAGGACATATAGTGAAAACGCATTATGGAACTAATTTGTTCAGGTAGAGGGCTATGGATATGATAGGAAGATGCCACATGGAAGGGCACAGGACGGGCAGAGAAGACAGGCATCGGAGGCTTCGGGAATCGCACTATCCATTCATACTTGCAGCGAGGAAAACCTAGAGGAACCATATGACCCATTTATACGCGCGGGACTGGGGGAAAGGCATTAAAAAGACCATCCAAAAAGGCAGAGAAAAAGACACAAGAAAAGACACAAGAGCACCCACCAGGAGAGATTCCTTTGCTACATAGTATAAATAAGAAACTATAAGTGATGGTTCTCTATTGCGTATACCTGTCCATAAGTAGAGTTGTAACACTGATATGGTTCGTAAGAAATACATTGAGTACTGCATCCTTCTGTCACCTAGCTCAGCTTGGCATCTAGGGCCATCTAAAATACTAACCGAACACGAAATATCACTTGCCCAATCTTTCATTGTCCTATTTCTTAATCATCCTTCCGAGAGACACGACCTAGATACAAAAGCTTTCGGTTTCTCTGCAGTTCCTCAATCAAATCCCTTCATTGAGTAAGGCTCTGATACTGTACCCCGTGTCCTCGGCGCTGGGGCTCATAGTCCTGAAAATAAAGACCTTACTATGGTGAGCCTCTCAATTGATTTCACGGTGGGGACGAGACTAACTTATCCATATTTATTCATAGCAAATAAAGATTTAAAGGAAAGACGAGCACTCGTCATACCGTGCTCCCTGCCCTTATAACAGAACTGTGGTAGATGCAGCTGGCCAGGGAGGCCTATTAACTAAAATACGCGCTTGTTGGAGGTCCAGTATGTTTTCCCTTTGCCATTTCAGTTTGTTTCATCTTGTTTCTGTTGGTACATGTATGCTAACTGGTGTTAGCTGGCTGATATGAGTTGGGAGAGGAAGGTGAGCTCGGCTGCTCACTGTGGATGCCGAGATCTCCTCTCCCTTCTATCTCTGCATCTGTAACGCTTACCCTGCGTCATCCAAATTTCCAAGGAAACGACGCAGAGGCCAGAAAGGGAGACCGAACGGTTCAGGCCCGTCTCCCTTACCTACCCTACATCCTGCTGTGGCTGCCGGCTTAAATCTCTAAAGGAACGACACAGAGGCCATGATGCGAGGCCGAAAGGTTCAGGCCTGTCTTCATCACCTACCCTACATCCTTCTGTCGCTGCAGGCTGAAGAGACTACCCCCTGGCAGACGGATGAAACTTCACAGTCGAGCCCGCGGCACTACTCACCTAACCCCGCATTGACAAATACCCACGGCAGTAGGAGAAGGAAAACCTACCCAGCTGGCGCTGTAATGACAGTTAACTTGTAGAGATGAGCATCTCTGGTTACAATCACGAGTAGTTGGAGAAACCAGCAACGTTCCACAAAGAAACGAAGAGAGATAATAGATGGACCCCGCCCAGACGGATAGTCTGCCCAGGGCAGAGCGGTAAGCCTTTCCCCTCCTGCATATTTGATGATCTCCCACTAACCCTAACCATAATATTAGGGACGAGACGAAGTTGTTAATAAATAGCGAAGTGAAAAATTCCTCGCTGTCTGAAGATGGAGTAATTCGATAGTGCGCAAGGACTCTGGTGCGGCGAGGCGATGGTGGCGTCGCAATTAGGTTCTCCAGGTGGTGCGGAGTCACACTTACTTGTATGTTTGAAATAGCAAACAATTCAACCAATAGCTCCTGTGCGGGTAGAGGTCAAGCAACCGAACTGGCCCACCCTCTGTTCTATATCAGAACCCCTCTTCGCCGCGGAAGACAATCATGAGCCATTGGGTGGACTAGCACTTGGTCTGTGCCATTTGCATGCGCTACCCATCCGCGGTTAGTTTTGTATATCATAGATTTGTACAAATACAGGGAAATAAGTTAATCTTTTGTGCTTTTGTAGCTTGTTTTGTTTTGTTTAGTCTTTGACCTTCTAGTACGGATACTTGTGCGAGGCGGTGGTTGAATCGGGAAGTTGATGGGCAGTGCGATGTTACTATAGCCTACGGTCTGCATGTAATTCACGAGTTAAACAGGAAGAAAAAAGGTCTACAGGGAAATGAGAATACTGTCATCGGTCATGAATCAAAGAATCAATAACTCCGTGTTCAGGCTATGCCGTTGGCTGGAGCCTACTCGAAGCCCCAAATAGATCAGCCGGAGCAGGAGATATCTGACGAGATTTGCGAGGGTATCTACAAGCTGCACGTGCTCACAAAGTGCACCTACCTACGCCATTTTCGTCGCCGTTTCCGTCTAGATCACCGCCTACGATAATCACTGAAATCTTCGGTGCTAACTTTGAAACTAACAGTCTTAAGGCATACGATGTCGCTAGGAGTAGGCGTCGAGGAACATCTACATACAAAGCATAACCCTATCGAGTTTGGCATAAAGCACATCCCAAGTTTAATCGAAGAGGTGAATACAGATATCCCGTCATCCTTCATTGAAAATAAATGTAGCATCAAGAACATATTTACTATCTTTTCCTGGGTTGAGAATATTGTCGATCTAGAAGAATTACGCAATCAGGTCAAAGAGATGCTCCGCGGTACATAATACCCACCCCCTCTAGTATCAGATCTACGACCAATTCACTTACGGGAGTAAATGCCAATACTACCCCTACCTACGCCACACGTAGTACACACAATCTAGTAGGACACACAATCTAACATTTATCGAACGATTGGAACCTATCCAACCCCTATAGTTACATCAGATAGGGTCTTTCCACATTGTTTCAGCTATGAACAATTCCAGGACGAGCTGCAAGGCTCGCATTCCTGTCAAAACAAAAAGGAAAATCTCAACCTCTGCACACCCAGTTCAAGATGAGCATGGGTAAGTTTCACTCTGTAGTTACAATAAGGCGCGGCGGGCTCTTTCTGAGCCTAAGTAGAGATCTCCAAATGATGGGATAGCAATAAAGTCTGTCATTACCACGTGAGCCCTCCAAGAATCAGGACAAAGAGGATTAAGGCAGTAAATCGTTAAGGTCTCCAAGGTTGTTTTATGAAATTTTGTCAGGGGGAGGGTGTTGAATGACATCTACCAGATGAAACACAACACCACCTAGAGCTTCATCGCCCACGTCGAGGGAGATGTCAAGCGGGGTGGTAAAGCAATTCAACCAGAAGTGACGGGAAGGTGATTAGAGGGTTTGTAGCATCAACATACAGAATCGAGAACCTGGTAACTATCTCTTATCGTATTTGGACAGTAATTGACATCGAGGGCTCTGATAAAAGTGCGAACAGGTTTCCCTACAGAACGTGAGAACAATAAATCACACCCCTTACGATTGGCTGATCCTAGATGTCACATCAGATCTCTACATCAATATAATGTTTGCACCGTTAGGAAATTCCATCTTCATTTGCCCTATAGCGCAGACTACTTCATGCAGGTCTACAGTAAAGTGCCTCAAGGATAGGCTGGGTGAGGTTGAGGCTTTGAAGCACGTAAACATCAGCCATTTTGTTTAACACCCCCAAAAGACCAAAACAATCAAGGAGAAACATTAAACTGATATAGGCGAGGAAGAGAAGGATATCGTCCAAAGATATGCCGTACTTGATACTCTCTACGAGATATCGTCTGACATCGAAGGGGCAGAGGAGGAAACGTTACTACACCATATTTCCCGGTATCTCCAATTTCTCGCTGCAGAAAGAGCCAGATTACCTACTCCACTCTCAGCACTACCGCTGTTGCTCCTACACAGAAAGGGAAGGGGAATACACCCTCCCAGGCTGCTAGCTACCAGCACTGAATGCGAGCGCTCCTCGCGGCGAAACTTGCGGAGGCAGAAGCACGACACTGAAAGATGTTTCTAGGACTAGGGACACTTATAGGCTCTCTTCCGGAGATCCTACCATGGCTCCCTCTACTGTCTTGACAGCTGATACTAAGCTCAGTAGTGCAGGAAATGAGGAGCAATCCGACGATGATTTTTCATGGATCCGGTCAAATGACATACATATACCCCCCAAGGAAAATACACGTATATACCATCTAAGCGTAGCATAATGGTACCCAAGCTCACTAATAAAAGCATCGATTGATCTATTTCCATAGCAGGTAGAGTATCACATGTAATAAAATATATATTAAGTAACTGGAATCGATTTGTTTCGTAAAACTCTGCAGGGTCTCAGGTACGAAGATCACTTCAATCAATGCTGGATTGCATGAACTACATGATAAGGCGCCCTGGGAAAAATCTACCGAGCTGAGCCCCGTATGATGTATTTAACTCCTCCAGCCCCCTTTAATACATATTTCATTGTTATTCATCCCCATAGCCCATGAACGCCTAGACTCCGTCGAGGATAGCAAGTACGTTCCTTACACAGGTGTAAATCCATACTCACTGTAGCCTTCATGCATGATGCCTCTATTTCCTCCAGTCAACGATTCAACTGATCGCCGAGGTGATCCCTGCAGCGTCACCGTAACTATAGCTACGCAACTTCATGCAAACATCAATGATTTTTGCCACAATCTCAAAATAGCCAATGTCACGAGAGGAGCTGTTATAGGAAATATAGAGAAATATTGAAAATAAGGCAACGGAGGAAACCTTATTGATATCAATGAGAAAGGCTCCAAATAAAACCATGCTATTTCAGCAACAAATATCTACCTATAGTGATTTCCCGCCGCCGAAATCAGAATGTAATCCGCAGCAATCACGCTTGACTTGCCCTTTAAAGTCTGACTCAATATGGGGGTTCTCGGCTGTGTTCATTAATTGTATGTCAGTCTGGATGCACATCTCTGATACCTTTGGAGGACCACCCACGAATACCCAGGAGGAGGACTCCACGGGTTGTAATTAAACGGCTCCATTTTAGTGTTGGGCGCATCTTCATCTTCATCATTTTCCAAATGTTCCTGTCCGACATTAAAGAACCAGTAATCGTACGTCAGATAAGCGCGGTGAGCCATACGATTGACCTCCAGATTTATATCACTACTTCCCGTTCTATACAAAGTCGGTGGGAAAGAGCCTCTCAAAACTTCGATTTGCGGAAAGCTATCCCGTGGTTGTTGTGGTGGGTTTCCTGAGTAGACCGGCATATGAACGGTGTTCCGGACCCGGGGCGGGTTGGCTATATTGAAAGATGGTTAGAAAGAGATTCTATAAACTGCCTAGTGAAAGGTAGCAATTCTAAATCAATAAGAAGCAAAGAAAAAAATTTGTTTTCACACCTGCGAACATAACCTTCTCCAGATCTCCGCTTTCTGGATGATGGAGGTGTAGAAACTTGATATCCTTTCCCTTAAGTGGTAAAAAGAAAAATGGCTTCCTTTTGCACAATTTATCATTCATAATGACAGATGCCCTTGTGCATTTATCGTCACGGTTGGTCTGCTTGGGTGCTGTTCCCTGTTCATCTCTTGACCCTTCGACATCTGTGATTCGGACCCGCTGTGTTACAGTTAGTGGTGCTTTTAATAACTCACCGCTGAGGGAGTAACTGACCTTGTGCGGCTTTGGCATCTCCTGAACCAGATTGTTATCCTCTTCATAAATGCGTTTCTGGTTCTTCTATTTTTGCTTGGTTAGTCCATCTCTCTTCATTTAAAGATGAGCTTGTTATTGAGACTTGGAATAGTCCCTTCTGAACTATCACGAATAGATTCCCGAGATTACCATTGTGATGAAGGCCTGCATCCCATCGACAGAACCTTCGTGCATATTTTCATACATCATCGTCGACTCAGACATAACGGTAGTAGCAAAGATGCCTAGAGAGATATACCCTTTGACCGTGAGGCGTATGTGGATTGTATCATATGAGAGGGAATATTGAGGCCAGATATTGTAGCTCTACGGACCCTCCGCAGCGAATAGGTTGTCACTGTACAGGTAAGCCCAATAAAGATGATGAAATAGTGGTATGGAGCACACACGTGTCCTTTTTAAATCAGGGCAAGTTGTAGTCGGTGCAACGTGTATTTATCCTGATGAGGCATGGTGATCTTCGATAACTTACAGCAAAACCTCTACGTACCGAGGCATTAGCCGATACAACAGCTCCCACTTTTGGTTCCTATAGATCATATGCTACGGGTGGTACCCCCATCTCCGGCCCTGATACAGATTATCAAGATACATCAACGCCTTCAGAGGGCGAGCTGCTATCATTACTTTACTCTAATGTAACAAACCACACAGCCGAATATTAACCTAGGTTTGGGGGGCATATAGATGGCTAAGTCAGATTTGATTTAGTAGCAAAAGTGGAGGGGATCAAATGAGATTGGAGATGTGAGTAGCACTAAGTAGCTCATCGCTTTTGTCTCCTCCTGTCGCCCTCAAGAATGCACTGTCGCTAGTTGTAAGGATAAAACCACAATTGAACACTTCCAGTTTCCAGGAGATTTATATTAAATCGCAATAGGCTTTTCAGAGCTATAATACAGAGAAGGTAGCAGAAAGTCAAGGTTGGATACATGAGTTCATAGCGGTGTGCGGCAGGGTTGGCAGGATAAGAAAGTTAGACTCTTCCGCAGAAATTATGTTATTTATCTGGTATTCGATCCAGGATTACGTGCTCTAGTATTAGTTCAACTGCAAACAAATTCCAGGTGCTAACATAAAATGTCATTTCTGCTGCCTGGCCAGGCTGCTGGGAGCTCGCACAAATAGTAAGAGGAATTTGGATGGAGCTGTCCTCATTGGTTAATTAAAAGGTCTAAATTCATTGCAACCAAATTCCCACACAAAGTTATACGGGCCAGATCTGAAACACTGGTCTTAGCATTGAAGCTAGGCCTTGGCAAATAACTCCACAAGATAGAACGTATTAACGCTGGAATTAAGATTGGTTCGATGGCTGCTGTATGGCTTATAAATTATATAAAGACCAGAGTAACCTGCAACTCTTGCCATCTCAGCCCCTTATAATAAATCATATAGTATCAGCAACACTCCTGAGTAATTCTTTGGGAAAATGATTTTGATATTACTGACGGCGCCTGTCATTGAAGAAATTCAGGCGGCAGAGTAGGATAAGAGGCACTTGACCGGAAAGAATGACGTTTTCCTCACCGCCGTTGCAGGAGGTGCTAGAATATCTTTTATAGCACCATGACATCCACCAACAGCCATATGACACACCTGAATCAAAAGGCGAATCATAGAATCTAGGCTAGACCGCGTTCTGAACACCCTGGATGATATTGATTGTTGGCTTCAGTGATTCAAAAGTACATGCGGAGCGACTCGCAATCTGCGCAAATATGATGTCATTTGTAGCATTATATATAGCCAGCCCCAGGTTAAAGTGTCCTTGCAATATGCTCGACACTTTGCCACAAATACAAAAAGAAGATCGTCAGGCGCCTATATCAAGAACGCGCGGATCAAGAAATAAAGAAAGGCACTGCGTAACTCATGTGCATCAACAAAGCACGAGCGAAATCAAACCCATAAAAAACCGCCAAGGGCGAGAACTGCCACTGGCCTTGCCTTTGTCGTCAAGGAAATGAAGAAAGCAAGAACCGAAGAAATATGAAACAGAAGAAAGAGTTGTTATCATTGGTATAGGCTTTCGACGCCCCAGACATTGCAACACGACAACATATCAGCCCTCAGAAAACGAAGGTAGAAAAAGGAAATCAGAAAGAAATTTTAAGAAAGGACTCCTTATGGCATCCACCGCAAATAACACCGCACTGTCGGTTTCGGACGGCTTCCATCTCACCATCCGTCATCATTCATACGCCAGTCATGACCATCACCAACCATACCTGCTCATTGATTAGTCCAAACTCGTCAAATAATGATTACTGATTAATGTGCCAAACCGGTATTCTGCATACGTAACCTAATCTTCTCCTGGTCCGCAATCCTTTGCTCCAGCTCCGCCAGCCTCCCCGTCTTGCTCTTATCTTTCTTTCCACGGTCACTCTCATTGAAGTAGCGAATCACATACGGCTCAAACGTCTCACTCAGCTTTGCCCAGCCAAGATTAATCTTGCAGCAGAGCATGAGCTCGCCGCAGTGGTCCTTCTCTCGGCTGACACGTTTCTTGTAGAGCACCTTAAGCGTCATCATGCACTCGTACAGGTTCTTGTACTCCTGGTTGTGCCTGTACATGGCACTCTGCCACCTTTCCTGGTTCGCGTCGACGAAACGGGTCATGTGGGGGTCAGATAGGATCTCGTACTCGCAGCGCTGGAAGCCGAGAATGAGCTTGTGAGCCTCGGATGGGCACCAGACGAGCGGGAGGGTGATGTTATTCAGGAAGTCATCAGCTTCCTTGGTGGCTTTGGCCGAGAGCTTGATGGTCATGGTGCGGAAGAAATTGATCATTTTCGGACCATCCTTGATCTTGCGGGTGAAAGGCATGATGAAGTGAGGCATCTTGAAGGATGATAGATAAGTTGTTGGAGAACCTTTTCTCGAGATGAATGGAGAAGGGAATGATGGTATTTGGGATGGAAGGATAAGAGACGACTGATGTTTGAAAGATGGAGAGATTGTGGGAAGAAGGAGAATGCGGCTCGTTTTGCCTCTGGATCTTGCAGGACGGCTGGAGGTTACACAGCTAAGATCAATGGAGCTAGCACCGATTATATCTCTTTGCTGCAGTGGATGGCTCTGGTAGAAGGGTAATGGTAAGGGGGCTTGTGCTATGTTCTGTCTGTAATTAATTGTGATTTTGGAACTTCGTACGTTAGTAGTTCAAAGAGATTAAGTAGGCTGACTATGAGCAGAGAATGATATAGAATTGACTATAGAATTGATGGCAGTGCTGGCAGTATAATAGTCCTCCCGTGATAATCTGATATGACCCTAGTCAAGAGCTGAAACGATTGTAGCTGCAAGACTGATTTGTATTTTCTCACAGGGGTCGTTATTCATTGAATTAGATGTGGAATTGGGAGTAGATAGACGTCAGCTCTAGCGTTCTTTCATGCATTCAACGTATAGCTTGAAGTATACAATAAGTCATCACTCAGATGCAGCCTCCATGGAATGTATGTACTTTCCCTGTTCGCTTTACAGCTTTGACATATGTAGCTTTAACTCGTATTAATCTCATCTAGTAATTCTCAAGGTAGTTTACCTTTCTCAGGGTCTAACAGATATGTCGATCTTGAGAGTTCGGGGCCTACGTTCTCCACTACGCTGAACTACACAGCCCGATCGGCCGAGTATCACTTAATTCAAGTACACTGTAGAAGCGGAACATTTGAACGTAGTACATATTGAATGATGTTTGTCTTTTGAACCATGCAGATGTAAAGTCATCATGCATCAACCCTCCCCTAGATTGGTGTCCCTCAAGTAATTACTGAAAGGAACAAGAGCCCGGGCAAACGAGCGATAAAGTATCATTTGAGCAAGTCCCTACTTCTGTGCAATTAAAGACAGTGATGGCATTCAGCCACCAGGTAACATAACGTGGAAAGACGTCCTTCGGAAAGACAGCAGGTAGTGGCAAATTGGGCACCTATGCGGGCCGGGAGAGTAGTTAATTTCTTTTTTGTTGGCTTGGGTGCACGTGTGAGATCTCCTAGAACCGTCAAATAGCTGCATGATATCTGATATATATGAAAGATCCGGTTATGAACGGAGAGAGAATGGGAAAGATCAAAGGAGAAAGGAGGTGGGTCAGTGTTCGGGATCAACTCTTTCGACCATTATCTCTGACCACACACACACACAACGACCAACGTTCAGCCTCAACAACGACAGGCTCTATCGCCCTCTTCTAGTTCCAGTTCCAGTTCCTCAAGTCACACTACCCCCACGCCCCCCCTTCTTCCTCATCTGACGGTCTCACTCGTGGATAAACATGGATCCGATCCACCCCAACCGGCGATCGCAAAAGAAGACAAGTGAGCTGGTGTCCATCAGTCTGTCGACAGCCGGTACCCCAGAGGCCATGTCTTATCCCATCTCGCCGCCCCAGCAAGCGTCATCCGTAGCTTGTCCACCAGTGCTAGATTTACCAGTGGACCAACAGCCAAACACTAAGGCGCCTAAGACTGACTTGCCAATTCTTGACCGACAAAAGGCTGACCCGCCAAAGATTGACCTGCCAGCATCTTCTCCACCCCAATATAGCCCATTCAAGATGGAACCATCAAAGGTCGACTCTACAAATCTTGAAGGGCCACAAGGCAATCTGCCAAAATCGGTACTCGCTGCGGGGGTTCCACCAAAAACCATTAAGGCGTACAACATTTATCAGTCGACCATCAGCCGGCCCCTAGCTGATCCACCGAATGGTGGCCCGCCGGGCAGCGATCCGGAGATTGACTCTCCTGTGCAGGTATGCACGCCAAAGGGCAGCCCTTCCGATGTTCCACTCGTCCCGGATGATGAAGAAGAAGCTTCCTTTCAGAGGGGCTTCACATACCGCGCCGCCGACATGTTCATCATGGACAGTAATGGCCGCAACGAGATCAAAGTCGAGTTTTGGCTTGGAACTCCCGAGGCCCACTTTATCAATCTTGATCTAAGGCCTAGGACCACGCCTGGATACAGCATGAACGATGCGAATCTCACCTTCAGGATGTACAACAAAACCACCTCGTCGAGCGGTGTCACAACATTCGATGAAAGGATATTCCACAGCGAGCCTGACACAGTCTACTGTCTACATCCGGAGCGTGGCTTGACCTATAGCTTTGACAATATTCCTGACCCTGGCGATGATACACGCCGCGGAATGCCCCCAGGGTCGAGCCTCCGTATGATGAAGGACAGGCTATTGTTCCCAAAGATGGATACACCGTTATATCACACCTCGATGCCTCAGGCTTCAAGCAGCGCAAAGACATGCCGCGAATATATCACCCCTCTACAGTCTGACCCTCAGGGAGGTCGATACCCCGTAAAGGTGACAGCAGCAGTGAACAATGCAAACACCAACACTTTTGCCAACTCCAACGACTGGGCAGAGCGTTCCTCCCCACTTCAATTTACACCCTCAGCGACAGCCAGCATAGCCTCCGACGACGACGATGAGGACAACTGGCCTGCCGGATTCATCCCAGAGCGCCTCCTATACAACCCTGCACTCCCAGGCGCCCCCAACGATCTCAGCGCCTTTATAGCAGCCCACAAAGAACAGCGCATCTTTGAACGCTGCAGGTGCGGCGAGCTCATTACCGCGGGTGAAGACCACTGCACTGTTGAAGCGGGGACAGACCGCCTTATGAAGGCTGTGGGCCTCGATATCCAGGACGACTACAGTGTTGCCAAGCGCATCGCGATGGACTTCTTTGTCGGGCACGAGGAGGGCACGCCCATCCATATCGACCCTTCCTGGTACAAGCTGGACCCGAACGAGTACATCCAGGCCACGGACAAGTACGCCGACGTCATGCGGCGCAACGCGCTGAGCAGGCACATGGACAATATGGAGGACCGGGTGATGCGGGCGACAAGCCTGGAGCTGGTCAAGGTGGGGAACATCACGAACGGCAAAGGGAGGGGGCTGAATGCGGTGAGCATGACTCCGGGGAGCATGGACTTTGCCACGAGGGATGTGGTTGAGAATGGGGCGGAGCTGGTGCTCGATGCGGGAAGGTGGGGGCTCGATTTTGCGAATTGGTTTGAGTTTGAGGATGCGTCGGAGGAGGTGGTGCCGTTTTTTTATGGGACGTATGATAGTGATGATGAGTTGATGGAGGCGGTGTGGAGCGGGATTCCGGCTTTCTGATGCGGTTGGGTGTTTGGGCTTGGTTTGACAGCGGAGGATATAGTGAATGCGCGGAGTTGGTTCTGAGGCCCGTGTCTTTGGCGTTTACCATCTACTGTAACTAAGGAGTGGTCAAGATCAATATCTGCAACTCTTCCCGTTTCTAGACTATTTTGAGTATGTTCACAGTCAATAGCACTTCATACTCTCGTCTTCGTTCCTTCTGGCCTTGACTCATTTCCGTGGCTTGATTGCTGTAGTTATCTGACTCATTCGGAGGTGATAAAATCTAACGGTAAGAGACTGCTGTCAACATGACTCCACGCTACCAAAGCTTTTGTTTGTTACAATTATAATAATAGTTACCACAGCTTGAACGAAAAACCTGAAGTGTTCCCCGTCTATCAGGTCACAACAGTAAGCTCATTAAGCTATCTCCTTCTACTTAACCGATGTTCCAGCTGCACACCATGTGCTTGATCATGTTCTAAGAAACGTCATGAATTCAGATGACAGTTTGAGAAGTATAAATCGTACAAGCCTAAAACACATATTTATACGCGTGGTAAGGTCCCTGGTTGACATATCCCAGTATAAACGATTCTGTTATTTATTAGAAAACTGCGCACTATCTCCCGCAGGCTATTCTCTTAGAACTTGTTGTTTTTATCTCTACATATGTACATGCATGCATCAATCAAACCTTCAAGCATGGATAAATAGATACATCTTCCCAAACGCTACAGCTATTAGTTCGACATGATGACCTGATAACCATCGTTTTCTTCTTAATTCCTAATTGGCCCTCATATCCCTCACGCATTACTAAAACGGATTTGAAGTAGTGACGATAACCCACGCTTCAATGAGGACTGCGCCTCTTCTTTAAAACCATCGTACGTTAGGATTAGTCGGGACCTAGACCATGGCAGTATAGACCAGTCTATGCACCCAGTTTCAAATGTGGCAATGAGTGCAGGCTTCGTCGTGGGTACATTATTCGAGCACAATCCGCTCCGGCACGGGTAATATTGTCGCGGGTTTACTCTGACGAGGGAGGGGTGTGAGGAGGTTGCCAATACTGGTCGCGATATTATATGCTGGGTCAAATCCTTTGGGTCTATGAGGTATTTTACAATGCTGGTTGTGGACACGAGGCCGATCATGATATATCTCTCGTTACAGCCACGAGTGACTGTTTATGACTTCGTCCTGGTTCACGTCTTGATGTGTAACTGACACATGGAGTTGATGGATAAATTTTGAAACTCCAAAGGTATGGTATTATGAAAACGGTTTAAGCCGGGTGGCAATATCCGCTTTTCCCTTACAGTAGAAAAGGACTATCTGGATGCGTGAAAGGATGTTCTGGAGAAGAGTTAAGGTTGCCGAAGCTTGGATATGAATTCCAATCGGGTTGTATGACTTAGTGTTGGCATCTGGATATATTTGTCTCTCGCGGTCGGACAATAAGGTTCATAGATTGGACCTCACAGACCGCGTGATCTGGTAGATTGAAGTTCTTTTGAGGCGATGGGCGTAACCTATAAATATATCTATGTTGTGGGAGGTATTGAAACCAGGCAATGAGCTTATTCTTCCAAGTCTCGAAGGTTTAGCTGTTTGTATGATGGGTAATGAAAAGTACCATACAGCGATCCTGCGTGCGGTGGGGGATCACGAGAGTGCACCTTTGGAATGATGTCTGAAGATCATATTGGGCAAATGCCCTGGGTACCCTTGATGATTTCTAGTGGGCTTAAGTGCCTGAGCTACAATAATCGCTGGGCAGTGACTGATTAAACGAAATGATATTAGTGTCCTTGTCTCAGCTACCGAACCTAGACGAGTGAAGGAAAATGACACCTATGTGCCCAAATCGGATACGCCACTTGGTATAAGCACCTAGATGCAAAAGAAACAAAAAATGCTAATTTCCCTCTGATGTCGGCACAGTCACTTTCCCAACGCATCTTTCTGATTTGACCGTGTAGGACAAGAAATAATTGATCCCACTGACACGCGGATCAAGGCCTCGAAACTGGTGTAAAGGGAAAGGGGGGGAAGAGGTGCCTGCACGGTGTACAGGCGGGGCGTATGTGCGCGAAGGGCGTGTCATTAATGTTTCTAGTAGTCAGTAAAGGTGATTGGTCTTGTCGGTAGAGCTTTGTGCGGCTGGTTATGGTGGCTGGGCCTGAGTTTTGTCATCGATGGAACAGAAATGACCGTTCTTCCTTCAGCTAGTCATCAAGAAATGTAAGGAGAGTTCGAGTAGTGCTGTGGTAGGGTAACATTGCACGAGATAACGCTAAGTAATAAATCAGCACATCTAACCAACCTAACCTGAATCAGTAAAATGATTCAAAACACATATGGTTCAAACACATATGGTTCACAGCCGTTGACAGGACACGATGTTCCAGAACACGCACGAGCAGCTGCAAATATTCAGAACCCGATCGACAATCCCCGGCACCCAACCACTGTGTGGCGCGGCGTACGGCGAAGGAAGGTATTTTCAAGTTTGGTACTTAGATCTACCAATGTTAAAGTTTACTAAATGAAGGCCTAGGTTACCAGAGAACACACTGGAGCAGAGAGCTTTATGCTGTCTACGATGCATCTCCAATATAACTTCCGTGAAGGCGACGGTGTCAAATACGATACAGCCGTAGTCTGTTACATCGCTTTTAGGGCAATATGGGGCATCACAGCAAGCAA
The DNA here is from genome assembly GCA_024713855.1 of Morchella sp. 2016-41. NCBI lineage: Eukaryota > Fungi > Ascomycota > Pezizomycetes > Pezizales > Morchellaceae > Morchella > Morchella sp. 2016-41. The sequence continues at coordinate 2,199,636 of JAMGZD010000002.1, read as the reverse complement.
ACGCACAACCCGATTCAAATATAGACCTTAGAATTACGGCCCAATCGCCCTTTTCTCTAAATTCTTAGGAACTGTACCTCGTGTTCATATCAGACACAATTCGTGTTGGTGGTGCTCTGTCCCGTTCGGAGTCGCTACCTATTTACCAGACAGTTTGATATATCGTACCCATTTAAGAGATAGGGAATCCAATGAGGTAGACAGAACATTGGGCTTCGTTTCCCAAATTCCTAAAATATCGCGAGGATGGTGGTCCTATTCCATATAAAGTAGCCCCTGACAGGTAGGTTTGATGAGGCAGCGCCGAGAACACAACGGACATAATATATTAGTAGAACTGTCCTTTTCTTGTACATGTACAGTAGAAATGTTGATCCTTTGCTTGGTTCTAGTTATGGCAAAGGCAACTGTGCCGAGTATTATGATTAGCGCACCCGAAGTGTACTACCCCAAAGTTGCTTCGGAATGTCCAAAGAGTGGGTTGCCCATCGAACGGACATTGGGAATAGTGAAATCTCCATTAGATGGAAATCCACGTTCAATAGGTAGAATCCGTGAATGTGTCCGAACATTTCCGTGACGTATGGGTATAACTGCTATACATATACTCTCCTTCTAACCCAGTACGAAGAATATATAGAATCTTGTTGTTCCGGGTATTTCGAAGCGCATAGGAGCATGTGTTACCTATCTAGACGATGTGAGTCAGGGAATCGCAACGTACCTAGAAAACCTGAAGCAGAATTATGACCAACTCTAAGGCTGTACCCCTTAACCTAGAGGGCTCCGAGAATTGGGAACCGAACGGTCAGGGCTCGAAGTACTATAATCATTCGCTGCATCTCTCCTTGGGATGAGAATCCGATCTCGGTGGGTTTGTTAAGGATTATGTGTTCATTGACTTGAGCCAGGCCCTTCGACTTGGCGTTGAATCATGGAGTCAACGACAAAGCTGTAGACGCAACATTTTGATCAAAGAATGCACGTGACCAAAGTCTTACCCGTGCCGAGAAAGCAGTCACATCTCCCGCACAATCAAGGAGGTTGTTAAGATACTAATAACCTGCACTCCAGCACAAACAGATGAATCTTTAAAGTCCTACATGCCACCCTTTTTTAGTAACCACCGAGCTCTGGTCTTATTCATCCAAATGTATTTCAATTTCAAAATCTCTAATTCCCAGCTCCCCTTTCCTGGAAGGTCTATGAGTATAAAGGTGACACGATAAGTAAATATCTCTTAGTCACCTTACCGTCCCATACACTAGAGAGAAAACTAATCAGCAATAGGTCACATACCAATCCACCACATCTCTATATACGTCTTATCTTCAGTTTTAGTCGCAGTCGAACTATCCTTACTCTCCGAGATTACTACCAGTCGGACCTTTGCCATGATGTGGCGTCAGACACGATCCTGTTCCATCGGAGAGTACAGACTTCCGTATATACCCTGTACTTTCTCTTTTTCAAAGCGCAGGAGTTGTTCTGTCCATTCAGCACTATCGCTGCTTTTCATCTTTCTCCTCCCCTGCTGCATGTTACCTTCGTATTCCCTGTTTTTGAGTGATTACCAGATGCGGATACAAAACTGACATTTAACAAGCTTCTCCACTTAGACCAATACAATAAGGTCCACAGACACCTTGGATTTGTTGCCGCACCCGGCTTGGGAGGAGATGTGCTGGTAAACGTGCTTTCGTGTTGTTCACTGTCACTGTCACTAGTTGTACGGAACACGCCGTTCTGTCGGTAGTCTCGGAGGAGTGAACAAAATGAAAGTAGGTTCATATTGCCGACTATGCCATCCTGGGTGGTTTAGAAGAGGTTCCGAATCTAGCATAAATTATCCCCGGAAGGCACGGAGCTTCGAAAGAGGGTGAGATAGTTCCATACTTTTTGTCGAACAATAGACTGGTTAAAACCTGCCGTTGTCTTGTTCTACCATTGAAGCGCAAATACTTCCCCTGCGCCTAGAGGACATGGGATTAAGGTCTGAACAAGATAAGAGTATGTTGTCCATTTTCACTTCTATAGACCTTGAAACAATTCCATCAGACCAACCAGGGAGTTTCCCATCGCAATATTGATGAGCATAGATGTAGATAACTGGCAGTGGGGATTTCTTACGACGCTACAAGATGTCTAGATCCACTGCGGTGTATAGCGGGGTTCTTGTTATTCACTGTGAATATAGAATTAACAAGCTCGCGCAGAGGAAAGATCAAGAAACGAGTTTCCAGTCGTCTTCCTTTTGGACCCTCCGGCTCTACGTGCGTGTGTTTTATCCCATTCGTAGGCCGTACGTCTTGGTGTCCATGGTCACGGTTATATGCTTGGCGTTTGGTTAAAACAAGTGCTGGTACCTGGTGTAAAGGGACTGTAATGGGATATCAAAAGATAAGGCAAGTACTAAGCAGTAGTTCTGTAGTTTTTAAACAAGTAATATTGTAGATCGGACTCCGCTCGCTAATACTGAAGGCTCTCTGATCCCCTCTAGCTCACGGGCATCCGCTCTCCTATTTATACATGATTGGCACCCTTATCCGGGGCCGTATTCTATCTAACACATTCTATCTCGCGTAATACCTTTGACTCACAAATGCCGGCTATCGGGTTGCACTATACTATTACGTTGGTCACCTTCTCAAAGGAGAACAGCCTGCAGCCGTCAGCCCACCACTCTCGAGGTGTGCCGCCTAATAGTCTTCGTGCAGGTGTGGTCGCACACGGCGCCCCCACCCCCTCGATACCTTTCTATGCTGGTCTCCGGTTACCCGTCCTTCCTTCACAACCACTCACTCGAATCTCCCGTAACACTACTCCCCCTTCCTAGACGTCGCCCTCGACCGTTAAAAACCTTCTTCTAGAAAAAACCTCGTAAGGAAAAGCTATAGACAAGGGAAAGGTATCGAGGCTAGTCCTTCGTAACTCTTCGTCGTTTGTGGGTTGACCGGGCTCCTATTATGGACGCCTGGCTTCGGGTATGGGGACGAGTGTTAGCCGATGGTTGTACGTTCTCGTCCGCTAAGGCTTCTTGAGGTTCAGGTGTCGCTATCCGTTTCCTGGTATTCTGTTGCCTAGCGGGGTTGGCGTCTTCTCGGTATGGGCGTAGCAGCATTTCGTGGAATACGTTGTGGACCTTCCATTCTACCGGTAGGTCTAACCTGTATGCCCGACATCCGATCGTTGCTGATACTTCGAAGGGTCCGGTGAACTTATCCTACCACTTCCCGTATCCACCGAGGTTCCGGGTATCGAGCAGTACCTTTTGTCCGATGCTGAACTGTTGTGGTACTGGCCCCTTCCGAGATGCCATCCTGTCGAACGTTTTCTGAAGGGTTTCTCTTGCCAACTCGTGGGCTGACAAGAGGTCGTCAAGGTATGCGTTTCCTTGACCGTCGAGCTTCTCCAACTCCACTTCTGTAGGCCAATGCATCCGAGGGTGGAAACCGTAGTTACAATAGAACGGTGATTGCCCTATGGACGAGTGCTTCGAGTTGTTGTAGGAGAACTCACAAATCGGTAACAGATCCTTCCACTTCTTTCCAGTGCCTGCTGTAAACGCCCGTAGGTACAATTCCAGGTGCTGGTTAGTCCGCTCCGTCTGTCCATCCGTCTGGGGGTGAAAGGAGGTAGACATCCGTCTCCTAATCCCTAGTCTTTCCGTGATGGTGGCCCAAAAGGCCGAAACGAACTGGGTTCCTCGATCAGACACAATGCTCCGAGGTAGGCCGTGGAAGCGCCACACTTCCTTCACAAAGGCGTTGGCCGTCTGTTCCGCTGAGATTCCAGTCATTGGTATGAAATGCGCCATTTTACTGAAGCGATCCACTACCACCAAGACGTTCCGGAATCCTGACTTCTCTTTTGGCATTTCCACTATGAAATCCATTGAGATGTCCGTCCAAGGTGTGGCTGCTAACTCTAGGGGACTTGGAAGAGACAGGTGACGGCGACGTTGCTTAGCTCGTTGGCAGACGTCGCAGGTGCTGACGTAGTGGCTGACATCCTTGGTTATGCCCGGCCACCAATAGTTCCTGTCAATCAATTCCAGGGTTTTATCCCGCCCTAGGTGCCCCGCGGCTGGCGTATCATGGTGATCTTCAATCACCTGCTTGACCGCATGACCTGGTACTATCCAGCGCCCTCTCCGGGTCGCCGTCTTCGTATCCGGGTCCCATGCCGGGAGAGTCTCTGCGTCTTCAGACGTGATTGCTCTCCGGCTCCACCTGTCATCTGGGTCTGCGTCAGGGAGTGTGTCCAGCACGACGGTTCTCCGAACCCATTGATCCCCCAACTCATACCAGTCCTGTTGAACCAACAGTGGGAGTGACACCCCTGGTATGTCGCACCATCGACCAAGCTCAGTCCATTCCTCAGCAGGTTCGCCAATTATCTCCGGGCCAGGTTCTATTCTGGTCCTTCGAGCGAAATGATCCTCCGTTAACAACTGTTTTACGGGTTGTTCTCGGATTACTCCCCCTTCCATGGCGTACTCCGGGCGCCTGGTTAATGCGTCGGGCTTCCCGTTCTTCTCGCCTGGTCGGTAATGGATTTTGAATCGAAAAGGTCCTATCTTTTCGGCCCAACGTGCCTGCCTTCTGGATAACTTCTTAGTCGTGGTGAAGTATTGAAGGTTCTGATGATCAGAGTGTATCTCGATGGGGATACTAGTCCCTTCGAGCCAGTGTCTCCAAGTCAACAGTGCGGAAACTATAGCGAGCATCTCCTTATCGTAGATCTCGTAGTTCACCTCTGCTTCGTTGAACTTGCGACTGTGGTAAGCTACGGGGTGTAGCAGACCGTCTTCGAACACCTGGGAGAGCACCGCAGCTTCAGCCCAGTCGCTGGCATCTGTTTCAAGTATTGCCTGGCGATGTTCGTCATAGTGTCGGAGTATTGGTGCGGTCGTGAACCTCTTCTTGAGTTCATCGAAAGCGTCCTGCTGCTCTTTGGCCCATTTCCATTGGGTACCCGTCTTCAGTAAGTCCGTCATTGCCTTGCAGACCCCCGAATATCTATGGACAAATCGTCGTAGGAAGTTGGCGAAGCCCAAGAAAACTTGTAAATCCTTAACCTTTGTGGGGACTTGCCAATCAAGAATCGCCTGCACTTTCGTGGGTGAGACTCTCGTTGTAAGGCGGTGGACGAGGGACCTCGGTTAGAGGTAGGTAAAAGAGGTACGGCGGGTGGCCTAAGCACACAACAGCGGTCGCTAGAACTTCGGATACGAGTTCTAAGCGAGGGATGGTCGTACGTCGGTTAGGACTACGAGGCGGGACGGCGGGTACGATGCGGTACGATATGTAGAGAGTTGAACAGCGTTTATTAATAGTAACAGCGACTCCGAAGAGGAGAGAAACAGCGATTGAGAGACAAAGTATACGTTCACCTATTTACTAGTAAGGTTGAACAAGGAGAGAAGGAAAGAAAGACAAAGGAGACGACGGGCAATATATATACAAGGCAACATGACTAATCCGCATATGAAAACTCTTCCCTGTCCCTTCCTTCCGATTCCATCCCTTTCCAACCCGACTCTTGGCACGCCGTGACATAAAGTACCCTCCTCCTTCAGGCCTGACTCCTGTTAGGCCTAGGTTTGCGGGGGTATTGAGCGTGGAACTGAGCGACCAGTTCGGGGGCGTGTTCAAGGTCCTCGGGGGGTTGCCATGAGGCGTCGGCGTATCCAGCGTAACGGACCAAGTATTGAAAGCGTCCTCGTATGCGGCGGGAGTCCACGACGGCGTCTACTTCCCACTCCTGTTCTCCTTCTACTTCGACAGGCGGCGGCGGCGGTTGTTCTTGTCCCGGTACTGGGTCCTGGGCGGCGGGGGACAGCAACGAAACGTGGAAGACTGGGTGTACCTTCATGGAGGCGGGCAGCTTGAGCTCATAAGCGTAAGGGTTAATCCTTCGTTTGATCTCGTATGGGCCGACCTGCTTCCAATCCAGTTTCTTCGAGGATCGCTGGGTGTGGAGGTTCCGCGTGTTGAGCCAGACTTTATCTCCGACCTCATACTTCGGCGCGGGTGTGCGGTGTGCGTTAGCGAACTCTTCTTGTATCTTCTGGGATCGAAGCATCTCAGCGCGGAGGAACTCGAAAACTTGTGACATGTCGCGGGCCATACCGTTGGCTTGGTCCTCCTGTGTGGTTCTTCCGTGAGTGAGAGGGCCGAAGGTCATGCGCGGGTGTTTGCCGTAGTTAGCCTCGAAGGGAGACATCTTGGTGGTCTCAGAAGTGTGGTTGTTCGCCGCGAACTCAGCCATGGGGAGAAATTGACTCCAGTCGTCCTGTTGGTAGGATACATAAGCTCGGAGGTATTGTTCCATTACCGCGTTGATTCTTTCCGTCTGGCCATCGGTTTGAGGGTGGAAGGCCGTGGAGTATCGGGGCTTGATCTGCAGGCGGGCGCAAAGGGACTTCCAAAAGTCCGACGTGAACTGTGTGCCACGGTCGGAGACTATGTTATCCGGGAGGCCATGCAGCTTCCATACGTGGTCCAGGTACAAGCGGGCGACGTCCTGCGCGTTGGCTTCTTCCGTAGTGGGCAGAAGGTGACGCATCTTGGTCAATCGGTCGACTATAACCAGAATGGCGTTATGGCCGTTCGAGGCGGGCAGACCGGTGACGAAGTCCATTGATACGTCGGACCATGGGGCCGCGGGGATCGGTAGGGGACGGAGGACCCCTTGTTGGCGGTTGCGGGAGGCCTTGGACTGTCGGCAGATGTGACAGTTCCGGACGTATTGATCGACGTACTTTCTCATAGTGGGCCAATAGTAGTTGCGGGTCAGAAGTTCCAGGGTCTTAGCGCCTCCGGGATGGCCAGCGGAGGGTGCATCGTGGTGGTCATAGGCGAGTCGGAGTTGGAGGTCGGCGTCGTTTGGTACTAAGATGGCTCCTCGGTATAGGAGCCAACCGTCGGGGGACTTGGAGCACTCCGAGAGGGAAATTTCCCTGGAGTGCTTGGTGCCATCGTTCAGCATTTGGAGGATCTTGGTGGGGAAACTGTCAACTTGGTAAGCATGGGTCAACATTTCCTGAACAGAGGACGATCCTTGGGCGGCTTCATTTGCGAAAGAAGCCGACAACAAACCAAGCTTTATCTCTGTGGCCAGATTTTCCGTCTTCAGCATCACCTGCGACTGGTGGCCGAGCCTTTCATCCCCCTCCTTGGGGAGATCTCCTGATCTCCTGGTCAATGCGTCGGGTTTACCTCCTTGTGTGCCTGGGCGGAACTGGATGACGAAGTCGAAGCGGGATAGGAACTCGGACCATCGGGCTTGGCGGCGATTCAACATCTTCGTGGTCATGAAGGACTCGAGGTTCCGGTGGTCGGACAGTACCTTCACGGGGAATCGCGCTGATTCCAGGTAGTGGCGCCATTCCTCAAACGCTCGGATGATAGCCAGGAGTTCCTTGTCGTAGATCTCATAGTTGCACTCCGGGGGGGAGTGCTTCTTGGAGAAGAAGGCTACGGGGTGGAGAACACCTTCGTCATCGTATTGCGATAAGATTGCGGCGGAGACGTAGTCGGAGGCATCTGTTTCGACAGTGACTGCGCGGTCGGGGTCAAAGTGCCTGAGGATTGGGGCGGAAGTGAAGGCATCCTTGAGTTTCTGGAATGCCTCTTGTGCTTGCGTTGTCCACTCGAACTTGACTCCCTTCTTTGTGAGGGCCGTAAGGGGGCTTACCACTCGGGAGTAACCCTTGATGAAGCGCCGATAGAAGTTCGCAAAGCCTAAAAAGGCTTGAACCTCCTTGAGGGTCCCAGGGGAGTCCCAATCTTGCACTGTGGAGACCTTTGAAGGGTCCATCTTTAGTCCTTCGGGGGTGAGGATCATGCCCAGGTATTTAGTCTCCTGAACATGAAACTCGCATTTCTCCGGTTTCAGGTGGACATCATTATTGGCCAAGATGGTCAGGATCTGCTCGACGTGTTCCTCGTGCTTCTCCAAGGTATCGGAGTAGATGAGTATGTCATCGAGGTAGGCCGTCACAAAGTCGTCCAGATGGGGGCGCAGAAGGGTGTTGATCCAATGTTGGAAAGTCGCCGGCGCATTTGTCAGTCCGAACGGCATCACCGTGTACTCGTATAGGCCCTGTCTGGTCCGAAAGGCCGTTTTCCACTCGTCACCCTCCTTGATGCGGATTTGGTGGTAGCCTTCGCGTAGGTCCAGTTTGGTGTAATACTTGGCCTTGGCTACTTGCATCAGGGTCTCGGGGAATAGCGGCAACGGGGTGCGGTTCTTGATCGTCATCTGGTTGAGCTTGCGGTAATCCACGCAGAGACGTAGTGATCCATCGGCCTTCTTGATGAACAAGATTGGTGCGCCGGCAGGGGACTCGGAGTAGCGGATGAATCCTCGCGACAGGTTTTCGGTGATGTAATCCCGGAGAGACTTCAGTTCCTCCCTAGTCATGTTGTACATGGGACCGAAGGGGGGTTCTTGGCCCGGTTCCAGGGCGATGGCATGGTCCTGGGGACCGTGCGAGGGCAGGCGATTCGCTTCTGTTTTCGAGAAGAGGGCTCCGAATTTCTGGTAGCGGAGCGGCAGGTGGTCAAGCACGGGGTTGGCTCCCTTCAGGACTGCGTCGATGGCGCGGAGCGAAGCACAGAACAGTAATCCCCTCCTGTTTTTGATCAGGCGATGGAAGGGAGCGGCCGCTATGGAGCATACCGAGATGGGCGGTGTGGGTGTAGGTGGTGGAGGAGCGGGCGCGTGCCTTCTGGCGGAAGCGGTGGACGCCAAGCAGTTACTACGGCAGAACTTGGAGTCGAAGGTGACTCGATTATCCTTGGGCCGGAGACAGACGTCATGGCGGCGCATCCACGGGATTCCCATTACGATTGGGAAGTGACCTAGCTTCGTCACAAAGAACGGGGCGTCTTCTTGGTGACCTCCGATATTCAGGGAGAGTTTCGCTACATGCGTCACTGCTCCTGACTCGATCGGTCGGCCATCGATGACTTCCAGGGCTCTGGCTTCGCGGAGTGGGGTGATGGTGATGCGGTGGGCCTTCGCGTATTCCGAGTCGATGAAGGCGTACCCAGAGGCCCCGGTGTCAATGAGCGCTTTGGCGGCGATGGGGGTGGACCCTGGTTGTGAGAGGAGGCAGTCGAGTGCGAGTTGATCCTCGGATAGTTCTTCCTCCGTGAGGGCGGCAGCGGCGGAGACTACGAACTTGGGTGCGGGTGGTGGTGGCTTCTGCCCCTTTGGTTTGCCAATGTTTACCAAAGGGGCATGGCTTTTAAAGCCGGTTGGGACTTAGGGGCAGAGGCTACGGGCGTGAGGACGGCGGGGGTTGGTACAGGGACGGGTGCAGGGGCGACAGCGGCAGGTGATCTCCAGTTGGCGACAGAGTGGGCCCTAGGGGTTCGTCGTTTGGGTTTGGGCGGCTTTGTGGTCCGGGCAAGTTCGGCTTGTAACTCCCTGATCTGGTCACCAGCCATGACCACGTCGACTTGGGCGTCCTCGAGCTCGTCTTGTGCGGCCCTGAGTGCGACTTGTAAGTCCTCGACGTAATCCCGTGTTTCCATGGCCTCGATTTGGGCGTCCTCGAGCTCCTGCTGGAGGCTCTCGACTTCTGCGGTGGCGGTGGAGGCTGCAGCGGGTTCGGGGGCGGCAGTGAGGGCGGATAGGCAGGCGGTGAGGAGGTCGTGAGCCTCGGTGAGTTCGAGCCCGCAGTCCCCATCTTCCGGGAGCGGGCCGTAGACTTCCAGGAAGACCTGGAGGCGGGCAACGAGAGTAGCCGTTGGGGTGGCGCCGTAGCGCGTTGTTCTGTTGACGATTGTCTCGTCTTGGGTTGGGCCCGTGAAGGCAGCAGCTAGGTGGCCGAGTTCATACCCGGTGGTGGTGACGGCGAAGCGACACTCGTGATTGAGGTCGTACTTGCCGGAGTAACGGGCCAGGTCGATGTCTGCGCCATAGGGCCTGGGCCCGAGGACGTTGGCTACTTCTACCCGGGAGGAGCATTTGAATAGGACGAGATAACAATAATCTCGTCGGCGGTGGAGGGCACGGATGGTGCGCCAGGAGCGGGTGGTGAAGAAGGTTTTCACCGGTGTGAGCAGCGGGCAGGGGCCTTGTGGGGCGAGGGACAGCGAGTCGGTGAGTGTTGGCCATTCGGGTTGGGGAATAAATTCTTAAGTGTCTTCAGCGGACGCCATTACAGCGTGGTGGGGATTGTGTGGGTAGGCAGGAGTTGGTTCAACCTTAATGTAAGGCGGTGGACGAGGGACCTCGGTTAGAGGTAGGTAAAAGAGGTACGGCGGGTGGCCTAAGCACACAACAGCGGTCGCTAGAACTTCGGATACGAGTTCTAAGCGAGGGATGGTCGTCGTCGGTTAGGACTACGGCGGGACGCGGCGACGATGCGTACGATATGTAGAGAGTTGAACGGCGTTTATTAATAGTAACAGACTCGAAGAGGAGAAACAGCGATTGAGAGACAAAGTATCGTTACTTTACTAGTAAGGTTGAACAAGGAGGAAGGAAGAAAGAAAGGAGGCGGCGGGCAATATATATCTGACAACATGACTAATCCGCGTATGAAAACTCTTGTGTCTTCCGATTCCATCCCTTTCAACCACTCTTGGCGCGGTGACCGTTCCTTTCACTGACAATAAAGCGAATTCTACGCCGCCGGCCAAATCGTCGTCTTCTCCGGGTTACCTGTAAAGATGGTGCTGGCGCAGCCTATCTGTAGCGAACCAGAGCAACATGCTCTTCTTTGGTCTTTTAGTACATCAAGATATCGTAGGTAGGCCCGATGCCTTCATCTAGTAGATCCTTGAAAATGGTATTGATTATGGCCTGGAATGTCGCCGGGGCATTGGTCAAACCGAAAGGCATCACCTTATACTCGTAGTGACCATACTTGGTCCGGAAAGCCGTTTTCCACTCTTCTCCCTCCTTGATACGTATCAGGTTATACCCATTCTTCAAGTCAATCTTGGTGAAGAAGGTAGCACCCTTGGTCGCGTTTGCTAATTCGTCCATGAGTGGGAGAGGATAGCGGTTCTTGACTGTCAGGGCGTTTAGGCCCCCGTAGTCCACGCATAGCCTCAGACTCCCGTTTGCCTTAGGCACGAAGAGGATTGGTGCGGCAGCAGGGCTTGAGGAGGGACGGATGTTGCCCGAGGCTAACATCTCGTCCAAGTACTCTCTCAACGCTTCCTGCTCCACTGGAGAGAGGGGGTAGATGGGGCCCCACGGTGGTTGCTTCCCGTCCATGAGTGGGATTGTATGATCCCACTCCGAGAACTCTGGTAGACTCTGTGCTCCCTCGGCAGAGAACACGTCTTCGTAGTCCTTATACTCGGGGGGATGTTCTGAGACTGACCCCCGGTACTTCTCATCCAGAAAGGGTGATGCTCATTCGAGTAGGAGGTGACGGGGTCGCAGCGTAGTAGTCTTATTACTAGCTCGTCCTCATCGTCTTCTTCTTCTTCTACCTCTCGAGCGAGGATAAGGCACCCTTTACCCTGGCAATACGTACTATTGAAGGAGATGGCATCTTCTCCCCAATGTACTGTAGGGCGGTGTTCTGATAGCCACCGATGAGGGATGACTAGGTCTTCCGCTGCGAAGTCTCCGACTTCACAGGTAACGGACCTGTCTAGGTGTGAACCTATTCGTAGGGAGAGGGGGTAGGTGACATGGGTGCCTGAGTTAGGCATAGAGGTCCCATCGGCTTGTCTGATGTTGAGTGGTGGTGTTCGGATTTGGAGGGGGATCTGGTGTTTTCTCACACAGTCCCATGACATGATCCAGTCTTCCGTTCCGCTATCGACCAATGCTCTCGTTATGCATGAGCCGTGTGCAGGTGAGTGAGGTTCTGACCAAGAGATTTCAATCTCGAGGCCGGTTTCTTTGATGGAGGATGACATTGTAAGTTCGTTGTGGGTAGATTGGTCTAGTTCTTTGTTGAGTATGAAGTGGAATGGTTTTTTCTCTGCTTCGAGGGGGGATGCCCGGCTTTATATATATACCCAAGTGCGGGGTAACCTCCGGTGCCTCTTCCTATCAGCAAATGACTCATGACAAACAAGTATTTTGTGTTACTGGCGGATTTTTGCTGCCTAGAGTGCTCACCGCCCTCATGCTGCATCCCAACAGTAACTACTTGAGTGTTTAAAGTTTATCACATGATGGCCATTCGGTCACTTTTGTTCCTTTTGTTTTGTAGATATATTTTATTTCCGTGCCCCGTAGATACAATAATTTAAGAACTCCCATAATGAAACTTAATCCTCCAAATTCGTGATCCTCGATCTAAACGCCTGCGTTTGTGTCCCTACTTTCTTCCGCTTACTCCCCTCTTCCTTGTCCTTTTCTCCGGAAGGACTCCTTCCTCTTTTCCTTCTGGCTTGGTTCTGGGTGGTAGCTCGGACGATGCTGGTAGCGAAACAGTCTCTCGTGGAGTGGTTATCTCTTCCACAACGTCGACATTTGTGTTCGTTGTACCATTTGTCCTTCTGCTCCTTGGTAGCACCCAGACTCTCCTTGAGTTTCTCGCTTTGATCTTCCTGTCGTTTTACGGACGGTTTATCTCTGCGTTGCCGAGGGGGTTGGGATGTGGGTTTCTGAGGAGCTTTAGGGGCGTCTCTGCGTCTTAAGATCTCGTGTCTAGCCTTCACATCCGCATCTTTTCTCCCCACTCGTCGTACCCATGCCAGCCAGTCAGGGAAATGCTCGGGCTCTTCGATGGCCGCCGACAGTCTTGTTTCTAACGAGGAGTTTATTCCTGTTAGGATCATTGACTTCATGACGGTTGAGCCCACGTTTGCGTCCCACTCCAGGTTCTGCATCTCATTTAGGTAGTCATCGATGGGTCCGGTTTGCCTTAGCTTGTCCATGTTTTGTTTGGCTTGCTCTTGGCTGGTCCGATTCCCATACTGGATGAGGAGCTCCCTCTTGAATTTTTCCCAAGTTCCGAGCTTAGGTTCTACACTAAGCCTTTCCTTGTAATTCTTCCAGAAGCTAGCCGCACTACCGGCGAGTTCGAGGGATGCCCACAGGATTTTCACCTTGTCTGACCACTGGACCTTGGGTTGGAGCTCAATTGAGGTCTCCATTTGGTCGATCCAGTGACGGACATCCTGCTTTGGGTCACCATTGAAGGGGATTTTGGCCTGTTTGGGCCCATCGTTCCGGTAGGTGGCCTCAGGGTGAGTGAGGAGGGTATGGGGACGGCGTTTCTGCCTGTCCTGCCCCCTACTTCTGCCCTTCGGGTCCCTACTTTCATCGCTGGATTCCGAGCTATCGGATGGGTCTGGGTTACTACGCCTAGACCTTCCTTTACCCCCTCCATTACCTCCTTTCCCGCCGTTTCCTCCGTTCCCCCCTACTGGAGTTGCCTCTATTATGATTGGCTCCAGGGGTTGCTTGGAAATGCGACTGGATAATGAGCTGTGGCTCCGCACCGATTCTACCTGGGGCTGCTTCCCCTCGTCCTTCTTCCCTCCAGCGGTCTTCCATTGACCCTGGGCGAGCTCTACCTCCCTGATTGCTTCCCTGATCTTTCCCGTCATTTCCTCTTGGTCCACCCTCCTGGCTTCCTTAAGCGCATCGACTGCAGCAGTGATCGCTTCTTGGTTGCCGGTTTGGGCATCGCCTCTGTCTGCTTGAACCTGTGCCAGTAGAGAGTCTATTCTCAACTGTTGGAGTTCTTGCTGGGCGAGAGTTGTGGTACGGAGCTGACCGAAAAGATCTTGGACGTGTGCCAACTGGCCCTGGGCCTGTTCGCAGACCCTGGCATCCATGCGGACCAAAGCCTCGGCCAGATGGTTCTGCTTGGCGTCGCTCTCCTGGAACTTGGAGGTGAGCTCTTCTATCAGATTCTGGTTGGCCGCGTTGATCTCGGCGATGGTTTTCTCGTGGTTCCGCAGCAGCTCCTCGATTAGGGGGACGTTCTGCGTACGGATGTCCAAGGCGCTGACCCCTTGGTGTAGCCCAGCGACTACCTGTCCTCCTTGCCTCTCTACCTCTTTCCTGACCGTACGATGCAGGGGGGTTTGGGGCAGGTCCTCCTCACTTTCCTCCTCGACCGTTTCCACTCTCCCCGAGCGCCTCTGAATAGTGGATGACCCTCGGGTGGGGGTGGTGTAGGGAGATCTCTCCCTGTAGTCTCTGTGGGGTCTGCGAGAGACGTGGGGGGCCTCCTGCGGCCAGAGGTTGGCGACGGGCGTGTCCCTCTGCCGCCTGGGCTGGGACTGCGCTACGTGGGTCCTCTGGTCGCGCAGGACGATGGCTTCCTCCATGTTGATATCGTCCTCGTATGTTAACTGATGTTGGTGCGACATCTTGGAGGGCTTCGATTGGCAGTTCTGGACGTCGCTTGCACCAAGGTTGTGGAACGAACCAAGGTACAGGGTGTGCGAGATTGTAGGAGTTTTGAGTTAGAGTAACCTTGATGGGAGGAAACTCTGTGGGTCTGAGTATTTCAGGATCGACTTCCTGAAAGTGACAAGTGGTTTGAGTTTCTGCGAAGAAACCTTGTGAGTGTAGGTATCCGCAGTAGAGATGTTCCGCACTTCCTCGTTTGACGATGAATGAAGTGGAACAGGTGGGGTGCATAGAGTACAAACTCTAGATATTTCTTTCTGTGTTCTTAGAGACAAGCGCACGGTGACTATCCGTCACACAATATACTCAAGTCTTTTTGGAACTAGGAATGATTTATCTTCGAGAGTGGTACTGGTCTGCGGTGTGGTAGGCTTTGTAAGCGAGTCGGATAAGAGACAATATAGTGTAATGGGATATCAAAAGATAAGGCAAGTACTAAGCAGTAGTTCTGTAGTTTTTAAACAAGTAATATTGTAGATCGGACTCCGCTCGCTAATACTGAAGGCTCTCTGATCCCCTCTAGCTCACGGGCATCCGCTCTCCTATTTATACATGACTAGCACCCCTATCCGGGGCCGTATTCTATCTAACACATTCTATCTCGCGTAATACCTTTGACTCACAAATGCCGGCTATCGGGTTGCACTATACTATTACGTTGGTCACCTTCTCAAAGGAGAACAGCCTGCAGCCGTCAGCCCACCACTCTCGAGGTGTGCCGCCTAATAGTCTTCGTGCAGGTGTGGTCGCACACGGCGCCCCCACCCCATCGATACCTTTCTATGCTTGTCTCCGGTTACCCGTCCTTCCTTCACAACCACTCACTCGAATCTCCCGTAACAGGGACATGGTTCAAGTCTCAATCCTGATCTCATTTCATCAGCTTCTGAGAACAGAGGCACGAGTGCTCAGTAGGCCCGTTACCTGGGCTGCTCAAATTCCATCCATTTAATGTTAAAGCTACATACATATACATCAGGACGATAGTAAGAAGAAGGAGTGAGTGCAAAGGAAGGAAGCAAGGGACGGTGAAGAAAGCAATATGGTGCTGGCTCGCGCCAGCAAAAGAGTTCGCAGCCGTCTCGACTGTTACTTCTCTATCTACGTGTTTTGGGATATCAAAAGAGGTACGGCAATGCTAAGCAATAGTTCTGTAGCTTTTAAACAAGTAATATTGTAGATCGGATTCCGCTCGCTGATACTGAAGGCTCTCTGATCCCCTCTAACTCACGGGCATCCGCTCTCCTATTTATACATGATTGGCACCCTTATCGGGGCCGTATTCTATCTGGTACATCTCTATCTCGCGTAATACCTTTGACTCACAAATGCCGGCTATCGGGTTGCACTATACTAGTACGTTGGTCACCTTCTCGAAGGAGAACAGCCTGCAGCCGTCAGCCCACCACTCTCGAGGTGTGCGCCTAATAGTCTTCGTGCAGGTGTGGTCGCTGGCGCCCCACCCCTCGATACCTTCCTATGCTTGTCTCCGGTTACCCGTCCTTCCTTCACAACCACTCACTCGAATCTCCCGTAACTCTCCCACTCCATGGCCGCGCCGCCTCGTAACCTTTCTATAGTAAAAACCTCGTAAGGAAAAGCTATAGATAAGGGAAAGGTATCGAGGCTAGTCCTTCATGACTCGTCGTCGTTTGGGGTTCGACCGGGTTCCTATTACGGGTACCTGGCTTCGAGTATGCGGGCGAGTGTTGACCGATGGTTGTACGTTCTCGTCAGCTAAGGCTTCTTGAGGTTCAGGTGTCGCTATCCGTTTCCTGGTGTTCTGTTGCCTTGCTGGGTTGGCGTCTTCTCGGTATGGGCGAAGCAGCATCTCGTGGAATACATTATGGACCTTCCATTCTACCGGTAGGTCTAACCTGTATGCACGACTTCCGACTGTTGCTGATACTTCGAAGGGTCCGGTAAACTTGTCCGACCACTTCCCGTATCCGCCGAGGTTCCGAGTATCGAGTAGTACCTTCTGCCCGAGACTGAACTGTTGCGGTGCTGGCCCTTTCCGAGACGCCATCCTGTCGAACGTTTTCTGCAGGGTCTCTCTTGCCAGTTCGTGGGCTGATAAGAGGTCGTCAAGGTATGCGTTTCCTTGACCATCGAGTTTCTCCAACTCTACTTCCGTAGGCCAAGTCATTCGAGGGTGAAAACCGTAGTTGCAGTAGAACGGTGATTTCCTATAGATGAGTGCTTCGAGTTATTATAGGAGAACTCACAAATCGGTAACAGATCCTTCCATTTCTTCCCAGTACCTGCTGTGAATGCCCGTAGGTACGATTCCAGGTGCTGGTTAGTCCTCTCCGTCTGTCCATCCGTCTGGGGGTGAAAGGAGGTAGACATCCGTCTCCTAATCCCTAGTCTTTCCGTGATGGTGGCCCAAAAGGCCGAAACGAACTGGGTTCCTCGATCAGACACAATGCTCCGAGGTAGCCCGTGGAAGCGCCACACGTCCTTCACAAAGGCGTTGGCCGTCTGTTCCGCTGAGATTCCCGTCATTGATATGAAGTGCGCCATTTTACTGAAGCGATCCACTACCACCAGGACGTTCCAGAATCCTGACTTCTCCTTTGGCATTTCAACTATGAAATCCATTGAGATGTCCGTCCAAGGTGTGGCTGCTAACTCTAGGGGACTTGGAAGAGACAGGTGACGGCGACGTTGCTTAGCTCGTTGGCAAACGTCGCAGGTGCTGATATAGTGACTGACATCCTTGGTTATGCCCGGCCACCAATAGTTCCTGTCGATCAATTCCAGGGTTTTATCCCGCCCTAGGTGCCCCGCGGCTGGGGTATCGTGATGCTCCTCGATTACCTGCTTAACCGCATGATCTGGTACTACCCAGCGGCCTCTCCGGCGCGCCGTTTTCGTATCCGGATCCCATACCGGCAGAGTCTCTTCGTCTTCAGACGTGATTGCTCTCCGGCTCCACCTATCATCTGGGTTTGCGTTAGGGAGTGTGTCCAGCACGACGGTTCTCCGAACCCATTGATCCCCCAACTCATACCAGTCCTGTTGAACCAACAGTGGGAGTGACACCCCTGGTATGTCGCACCATCGACCAAGCTCGGTCCATTCCTCAGCAGGTTCGCCAATTATCTCCGGGCCAGGTTCTATTCTGGTCCTTCGTGCGAAATGATCCTCCGTTAACAACTGTTTTACGGGTTGTTCTCGGATTACTCCCCCTTCCATGGCGTACTCCGGGCGCCTGGTTAATGCATCGGGCTTCCCGTTCTTTTCGCCTGAAGCGGTAATGGATCTTGAATCGAAAAGGTCCTATCTTTTAGCGTGCCTGCCTTCTGGACAACTTCTTAGTCGTGGTGAAATATTGGAGGTTCTGATGATCGAGTAGATCTCGATGGGGATACTAGTCCCTTCGAGCCAGTGTCGCCAAGTCAATAGCGCGGAAACTATGGCGAGCATCTCCTTATCGTAGATCTCGTAGTTCACCTCTGCTTCGTTGAACTTGCGACTGTGATAGGCTACTGGGTGCAGTAGGCCATCCTCGAACTCCTGGGAGAGCACTGCGGCTTCAGCCCAATCGCTGGCGTCTGTTTCAAGTATTGCCCGGCGATATTCGTCATAATGGCGGAGTATGGGCGCGGTCGTGAACCTCTTCTTGAGTTCATCGAAAGCGTCCCGCTGCTCTTTGGCCCACCTCCATTCGGTACCCGTTTTCAGTAAATCCGTCATTGGCTTGCAGATTCCTGAATATCTGTGGACGAATCGTCGTAGGAAGTTGGCAAAGCCTAAGAATACTTGTAGTTCCTTGACCTTCGTGGGAGTTTGCCAATCGAGAATCGCCTGCACTTTCGTGGGTGAGACTCTCGTTCCTTTTCCTGACAATAAGAACCCAAGGAATTCTACTTCCTCGGCGAACCAAATTGTCTTCTCCGGGTTACCGTAAAGGTGGTGTTAGCGCGGCCCCAATCTGCGCCGAACCAGAGCAACATGCTCTTCCTTGGTCTTTGAGTACATGAAGATATCATCTAGGTAGGCCACGACGCCTTCATCTAGTAGATCCTTGAAAATGGTATTGATCATGGCCTGGAATGTCGCCGGGGCATTGGTCAAACTGAAAGGCATCACCTTATACTCGTAGTGACCATACTTGGTCCGGAAAGCCGTTTTCCACTCTTCTCCCTCCTTGATACGCACCAGGTTGTACCCATTCTTCAAGTCAATCTTGGTGAAGAAGGTAGCTCCCTTGGTCGCGTCCGCCAATTCGTCCATGAGGGGTAGAGGGTAGCGGTTCTTGACAGTCAGGGCGTTCAGGCCTCTGTAGTCCACGCATAGCCTCAGCGACCCGTTGGCTTTTGGCACGAAAAGGATTGGTGCGGCAGCAGGGCTTGAGGAGGGACG
The DNA here is from genome assembly GCA_024713855.1 of Morchella sp. 2016-41. NCBI lineage: Eukaryota > Fungi > Ascomycota > Pezizomycetes > Pezizales > Morchellaceae > Morchella > Morchella sp. 2016-41. Next base: position 2,180,907 of record JAMGZD010000002.1, on the reverse strand, counting down.
GATCTTGCCTGAGGCGAGCATCTCGTCCAGGTACTCCCTCAACGCTTTCTGCTCCGGTGGAGAGAGGGGGTAGATGGGGCCCCACGGTGGTTGCTTTCCGTCCACGAGTGGGATTGTATGGTCCCACTCTGAGAACTCTGGTAGACTTTGGGCTCCCTCAGCAGAGAACACATCGTCGTAGTCCTTATACTCGGGGGGGATGTTCTGAGACTGACCCCCGGTACTTCTCATCCAGAAAGGGTGGTGCTCGTTCGAGTAGGAGGTGACGGTCGCAGCGTAGTAGTCTTATTACTAGCTCGTCCTCATCGTCTTCTTCTTCTTCTACCTCTCGAGCGAGGATAAGGCACCCTTTACCCTGGCAATACGTACTATTGAAGGAGATGGCATCTTCTCCCCAATGTACTGTAGGGCGGTGTTCTGATAGCCACCGATGAGGGATGACTAGGTCTTCCGCTGCAAAGTCCCCGACTTCACAGGTAACGGACCTGTCTAGGTGTGAACCTATTCGTAGGGAGAGGGGGTAGGTGACATGGGTGCCTGAGTTAGGCATAGAGGTCCCATCGGCTTGTCTGATGTTGAGTGGTGGTGTTCGGATTTGGAGGGGGATCTGGTGTTTTCTCACACAGTCCCATGACATGATCCAGTCTTCCGTTCCGCTATCGACCAATGCTCTCGTTATGCATGAGCCGTGTGCAGGTGAGTGAGGTTCTGACCAAGAGATTTCAATCTCGAGGCGAGTTTCTTTGATGGAGGATGACATTGTAAGTTCGTTGTGGGTAGATTTGGTTTTTCTTGAGTATGAAGTGGAATGAGTTTTTCCTTTCTTTCGGGGGGATGCCTGGCTTTATATACACCCAAGTGCGGGGTAACCTCCAGTGCCTCTTCCTATCAGCGAATGACTCATGACGAACAAGTATTTTTGTGTTACTGGCGGATTTCTGTCAAGAGCTCACCGCTGCTTGCCGCGTATCCCAAGAGCTCACCGCTGCTTGCCGCGTATCCCTTCAGTAACTACTTGAGTGTTTAAAGTTTATCACATGATGGCTATTCGGTCACTTTTGTTCCCTTTGTTTTGTAGATATAATTTTATTTCCGTACCCCGTATTTATAAACAATTTAAGATCCCCATAACTAGACTTGGTCCTCCAAATTCGTGATCCTTGATCTAAACGCCTGCGTTTGTGTCCCTACTTTCTTCCGCTTACTCCCCTCTCCATGGTCCTTCTCCCTGGAAGGACTCCTTCCTCTCTTCCTGCTGGTCTGATGCTGGGTGGTAGCCCGGACAATGCTAGTAGCGTAACAGTCTTTCGCGCGGTGGGTATCTCTCCCGCAACGCTTACACTTCTTTTCTGCATACCATTTGTCTTTCTGCTCTTTTGTAGCACCCAGGCTTTCTTTGGGTTTTTCGCTCGGATCTTCCTGTCGTTTTACGGACGGTTTATTCCTCCGTTCGTGAGGGGGCTTGGATGTGGGTTTCTCAGGAGCTTTAGGGGCGTCTCTGCCTCTTAAAATCTCGTGTCTAGCCTTCACATCCGCGTCTTTTCTCCCCACTCGTCGTACCCATGCCAGCCAGTCAGGGAAATGCTCGGGCTCTTCGATGGCCGCCGACAGTCTTGTTTCTAACGAAGAGTTTATTCCTGTTAGGATCATTGACTTCATGACGGTTGAGCCCACGTTTGCGTCCCACTCCAGGTTCTGCATCTCGTTCAGGTAGTCATCGATGGGTCCGGTTTGCCTGAGCTTGTCCATTTTCTGTTTGGCTTGCTCTTGGCTGGTCCGGTTCCCATACTGGATGAGGAGCTCCTTCTTGAATCTTTCCCAAGTTCCGAGCTTAGGTTCTACACTAAGTCTTTCCTTGAAATTCTTCCAGAAACTAGCTGCGCTACCGGCGAGTTCAAGGGATGCCCACAGGATTTTCACCTTGTCCGACCACTGGACCTTGGGTTGGAGCTCAATTAAGGTCTCCATTTGGTCAATCCAGTGGCGGACATCCTGCTTTGGGTCACCATTGAAGGGGATCTTGGCCTGCTTGGGACCATCGTTCCGGTAGGTCGCCTCGGGGTGAGTGAGGAGGGTCTCGGGACGGCGTTTCTGCCTGTCCTGCCTCCTACTTCTGCCCTTTGGGTCCCTTCCTTCATCGCTGGATTCCGAGCTGTCGGATGAGTCTGGATTACTATGCCTAGACCTCCTTTTGCCCCCTCCATTGCCTCCTCGCCCGCCGTTTCCTCCTTCAACTACTGGAGTTGCCTCTATTGTGATTGGCTCCAGGGGTTGATTGGAAATGCGACCGGAATGTGAGCTGTGGCTCCTCACCGATTCTACCTGGGGCTGCTTCCCCTTGTCCTTCTTTCCTCCAGCGGTCTTCCATTGACCCTGGGCAAGCTCTACCTCCTCCATCGCCTGCCTGATCTTGGCCGTCATTTCCTCTCGGTCCTTCTCCCGGGCTTCCTTAAGCGCATCTACTGCAGCAGTGATCGCTTCTTGGTTGCCGGTTTGGGCACCATCTCCTTTGCCTGTCTGAACTTGCGCGAGCAGAGCGTCTATTCTCTGCTGCTGAAGTTCTTGCTGGGCGTTGGTGGTGGTACGGAGCTGACCGAAGAGGTCCTGGACGTGGGCCAGTTGGGTTTGGGCCTGCATCCATTTGAATCAGGGCCTCGGCCATCTGATTCTGCCTGGTATCGCTCTCCTGGAACTTGGAGGTGAGCTCGTCTATCAAATTCTGGTTGGCCGCGTTGATCTGGGCGATGGTCGCCTCGTGATTCCGTAGTAGGTCCTCGATTAGGGGGACTTTCTGCGTACGGATATCCAAGGCGCTGACCCCTTGGTGTAGTCCAGCGACTACCTGTCCTCCTTGCCTCTCTACCTCTCTCCTGACCGTCCGATGTAGCGGGGTTTGAGGCAGGTCCTCCTCGCTGTCCTCCTCAACCGTTTCCACCCTGGAGCGCCTCTGAGTAGTGGATGACTCTCGGGTGGGGGTAGTGTACGGGGATCTCTCCCTGTAGTCTCGGTGGGGCCTGCGGGAGATTGGGGGGGCCACCTGCGGCCAGAGGTTGGCGACGGGCGTATCCCTCTGCCGCCTGGGCTGGGACTGCGCCATATAAGTGTTCTGGTCGCGCAGGATGATGGCTTCCTCCATGTTGGTATCGTCCTCGTAGGTCAACCGATGTTGGTGAGACATCTTGGAGGGCTTCGATGGGTAGTTCGGGGTTTCGCTTGCACCAAAGTTGTGTGATGAACCAAGGTACGGGGTGTGCGAGCTGGTAGGACTGTTGGGTCAGAGTTATCTTGATGGAAGGGTGCTCTGTGGGTTCAGGATCGAGTTCCTGAAAGTGACAAGTGGTTCGCGTTTCTGCAAAGAAACCTTGAGAATGTAGGTATCCGCAGTAGAGATGTTCCGCACTTCCTCGTTTTACGATGAATGAAGTGGAACAGGTGGGGTGCATAGAGTTTCAATCTCTTAGATGTTTCTTCTTTCGTTTTTGAAGACAAGCGCACGGTGACTATCCGTCACACAATATACTCAAGTCTTTTTGAACTAGGAATGATTTATCTTCGAGAGAGATACTGGTCTGCGATAGGGTGATGAGTCTTCGTAAGCGAATCGGATAAGAGACAATATAGTGTTTTGGGATATCAAAAGAGGTACGGCAATGCTAAGCAATAGTTCTGTAGCTTTTAAACAAGTAATATTGTAGATCGGATTCCGCTCGCTGATACTGAAGGCTCTCTGATCCCCTCTAACTCACGGGCATCCGCTCTCCTATTTATACATGATTGGCACCCTTACCCGGGGCCGTATTCTATCTGGTACATCTCTATCTCGCGTAATACCTTTGACTCACAAATGCCGGCTATCGGGTTGCACTATACTATTACGTTGGTCACCTTCTCGAAGGAGAACAGCCTGCAGCCGTCAGCCCACCACTCTCGAGGTGTGCCGCCTAATAGTCTTCGTGCAGGTGTGGTCGCACACGGCGCCCCCACCCCCTCGATACCTTCCTATGCTTGTCTCCGGTTACCCGTCCTTCCTTCACAACCACTCACTCGAATCTCCCGTAACACTACGTGAGGGTTGAACGCTCGTTAGCTATAGTGTAGAGTGCGAAGTCAACATCACACACTATACCGCTAGGCCATTCAACCCATGCTCACTGTGATGCCTTTGGTGTTACAGAGTGTGCGCGTGTGTACCAGCCAACTCTCACTTTACGCTAGCTTGGCATGGCTGCATCGAGATGGAATTGCTCCATAGCACTAATATACTAACGTTGGGTCACTACATGTACATGTTGGGGTGAACCACCTCGCGACCACGAAGTCTCCTCCCACCTCCGTGTACTCCATAACCCCAAGGACATATATCTAATTAACTTGCCTTATCTTATTTCAATGGGGAGATTCCATGCAACCTCCAATTAACGCCAGCACTAGTTAACGCCAGCTCCAAGCCGTCCTTTTACTTCCAGCCGCCCTGGACTCACCCCCTCCAGCCCCTCCACGTCCACCTCCTCAGCACTCCCACAGATCGTAATTATATTACTCAATTACACAGTTCCGATACTCAATAATCGGTGGGGTAGACGGTGCCATACAGAACCAAGTTAGGGTTAGGAGTCATGGCTCTTGACCACCCAGATGCCAGAGGGTTCCGCAGGGTCAGATTTTCATACATAATAGATACCTCCTATAGCACAAGAGATTACAGGGGATAGGTCTGTCAGCTTCAGAACAACTCCTTCCGTATGTGAACTGGTGAATATTTCACCGTTAGGCTGGACGCTAGCACCATCATCGGGGTAGATTTCCAAATCCCTATAGATTGACTAGCTGCAAACGTCGAAGTTTACATGCGTACCCACCATAGCTTCTCGAGCTATCGGTATTTGGGAAGCACGAGTAATATATCTAAATTCACTGCCTCCCTGTGTTCCGTTTATAGGCTCTGCGCTGGCACGTAATAATGTTCATTGAATATGTGATTTTGTCATCGATAATACTCTCTCGGCCGTTGCCTACAACGAACGAAAAGGGGAGAAACGTTTAACATACACTTCCACGCTCCCCTGACTTGGAGCTTCATCGGGCCATTACTACATCTATAATACACCATCTACGAACCTGACTGCAGCACTTGGAGAAAGAATCGTGGTGCAGCATGGGTATCAAACGATATGTTTATTTTTGCACTTTACTTATCCTATAAAGCAAGAATTAGATTCCGACCTCGTATGGGAGCTTGACATCCACGCTAGTGAGACCGGCATTCTTCCCTCATCATTTGGAGCGAGTGTTAACCTACGATTGTGATTTTTGTTCCCGGGCGATTTTTCTTTATACGCGACTTTGACGTTACCTGGCCACTGATGAGGAACATAGATGAGAGTGATGATCTCTGTATCAGGAAGAGCAGCTTATCCGTGGTCTTGTGGGATAGGTCACTCGACAACTACAGGCACCAAGAGGTCACAGGAATATGTAGATATCTTTTATTCTAGTAGCGATATAAATGTACTGGTCCAGACTTCCGGGGTGATGTACCTGGCCACCGCATCAAGAATGTCAGGTGCACTAGGAGTGATCTCAGGCTAGAAATATGAAACATCCACGCCCTGAAACTGTTTTAGAGACAGAAGGCATTCAGGACCCCTCGCAGCCTTGTCGCTCATCATTGAATCATAACTCTTCTCCCTCCTCCTAAACCCTATAACGAGTATCTGATCTCCGCATAGATTAGAGATATCTAAACACCCTCGATAGCTCTCTCGCCTCATGTAACCCGACCCACGTATAATGTGAAATGTCCGTTCGTGCTGCAGCGGTACATCTAGCTTTACGAAACTCTTTGCTTCACCGAAAGCATAATCTGGCCCACCGACCTTCCTAGGAACCCCAGTCTTCATGTTGCCGCCAGAGATATTCGCCTCATCTAGTATCTCCCGACCCCCCTCCCGTCCTCAATCCTATAAACCCACTCCCGTCACGAGGATAGAGTACATCATGCTTTCCGATCTACGCTCGATCATATCCCATGGCCATGTGCATCAACGTCGATTGATCGACAGGAGGGGCTGCCCCGGGGATCCTCGTTCAGTGATATCTGGAATGAGTTAAGATGTAAAAATATATGGGTTCTGAGACTGTCAGCTATCCATAGCGGTCACTATTTCACCGGCCAAGACCTCCAGCTGGGTTGTGGTGACAAATTTCACCGACGGCTAAACCCAGGGCATAGAAGGAACGACCTACCCTCCGGCCCCAGAAAAACTCCGGGGAGGACAGACAAAGGTGCAACCTGTCAGTGTTCGCTCAGAACAGACACACTTCCGAGGGGGCTAGGTGACCCGCCCTGTATTCAACGTGGTATGCGAGGATGTAAAAAGAACATACTGGGATGAAGTCTAAAAGAGCCACGGTCCATCACAGAGCGTACTGTATGTGCCCGGTATGCCATCTCGGGTAGGGATAACCGGGGGTGAGAGGCCTGGAGAACCAATTGGCCGCTGCGGGAATCATAGCCGAAAAATAGCAAGCCAGGGCCAACCAGAAGGGATGCGAGGGGGCAGCGAGATGTTCAGAAATTTGTGATTTGTTCATGGTAATGTAGCCCATAGCTATACCGCTCCCCCCGCATGCTGTTGGTGTGAGGAGGGCCCAAGTAACTAGAGACGTGTAAATGTGTTGGGTAGGACTAAGTGTGCATGAGTTAGGAAGAATTTCGCATGCGGGGAAGGAGAATGACGAGAGGACAGTTTTCACTGTTTATGTTCGGTCGTGTCCTATGAGCTTTCCAGAAGGGGCTGAGGACAATGGGTGAGTGAAGATAACACTGGTGAGTATCGGGAATGGTGGATGAACAAGCATGGGGCTTGCGTTTGCCTGTATCGATGCGCATGGTAAACGGAGCAGAAAAGTACATTTTTACCCGCTGGAGCAACTGTGCCTTGTCTGATGACCTTTGCGCGAAACCTGTGTTCAGTGAACGTTGAAAGACATGTGCTGTGGTCTTGGCATTTGCGTCATAAAACCCAGGGTTGAGAAAATTCTTTCCACCCACAATTCTTTCCACCAACGAATGTACACAAATCAACGAATTTTCCAACACTTCCCTCTTTTCTCTCTCCACGCCACCTTGGCAAGATAATAATGAACGCCCTCCATTCAGAATCTCTCTGCTTGTCTCTTTTCTCATTTCAATCCCGTTTTTTCTTCTGCATTACCAGCACTCTGATTCTCACCCTCCCATGTTCCTCGCACCTCTATGGGATAGGTCTTTCGGCCATCTGTCAGCGCAATGACCCTAGCCTCTTACTCACCTAAATTCCATTCCGTTGTATCATTCCACTCGCTCCGTTTTCCCAAACATTCCCGGTAAAACACCTCGTTTTTGTCAACGGTGCTGTTACTGATTGGACAGGTATCACCCCCCCCCCCCTCCTCCCCCGCACATAAAAATAGATGAAGGGGTTCCTTGAGCATGCCCCTGATGACTTAATACAGGACCATGTGTGATGAGAGCCAGGGGACTGCAGGAACAATAGGGGCCGTAGGAAGCACGGACTTCCCTCCACAATGACACTGTGATGTATGCCCACCGGGGTCTACGTTGCACCGAACTACACTTTCCTCAGTGGTAATTTACAATTAAGCTCGGCGGTAGGAAAGTTACCCTCTCTCTGTCGTCTGGGACTTATGTGCCTGCTTTGCAAGTGAATATATCTGAGGGAGTCAGGGCGGGATTAAGCGTGCCTCTGTGTTGTCATAAAATATATTCCCTCAAGAACTCATTTCAGTTCCGGGTATTAATTTTCTGACACCATAGGCGGTAGGCAGTAATCCATACAGCCAAGAGTTTCATTATGGTGGTGAACAGGATGGGTGGTAAGCTGCAATGCCATCTACTGGCACCTAGATGTCGTTAAGGTGGGAAATCGACATTTGGGTTACACAATCGGGGGCGGAAATGGCGTACCTCTGTGTTCCTCAATTCTCAATAGGTTGCGAATGTAAATGTCGCTCCTTTGGGCGTTGAAAAGGATGGAAAGTAGGCAGTACTCTTGGGCTGCGGGACGCCGACGCAGACGCGTGCCACCGTTCTGCTATTATCCAAAAGAACACTCAGCCATTGGGTCTGATTTGGAGTATCATAATTGATAGTATGCCATCTTTATCTCTTGCTCTCGGGACTAGGTGATGACGATCGCTGTTTGGTGAGGAGCCAAGTTCGACGGTAGCAGCGTGTTCCTGCCCTGCAAAATATAATTTCACTTATTTGCCGAGGCCTACTTTAAAATCTTAGAAGATGAGGATGAGAGTTATACAGCAGTTATGTGCTCGTGATATATCAAAAGACAGTGAGGGGGTCTCGATTTATAACAGGCAGAGGTTTTAAACGTTTGCGTCTCATATCCTCAAGCATTGTTCGGTGCACAGATTACATGAACTAGCCCTCGCCCTACCACGTGTCGACATATCGGGCAAAACCTTCTCATTCTAGGCACACTACTACGGTATGATATATGTAGGGATAGCGTATCCCCTTAATCCATGTCTATAATCCATCGGCGAATATATGCAAATGCGTCGGCGAACGCATCCCCAGTATCACTTTACGATTGTACTACTGGCATTACTGAGAATTTGGTGAATCGAGGATTAAGTTCGCGGAGTCCAATCTGGATCATTTGATTTGACGGTACTGCTCTTTACATTTACGCTATCGGTTGATGTAGTTCGATAGTAGATTGGGATCAAATAAACTACATGAGAAAGGTATATATAATGAATGTTTGCAATACGTCAACTGTGCAACTTTACACAATGCACGACAGCTTATCGATCAATTGATACATTTACATGAAGCGCGTGTATGAGCAATACATCCATTGATCCATCTCCCGCCGTGATAGTTGGAGGTATGAAACACATATGTGCATGTAGTGATGGGCACGAGACTTGATATCTCGAGACCAGGTTTCGAGATTTCCAAATGGCACAAGACAAGGCTAACAGAAGCTGCCCCCAAAGTATCTCTAGACTGTTTTGGGTTTGTCTCGTGAAGTCACGCGAGACTATCTTTCACGCCCTTTGAGTAGGTTTGGAGCTACCCCGGGGTACCTTTAAGGTAGTTCTTCCATTTGATGATACTTATGAATAATATCAGGAACATATTATTACCTTTGTTGCTCTGTCATTAATTAAAAGGTCGGATAACGTTGAAACCAAATGCTTACTAGAGACTCTGGCAATTTGATTAACGATTAACTATATTTCGCCTTTTCACAAAGTCCCGAGATTGTATGAAACCTGAGACCTCTGAGTACTAGACGAGACAATACCACCCTCGGTGTGGTCTCGTCTTGTCTCGTACCCGTCACCAGAAATACAACCAGCATGTGCGTTATATCTTTCTCATGTTTCAGGACTACAGATATCACAATGAAGTCATTCAGAATCGGCAGCTTTCACAATGCGCAGTATTGGCACATCATTCACATCCCCAGTGGGTTTTGTTAATTGGTAACCCTAAACTAATTTCCCTGGAGAACAGGGTAAAGCTCTTACCAAATATGACATTAGCTCGGACGTGAACCTTGCACTCGGACGTGAGACTTGCGCTCGGTGAAGAGACGTCGCCTTTCGATATCCCTCCACAGGAGCCTGAAAGGTGGTTGGAATCGCCCTCATTAGGTTAGTTTGATCGAGAGTGCTCTTGGCATTTCTCTTACTTAACCCCCACTTTGTGTCTTCTTCCTTTCCCCCACTTTCATCTCGACAACATACCAGTTTTAAGTGGAATGGGACATGTATTCAAGTCCTGTTGGCACAGAGTCATCCATGAAGAGGGTATCACTCCGTTGTTTCGAGCTCCACAGGATGTGTGGTTGACCGTTATTCTTCTCCTTCGTTTCATTTTTATTCTCTGGAATTCTTTGTCTCTCATACATTTCCTCCACACGCCATCTCAATCTTTCTCACCTTTTGTAATCGGAGGACCGCGTCCAAGTCTGGATGTCGGACATGGCACGTAAAGAGCGTCTCAGATGCTCCGACTCTTTCACCTGATAAGTCGTCATACTCCGCCCCCCACTTCTCCTCTCCTGTTATCCGAACCCCTGCGCTTAATAGACTCCCCTTTATAGAGAGACAGTGGAACGCGTGCCCATGTCCTGTTGGTGCCTACGGTAGTGGCAGCAACTTGCCTAAAGTTGCATACCACTGGAGTGTTCCAACAAGACATGTGGTAGGCTGGTTCTACGGGTCGCGCTCAAGACATCGCCATCTCATCCTTGTGCTTATACGGCGAGTAGGAATAAATAAACTCGCATGGTCCATAGTTGTAGATGTTAGCACAATATAATTTACCTTTCAATTATTCGTTTCGAAACCCTTGAAACCACCACTTCGCCCCTCATTTAACCCTTCAGTTGTCATGTCATATCAATGCTCATCAATACCTAGCCGCGATTCATGAGTCTTCCATTTCATTCTGCGCGATTTAACGTGTAATGTAATGTAATAAACTGTTGTCTACAGAAAACACCAGTAAAATGCCCTCGCCATTTATTGTAGTCGGGCCAACCCTCCAATATATAAAATAGTAAAGCCCTTTGGATCTGCACTATATAGGTTATATGCCCAGCCACTTCTGTTTCGCACTTCAAAGGGCGTATGCAACATGAATTCCACATTGGTAGTGCACCGGGCTGTGAGGATCATAACATCATGAGGCATTGACACGGTGTCTGGCAGGCTGGCTAGGTTCTCCGTAGTTATGAAATGGTCAAGTGTCTGGAAATACACTGTGAATCGAAGGTCCGCACTGAATACATGCTTTTACGGGGCTTTATGTCACCTTTCTTCCGGTAAACATCACTTCCCTGTAAGATTCACCGTAAATTAGACATATGAAGGAGATCAGGTCACGTAAACCATACATGGTTAGTATACCGAAAGTCATCTTCCATGCTCTCTATTCCTTTTATGCATTTGTATATCTTATTCCATTGAAAGATACTATATAGCGTGATTTGAAATTCGCCATTCCTATCAGAGTCCTATTTCCTTACTTTGAGCATTTGTACATAAGGATACCAAGAATTAGTAGAACAACCTCGGAATAGTGTAATATATTCGTTTTGAGAAATTGACGTATATAGGAGGGATCAGTCCCCGGAAATCATGGTTTTCCGGCTGATGATTCCGTTCATATGACGCTAGTTTACGTTGAGCTGGCTCAGAACTTGCCCAGCTGTATTTAGTTACCCTACTATACCCGCTTTGCACTGTGGTAGGTTATTACAAGTATGTGACCGTTTTTTCTGCCGTATGCCGGTAAACCGGTCACATGACGCACAGCTGGCCAAGTGCTCCTTATAAGTAGCCATCAAGATTCATCCTCCAGTCTTTCTTTCTCTTTCCCAAGAACACCAAAATAACACTTTTCCTCACCTTTTTCTTATCCTTTTCCCACCCCCTTTCGAGATACAACCACAACAAGTAACATAAAGACTTCAATTTAAATATGTATGTTGTCTTCTCTCTCCTCATAAAGTCTTGATGTTTGCGCGACTGTTTACAGAGTATAGCTTACATTCTTCCTCCATCAGTAGTATGGGGCTAAGAATACTACCAAGGGATAGCTTGGTATCTTGTGATAGCCTCAAGACCAACTGTGGTATTTCCCTGAACACCCAGCGTGCCTCTATCCTGTCATACCCTGCGGTGGGACAGCGCTTCATGCGCAGCGAACACTTCAGCGTGTGACAAGGTGGGTCGTAGGCTGTGGTAGCGAGGACTATACTAGTGTATCGAATGAGGTAAAATGTGTGATACATCTTTCTTTTCCAATTTTCTTTTCGCAATGTGTTCTGACGGACCTCGGAGAATGTTTTTCCATTTTCATCCCCAATATACTACCTAGGCAAGATTAAGAGAAGTAATAGTCTATCATCCCTACTCCAGTGCATTTGTGGCATATCTGGGGCATAAATAATCAATAACAATAGCTTGTCGGCTCGGGTTTTTGGCAGTGTCTCCAATAGCGGTGTAGGGTTTAGTTTGGGGGCGTGCCCTCATCTTCTGCCTTATCATAGACAGATCGCTGCGTAAGCTTGTTCTGTTTTTGAAAGAGGTCGAAGATGAGTGGTAGGCTGAATCCTCAGATTCCACGCACCGTCTATATTGAACAAACTTGGGTTAAGTGGGCAGACACTGTAGGCGCATAAACTGTCAACAACCATGGCTTGTGGGCTCGGGTTTTAGGTAGTGTCTCTAATGACGGTGTATGGTTTAGTTTGGGGGCGTGCCCTCATCTTCTGCCTTATCATAGACAGATCGCTGCGTAAGCTTGTTCTGTTTTTGAAAGAGGTCGAAGATGAGTGGTAGGCTGAATCCTCAGATTCCATGCACCGCCTATATTGAACAAACTTGAGTTGGGTGTGGAGTCACTTTGTATATTCCAGTACTTAGCATAGAGTCAAGATATCGTATGGGGTTGAGTTTGGGGGCGTGCCATCATCTTCACTGCCTTGTCAAACACCGTTTCAGCGTAAGCTGTATACTGGTTTTAACAGCGGTCAGAGGATCAGCGGTAGGCCGTACCCTCCTATCTGCACTATGCATATGTCCTAAGTCTGCTGCTGCTAGCTCGACATGCTACCTACCAATTTCTGTAGGAGGATTGGGAGCGTGCCCTTGTCTTTTCAATGCTTGTCAAAGTCTGATCAATCTAGCGTGAGCTTTGTGATAACTTTGAAAGCTTTGGTAAGATAGGTGGTAGGCTGACATCCAGCTTCCAAAGTCCCATGGTAACGCGTGCTCCTTTCTTGTTGCCCGGGGTTTGATTCTTCTGCTAGTGGTACGTTACAAGACTTGAAGTAAGCTGTGGCCATCTCAGTAGTGAGAACGTACACCTTTCCTGTTCAGACTCACGCTCGGGATTCGATCTGAATCTCTTCGGTGGTTTGAACAAGATTGTGTGTAGGTTGCCTACTCTTGAGAATGAATCGTACAAGACCTGCTCACGGGGATCTGCTTGAACGCACGGCCTGCATGTAATTAATGAGTTAAACAAAAAAATAAAAGAAAAAAAGCCGCTTATATATTACGACAGCACATGTTCCAGCACCGTGGCGTGGTCGAGGGGTAACAACCTCTGCTATGTCGCATGACATCACCAGTTCAACCCGGGATGGAAGCAGTGGTGAGAATGCCCAATATGGTAGCGACGCTCTTGAGGGATGATACTCATCACATAAGTCTTTTGTTACCGAGGAATTTATTCTTTTTCTTCCTCAATAACGGTAAATGTAACATATCATTTCTCGGTGTTAGAGAGCCTTGATTACTCGACGAGCTCGCTGTAAAACAAGGGGAAGGGTCGGGCGAATATTTCAAGGACCTGGAGAACACCACAAAGCCCACCGAGAAATATACCACACCAACAAACAAGGGATGACTGCGCTTATCCTTACCGAAAGTCCAAGAAACACCTCAATCTCTATCAATTTAGTTCCCCCAAGAGTGAGGGAGGTTCCCAAAACACTAACGTCTCGTGGTCTACCTTAGGCCGCCGCATCCCCTGAAACTTCCGGATTAGATCGAAAGGGCCGCTCACCGCCCAGAGTCTCTTGGACATTGAGGAACTACACTTAACTGAGGTGTGGAGTGAGTAGCAAATTACACGGGACTACCCAGCTAAGAAAATCGAGCTCTGTTCTGATCCATTGCCCAAGACGTCAATTTGCCCAAGTGTGCGCACGATTTCTCAAGATTGATGGATAGGGCGATCTTGAGAAATCCCACCTTGAATAGCGGGAACCATAATATAAGCTCGCGCAACAGCTTGACTCCAGTGATCAGGTGCACAGACACAGACGTTCCAGAATCCATCGTGCCTTACTGTCCCTCTAGACTTGATCCTATTCAGTTATTGGTTCGGAAATGTGGTCTGCAGCTGTTCGTCGCCACTCATATTATCGCCCACAGTGTATGGATCTGAATTGATGAGTTGAACAGATGAGGATATAGATTATCCTTGCTCCCCAGTTGGCTTTACATCTAGTATTACACTAAAGTTTGAGACGTCCTCAGAGGCTGTCACGTCAGTGGATGGAGATAGTAGGTAAGTTCTCAACGTTTAGCGTTCTGTCCAGCTATGGTTTCAAACCCAACGAATAGGAGCCTATATAGGCTTATTCTACCTACATTACAGCTTTTAATGGATCATTAATGGATCGGGAAACTGTTCTCGGAATGTTGCTCCGCTCAATAAGCTTCACCGAGATCCATAGACCACACACGGCTATCTTTACCAGCTAACCACTCTTGGATCGCAAGACAATCATGGATTTAACCTGGGATGAATACATGTATGTGACATATTTACAAGACCCACCCACCCGTTGCCACCCGCTATCAAACCCATCCAACCGCTGCCAACCGCCATCAAACCCACCCGCTACCACCCGCAGCCGAACCCACCCGCGCCCTAGTGGTTGCGAGTATACGCTTTCCAAACTGAACTTCTTAGGGGCAAGGCAGCGGTCTCAGGAACATTTCAAGGAGTAACCCGCACCTGAAGCCCTGTATTTTTAAAAATGTGACTTTAAAATGAATCAAAGACATACGCCAACAAGATAAACATGCCTATCTCTTCTTATACCTCACCACGCAAAGCTTAAGCTCCTCGGGAGAAAACTAAAAACAACTGGAAACGTCAAGCGGTAGCACGTCAATTTAACCTAACAAACAGCAATCTAAATTTACCTGCTACTCACCTCATACCTCCTCCTTAAGGGTCCGGCCCCACGACAGAAACTAAAAGTAATAGGGTAAAAGTGAAGCAGCGCGTGAAATGACGCCTCAAAGCCCAGATATACCAAACAACGTGAGAACCAAAACTCTTACTCTCGGTAGAACTTAAGCCAAATGGCCAAGAAAAACAGCCTACTGCCCTTTTGGTACCCTCATTCTGTCCAAAATACCCACAAGGATACATCAGTGGAGAGAAATTACCAAATGAACGCACGCTAGTCTCGGCTTTGAGAGCTAGATATACGAGAGCAGTCAAAGTGGTGGACAAAAGCCGGCAAAAACCCAGCTCGTCAGTGAACAATGGCACTCGTCAGTGAACAATGGCACTGGAAAGATTCTGCTCGCCCTCTTAGCTCACAAGCTTCACCCGTCTCTGTTGAAACCCAAACCTCACTGAGATGTAGGAGCCTGCTGTCTCTTTTATCAAATACCCAGTTGGAACTTCTCTAAGGTGCCTAGAGACAGCCACCGGGGCACTTGAGAAAACAGGAGTACGCCTATTGAAACCAAACCACACTGAGTGGGATAGAAGAACACACAAACGGCCCGCTCCTTTCTTAGTTAAACACCCAAGTTGGAACAACTCTAAGGTGCCTAGGGAGAGCGCCCAATAGGCTTAAGGAGAGGAGCACGCCCACCGGAACCCATAAAACCGGATGGGAAAAGAAAAACTGCCTACCACCCATTTCGTCGAAGTTGCAGTCCGGACCAGTGGCATTCAAAGGAGAAGGTAAGGTCCTGAATGTTTTGCACAAAGTGGAAGCGCGCCAACTGCAGTTCTAGGGACGGAGCCTAGTGAAGGATGGGCCAGGTAAGGCAGCCTACTATCCATTTTGTAACTTCTTAAAAACAACAACTTCTGCTGTCGTTATCTTAGAGAAGCTACAAAACAGAAGCACACTCCTCGCGCCCAGAGAAACCAAGTAAAGGGGACAGGGAGCACAGAAAAAACTGTCTGCTCCCACCTCTCTTGAGTCTCAATAGCCTGACGTCTTTCAATATGGCCACAAGAAAGTCAAAAAAGCCGCAGTACGCCCATTGTAAGCGTTCAAACCAGAGTAGGAAACCAAGAACACCTCCTATTATTCACTTTGCAACCTGTGAGAAAGCAGCACTGCTGCTGCCACTTCCGGTTATCTCTCAACAAGTGCAAAATGGAAGCATGTTCTGTGGTGAACTGTTTGCTCTGTTAGTGTGTGTAAGTATGGGCGAGGATTGCAAAGCGTACCAGAGAAAACAGATTCCAGGGTCATAGACTAACGGAGAATACCAGCATATCAAAGACACAACAAATACATGAGGATGAGTGTGACAAGCCAGCCTACCTTAAGGCTTGCCCACTATTGTAAGGAAAGTTGGTAAAGGAATTAAGTCCACCAACTCTGGTCAACAAGGCTTTGGTACGCACCTGGGTCTTCTCTTGAGATTTGGAGTGTTCCAACAAGTGAGGTAGAAGGGTGTGTTACTTACCTATTGCACGATAAAGTGCAGAGTGAGGTAAGATTCATCTCGCCTTCAACTGTGAGAAGTAGCATCATGTGCTCGGCGAATTCTGCACAAAAGTCCTCTATCAGAGCAATGTCTTTGATAGCTACTTTTTATACTGGTGTTAGCAACCTGGCTTTAGCATTTAAAGGAAAATGGGAGATACTCAGCTACCGTTGATTTCCTCCCCTGTGGCGATGGTACTTTTGGGGGAACTGGGAGAAAGAATGTGCTGGTTCGGCCAGGAGAGATGTGGGGCTTTGGATCAAAGTATTTGTGGGACAGCCGGGTCACCTCTTCTGGAGGAAGTTTGTGGAATGTAAAAGGTGATGTGACTCTCTTTTATGAGGGCTGTGCCCTAATGCCACCCTATGGTCATACGTATCCGGCTGTTGTCATGGATGGGCAATAAGGAAGACACAATGTGTCCGTTGGTGTACCAATCCTACGCTCAAGAGAAGGACACTCAGCTCTTTCACCCACTTAGCTAGTGAACACATGCGCCCTAAAAGACTGAGATGCCTCGTATCCAGATACTCTTTCTTTTGTCGAGATACGTTAACCTAGTAGCCTCTTGTGGTGATTGATGTACTGCCAAAACTTTCTTGCTCCAATCCTGAAACAGGGGATATCATCTTCGAAGCACTCTAACCCATTGCTTTCACATACCGTATATGGTGACTATATAGGAAATGTGGTGGGGCTATCGCAAGGAATTAGCGAGCACGTTATACGGCCACCCCTTTCTCAAACCTTACCATCACCACCCAAATTACGCAAAGAAAGAGAGCAGGACAGCCACCTGGTCTGCGCCAGAGCAGACCCTCGTGTTCACGTCCTACCCCTAAGCCCCCGTCTACCCGAGATCATTACGCCAGCAGATGCTACCAAGTCTATTTTCACTCGGGTGCCTCTCACCCAGCCTCTCGCTCGCAACACCTCCGCGGCTGCGAGTTCTACCAGAGCTCACCCCACTCCACCAAGGCGACTTTAATTCCGGGAGACAAGCTATCAACGAAGGGTTACTCCAATAAGCCTCACTTCTTATGGAACGAGAACCTCATCCCACATTGACTATGTCCGGAGGTATTGCATTTTGGCTCTGAAAATGACGTTCGCCCTGTAGGGCAGAAAACCATGCCCTCTGTTTCATAATCTTCTGTGCTTACTGACATCCATGATATAGTCTAAACGTCGTATCACTAGATGAAGTGCCGGGGTCCTTTCAAACCTGAACAACATCACTGAAGGGAGCCCGAAAGTCCGCTCGTCTGAGGTTCATTGCTCTAGGAACTACCGACAATACGTATCAGCTCAATTTAAGTATTTCTTCACTCTTTATCCGACTTGAACACTCCTCCCTGCCCCGGCGGGCTTAAACAAGCGCCGGGGTTATATATCAGGACTAGGGCTTCAGAGGTTGATCATATGCCAGGCAGTAACAACCGGGCTTCGAAACGCTGTTTCAAGGAAGGCGAGCTTTATCTTTTGTTTTTTACGAACTAGGTTCGAATCGTATAGCCGCTGCCTTTTTGAAACTGAGTAGCCGTGCTCGGTGTTCATGTCTAGGCGAGGATGTTCTGTGAAGTAAGAGCCACGTCGTAACCTGTGCTAGTCTCGCGAGGGGGAGGATATATATTTCCTCCACCCTGGTAGTGGTAAAAGCGCTGAGCCGATAATATAAATTATATCAAGTAAAAGAAACCCCCCATGTAAGCGAGTTCGAATTTCGTAAGATACAATACTGTAAACCTCCCACTAGCACGGTCTTAGATGACAAGGCTGGTCAAGGGTATTTCAAGTTAGGGTTCATGCGACTATTAACGTTGAATGTGTGTGTTAACCGACACCCGGGGTTTCCCGAAAAGGTATGAGAATTAAGAGATATATTACAGATTTCAATCAACTCTCCTCCAGTGGCGGGGTGCTTGGTAGCCTTCGGTCGTCTCCTGTCTTTACTGGCTCGAAGATATATATGCTCATCCATCTTGTGATCGTTGTCCAGCAGCCCGGATCTCAACGCATGTTAAAACGGCACAAGCCCTTAAGTATGGTGGAATAGGCTGTATCGTTTTGGGCAGAGCCCTGATCCGTTGTGACTGCTTAATTTTGCTATTTCTAGGCTTGGCATTCTTTTGACACGCACAGTCTCTGCCTATATATTTCGCTCTCCACTACACCTTTCATCAAAAGACACACAACTACAATCAACCCTCTCTTCCTCATCACAACAACACTTGGCGATCCTCCTCCTTTTGGGCTATATATCTGTTTGAATGTCCTGTAAGTCCCCTCCATTTATTTAACTCAACCCTTGATAGAGTTATTCACTTGTATTCCCTCCCTATATAGAATTACTTTGACGAAAGTGGAATATTCTTCTAGTCGCCCCTTACCCAAGGATTCTGTTTCAATTGTGACCTCCACTACTAGCTGCGTGGAAAATAGATCATAGGTGACGCTCCTAGTACATACACTCATCTTGTCCCTTCGCGATTCCTTTATGGGCCGTGGTCCACGATAGCATGCATTTCTGACGACTTCAACCGCAAGCTCTGGCTGTCATCTGGGTTCCTGTCCCAATTTTATTCTCAATTTGGGAAACGTGCACTTGTCGTGTACGAGGCTTCGGATATTGTTGGGCCTCCCTTAAAAGAGCCGTTTGACAGTTTCTGACTTGTTCACGATGAGTTGCAGGTTGTCCCACTTGAGTTGTGTTTCCATTGTAAGTTCTACTTTTTCCATTTTTCTTTTTGTTTCCTTTTCTTTCCTTGTTCTCCTGTCACTGATCTTTCCCTTGCCCTTTTTATAACCAAGGGAACAGAAGCGTGCACATGTCTTGTTGGGGTTCTGCGGACACGGCCTTTGTCTAGTCCTAACATCTCAACAAGATATGCTGCAGGCCGTATATCTCTTTCAAAATCTTATATCTCCCCTTTTATGTCTACAATTACCTTTTTCAATTGTTCTTGACAAGGAATGGAAGCGTGCACATATCTTGTTCCGCGCTAGCACACTCGCCTCTGTCATCAAGCGATGTGTGGTCAGCTTGGAACAAATGTGTTGCAGGCTGTCCACCCTCCGCTGCATGCTTATTATCAAACATGCGGCTGCCTTTCTCTCCTGTCTTCTTTCCATCCTTCAATCAACGAATCGGAGACGTGCTCATGTGCTGCCATCCATGTATGTGGGCTCAGGTACTGTGCCCAATGCGATTCGCAGGAGTCTGTGCAGCATGCTGTCTTTTAATCTAGTTTATTTCGAGCTTGTTTCTATTCGGAAAGTATTCTCATGGATATGGGTATTCGTGACTCCCACGCCATCCACTGGCATCGCCTGTTGAGAGAGGCCTGGCTGTACCGAAAGACGTCTGGTTACTATTATCAGGGAGCCAATCTATGTATCTATTTTACTTAGGACTTCTCTATTATTCTGATTTTGATTTATAGATATTCTCGCTTAGAAATATTGGAAACGCCGATCATAGGCCTATTTGTTTAAGAGTACTTGAGACCGCATTGTCTTATCAGTAGCCGTCTTCGCAGCCGCAGATGGCAAGGCTTCTTTTGGTAAAACTTTAATTAGGATAACACACTGTGGGAGAAACAGAATATAGAATACACGGTGGAGCTCGCACGCCACCTGGGGACTGGCCCTAATCCCAAGGGTCGCGAAGTGCTACTATATGCGTGATCAAGCCGGGCAAGTAAACTAAAATTAGCCAAGGGGTATTATGTAGATTTTTTAGATTGTAAAATGAGGAGTAATCGACCAATCTGTATATTGGTTCCAACGTCGACTAGTATCGGATATCTTAGGTCAGAACCAGTGATTTCTAGTCTCAGATTATCACCTGTAAATCATCATGATATTTCCGGATGATAGACCTGAGGGTGATAATCGCGGAGAATATGATGACTCGGTGGGAAGGAGTTGATTGCTACGACCTGGAGGTTCAAATTCAGCGCAAGTAAAGAACCCGAATTGAATCTGAAGTCTGAAATGCTTGTATACAATTGGGTATAGACTATGATACATTGCAGGAAAGGGAATATGATGAATAGATCGAACATATACCGCCCTTAATTCTTCCGCAGGTTGGTAGCCTCTGATTACCGGGGAGCGGAAACCCTGACCCTGGCCAGGGCTGCGTGGTAATCAGCCCACCCATCAAAATCAATGAATTACTGAGCAATGGCACTCTGTAGAATTACTTCAATGATAAATCTAACTAGTGAAGGATCTAACTACGAGGAGGGGGAGGAGCGGTGGAGGAGCGGTGGGGGGAGGAAAGGTAGAGGGCAGCAGGGACAGGAGGCAGCTAAAAGGGGTGTGAACAGAGCTGAAGAGGGAGTAGGCGGTAGAAGAATAGTGTATGATGGGTGGAGGGTGTAGGGGAAGATTAGTGCAGGGGAAGGTAGAGGGCAGCGGATGGAAGAAACAGGATGGCAATATTGGAGGTAGCATTAACTAGAGCTAGCATTAATTGAAGGTGACATTGAAATTATCATATAAACAACTTGGAATTGGAGCTGGCATTGGAGCCGACAAATTTGGGCTGGCATAAGTTGAGATACCTCATACTGTAAGCGAGAGAACTGGACTAGTACCGGAGGAGGTGGACATTTACGAGAGGTGGAGATGAGAGCAGGTCATGAGATGGTTAAGATTAAACTAATTACATATAACTACATGTAATTACCTGAGATGGCCAAATACTATACGGAGATGGGAGAAAAACTCGCCTTCGCGGGGTATCGAAAATGTTAGTGTGTACTCATACGAGCTATTCCATCTCCGAGCTATACCCATGCGGCCATGCCAAGCTAGCGTAAAGTGAGAGTTGGCTGGTACACACGCGGACACTCTGTAACACCAAAGGCATTACAGTGAGCATGGGGTTGGATGGCCTAGCGGTATAGTGTGTGATGTTGAGTTCGCACTCTATACTATAGCTAACGAGCGTTCAACCCTCACATAGATAGAGAAGTAACAGTCCCATGGCTGCGAACTCTTTTGCTCGCGGGCGGTAAAATCCTTTTTTTTTTCCACCATCCTTTCTTCTGCACTTACTCCTTCTTCTTCCTACCTGATAATAACACATTTACTCTCATTCTGGTATGGATATACGTTCTCTAAGACGCACGTTGGCCAGGATATTCATATACCCGATGCCTGTCAATCCGTGTATAGGCTATACTTCCCCGCACAACCTTCTATTTTTCTTAGCCACTGAAAACTAGACTCAACTAAATCGAGGACGTCTCATTCCTCTACATGTCTCTTCTCATTCCTTCCTCCGTACGTCAACGACAATGTAGCGATCAACACTTCTCTAAGTTAACAAGCGAACATTGTTCGTGGGAACAGTAATATCCTAAGTATTGGCTTGACCTCTAGGTCTTATGTCAAGACCTATTGGAGTAGGCGCATGCCGCCTTTATGCTCACACAGATTGTGGTATCTCCTCTCTCCATCCTCTTTCTATACCTTTTGTCTAAATTCAAATTGCATTCTCATATATAGTGTTCTGGGGCTCGACTGTACGTTTCTATTGGTGAACATAGTTTCATTTTATGACACGTTCTTTTCGTTGTATTATGGTATTTTACACCTTGCTCAACTCCGGTTTTTATCATCCCTCTAATACCCACTCAAGGGAGGTTCCTGTGGGAAGAATCCTTTTTCCTACTGGGGAGGCAGAGCATAATTAATTCTTTTCTTCTACAACCTCCGATATATACAGACAGTTGACCCTGTTTAGAGGATACCATTTCAATTTCCATCTCTAGAGTAGCGAAAGGAATTGCCAGGTGATCTCCCTAGCATACGGAAATTGAACAGGGTCTAGGATATCTGAGGGAGATTTATTTCTGGTTTAATTAACCCAGCTCTTTTTGCACTCTTGTATTCTAACTATGATAAATTCAGCAATCTCCCTGACTCGCCCTCTATCATAGCCCAATAACGTTTTCTGATTCTCCTACCGTTTAACGCCCCGGCTATTATTACTTCTTACCTTCTATAGATGAGGTCGAACCTACTAGCGCGTACCGTATTGTTCTGCTCCTCACATTTCGGGACGAGCCAGTCCAATGGTCTGTACGTCTCCTGGTATGATACAAAGAACAACTATCTCATAACTTTAGTTTGTAGTTTACTAATGCCTCCCAGAGCTCCAATTAGTTCTGGAACACATATTACTACGGCCTAGGAACCATCAGGTCAACTGTAGCTCGCACGTCCTGTCTGCGAGATATGGCATTTCTGGCTATAGTTGTCAGCCCTGCATCACTGGATGTAAACTCAGAGCCTCCCACATGTCACAAGTGCTGGTATAGCCGTTTTTTGGAACGGCTGGCGTTGAATTTCTTCATCCTCCTATTGCCTCGCCTTTCGTTCTCAGCAAGTTACGTTTCTCTCCTCAAAATGGTCGGCACGTTTCTCGGTGGTGTACCTGTGGAGGGGCATCTCGCAAAAAGATAAAACACCCATGCTTCCTCTGCGGAGCCTGACTGAAAGGAACTGTAATACAGTGACGAGGCACAACGAATACAAGCTTAAACATCCACTATACATGTATTGCATTCGAATATGATAAGATGAAGGAGCAGTGTGAAAAGGAGAAAAGGTCATAAAAGAGGAACTCTGAGGGAAGGACCTCCAATTTTCTCCGCGTTTTCTCTACCATGGGTATGATATATCAATGGTAATAACATATATGGATGTATATCTCTACGGGAATTCTATGCATGTATCTGACTGAAGTTTGAACAAATACCTCCTTCAGCGGATAGAAGCTTCATTGAGAAGGTTTGGAGGAATTTCTATTTGTTGGCTTTCACGCTGCGGGTAGATGGCTTTCACTGGCCATAGACATGAAGGCAGGCCTAGTTCATCTTGAAAAAGAAAATACGAAAACTATATTTGACCTGTAAATATGAAAGAACAGTAATACGCAAATGCGTAGACAACAATGGAATACCCATCGACACTGCAATTCAGCCTTCCAACGCCTCTCGCGGACCCCCCACTTCAGCCCTGCTGCCAGAACCTCCATGCCTAACCTCTACATTCCCCTAGACCCCCCCCCTGCCCGACTCCCTTCCCATCTCCACCCTAAAAACCATATTCGCCAACGCACCCCTCACCAGAATATCCCTCTCCACCCTCCTCCCCCCTGGCGCTTTCACCCCCCCCTCCCTCCCCACCAACATCCCCGGCACCCACTCTGGCCACACGTTCCTGACAAGCACCATATTCCTAACCACCGTATAGTTATGCGGCTCGGGGATAAGCCGGAGCCTTATCAGGCAGCTCTCATGCTCGAGGTACCGGTCCTTGTACACCATCCACGCCTGCAGCAGCGGCTGGTAGATGGGCGCGGTGGTGTACGGCGGCCGCTTGAGCACATAGTCAAGGCAGAGCAGCGCGTCATGGAGACGCTCGTAGTTCCTCCTCTCGCTGTGAACGGTGATGGTGTGGTTGAGGTTCATGAGGTGGTGGGCATCGCGGGGGGCGAGCCCAGGAGCGGGGAGGACAACAGCCATGAAGGGGAGGGCGGCGGAGGATGGGGCGGCGGGGGATGGGGCGGCGAGGGAGGAGGAGGAGGAGGAGGAGAATGCAGGGCCGGTGCCATAAAGGGGGTGGTTGAGAACGTGTGTGTCGCTGAGCTGGGGGGCGGCTGAGACGGAGGTGGGGGTCTCTATTCCAGATGGATGACGGCTCCTCCACGGGCTATCACTACTGGTAGACGTGTCACGGAATGGTGGACAATCAGCGGCAGCCCCCGGAGCTATGGGGTTGAGCATCCATGCGATTGTGCTCTCACGTTTTCTGCCTCCCGCAGTAGTATTGTGTGCTGCGGGATTGAGCATCCATGCGATTGTGCTCTTATGTTTCCTGCCTCCTGCAGTGTTACTGTGTGCTGTGGGAGACCCGACGATAGGTACGTGAGGAAGGTGAGTGTTGGTGGAGTTTGCATAGCCCGTGGAGGCGTGTGGGGGGGACATGGTCTTCTTGCCCGTTTTCAGCCGGTTGAGTAGAGACAAAGACCGATGGGGGTGTGTTGTTTTTGCCTGTTTGTAGAAGCTTTAAACGTGTTGTTGGATGATGGGAGAAGTCGTTGCTTACCCAGGCAGTGTGTGATGGTGGTGGTGAACCACGACAGCTGAGAGCCCACTGCGAGAGGTCTCATTCCATGAGACATGGCGAGAATACTCATCATATCTCTGAACAACCGCAAACTAAAAGATGGCCATTGAAGTAAAATAAATAAATGAAAAGATTTCTGAGTGACAAAAGACTTATGTGATGAGTATCATCCCTCAAGAGCGTCGCTACCATATTGGGCATTCTCATCACTGCTTCCACCCCGGGTTGAACCGGTGGTGTCATGCAACATAGCAGAGGCTGTTACCCCTCGACCACGCCACGATGCTGTCAGTAAGGCTCGGGCTAGAAATGAGCGGCAGAAGACCTCGTCTACCAGATAGCAATAACGTCAGTTTCCTTATTTATTTGTAGGAGATATCGAGCCGTGGCTCGCCCCAAACTGAATTTTCATTGAATGATAGATTTTGTAAGGAAGGAAGTGAAATCGATATACAGGTGAAGGACAGGTTACCGCCAGCATGTCAATAAAAGACAGAGCCCTTCCATAAGGAGGCCGCTAAGCGCGCATGTAATTAATGAGTTGGATACAGAAAAGAAAGAAGCCGCTAAGGCGTCCACTCGTACAATGTGAGAGTAAAATGACATTCTCATTATGAGAATGCTTAACACAAAAGGAACACCTGTCGTCATGAGAACACCTAACAGAAAGGAACATTCTCCATGTCTCTCGTGCTACCACGGACTAAGGGGCCAATCACCACAGTTTTCAACTGCATACAAACAGCTAAAGGCTCAATCCGCCCCCCGTGTGCCATTGTGATGCACAAATCGAGAAACCTGCTGGCTACGTAGGTACATGACTCCAGGTACCTATAGTGCTACAAATGACACAGGAAAAAAGTAAAATCTCTTCCCAAGCCAGTTGGAAGACAATACTCGAATGAAGAGAATCTTGATCTACTAACAGCAAATTGCAAGTGTTCAAAGGTCATGTATCGCAATATATATAAAAGAGCGGTGTAGGCAGCGAAGTAGTATGTTGCTTTTGAGCGGGAAGGATTACAACACAAAGAGCATTGATTATATGAAGTGGCTTAGGCTTATCATCCGTTTCCGCTGTCCCGATATCTTAACCAGAAGGAAATACCACTGATGGTAAGTACCTACAAAAGGAATCCTGAGGAACAAAAAGCGGGAATCTGACAGGGTCGAGAGCCTTGTCGATCTAATAGTAGGTTAGAACACGAAACATGGTGGGTCTTTGGAGTAGATTACCTATATATTGCTGGATAGAAAGTGGAGAAACTAGTGGAGGTTTAACTCTACCCACGGATGAACTAATACTCTCAATGGGTAGTATCTGATGATATTACAATTGAAGTCGGCCTTGTAGAAAATTGAGCAAATGATGCGAGATTGAGGAAAGGGATACCTACTGTTAACCTATGATAACAGGGAGCCAGGATAGAACGCACACCGCTACTATTGTGGTGGTAAAATTATAACCTAACTCATTTAACCCAGTAATCAAAGAAACTACAAGACCCCCTCTGAAGAACACCAGAAAGATATCGAAGGAGGTATGCTGAGGTAGAGGCGGGAAGCCTACTGATAACATTGTCGATGCAGGCCTTTTCCTACCCCGAGGGCACAAAGAGAAACGACTAATGAGGCTGAACATAGGCTTGCCGTCTAGACCAGAGAAGAATATTAGATGTCAGCAGAAAAAGGACGGAAGAACTGGGGAGCTCACATCGGCAGCAAAATGAGGGCAATTTGGTAGGTGGTTCGAAGAATATCCCAGATACAGTAGTATCAACATGTTCCATCCCACACCACACACCACTGCTACTAGTATTTAGGTTGGCTATCGGAAGGATCAATAAAGTCCGTGTTGAGTATCTATGAGCTTGGGGGGTAGCGACTGGGCCCTCTAGTTAATTGAATCGACGAACTAGTTACCGTAAGTTATAGATTCAGAAGATTAGATATGAACAGAGGGGTATAATCAAAAGACTAGAAAGCTTACGCTCCGGTTCCTCTGCAGAGCCTAGCCGGGAGAGCTTCGCCCAGGCTTCACCCCTCTCTTCATCTTCTTCCTCCTATGCACTTCCTTCTTCGCAGGACCACCTGCACTGCTACTCCACGTCCCAGACGCTTCCTCAGTATCCCTCTCACGCACCGCGTCCACATCAAACCACTCAACTAAGCTTTCTGAACGCACCTTGATACTACAAATTCATCTCTCCCTCACACATACCTCCACTGCATTCACTCCTGCTCGAGCTACATATGCTTATATTAAACCCCTCACAACGCTGGCGCTCGAGGTACCTCTTGGCCCTGTTCCCGACGTTACCAAGCACCCGTGACTTGATCTAAATTCTACTCTGGGGTAGTATTGACGCTCCCTTGGGAATGCTGACCTTCACCCTGTGCAGTGCTGTATTGCCATAGGGAGGCTTGAGACGAGGTGCCGT
Organism: Morchella sp. 2016-41; assembly: GCA_024713855.1. Classification (NCBI taxonomy): domain Eukaryota; kingdom Fungi; phylum Ascomycota; class Pezizomycetes; order Pezizales; family Morchellaceae; genus Morchella; species Morchella sp. 2016-41. The sequence continues at coordinate 2,154,013 of JAMGZD010000002.1, read as the reverse complement.
ATTGCATTTGCCTCTACAAGACTTGAACAGCGAATACAAAAAGCTTTGAAGTTCCGAAAATGAGCGTCTTATTCCCACCCAAGCAAGAGTCAGCAAACGACAGAGACCAAGAACAAGTGCTAAATAGTAACCTACATCAAGTCCCGCAGAGGAAGCTGGATGCCGAGGAATAGCCTCAGACTACACACCGTCGAGGCTGTGATTCGACGAGCTACAGCAAGCAGAGGTTAGAAACCAAGGCATTGAGACAGTTACAGTAGCAGATCTGAAGCCCTGCACAGGTTGGCTCACAGTAGGTCCTCACCGGACAGTGAGTGATGACTATATACCCGGCAAGGCTGACGGCCAGAGGCGTCGACCCAGTACCGCAGGATTGATACTGCAGCAGGAGACTTATGAGACGGCATTGTGAGGGTGCCCCAGTTATGAAATGTGTGACGAAAGAGGTGATAAGGAGGATTGGAAAGATGCTACTATGGCCAGCAATGGCTAAATACGAGGGTAGGCAATAGAACAGCGAGCGAGGAGTAGGAGGAAGAGGGGGGATGAAGAGGCTATATATATATAGACCCTGCGCTAGTGGGGTTCGAACACACAAGCAGGCCACGTCTGTCCTCCTAAATCTTCTGGCAGGAAAGGACACACGGAATGCAAAGCTGAATTGTCAAAGAGAAGTTGACAGAGGCCAGCAATATGGCGTGAGGGTGCGTTGGCGGGGAAATGTAGCTTAACTTTAATTCTTTTTGTTTACATGATGACATCATGTAGTATCAACCGTTAGAACTTGTCTTTCAGGACGCATCATGGCCATTATATGTTGTAGAACAGAAAACAAGGGCAGCCAGAGGGGGCGGGAGGGTGCATAGGCAATACAGAAGTATTCTTTCGATGCTGAACACTTGATAGCTAGCACGAGCGGTTACTCCTCACAGCCCACCTACGCCACCTTCCACATTTCGAGTAATGGATATGTAGAGAGGAATCGATCACGGGCGGCAACAGTATATCCAAGGATGAAATTGTCGGTTCGCATAGCGGTTTCTTTCGTCAATTAGACAGACGCTATCTACTTTACATTTCCGAGGGAGAAAGGTGCGGGGGCGGCAGAGAAACTTCATTTTCCACCAAGCCTGCGTGCATACCCCTCCGGCCATCTCCACCATCGGGCACCGCTACCACCGCCACAACCTAGGTAGCAAAAAGAAACCAACCCTCCGCGGCCCATGCCGCCCGCACCGACTCCACTGCAGCTACCTTTAATCCTGCAATACCTATTTTACATGCATAGGACAGCACCGCCAGCCAATCGCCGTATACCGATACAAAAATGCGAGATGAAAACAACTCCCACATCCGTGAGCTAGCGCCGTTATCGTCGTCCCGGGGCGCGGAGGTGGTGGGGGGGGGGTGTTATCAGATGCATCTTATCCTTATCACCCGACCCCATCTTATCGCGCCAATCTTATCAGCACGCAATCTCCACCACCCACCTTCCCGGGCGGTATGATTGGGCGTGCATGGGCCTCGATGTGGGTGGGGGGTGGGGGGGGGGTGTTCAGCTATGACAGCGAATGTAAACACCGTGGAAATAAACGCTGCACGCAGATTTCCTCGTGTCTGCGGGTTCGTGCTTGCTGTGGTGTTTTTTTTCCCTCTTTACATGTGCGCGCATATATTCCCACCACCATACCATACCATACCATATAAGCTGGGCTGGCTGGCTGGTAGGGTAGGGCTGGGCTGGACTGGACTGGACTGGGCTGGACTGGACAGGTCTATGGGGCGCCGGCGCGCGAAGAGGTGCCCTCCCCGGCCGCGCGTGCGGATACTGCAATTGGGGACGTCCTAGGAGCAGATGGAATAGGCGAGCAGATATCCCTCTGGTGCTTAAGCGATTGGCTGTGGGGCATGTGGGCGGGCAAAGTTTATTAGATTAGCCCTCCACCCCGTTTTGCCCTGTCGTCAAATGATTCGAGAAGCTGGCCAATCAATCAATCAATCAACCGAAATATCGAGATCCCCCCCCCCCCCCCCCGCCGCCGCTGTAATGGTACTAGCGCCTGGCGTAACGGTGGAATTGTCTCCAGCTCCCCATACAGCAAAAGTTCCTCTGAGGTTGACACACGGCACCACACCCACCGCACCCACCGGCTATGCCTTCTCGCGCCATAGATGGCCTCTCCATCTCGTCGGCTGCGGGCAGCACAGTCAGGCAAGGCAGCCTTACAGGTGACAGCCCTTGGCCGTCCGTGCTGGGACTGCGAGTGGTCCAATGTCGCGGAGGTAGGTAGGTAGGTAGGTAGGTAGGTAGGTGTCTTTGCACGCCCGCGATCCCATTCATCTTTGCGCCAAACACGTTTGCGCGCTGTGGGTAAAGGCCTTTTGTCTACGAGACTGTGGTCAAAAGAACCCGGTTGCTCACGCTGCACCTCACATATATATGTCGGCGGTGGGGCCTACCCCCTCGCGCAACGGGCCGGATGGCTTGATAAGAAATGATTGATGTATTTAAGTGTCTTCACGGTTTATGTATTCTACTCTATATTGAAGTTAAATATCAGATCAGTGTGTTGATCGGATATCGAGGTCGATGGTGGGGAGTTCCCCCCATTCCTTTGGCCGCACATGCATACCGCAAGACCGGCTACAAAACATTACATACACACCAGGGGGGGCCCGCGACGAACTCGGGAGTCTCAAGCCGAGTTAGTTACTGACAGGCAGTTTTACACTGGTTCACGACTGGCATGAGGAAAGCTGGGTGTCATGGTTATGAGGTAAGCATTAGTATAAACCAAAATATTTTACAAGGGTTAGGGTAACTCGAGGTGTAAAATTGGAAATTAGATTATGATATTTGACAGCCAAAAAACCGCTGCCTTGACAGGACGCTGCTTTTGTTTCCGACCCGAGCTCCAAGTTGAGATTGTTACGGGGCCACTAAATACACACCCCCTTCCCCTTCCCCTTTCCCTCCCACCCACCACGGCTTCGAAGCCCACCACCACAGTCAATTACGCAGCTTGGCGCAAGAAACACACAGATCCCCTCCCACCCGGGACAAAAAACACTCGGAACACAAACCGCCCTTTATCCCGGAGGTCCCCCCCCCCCTCCTTCATCTCGGGCCATTGCGCGTTTCGGCAAGAACCACTGCTAGGTCGCACTCGGGCCCTTCCCGCGGCCGTTGTTGACAGCCGTGGTGGTGTATGTAGAGTAGAGTAGAGTAGGCATTCTAGAGTATGTAGAGCACCTGCCCGGGGACGCAGCGCTCGGACCGAGCGCGGTCTCCGAGCGCCGGCGCGCGATGCGATGCGATGCGATGTGATGGCGGCCTGCGTCATGCATCATCACGTCCAGATGCTCCTGCATCGGTAATTGCGGGGGAAGGGAGGGGAGGTTAGTCCAACGTCCGTCCGCTCGTGTGGTCCTGTTCTAGAGTGTCTTGGGCAGTGTCAGGGGTATCCGCCCTATGTATGTATGTACCTGCTCTGCTCGTATGTAGAGTAGAGATTAGAGTAGAGTATGTGACCTACGCCCACTCACTCACTCACTCGCTCGCTCGTTGCTGTTGGTTGCTGATGGAGGAGGCAGGGATCGGCAGGCGTGAAACCGCAGGCTGGCTCGGTGGCTGGCGAATCAGCGCTCGTGGATCGGTGTTATCTAATCTTCAGCCCCACCGGAGGCCTTATCGGGCGTGTGTTGCCGCACGCACACACACACACACACACACACACACACACACACACACACAAGTTTACATGTTTGGGGGGGGGGGGGGCAAATCCGGGACGTGTGCAGATCCAAGAGCTGTTGTTGTTGGGGCTGGTTGGTTGGAAAAGGCCCGGTCTCGATCGGCAATTAAGGTTGCGATAAACGCACATTGATACGGGGGGGGAAGGAGCTGGTCAACGTCTAGAACCGTTGTGTATGCGGGTTTCGTCACAGTGGGCATGCTCAGAGTAGGTACACACCCCACAAACACCGCGGTCAAAACGGTTGGAGTGTCACGGGTTGGAGGGGGGGGAGAAAGGCGAGTGGACAGACAGACAGACAGACAGAGAGGATGAGACAGAAACAGAGCGCGGGTCGAGCGAGGCTGTCACATTGTGGGGACCTGCGTCAACGATGCAGGCTGCAAGACACCGGACAATCCGATTGTTGTGGGTGTGTGTGTTCTGCCGTGGAGGGTGCAGGTTACTGTGAGCTGCGGGAGTGCACACATGAGTATAAGCTATATGACCTGCCTACAGCAGACTGTCATGGGCACTACTCGACATGTATGTGTGTGTGTGTCAGTGGAGAGATGCAGAACTGTGTTTACTCCAATTGGGCGAACCGACGAAAACCACATTCCAGGCGATTTGCCTTGCATCGTGGGCGCCCTCCCGATTGGCCCGCTGCGGCGTCCCCCTGCCTGCCGCCCGGCTGCCTGCATCGAGATGTCAGGCTGGGCGTGCGGGCTCCAATATATGATCGCCGCGTTATGGTTATCGATATCGCAACATACATGTATGTAGAGGCCATAGTCCACAATCTCACTCTCACTCTCACTCTCACTCTCACTCTCGTTCGTGCAGAGTCAGCGCTGTGAATGTGTGTGTATGTGTGTATGTTCCCATATTATATTTCCTTTTTCCTTCTTCAGCACCCCTGACGATCCTCCGCTCCAACCGTTCATCCGATCATTTCCACCCTCGCCCATCCATCCACACACCACCGTGCCACCAACAAGCGGCGACCAACTGCGAATTCCTCACCACACACACACACACACTCACTCGTACTACACTCGTACTACACTCGTACTGCACTCATACTGCACTCCACACAGAACACACAGAACACTACACACACATTCTCACACACACTCTCACACTCACACTCACACTCACACTCACACTCACACTCTCACTCACACTCTCACTCACACTCTCACTCACACTCACACACTCAACTCAACCCGCGCCGTCCCACCACACAAACGCACGAGCCCCACACCTGCCGTTTCCTCTCTGCTGGGCCCCCCGACCCCTTTCGCCACCCCTTTCGCAAGAGGGAACAAGAGGAACATTCCAGCGTCCATTAAAAGGAACACCGTCGCACCCCTCGACCCCACCACTGCTTCTAATCATTATATAACCCACCACTCCACCACTCCATCAATCCATCACTCCAACACTCCATCAATCCATCACTCCATCAATCCATCAATCCATCAATCCATCAATCCATCAATCTCCCCACCACACCTAACGAGCGCCATGTGTCCAACCACCCCCCCCACCACCTCCCCCTCCTCCCAGCAGACCCCCGAGCAGCTCGCGCTCTCACGCAGAACCGCCCCCATCCGCTACGAGATCCCCGGCTGGGCCGACTGCAAATACTCCAACCGGGTATGTCTACCTCCTCCTCCTCCAGAGCACACATCCAGAGAGACCTAGACTAACAGCCCCACAGAACATCCAGGCCTGCATTCTCCACGCCGTCCCCTTCCTCGCGCCCGGCGCCAACGAGCTCGCAGCCTCGACCGGAAAGTGCTTCCACTGCTGGGCCCTGCTCACGTCCATGGAGTACGGCGTGCTGAGCGTCATCTTTGTTTGTAAGTCCCTCCCCATCTCTCTCTCTCTCTCTACTCTCTCTCTCTCTGTAGCCATACCCGTGCTCCCAGCCGGGGGTGATGATGAGAGAGAAACTTCAACGTGGGAAACCAAAAGCGCTAATCACATACCCCCAGTGAACTCCATCGGCTTCGCCGTCAGCTTCATCCGATACCTCATCAACACCGTCTTCTCCTGCAAATAGGCACATGCTACGACTCGGGTCGGCGGGTTGGCGGGTCCGTCGAGAACCCCCCCCGCCGTCCCCCAGATAATCCTTTATATATATAATTCATTTTTAGTATTAATGGCTATACGGTGGTGGTGTGGACTATTTCTGCGCTTTTTTTCTTTTGTTTGTTGTGGTTGCAACTGTACATTATCACTAGCTAGCTAGATAGCTATCCAACTCCAACTCCAACACCGACACCAACACCAGTGGGGGGGGCGGGGGCAGGGACTCGAATGAACGTCGCTCTTTTTTTTTTTTTTTGGGTGGGGGGGTGGTTTTTTCTTTTGTCATGGTGTTGCTTTTTTTTTATTTTTTTGCTTTGTAATGACGAGCGCTACGAATTTATGGACTTTTCTTATTTTTGTTTTAAACAATTCCAAGACTCTTTTCCAATATTCTTTTCCAATATTCTTCTCCAATACTCCCATCCTTGAACGCCCAAAGTCTACCCAGCACCGCTGCGGGCCACCATCAAAAACCAATACTCAGGCACCGAGCGCGCGCGTCATTGATATCTATTCCCACCACTGCAGTCACGTCATTCCACGTTCCACGCCCCGTAATCCCTCCTGACGTTTGCGGGGTGAGAAAAACCGGTTTCGGGGATGACGTAGTCCGGCGGGAGCGGTGGTTCCTGGCCGATGACGGAGGTGGTTTGGTTCGTGTGGCTGGGAGTCTCCCTTTGGCCAACCGCGCTGAGGAATAGGTGAGCTGCTACAGCACGGTCTTGACTTTTTGGTCTAGGACGGGAGTGGGGGAGGGGGGGGGGGAGTGGTCAATTCTTTATTTTGGAGCATTTCATTTGTGTTTTTTGTTATACGGTTTCGGGGGTGCCATGGGAGGTGCGTCTGGCCGGGGCGTTGGTGGACACCGCGTATACTGTTTATTTTCATGTTCTGGCGAGTATGGGTCTGTTTCTGGTTTTTGGAACTGGAATGGCAGAGGTTACAAGCTGGTAAGTAAGCTGGCACGGTGGAATCTAGATGTCTAATTTATTTTGGCGTTTATTGGTCTCGTTATCAATAAACTACTGTGCTATGTCTTTGGCGGTTGACATGGCATGAAGATTCTGCAGTACTTCTATTTTCTATACCTGACGGAACCATCCCCTGCCCATGCCACGACAGGGTGGGTGTTAGATCTAGACTCAAATACTACTAGCAGCTGCCCTCTTGGCGTATACATATCTCAGGGTGGATCGTTGTTCCGCGACAGACATCGGCAAAGCAAGACATATGCCCACGAAGATGTATGTCTCCTGGCCGCTGCGACCAAGGAGTGTTGTGAGGCCCAGACCTACGAGGTCATGTAGTTGGTGAATATCAGTATCATTGTGGTGAGCTATATGTTGCTGCCAAGACCCCCGAAACGGCTAGTGCTGTCTCGAACTTTGAACTGTTTGGAGTGGTGGTTGGAGTAATAGTAGCAAGGAGTGTTATTCGGTCTCGGAAAATACTCACCGCGGGTAGGTTATCAATCTTCTCGTCTGGTGGAGGATGGCGCCTCTTTGGTGCTTGTCTGTGGTTTGCAATGAAAGCCGACTACCCGATTGGCCCATATCCCTGGCAGGATGTTTCAGGAGCTCTCTCACCATGGACGAGTATATGGCCTTCCCTTCTAGTTGCACGTGGCGACGTATAGGCACAGGAGTCTGTCAATATGATAAGTCGAGGGTCGTAGGCTGTATCATGTCGCTCTAGGTCTACTCTGTATGTAGGTTTGTATTTTTATCTACATTGCCAAGACCCCCCCGATACAGTTAGTAGCGAATAACGTCTCGATGTGTTTAACAATAGTTGGATAGTAACCAAAAAAAGGAATTTCTTTTTCCCCTTACCTCGAACACAGGATTTACTATTTTAGCTGTAAGTAGCGCCGCGAATGTGCATTCTGTGGAAATGAGGCTCATAGGCTGTACTTGTGTGCACTGTCAGCGAGTGCTAATGGGGTGTCCAAGTGTTTAATAATAGTTAGAATAGTAGTAGCGTGCTAGGCAATCTCCGGGCGTCATTCTCAGCGCGCACAGTGACTCGACCTTGTGGCAAGGGCTCCAGGCTCTGCGAAGATTTGCAGGAATATCTTGCACATGTTTATTTTTAAAAACGTGTAGATTCATCGGAAGAAATATGTGGGTTTACTTGAAGTTGGACGAGGTTCATGGACTGTGTTACAGATGACGATGTATAGTAGAGCTTGTATGAATTGCCAAGAATCCCAACATGGTTAGTGGCGAGTGACGTCTCGAAATGTGTAGACGCAACACGGGGGTTATGGTGAATTCCAAGATTTTGTATGGAAACTGAGAGAGGTAGTCGATCAATTGCCTGCGTACCATACCTCACTCCGGCGTATATTCGAGATTGACCGTACCCCCGTGCTGACCGTACCCCCGTGAAAGCGTCTAGGAATATTTATATAAAAGCCAGCAATCTTTTCAGCATAGAGAAAAATAATAGGACCGTATCTGTTGGTTTTTAATTTTATTTATTGGTCCTCCTCCCTTATTTGTAGAAGAAACCATACGCCCCGTTTCAAACAAGCAGAAGAAAAAGTGACGTATCAGGTATCAACATTCCTGTAAGAACTATTGCACTTCAATATTAGCCGTGAGTTATATAAACAAGCCAGGTTTAAGTATGCAGGAAGGCGAAGCAGTGGTTCCGAAGTTCTGACGTAAATTGTCACTGCTTCAACCTTGTATATATCCCAGAAGTGCCTAAGTTGATGACGACAAGTGAATTACAGCACCCCGGAAGACTGGACAGGATATATGGATATCCTTGTACTTTATTGGAACAACCGCTTATCATTTGCTAGACCAATGCTTAACCGCGGCGCAGTAGTTGTCAAGTAAATCTCGGGGCTTACGCGGATTGGCACGCGGGCACAACTCCGCCATTGCCATGCAGCCTAGCGCGAAATCTGTAGGCGGTAGCGCGGGCTATCATGCGTAAATATAGGCCTAAGGCCTCCAACATGCACCTGTAGATGTGCGTTGTCTACTGCACATTCCCACTGGCGCAAGATCGAATAATTCCCGCAAGCCTCGCGTATCGGGTTCGCTCAGCTGGCCCAAACATCAGGCCAGTTTCCTTGATAAGGTGGGATTTTCGGAATACCCCTACGGGTTGGAAGCGCAATACACATAGTTAGCGCCCATGCGTGACCATATCTCTGCTTTTTTATTTCTTCGGATTGATGCAGTTCTTGTTGTGACTATATGCATACATACCTTTCGGCGGAGTCAGGGCATCAAGATGTCCTACTGGGATTGTGTTCCATGTCCCGGAGGATGGATGATGGTTAAAACCAAATACTGTAAGTATCATGTAAGCCAGCAGTTATATCTCTTCCTGGTCCCTTATCAGAGCTATTACTCGTGCTCCTCTAGTACTTCCGGTTCACTTATACATGGGTCAGGAACATCATATCGATAGGAGCTGAGAACTACAATGATGAGTGACATATTGCCGCACTCAGATGGATGATACGGTAGGGCGTAACTGGTAGGCGAAAAAGAGCGAGTGGCGAGGATACTGTCGTCGGCCGTCCGGGGGAGCTTGCAGCACCGTTCTGCCGGTCTAGCCACCTTGATACTGCAACACCTTCGGTAGTCTGCCGCCTGAGGTTTGTTTCAACACATGTCATTGTCAATCGCCAGATGGTTGAGAGCTGTAGGAAACGTGTGAGTTTGAAAATATGAGGACCCCATGTTGCAGTTGTACTTGTTCTTGTCTACCAGAATCCGCCGTCTCTCGCTCACTATTTTTGTTTTTTGTTTTTGTTTAACTCATTGATTGCATGCAGACCGTAGTATCTCGCTCACTACATCGTCTGGTTATGTCCGACAATGCCGCAGGACAAGTTACGCCCACAGGCACAAACATCTCAACAGATCATCTTCCCCGCACAGCTGTGATCCAGCAATTAATTTAGCTTCCCAGTATTATGGCTTAACCACATCCACCGCCTGGCTCTGGCTCGAGGTCCTCCCACGTAAAGCTGCGACGAGCTCTATAGAAGGCCAGCTTAATTGCATACCTTGGGGTGTGAAATAGTGAAATATGGGAGTGGATGGAATCATGGACTATCACTCGTTTCAGGTTGTTCTACCCCGATTCTTTTTTTTTTTTTTTTTGTTCAACTCATTTACCCGATTCTTTTTTGGGGGGTTAATTCACTGATTGCATTAATAGCCCTTATGGTTGATTTGATTCCTAGATGATTACTCATGGTTTGTTTACTAAGGTGCTTCATAACCGACACATGTGGATCAGAACTTTTGCTCCTCTGATTTATCCGCTTGTTAGTTATCGGAGCACTACTAAAACCCTGGTGTAGATATCTCCCCGTCAATGAAAATTAATCAACTGTACATTGGTTAAGGCTTTCTGATTACTATCTCAAGATATCATTGACTTGGCTATATACTATCTTCTTACAAATACCAGAGTTAATATATCCATGTCCCACCGGGAGTCATGTGAATAGCCGCTATACAGCTAGGGTATTGTATGCTTATGGGGAGGAACGGATATTTGAAATGTCGTAATCGCGTTGCTAATGATACGGTGTAGGGTAAGAATACATCACTGACGAAGTGGGGGATAGTCTAGGGAGAACTGCCCTTCCCTTCTATTACAAAAGGTTCAGGATCGATCTAGTTCATTAGTGGACATCATTGATATGGCTAGCCCATAAGTGCTTTTTTTTACTAAATTTCTTTTCTAAGATCTAGCAGCGTTCGCGCTTATATCTCTTTTTTATTTCCGGTAGTTTCGGAAGGTAGTGGAAGTGCACGTCCAGGTTGTGAGTGAGGTAGGGAGGGACAACTTGGTTTTCAATCATTCTGTAGGGAATACCTTGACAATATTTTCGTGTGGTCGGAGGCGGTCGGTATCAGACTATCAACAAGAACCTCCCGAAAAACCTGGACATCTTTGGATACCAATATCGAGTTGATGCAGTGGAAACTTTAATTCCAGGCAGGGAGTTTGACAAGTAAACCCAACTAGTCTTTGCGCCCAGTTTGCAACGGACATGTAGACTGGGATAAAGCTTGTGCGTGCACCTAAAGGAATGCTCTCGTCTTCGGGGCGATAATTCAATGCGAAAGGCCCACCCCCGAAACATTTCACAAGACGCACCCCACCTCAGAAAGGGAATAACCGACTGGGACATACGCGGATAGTTCTTCTTTGCCAGTTCTGTTTAAGTGTCAAGAAGAAAATTCTGTGTATTTAGCAAAATCATTAATTGAATTAAACAAGATCGTCCGCCGAACCTAACCACGAGTATATGATCATGTGCAGCCGACGGTGGATATCCTCTGGCTCAGGCTAATCCTATAACATAATATGTGAACATCATTAACTTAGGACACATCTCGCTTGATGCTTTTCCTCTCTCCTACTAGCCTGTGAGAGTGAATGAAGCGCCTTCCAGCATGAAATACATTGTGTAACCAGTGGATTGGCTTGGCAGCCGATGAGTAATATAAATTATTTGGGCCAGACGGTAACGTGGGTACATGCAGGGGTGAGTGGTTTCTGAAAAGTTTAGCAGTGATCAAGATGGGGGGTGGGGATCTGGTAATTTCTCCTGGGGTGGGTGTCGTGGGTGGTCAATATCGAGTGAGATTCTATGAGTGGGTGATACTCCATGACGGAACGACGCCAAGAGCGCTAACGATCCTTGTCTTTTTCGAGAGTTTATGTTATGTATAGAGAAACAACCAGAGACACCAAAGCGCGGTTCAACTTCAGCCCAATCCTTTCAATGCCTGTCACCTCCCCTGCGAATCACAAAAATCTCCTTCGGCTGTTCAGAGTTCCTCAGGTCTTTTTGCCCACTTTCGGGGAACCTCAGGTTCTACAATGTGTGGTTTGTATGCGCTCTTTATGGTTTATCATACGTTTCGACCTTGTTCCATGAGAGATGCTTCATCGACTGACCGATACCACGATGGATTATGAACAGACCGCTTTAAAAGGCCAGGACTTCAAGGGTGTCAGTGCCTCCGTGGGATGACAGAAGGGAAAGCCAAGTTAGTCTTCACTGGCGGATTGCATTTAGTCCTGGTCCATGAACGATAGGTCACGGATATGTTATTATTCACTGATCTCCGCCGATCGCATCTGTCAGAGTAGGTGGCATAAGTCAGAACGGTATTCTTTTTTAAACTTATTAATTGCATTGGTAGAACGGTACTGCCAACAACCGATGTTTTCACTTTCTCAACGCCGGTAAACACTAACAAAGACGAGTAAAAAGGAATAAAGGGCGATAAATGGTAAGCTGTCCTGAGTATATCTTCTACGCATCATTTGTAACTAATCACCAATAGAATCAGCACCAAATGATGTTAATCATTCCTCTCCTTGCGTTCTAGAGTCTACATGCCCTGCTCAAAAACACTTTCCAGCTTCAGTTGAGCCACAGGGAAGAGAGGCCAAGCACATTGGGCCTTATAGCGCGGAATGCTTCTCGTACACGGATCGCCACAGGTACCACAACGTGCCTGGGATTAAATATGGCCTCAAAGGTTAGATACCTCCCCTTCGATGATCAACGTGATGCCGATGCTTGCGGCAACAAGCCCGGTGATGAAACGGAGAATAAGAGCAAACACATGTATTTTGGAGATGTGTAGCTGAAGATGGGCGTTGAGTAATTGAGATGTTTGGAAGAGGAGTGGAAAAGAGAAAGAAAGGTGGGCCGGGTTAATCTGATTTGTCTAAAAGGCACGGCATGGCTAATCTTGGATCCAGGCATCACGACTATTGATCAATGGGAGCGCCTAATGATATGGTTAGTTTGAACCATAACCGGACATCCTAGTCTAAAGACTAAAGCTTAGCTATATTGTGAGCGTAACGCTGGAGAGATACTCCCAGATGCCTCTCCACCGGACGCCAATAAAAGAAGGGATGAAAAGGTCAAGTCAACTACAAACCAGAACGATTGATCACGTGGGATACAGGAGCGAGGAATTATAGAACGGAGAAATTTACACTAGCGTGGTTCCTATATAAGCTATGAGTGAGACAACCAGATTGAGATAGGCCTCCGCCTGAAAACGCTTTCTAGGCGGGGGTTGAAAAACAATCGCTGCACAGATCTAGGGATGTTTCGTGGTGGGCAAGAATCGTTGAGTACTAGGGTTGGGATGCTGGAGTTATTAATATACAAATAGAGGAGGATAATAACTTTGTCTATTAGATAACACATCTAGAGGGGATATTAGGGCGAACTTCAGGCTAGCGTTCACAGGAGGATGATCAAGTGACGTGTAGTCCATAAATACTATCAATTCACGAAAAGAGTGAGGAAAGCTATCATCCTCCTCCGGGTACTTTATGAACATACGCTTGACAGTTTACCGTCTACTCTCCTTAATTCCAAAGCGCAGGCGGAAATCGTTCTTCCCATAACTCAGTCCTCACAGAACTATGAAGCTATTCATCTTTCTTTCCATCGCGATCTTCAGGCTCGCCGCCGGCCGCACCCTTCTTCAGAGCTGTAATCATCAAAACAGACGATATCCCCGCCCCTATTTCGTCAAGCTTTATCAGCGATGAAACACCATTAAGCAAGACCTATGCAGCGAAGAAGGAAAAGCCTCCGAGAGCGGCTACGGTGGGCGCCTATGTTATACGCTATTCCCTTATAAGTCGAACACCGCAACAAGTCGTTGAGAAGTAGAGGTGTCGGCGATTTTGAGTTGTCTCGAGACTCGAGAGCAGGAAATGTCTGGCTCTGAATTACTGTTTCTGTTTTTTCTTCTTTCTTTCTGTCGGAGAATTTGACAGTGGATGTGCTCCTGGTCCGTTATTGTAGCAAAGTGTTTGAAATTGGGATAATGAAAGTGGGGCTTCCTGCGTTTAAAATTGGTTGTATATCAATGCAATGAAATGAAGGCCTATTTTATTCTAAAGAATAAGTAGAACGAACTATGATAAAGCTAGTCTCGTTTCCAGCCACCACACCGGGGCGATGTGATCGACAGGCTATGTTTCCTTATAGGGCAATGAAATACATAGTGTATCTTGGCACAAGGCTAGGTGGAATTAGTAGAGTGGCGTTGAGAGATCAAAGTAGGGGGTATTAAGGGGGGGTCTGGCCGGCCGGGCATATGTTTTTTTGAGATACCACCCACTTGTCAGTGTTTTATTTGAAAATACTACTCGCGCAAGCTGGATAAGTTTTATTTTATTACATTAATGCCTTTGTGCTGATCAATCAGTGCCAAACGTTTAGGGATTGGTGGTATATCTGCGGTATGTCCTAGTTAATCCAAAGAGATATTTCTATATCCGCCAGTCTAGAAAAATATTCTATAGAGGGATGTTCACCAGAATTACACTTTATCCCCATTCAGGGTATGCTCATAACATGGACAACCTACTGCCTATCTTGTTCAGGAGTCAAGAGAGCAGATGATAGTTCCATATCTAATCCCTACACAAAACGGGAGCACGCTTCCCCCCTGAGTCTTCAATAACATAATTAGTCGATGTTACGCAAGGATGCATTTACAAAGCCCACGCCCTTTTGACCAAGGACAGCCTACTGCCAATAGTGTCCCCAGATTCTCTCCAACTACCGCAGTAAGCAGTGGCTGAAAGGGATGCGGGGACAACACTGGAGCACGCTTCCTCCCTGAGTCACCAGTAGCATACTCAGTTAATGTCACGAAAGATCCATTCACAAGCCCACGCCCAATCGGCCAAGGACAACCTACTGCCAGTGGTGTCCTCAGATTCTCTCCAACTACTGCTGCACGCAGTGGCTGAAAGGGATGCGGGGACAACACTGGAGCACGCTTCCTCCCTGAGTCGCCAGTAGCATAATTAGTGGATGTCACTCACGGAAAGATCGATTCACAAGCCCACGCCCAATCGGCCAAGGACAACCTACTGCCAGTGGTGTCCTCATATTCTCTCCAACTACTGCTATAGGCAGTGGCTGAAAGGGATGCGGGGACAACACTGGAGCACGTTTCCTATGGTTGTGTATGGACGGGGTGACAAGGGATTGAGGAAGAGGGGAGAGAAGATATTTACCTGTCGCTCTCTGATGTATGTATTTCTGTTGCGCTCGAAAAATCTGTTGGAACCGTTAGTGAACATGCACAAGAGATCAGGGGAGAAGGAATTTTTTTCTTACCTTTCTGAACGAAAGAAAGAAGGGAAAAAGAAAGAAGAGAGTAGAATACCTGCGGGGAAGCCAGTTGGAAAGCATCAGGATCACTCAAGTTGAAGAGACTCCAGGATATCGAACTGGCCTCTCACACGGGATAAATGGAATTTGTGGGAGTAGAAGAAGAGCGACTGAGCGAGACAAAGATTGGGTACTTATGGACAGTGTGCAGAAAGTACGGTCCTTTGAATGGATCGAAGGTGCGGTGGAGGGGCATTAGGGTTAGGGCACATTAGTTAGGCGTGACTTACCTTCCACATCGAGATGGGAAGGATAAACTATACGCTGGTCGAGGCGTAATCTGTGTAGAAGCCACGTGGATTCCTGAAAAACAAAGAATGGCTACTCTTTCAGCTAGGAGAGGAGGACGCGCCCAGAAAGGAATATGTTTGGGCAAGGCATGTTTGGGCGCACTGTTATGAAAGCGCCAGAGCCACAAAGTAGAAAGCTCAGTTCGAACCCTGCCAATTAAACCTATCTAGGTTCTAGAGGGGACCGCACCAGAGCCAGTGTAGGGGTAATAAAAATCCTTCTTGTCGGGCGCAATATCTAGCCGGGCGGCGCGCGCATACTGCGATTCCGTCAGCGAACGAGAATGAGTTATCACCAAAATACACATTATCGGGTGTGCTCCCGCTCATCCAATGCTCCTTCGCCACATACACCTCAATCGGCGGCTACAGTTCTTCTTTCTCTTCACCTCTCAATACACCATTCCTTCTCATTATTACCGCTGAAGCCCGACGATGCGTTGGTAACCCATCAAGTCTACCACCTACGGCCACTACAAGACTACCAGAAGGCATACAGATTCGGTTACACTTTCTCACTCGCCGCAAGGTTCAGTGAGTTATGGAAAGAAAAGTGGGCGCCAGCAAGGGCGAGCAGTATATGACCGAATACACACCTTCCAAGACTATGTATCTTTGTGGACTCGCCTGCCCGAGAGGCGCGAGAAATGTCACTGCTCTTGAGTCTAGTGTATCACTGTTTCGTATAGAGATATTTTGAAAAGCTTTAGGTTTATGCTGCGTGCGTTTAAGTTTCTATTACGTTTCTTCATCAAGCTCATACTTTGTTCTCTTTTTAGGAAGCGACTACACCGTCTGCTAAGGCCTATCTATGCCTGGAGGGACTGGACTCTTCCGCTGCGTCTGAGAGGGCGCCTAGAGGCGGAGTGTCTAAAGATTCTAGTACCAATGTCTAGTCGACAAATAAGGACTACATTGACATTATTGTTCACGGCCCGACCCTAAACCTACACAATGAAATGGGCGCTATACAACAGCGGGAGCATTCAACTCTACTCCCGCGGAATTTCTTTCCTGTTCCCAAATTCCCGATCGGCTGCCCACCAAGGGACTTGTGTCTGCTCTTATTCATGTCAAGCCGTGGGAATTGATAGCTACCTCCCTTATTCCGGAGAGATAGTATCGATATCCGCCGTTCCCTTTCCGTCACTAGCAGTCGAAAACCGTTCCAATCATGTGGTTCCTTGCTTGAAGTTATCGTCACCGCCTACATTCCTGGTCGCCTGGTGATTTCACACTTATCCACCTGGTTACTAAGACCTTATCCTCGCTTGGCTCGTACTTGGATACCTTCTTGTTACACGTTAGAAATAAAACGCATGAACTTCACAGCTACATGAAATGCTTCGACCCCGCCGAGGTGGGTAATCGCGGTGTAGGCCTACTACCTGTAGATCTTTAGCGGTTAAGGGATTGCACCTGGTGGCCGGTTGTGGGGCTGTTTATCTATTGATAGGTAGAGAGATTAAGGGAAGCAATTCTGGTTTCGTCACTCGTCTAGGCCGTGCACTGTTGGTTGGGCATTCGACACTATCCTTAATGTAGATCATGACATACTTGTTTTCCGGTTAGTAACGTGAGCAGTACTGCATCGAAGTAAAGATTCTCCGCTATACAATGACGAGACTAGGGGTGGGCTAAGAGGCTAAGAAGAAAATATATCACTACACCTCAAACCCCCAACCTTCTCAAACTATGGTTATTTCCCTCCAGGCTCGGAGGTGTTGTTGACGAGGCAAGCTCGTTGTTAGTCTCACTCGTGCCTTGGAGCAAAGAATACGGTAATTCTTGGATCTTTCAACGGAGGGAATCATCTTGAAAGGGAAGATTAAAATCCTTTGAAGCAGTAAGTATCTCTCATCACTCCATGGTGCTTCTGGCCACTGGATAGGAGCAGATGCTCTTGTCAGATCGATTTGGGTTCCTACCAATTTCAACGATAACAATCGCGGAAGTCCCGTGCCGTGTAGTGACACCGACGGTTCGGTGGCTCACCAACTGAACCTTTTCTAAAATTCTCCATTAGCTAATAGGCGAAATTTAGTTTGGTCATCTCGGCTTTTGGCTAATTCTGTTTCATGGTCTAGAGGAAACGGCTCCCAGCGCGGTAGGACAGAGCCATCGATGCGTGTGTTGGCAGTCTTGTGGTGGTCGCCATATTTACCCTGAAATCTTACTGAAATGACTTGTCCAGTTGATCTCAGAACCTATTCAGTCGGCTTACCTCTTAGACTCATAATTACATTGGACTCGCTTCAACCAAGAGAAAACCATTGGTAACATTGCCTGAGGCTGAGGCTGAAGATGAGCCTGAGCCTGAACCTCAGTGTACCTATTTTGGAGAAGCTATCCGCTTAGCCATTCCCCTACTTGTTCCTTGGCTTACACAAAACTTAACTGGGTGAGTAACTTAACAATTAAGCTACTGCCCCCGAAGAGCACCGAGAAGATGTTCCTTGCCCTAATTAGCAAAGAATTCAGGGAGGGGTAGTGGATATGACCAAATCATCGATACTGCGTTTGTTCTTTTCTTGTGTAAATAAATGAAAAGGACTGAAATGATGATGCTTAATTTTACCAGATACCTTCAGTGGGGAGAATACGCGGGGTCGATATTGTTAGTAGGGTATGATGGTGCAAGCTTTGCAAAAGCCAAGCAAGGTTAGCCGGCATCTACCCAGACATCCTCCGCAAGAATAACCCTTATTTCTTTGATATGCAACACCACGTCAACAACATATGGTCCTTGTGGCTCTTGTCGTGATTCGTTACGCCCTATAACCAATGTAACAAGCACTCTCTTTACAACCCAACACATCCTCAGTTACAGTATAATTTCTTGAAATACATTCCCGTACTGTGGGCGGATTTCATAAGCCACGAAACGCAATCCCAAAGTCTCGCAAAGATTCAGTCTGGATTCTTTGGTCCATGGTCAAAGCATGTGAGTAGTTTGGTTAATTCTGGCCCAATACGGCGAGGAGTTTGGTCTACAGGCATCATTCAGGACCTCACTCATCATTGCGCCGAAAGAGTCCGACCGGGCAGTTATTCTCAGAAATATAGATATCGAGGAGGGCCACCGTAGGAGGAGAGATGTATCGATTCAATGGCGTATCTCCGTGACCATTTCTCATACATTTAAGACGCGCTTTTCTAAGCTGCTTCTCAATGCATGCAACTCAGGCAATCAGTTTGTGCTGACCCAGATCGATCGATAGGGGGGGAGGGAACACCAGAGTTTACTTGGTTTCTCTACGTAAGTCTCTCGTGCTTCTTACAACATATTGACTTACCTGGCACTGTAAGTATACTTAACATCTGGTCAGTGGTCATGGATTATCACTCGATAGGTAACGTCGGTCGTGGTTCATCACTCGACCATCTCCGTCCTAGAAATAATTTTGTATTCTTTTGGCTGGGAGCTTTATAGTCTAGCTATACTAGGTAGACTTATAGATAATAGTCGCGTCTTAATGGGCCAGACACTGTATAACATCTTACTCAGAGAGATCATTTGTCGCAAGTCACAATCTTGATCAATGAACTGAATGATGTAAAAAACACAAAGGTTCTTCAGCAGTGGCTCTACCTGTCAACATATCCTATTACATGTAACAAATTCTCCAATGTATCCGATGCCCTAGGTATCTTGACATTCTTTTGATGCCATTGTTCATAGAATGGAGTATATCCTCCGACAGCCCATAACTACCATGCGAGAACCTATCGCTATAGTTGGTTTCTGATACTACTTCAAATGGTGGATATCCTTGTAGCCGTGTAGGGACTTCTACTCTTCCCCGCTGTGGTTAATTAACCTTTTCGTATATATTTTCCACGATATATAACTGGTAAGTGCACAAAGATTTAGTTCCGGGCTCTGCCGAGAGTGTTTCAAACCATTCCTCTGGTAGCTTGTTAGGTTTTGGCTCACATAGGGAGAATATTTCACTTGGCGTAACTCACCTGGCTTATGGGTACCATATGTACAGCTAGAGATCTTCCACTAGCTGTGGGGGAGATGTGGGACGAGATTCCACAGAGAAGTGAACGAAGTAGATGCATGTTACTTCAGTCTAATATGTAGAGTATACAGACATCAAAAGCCCGTGTATAGCCAGCCAGCGAGATGCTCATGATAGGTTTCTGAGCTCAGGGGATAGTTTTACACAACATCGTTGAAACATACGGCTGATTGTATGTCTATTGAGGGCATCTGGATTTAAGGTTAACGTCTCGTACCAAAGGTGCTATGTCAGTTGAGTGATGGGGGAGGAGGCGAGAACATGGGGGCGAAGAAACGTGTAAAGACGAATTGTTTGTGTATCGTGCCTGTCGGGTAGTGGTTTTTCTTGGTGTGAGGAGAGATAAGAAAGCTTAGGTAAAGGTTTATCGCATACCTTAGAGATATGAGGCCGCACATTTAACAATATTTTAAACGATAGTGAAGTTTAGAGAGTTTTATTCGGGATGTATAAGAAAACTAGAACATCAGAGCAATTGATAGAATAAGAATTAGCAGTTTCGGTTGTATTAGTGAAACGAATAAAAAGAGTAAAATAGTTGGGTAGGGATGGCGGGGTAAGGCGGGGAGAAACCATGACGTGGCCCTTTGAAAAAAAAGCTTTTCGGCAACCGCACTCCCATTATGTCTACAGCATAATAAAGCACAGATCTTTCAAATGTAACTTACATGCTGTCTGTTCAACCCAGCATTCGTACGAACAAACCCTTGACAAACTATAAGAGGACTATGGAACGGAAGAAAGAGTCCATTTCGCATTCATTCTGTCTAACTAAGGAAAGAGAACCATTATGGAGCCTCACTACTACCCTTCCCATCTTCAAAGGTACTCCTCCCTTGACGTCCATGAAATAATAATAATCTTTAGCTAACAGTAGATTTAGATAAAGACGCAATTAAGCGATAGGAGGAATAATTGTCATACTCGATGTATCTATAGGTCTGGCAGGGAGCAATGAACGATAGCACAAGGTGAATGGAAGAGTTCATCGAGGCCTTCCCGAGCACTCTCTCAAGATCAAGGATAGAATCCGCTTGGAGGGTGTGTCGCTCATAATACGGAAATTTGATCAGAAATTTTGTTTCTCAACCAATCCGAAGACTCTCAATTCTTTCTACAAATAATACTTGGGCACATATTCTGTGGGTCATGCTTGCTCTTTATATAATAGACCTACCACTAATTCTCTCCTACTATTCTAGATTCTCTTCAGCAGTTACAGTATTTTTCACTTGCCGAGCACGAGTCTGCGGGGGGGTGGTGGTGGTAGGAGATGAGAGACGTCCCACCTCAATAGCTGGCATTCTGAAATATTGAAATGGTAGCGAGGAATATTTCGCAAGGCAGCATATACTGCATGTTTCAGTTTAATGCTGGGATGGATTATCATAGTTGTGGGTTCTCTCAGGCTTGGTCAATCCTCTATAACTGGTTTAACTAATGGGTTACCCTAGATAAGCCTTGATATATCGTTCGCCTTTTATATTGGTATCGAGAATATCGAAAAGAAAATCAAAAGAATGAGGAAAAAAAGAAAGCCGTTATGGAAATAAAATACAGGTCACAATTTTCTTAGCTTGTCGATCAGAAAAGATCAAAGATAAGCATACAGTCATGTTGGAAGGTCGCGCTTGAACGTACATACATGTTCTGTCCCATTATGATGCCCCATTCTCTGTCTAGGAGGCTTGGAGTAGGGGAAAACCCATGTCGAGGGGATGACCAAGAGGCTCCCAGATTCTAGGGTGACATCTACAGGAAGGATTATTCTCATTATTAGTCCCGCGGCTTCTACGACCCTCCCTTATCAGCCTCTAGTATCGCTTAAAAAGAAAGGAAACACGCGAGCCGAACGCCGAGATCGAAAAAGAAAAAGCAGTTAAGCGCCTGTAGGCATATGTTACCCAACCCACAACCGGAAAAAAACGGATTTCTCTCGACACCCCGCCATAGAAAAGAGGCTCCCCCTCTCCCCCTCTCCTCATCTTTGCACCAATACACACTGGTTCCCCAACCGCCAGATCCGCTCTTTTACACCTTCAAAATAACAAGGAGACAAATTAATAACACCACCTACACTGTCACAATGACTTGCAGCTCTACCTGCACCCCTGAGAGCGCCTGCTCTACCTGCTCTACCTGCTCCTCCTCAATTCGAACAATCCCTTCCAGGTTTGTAGTCTCTCTCACCACCCTTCCCTACTCTCCGTCTACCAACGAAACTAACGCCACACCACTTCTAGTTTCAAAGACACCCGCACCGCTCACGAAATCGAGGCCTACATCCTCTTCCGTAGTCGCCGCCTTATGTACGAATACAACGTCATGCGCAAGCGCGAGCTCGAGCACAGAAACCGCAGCACCTGCAGTCTTGTGGAGTCAGACAAGGAGCTTGCAAAGAAGGAGGAGCTGGAGGATGTGCAGGCGAGGTTGGAGGATGCGCTCAATGTTGTCACGGCAACAGAGAGGCTATTAAGGGAGTTGAAGTGGTGGGATGAGAAGGTTGAAGGAGACGTGGAGTGGGAGGGGGAGGGAGCAAAGGAAGAGAAGGTGGAAAAGAAGAAGTCGGAGAAAAAAGAAGAGAAGAAGATTAACACCACGAAGATTTTGGCAAAGAGCCAAGGGGGTAAAGCAGTTGAGAAGAAGGTAGAGAAGAAGATAGAGATGGAGGTCAGTAAGGAAAAGGAAGAATTGGAGGAAATTAATGTTGAGAAGGTATTAATCAAGGTCAAAAATGGGAGGGGGAAGGGAGTCGAGAACGTTGTTCAAAAGGAGCCAGGCTTGATCAGCAATCATAAGGGCAAAGGGAAGCAGCCCGGCAAAGAGGTAGAGAAGAAAAAGAAAGAGAAGATCACGAGCAAGGAGTCCAAAGGAAAAGGAAAGATGGTCGAGGGAAAAGGGGAAACAAAGGTTGAAAGAATGGTACGGAACGTGATGGCAAAGCCGGAGACCAGCCTGCAGGGAGCTCAGAGAGAATTAGGCCATTACGAATGGGACTGGGAAGGCTTTGAGGAATCCAGCTTTTAAGATCACCTACACATAGGCTTGAGAAGGTTAGTCCCTATTTTGGTGTACCTTTTGGTGCGCCTTTAGGAATTCCAATTGTCTTTCTTTTTTTGTAACTAGCCTGGATTTCTATGCAATACGCAAATTACTCCAAGGAGTTCTAAACTGCTTGTGGCATCTTCTCTCACATCCGAACCTGTACTTGGAGCGCTATTGCATAGGCAATCAGTAGTCCACTATGTTCTTTTTCATCTTCTTTCCTAGTCTTCAGGAAGTTCTTTTCCCCGTTGTTCTTTTTCATCTTCTTTCCTAGTCTTCAGGAAGTTCTTTTCCCCGTGTCTTGTGGTATATCATGTGAGTAGTATCATAAGAGGAGTTAGATGGTCGAGGCGGATAGGTAATGGCGGGCGAGGGGGGCTGGGGGGTGTAGGAGGTAGGCACGGATGTTGGTATGTGCGGCACCTCACCAAGATTCATGGAAAATTGCGAGCGGGAACCGCTTCGACCACCACCCGTCTGTGGGGAGTTTGTGTCCCAGCTTTCTGGTGTCGCAGCGTTGCCGTTGCCGCGTATTTCCCACCAGCTTTGGTTGGGTGCTGTACGTACAGTACAGGGGGGAGGGTGGTCTTCGTGCCGTAGTGCTACGTAGTGCTACGTAAAACACCGTGTTCATACAAACACAGAGATAATATGGCATTGTTTGGAGTTTGTATATTTGAGGGATCTCATAGGAATACATAGGATGTGACTGGCTGATAGGTTATGTTTAGCTAGTTAATTTCTGGCCAAGGGTATGTAGGGCGGCGGATACGGGGTAGAAGGGGCGGGAGCAGCGAGATGGCGTGAGGGAAGAGCGACTGGAATGGGGACGGGAACGGGACGGTGACCGTGATTGGGATGAGCGCTGGTGCAGGACCATAATATAATTGTTACTTCTTGAGCATCATCATCACCTATAAGGATCATGAAAGCTGTAGTAAAAACTACTGACAGATCGATTGTGGTAGACTGAGATCCACGAGTGGGGGAAGATTAAATTTTAAAACGTATTCCCTAAATCCTTATCACCCGGTGATAAAAGACTAGAGATGCGCGATCTATTGATGAACAGAAATGTGGTGATGATCAATTCCGTCATTCTTCATGATGCGTTGGGCCCTGTCTTTTCTCCAAATCTCCCATGTACACGCAGAATTTAAAGGAATACCCTGGAAATAAGAGCTTCCCACCCAAAATACCCTACTAATACTAGACTAGGAACAAGGTGAATATCATCCCTGTTTCTACTGCCGTAGTAAGATACATATACTTAGATAGATCGAAATACAATGAGAATCTCGCGGGAACCTTGTCGTAGTCAATGTACGTTTACCCGAGTGACCTCATTGTGCTAGAAAGAAAGCTAAAAAAAACCCGTTGCTCTCGGAGTAGCACCCTCCAGATATTTGTTCGCGGGGGAGAAGACTTTAGATATTAGCTCGCGGAGGAAGAAATAGATCGTGTTACTTCGTTGAGACAAAATTCCCCCAGGTCACGGGAAAAAATGAACTTCTCCTGATGTAGAGAATGCATGGAAAATGAATAAAATGCGATGCAGGCATAGACAGCGAAGACTTCATAGTGAAGGCATCCTGACCTGTTCGTCAACGCATATCCATTATCAAGGTTTTGACGTAGATCTTTAGGGCGGTGTGACCACTGAGAACACAATCAGAAATACCAGTCAGATTCCTGGATCAGTTGGTCCTAGCTACGAACGGATCCTCCATCTATGCTTATTAGCCGTTTAGGCATCTTTCACCGACCTGTTTCGCTATACCTCAAATGTGGGACAACAAGATTTAGCTTCCTCTCCCCACCTAATCAAATAACCGACAGAGGAGACTCCCGGCGAAAAATTATAGAATGAAATGTGTACTATCACTTGCTACATCAATACACAGTGCTTTATCGTCTCTCATGAATAGGATTATGGGTTTGATCACAACACGATTTGTACTCTTGGTATCCATGACTGACAGGTTCAAGGTTGGAAGTATATCATGAAATCGTCACAGTGATTATCGTTGACCACTGGGCCCCACTGGTCAATGCTGTCCCAGTCACAAACTTCTTATTCCAGTGGTCAACGTTAGGTGGCAGAGACCTACCTACCCGTGATCAACGTTTGTGAGGAGAGAGCGTGTTGCGTTAACTATGCCCCATGCCCAGGAGGTCCGAATAGTCCCTACAAATCATGAAACAACCATATAATTCATATTTTCTACCATTCAACCAGCCAATATGAGCGAAACATATACATCATAATTTCCCAGGTTGAGATGAAAGTGTTGGCAAAGGATAGTTGCAAAGGATATTATGGAACGCTGGTGATTGTTCTTTCATGACTGTTGTTGCTCGGATACGGTCCATCTTGTTGATTAATGTTTTAACCCAGTCGCGGATTCTACCTATTCACCGGACATCAATTAAATGGGCATCCCATCTAATCGACATCAATACTATTCCGTATGACTTCTTGATAGGCAACCCATTCGCTTGATAATTTGGAGTAGAGTTGGACTGTTGCGCTGCGGGGTTTATTATTCGATTAGTGCTGTTAGGATGCTCCTCAAAATGACGTGTGGCAGGGAAATGATAAGTGGAGGCCTTCTTGTCTCCGGGATCAGGAGTTTCTACAGTTTCCAGGGCTCACTATAACCATTGATTGAGCGTGTTGTAAACATGAACTAATAATTCATCTCAAAATGGTTTAGAATTTGTACAGAAAGGCCCCGGGTTTTAAAATCATCAAGTTCAAAAGCATTTCACTGCTCTAGATCGCTTATATACGTACGAAATTTCAGAATATCCGGCCAGAGCATATCTTGTTCAAGTGTTCGCTGTGCAAAGATTTAAATATTGAAGTTTGGATGATTTTCGGCATTGCTAGGCCACGTGTTGCATCACCTTCAGGGACCCCTGCCACCTGTCAAAATGAAACCTATGTATGTAGCTATGAAGCAGTGGAGAGGAGGAGCTACATATCATCACCTCCACCAATCTATCTAAATCATCAGTTCTTCCTCTCCCCCCCAGATTTATCGGCGGCCGCCCTAGCTACCGATCATCCTCATTAGATTCTATATCACAGAGCGCGACTCCACCATCTTCCGATCCTGTCAATTTCTACAGAAATCTTTGTACAGAATGGAATCAGAATCCTGGATGCCAAATAGTGAGGGCAACTATTCTCATAGAGATACACAAGGCATAATGAAGGATGCGGGTGAGAAAGGCAAGACATTTAGATCCGATCCTACAGCCAAGCATAAGTGAGTACTCCTAAAACCGAGTCATACATCGAGAAGTTGTAAATTGGCAAACATCGTTTATGTCTAAGGAAGGAATTTGAGGATGCGTCAGTCACATTCCTCGAAGCCGTTAATCATCAGAAACATCGAATTCTAACTATGGCCACATGGCGGTTATATTTCTACTACTACATCTGGCTCGCTTACCTCTCTAACTGGGCAGTGATAATGTTTGTATCAGCATATTACATCTTTTCATTTGTAATCGCTATTACAGAGGTCTACCTGGGTCGATCAAAAGCCGGGCAGCGTGATCGCTGTTACAGCTGTTGCTGCCTTTCTTAAGGGCCTGCTTCATCTAGTTCTTCACCTATTATCTGACATACCAAGGAGATACCACGCCTGGGTTGTACGTCTACGGTGGCCTATGGCCATAGTTGAAACAGGTTTCAAAGCAGGTGAACTACTCCTGATCGCGAAGTTAGTTCCAAACTCCAAGATTGATACACCTCTTGACAAATGGAATGGTTGCTGGGGAGGTCCTGAAGCAACTTATTGCTTCAGTAATGTGCGCTTGGGGTTTCCATCGCCCCCAGATAATTCACCTAGGGAACGAAGGCCAACATTTTGAAAAACTCAACTCTAAATATGTTGCTCCCATACTAAGCCGAGAAGAGAAATCAGAATGCTTGAACGGGATTTACCCGTATACGGACTATTGAACCCCCAAAATACATGTATTCCTATTCTATTTTTCTATTTTTTAGTTAGTCTTCACCTACTGGCAATCTTCCATGTAACTACGGGTACACCGAAGTACGTACATGTATTTATATGTTTAACTTTAAACATATAAACTGTTTAAATTTTTAAACATATAATATGTTTACAAAGTGTTTACAAAGTGTTTAGAAGATTGTCTTCAGAACGAGTGTTTCTATTATATAAGCCTATAAATAGGTTTTCTTTAATCTGATTACTACAAAAGCTTGTGATACCTAAGCCTTATAAGACTTAATTGGAGATTATATACATCGATGGCTTCCTGCCTTCCCTTCCCCCCTTTACGCCAACCTAGCTACCTAGCTACCTGTCCGCGTATGCCAGCCTATGCATAGCTACGCCTACCTGCCTGTCATTGAGCTGGATTCGCTGCTCGATCCGCTGCTGCTGTGGATTCGCTGCCGCTGGATTCGCTGCTGCCGCTGCTGCTGCCGCTGGATTCGCTGCTGCTGTGGATTAATTGCTGTTCAATTCATTGATTAGCGTACACTTTGATGATATCGGTGATGGTGATTGTGGGGGTAAAAAGAAGGGGTGGTCGGTGGATGGTACGGAAATGGCGGATGGTACGGAGGTAGTGGATGGTACGGAGGTGGTAGATGATACGGAGGTGGTGGATGATACGGAGGTGATGGAGGTGATGGAGGTGGTAGATCTAGAGGTGATGCAGATGAACCGGCGTAGCTACAGATTGCTTGATTTTTGCTGTGTCTAACCCTAACCCATTAAACCATAATTCGTTTAGATACCTAAGCCTTATCGTAGGTGTAAACAGTTTTTATGCTTAATCTAAACATAAAAACTGTTTGCTATTTGATCTAAACACTTTCTATGTTTAACACGAAATCTTATATAAACACTTTTTCCAGAGGTTAAACATAAAAACTGCTTGAATTAAACACTATCCACCGGTTGCATCTACCACAGTGGTACCATAATTTTAAATCTACAGTACCAGAAAAGGGGATGTGATACGTACTGTATCAATACGGAATTGTTTAAAACTTCAAATTAAAGCGGAATTCTAAATATTATACCGTAGCAATACCGTAGCAATACTGTAAGTTTGCAGTATTTTGCTAGGTGCGGTACTGGATCCACCCGTTTATTGGTACTGTAGTTTGCACCGCTACCGCGGTTCACTAGAGCGAAAGTTACTACCCTGTATTACTCCTGAGACTAGAACTTTCACGAGATTAACGAGCACACAAGACAACTCAATAATAAATGTTTCCAATAAAATGTGATACTACATGGCATGAAGGCTAAGCCATAAGAGGAAAGCCTATTGAGAATAGCAAAATTCAAGTTGCGGGTGTCTATCCACTTCGCCCCGCTTTTCCTTTTCATTTTCGATTTTCTGTTTCACTCATTTATTACAAGCGGACCGTAGTCTATGGCAATACCACAACCCCATAACTACCCTGCTAACTACTGGCCACACCCCATGATAGGCATTCAGCAAGCTCGCACTCCTCCGCCGCCACTAACTAAATAAAAGAAACAAAGGTATAACACGCCGTCTCCCGTCTTACTCTATCACCTCGCCCGGCTTTTTATAGTAGAGATGTGAGTGAAGACCTCTTCTTTAAAATCCTTGTGATATTGGAGCTGCTAACCCTCAGATCTGTATAGGATAATATCAATTCACCAATAGCTACGTCAAGATATACGTAGAGTTATGAAATCCAATCCAATAGACGGACGGTTCATTCAATGAACCCCTTCCTCAATCGGTGCAATTGCTGCAACCCAAACCCGCCACAGGTCTATGAAGGTTCCGAGATTGGCAGTTTCGCCTGAGGTCTGTATCAGTTTAACGTTTTCTCCTCAGAGCTCAAACCTCACTAACCAAACCTCACCTAATACAGCATTATCATCAACGTTTGTGCCGGGTCTAACTGCCAAACCGTTTAATTATTGAACACACTAACTCAACTAGCTACGCATTATAATTATTATCTCCCTTGACATTAAGGCGCTTAGACATGATACTAGGGAGTCTTCCCATTTCCTTATTGTTATCTCATATAGTAATTGATTCCCATGCCTTCAGTAAAGAAACTCTTGTATCCGCTATTGTAGTAACTCTGTTGGCCCCCCGTAGTCTTCTGATTCGTTTCTTCATTGAATTCTAGACGCGTTCAATACCGGTAAAAGTAGGTAAATACCAGGCCAATCTACTTTAGGAATTCCTCGTTTTTCGTCCTCTAGTTGTATACCTTCGGCTGTGAGATGAGGCGTTGACTTCTATTAAATTGTTTTCGAACATTCCGGCCAGAGCGGTGGTTTTCATGTGTGTTTAACTTAGCCATATTCATCAACACCCCGCCTTTTGTCTCTATTTAAATTATTTGCTCTAAAGTATTTGACAATCCATGATTGGGTGATTTTTATTATTTGGCTCCGGGACTGATTACTCAACAAATTCTTATTCATATATATATTTTTATTTATAAGTAATTGTAATTCTTCTTCTAGGTGCACAATTATTGAATGATAAAAGCTATGGGCCAAAAAAACTGTGCACCCCAAGTACACTTAAAATATGATCCTTTGAAAAGACAAAATGGAATTCCAAAAGGCAAATTAAGAACAATGATCGCAAGTAAAATTAGCAGGGAACAGTTGGTAGTTAGTGCTGACTGCCTTTCTTATGAAATTCTGTTGACAATTGTACTATTGATATTAATACAACTTCCTAGGAGATGTAGATTGCGGAAATTAGGGCTGTAATTGGGGTGTATGACTGATGGGAGGATTTAATATAGCTGAGGGATGACATTGTCGTTGAACGTGGTTCGAGAGGAGAGAGTTCGCCACTTATTGTTCTCATGTTCTGTTGGGATTGATATATGATCAGAGCTGGAGGGATAGGATATAATTATTTTATATCTTGTTCACCGACCTGGTATGAATTAGTATTCGGGCAAATTTGTTATGTGCCTTTGCATTATAGGATAGCTTGGTGGCGGGTCTTCTTTCGAATCCGTCCTTTTGGCATTTAAGGTGGTGGTGGAGGAGGTTAGGGACCCCAGATTCCTCCACACAAGGGTAGCGTGACCCATACTTCATATACTGGACCTGGGTAGTTCTACCGGGACGGGATTCTTGATAGAAGACTCGGTGGAGCCCTAAGACAAGGGTGAAATTAGGAGACATGCCAGAACAAGGACAGGAGATCAGGCTGGGTACCAATCAAAAGGGAGTGAAATATAGGGTCATGGACTGAAGCCTGAACTAGTACATATCTTAGAGGGAACCCCGTTGACTAACACTCCGAACCATACCCCAAGAAATATCAGACAAACATAATGAAATCTCACAAATGATCTCAATTCTACTCATCTCAATTCCTGTCCCCTCATTCCCAACCTAAAGCGCCTAGAGTCCTGTTGTATCTCCCGGGCGCTTTTTTGTCTCTTCCAACATAATCGATATATATCATCATAACCTCTCACCCAACGAAATGATTCCTTGGATTTCTTGACAGCAAGGCGTATTAGAGCCTTCAGGGATGATACTTGGACTATTAGCACATATGACGGGATGAGTTCAGTTTGTGAATGCGTATAAACATTTAGACGCATATAATCGGGCATGAGCAGCTATTCGTTGTTATTTAAGGCTCGCTGTCCATGATTAGCCATGTCAAGCAACCACTGAATGGTAAGGTAAAGAAATGGAACATCTCGGTCCGATATTTTGAAGCCTTTCGGGCGGCTCTTTAGAAACCCCTCATGGCCTTAAAAAGACTGTTTGGGAGAGAATCCAAGTGTGTAAGCTTGCTAATTGATTGCTATTCATGGTCATAATATATAATAAACTGTAACAGCTGTGATATAATGGGCACGACTATTACTTCTGTTCAGATACTGTTGATAAAGAGAACGGTTATAATGAGACTCATTCAGAAAGATCGATGGAGTTTTGTATAGTAGAATGCTTTAGGTGTAGAAACATAAGAACTTTGAAGTGTTCCTTCGTTAACAAGTTTCACTAATGATGAGAGGTCGACATCAGGACAGTTCCAATCTTACAACGTTATCCCAGCACTTGATTCAGGTTCATCTGTTTCACGCAGTGTTGCTTGTCCACAGTCGGAGGTACAGGGACTATTTCTTATGAGCAGCAGCGAGGGGCTGCTACCACACCTCCGAGGAACATTTGCCCCAGGCACCCCCGGAGAACCTCACCCAGGCCAGGAGAGCACTCGCCAATGATTCCATCCCCTGTTACTGCCAGGGCATGCTGTTCGCGCCCGGTTAGCGCCTAACAGTATTCTGTTTGCCTGGTGCTACCAGGGCATCGTATTCGCCCCCGGTAAGCACTCGCGAATGCTGCGTTTGCCTGGTGCTCAGAGCTGAAACGCCTCCGAGTATTCAACGGATCCATGAAAATGGTCCTGCACCCGTTCCCATCCTATTCTAGGCCCCCTTTCCCGTCACCGTCTCCGTTCCAGTCCCTGTGCCCCCTACCCGGCCCGTTCCACCCCTCACCCGCCCCTCATACCGTTGGCTGGTTAACTGTAACCTATCAGCCAGTGACATACTACATGTATCTATTCACACGGTAGTGCTGCAGAATCTCTACGGTATTCCTCCAAATACACTAACTCCAAACAATGACGTATTATCCCCGTATATATATGAACGCGGTATTGTACCAAAAATACCGTAGCAATACTGTAGCGCTACGGGACAAAGAACACAACCATTTCTGGTATTGTGGTTATTTTATTATACTTACATGGAGTTGTTCCTGTTGATAGAATCAGCATGCTTCTTCCGGATTGCATATTAGCTGTCCATAATTCATGTTCCTGAATTGTAGATAGATGGGTGTGCTCGCAAAGTGATGAGTACCTCTATTACACCCTATGGCGTGTGTATAGCTCAATTCCTTTATTAAGCGACTCTAACTACAGTCGTCTTGGGGGCAACGATGAAGCTGGTTGGGCGACGAACAGGGGTCTTTGTCGGTCAAGGCATTAGCGCTCAGGCTGGTACGCAACCACTGGTTTGGCTGAAATTTGTGTTTTCGTCGTTGTCCCAGGTTCGTTGTTGTCCCAAAGTTGACTGTATAGTTGTCTCCGCGGGTGCCTACAACCCACAGGTATTCCTACATCCGTGGAAAAGAGAACCTAACGCCAAGAAACTGAACGAACTATGAAGTCATCATATCCTTGCTAAATCATTACCACCCAGAACTCTTTCAAATTATTGATACACTCCACATATTTTCAATCAACCCCGATGGCATCCAACGCCCATAGTCCATTCGAGCCATCTGACGTGCATGATGATAGTGCGGAGTTCATGACATTGGACTATCGCCTAAATGTGCAGGCATTCCAAAGTCAGGAAGCGGCCAAGAGAAAAACCACTTCCGTCCTATCAGCCACGTTTGTGTAAGTACTGACCTCGTTCTTAGGTGGTCTTGTGTATTTGTTGCGTGGAAGAAGGTTGTAAAAGCTAGAAATGGGACTTCTTCACGAGCCAACTCGGTATACAGCAAAGGTCTCCAAGATACTGACAGTTTACTACAACATAGGCGAACTCTCATGGATACGTTTAAAGATCAGCCCTTTAGCAGGAGCGACTTGCTTCGAGCGTTAACGAATCACCAGCGTCTTTTCGACAATCTTTACTGTTGTAACCAGTCTCTTATTTCCCAAGCTGTCTCTCTCCTCAGTTTCTATTTCCCTGAAGGATCACCTTCACCCCCTGCCAGACTCCTCGGCAAGGTCCCCTCCACCATCGCATTTCGGATCAGTGATACTAGAGGTAGACGTGGGTTACCTCCAGATCATGCACCACGAATTCCACATGAAATAGTCCTTCTTAGACTGCGCGGGATATTTACGAGTGTGGATGCCTTCAGAATGGTGATGGATGATGTCAGTTCTCAGGATTTCATTAGTTTGGTACCCATGCTGTGCTTAAAAGACAGGGGACCATCCAATTTCTGGTTTCGGGTGATCAGTGCGTATACGTCAGCAAGATGTCAGGATGATCTGGATCGGCTGGTAGGACCTGTGCAGAAATGGCTAAGCGAAAGTAATATCAACCAGTATGAAAGTATACTTCAGGAAGTTCAGTCGTTAATGGAGCCTGATTCCATGGCGATACAGGTCGGTGTTGATGGATATGGGAGGGTCAACAGCCTAAGAAGAAGAAGGAGCTACCACTTTAATTAGTTGCCGACTATATATTAGTAGCTTTGTGTATGTACGTAGGCAAAGCTTTACACGTAGTAAACTAATCTTATGAGGGCCAAGTTAAACATCTATCCTCATCTATCCTTCAAGAGCCTCGTACTGCTTGGAGACTTCATGGGAAAAGAAACTGAAGAAGTCAGGCACCCAGAGTAGAGGTACCTCGGGGAGGTTAAGGCGCAAAGGTGAAGGAGGTACTGTGTACGGATGGGATCTCACCACCCCAGGCCACCCACCAAGAACCGAAGAGTTGATGAGCAGCACGAGGACCGGGTAAACCAGCGAGAGTAGAATGATATGTTCGGCCGAAGAATTAACTTGAGCTCGGATAATAGCGCGCGACATAATGTGAAGCACTGTTGGAAAGAGGTACATAGAAATCTTCATAATATTTCAATAGAAGCGCATTATCAATCCCACTTGTGTATGTGCTTCCCATGAATACTAGGTTGTAGATCACCTGTATTGGATTCGAAGAATCTGTAGGAAAAGGGTTTGGGTCTCGGCGGTCTCGGCGCGCCATCGAACAACTATAGTTATTTCTTATGAAAGAATGGGGTAGGAGGTTTTATGTTGATCTTTCTTAGTGATTTAATATCTGAAAATAATTCAGTACTCTATGGGATTCGCATTCTAACATATGCCATATATTAGGCATCTTGTAAATTAAATTAAACTAGAACTGGTTTTTCCACTTGTTCTTTCCTTACGTTTTGTTACTAGTACATGAGACATCTGGCTTTGCAGTGAAATGCGATATCCCTGTGATCTATGTTAATTCCGTCAATGCTATAGGGAATACCAATACTACAAGAATAGTACAAGAATACGCGATTGACTTAAATGCCACATGGATCGCAACCCTATTCTACCTATTTTTGAAGTATCAGTTCTGTCCAACGTCTTTGAGCTAATTGAAGTCTGATACTAGATGTAGTGTGGAATTTCGAAGGGACCAAGAACTCCGATGCCTCGATAACGAACCACAGCCCACCTCACAAAAATCAGTTCTACAGCGTGTGCACATGGTTGGTACTACAAGTAATTCATAGATCTTAGCTACGGAAGCTGCCGGGATCCAGCGAGGCTCATCCTATGATGGGAGCTACTACATGCTCCTGTCAATCGAATCTCAGTGGCAGCCCGAGTTTCTCAAAGTTGAAGGGCGGAATTTTGAATTCGAATAATCCTTTGGATTTGTAGAATTATCATAAATCACCGCAGTACCTGTGATTTTTTTGATGGCGAGAGAGCCGCACTAAATCCAGCATGCAACGGAGTCTGGAACACCTGTAATATTTTGCCTGATAGCAGCGCTGATTAGATTCGAAATCTAGCGGCAGAGATAGGGCAATCGATAAGATGCGTGCCGCTATACACAAGGCAATTGTATTCGTCTATCCCGCGCCTAGTAGATATCCTCCTGGCCCGTGTTTGCGTATCCTCCTAGGCTGTGCCGTCCTTTCCCATCCATTCTGCCTGGAAGGTCATCGAAAACCATCAAAGCCATCTCTATTACTTCTCCCAAGTTTCCATCAGTATCTTCATTATCCTCATCATGACACAGCCCAAGCCTCATCACCACAAAACTAAGTACGAGCGCGAGATCAACGCCTCAATCCGCAATCTTCGTAAAGTTCACAACGAAAGGAACAACCGCCTTCGCATTCTCTACAACTACCTCCACTGCCCACGATTTGCCACCGGTGTTTCCCTCGCCGCATACTTGCAGGCTCGTGCACACATTCCACAGTCTGAGTATCCCAACGAGGCCACAATGGGAAGGAATGCCATGGCTGAGATCTTGGAAATCAAGAGCAAGATGCCACAGCTTCAGAACGATTATGACCGATTACTCTCGCATAGAGGCGTGTTGAGGGCTGGGAAGGAGTACGATAACATGAACCGCGAGTTGGAAGGACAGATCGGGGGCAGTTACGGCTGTGCCGAAGGGAGGTATAGTCCACTCTGGGATGCGGAGGCGGGAAAGGAACCTACCTTTCACCAGGCATCTACCATGGAGGCTGATAGCGCGAACACGGACGTCGCCATGCATGGCCTCTTTGACCATCGACTTGCTATCAGCACTGAGCAGCATCAAGGGCCGGCAGCGGTTGGGGAGCGGCACATGAGGATGATTGAGCAGCCCGAACTTCATTTTAACCGGGGCCAGAGCCGTGTCCAAAGTTATTACCCAAGCCAGCCAGCGGTTATGGGGAATGTGCTTATTCACGAGAACATCGGGAATGGCATGGAACTCGAAACTATACACCGCCCCCTTAAGACCTTCCCGGAGGGGCAGGAAGGAATGACTGAGCTGTTGGAGGCTCAGTGAGGTAGCCGCTGTTTCGGAGGTGGTGCCTAGAGGGGGAGGGGGGTTGATAATCTTGAATTCCGGTGTTTGAGTCGTCAGCTGCATGTATTTAGTATCATTAACCCGGCAGCAGACGTCTACGACGTAATAACTGGGGAGGATCTGAGAATAATGAGGAAGATTGTTGAAACTTAATTGTAATGAATACATCCGAGTGGTGGTGGAAATACAAACTTCTTTCATTCTGTGAAACGAATCTCTTCATGGGTATGATTGGGAGCGGTTACACCTGCTAGAATTAAATGTGACATTAATATTGTTGCTCGACATTGCCCAGGCCTCATAATGAGTGAAAACCTGCTTCAAGAATAACTCCAAGCCCTCATATATCCACTCCACTGCCACCGTGCCAAGTTGGTGGCTGCATGCAGCCATGAAATACAGGTGGGGCTGGGCATGGCTGGCGGAATCAAAGGCAGATATCGAAGATGAGCAGGTAAGAACGGATCTTCTATAACATATCTAAGTTGCCTATTTAACTAATCCATAATGAAGAGAGATATCGGCCCCACACCAACGAGCACGAAGGACAGAGTGACCACCCACGGAGTACAACAGCTCTCCGATCACTACAACCCTCCTTTATTAATTTTTCAAGCCTTTCCAACATGTTCTTCCACATACTGTGCTCTTCACCTCTTGTTAACGGTATAGGCACTGAAAGACGATATGGTAAA
Organism: Morchella sp. 2016-41; assembly: GCA_024713855.1. Classification (NCBI taxonomy): domain Eukaryota; kingdom Fungi; phylum Ascomycota; class Pezizomycetes; order Pezizales; family Morchellaceae; genus Morchella; species Morchella sp. 2016-41. The sequence goes on along the minus strand of JAMGZD010000002.1, from coordinate 2,118,291 downwards.
ACAACGAGTTTTGTGGAGGTCATAGATTTTTCTCCCCAGATATTGCTTAGAGGCCACAGAGATAGCTCATCTCAGTGTTGAAATGTTTTCCACGTTCTCAGCACATACGGCAGCCTGATTTTATATTTCCATAATGATTTCAAGTTTTTCAAGCTGTCAAAGCTGACAACTAGCTTGAAGCTTCAAAACTTATCAAGATTGTCTACTCGAAATATGACATTCCAAATATAAGAAACTCCCCCCAGGCCCACCCTCCTCCATCATGAGCTTCTTGCATACCAAACACCAAGTCAATATTGACGACTAGCAACTTCTACCAACGTCTACTGGCACAAACATCTAGACCTATCTGCAAGCTACTAGTCAGCAACATACAAACCAAACAGCTATGGAATTTTCTAACTCAACAAAGCCCATATCTATCTCTCCGGTAGTGACCTCCAAGACTCTCAAACGGCGCCCTGCCCGCCGCGACATGTCCAACCCTGACCCCACCGCCCGCCGCATTCCCATCCCCAGCATGCTCCGATCTGCAACAATACAGCCGGGCACTGGCCCCACCCTTCCACCCCCCACCCCCGAGCCCAGAAAGGCCAGTGCGCCATACACACCGTTTGCTAACCGCGGTCCTTATGTTTTCGGTGACCCAGGGCCGTATTGGCTGCGCCTGGACGACTCGGAGCCCGAACCTGAGTGCAGTCCAAGGAAGATCGAGCGGTCAAAAGCATTTGCGGATAGGGGGCCTTATGTCTCTATGGCCACAGAGAAGAGAGATATTGTACCAGATAGGAGTCCCACGGTGTCGCCTGTGTCGTTGTTGTCATTACCAAGGTTTGATATGGATAGTCAAGTGTCACTCGGGGAGGCTTCGGAGGTGGGTGTTCGGGGCGTCGCAGGCTCTGTTCACAAAGCAGACAGAAACAGCAGTGAATCTTTGTACCAAGACCACTCTTCTCCCAGATCCAGCACTTGGAGAATGAGGTCAGCCCCCCTCCAGAACCTCAACCCCGAACAGCGCGACCGCCTCCAAGTCCCCTTTGAAGACAGCTGCTGCTTTGACGACCCCATCATCACCATGCGTCATCATTTCATGCGTTCCAGGTCCATCCACCAAGAACACATCCCCGACCGTATCCGTACTATCCCGGGAATGCCGCGCTCTCAGTCGCTATACATGCTCCCTACGCCCGCCACCCTACCTGCTTCTTATTCGCTCACATATGAAGAGCGGTTCAATATGTTTGCCGATTTTGACGGAGTTGGCAAGGAGCGGGCGTCACCCGAGGGCATGAGCTACGGAGATCAGAGCTCAGTTGTTGCGGAGGCCAGTCTAACAAGGGAGAGTACACCAGTATATCTTCCGGCAGAAGATGAAGGGGGGCAAAGCCTGGAGAGAGTGCCATCAAATCCAGAGTTTGGGCCAATACGTTTTGAGAGGAGTAGAGCAGGGCTGAGCTTTTTAGAGTTTGATGAATTTGAGGGCTGTGTGACACCTGGGAGAGAGGTTCCAGCGGCACTGATAGAGGTTCTAGGAGTAGTGGCGGTGGTTGAGGAGAGGTTGAGGAAGCCGAAGTTGAAGCATAGGTTTAAGCATTTAAGTGAAAAGATTACCATGGCGGTGGAAAGAATGAGGAGGAGTGAATAGGCGCTATATATATTGAGATTGAACTCATGCATGCTGTTATTAGAGAGGTTAGCAATATTCGGGGTACACTGAGAGAGCTAAATAGACGATGGACTTATTGAGAGCATATCATTAAGCTTATAGATGAGAGATAGTTTAAACCGCACTTATATATCTCTAGGATGAGAAGCAAACCTCAAACAAGTAGTTCGATTCTAGGTGCTAAGATCGATTGACAATCGGTGACTAATCACATGTGTAAGATCGATCACAAAATCTCACTCGCGGGCAGACTTGGAAGATCAGACCTTCCTAGTACAGCTTATTTCAAATAAAATCTCTCGTTTTGTAGGCCTGACGTTTAAGAAGCGACTCGACCTACCCACGCACTATTTTACAAAAGTGGAGTGGCTTGGTTTGGCGTTATTACTAGTTCCGTAGGAGGTTTGGAGTTTAAAGGGCCGGTTCGCAGAACGTTCACTATTTTGTCCTTGGTAAAATGCTTGGCTCGAAGGACACATCGTGAGGTGAATTTAGCTCTACTTACGCTGTGATGGTCAAAATATTATTGAGGTGACATGAAATCATGAAGGGTGCACATGTCTGACTCATTCTCAGGCCAAAGCTCCCTGTATTCCTAGACGTTATAGGGTAATATAGGGCATAAATAAACTCGAAATACACAGCTTCTCATGTTAATATTTAGGTATGCTGGCTTGGTTCACAACAGTCGCTGGAGTGTTGTGGTTCCAGCTCAATCTAATATTTTCTACACTAGATTTTGTTTCGTACTAGAACATGGGAACTGATGAGGACAGGCACTATGACTCCAGTCTCCCACGCTTCAGTCCTGATTAACCTTTGCCAAGCCCAAAAACTATCCCCTTTTATATACTCCAAGTACCTAACCAACTTCACAACAACCGTTCCCTACGAGTGAGAAAACAGCAACAGAAGGTGGCAACACTTTGAATCTTTCTTGAACAAAAATCAAGGGAAATCAAAATGTCGAGGCAGACAGGCGTGACTGAACCCCCCCCAGTGACAATGACAATGGAAGATCTTCTCCACACGTTTGACTGGGACACATATATTGCAGAATTTGGTAGTATGTTCCCCAGACCCTGCAGCTCTCATCCCCTCTCTTTTTTTTGATTGAATTGAGCGTGTTTATCAGTTGTTCCCTTGATATGTCTCATCTGTCTTCCCCTTCTCCACTTTATATGTGTTCTCCAGATTCTTAACTTGTAGTTCACTGTCCTCTCTACCCTTTATCTGTTTACTAAGTCATGATATATATAGATGAAGGATTCACTCCTTTGCCGGTTTTAGGCCGTGAACAACTCGCTGCTTCTCCAGATGAGGTTGAACAGCTGGTCGAATTTAATCCAGGAAGCTCCCCGTCGGAGGATAGTTCCAGATATTATCTACAGGCCACGGGAGCCAGCCTCAGTCAGGGTTATTCGCAGATCGAGCAAGAGCTCTCTCAAAACCTCCACTCTGGTTCATTGGAATTTAATGGTTGGTCAAGTCTAGAATTTAACCCCTATTTTGTTTACTATTCTAAGACGAAAACAGGGAATCTTTATCACTTCGATAACAATCATAGCGAATTCTCATACCAAGCAATAGCTTCCAACGTACCGGTCCCCGAAGGACATCACTCGTCACCTAGTCATGCTGTAGATGATGACGAACAGTTGAATTTAGCCGTAGAAGAATCGTTTCGTCTTGCTCGGGAACGTCACCTCGGTGAAGGAGAATGGGAGTTAGACGAGGATGGCGTGGACGGAGAACAGTCTAAATCTCCCGTGCAATGGAGCCCCGCGTCAGGGCAGCAGCAACAGCACCTAGACCGCCAGGGTCCCAGTCCGAATAAAGGAAAAAAGCCAAATGAAGCCGTTGAGAAAAGGACTTGCAAGCTTTGCGGAGCAGTCCTATCGCATGCTTGCTCGTTGAAGGGGCATTATGCCCAACACCTTTCCAACCCGCAGTATCTGACACCTGAGCAAATCTTGACCGCGGAGCAGTGCTGCAGGGGAAATCCCCTGTATCGGTGCAGTCAATGCCCGATGTTGTCCGACCGGCAGGCTACGGTCTATGTACACGAAAGGCTACACGAAGAAGGTAGCAGCGTCACAAAGTGTACCATATGTGAGGTTGTGTTGACAAGCCGATATATTCGAAAGGAGCACATGTCACGACATCATACCGATTGGCACAATACTTTCATGCGAGATGGCTGCCACAGGAGCGAAACGACTTATAACGAAGAGGACGACGATGATTTCAATCACAGTTGTATCGATCCGGCGGTGGGTCTCGTCGAAAATGAAAGCAGGGGTGTGTATGAATGCCGCCTCTGCGCGGCGAGGCTTGTAACCCGTTATTTCAGAAGAGTCCATTATAAAGCGCATAGAGTGTGTACTGACAAGGAAGGTGAGGAAGAGGGGGCTGATGTAAAAATCAAGAAAGGAAAGGTGAAGGAACAACGCAAATCCTCCAATGTAGGACTACCCCGCTTTCAATGTCGGCAGTGTACTACTACACTTAAAAGCAAATACCTATTTGACAAGCACCGCGCAGGCCATCTCGCAGAGGAAACGCGCGACGGAGGTGATGTTCAAAGTGAGAACGTCGCTCAGGCCGTCCAGGGTCGGTTCAAGTGCAAAACCTGCCAGGAGAGTTTTAAAAACAGATACTTCCTTCAAAAGCACTACAGAGTGCATTTGAAAAATAAGGAGCGTGCCATCTTAAACAAAATAACGCAGGATAGCCCCGCGTGGGGGGAATTCCAGCGCGAAGAGCCGTGCAATGCTGAGCCGCAGACATATAACGACCGCTCCAAACATGCCAAGATGGGTGTTAGTAGCATCAGCGATATTGGTCTCAATTAAGTGACATGATCACAGAATGGCGGAGTCAGGGTGGATGTGAGATTCTGAATGGATTTATCTGAGAGCCTCCATCGGAGCACTATTGTTTGGGAGCTAAGCGTTTTTCTACAAGTGATCAACAACTGTTGACAACGGCTATCGTTAAGGAAGTTTGCTAGTTGAGTTCGTTAATGGCTCAATTTGAGATGCTGTAGTATGTAATCATTTGCGTTTTGTTGGAGTTGGTGGGAAGGATGGCTGCAGGTGAATTTGTTTCATTTTCATTGTAAGAACCGGTTTCACCAGTGGGGAAATATTCTTTGTGCATGTTTTTTTATTTCTATTACTAGAAATTTCTGTCATTTTCTTGATCTGTGCTTCTTTAAAATATTTACAGTCGCGAGCTATATTTCATGATTCATTTCCCTTCCCGCACGACAAAAAATTAGTCGGTTTTTCTAGAAGATACCACACGGGTGAACAAGTGGTTCAAGGTGTAGAACCAAGATCAAGTATTGCTCTTAAACTATCAATATACATGCGGTTGGTCGAGAATGAAAATAGCTCAGGTTCCAGGCCTTATATCAATGGTAGGGTGGGTATGCCTTTGTATCCGAACTCAACTGGCTTATTGACACGCTCAAGTATTGCTGTTCAAGAAAATAGACGCTGTATATTAAGATATATTGGATGCATTGGTGAAACACCTTGATGAACGTTCACCTAGTCAATCGAACTTGAACAGCCTTCTTTGCGTTCTACACTGTGTATAGCGCCTCTTAACGAATTTCCAACGTCCTACTGAAGACAATAGAAAGGACATGAGTTGAGAGTACTGGGAGCAAACAAAGAGAGTATAATGACAAGTAATCTTCTTCTATTAGCCTTCCCTGTTTCTAAAAGACCGCCGGTTCTTCATAAAGAACAGTTCATGTCATTCCAGGTGTACACTAAAGACTACATTATTACTTTGCAAGGAGGCTAAGTTGAGGTGACAAGCGACCTCGGAGTATACTTCATAAGAAAGGAGTACTCTGTTGTAATGACAGAGATAGTCATTCAACAAGAGGCTTTCGACTCCTGGTAGCTTGACAATTCAATATTTTCATATCATCACCCACTGAGAGACAGCCAGCTGCTCCGAGTATGTAGACCACATAGCCATTAACTCTCGTTCCCATAATCCCACGGCAACAATTACAATCAATTGTGTAGGCCGAGCTGGAAATACCATTCGAATTTATATCGACAGGAGTATGCTACCATGGATCTGGTAAAACCTATTTCTGTAAGTTTGCTTTACTGTTCAGATAATACAAATGGAATACACAAGTTGAGTGATGAGAGTTAATTCATATCGCGAAATCCACATGAAGGCCATTCGTAGAGACCTCCTCTTCAGACCAGACAACGATGAGATTAAGGGAAGATCTTGTTTTTATATGACATGATTTTACTCTCCACCTCCTTGTTACCCTCCGCCCTATCATGCTTCCCACTCTCCTCTTCCCTATCATCTAGTTTCCTCTCCAGCTCCTGCATTTCCATTATCCTCTGCGTTTCCCTCATCTCCGCTAACCTTCGCTTCCTCCTCTCCTCCTTGCACCACTCGTCGAAATTCGCCCTATCCTCGTCGTCACTATCTTCATCCGCCACCTCCTCAATTTTGATGCCCGGGCTCGAGCTCAGCGTCCCTTCAGTTACGAGCAACCACGCTGTATGTTCCTTCAACTGAGCTCTATACTTTTTATCACTTATCAGCGGACCGGCCCCTGGGGAGGCGGCCCTCTCCGGCGTGAAGGGGATTGCAGAGTGACGCCTGATTGGGGCACGGCGCTTGCGGCGGATTGGCGTGGGGTGGATGTCAGGGATGAAGGGGGAGTCAAACTTGCCGTATTCGCGCTCACGGCGGGCTGGGGTGACGAGTGGCTCAGAGGAGACATCGCCAGGGATAGGAAGAGCGGTGCCGGGCGATGGAGCAGAGCCGGAAGATATAGCTCGCTTGGGTGGGCGTGGGAAGCGTGATATATCTGGAGCGCCAGAAGACGGCGGTGTGCATTCAGAAGGTTTGATGGCGGTTGATGATGCAGGCATCGAGGACCGCCGAGTGAGAGGAGTCCTGGGTTCTGGGTCGGCCATGGTGGAGTTTGATAAGTAACTGAACTGCTTGGAGAATTGCGAACATACGTTTGCGGTTTGTGGCTGGTTGAGAAGCAGGCTGGATTGTTTGTTGGGGCACCGTTGCCTAGATGTGATTTGTTACATCTGTGCTGTAGCAGCCCCCTTCCAAAACAACTTCATAATCTGTAGCAACACTTGCCAAGCCCAGAATGTGGTGTATCAAATCGTTTCCTCATTCCAAATGTGATTTTCAGCTACAGTCACCTTTCAGAAAATGACGAAACAGGCTCGATGGCAAATGGGCCAAATGCAAAGAGGCCTGTGCACTATTGTTGGTCTTGTTGGCTTGTATTGGTTCATTCGCCACCAAACCAGGTTCGCCATTTCCCCGGGAACTACTGTAGTGAATATCGTTTGGAAACGGCCTGCTGGAGATTCACGGCAAGGATTTGCTTAAGGAAAGGGATGAATGCGTGGAGTTGGCTCTTGTCTTCCGAGACATCGACTTCCATTACTTTCATGTCAACCGTGCACAAGTACGAAACATAGTCTACACAAGAATAAATGCTTCAGTATGCACTTTCAAGTTCGCAATTGAACATTTGGATACCAGGTGAATTAGAAATTATATCTCTTTCAAGTCAGCACACTCCACTCTACGTTTTCTATATAATCTCCTGCCTTCCTCTGCGAATCTGGTCCTCAACAGTTAGTATCTAATCATACAAAGAGTTTAAAGATAACCTTCGCAACCTTTCAAAATGCCGCGAGTACCAAATCATCCCACTCCCACTCCATCCAGGATCTTCTTTTCTTCGCCTCGACCAGTGAAAGACACTATTCAAATGCCAGGTAAACGAATCCCTCTAGCTCTTCTAGAACTCAACGGGGTGAAGATCAACAGCTACCCGACCACAGACACACCGCCCAAAAACGTGTGGGTCAAGGTAACACCCGAAAGGATAACACTAGAGTCACCGCCGGTAGCTCTTGGGTCCTCCATCCCGTTGCCCATAAGTACTTCTTTGGGAGTCATAAAGAGGCAAGCGCCAGGGAAGGAGAATCGCCCGCCGCCTGTTCCCCAAGGGGAATGTACGCGGTCGACAGGGCTGAAGAAGGGTCCTGTGTTTGGATATGAGATTGAAGAGAGTGATATAGCCATCGATGAGGAACTTGAGAACGACAGTGAAGAGTTTGGCTCCGGGCTTGTTACCAGAGGTGTTGGTAAGATATACTGCGATGATGATGATGGCATGCTAATTACCTCTTCCGATATGGTGTTAAAGAACGCAGATGGGTTATTTGAAGGAAATGGAATTGATTCGGACTTACAAATTAGCGCCCGAACCCCGCGAAGGATTGGCATGGAGTACCTTAGGAAAGATCATTCCACTCCTCTGGGAAAAAGGGAGGGCCTTGCAAGGAATACCCTCTCGACCATGGTTACCCGCGTCGTACCTTCGCCTGCAAGACTTGAAATAAACACCTGCACTATATATCCGGTGGTCGCTAGCCCAGCTTGTTTTGATGGAGTTCAATCTGATCTTCCACAGCACGATACCTCAAAGAACCCGGGCATTTCATCCCGATCTGTTACCCACAAATCCACCTGCGGAGGGCCTTTTATGCCCAGAAAACATACGGAAGAAGACATAGTGTCACCAAAGTATCAGTCCCGTCCAGACGCCAACATACCAATATACAAGCTAATCTCCCCCGCCGGGATATCTCTACATCCTCATCCCATTCCTCGTCCAGCCAAGCTCCCAGGCCAATGCGGAACAAGCAAAGCCCAATCGTGTTTAGAGTTTTCGAGAGACATTGTGCGCTTGAGCTCCATCCCTGTTCCCCCAGCGCGTCCTATACCTCTGGTAGATGTGGTGTGCAAAGGTACTGGTGCACCCACGGAGGCAAAGATTCCTGTCTCAACGCTGCAGCGCAAGGTACTTCCACTTCCGAGAACAAGGGCTGGGAGAAAGCTTTGTAGTTCCGGAGTAAGAGAGCGTTTAGGAGTGAGTGCACTGGTTGGTGTTGCTCATGAGTTACCATCACCGGTGGTATGCTCAGGCTCCAGAGATGCGGCAACTCGTCAATCCTGTCCAGATCATGTTCCCGATGATGACATGAAGTTCGGTATATCCGCCAAACACATTAAAGGTATTACGGCCATCTCTCCTGCAGATAGTTCAAGGACCTTGCGCCAGATTCCGAAGTCACAAACACCTCCAAGTCCTATACCTGTTAGCAAAACCTGCGATCCAAACTATTTTGATCCCTACCTCGAGCTTTACTTCCAAGATTCTAACCTTCCCACTATGTATCGAACATTGAGCACATCTAACCCTTCCAGGCCTATGCCCAGTCAAATCCCCCGGCGTTGCGCCACTATGCCTACTCAAATTTGTGACGCTGCAGGTAAGAAACGGTCCCGAGACAAGAAGAAGAAGTTGGTTCCTCTCGTACCTACGAGAAAGTTGTTTGATATGAGACCACCGCCCCCCACGCCGGAGGAGGATAGGAACTTGAGTTATTATGGCTCGAGCTATGATTGGTGGCGGGGCTCGAGGGTGTGATGTGCGGTTAGTGATGGAAGGGGAAGCTCTGCTTGAGTGCGTGTGCTTCTTCAGAAATTGATTTCTTTCCTTTTTTCCTTTTCTGTGATGGGTGCAGGAAGCGGGCGGTGAGGATGATGATTTACTGCTATTTGTGTGTTATTCCCGCGTTATGTTGTTTTGTTAACTTTCGTTTTGATGGATTTCTTTATGGTGGGGTAATTCACCAATATATTAGATGATAATTAGGTTGCATCGCATGAACGTCGTCATAAGATTAGATTTGATTTCAATTTACGTGGCTAGCCACCCCTAGTATTAAAAGAAGATGAAAGTTCTTTATTGAAATTAAGGATACCTTAGCTACTTCCACCCTCTTTGAATCAACTTCAGGTCCCAGAAGACATTGCTCACAGTCGAAGCCGCAAACCCACACCTGATCTGTGGCTGAGATTATGTCATATACCTCGCAGTTTGGCGGGGAAGGTTTTTCTTCGGTTTTTTAGCTGATTAATCACATGCAATCCTTCGGCTATGGTAATACCACATTGGCCCCTGGGCGACTATCTTCCGCCACCTCGTAATTCAAATAAAATAGAAAGTAAGAGATGAAGTTGAACGAATTATGCAGCCGTAATAAGAAGATAACACGGGCAAGGGTTGTTGGGCATCAGGATTATTTATTTGATCAATTAAGTTGGGTAACTGAATATGCAGGTGCTGCCGAGAAAATATCCTTGATCTGTGCACATTTTTCATAAAGTGGATACAGAGGTTCTTGTCACCGCTGGCTTCATAGCACCAAGGACATCTGCATTTACTCTTGTATGGACACTTGTCCGATACCTGACTATAAAGCTGGCGAAACGTCTTGCGTGGAAAACATTGATATCTATAATAGAGCTTGTTGCCTTTCTGGAGAAAGAAGGACCTCATGCCCGCATATACGCATATTCTTTAATCACGATTGGTCCTAGGTCAATACATTGTGCCACCCTGCTTTGGGCATCGGTCCTCAAGCAACGAATGCCTCCGAGCCTAGCAGCATGGTCTAAGGAAAATCTTTGGTTATGAAGCAGCTAATTAAATTCTTAAACTCACACCACCCATTCTAGGAGCGGCGCATGCGCAGCGCTAGATGATATCTCCGAAAAAGCAAAATCATGTCCGAATAAAGTTCTTCAACCCACAAATACCAGCAAACATCAAAAACAAAAGAGGTCCATATCTTGCCACTATAACGCCCCCATTTACCCAGCTGGACCAGAGGATATTATCTCTCTGATATGCTTCCATATCCAACTCCTTCTTTTACTTTCCCCCAGCTGCACGCTTACGGTTCTTGACATATCTCAATCTTAGGGCTTCCCCACGAGGATCAGCAACGTCACCAATCACTACAGATGAGGCAGCACAAGATGACGCATTTTCAACTCCATCGCTCAAAGGAGCTTCATTCCCTTGGCCAGCAACCGCATCTGGGCAGTCGGGAGAATGCTCGGGATAATATGTGGCAATAGCAGGAGGTCCGTAATAGAGCATAGTCATCCACTTGCGTGCTCTATTCATAAGAGTTGGGAGGTTTCTAGACAAGCTACCCTCAACAGCCGCGGCACCGCCCAGAGCGACATCTGGTTGGATAGGCATGACACTTTCGGAACTAACTGAGGTGGTAGGGGAGCTATGGCCGACGTTTAAGATCTTTTTGCGCTGCATGATAGTCAGGCTCAATTCGGGAAAATAGTATACGCGGGAGAACCCTTACATAAGGCATAGCCTTGATCCCAATGTGGAGAGGGTGGAACCAGATCGGGCCTCCGACACAGCCAGCAACACGTCCGTGAAGATTTGGTATTTCTTGGGGGTTCCCATTTCGTCCACCATCGAGGCGGGTGGGATACCAATCATCGGAGAGGCGTTCCAGCATCTCTTGGTGGTAACAATGTGCGTGGTTGTACTCTGTTGGTGGGCGGGATCCAGGAGGGAGACCAGGCAGTCGGAGGAATGGGTTATCATCCAGAGCACCAGAAAAAAGGTAATATGGACGAACATGGTCGAAGATAATATTCAAAGAATGATCGAGACTGTCGAGCAATGCTGGGAGGGCTTTTGGTGGGCAATTAACACAGAGGTGAGGCGCTTGCCACATACGATAACCGTGTTTCAAATCTTGTTCTTTGGGTCTAACCACAATTTGCCGATTGAGCATCTCCTCTTTGAAAGCTCGCAGCTCGCTCCAGGGCATATCGAAAGTGATCCTTGATTCGTAGGAAAGGAGCCAGACTTGTCTCCAGTTGTACAAGCGGTTCCGCTCGTTGGTGGCATGCTCCACAGCATAAAGAAGATTTACGGAGATGCGCAGATAAGGATACACCTTCTTCCTGATGGATTGCAAGCCCGTTGCAATGATGAAGAGCTCGAGAGGCGTGATTCTCCCATCTGCGCGGCTTGAGCGTTGCTGCAGGAGATATGTGTATGCGAGCTCGCTCACGATGAGCAAACTTGGCAAGAAGGAGTTGATAAGCAGAGGCAAGTCCTTGGTAGTTTTAACAGGGCCATCCAGATTTGGAACGCTAAGTTTAAAGAGGACCTCATAATGGTTCATGAGCATCTTTGACAACTCGATAACGGCATCACAGATAGCTAATGCTTGCTTCATTTCGGGGGTGAGGGAGTATCTGCAGATTCTTGCAAGAAGCAAACGAGCCGAGGCTTGAAGCTCAGGAAGGTCCATCGAGGAATTGACAGTTATCCACGGCACTAAGGGGAGAGATGGGTTGCACGGACGTCTTAACGGAAGACGTGGAACCCAGTTATCGTCTGGCATTTGATCCATCTCTGTACGGAGGCTTCGGATTGACTTGGAAGACTCTCCTTCACTGTAGTCGCTGCGGTCCACCGATTGATAGGTGTTTTCATATTTTACCATCATGAATGCTTGGTGAGCTTTTTCTTAGATCTGTCAAAGGTTGTTAGGAAACAACTTTAGGAGAAACACTTGTTGACCTACTATGAGTGTACAGCTGAACCACTATATAGAAGATGATTGGGGAGAGGGTGTGTTGGGTGAAATATAAAATTAAGTATCTATGAAAGCTGAAAGATGTTGAGAGGTAATTACGCCCTCAGATCAGAGTCCAAATTGTCCAGGTTATTCGTTGATGGCAGGACCTTTGGTTTTGGATGGATTATTTCCCAGAATAGAAGTGGCTCGGCTGGTAACATGACTAGGAGCAAATGCTAGGTTGTGGGGTAGGTTGCCCTAACCTCGGCCTGTGGGAACTGGATTCGACCCGAACAACGCTAATCAGATTTTATAAACATGTACTTATAGTATTCTATTTACACTTACAGAGGGGTCCTCATTAAACTTTATTCTATTTGGAGATTGAAGATGTCAGCAGAGCTGCAGGTAGTTTGTGTTCAGATGCAGGTTCCTTGCGGTCCATTTAATTGATGGGAATATGTGTGTAGTTGAGGCAAACAGGGTGGATTACATGTATATACAAAATATATCTAGATTACAAGTAAATGTAGCTCTCACTTTGTAGATATGCAGAGAATCCTGTCAGATTGACCCGGAACTTTTACCTTGGGTGAGTGCAGTCACTATGTATATTATCTGTTTTTGCGGTGCTGAGATGAACCACGAAAGTCCACAACACGGTAACTGTGAGTGCAGCACGCAATGAAGACATTCAATGTTGCAGTGTATCAAGAGATACACAAATATGTAAACCACATGTGCATGGCCAGAGTGATAGGAATGGATACAAATCATCTCAGAAAGGAGGATCAGAGGCTGTGCAATCACTCGGACAAATGCGTGCACGAAATGAGCCAGCAGGCCGACAGTATCTCCTAGCACATGACAGGGAAATAGTTCACCCACACGAGCCAGCCATAAACACCCAGCACCCCATAAGCTCCAAACACCCATCCCACCCAACCATCAATCCATAACCACCACCAACACCACCATAACCACGAGCCATGCCACGCCGCCGACAAAACCCACAAAACCCACAAAACCCCCAACCGCCCGCCGCCGCCAGCAGCAGCATCAGCAGCACCCAACGCCTCCCGCCCAGCAAGATGCGCGACGACGTCAAGGCCCTCATGGCGCACCTCGCCCAGCAGCACAAAGACATCACCGTGCTCGTCGACGAGATCTGCGTCCTCTCGCAGGTGGTGCACGAGGCCAACGGGATCCTGCGCGCCGGCGGCGGCACCCACACACGCGCCTTCTTCGAGGACGTTGTTGCGCTGCGGGCCAGCCTGCAGCGCGCGCGGCGCACGCTGGCTACGGCGCAGCTGCTGGCGGCGGATGCGGTCGCGCAGGTGGAGGAGATGGTGGCGCAGATGGAGAGGGTGAGGAGGTATGCGGTCGTGGGTGGGATGCGGGGTATGTTTCCCTGTGGTGTGGGCCGTGGTGGAAGCGGGGATGGGGAGTGAGACTGATGTGTGTGGTTTTTAGGATAGGACCGGTGAGATGCTGTATGGTAAGGGATGTGGGGGGGAGGGTGGAGGAGGAGGTTTCGCTTTTTCGGGGTCTGTGGGATTGCGTTCATGCTTTGGCATTACTTGGGGAAGGATTGGCTTTATTGGGGAGATAGCAATACTGTTTCACTTATGGCTCGACATCTTTGTGAGACCTGTGTGGGGTAGGCAGCATTGTAGAATAACAAAGATTCAACGATGCATAGATATCTCTTCTATCATTTGAATCTGAAGAATTCCATAATTTCGCGGCAAATCATGGTTACAGTCACTTCCTTCCTCCTGGGGGTAGAAAAAGGTTTCTCCTCTCTCTCATTTGAAAGCAATCTGTAGCTCTGTGTCATGAGATGTTACCGGCGTAAGCCTGGGGGTTTATGTCGTATTGTAGAAGTAGATACATAGTTAAACATCTCCTCACCGGTTCAATAGCATGATCGTATATCTGTATAGCTCGCCGCCACGACAGCTGTTGGTACAGTGACAGACGCTCCATCACCCCGAATCACCAACGACTAACTAAGGTCCAGGTACTGGGGCGATGTCGCCTTTGACATCAAACTGTTAGGGTGGTCCTGCTCCATCTTTGCAGCGTGCCAACATCCATTCCGCGCGGGGGGTAGACCGCCCCCAGATGAGACACTGAGTGTATTCAGTAGAATAAAACCAGCACATGTAGAAGGACCAGGTTCTAGTTGGCTTGGACCGGGGAGAACACCAACAGAGAAGACACCAACTGCCAGGGACAACATGTAGTTGGTATCACGCTGGATTGACCTGGCGATCGTCGTGTGGAGAGGGTGCGACATGTAATAGTTTCATCTAGACATGCGAGAGCACCTGTTCTGTGTTCTGGAGTCTACATGTTGTGTGTGTCTGTCTATCCGTAGCTACATGTAGGTGCAGCTGCCCGCACACACACACAGACTGGACCCTGAGACTGTCGTGTGAGATGAGGTGGCAGAGAGAGGTGTATTGTATTGTACATACTGTAACTTGTATCGAGATGGAGGTGCAGGGTCTCGGCCCTGGCAGAGAATGGTGTTTTGCACCTGCTACAATATTTAACGTCTACATAAACACAACTCCCCCAATTCCCTCTGCCTCACCCCCCGCTGTCTGAATGCATAATAAGTGACTGTCTCTTGACACCGACAGCTAGCAGTCCTCCGGATTACAACACGGGATTCCAACAATCTTCTCACAACATTCTTTCTGCGCGCAATGAGGACACTTGCGCCCGAGATTGTGCTTGACATTGCCCGATACCTCGACCTTATGTCGAGACACTCGCTGATACACGCGCTGCGCCCGGCGCGCGACCTTCTCCCGCTGATGCGAAAGGAACTTCTCGAGGAAGCCGTGCGCGAGCGACACGGGTCGTTGATGCACTGGGCCGCCCACATTGGCAGCGTAGAGTGCTATCTCAGCTTAAGCTACTACAAACACACCTGGCTCCACAGCCCTCGCGGCACCACCCCGCTGCTCGCCGCCGTCCAGTCCGGCCACGAGGAGATTGTGCGGCTCCACCTCGCCGAGTGGGGCTATAAACCAAGATTGGATGTCCACGACAAGACGAGGGAGACCGCGCTGATCCTCGCATGCGACGGCGGCTACAAGGCCATCGTCGAGATGCTGCTGCAGTGGGGCGTTGACCCTCTCAAGGTGGACGAAAAAGGCCTCTTCTCGAGCCCGGTCGCAGCGTTCCGCGGCCGCTTCTCGCTCTCGGTCGCAGCTTCCCGCGGCCACACGGACATCATGAGCATGCTCATGAAACAAGAGGGGATGGACATCAACTTTAACCAGGATGATTGCTGGGGCTGCCCGCTCGACGCCGCCGTGGACAGCGGGCAAACAGCGGCCATCGAGCTGTTGCTCGCCGCCGGCGCACGAATAAGCCCTGGCGCTCCGGACATGATTTGGGAATCCACGCTTGAGCGCGCCCTCAGGTACCGCGGCAACAAGCACCGCTCCTTCCTCGCCGCCAAGAACAACGACCGCCACAACCCCCGCCTCCTCCGCCAGCCGCCCATCACCGCCGCCGACGCCGCCGCCACAAGGCTCACCATGCTCTCCATCCTATGCGCACACGGCCTGGATCTCAACACTCTCTACGGGGACCTCAACTGGACTCCCCTCCACTTCGTTGCAGGACACCTCGCGGCCAACGCCGTGCGCCTCATCGCTGGCCAGAACATGAGCCCCCTCAGCACACCAACTCCTGTGATTCAACACCACTGCACCTCGCTGCGTGTAGGGCAATGAGGGTTCATCAGCTGGAAACGTTTGCGGTGCTGTTGGACGCGGGCGCCGACTGGGCGGCACGCGACTGGGAGGGGTACACGCCACTGGACCGTGCTCGAGCGCCTTGGCTACTGGACCTTTTTGGAGGGGTTTGGCTCGAGGCGTATGAACTGGTGGCGGGGCAGAGGAGGAAGGATAGGAGGAACAGCGGCTGGTGGTTGTGGTGGCGGTGGACCTGGCGCGATGGGGAGGTGTGGGAGGGCGTGGCGTATTACACCTGGATGCGCGCGTGGCGGTGGCTGGGTCGAACGTGGGGCGTGCCGCTGCTGTTTGCTTTCGAGACGCTATGGCCGGAGACGGCCGTGAAGGTCAGAGAAGCCCTTGAGCGCTGGAAGCCGCGGGTACAGATGGCGGGGAGGGTGGCGGCCCTTGTGAAGAATTGGAGGGAATCGCCGCTGGCGGTGATGGCGGCGACATTGGTGAAGAGGTTGGCGGCCTGGGTGGCCCGGATGAAGTGGTGTGTCGTGAGGGTTCTGAACACATTCCGCGGCCTCAGGGTACACTGGTTCACCACCGTCAGGTTTAATAGGCGGTTTTGGTGGACTGTGGTTTTCGGAGGCTTGTTCCTGGCGCAGCTGCTGTTGGTGGCCGTGCTGAACCTGGTTAGCGGGCTCAATGTGGGTTCTGTCTGGGTTGGTGCAAACGCGGTTTCTCCAGAGAACAAGAGGCACTGGCTGTCACCGCCGAGCACACATCTCCAGGTCACTGGTGCGCATATCGTGGTGGGTGGTTGTCCTTCTTCCTGTGTTCCGGGTGGGTGTGAGGTTTGCTTTCTGGCCCAAGTTTGGGGAGCTTATCGGTGGGGATGTAAGCTTGCCTTGTCTGGTCTCTGAACGAAAGCGGGGGAGGTCATGGATGTATCTCTGCCGCGGCTCACAAGTAGAATAGTTACAGACAATTCAATAACATCTTCGTCGCTTCTCAGTGCTCCTCTCACTATAAAGTTTGAACACAGCAGTGCTAGAGCGGAGGATTCTAGTCTCGGCCATGATTTTCGTGAACTCTGTAGTCGGGTCTAGTCAAGCACTCGAGGGAACACTGGTACCACTACCGCAGAAGAGTACTCTATTTTTTGGACAGCCTGGTCAGGGTCCTAAGCCACCTCATCATGCACTAATATGAAACTGGCCCGATCATTGGCTGCGGGCATATGTTGCAAGCAGACAACCAAACCCGTAATTGTGACGCCGAGGCTGCCAGCAGCGAGACATCGTCCAGGGAGGGTTATGGGCTTTTCCAGAAGGATTTCCGGTTTGCTACGTGTACGTGTATATCTACCCTTTTCTATAAATCTAGGATCTGGTTGATGCATAGCTGCCCCACTGTGCTGTGAGCGGTCCTGTGCCCGAAGCTGAGAAATCATGGGATATCACTCGGTCATTGGATCGTGTACTTTCATTTTAGATCTTTTGGGAGGGGGTTGTAACGGGTGCGGATGGAATGATACCGTGATGGTCTTGGTGGTGGTTGATGAAAATGTGTATTTCTTGCTATATTTGGTAGCTATAACTGCGCTAGGATCAAAAATAACTAGGAGTCATGAAACAGATTCACCCCTGCTTTTTCTCTTGGCTTGCTTGACCAGGACTGCCAACGGCCCTACGTCGCTACACAACCCACCAAGTCCTCTGGTGAAAATGCGTGGGGAATCAATTTAGTTCATTTTCCTGCCATCTTGGCGGGGTTCCTTCTTCTTTTTCTTTGGCGTGCGGGGGGTGAACGAGTCACTCGTTTCTCCAAACCCATTACCCATTGTGGTTGCATCTTGCTCGGATGCAGGTTCCGATGATCAATTACATAGCAGGGGGTTGTTGTAAATAGGCGTTGTGGACGTATGCTAGCTAGCTGGGAAAAGGTGGTGAGTATGTCCATAGCTACATGTGTGTATATATATATATAGGCCTATGAAATTATCAAGTCCATTAGTGCTGTAGGCGGTAACACCACTCACCCTGGTTATTTGGGCTCGTTACCAGTGTTTGATCCCTCCCATAATTTTAACATGTATTCTTTTGCATATAGGGGTAGGAATTTGTAAGCGTGTCATTGGACAAAGTGAACTTATAGATTCGTTTACATACATTTCCCCATACTAATTCCATTTATTTCCCTACCCTGACTTGATTCATATACACTGCTTCATTTTCCACTCCATCCATAACGTGGAAATCAGGTTCATTTACTGATTCATTTATAGAGTTCGTAGAGCCGCCGGTGCCTGCGCGAGTCATGGACTATCACTCGCCCAAATTTTAACCCTTTTTTTCTGTATCTGACGGACGAGTGATATATACTTGTCTTAGTTTAGTTTATGCTTCGATTTATTAACAACGGTACTAGGAAAAAAAGAATGATAGGGTTCCTGAAGATCTCAGGTTTCTTGATTTCTGTGATCTTGTTGACTGTTACCAAAGTTATAGAAATGGGGAAGACAAAAAATACTCGTTTTATGATTCAAGCGCAAAGCCTGGTCATTATGATAGATGCCAAGGACACACATGTTGATTGACCCCTTAGACACACCAACTAGTACTTGGTAAAGTATAGTCGTCCTTCGATAGAGACGGTCATGCCTCACGCAACAAGAGGGGCATTGATTACAAATGGTGATTCCGACCCCCATCAATGAGCAGGGTCTCTAATGGTAGGAACCGATTGCGATATAAGACAAAACAGCACTGACCACTAAACGAAGGAGATGAAACCTACCACCTGTACCCGGGGATTGAGGGTAAGTACGAAGAACCAGTCGTGATGGGTCAGCCACATAAAGTTCAACGGAACTGGTGTTCGTGGGCGGCGGAAGGTGCAAGGGGTTCTCGTTATTCTTTCCCTCACACAAATTGCACAGCTATCATTGGTTGGCTCCTACCCGCCACTGGTGGCTTCTATTGCGAGCAGGGGGGGTTCTCGGTATTTATCGTGAACACCCGGTACATACATGTAGGTACCTACTCTACAGTCGCCCCTCGTTATGTTGTTAGCGTATTCTGAGAGCCCAACGCAAATATACCAAAATATACGAGATAGCAAATAGGCTTATGTGGAGGAAGGTAGTACCTGTGTAGAGACAGCAAGAGATGGGAGATATCCAATTACGAGATAGCTGTATTCCAGTACAGGGTGGTCAACCATAAATACCGAGAATCTGATAAGACAAACACACCTATTTCACAGCAAGATTCCTCATCAGATTCTTCGTACATGTATTTATAGTCAGGGTTCCTCAACCGGCTAGTGGGAATACATGCAATTTTCAATGCATAATATTTTTAAATTTGACAATATTATACAACCCATGTACACCAGAAATATTTCAAAGGTAATATTGATCTTTTCCTTTATATATGAAGACTTTTGAGATATATATGTACATGTATATACAGTTACTACTGGAAATTGCCTCCATTGGCCGCTTTGGTGATACTCCAGTTAAGAGAACAGTGAGTATATCGGTCTTGTTAGTAGCGGGCATAGCTTATAAAAAGTAATAAATAAGTTTTAAATTTTGCTAGTACTTGTTCTTTATTTCTAGAAGAACTCAGCACACCAAGTGAGCGGTTACACGGTAAAATAAGTTATATTTGGCTACAAAAGGCCTGGACAAAGTTCTCAGGGTGCATGACGGGAAGGAGACGGCAGAGAGCGACGAGGAAAGATTTCGTGGAACAGAATGAAGAATCTGAAAGCAGAGATAGTGGAAACAAATATGGGACGGTGCTCGAAAGAGAAAAAGGAACAGGATGAAAACGTCTCCATAAGACACAAGAGACGTCCAAAAAGAAAAGAAAAACCAATAACTGTTCAAATTTCCATATTGCTTCTCATCGAAAGATACACTCCTTATTCATGTCCTGCTGCCGGTACATGAATATGGAATGTAGGAAAAAACACTAAACAACGGCTTCTACACAGAAGGGTGGAAGCGTAAGCTGGTTGGGTAATATGGAATGGACAGAATATAGGGTAGGGGTTCATACTTATCCTCGGGTAGCAGAGATCCATCATATCTTTGTGCAAACCTTGTCTTGAAGAATCGTTCTCGCGACCATAACAAACATTCCTACTGCAGGAGCTGATAGCAATAGACCAGAGAGAACAAATCGTAATAATGAGGGAATCTAGAGAGAGAAGAACGTCTGAGTAAAATCATCGATACGATCATCCACGAAGGGAAGTAGAAAGGGGAATACTTGGCCACAAACGAGAGCGCTGAGGAACCATGACCGCTGCCAGACGGTATTTTCGCGCTTTTGAAACCCCGTGAGAGCATAAATGAGGATGCAGGGCAGGGAAACTACAATGAGGAGAAGTGTACAAACCGCTGTCTCCTGCAGCCCTGAATATTGATCCTTGGAAGTGGAACGAGAAGGATGGCCATATATATGCGTATCCCACATGCCCCGTTACCATAGATTCAACCTCGTTCATCCAGGCTTCTCAATGATCCCTATCCTTCCCGTCAACAAGGAGCAGAGAGCCCTCCTCCGCCGTCGAAGCTGTGTCCGCTATGGTTATTGCCTCCAGTTCAGTGGAAGGCGCTTCCGGAATGTCGAAACCACGGTAGTAAACGATATACTTGGATGGGTATGAAGGGCATGATACAGACGCAGCAAGATTTAACATAGACATGAGGACATAGGGGATAATGGTCAAAGAATAAGCGCCGTAACCGTATTTCTCGAACTAGTTTGCGCGTGCAGCATAGAGCTGGTACGAGCTGTACCCTAATTGAATAAGGGCAGCAACAGTCTTCACAATCCCGTAGGTGGAAGCTAGCTCAAACTCATGTTGCATTCTATTGGCGGGCGGCTGAATCTTATAGGTTACTGGTACATTGGCAAGTTGATATGTATTCCCGAACCAGACGCCACACGTGTCCTCCGGATCCCCCAACGCCCCTCCGTTGTCTCTAGACGCACGGTCGAGCCAGAAGGCCTTGCTGAATATGTGCGGGAATATAGAAACAGGGAATGGATGCTGGCCATGTATGTTGTACCAAGCTGGTTCGGACACGGGCCTACCGTCAGAGGTGTAAGTA
Organism: Morchella sp. 2016-41; assembly: GCA_024713855.1. Taxonomy (NCBI): domain Eukaryota; kingdom Fungi; phylum Ascomycota; class Pezizomycetes; order Pezizales; family Morchellaceae; genus Morchella; species Morchella sp. 2016-41. Next base: position 2,097,276 of record JAMGZD010000002.1, on the reverse strand, counting down.
TACATGTCTTTGGTGTCAAACAGCTGTGTAATATAAGGAATCTTTACTGGGAGAATCCGGTTTTGGGAACTACCATGACCAGCGCATCAGATAACATAGCCTGCTCTAACCTGTTCTTTCCCTTAATCGCAAACTCGCCCATGCAAATAATGGCCGTTATCAAGCTGAGGTACGGAAACAATACAGCCATGACACACATGGAGACCGTCAAAAGAACTCCGGAGCCCGGTTCGGTGATGACTGTAAAAGCATGCAGGCTATAGTTAACTAGAAAAAACTTCAATACGTCTTTCCAGTCGCTTGGCCTGCACACAACATCTCCTTTCATCCCTGTCCATGCTACGTTTCCGATGCCAATCATGATATTGTGGGTTTGTCGTGGGGAGGTAACCCTTCTCTGCGACTGTCTAAATCGTGGAGACAAGATAGAAGGAAGAAGGCGGGGTATTTCGGCTTGTGGGATAACGCTCAAAGTTCAAGACACCACCGGTATAAATACATACCTCCATCGAGTGTAAAAATTTCGTAGCCTCTTGCGGAGGAGATCGATCAAACATGCCCAATAGTAAGGGCTTCCAGTAGTCCACCGGTTGTTAGGTTTAAACCGTTTGAACCCAACCGTTTGAATAAAGAGTCGGTAGAGTTGTTACCTCCTGACATAAGCTTTTAAATGGTTTATTTATCTTCAAAAGCGGTTAAACCGCCAGTTGAAGCGGTTTATACGAACTCTGCTTGGGACCTTAGACACATCACTTGTGCAGCTGAACAACCGACCGAGCCGCTATTCCTCCCAACCGATCCCTTCGTCTGTATTCAACACCTGTGTTTGGTGATTTGTGTGCGGTTATGAAACATACGGTCGATTGTATGTACATCCGTTACCTATCTGGGGCCTAACTTGGCGAATTCTACTGCCTAAGGTTGTTAAAACACCGCCTATCAAGGTCGTGAGAGACGAAGGGGAGAACCTCTATCAACTAGATGCAGCGATTCACAGCGATTTGCCATTCGACGAACACGGGGTTGCGGCCAATCAAAGTCAGGGTACATATCTGAGTCAAACGCGCAGTTTGACTTAAATGCCAGTAAATCGCGGTGATCAAGAAAGCCTGGTTTTTAATGTATCCACCACCGCCAATGAATCTGATGGTTCAAACTCGGGTGTGACGAAGAGCATAAGTGCCAGAAAATGCAGCTCCTCAGGGCGTGGATAATTTGTATGGAGTGGCGTCGTTCTCTCATACAGTTAATCGAGTTTCCGTTACTCCCATTTTCTGGTTCTTTTGTATGGTTTGAGGAGGTATACTCTACATGGTTATACATAGTACTGTTCCACTTTGCCTCTCTTGACGCTTTTTTACATACAAAAACAGCCCATTTCAAGGTCTTATAACCTCACAAGTAGGATAGATATGGATAATTTGCAAAGAAGAATTAAATTTCATCACTAGTACTTGACCTTTTCTCTACCGAATCAGTTTGACCATTTTTGTCGAAAGGTCATTAGCCATCGACTTTGCGCAACTGCAGGTTACCTCTAAGAGTAGGCGCACCATACAATGGAGCCTGTTGGTGTAATTTATAATCTCGATAAACCATATGGAGATTTCCCGGCTTGCAGATAACAATTGGCTGGTAGCCGTTGCAGGCAGCCACTCCTGAACAGATCATTACATGCATGTCTGTTGCCCCTACTGGATCCACAATGTGCAATTTTCTGTTACAGGTAGGAGGTCTCAATTTCAAGGGATGCGCAGTGACTAGGATCCGGCTAGTTCTGTGCCTTAATCACAATACGGTTTTTACTGATTTGAATACAGTCTTCTCCTAGTTCAACCATCGAGCTTTAGATGTTCCCCGGTAATATCCTTGACCAGTAGAGTTGATACTAACGAGTATTCAAGTCGAGAACTCGTCGTAGTATGCCCTGAACAATCAAGTACCCCCCTTTCGCGGCCACATTCTGCTATCTGTCTTTCCAGGGGTGGTGTGTTCGCCTCTTGCGTGGTAGAGTGTTCCTGCGTAGCTGCGTAAATGCTAATCGGGGAAGAGCCCAAATGTGCATTCTTTGGCTAGAAAGGCTTATTTCAATGGTTCGAGAGCTCGGCTATTATGTATTAGCTGTTGTCTCCTATACCAAGTACTTTATATTCAACCGGCCTAACTCACAAACTGACCCCCGGACCTAGCGGGGGTGCCAATTTCTAAAAATCTACCGACTTGAAACTTAGGTTATGTGTCTCACTCTCTTGTTTAGTGTTTCGCAATATCTAGAGGACTCCGTGCCCTGGTTTTCTCCACTCCCGCTTGGGTTTGCCCCCCCCCCCCTCCTTCTTCCCCGTGTTTGAAACGTTTGCGATCATATTTTTCATGCTGCGCTCACGGACCAAGTGGACTGCGTGTTAGGCTCTTTAGAGAATTACAGGATAGTAATCAGACTGAGGCGTCGACTTTTGGGTACCTGAGTAATCCAGAATCAAGATGGTCGCCAACTGTGTTCAGGTGGCCATGCAGGACTGTTATTTCTCAATAATGATAGGCACTCCGCAGAGCTAGTTGAGAGTTCCCAGAGTGATAACGCAGTGTGGTGGATTCCGGTGCTGGTGGTGTTGCTTGTGACAGCGATGGTGGTAGTTGTGTTGCATTTTGAGGAATAGGGTGTACTTCGCCGCGTAGACCATCACAGCAAATTGCTTTGAGCCACTCTGCCACGTCCCGTAAACAGAAAAGGACTTTTTCTATCATGCCTCGAGAACCTATCTATCTTTCCCCGTATATAACCTACACTACTTGGATCTACAACGAGGAGGAAATATCACTTGAAGCTTGTTCCTATATATCTTGCCTGTGCGACGTCCTAAACCAGGATGAAAAGATGTGTGATCATCAAATATAACTTTGATTGCTATTAATAGTACACAATACACTCTCCACAGTCACTCATCCCCCCCTGAGCAAAATCAACCCTGTCCTACTACTGCTCCTCCGCCCTTGAGCCACATGACACAATATCATTAACCCTCATCAACCATTGAGAAACCTCGTTCTGATCCCACCACCGCTCATCTATCCCAAACCACGTACATGTTATCGACGGTGGTCGGTAATGACCATTAAGCCTTGCTGCATTTTATATTATCAGTTAGTAAGGAGAGTTGGTATATGAATAATGATGGCAAATACCTTGTGCTCTCAGGCTGGTCTCCATCAGTCTCCGGAGGAGTAAAATTCTTTAAGCCTTTGACTTTATGGCGTTATGGTGGTGTCGCAACACCAGGTAACCAAACCTGCGGTACATGTCAGTAAGTTATATCAATATGGTTGGAAGTCAAGACACATGCCTGTTATCCATGATCTCCGTAGAAGTCCCAACACTTTGTGGTTGGCATTGTTCACACGTTGTTTGTATCTTGGGGCCTGTGTTTTTGTTGTTATTCTTATCTTTCTCACTTCCCCAACATGGTCCGAAATCAAGACACATGCCTGTTATCCATGATCTCAGTACAAGTCCAAAACGCTTTGTGGTCGACGTTTGTTCAAGTTCTATGTATCTTTCGGTCTGTGGCTTTGTTCTTCTGCTTATTTCTTCTCACTCCCTCTGTCTCCCTTTTGCCAACCCAAAGTGCCCCGCCGAACTCCCAAATAGTCTCGATTGCCTGGTGGTTCATTGCCCTTTTGTAAGCCGTATTTGTTTACAGTTTGTAAACAAATATTGTATCCCCCTGATGACCCATAAACCCTCTCAGAATCGGTTCACAGTTTGTAAACCAGTATTCTATCCCCCTTGTGACCCCATAAATCCCTCAGAATCGCTCGTCGCTCTTCTGTTGAAATAAGCTTGGGGGGATTGATCCGGTTGATGTGTTAAAAGGGATTAACCCATCAACCGCTCTCAATCACGCCCCCGCCTCAATGCAACAGCGGACTGGAAGCGGGTTACCGAACCTAACAATCGTATGTTCTTAAACACACTTAAAACTTACAACCTATGCACAAAGCAGGAGCAGTAATGTCGAGCAAAGGATCTATCCCCACATTTTTTTTTTCTTTTGGCTTTGTATTAGGCAAATCCCCACCAGGCAACCAATATATCTGAACATTCGACGGGACACCCAAAGTTGACCCAAGGTCGAGAGAGAGAGCAAGAGAGTAAGAGAGCCCTTGCCATCTTAGAAGTAACGATGACGAAGATGGCAAGGGCTCGAACGGGCCCGAGAGAGGAGAGAGACCTTGCCATCTTTAAGGTAGGAGTGCGGAAGATGGCAAGGGCTCGAACCGGCCGGAGAGAAGGCAAGAGAGTAAGAGCGTCCTTGCCATCCTAAGGGCAAGGATTCTCGAGGTAAAAAGGCTCGAGCGGGGCCGACGAAGCGTGTGAAAGGCTTTGTCGATGTGACACCGAAACTCAACGTATGATTGAGAGTAAGAGGGTAAGAGAGCCCTTGTCATCCTAGAGGTAAGGATGCTGAGGATGGCAAGGGCTCGAATGGGCCGACAAAGCCTGTGGTTGGCTTTTTCGACAGGACATCAAAAATCGACGCATGATCGAGGGTAAGGGCGTGAGAGAGCCCTTGCCATCTTGAGGGTAAAGATGCTGAGATGGCAAGGGCTTGAACGGGTCCGAGGAAGTCTCTGGATGGCTCGCTCGATGTGACACCGAAGGTCGACGCAAGACCGATAGTAAGGGAGCCCTTGCCATCTTAAAGGTAAAGATGATCAAGATAGCAAGGGCTCGAGCAGGGTCGACGAAGCATGTGGATAGCTGTTTCGATGTGACACCGGAGGCTAACGTGCAGTCGGGAGTAAGATAGTAAGAGAGCCCTTGCCATCTTAGAGGTAAAGATGTTGAGGATGGCAAGGGCTCGAATAGGTTGACGAAGCTTGTGGATGTCCTTTTCCACGTGACACCCAAATCGACCCAAGATCGAGAGCAAGGGCGTGAGAGAGCCCTTGCCATCTTAAGGGTAAAGATGCTGAGATGGCAAGGGCTTGAACGGGCCCGAGGAAGCCTGTGGACGGCTCGCTCGATATGACACCGAAGGTTGACACAAGACCGATAATAAGAGAGCCCTTGCCATCTTGAAGCTAAAGATGCTAAAGATGGCAAAGGTTCGAACGGGCCGGAGAGAGAGAGTAATAAGCCCTTGCCTTCTTAAAGATGAAGATGCTGAAGATTGCAAGGGCTCGAACCGGCCGGAGAGAAGGCAAGAGAGTAAGAGCGTCCTTGCCATCCTAAGGGCAAGGATTCTCGAGGTAAAAAGGGCTCGAATGGGCTGACGAAGCCTGTGGATGGCATTTTCGACAGGACATCAGAAATTGGCGCAGAATCGAGAGTAAGAGAGCCCTTGCCATCTTCAAAGTAAAAATGTGAAGATGGCAGGGGCTCGAACGGGCCGAAGAAGCCTGTGAATGTCGTGTTCGACGTGACACCGAATATCGACGCGGGATCGAGAGATGCAGTAAGTGAGCCCTTGCCATCTTACAGGTAAAGGTAGTAATGATGGTAAGGGCTCGAACGGGCCGACGAAGACTGTGCATTGCTTCTCCGACTGGACTCCCAAAATCGACGCAAGATTGAGAGAGCGAGTCAGAGAGCACTTGCCATCTTAGAAGTAAAGATACCGAGGACGGAAAGGGCTCGAATGGGCCGAGGAGGCCTCTAGATGGCCTTTTCGAGGTGACACTCAAAGTCGACACCAGATCGAGGTTCAGGCAGTGAGAGAGCGTTGCCATTAAGCGTAAATATGCTGAACATGGCAATGGATCGAACCGGGGTCCAGGAAGCCTTTGGATGGCTCGTTCGACGTGACACCGAAAGATCGAGAGAGACAGTAAGTGAGACTTTGCCATCTTGGATGTAAAGATACTGAAGATGGCAAGTGGTCGAAAGAGCCGGCGAAGCCTGTATATGCTGTTTTCGAAAGGACACCGCCGGAAGTCGACGCAACATCGAGAGAGATAGTAAGAGAGCCCTTGCCATCTTAAAGGTAAAGATACAGACGGTGGCAAGGGCTCGAACTGGCCGACGAAGCCTGTGTATGGCTTTCTCGAGGTCAGCCCTTTCCCGGGGGGCAGTAGACATTCGCCCCCCAGGTAAGGTGTTCGAATGCATGAACACCCAGCCTATGTGGCTTAGTATACTAAGCCCAATAAACAAGGCGTGGGGGTGCCCTTATTTCTTGTCAGTCCCTGATTACTGTGATCCAGGAAATCAAACCCAACTCGTCACACGGCCAAGTACCCAAATCGTAAAACACAGAGACGATCCAGGGACTTGTACAAGGTCCCGGTCAAAGCTGACCAGGGAGCTATAATATTGGCCTAGCCCATGCCAAAGTAACCATAGGCATGCAAGGCTAGGCCAATGATTATCTCGCGCGCAGGAGTAGTACGGGGCCCGTTTTGGGGGCCCGCGGGCGGGGATCTTTATAGAAAAAGTAAATCGACTGACTTATACCTGCTTCGCTGTTAGCATTTGTATATTGGTTATCTTGGAGTATTAAGCTCACCTTAGCTAAGGTATAAATCAAGTTGTATGTGCCAGGTGCTTGGCCAGCCTTTGAACTGTAGGCTGCCAAGCAGATAGCGATCCCACAAACTTGACAAAATCGCAAGCCTTTGCTGGCTCGCCAGGAGGGAAGCTCAGGGCGAGCCCCAGGAAATACTAAACAGGAGCACAATAATCAGAGGCCTCGCCCGTGTAAAGGTGAATACAGGGCTGTAGGGCCAGGCCAACGATGATCCCGCCCGCAGAAGTAGTATAGTGCCGATTGGGGGACCCGGGGGCGGCGATTTTTATAAAACACTCAAATCGACTGAGTTGTACCGGTTTTGCTGTTGGCATTTGGATATAGGGTACCTTGAGCATTAAGGTCACCTTAGCCAAGGTACAAATCACCTGTTATGTGCCAGGTGGGTCGGCAGCCTTTGAACTATAGGCTACCTAGCAGATGGCGAGCTCACAGACTTGTCAGAATTACAAGTCTTTGCCCGCTCGCCAGAAGGCTAGCACAGGGCAATTCCCGGTCAACACTGACCAGGAGCCAAATAATCGGCGTCCTCGCCCGTGCCATGGTGATTACAGGCATTTAGGGCCAGGCAAACAGTGATCCCGCCCACAGAGAGGATACAGGGCCCATCGTGGTGCCGGCGGGCGGGGATAATAATAAAACAATCATATTGATAATGATTGACCTATACCAATTTTGTTGTTAGTACTCCTTGCTGAGGAGCAATATCCCCAATTCTTTTCATCAGCGCAAGGCCACTGCTGGTACCAGTACGGAGTAATACTGGGCCCGCTGTGGGGCACGCTAGCCAGGACCTTTATAAAAATAGTCAAATCGACTAACCTAAACCCGTTCTTCTGTTAGTATCGTGGATAGGTTATCTTGGAATATCGAACTCACGTTAGCCCAGGCGCAGATAAAGTGTTATCTGCTAGATGGTTGGGCAACCTTCGAACTATCGGCTGCTATCCATATACCGATCTCATAGACTGAATGAAGTCGTAGATCCTTGTAGACGCGCCAGGCCGGAAACACAGGCCTTCTCCCCAAGAAAGGCACGATCTATCAACCCCTATCGATACTCCTTGTGGAGGAGCAATATTCTCAATTTGGGTAACGGTGCAAGACCACCATTAATACGCGTATGGAGTAATAGTAGCCCCGTGGTGAGGCACGATCTATCAACCCCTATCGATACTCCTTGAGGAGGAGCAACATTCTCAATTTTGAGAAACAGTGCAAGACCACCGTTGATAGGCGTATGGGGTAATAGTAGCCCCGTGGTGAGGCACACCGGCAGGGACCTTTCGAAAAATAATCTAATAAACTGACCTATCCCTGTTTTGTTGTTAGCATTTGTATTCAAGTTATTCTAGTAATTTGAACTCACCCTTGAAAAAGTACGGATCTGGCATTATTTTCCAGGTGGTTGGGAGCCTTCTGGATGCGGTCTGCCAACCATGTAGCGATCTCACAGATCGAACATAAACGGAAGTCCTTGCAGGCGTAAATATACCTAGGCTGATGCTCCGAGCAAGAGCCATTTAAGGATTACCATTCGTATCCCTTGGTATTCTCGGTTCTTTGGAGCAGCGCAAGATCACCGCTAATACACGTGTGAACTAGTAATGGGCCTGTCGTGAGACCCGCGGCGTTTCTTTTTTTCTTCTTTTTTTTTGTTTTCTTTTATTTTTTTATTTTTTTTATTTTTTTTATTTTTTTTCATTTTTTTTTATTTTTCTTTCTTTTATTAACATTTCTTTTTTAATTCATTGAGACCCGCGGCAGGCGAGCTCAAGAAAAATAATGCAATCGACTGACCTGTATTTGTTTTGCTGTTAGTACCTGTAAATAAATGATCTTTGAAACTTGGACTCACCTTAACCAGGAAACGGATTAGACTGTATTTTCCAAATGGTTAGGCAACGTTTGAAGTGTAGTCTGCAGACCAGATAGCGGTCTGACAGACTGAATACAAGCACAAGGGCTTGTAGGCGCAAAAGGTGTTTGTTAGTAGCGAAGACCATCGCTGATACCCGTATTAATATTTGGAGGACTAACATCTGTTAGCTCGCATGATGTGTGAGCTATTTCCTGGTAGGCAATCTCCGCTCTTTAGGAATCTTCGTAGAGGGGCATCCTATTCATGATGATGAGAGGAATTTAACGCCCCAACCACGGATGCACTGTTATATCGAAACATGCAGGCTGGGGGTGTTGAGCACTGTGGCGGTAATTGAGGGGTAGATCCCAGCTCCGGTGCCGGTCGTGTCGATGCTGGTGTCGACCTCGTGTTCGTATTGTGCCAGGGAGAAAGACACTGAGGAATGGTAGTAAGACCCGTGTACTTGTGGTCGGGTGGACAGGCGCATGTTTCGCATTCTCGACTGGAGGTCATAGTGGTGAACGCTCTGGTATAAGATGGCGTTCTGGCATGGAGAGTGCACGTCGGTGGTGTAAAAATAGAGTAGTTGTCGTGGTTAACTGCTAAGCTGTGGTGCATAAGCTATGGTGCAGGATATGAGTTTCATCGAGGCTAGTGGAAGATGATGCTCGCACTATGCTGAGATGATGCCGAAACTCCATGAATGCCTGGAAGACGAGAGCATCGGGGGATACCGCAAATCGCATGGTCGGAGACTGGCGTGAGTAAACCGGTAGGCCTGATGGTTTAATTGAAGGTAAACCGCTTTGGCGACAGACTTTCAGCGCAGTATCGCGCAGGCAGGTCTGGTTGTTGTTGGGGAAGTGGCCGTTTCTGGTGTTTGTCGTGATCCGGCCTTTTCTTCCTCTTCCTCCTATCGCGATTTGGCTTCCGTCCTCCTGTTCCCCCTCTCTTTTTGTCAGTGTTTTATATTTTATCTTTTTTTTTATGTTTTTTTAATTTTTTATGCCCGCGCATGGAGGGTGATGTATTTGAGGCCACTTGGGAATTTGGTATCTTTGCAAGTGAACCAAGACTCTGGGCCACCTGCAAACACTCCAGCTCCCCTCATGACCCCCAATAAAAAAATAAAACCTTTTCCCCGCGGCCCCTTCCAGCCATTCCTAAACCCTTCCCACCCCGCCCATTTGCTGGCCCCTCGGTGACCAAACCCCTTCATGTTTCAATTCCCCTGTTGGCGCCGGGCGACCAGCGTACAAGGGAACCGATTGACTCGGGGGCTTTTCGGTGCTCCACTCCACCCCATAGCGCCGGGCGACCAGCGTAGGAGTGATGTGATTCAGTGAGAGGCCTCTCGATCTGGGCGAGGTGTCTGAACGGGTCTCGACTAGGAATCCACCCATAGAACCCGCCGCCCCTTGCCCCCCACCGCCAGCACCAGACTATAGAGACAGGCAGGCACTGACGGCGAGGGACGGAGACGGCAGGCCCCTGGAGGATACCCATTTTTTTGTATTTTTTTTTTTATATTTTTTTGTCTTCTTCTCCGCCGACAGTCAGCCCACATCCTGAGCAGCAAAGATGGGAAATTCAACTTACTTATCCTCTCCGTCCTCCCTCCTGCCAAGAATCCAGCTTCTGGGATCCGGGAGATCCCAGAGACAAGGCGGCCGGCTAATAGCCGGACCGTGGGAAAACGCCCATGCACGAGGTGCCCATAGCCGGAGCTGCGGTCTTACCTCTCGTGGGGGTCGCACTTTCCCAAGCGGTCGCGGATGCGGCATCTACGCCTGTTAAGATGTGCAGTCAGTACGTGATGTCAATGATAGGGCAGGTGTGTCAATGATCGGGCAGGTGTGTCAATGATAGGGCAGGTGTGTCAATGATCGCTACTCACCCTCGTCCCCAGCGGTCTCCCCTTCACCCATAACCGTATCCTCCCCGCCTGCGGCCTCCGCGGACACGCCCATCCCCACGTCCTCGCGCTGGAGCATAGTCCACTGCCCGCCAGCACCATGGACAACCCCGACAGACCCGTGCCACAAGACAGCACCATTGCCAGAGGCAGTGCCTTGCGCACCAAGGCTGCCGAGGCTGCCCATGATGCCCACGGCCAGTGCAGCCAGCCCCAACGACGCGAGCTTGGCCGACCTCTTGACCGGCCTCTTCTTCTCCACGAAGCCAGTCAAGACGCCAGCCCGGATAGGGGCGGTCTTGAAGCGAGAGACTCCCCTCGACACCACGGGGACGCCTACCGCCCTGAGGGCAGCGCGCTTTTTCTCCATCTCCCTCCTGCCAGCAGCACGACTCCCACCGGCCACAGCTACAGTAGCTCCAGCCCCCTCACCAACCATCGCAGCAATACCCGGAGGCACATACTTCTTCAGGAAGAGCTTTGGGGGGGTCACCACTGCGGCGGCTCCGGCTGCTCTGGCCTCCCTTCTCCTCTCCAAGTTGATCTTGTGGACCACGGCCATGTCCATGTCTACCTCCTCCTCGCTGTCAGACCCCCCGGGCGAAGGCGTCCACATGGACGGCAGGCGACCCTCCAAGAGCACGGGCTTTGAAGCAAACAGATTCTGGGAATCCGCGCTCGCACCCCGACGCTCAAAGAAGGCGATGTGCCTCGCCGCACGGGCACGCACATAGCTGCGCGGGAAGTCGACCTCGCTCTGGAAGGGATCGGCCGGCAGCCTGGACCTGTTGTCGTAGCGGACCCCCTTGCCAACACGACGGACAAAGGGGCGGGCCAGAACATAGTCGGGCTGGAAGGCACCCTTGCGGAGCGGACGGGGTGGCGAGTAGGGGGTTCTGCGGACACGGCCTGCAGACGTTGGCGGGAAGCACGGTGTGCTTGGAGGCGGGGGCGGTGGCGGTGGCGGCGGTGGCGGTGGCGGCGGGGACTTGGCGGCGGCGGCGACGGCGACGGCGACAGGAGCGCCCACGGCAACTGGCTCAGGCCCCGATAGGCGCTGGCGCTTGTTGCTGCTCGTGGGAGCGTAGTCGGCGGTGGCGGTGTCGGCGGCGGTGTCGGCGGCGGTGTCGGCGGCGGTGGCGCGGTCGAGGTTGTCAGCGAACCGGCGCTTACGCTTGTTGTCCTGGTACAGGACCGACTTGACAAGCGCAGGCGGGGCTGCGTCCTCCTCTCCCGGCTTCTGCTCCTCGGCCTCCACAACCTCCACAACCTCCTCCTCCTCCTCCTCCTCCACCGGCTTCCCTCCCTCGGGCGCGGCGGCCCACAAGAGCTCCTCCTCTTTCTCCTCCTCCTCCTCCTCCTCCTCCTCCTCCTCCTCTTCCTCGTCCTCCTCCTCCTCCTCCTCCTCCTCCTCCTCGTCGTCCTCGTCCTCCTCCTCCTCCTCCTCCTCCTCGCCCTCCTCCTCACTCTCACTCTCCTCCGACTCCGACTCCGACTCTGAGTCCTCCCCGCCCGACTCCGAGTCCTCCGAGTCCCCCGAGTCCTCCCCCGACTCCTCCGCCTCTCCCTTCTCCTCCTCCTCCTCTCCCTCCCGCCTCTTCCCGCGAGCCACCATGCTCAGCCCAAACGCCCTCCACCTCCTCCCGGCGTCCTCCCGGTAACACCTCCTGGCATCCTCCATCTGAAGGAGAAGCTGCGACTTGCGCTCGCCGCTTCTCCTCGCCTCCGCGTCCATAGCTAGCAGGGCCTGCTTATGGGCCCTCCGGAACGGCTTCTCAGCGAGCCAGCGGACGTAGCGCTCGTCCCTCATCTCCCGCCTGGACTCGCGCTCCGCCAGCTGTTCGTCCAAGTACTGTTGCCAGTACCTAGCGCTCTCCTCCCTCAAGTCCCACTCCCTGGCCTTCTCGGCACGCAGGGCAGCAACCCACTCCCAGTGACTATCGACGACAGTCTTGACGCGGGGAGCAGGCGCCGGATTGATCTGGGCGTCGAGGGAGCGTGCAAAGGCCTCGTCGGCGGCAAGCTGGGCCTGCGTCTCGGCGCATTGCACGGCTAAGATGGCCGCGAGGGCCCCTGGGCTCATGTCGGCGGCGGCGGCGAAATCGTCGATGCAGAAGGTGTCGGCGGTCCTCTGCCGTTTGGGGGTGGTCGGGGGTGTCTGGTCTGCTGCCACCGGCCGTGGCGTAGGCGGGCAGTTACTTGCGCAACCGCGCCAGTTGTCCCTGGTTGCACAACACATGGGCGGCTTCGTCGGCCGGTGGCAGATCATCGGTGCTCCCTCTGCCTCCCTCCTCTCCTCTCCCTCCCTCCTCTCCTCTCCCGCCCCCTCGCCCTCTCCCTCCCTCCTCTCCCCGCCCGCCCCCTCGCCCTCTCCCTCCCTCCCTCGCCCTCTCCCTCCCTCCTCTCCTCGCCCGCCCCTCGCCCTCTCCTCCCTCCTCTCCCCGCCCGCCCCTCGCCCTCTCCTCCCTCCTCTCCCCGCCCGCCCCTCGCCCTCTCCCTCCCTCCTCTCCCCGCCCGCCCCTCGCCCTCTCCCTCCTCCTCTCCTCGCCCGCCCCTCGCCCTCTCCCTCCCTCACCCCCTCTCCCTCGCCCTCCCTCCTCTCCTCTCCGCCCTCCGCCTTCGTCCCCTCCTCCGCCTGCTGCTGCTTCTCCCCCTCCTCCCCCTTCTCCTCAACGCCTGCAGGAGTTCTCGCCCTCCTCGGGGCTCTTGCGGCGGTGGTGCACGCGGCAGTGGCGGCAACGACAACGGCCATGGTGAAGGTGGGTGGGTCTTGGGTGACCAAGGCGGACGCTACCATGTAGCCCTGTTGGATGTTAGAGTCTGGCTTTTGAAGGCTGGGGGAATCATAGATTGGTTTGTGGGCAGCAATGTGCGAAATTGAACATTCGGATGAGTAGGGAACCTTGGAGGTGTGAAGCGGGGACGGGGTTTCGTGGGAATTGCATCATAAGCAACTGAAACAGTGCACTGCTCAGACACATCTGATATCAAAGGAGACACCAAGACGGGATGCGGGAAATGGATCGGGAGATTATGAACGAATCTTCGGAGGAGACAGCGATATAAAGACCAAACATCAACGTTATCTATATCTACAACAACTCCATATTCCCCCCAGTACAGAAAACAGGTAATGATAATAAAAACAGCCACACTCCACAAACACCCATCACAACTCTGAAGGAAAAGAAAAGAGGGAAAAAAGAGAGGAAATTTATATAAAAAAAATAAAGAAAAGGAAAGAGAAAACTCACGGAATCCGCCAGGGCCTTTCCCAGTACTGAGACCTTACCCTGAACCCTCCTCATGGTTCGTCCCGCCAGCTTGCGCGCGAGCACACTCGCCTCAATCACCCCCATTTCTAAAACCTCCTGGGCGACCGCCTGCCCGAACTCCTCAAACCTCCTCCTCTCCTCTCCGCCGCTGGTGTGCCGTGCGGCCGTAAGAACGACCCGGGCAATTGTCAGGCGCAGCGCCGTGGCACTGGCCTTGGTGAACTCCATATCGAGGCAGTTCCCTTTTTGCATGTTGATGATGCTGATGATGATGGGGGGGTATAGAGAGAGATAGAGAGAGAGAGATAGAGAGATAGGTGATGTGGGGGGGGGGGGTCGGAATGGAGATTGGTGATGTTGATAGATAGTGTAGGTGGGAGTTGGAGGATGGTGATGAGAATGCGTACTGCTGATGTGGGGGGGAAAGAGAAGAAAGAGTTGGTCGTCGTGATGGTGGGGTTGGGTGTGTGTTGCAGATGGGTGTTTGAGGGGCATGGGATATCACTCTGATCTTCGAGTTTACATCTTGGGTTTTGTCACTGTCACTTGTTGACGGGCTGGATCAGGGTCACCTTAGACAGCCAGCGGGGGAGTGTAGCATTGGGCTTCGAGGTGTGCTTTTACTCGTATATTTAGATATCTAATTTCTCATCTTATGAAGTTGGTCAAGGTTGATATGCGTGTTGAGCAGGATGTGAATCTGTTGTGGTACCCATCTCTCGACAGTAGGATCGTTTCACACAAATCTTGCACGCTGGAAATGACAATACCGACAACAATTGCAATAACCACACTACGTCTAACACGCAGCATTCCATACTCTCCTGCAAACCCGTAGAAACAGCCCATCTGTGGCATCTACATATACATGTTCTGCCCCAGCCCACGGACACCCACCGCCGCGGCACATGAGCATAAACCTCAACTTCCAATTAACATCATCGCGACACCAAAACAAACCCACACATCGTCGTAGCCACGGCAACCAGATCACCTGTGCCGTCGTTGCTAGGGCGGGGGGGGGGGGGGGCTAGTGCTGATGGAGGTGTTGGTGCTCGTACTAGCCCGATTGGCAGGGTTAGGTATATGGCACTTGGTAATGGGGGCTGTGGGTCATCTTGATGCGCATTCGATGTATGTCTACATAAGGGGATGGGCTAGGACTGTTTTCTTATTGCACTTTATACAGACTACCATGGGAGTAAACACAGGCTGAAAGGGAGACGAGAGAAGAGTTGCTGCTCACTGAGTCTTGTCCAGCTATATAGTTAGTACAATTTGGGGACGTTTTAATACCGATTTGTATTGTGGGTTGACAAAGGTTGTCGTGATTTTCGCATAGTAATAGAAGAAATTAGTCGAAATACTAATCAACAGAGTTGGCAATTGGAACCCGTACCTAGTAGGCATTATCTATCAGTCTCCAGCTCTCTGATCATATAACTCTTTTCTCTATATGCTTTGTAGTGATTAGGTTATAGTTATTCCAATCCCCATCCCTGTACAGAATCACCAGAACCTTTGTCTACCTACAACACCATTGCAAACAATGGGCGGGGGGTTATTTATTGCCCAGCTCAATAAACCGCTCCCCATGGTGTGTAAGAAATATGATATATGGGTCACAAGAGAGTGAGTTTAAGGTACACTGCTCAAATTAATGGGATGTAATACTCAGCGAATTACTGCGATAGGTTGTTGAAGCATCCTCCCCGGCGCCTTTCAATCCGATACCTAGAGCAACTGCAACTCCTCATCCTCTCATTATATTGTACGAACACGTACTTGGCTGTTCAGTTGACACGTTCCTACAAACATAGGCTTTATCTTACGCACACATCTTCACGCCTCTCCAGCATCCTACCTTCTGGACACCGTGATGACCCCCAAGAGAGTTTGTAGCGCACTGCTGCGCTTGCTCTGATATCCTGGATACAATCTTCCTCTCCAATCCCCAGCTGCGAGAGTAATCCGGCTCCACTGGTGTCCAAACAAACGGGTAAGGATAGGTCCCAAACATATAGACTTCACCACAGGGGCCTTTCGAACCTGGCATTATAATTCTTGGCTCTGTTCTAGTTTAGTGACGAACACAGCTCAGTGAGGAGCCTGGTGTCAATGCGAATCCCCAGAGACTTTACAGGGCGATGCGGTTGTACTGTAATAAGGGAAAGGTTGCTACCTGATTAGTATCCTTGGAGGAGACAGAGACCTAAAGACTCATATGGTCCATCTAAAAACCGGTAGAGATGACAGCTGTAGTTAAAGGTTACTATATTGCGCCAGCAAGCCAGGTTGTATCTATTAAATGCCTCCATAAAGAATAAACATTAGCAGTATATTCTCCCTGAATAAATAGCTCACTAGTTCTACCCCGAACCCTAGATCTATATACCCTCGAAGGATCAAGTGCTAGATGTTATATAAGCAGCCACATGGAGTTCCTAGATAGAGCACAATCGCTCGTGAATGACCGCTCGCAAGTGAACAATTCCGATATGATAAAAATGTCCCTGAACAAACAAGGTGTTGAAGAACGTTCCATGAGCGAACTGTATCCATCATTAAACTAGAATGGCTCTTAATCGATTAGACACCCACCCCGCCCAGCACAAATAAAACCTAAAAATCCCGACTTCATTCCGACCTACCAAACACATCCACCCCACAGCCCCACACCACGACTCCAAACCCCCCCACACCGGCCCACCATCACCCACTGGCAGTACCATGACAATCAGCATCCAAACCTATTCCCCGCCATCACAACCGTGCCAGACCCGTGGGACCAGAGAACATGGACGTTGAGACGTATCTCCTGATGTAGTTAATTCGACAGGACACGTGCCTGATTATTAATTCCTACCCGACCCCCCCTCCTGACCGCCCGTTTCTGTCCGACTCGCTGAGTCATGGTTCGCTGTCCGGGGGAATCGGGGGAAGGTGTGCTGTGCAACCATGCATCTGGCCAGTTATGGATGAGCTGATCAGCGAGTTAGCTATTCGGTTGGCGCTTAGGATACGCGTAGTGTTCCGATATTTCTCGCCAGTACGCCCATGGCCTTAAAGCTCAGGTCACGGGAATATGCATACCCCACCAGTTAGTTTCCCTTGGCTTTCCTCTTACCACTTTGCTTTAAGGCCCATGGGCGGACCCGCCAGAAATATCGGTACTTCAGTAGTCAGCAATTATTACAACAGCCACAATTGACGAGTTCACACTGGAAGCGAATAAAGTGTTCCCGAACGAACATGATCCTCTTCATACCCGAAACAGGAGCAGAACACCCACATCCGAGCGCGCTACAGAGGAAAATCTTCCTTCCTTCTCTTTTCCGGTTTTTGGTTTTTCGATTTTTGAATTTTAATTTTTCTCTCGCACTTGGCGAGGATACCTCTTAGACGTTTTCTCCTCACTCGCTGCCCCCACTTACGCACTGATGGTTCGTTTCATTTTCTCCCCTCTACTCTACTCTTCCTTTTTTCTAACCTTCTAATTTTCTTTCATCCCAGCTGCAAGCTCACAGTATCGAGTCTGAAATTGCTGGGTCCAACGACAACTCCCGGTCTTGGCGCCATGACGCACCCCCCACCGCTAGACGCCAGGACTACGGCAACTCGGGACCGATGTCGAATGAGCGACAGACCTGTTTATCTCACCGCAGTCTGCTAAAAGATAGAAAACTAGTCTTTATCCGTACATTACTTGTGCAAGGAGGTTAGAAAGTAAACTTGTCGTATGGTTCTGTTTTGTAATTTTGATACTTTTTTTACCTCGAGCCTCATAAGCCTGCCCAGCGCCAAGAGCTTGGTGGCTAATGAGAAACTCAGGTTTTCTTATTCATTTTCTGTAAAACGAAGTTGTCAAGATGTTACAAACCCGGGGGCTGTTTGTAGAATATATGGCTACTGCAAGGACTCCAGCCGGATGCAGAGGCTGAGATAGAAATAGAAAAGACATTTTACCATTTATTTACTGTTAACTCCTCCCTAGTATAACTTCAGTGCGGTAAACCCGTGCTACTCTCCTTGTTTCTCGTGTTCGTATTGATCCGTGTATATCATTGAACCTCTAATTATGGTTTTTACCCTCCCTCACTGTGTACCTCGGATGGGGGCGTTAAACAGCTTCTACCGACATTTCCACTAATTAAAGGCTAAAAGATATTTTTGCTACTCATGCTAGGGAAATCCGGAACGGTTTCTAAGCTGTAGTTGATTATTGATATTTTGATACGCCGATGCGATCCTCCAATTTGCTTGAATAACTCTAGAAGAGGAATCGTCGCTGGAAGGTGGGTGCAGCACGCGCCGAATTAGCCAGCTCTTGTTTATGGCCATTTTGACGCTCTGCCCGACACTCTAGCTGATATCTTGGTTGGCGCCCGGATTGACGCTCCGGCTGACGGTCTGGTTGCTCAGGTTCGGAGGTAGGAGGCGGCGAGGGTGCAGTGACAAATTGCCCAAATGGCCGCGGGATTCGGGACACGGTTTTAATATCCACCCAAGTACTATATGGCCTCTATCAAAAAGCAGATAGAGTCATTAACCCCGTTCTAAACGAGCACGATAGATAGAAAACAGGAAGACACTCACAGTTGAATCTACAAAACTAGTCTTCCCCTCGCTGTCAACCCGGGCCTCCACCCCGAAGAACAGCAAGCGCCGCTTCTCCATGGCCTTATTCGTAGTGGCCACGAATGGATTTACTTCTGAGCCTGAGGAAGTGTGCTGAGCATGGTATTTGGCCCTGCCGCGGTTGAAGCTCGACGGATAGAACCTCCTTCGAAAATTATACGTTGCAGCGGCTGACCAGCGATCGAGAGGGATGAGTTCATCGTAGTGGGCGAGCTTCTCTGCTTGAGTCCCGAAGAAGGGCGATCCATTGTGAGTTACGGAAAGCTTAGGGCTTCTGATGGTGGTCATCTTTGGTTTTGAGACTTGCGGCGAGACCACTTGGGTGATCTTTTGGGATTCTGGGGTTGTGGCGGCGTTGATTCTCTGTTCTTGTTCAAGCTGGTCCCAGATACTCCCCTTTTCGGAGAAATGGCAATGAACTATTTGACGAGGTGGGGTCTTCAGCTCAGGAACCACAATTGGTTTGGTTTCAACTAGACGCAGCTCGAACACTTGTGTGTCAACGTCTACAGCGGAATTTTGCAACAAAACATCCTAGTACACAAGAACATAATGATTAAATGTAATTGCATAGGTAATAAAGAGGGAGTAGAATGAATATACGGCGGCGACATACGTTATCAAGACAAACATTCCTAATCTTTTTGCAGATGTCCTCCACCCTCCATTTATCCTAATGACCAAAGAGTAAGCAACGGACACCAGAAAAAAGCTCCTAATAAGAAATGTCACATACCGCAACAAGTATTCCCTCATTGAGCACGGCCGCGATTTCGGACGCCTCTTCGACACAAACATCCTCTAGAATTGTCTGCACCTTTCCAGCTATGTCAACGTATACCTCCGGCCTCCTCGCCGTCGTTCGCCTCTTTAGCGAGACATTTACAGTCGTCTTCTTGATGAGTTTGATCATCCCAGGGAGACTTGATGGAGCGCTAGCGTCTTCCTCCAAGGTTGGAATCTCTTGTATAGTCTCGAGAGGCTCTTGCCAGCATCCAGCAACCTCACGATACAAGAAGCGTGGGTCGGGAATCTCGATAGGTTTGTACGATGGATGGGACATCATCTTGAGGCGCCGCTTGATTACTTCTGCGCGTGAGAAGATGTCTTTGGCAATCGGAGACTCTGGCATTTCGGATGACCATGGAGCAGGGGTAACGGAACGTATCCCTGATGCAGAAGGTCGGTGCCTCATTTCAAAGGGATGGATATTTGAATTGATGATGGAGTGAAGAATAAGAAGGAGTAGATGCTACAGATATGCTTGTTGCTTGAGAGGCGAATTGGTGGATAGCAGGGAATGTCTTTTCCACTGCTTGGAACAACGGTAGCGGCACAAATACGCGGGACGGGACCGCGTGTCGGCGGCGTTGTTGGTATATACCTGAACACGCATTCAGCGGCACGGCTGCAGTAATCCTGTTTTTGGACTTGCGTCATGTCGACTTCCCTGCCACTATACTATGTGTATGTGGTCTGTGACGTTTGTACCTTCATCTGCCCTACTCATATACCAGACTCGTGATGTCCAATCCGTAATACCCAGACCGACCATATTGTTCTATCCTTACCGAGTCTGCAATTGTTTGACAGCAATGGACTATGGAGCAGGATTGGATCAACGCAAAGCGGAGGCTGATTATCATTCCCCTTACTCTACTCGATTGGGTATTGTTAACTTCTGGTCGACCATGCGATTCGGAGTGGCATATGATACTTTTAAGGAAGGCTTAGCTTGCATCGATAACAGGACCGGTTTTCAACTTACTGGCTCGCGACGAAATGATTGGTTGCTCAATAATTCATGCATCGTGTGCGTGCAGCTCGGAATCCATGAGGATACATGCCATACATTGCGGTGAAGCAGTGTGTATTGTCACACTGGGTCCCTGAGATTCGAGGGTATCTGCCTGCTTCTTAAACGAAATGTCTGAGATCGTGTTTATATACGAATATCTGTCCTGGGCAGTAAACCGACCAATCATGGTTGCTGGTTTCACAAGAGAAGCGAAGAACCCAGGTAGAAAAGCCAGCGTTTTTAACGCAATGTGTCCTGTTTCCCCTGTCTTTGATCAACAGATACACCACACTACCGTTTTTTGGTCTCACACACCGCGGCGATGTGCTCCGCCACTACACCATAATATATCGATCGGATTCATAGAGATCTAGATGAGAGACTCCAGGCTTCAAGCTCTGCTTTTATCGACTTTGAACAAGGTTGTAGATCTCTGCTCTCCACCATGCTTCTGTCCTCGTTACCTACGGATAGGCGGCGCCCGCCATGGAATAAGAAGAGAGAGGGATGACCCCGGATGTGGCTACAATGAAGTGCGACTACGATATTGCGAGACCCTTCAAAGCAGGGCTTGGCTCCAAAATCATAACTGTTCCAAGCCATATATTTGGCCTTCTCAACTATGGGCGGGCCACTCTAATTTACAATCTAATCTTTGGCTGTGGTGTAAAGAGCCAAGTTGTCATGTTCCCCGCACTATAAGCCTGAATGAAAACTAACTTTGCCACCAACAAACTCAACATTACTGAAATGGTGAACAGAATTCAAAAAGGGCCCTCGGGCCCCGTCCCTGCAGCCCTTGGCTCACTCGCTCTCACTCGCGCCAAGAGGTTTCACGGACCATTGATTCATGCCCAGCTCACCGAAAAAGTGTTCCACACAGGATACCCACATAGCGGACAAGAAGAACGTTGTAACCGTTTATCTTTGGTTAGCTCTTAGCACTGTCCCTCGCTCGCTTCGCCACTTCCTCCATATCTAACCCTTTCTGGACGGTGCCAGCCTAGATGTGATGTTGAGCTGATAAAGCGATTCTTCATATACAAACTCCATACCTCCGATTCTCAGAATATATTCATCATAATTGGGTGTTGCGAACCGGGCTGAAAAGTGGCATTTTAGTGTAAAATGGGTGCCTTTCTATGACTTTGATATGGCGCTATACTTACAAGACGTTAGAATGTAGCACCTCTCCATTATTCTATCAACTTGTAATCTTCACAATGGTTGTAGAATAAGGTGCTACTGGTATGGTACCAAACCACATTCTTATTGGATCAGGACCCGCAACCCTCAGATATAGCAAATGTATGTGATTCTCTCAAAGTTACTAAAACATACAATGATACGATTACAGCTGCAGAACACCCCACCGATGGACATGAACCATCACAGCCGTGAATCGACTTAATACAGGAACAGATTGAAACTTGAAAAATCAAATGTGAAACAGAATGAAAGATAATAGGACGAAACGAAATGCCATAATTCGTGCTGCAGAGGGTTATCCACAAGGCCGCAAGAACTCCTCCCCGTGCTCACCGGAATGGAAAACCCACCCGCACGTATATCATCACTTCCCTGCTGCACATTCCATAGCTTTAGGGTAGGTAGACAAACACTTGCTAGTACTAAGAATGAACATGAAATCTATTTTTTAATGTAAATTAATATCGGTCTTTTATGCACTCCATCGCGCACCTGTAGCATCGGATAGCTAAGCACTATTTTTCGGCCCCTAATTACTGGATTTGCGTCTCAGTGGAATCCGCGGTAGAACTGCTTTACGTGGAGCAGTTGGAAATCCCGATCTCAGTGGGCTTTGATCTTCGTCGGACATAGCCCAGGAGGTGATAGCGCGGGCTTTTGCCTCCTCGCTAACAAATGATACTGCGTTATTCGCAACCAAGGTTGGAGGGACATATCTCAGTAAACGGGTGCGTGTTGTCTCGGGACTGCTATCATATATGCGTCCAGGCTGGGCATACAGTGTCGGGAACCTCTCCTCCATTTCACGTGCATCGGAGTCGTAGCCATCGACCTCCGCTGCACGTTTTGAAAAGAATAGACGGCGGCGCTCAACAATTTCGGGGGTGCCGGTCGTTAAGAAAGGGTTTTCCTTACCGTCGCAGGAGGAAGGGCGAGCGCGAGTACTACGATGGCCGAATCCACTAGATTTGAATGGGCGCCGCAGAGTGTAATGGTCGATGGTATCGACCCTCATCTTCTGCGAGCATGCGTTGTAGCGCGCCTTCTTGAAACACCTTTCACCAACCACTGGGGATCCGTTATTGGCGACCAAACATTTACCAGTGCTAAGATGAGGAGTGGCGGCTGGATATTGAGGAAGATGTTTGGTGGGATCGTCTTCTTCACTCATAGTTCGAGTCCTTTTCCTTGATCCTCTCCCCGGAACACCGGAAGAGGCACGAGCCCCCGACAAACTCTCACTTTGGCCTCCATTATATTTAAGAATGTGGTAATTAGCAGGGGCACTCTTTTCCATACTGCTTCTTTTGGGTCCAAACAGGTGCTTTTTCCCCAGTGTAGCAAATGTATTTGCAGGTGCAATTGTTGTTACAGGGGCAATTGTCTGGTTGAGGAAATGCGTTGTAATATTTGACAAAATCGCATCTTTACTTTTATTTTGAACATGGGTTACGGAGGTGATCCTTTTTTCCTCGCCAGATATTTGCCCCAAGGGTTCCAGAGTAGTAGCTTTTGAAGCATTGACTACTGTCGGGGAGGAGAATAACCGAGCATTGAACTTTGGTTCTTCATTCATCATGGTGGACGCCACTGCTCCCGGTGAGAATAATTCCACTAATTTATGTTAGTTGTGACTATTGAGCTTAGAGCATGCATGACGTTACTAACCTTTTCTGACCCCTTTTCTTTTTCTATTCATGTCCTTCTTCCCGAACAAGCGCCTCCCTGTCTTATTGGTAGAAACTGATTTCCCAACTTTGGGTGAGTTGCGGTTGGTAGCCGCTGAAAGAGAGAGGTTATTTCTCATGCCTTCTGAATGTGTGACGAGATCTGATAAAGCATGACTGTTCTCAACTTGGGATTCCGAACATATAAGTGGCTTTGTCACTGAAACGTGGGGCCATTCTTTGGGCGTATCTGCAACAGCAAAGAACCCTGAATCTGACTTGCCCGTTCCTTTCATAATACAGGCATTGAGGCTGTTATCCTCGAAAGCCGCATTCTCTGTATCTGGACGTGCAGACCTTTGGGGATCCGGTGATGTTGAGGGTCTGCTGGGATACTGATTTGCAAGCAAGCTGCTTGTAAACTCTGAGGGGGAACCTCTATTCACGGCTTTTCCTTCATCATGAGTATTGACAGTTATGATAGGTGGGGACGATTTAAGCCCGGTGCATTTTGAACCGACGGGTGTGTTTTCTTTAGAACTACCAGTCCTCTGTGGGCTGTCAATGGGAGCAAATATGATTGAAGGTGGTGAGGAAGGCCACTCAATTGACCTGGCTTCCTCGTTCACTTCATGTTCAGTCTGTTGGTCATCGAGGTATTCGTTGCTCGGTGCAACATGAGGTGACAAAGCTCCAGCGATAGAGCCAGTAGAGGTGTTTGTGCCTTGCTCATTGAGAGGAGAATTTTCATCAACTTCCTTATCTTCGTTGTCAATAGTGGAGTTGGCTTTCAGTGAACGCATACAACGGTCGTTCTCCTCCCAATCATCTTCGGTTGTTTTCTCACTGCTCAGTAATTTCTCAAGGCTCTTCTGAGGTTTTACAGTCTCATAATCAGCAACCTGTTGCTGATTGCCACTTGCTGGTCTGATCCGGCTTCTCTTCCTGCGTGCACACGGAAGGCCATGACTGACCCCTTCACCTTGACTCTCCGAAGGAGGCACTTTGGCATCCGTGGCCTCCTGAGTAATGATCATAGGCTTTTGAACACGTTAGCCTGATGGTAGCGGAAAAAAGGAAGTGAAAACGTGACAATCCCAGGCGAGAATACAAAAGAAGATAGTACCTTTGTTAAGAGATTTATAGAAAACTCATTGCCAGTCATACGAACGCCCTCGAGGACAAATCCCTGTAAAAAGAAGAAATATTAGTTCCCCTGAATCTGCAAATGTGAGACTTCTTGATGATTCTTGAGTTACATACCGCTTGTTTTATTTGCTCCTGAATGATTCTAACATTGTCTGCAATTACCAGTGCTCTCTGAAATGCAAACTTAGCATGCATGTCATAGGGGAAGACTCTCATTAGGTACTTACACCCTTGCAAAACTTAGTTCCCCCACTCATAATAGCAATCATTTGCTTAGCATCCCAGATAGTGACATTAGTGAAAATGGCATCTATCGCAACGCTCATTTTCTCGATCACTTCTGGACTGATTTGATCTACATCGTCTCCAGTCATCTGGATGCCAACCTCGCTGATGAACTTTGCTCTGCCACGGGGATCCTCCATCACAAGCGGGAGATTCTCAAGGATAGTTACAAGAGTCATTCCAACTTTTGCTTGTTCAACAAGTGAGGTCTTGCAATTTTCATGACTATAACCACGCGGGAAGTCCGGGCTGTCCATCTCCTGGAATACCATTTTAATTTGAACTAATCTCGCATAGATTTCAACTCTGATGTCGGAGATTATGCGTGATGGTGTCCCGATCCAATAGGGTGGAGAAGAGGGGAAGTCTTCCACAGGGGAGGAAGACATGACTGATAAAGATAAAGATTTATTGACAATAAAATCTTTCCTGGATAGAAGCGGGGTAAAAGCTTGTGAAAAGAGATGCTCCTGTGGTGTTTAGAGAGATGAGTAGGAACGTGGAAGGGCAACGTTAAATACGCATGGAGCACTGCCGTCGGTGCTGTTTGTACATCTCAATTTCCGCCAAGCTCGGAACCTAAGAGATGTTTAATGAATTAAACAAAAAAAAAAAAAAAAAAAACCTAAGAGATGTATAATTGAAAGACGGCATGAGCAAGGGTACGTATAGGTACCGAGCAGGGATAAATGTACGTATGTATGTACCTAGCCGTCAGTCTCTTTTTATTTTAATATGTTATCTATTTCTTTTTCTTCTCGTTTCGTGGAGCTATAAATTATAAAGGGTAAGAATGCTTCTCTTTGCAGATTTTCATACAGCACCAAAAGGGATGTACTCTTTACTTTAACGATACCAAAATGTGTAAAACTCCCAAACTCAATCAGAATCGTAATTATTACACCGTAGTAATACTGCCCATATTCTTTCACGTTATATTGTAATCAACGCCATTTATGACAAGATCCCCATCAGTGACTAACGAGTTTTCTACCATTAGTCGATAGTGCCTAGCCGTCAACACCGTCCCATTCATCAATACAAGCTTGCGTAGGTCGTTTCATCAAAACCGTAGACCAGCAGGAATCGTTATAATACCAGGCAAAGAGTGCATCATTTGATGCATTTCCCATCTTAAAACGATGTGTAGATTTATTGATTCCTACATATTCGTGTCGAGGCCTCAGTCATGTCGGCCAGCGCGACTTTATTTTGACTATTTTATTGACTACCTTACTGATGAGGTTATACTTGAACACATTTGCTGATTCATTACCATACAACAAGGAATTTAAGTCACCTTTCACGCCTGGACGAGTTTACCTATGATTCTGCCTACGATCATCCGTATGAATCTGAGGGTTCTTAATCTATTGATATGGATCTTAATTCTAGTATATGAACTAATAGCATAGACTAGGCGGCGGGGTTCGGGTTCAAGCACAATAGTACAGGTTCGAACTCGCCAAATAGATGTGCTGATCCATTGGCAAGCACGTCGATTTGGCCAGGTGTGCGCAAAATTCTTCAAAATTGATGGATAGGGTGATTCTTTCAAAGAGCCCACCTTATGATCAATAGGGCGCACAATTAACCAAGCTCGGGCAATTACCCTACGCCAATGATCAAATACACAAACTCTGAGATTCCTAAATCTATCATACAGCACCTTTTAATCATCCCTTAAGCTGTCGTGAAATAAATTTCCCACCAAAGACCGATGTACTTGGTGTGACTTTAGGAAAAGAAAAAAGCTGATTCCCAAATATAGTCGTGCCAGCGTCGACCTTCTTATGAAAGATCCAAAATTATATGATGAAGTATTCTCTTTGGGGAATTTATTTACTGAAAAGATTAGCTTCTTCCATACCGGTGTTTGAAGTTATGGTAGGCCTCTTTTTCAAGGAACTTGTTAATATATTCGCTGGGAAGAACTATCATAGAGTTAGCTAGTATATGTCGGGTCAATTTGACTTTGGAGAGTAGCTTGTTAACTGGGTCTTTTTGTGCATATAGCCTAAATGACCTAAATGAGTATGAGTTAGGGGCAATAGGGAAAAGTATGAAGCTAGTGGCCGCAGTGCAGTGAAAGAAGCTACTGCTATGGAGTGGGCAGAGGAGTACAAATTTGCCCCCGCGGGTGATCCAGAGATAGATCTGATGATTTCGATGGGGTTGAGGGATATGAAGGATGATCCTGAGTCTGGTAATATGCTTGAACCGGGAGAGGGTGGCTCTGGTAAGCTGGCAGCATCGGCAGGGGAGGTTTGTGCGATGAAGTCGAGGCGGCAGGTGAAGAGGGACAAACAGCGCGAGAATGCGAAGAAGAGGATCCAGTAGAAGCCCGTCGCAGACTTGGTGGTTTAAATGTATATATGCTAGACGATTTTAAACTCAGTAGAGACTGGCTGTCGAGATTTTGTTTCTTTTTATCTCATTAAACTAGCTGTTGAGGGTTGTTGTTGATAACGCGCGAGCGTTATCAATCATGCCTATGCAATAAGCGGTGCATGGATCCTTAACTGCACTTGCACGCTTACCATGGGTTTATCTCCTTCCAATTATGAGGTTCCACCTGGTGCTAATGTATTCGACTTCATGGACTATCGCTCGATATCACAGTCATTCACCATTGTGCACCCCCGTCAAGTAAATATGAAATCTGAGACGTTTTATTCGCCATTCTGTGCTCGGGTAAGATCTATCGATCGAAGAACTAATCCGAGAAACCTAGAAATTTCAATAATAACATGTACTAAGATGACAAGCTCGCAAGATCACTAGTATTGAATTCTTTGTTTTTGGTATCAAGGCTGGATGGGGTTAGTAGCATAGATGTACAATATCACAGTCCGAAATACCATATATTTATTCCTGTTTACCACCCACATGTCTTAGGTGTATTGGAAAGAGTATAGCTTAATTGAAAGAACGACTCCCCCGTCACAGGTTGCACGGTGAAAACGAGTGATTTCTCATGTTCCGCAAGATCAGTTTTGAGGATAGATCCTTCTTAGAAAAGCAAGACATGGGGATGCAGTATTGATCCGCGTGCCAAGTGTTCATCGTGACATAATAAATACTGATCTGATAGGATAGTCCATTATACATAAGGCTGCCAAAAGGTGGTCATATGGTATTTCACCAATTGTCCCACCAGTGAATTGTATTGATACATATCGCCTACGGCATTATCACTGAGAATGCTTGCTGGAAACACTGAAGGGCACTGAGGATGGGAAAAGAAAATATCCATCGACCTTCTTTGCCTTACGTCCCCACAGAAGTCAAAACAGGGCCGGCTAAGTATCGGACTCAATTCACTTCGCTCTCGGAATGTTTTTCCCAGCACACTCTCCAGGATAGGCACTTATCACTCCTACCTACGTCTACAGGATACTTTAGTTTATTATCGGTGTTGACCGCCGGCAGAACACTGCTTAAACCCACCGCGCTGTCAATGATTTAGTCAGAACGTCTCTCTGTAGCTGTTATCGGTTGGTAGTACGGGGTCGCCAATGATAGACTCACTACATATATATAGTCATTAAGACAGGTATCAAATATCCTAACGGCTAAAGGGCAGGAACGAATTAAATGTTTCTATATCGCCTTCGAATAAAAGGTAATATGTAGTGCCGGTTTCTGCTGAGCTTGAGAGGCGCTAGTAAAGGTATGATTTCCATGCCTAATATCAACCTCTCACTAGGTTCGAATATCAACTCAGAGATGTACAGGGTTGATTTTGGCGGAGGTCGAATGGAGTTCGGCATGATAGGAAATCTCTCGGAGTAGTTAGTTGCCGAGTGACCTATCCACTTGCATCATGATTCTGTAGGTGATGGTGTTAGCAGGTATCTGACATTTTACGAAGAGCTCCTTTCCTCATACGCACCCTTAAAGCTCTGAATTGATGCCAAGATGTTTTCTGCCGCACACCCAGGCGGTCTCATATATCGCACCCAAGGTACTGACTAGGACGGCTTGGGAAAACCCCGTGGTATATCTTCTTGGAACCTAGGAACAGATATGAAACAAGGGACGGACGAAATTGGGTTTTCGGCGAACAGATAACTCCCTCTTAGCCGGCAGTGCCGTTTTGGGAAAACGCTTGTATTCATTTTTCTTTTTCATGGTGCTTGGAGCTTGAATAATTGAATTTGGTGCTTTTATTATTTAGTGACTTTTTTTTGACGCCCCGACGTTCGGATTCATCGTCACTGACTTGGTGTTTATCATATGTTTCATTCCTCCTTCGTCATCTGAAATTGTCTTGGCTCTTACACATACAGCAGCCTCCCTTTTGCTTTTCGAATACGCGCTCCCGATTTTCAATTGACAGCTATGAGCTGTAGCTTGTCTCTTTTTCTTTGAGGGTGGTGTATTCAAGTCGATATTTCAGCCCGAGCCAACATAGAGCAGGCTATACCTGTATCGACCGAAGACCCAGCCTATAGGCCCAGGGTTATCGAAGATCATGCCCTTGTAGACAACAATACCCATTGCTACTAGATATCCTCGCACCGTTGCTAACATGTGTTTCCTGTTAGCCTGTAGGCCGGTGGATTAGTCTACCGAACTAGGTGGTAGAGAAAATAATAAGTCATCATTGGTAAGAGTAGCAGTGAGACAAAGAGTTCATAGCTTACAATACATTGATAGTGAGATCAGGTCGAGCGAGGCAGTAATGAATAGCACCAACAATTCGAAGAAGAGTGCCTATAGCAGATGTTGATATATAAATATATATATAGGAGTATAAGAATGCTATGATAGTTGTGATGATGAACCAATGCCAAATGAGTGGAGGTGATCGAGCTTTATATAGTACGGACGCTCTATACGAAACATCCTGTTTGTGTGCTCCAACTACATAGCCTCAGTGATGCATGTTATAGTATTGGTATCAGGCTGATAGCTACAGGTTGCTTGTCTCTAGATACTTCTTGATGTTTGCACTTATATTTACCCTGATATGACGCACCTACACGTTTACCTATACTTCTCTTTACAAAAGACTAGCTTTGTTTACCTTTTGTGGGATCCGGGAGCCATGCTGCACGTATATCAATATTAACCGACATGCGAAATTAATGTTTGAGTAGTAGAGATATATTTTTTAAAATGCTCAATAGAATACAAACCGCTTTAGAGTGGTTCAAAGCCAACAATGACACGAGATAAAGAATACCCAGTGATGTAGCCTTCCCGGAGGTGGGTTGCCTCCCGATTACGACCTTGTCAACGATCAAACAACTTCGATTAACTTCCAGACGGGTGTAGTACCGCTGTCCGGTACAATCACCGAATCAATAAAGCCCCACCAGATATTCTTTTTTCATACAATCCTCTATAAGTCGATCGTGCACTTCCATTCATCAAAATTTCTGTAATCAACCATCCGGTTCTATGATAACCACAAATACTGATTGCGTCTATATTTACAACAAGAAGTAACTAAAGCCTTTCAAGAGAAGCTCCACTCTGATGACACTGTGATGCAAGCAATCGTTGGTTAGGGCTTGTCCTCCGACGGGCCACGCTTAACCTACGTTGTTTTATTCACCTCAACTCGTCGTACGTGAGGCTGGGAGAACTACTCCCACGAGTGTGCTGAGATATTCGTCCGTCAAATCCATATCTACTTTCATGTACGTAATCCAAATACATATGTATAATCCCGCTACCGCTTCCCCGCTCAATCTTTTCCTTGCTTCTTCACACCCCCGTAATCTCTAGCATTTCTCCTCTGGTTTGAATAGTTCCTGCCATAGGAATCTTCTCAGTCCGTCTCCTAATCTCACTGTGTGTCTTCATCTACAACGTACCATAAATATTCCTACATCTTTCAATCAGATAGGATAGATTTTCAATGGGGATTCTATAGTCTTTCCAAACCGTTCCACTGGCTCCTGATACCCTAGATCCATTGCTGCAGCGCTTCAAAGCGATTTTTTGATGTAATAATTCCCCCTCTGAGGCCCTAGGTTTGCCCGGACTTCTAGCACCGCTATCATCTGCGTCGGCGCTATGATGTCACTGGTCCTATCCCGGAAGTGTCGCCTTCTATGTGCAAAGAAACTGAGTCTTAGTCTTGGAAACATTTTCCGGCTCTAGACCCAGAGGACGCATCAAAGGGGGAGAATGATAGATGAGTATGATTTTCTTTGATTTCCATCCAGTCCTGCTTTATATACCCCGGGGGCTGATAACTATATGTACGGAGATAATGCTAGGGGGTCCTGGATACAGCTCTCGGATGTTATTATAATATCTGTAGTACTTGGTCGGTACTGAGAGGCACGCTATTGGTCATAAATGAGATATTTCAAGATTCCTTTAGACCTGGAGACCTCCCCCGTATGGCAGCTAAACACTTTAGAATCCACCCGGTGTAATTTAAGACGTATATTCGGTTGATCGCATATCTGGATACTGACAGTGCGTTATTATTTTCCGGACCTTTATAAGGCGTAATGAGTTCCTCCCTGTTCTTAACATAAGCGCCATTGAATATCTCAATGGGGGGTCCTGCATTATATTCATCGTAGGAAGCTTTGAAAATGGAACAAGGAAGGTTAAATAGGCCACAGAGTCGGGATGAACTCAAAAGAAGAAATATACTAACAGCAAAACGTAATGGCATGATACCACCCCCCCGAGCACGAGTTGTGGTACGTTTTCTCGCCGTCTGTTCTAAAGATGTTGGCCATACAATTCAGAACTCGAGTATACCAATACCGGAGGGGGCAAAACACATCTAGAAGTGGGCAGTTAGAGGTGTGGCAGAGTCAATTAGATAGAGAAAGGAATCTCACGTCGATGATCGAGAAGTAGAATAAAGTCCGAACAATACCTTTACTCGAGATGCCAAGAGCGAAGAGCGTAACCTAGATCCGGCTGTCAGTCAGTAGTAATCTGCCATTGTTATGTAACGCCTATAGTATATCCTAGTATTGTATGGGCGTGCAAGTCTATTTCGGGAGAGCAATAGTGAATAAGGTTGGGCGGCGCCTTATAGTACGGAAGTTTGTAGCACAAGCTCTCATCGGTTTGTATTCTATTATAATGATAGATCCTATTGATCGGCCATGGACTGCAAAGGAACAGTAGTGGCCTGGAACCTCGGAGTTCTGCAGCAGTCACAGCACTCGAAAAGGGCCTTAACTGATGAAGTGCGAGAAAAAGGAGTGGCCGAGAGATGCTTGGAGTTAACACTTCTTCGTCGGTACCCCTCCCCCGGACTCTCATTCGGAGGTGTCGGAGTTCCCGGAGGTTTACTCTCCGCGAGAAAGCTGCCCCCTTTGTGGGTGATTACGATTAGCGCAATGGCCACTTTAGAATAATGGTAGAAAATGTAGACTACTCAGTGAGAATATCTAATGACTTGCGATAATGTGCTTTAGAGGAAATTAACAGGTGGTGGAGGTGCACTAGGAAAAACGTCCCGAGAAGACAACGAAGCATGTATTGCCACCCGCTTTATATATACCAGCGCAATCGCACTATGCGCAAGAGCATCCACACTGCGATAGAGCGAACAGACTGACGGTGTAGATTCTTCCACGTCCATCACCACTGGTAGAAGTGTGCACTTTACAAAAGCCTTCTTAACCTCGCTGAATGTTCGGAACACCTGTATGAACTGAGTTGCCCACCCGCGTCCTTAAGCAGGCTGGGCGCCTCCGGCTATTCTTGGCGTTCAAACAAGACTCCAGCTCAACAACATGGGCGAGTGGCTCAACGGATAACTTGCCCGCCGGACGGACACGTACACCGAGCGGTTATTAATTGCCTTTGATAGCACCAATCAATATTACAATTACCTTTTGTTCCCCTTCTTGAATTCTACCCGCTGACCCCGTTCTAAGGTGCCTGCATTGATCCGTCAAGTTAAGAGAGAGATTTTCATTGCGCTTTTTCCCTTTCAACCCTCCCCCCGGGCGCCCATCGCCAGTAGCATACATCGTCACTCGCGCCAAGACACAACCGACATCACAATCACCAACTTAACCAACAACGAAACCCACTAAACCAATCTCCCGAAATTGCCATCAAACACCAGGATATTCCGAGACGTCAGGTATTGAAGAGAGCGACTTCTTTTCCTCGGCAACCTCTCACCATCAAGAGCGCTCGATAGCCAGAGACTAATCTCTTTAATGCCGAGAATCCGTCGTGGCCTTGGAGGGGGTGGTTGGATGACGGAATCTCGAAAGGAGGCTTAGGTCAAGAATCTGTCCTTGTCACAGTCCTCTTTAGGGTCTAAGCGAACTTTTGTACAGAGCGGTATATCAACGGATGAGATGTAAGACATCTCCGACGTTGCTGTCAATAACAGCGGCCAAACCAGATCATTTCGAGGTTACTTCATAGCGCAGGCTGCCCCTCCTCACCCCCTGTGTCGCTTTTATGCTCCACATAAGATCCTGAAATGGCCTGAAGCGAAAAGAGAGTGAAGATGAGCAGAATAAACGCAGGGTTGGTAAATCCTCCGCTTACTCTTATTACCCCAGGCCGCACACCGGATACTACGTGTCTTTACCCACAGAAGATACAATGAGTCCGTTGCACTTAGAATAGACGATTTCGTCAAGTGTAAATTAAATCCAATTCAGCCACATTAATTTATGGACGAGAGCCAGACGAATCTATAAAACTAAAAATTCTATCTCGTTACAACAATTACCTTTTTTCTATTCTATCATAGAATCGTTTTTCCTTTTCCCCTCTTCCTTTTCTATTGTTTTCTTAGCTTCTCCCTCAAGGAACATAACTAAGGCGCGTCCCACCTCCGAACCATCAACTTTACCACTGAGCCAACTCTCCATCAATGATGATCACCCCCTGCCTCCTCCCAAAAACGTCCAAGACTGGTAAGGATGGTATTATGACGGCGGCTTGCTTTTATAATCAAGTGCACGCTACCGTCATAATACTGACTTTGTCAATGTTGTGACCCCGAGGGTGAAGTACAAGGGTGTAGGGAGTAGAAATGGCTGTTCATTATCGTAAGTGAGGGGGTTGAGTTTACACCAAGGGGTGAGGGTCTCGCTCACGAGGGTTAATCTGGTCTGAAATGATGGCTGGTAGGCAAGTACTACCCTATTTCTTCTTCCTTGCTCGGACTTTTGGCGGTTTCACTCCTGGCAACAGTCCGTCCTTGGTGGTGGAGTAGTAGTAACTGCAAAACAGACGCATCCCAGGGAAATAGTGGCCAGGCTCTGCCTAAATTCTCTCAACAAAACCGCGAAACAACGATGGGCGCACCAACACGTATGAAGGTGGTGTTGCGGGAAATGTCACTTCTCGCGAGGCTTTTGAGTAGCATCCAGGTTTCGGGCCCCAAGTTCCATCTTTGGAAGTAATAATCATGTTCTCATGGGCGGAGCAGTGTCTACTCCGATAGCATATCACTGGTGGGAAAGGCATGACGGTCGCTAGCAGTCGTCTCAATGACTCACCCTCTCACTTGCAGGAAGGTATAGTATTCCGGGAACACCCTTATTCCTAATACCACACTCTTACAATAGAAAGACCACCGTAGAAAGCAATAACTAAATCAAGGAATTCATAAACCTACTTATATTACAAGTGTATGGAGGGTAGGATCTCCTGTCACGCCAAGAAACTTCATGTTCAACCACTATTTAATTTCATAAATACATCAGCCTCAGCCTTGAGGTAGAGCTCCAGCTCGCTCAGATTGTAGAGGCAAAGGCTCGAGGTGCTAACTTCACCGGGAAAGAAATCAAAGCTGCTGAACAGAGTTGAATTAAATACAATTACAGAAACAGGTAGCCAGAAGAGCACACCTGTCAACGGGCCAGCCTGGGCTGAAATAGCGTAATGCTCAGTCCGGCCCGCCCAAATCAGACAGTGGCCCGGCCCAATCCATGTTTTCCCGGGCAAGCCCGAATAAAAAGCCCAAGCAGTTCAACCTGCCCAAGATCGTGTGCTACATGAGGTGCAGAGTTCATACGTTAGAAAAAGAATGTTAAGCAAGCTTTACCCCAAGTTAAGCCCTCTATGATATACTCTTTTCTCCTATACCAACGCGCAGGCTGCCACTCACCAATTTCCTATCCTAGTAGTCAGCGTTTTGTGAGAGGGACGTACCATCAATCAACGCCTGAGGAGAGGGCGGGTTGGCCAGGGGGTCCTGGTTATTCCTATGTTACTGCCAATTCAACGCGGATACACATGTGGCTGTAGCCTTTGAGGTTAGGTGGATAGGACATCTTTAATTTGTCTATTTACCTTCGCTATCAGCCGCATGAGTGCCCTGGTGAACCTCAGCTAAAGCCTCCACCGAATTCACGAACTGGCTACCTCATACAATGGGATCAGGTTCATTTTGTGCGAGCTACCCGATCCAGCGGTTCTGATAGACCGGGTATATCTTTCAACCTCCTACAACGCATTCGGAAAGTGATCACATACAGGACGTGATACCCTTGGGCCCCGGGGGCAGGGCTTGTCACCCATTGCATCCTTCTTTCGCTCCCTATCATTCGGTGGACCGTGTGGGTGTCAACTGTTTGTAGCTCATAGGAGTATGTAAGTGCTGGTCTCTGGCTTCTAATCCAGCGCAGTAGTTAGAGACGGAGACTGTACACATGTGGAGGCATGGATCGCTTTCCCCTGTGGCTAACAAATTGGTGTCAAGTTTCACATAAACAAAATCGCGTGTGTAGATGTACGCATTGTGGTATGGCCAGGGCGTGTTGGCAGTCTGTTGTTATAATGAAGGTCGACTAGGGTGGACCATTATTTCATATGAACAGTTATCTGCTGCAGGATATACCAAGTGTGAGGCTGTGGCTGCGGGTAGCCCTAGGTTTTACCCTTGAACACTTAGCCGATCCACTTACGCTTCTTGGGCTGGGGTTGTGATCGGAAGTCTACTATATTCGGATAGTATCAGAGATATTGGAGCACGGAGGTCTTCCTTCTTTATCAGCTGTGTATAGAGTTCAATCACGCACTACCTACCACCTGCATTACCCATGTGCTGGCTGGGCTTGGGCCATGGGTCACGTATTATCACTCGGCTGTGAGGATCACACGCGATCACTCGGTCGTCAACGTGGTTCACAGGATCTCACTCGGCGGCATAACAGGATCACCTACAGACTTCCTGTCGTTGCTTGATTACTCCTCAGGCATTCCATATGTTTTTTACTTGTTTGCATACTTAATATATCCCTGTTATCATACAAGATGGTTGGTTTGCTTGTTTCCCCCTAGGCCAAGGGAGATTCTAGGGTGTTTGCTTCGTTCGCTGGCCTTCGCTACACATCTCTCTTTGTTTCCTAGCTGCCTAGAGTTTACTAGAACTTTGTAGGCTTACATCATTCCCTGATGATACCTTCTCTGATGTTCTAGGTCCGTGTTTGCTTCTTTGTTTGCGCCCAGAATCGCCTTGTTCTTGATTTTTCCTTGTTCGCAACTTTGTAGAATCTTCTAGGCCTATCTATTCCAGTTAAATTGTTCTTAGAATCGTCCAGAGCCTCGATTGTTTGCTCGTTTTTGACCTTCTCCAACATTCTAGCATTCTTTCTGGATGTCAAATACCCTAGAATAATCATCTAGACCTCTCGAGATTCGTTCGCCATGTTTCTTTAGCGTTCTAGGCCCATCTTTTCTTATTTTCCATCTCATCGGAATCATCTAGACTATCCAATGTTTGCCTCCCGGCCCTTCTCCGACGTTCTAGGCCTATATTCCAATGTTTGCTTCCCTCTATAGAATCTTCCAGGGCTATATCTTCTCATTTCTCCGGCGCCAAGAAGCTTCCAAACGACTTTGGCCGCTCAACCTAACACTAAACCCTAATTCTTTGGAATTCATTTTCGGGATTTCTGGGACTATATATACAACCCTTCCTCCCCTCTTACTCTTCATTTCACAGGCAAGCAAAAGGTCCTCAAACCTGACTACATCTTACCAGGTGCTTCATACTCCTCCTTCAAAAGAGCTATAGAGGTAAGTTCTCTGATCTAACGGATAGTTATAATATGATTCACTAACACTGATCTAGAACTTACACAACTTGACTAGGACCTAGCGAGGTAGATCCTCCATCACCTCAAATAGGTAAGATGTATGTTTTCAACCCTTTCCTAGTTGCTATAGTTCCAGCTCGACCGGCGCCTATCGAAAGGTAGGCTTTCTTTACTCTTGCTTTTCTTCGATCTCCTCTTTCCTATGCTCGACCGGCGCCTACCAAGGGCAGGCTTTCCTATATTTCCTCTTATGTTCTCTTTCCTCTGCTCGACCGGCGCCTACCAAGGGCAGGCTTTCTTTACGCTTCCTTTTATTCCTATATCCTCTTTCCTATGCTCGACCGGCGCCTATCAAAAGGTAGGCTTTCCTTAATTTTCCTTTTCTTCCCATATCCTCTTCTTTCCTCTGCTCGACCGGCGCCCATCAAAAGGCAGGCTTTCCTATATTCCTTTTCTTCATATATCCTCTTTCCTCTGCTCGACCGGCGCCTACCAAGGGCAGGCTTTCCTATATTCCCTCTTATGTGCTCTTTCCTCTGCTCGACCGGCGCCTACCAAGGGCAGGCTTTCCTTACGCTTCCTTTTATTCCTATATCCTCTTTCCTATGCTCGACCGGCGCCTACCAAGGGCAGGCTTTCCTTAATCCTCCTTTTATTCCTATATCCTCTTTCCTCTGCTCGACCGGCGCCTACCAAGGGCAGGCTTTCCTTAATCCTCCTTTTATTCATATATACTCTTTCCTATGCTCGACCGGCGCCTACCAAGGGCAGGCTTTCCTATATTCCTTCTAACCTTCTCTTTCCTCTGCTCGACCAGCGCCTATCAAAAGGCAGGCTTTCCTTACTCCTACATTTATTCGATCTTTTCTTTGTTCTGCTCGACCGGCGCCTATCAAAAGGCAGGCTTTCCTTACTAGTCCTTTTCTTACTATCTCCTCTTTCCTACTCTCCTTTTTCCTCTGCTCGACCGGCGCCTATCAAAAGGCAGGCTTTCCTTAATTTTCCTTTTCTTCCCATATCCTCTTCTTTCCTCTGCTCGACCGGCGCCTATTGAAAGGCAGGCTTTCCTGAGTCTTCCTTTTATTCATTTATCCTCTTTCCTCTGCTCGACCGGCGCCTATCGAAAGGCAGGCTTTCTTCACTCTTGCTTTTCTTCGATCTCCTCTTTCCTCTGCTCGACCGGCGCCTACCAAGGGCAGGCTTTCCTATATTCCTCTTATGTTCTCTTTCCTCTGCTCGACCGGCGCCTATCAAAAGGCAGGCTTTCTTTACTCTTGCTTTTCTTCGATCTCCTCTTTCCTCTGCTCGACCGGCGCCTATCAAAAGGTAGGCTTTCCTTAATTTTCCTTTTCTTCCCATATCCTCTTCTTTCCTCTGCTCGACCGGCGCCTATTGAAAGGCAGGCTTTCCTGAGTCTTCCTTTTATTCATATATCCTCTTTCCTCTGCTCGACCGGCGCCTATCGAAAGGCAGGCTTTCTTTACTCTTGCTTTTCTTCGATCTCCTCTTTCCTCTGCTCGACCGGCGCCTACCAAGGGCAGGCTTTCTTATATTTCTCTTATGTTCTCTTTCCTCTGCTCGACCGGCGCCTACCAAGGGCAGGCTTTCCTTACGCTTCCTTTTATTCCTATATCCTCTTTCCTATGCTCGACCGGCGCCTACCAAGGGCAGGCTTTCCTTACTCTTCCTTTTATTCCTATATCCTCTTTCCTCTGCTCGACCGGCGCCTACCAAGGGCAGGCTTTCCTTACGCTTCCTTTTATTCCTATATCCTCCTTCCTATGCTCGACCGGCGCCTACCAAGGGCAGGCTTTCCTTACGCTTCCTTTTATTCCTATATCCTCCTTCCTATGCTCGACCGGCGCCTACCAAGGGCAGGCTTTCCTTACTCTTCCTTTTGTTCCTATATCCTCTTTCCTCTGCTCGACCGGCGCCTACCAAGGGCAGGCTTTCCTTAATCCTCCTTTTATTCCTATATCCTCTTTCCTCTGCTCGACCGGCGCCTACCAAGGGCAGGCTTTCCTTAATCCTCCTTTTATTCATATATACTCTTTCCTATGCTCGACCGGCGCCTACCAAGGGCAGGCTTTCCTATATTCCTCTTATGTTCTCTTTTCTCAGCTCGACCGGCGCCTATCGAAAGGCAGGCTTTCCTTACTCCTCCTTTTATTCCTATATCCTCTTTCCTCTGCTCGACCGGCGCCTATCGAAAGGCAGGCTTTCTTCACTCTTGCTTTTCTTCGATCTCCTCTTTCCTCTGCTCGACCGGCGCCTACCAAGGGCAGGCTTTCCTATATTCCTCTTATGTTCTCTTTCCTCTGCTCGACCGGCGCCTATCAAAAGGCAGGCTTTCCTTACTAGTCCTTTTCTTACTATCTCCTCTTTCCTACTCTCCTTTTTCCTCTGCTCGACCGGCGCCTACCAAGGGCAGGCTTTCCTTACTCCTACATTTATTCGATGTTTTCTTTGTTCTGCTCGACCGGCGCCTATTGAAAGGCAGGCTTTCCTTATCCTAACCTCCAACCTCTCTCATTTCACCTGCTCGACCGGCACTTATAAAAAGGCAGGCTTTCTTTATTTCACCTGTTATCTCTATCATTTCCTCTGCTCGACCAGCGCCTATAAAAAGGCAGGCTTTCCTTACTGCCACATTTCATCATCTCACCTCTTTCCTCTGCTCGACCGGCGCCTATAGAAAGGCAGGCTTTCTCTATTCTAACCTTCAAGCTCTCTCATTTCCTCTGCTCGACCGGCGCCTATACAAAGGCAGGGTTTCTTTTACCTGACACTACCAAGAACATTTTTATATTATCCGCTCATATACTACCTGTGAGATGCTAGGATTTCTCAGAAGATCCATTGGATCCTCAAGCTCTCCTCTATGATTATGTTCATCTCCTAGACTTATTGACGCCTATCAAAGGTAGACCCATTTTACTCCCTTCCACCTTCAACCCTTTCTTTCTATCTTCTCAACTCGACCGGCCCCTACTAACGGCGGAATTTCCTTACTCACCCCTTTCTTCTATCCCCTCTTTCCTCTGCTCGACTGGCGCCTATTAAAAGGCAGGCTTTCCTTAGTCCTACATTTATTCGATCTTTTCTTTGTTCTGCTCGACCGGCGCCTATCAAAGGCCAAAGGCAGGCTTTCCTTACTAGTCCTTTTCTTACTATCTCCTCTTTCCTACTCTCCTTTTTCCTCTGTTCGACCGGCGCCTACCAAAGGCAGGCTTTCCTTACTCTTCCTTTCCTTCGATGTTCTCTTTTCTCTGCTCGACCGGCGCCTATCGAAAGGCAGGCTTTCCTTCTTCAAATCTTCGATTTCTTCTTTCCTCTGCTCGACTGGCGCCTATCGAAAGGCAGGTTTTCTTTCTCTAATCTTTCCAGAATTCTCCTGTTTCCTATTTCCCTGCTCGACCGGCGCCTATGAAAAGGCAGGCTTTTTTATTCCGATCTTTCTAGAACCATTCTTTTTTATATACTTCTGCTCGACCGGCGCCTATCGAAAGGCAGGCTTTTCTTATCTAATCTTTCCAGAATTCTCATGTTTCCTATTTCCCTGCTCGACCGGCGCCTATCAAAAGGCAGGCTTTCTTTATTCTCCACTTTGAACTTTCCTATTTCGTAGACCTCTAGCTCCATTAGTGCTTATAACAAGGTAGGCTTTCCTCATTCTCGTTCACCCTAAACCTATCCCTTTTCTAGAACTCTACTATTTCCTACAATTCCAGTTAGACCGGCGCCATAAAATGGCAGTCTTTCTTTACCTTCTAGAATTCTCCTCTTTTTTTAAACCTTCAGCTCGACCGGCGCCCACAAAAGGAAGACTTCCTTTATTTCTTTATTCACTTCTTTCCTAGAAGCCTCATTGTTTCCTAGGACTGCTTCCTAAAACCGCTCCTGGACTGCGGTATAAAATGGTATGCTCCCTGCTCTCTCCGCTTCTTACACACTAAGTTCGGCCGACCCTTATACAAAAGGGTAGGTGTTTTTATAACCCTTCTCTCTAGAGCTCTCATCCCTTTCTAGATCTCTCATACACTTTCAGGACTGTTCTATCCTTCCTTCGGAGGCTCTCCTACTCGTCCTGAAATTCTTTTCACGGACGCCAGCGCCCAGGAGCGTTCGGGAGCTGACTAAGCTACTGACGAGTATCCATTATATCGGAGTTTTGGCTGAAGCCACATGTATCTGTGGAATGCTAGTGTTCCTGGAAGGCCCACGTGTATTGGAGCCCCAAGTGCTTGCAGAGGCTCGAGGTGTACGTGGAAGGCCAGTTGTTCATGGAAGGCCCGGGTGTTTGTCAGGTTCCTAGTGTGTCTGTGGAAGTTGCAGGTGTTCATGAAAACCTAAAGTGTTCTTCGATGAAGAAACATCTAAGATTCATGTTTTCATCAGAGGGCTTTCTTCGTGGTTGGCCTATGTGTTCGTTTCCTAAGCGAGCTATAACAGGCAAATCATGAAAGCTACCCTCACGAACACCCGTGATCATATCACACCTCCTCACAAGAGCACCTGTTCCCAACATGAACATCCAGACTACTTCTCACAGACATCCATGTCTCCCACAGACGAACACATGAGTCTCACACAAACACTCATGCCTGCGATAAGGACACAGCCCTCCCCAAGCACTTGGACCTTGGAGTAACATATCCCACCTCAGGATACAGCGGTGCCCGCCGATAACCATCTATTACTTCTAAGAACATTCGAGAGGTTCCAGTGTTTGTGAAAGAGGTTTCCAATAGTATGGTTCTAGATTTAGGTCTTGATCTGCTTCTTATGATTTCCCTCTGTTCTGAACTCAATATGAGTGCTAGAGATCGCGCCATAAATGTGCATATACCCCCCCCCCCCCAGGGTGGTACTGGTTTGAGTCTAGAGAAATATCATTCACGTATATGTCGATTTGCAGTATTTTCTGTTCTTTCCATACACACACAAATAAACAAACACTTAAACGCTTTGTATAGAATACCTGAAGCACTACTTTAAATTCATTAATTAAGAAGAACTAGTACTAGCATTATATATTAATGGAGTGCCAACTAACACGGCGGATCTTTTGTGTTGGGCATCGAAGTCCTGTTTTATCTTTGAGCCCATGTCGGATTCAGTTTAGAATCCGAATCACCAGGTATACTAGATATGTCTAACGTGTCATCCTTTTCCCTTTTATGGGTAGACAAAATTACAAGTCCAACTACATAACGTTAACATATATACCCTCTATGGCCATGTAATCCTAATCTCACACATAAAATTACACGGTCTTCACTTGAGCAGCTTAATATTATGGGTATAATTCTATGTATAAGTTTATACGACAGGTATCTAAGCAGTCGTCTCTAACTCTCTCTTTCTGTGGAGGATCCTGCCGTAGCAGGGGTATCCCATATTGTCCCTTCCCGCAATATGTACGCTGTGGTGTAGTCAAGTTGTAAACGTATTTTGACACAACTCAGCGGTTACGTGTCTGTACTGGCTTAACGAAACTTGTCCCGTTGCTAGACTAGTATTAAGTAGGTTATTATAACCTAGACCAGTCGATCATCAGCTCATCCATCACCTACGTATTTCGAGCATAACCCAGCCATACTTTTTCAAGATCACTGTCACGAGCAGCCTGAGAACCTCTGTAGGGGTGATTTTACTCACATTGGCTTGCTACGGCGGCGTAATTTTGGACTTTCACAGGTTAATTACCTGGTCGATGCCAGGACTCAGGTAGTTTCATTCTTGGCCTGGCCTGAAAGATCCCCTCCTCCGCTCTCAAGGCACAGATGGTTAGCCATCGTGGGCACCACTAACTATTACTACATCAAGGTTTGATTTGTTGCTAGATTGAGCCGTGAAGTGTTGTGGCCTATATCAAACTCCTCTGGTACCCTTGATATCCTGCCTGGGATGATCCTCGCAGTGATTCCCCGGCAGTGTAAGGGAGAGATAGAATTCAGGAGGGATCTATCAAGTCTCCTGACGCGTGCATTGAGTTCTTTAAGACCAGCTTTCTGAATCTGATATTAGAACTAGTGGGTTTTAAGAGACATACAAACACGCAAGGGTGAAAGCAGATATGGGTGTCACTCTAAATCTATGAAAACCCTCTGCACTTCTAAGTCCGAGAACTACACAACCGATAAGATCCAGAGCTTCCTAAAGCTGAGAGAACCCTGGCGAGGGCCCAGAGCCAGCGTCACTCGCGAAGCAAGTGTAAAAAACTCGGGATGGCATGAAAGGGTGCACTTGGATGATTTGAAGGTGTTTGTTCCAAGGGAAGAATGATGGATAG
The DNA here is from genome assembly GCA_024713855.1 of Morchella sp. 2016-41. Classification (NCBI taxonomy): domain Eukaryota; kingdom Fungi; phylum Ascomycota; class Pezizomycetes; order Pezizales; family Morchellaceae; genus Morchella; species Morchella sp. 2016-41. The sequence continues at coordinate 2,054,646 of JAMGZD010000002.1, read as the reverse complement.
GATTCATAATGCCTTGAAAGAAGGTCAAAATACGTGGGGATATGCGAAGCATTAGATAAGATAGAGAAGGAATCAGAGTTCAAGGGAGATAGTTGGTTATGGACCGAGGGGTTAAATCTTTTTATTATAGCAACTATTAAATTTCAATATGCTAGTTTTACATCTTTGTTTATTGCCTTTACGGTTCTTGATTTCACTTGTCTCTTTTTTCTTTGACATGAAGGTTTGTTAAAAGGGACACTTTTAGACAATATCCAGAACATCACGCATCGGTCTTGTTTCTAAAGATACGAATCATAAAACAGAAGCAGCCAACAACGGATGACTAACAGTTGAGTACATTTGTCTGATACCGCGAGCCACACCTAAGCAACGGGGCTTTTCTATTTTTACATAAAGTCAGCAATAATTCTGGGACAACTCGTAAAGCAGCTCGCATTCCGTTAAACCAAACAAAAAGCTCATTTCAAAAATCGGGACAGGACTGGGAAGAACAATCAGTATTGAGAGGGCCAAATTAGCGAATATGGCAAGACGAGTCAGGAACATCGAAGGGGCGAAGGAAATGTGGTTTTTCTTTTGTCAGCGGTTTAAGTGATAGAAGGAAAGGAAAAAATCTTTCTTTTGCCAGATATCTTTAGGAAGAGGAGGGAAGGAAAGAATACTTCTTTGTCAGCTATTTTTTAAGAGTGGAAGGGAAAAGAGCAAGGAACGCATGGAAAACGATGGAAGGATAGAAAACACCAACAACAGCAAGGAGGATGGAAAAGAGGTCCCTTTGGTCAGCAGGACAAGCAAAAGGAGGGGAGGCGAGAAGGAGGGTTTTATCTTCTATGTTTTCTTTTCTTTTTTCTTTTTAGCAGTGGGAAAGAAAGATAGAAAGTGATATTGTGATTAGGAAGAGGACGGAGGATGACCCTTTGGTCAGCATTTCAAGCAAGAAGGTGGAGTAAGGTCTCGTTTATCAGCTAGGGTTTGAGCGGCGGAGAAGGGGTTTATGTATATAATACCTTCTCGTCATCATCATTCAGGCTATGGTTAAAGGGAATGAAGGGAGCGAAAGAAGGAGCTAGTGGTAGTACGAGGGGAAGGGAAGCTTGATGGTCGCGTCTTCCCTTGGTCTTTTCTTCTTCTCCCCCCTTTTACCCATTTCTTCACTGTGTCTTGCCTGGGGGTACTGCTCTCCATTTTCCAGTCTGTCCATCCAGTCTGTGTACAGCGGGTGTTCAAAAGTCAAGGCTGGCAACCAAAATTACACCAAAAATGCCACTTTTCACCGTGGCCCTAGACCACCAATTTTTATTAAGAATCTATGGGAATTGAAGAAATATGCCTGTTTCATGTGAAGAATTGTTCTATCAACTCAGATATTAACTATTATGCTTCTATCATGAGCTGTGTAGATCTTATTGTGTTCAGTTACCAAAAACACGCCAAGACCACAGGCTTCTGCCAGGTCAGGGTGTTCAGTAAGTGAACATCTTTCTACCTGTCAGCACCCAATTATGTTCATTTACTTAATGCAAAACCCAGTATTGGATATGTTCAAAGCTCCAAATTTCTTTACTTCTACCTCATGTAATTTCCTTCATACCTGACCTGGGAGAGTGCCCTTTAGATATACTAAATTTGATATCCAAAGTCTTCGCTTATAGAGTCTTGTTCCATTCTGATTGCAATTGGGATGTGTATCTTCATTCTTTCTAAGCTAGTTTTGGTGTGTTTTTGGTTGTCAGCCTTGACTTTTGAACACTCGCTGTACATGTGGTACTACTCCGAGGTTTGGGCCAGGCTAATACTTACCTGGAAAAACACACAATAATTTAAGCACTCCTCCCTTAAGCAGGTAGCCTGAGATTACTTTACGCCTTTCATAATAGAACCTCATGCCAGGGGATCTGGATACATGTACAGTCGCAGGAAAGAAATGAGGAAACAACGAGTGACGTGACAACGACCCCAACATCATCACATCTCCGCAACCTCAATAGAGCTCCACGAGTATTTCCCAATCATGCCCTTTGGCAAGTCCGGAAAGCGAAGAGAGGCAACCCTGAAAGAGAAAATAATCACTTTTTCGGTGGGGCTCGGGCAGTGGTTGCACTCGTTGTTTCCTCATTCCTTTCCTCCGGCTGTACTTCAAGCACTCTCGTTGTCGGCACGCAATCATAGGTTATCACTCGATACAACCAAACTCTTACCAGTGGAGATATGAGTTAATCGAATCATCCTCACAGGCACAACACAATGTCCACAGTCTTCGTTAGGCATACTCCTCTACGCAAAGTCTCCTGCAAAGGAAAATCAATAATTTAAAATTTACCAATATACCCTACTCCAAACCGCAACCTCTCCCCCGTCTGGCATCTCTCCTGGCTCTACTACACTACATGTATTTATCATATATCTACCACCCCTCATATTGCAACCCCGGCATCCCTCCTACTCCTCTCTCTCCTCCTCTCTCTCATCAATCTTGCCGCAAAGCTCGTCACCGGCGCATCCGCCTGCGCAGCAGTACACGCATCCTTCTGAGCTGTACAATCCGCCACTTCATTTCCATCACCGCCGTTAGCCCCGTTGGCACATGCGTTGAACTGGCGATCACAAGACCGTGCGGCCGCGGCGGCGAAATTTGCAAACGTGGACCCCGCAACATTGAACGGGCGGTCGGGATTGCCAGAGAAGGTTATGGGGTCGGCAGCGGCGCCGACAGCGGACGTGAAGGTCTGGAGATTGGCGGAGGTGTCAGCGCCAGTAGCGGCGGTAGAATCGTCGGCTGCATTATCACTGCCGTTGTTTTCGTTTCCATTATTATTATTGGCGTTGTTTCCGTTATTGTTGTTGTTGGCGTTGTTGTTTCCGTTATTTTGGTTCTTGGCATTGTTTCCATTACCGTTGTTTGCGCCAGTGTCGGCGGCGGCGTTATCATTCCCGTTCCCCGTATTATCGTTTGCATCCTCGGCGGTGTTGTCATTGCCGTTTCCACCGTTATTACTATTCGCATTATCACCAGCAGCGCCACCTCCTCCGACCGTAGTTGCCGCCCCATCTGCCACCTGCGCGGTGAAATCAGTGATGCTTCCCTGCGCCTGCACAATATCTGCAATACTCAACCCCGCTGCATCAACGGGTGCGTTCAGGCTCGCTGCACTCGCAGCATTCTGGGCCGCCGCGCCATCAAGATCTGGATCTACCAAAGGCTATTCCCCCGACCGTTAGCTAGCTACTCACAAAGATGATGTAGAGGGGAGAGTGCCGTGGGGCAGACGAACGAGGATTCCCCTAAGTGCCTCGGTCGCCGGAAGACTCGCATCACTGCAGAAACTTGGGATTGTGACTGCGAATGGGTTGAAGTTCTTCTCCGCCTGCACGAGCGCCTTTGCGGCGTCGAGGGCGCCAGCGCCGTCAAGGGCTGCAACTTGGTCTGCGAGTGAGAGCTGGGGAGGAAATAGTTAGATTTTAAGGGCGAGACCGAAGGGGTGATGCGGGATACCTTTGCGCAGGCGTTGGCACCCCCGAGGAGGGTGCCGATGGACTGGCCGGCGAGGGTAGCAGCGGCCCCACCATTGCCGCCGATGGCGGAGATGATGTTCTGGACGGCGTTTTCTTGGCCGAAGCTGTTGTTTTGTTCCTGTCAGGCGCGATGTCAAGGGCAGGGGACACTGGGGGACTTACCGGGCGTGGGCGAGAGCCAAGCAGCTCACGCAGAGAAAAATTGACTTGGTGAACATCTTTGTGGTGGAACTAGGGTTGGTAGTGGTGGACGTGGGCTAGAAAATAAAAGAAAGTATATTACCAAAAAGAAACCGGCCGGCGGTAGAAAGGAAAATGAATGAATCAAAGAAAGAAAGCTGAAATGGAGAAAGATAACTGGATGTCTGATGCGAATAATGACAGGAAGATGGAAAGGGAATCTAGGAACGAGAGCGGGAGGCAGTTATATATCGCTCCTCGCCCAGACTACCGCATAGACGCCCAGACGCCCAGGTGTATCGGAGAGCTTTTAACTCTAACTTGAGGGACCTTCTTTCTTGAGTGGCCATAGTTCTACAGCACTATGGACAGCAGATTGATATTTTGTGCAGCTCGAGAGATCATACCGCAAATCCGCTCCTCCGTTATACAAGGATACCCCCAGAACGACAGGGTCAATGACAGGGATTCCGAAAATCTCCGGACAGCGCCACCCCTGGCCTAGCGCATTGAGGCTATTATCCATGTCAAGCGAGACATAACTCTAAAACTAGCGACAAAACTGGTCATGTCTCGTGCAGGGGGTTTAAAACCTTTGCTGTCTGCTGTGGCGTATTGAGGGCGGTTCTCCGCAGATATAGTAGATGTTAAAGACTGATTTATTACCTACCGTTCACTAGGGAGCACCTGATAGACCATTGTTCAGAGCGCGTAACTAGAGGAGTATCATTGCTCCTACATGACGAGCTGCTTTTCGTGTTTGGGGGTTTGCAGACATGGCGTATAGCACGTTTTTTCTTTCTCCTGCACGGTGTGCTTCAGATCAATACACTTCAGACGAACGTTTGGCTTGGGAAAGAACCCGCTCCCCCGATATTACCAACGTAGGGTTATCTTCAGACAGCAATCAAGTGCAAGTACAATTCGCATGGTGTCATCTCAAAGTACAAGCGCGGCGGGTATGATGACGTGAACCTTTAGTTTAAATTCCTAACATCGCACTCTCCATATTTACCTTGCTCAGTAAAATCATGGACCTAGGCTTCTGGGTGTTTTGATTTTGAAGACATGATAGGACCTATTCTTCAAAATCCCTATTTCGCCTACTCTAGTCGGGCACATTCGCTCTCACGTTTTATTCTACGGTACCTTGACGCGAAGAGTCGAGTGATAACCTATGATTATCAGAAAAAATACCTCGGCCCTTGCAGGTTACAGGGCTCCTAGAATGGTCACACCCACATACCAGAGTATCTTTAAACCAACTGTCTATATAGAGTACCTATGTTACATCCAAGGATGACATCAAAACCGGGTCAGCGCTTGGCAGGGGTCAGGAGCCAAAGGTGTTTGGCATTCCCGGAAATAGATTGCGATATTTCCTGTCCTGAGCTGGTATTCTAGAGCTACTTCAAAGTAGCCTCCTGGTCTGAGTTTTATATTCTATTTCCGTATCCTGTTAATTATACTACCACTACTCATGATCATGTATGTAGGCAGGTGGGATAGAGACTTTGGCAACCATTAAACCATCTTCGATTCTCGATCCAGAGTGTAGGGCCACTAATAAAATGTTTTAACGAGCTTTAGGGGTAGAATAGGTGTAATCATGTCAGTTTTAATGAGGGTCAAGTGCATGTATTTAATTAACACTATTGTTAGCGGGGATACGATTGATGTGATTTTAGTTGTAGGCAAATGACAACTGATTCTCGGGACTCCAATCGTATTGAACTCTGGCTTCGGTACACCCTGGATCTCAGAGTGATTCGAACTCCAAGTTTAAATGTCCGAGACAGTTGCTGTTTGTGCGGCTTACTCCCGGTGATAACATTTATTCTATGAGATAGCAACCGATGCGATAAGATAAGATTGAGATAAGATAAGGTAAATCTTCTTCCATATAATATAGAGTTTGCGAACCGATATCAATCTTTGGTAGTATAGTGGTTAGTATACTCGCTTGTCATCTGACTAAACGCGAGTGACCGGGGTTCAATTCCCCGCCAGAGAGTCAACTTTTTTTATTTTTTTCCATACTGATCTTGGGATGAAGTTGGTTGTTGATGGACTTTATTTATATTTTAATTTTCCGTATTGTTTTTCCCATGCGCATTCCTAGAATTAAACATATGCCTTTGACCTTTCGAGCGTGTCCAATAAAGAACGCTGGCGATATATGATTTCGGATATACCCAATATTCCCATTATCCTCAGATCAGTACTTCACAGAACATGTGCTAAAAGACCACTTCTCAGTATGATCATCACTATCCCTCCCACTCCACAACGTCTGATAACTTCCATATTATCTCGAAGCCCTGCGTGACGTCAAATCCAAAATCCCATCAATTATTTAATTACATTACCCCCCAGGTTCTATCTTACTCCCCCGATATCCAATATTTTGCAAACTAAACAACCTTCGTAAGTTTCCCCGTCTTCGCATCATATATCCATCCAGTTGTGTTCCCCCGGACTACCTCCGGGATCAGTTTGTGAGTCTTGAGGAACTTGACGTCGTCTCTGACAGCTTGTTCTATGCTGCGATATTTCAGGAGGTGTTAGTTACTGGAGAGCGGAGTCCGCAAGATTGAGTAAAAGCAGGGGGAGGGGGTAATTATGATGGTACTCTTCGATGGCCCCAAAATCCTGGTCATCTACGTTGACGCTGAGGTTCTTCTTGATTAAGTCGTGTATGGTGGGATTGTCAAATGTGGTCATTCCGCAGTCTGTTATTACCCACAGTGTTAGTTTCTGCAGGGTCATTCGGGAGAAATTAGACATACCAGTATGTTTAATGACCATTATCGCCTTTGTCCCAAACAACTGCTGTGATACAACCAGGCTCCTCAATGCCTCCCGGGCGCTGCCACCGCCGTTGCGGATGAGGTGTGCGTCGCCGAGCTTGAAGCCGAGTGCTGATGCGGGCATGATGTTGGTGTCCATGCATGTTACTACCCAAGAAACGAGTTAGATTTCTGTTCGATATTACTATGGCAACGGGGGTGTACCAACCGACAGCGACCTCCTTCACCGGCGGAAGCAATAGGTTTTCATCCGAAGCGCTGAATTTGGAGGCATATGCCTTGTTTGCGGCCACAACGCTGGATTCGAGGATGAGCGTCATCTTGGGAGTTGTACTGTGGAAGTGGGCTTTTGAAGTTGGTAATAAGCCCAGAGTTTTGCGAGGCAGTATTCTGGTAACGAGGGTCATTTCAGACATCAGAAGGACCTTTGGGTGCTTATATTCCCACATCAAGCCGTGGACAAAGGTGCTGAGCATCTATCACGTCATTCCGCGGAGATTAGTAAAGTGTCGGAAGTGCCGGAGTGGGCATCTGCGGGGTACCTCGCGGTATCTGAGTTGGCGGCCTGATGGGGTGTTTTGTTCCTTTGTCGGGTATCTACCTACCACAAGCCAGTTTCTGAGTTTTGGCAACAAGAAAAAGATAGTCGGACAATGGGTGTTCGCGATCTAGGGTCAAAGGTGAAACTCACGCAGAACTACTGTTGATACCAGTACCGCTGTATCCAGCACTAGGAAGGGCTTCAGGGCTACCAGTTTGGAAGTGAGTTACGAGGGTTGATTCTTTTTTACACTCATCTTCATCTTTTTCAATAGCATCGTCAAATCATTACCATCCCTCATGTAGCCGGCGAAGCTTCGAGTGCATAGGCATCTGAGTCTAAAATCGATCCACAGATAAGCGATACCTAAAAGCTCAATTTCCTTGTTTTCATGCATATTATAGGCGCATCCCTGCCCCTGGACAAAGGATTAAAATATTTTGAGGACATTTGTGATCAATGAGATTCTTCATGTCTTAGTTGTCACACTGAATTCATGGAGCTGCAGAGGCTTTGCCAAGCATTCTGGGAGCTTGGCGAGAGGGAGTGGAGGGAGTGGACTAACTGAGTTTTCGCTCAGTAAGGTGATTTTGAGTGAGAAACTCTTCCCTTGTTTATATGTTGTTGTCGTTTCAGGTTATAAAAGTAACATCCGCAGAGCCTCAACGGAGCTTTCCGTCGTTACACCAATGGACACAGCACCCAAATCTATCATTACTGCCCCTTCTATCATTACCGCCCCTTCTATCATTACCGGCCTACCAATCTACCATAATCCCTTCTTCTAAACCTCATCTCCAGCTTCATCATCATAATTCACCACCCACAAGCACCTATTCGTGCGATATCCAAGCTTATGATACATCTCTAGCGCGCTCCAATTTTCGCAAAACACCGTCAACCAGCATTCCATCCCTCCCTCCTTCGCGTGCAGCTCGTGCACGTGTCTCATCAACGCCCTGGCCAGGCCTTTCCTACGATAATCCGGAAATGTCTCCAAGCTACTCACATACAGCCTCTTTCCCCCCTGTGCTACCAGCACACTCACAAACGCCGCCTTCTTCAGCGTCTCCACTTCCACAACTGTCCACACTCGCTCGCCACCACAGCTTACAATACTCTTCTCCTCCGGCTTGAACGTCGAAAACCATTCCGGATCCTCCTCAATCCGAAACCCGTCTTTCTCCAACGCTAGCCCGGCCACCGTCCACGGCGCCGGAAGGTAAGCGAGCCCAGGTATAGCCTTCGGCAGTTGTAGCTTCATCTCATGGAGAAGGTCGACGCTCACGTTAACGGACTTCCGGTCGATCGCGGAGCTGTGCGCCCACAGGAGGATGGACTTATCGAACGACGATATCGTAAGATGGCACTCCCCTGGGATGTTACCGAGGAACTCGCGCATCGCATTGAAGTAGACGCTGCGGATGGAGTCGGAGTTATTGATGAGGAGCCATGACCTGCGGGGCGTTCGGATCTCGTCGGGCCCGTCGTTGTACAGGGTGAAGAAGGTACTGTCGGTAGTGCGGTGTGTGAGTGTTTCCTCCGGTAGTAGTGTGCGGTGGTGGTGGATGGGCGCCGAGTGGCAGTAGTGGTGCGATAACAAGTCGGCGGCCATTATAGATGTGAATGATGAATTTGGGTCGTTTGGGCTTGGATCGTGGGTTTTTAATAACTGTCTACCTGGCCTGTATTGTTCTGGGCGGATAAATTGCTGGGATGCTGCAGCTCACGTGATGCTGATGGGATGTAGCTTTTATTGGAGGGTTCTCTGCATGCATATGGAGTGGGAAAAGGTTCACGATATCTTTACACCTTGCGAGCTGATAGATATCAGTCAGATGGTAGAAGTGTCATCCTAGAGATCTTTGACCTTTATATATTATTTTTGTACGACCAGTTAACTAAATATCCCTGCTCTTCTTACTCAGAATCACAGTTGATTGTCACTCTCGCTCACACCGCATCACCCGCTCTGCACCTTACTCTTCGATCGCCAACCGGTTTGCTCCTATGCGAGCAAACCTCCTCGAGTTGCCCAATAGCCCGGGGGCGAGACAGTATACGGACCTGCCAGAAAGCGGAAGCATATAGCACTCTTTATAGCGGCGAAGCTGATCCAGCGGAGTGGGAGGGTGCCAGGCAGCGGTACTTGCGCGAACAGTACTTGTGTCTACATCGACTTTCCTCGTCCAGCAAGACAGGAGATTATGATTAGTTTCCCCCAGCTAAGTTTGCACTGTACGCTGGTATGTAAGTAAATATTGGTATCAATTGAACAATACTCTCAATAAAATAAAATCGGGAATCTCCCGGGAAAAACCCTAGGATTAAGAGTGCTACCGTGAGTGCTGAATAATATCATGAAATCTGAATCAAATACTTTGTTCGTGCTTATTGTAGATGCTCACGAGCAGCAAGCGTGGCAGACTCTTTAATAACATCAATATAAGTGCCTCTTATACCATAAATCAATGCCGAGGTGTAGAATGTCCTTGTAAATTGATGCTGGATTAGTAGAGCTGTAGATATTAACCAATTTCCAAATTATCGTCTGTATTCCAACACACTGCTAACAAATAGAAGCACCAATACCTACTGGGATCTCAAAAAAAATTCCCTCGGTGACTTGGGGAATAATACCCATGCTACGCCCGAAGCCAGCAGCACTGTTGTTTAAGACTCTCTGGCGGGGAATTGAACCCCGGTCACTCGCGCTTCGTCAAATGACAAGCGAGTATACTAACCACTATACTACCAAAGATTGATGTACTGTAGCTTTTCTGCTTTAGGTTTTACGCTACGTTTTGTGTGGTTATGAGTGGGTCGGGGGTGCAGGGGTTTTTACTGGGATGAATCAATTTAGCGTTGCAGATCGTGGGCTAAGTGTTTCAACATCATTCATCACTCGAGCTCCCAACTGCAGGGGGCTGGCTTGCCTCTGATTCACTGCCAGCATATATCCGTGCAATACCCTGTGCAATGATTATGAATGTGAGTTTCCCCGGACGTCTTATTGGCTCTTGAAAGACCTTTGCACAAAACAAATGGCTCACTCTTTAGCTTTCGCCTCACCACAACCCACCAGAAGCTACAATGTAGTACCATAACGATACTTGGGGACTAGACATAATACAAGTCCTCACATCCGACACCAGAGGAATTCAATGATGTGTAGTTTGTCATCTGGAGAGTAGTACCATGTCACGGCAATTCCCTATGCTTACAGACTCGCCTCAGGAAATCAATTGATGTTAGGAGCAAGAGAGCTCTTGAAAACGTTCGATGCCTCACAAGTCGATTACTAAGATGACGGACTAGATCTGGAATCGCGCCTCCCACCGCTCCCGCAAGCAAGCTGGGGAGCTATAAATAAGTTTAGTGTGTGACCTTATACCCTCTCTGGTTATGAGTTTTATACTAGTAGGATATATCTAGTCTAAATATAACAATTTAACCCATACGTAACATTTCCATCATCACAACGATCACAGTCACGCCGACAACCATCACGATGACTGTTACCCCTCTAAACACGTCGAAACCCCTACAATCTCTTCACTCTTTATTCCCACTCAACACCTTTCGATATATCAACAGACAGCAAAGCTATAAAGATGACACACCTCCGGAAGGGGACCGCCTATACATATATCGATGATATCGAGAACACCACCGTTGTCCGTACTTCTCACTTGAGTGCCCGGGGTTCTTAGCTGACATCAATGTAGGTACTGGGAGACAGAGCTTTGGTATTGTGGTTTGATTTGCGTAAGTTGAGTTGCGAACCTGGCAATTAAGCCGAATCGGTGCGTGGCTTATATCTAGGTGGGTGGTGTTCATAGCAAAGTGGCAACAGTAAGTTCTTCCACATTCCTTGAGAGCTTTGGATGAGCTCAATCCCAAACACCGCATATATACGGAAATTCTCCGCACCTTCTAGAGAGATTCAACGGACGGTTCCCAATCCTCACCGGTAATGGAGGCCACTACTCCCAAGTTTTCCTCCAGTGTACAGGGTGAAACGGGGAATATCCCGCCAAAGTTAATCACAAAACGTGATGTCTGTTGCCGAATCGAATGTTAGCCAGGATCTGACGGAAAGCTTTAGAAATAATGAGTTTATCCAATCTGGTTATCGGTATAGAAGTCCCATCCCCGGCTTTCTTCCATAGCTGCTGAACCTACATCTTTTCCAGACAACCTTCTTATAGTCTCCGGAAATGCTTGAGTTCCCTGTTCTACCTCCACAACGAAACTGGTATTATACTCTGCACCCACCATCACTATAGGTCATAGACTCACAAGGCCATGTTCAGTCAACATCTATACGCACCTGCTCGGGTCTCTTCTCTTCTTCGGCCTTCCTTGGTATCTCTACACCCCTCGTGCTACTCTCGGCGACGTCATAGTCTTCAGTATCTACTTCCTCGGCGTCGGCCTCTGCTTCTTCTTCTCCGCCATGCACGTAACTTCCTTTTTCTCTACCCCCCTTTTTGTTAACAGCCACCAGGTATCACACAATCTCCAACCATAGCCCTCGATATCTGACCATCGGCCTGCAGCTCGATATAATCGGTATCACCCTCCTCATGTGGGGTGCGTCTGTCCCGACAATCTACTACGCCTTCCCCACCCTCCAACACACCCGCGTCTTCTACTGGGCCATGTCGACCGTGATGAGCGCCGTCTGTATCGGTTTCACCACAAAGCGCGCAAACCGGGCTCCCGCGATGAGGGTCGTTCGAGCCGCCATGTTTACGCTACTGGGACTGAGCGCGATAATGCCTGTGATGCATAGCTGTTGGTGGAAGTCTGCGGAGGGCAGATGCGAAGTTGTGCCTTTGAGTGGCGTCGCTGGGTTGAATCTGGTTGGGGCACTGGCGTATGCGACTAGAGTAAGCCATTTTTCCGATATATTCTGAGCCACAGTCGTGAGAACCTAACACAACGGGTGACATACAGTTCCCAGAGAGATGGTTTAAAATGAGGTTTGATATCTGGGGCGCGAGTCATCAGGTGCTGCATGTGGCGGTGGTGCTGGCGGGGCTGGCGCATCTGAGAGGTCTCATTGCTGCGTTTGAGCATGCTCGGGGCATTAACGTTCAAGACATGGCTGCAGCTGCATTCGCTTCGACTCTCAACTCAGATATGGCTGCATCCACCCTCTCTTCTGGTCTCGAATAAGTTTTTCGCGACCGAGCTTCGAGGAAAGATGAAAGATATACGAGGTTACATATATATTCTGCACATTGAACTATGCTCGCTCTCCAAAACGCAGAGATCTCCTTACTACATCTTCTCCTTTGTAGACATGAGTATATAAAATAGCTATAAATATCTGAAGAATATTTTGGTGTGTTTTCCCGATACTATGAAGTTATTGTATTGCGAGTTTCCAAAACCACTCAAACCAAATAGGCCACAATAATTACGCTTTCAAATACATACGACCGAGCCCATATTAAAACCCAAGATAGCACAAGCGTAGAGAATCACAGATGTAAGACATCTTAGCTTTACCAACTGTGGTTGTGTTACGATGATGTCAAAGCTGCATTCCCATAAACTATTTGGTCGTAACGCAGTGTCCGGTTGATAATCCCGAAAACTCACAATACCTACATGTATTCGAATACGACTTTAAATGCGGCAAAATACTGTTTGTGATTGGCCATCTATACCCTTCCGAAACCGCACAGCCCATAGCCCCCACCGGTTTTCTGTCGCAAGGGAAAGAAGTGAAGTAAGAGGCGAGAGTAAAACAATACATTCGTGCCCTGAGTTGGTATTCAGTAACCTAGGGAAGAGATTCACGTCGAGCCCCTTCCCTCTCATGCTCGGAAATGGAAGGTTAATTCCGGCTCACTTTGATATGTATGTGACTGCTAAAACCTTCCATTCTCTATACATATATATAGCACCCTACCAAAGTGCCTGGGAAATGCGCGCGATACGTGATTCTGATTCTGATTCTGATTCTGATGCATAGTGTTCGGATGGCCGGGCCCGGATTCTAGACAATTATGGATGACTTCGCAGTGCCTCCAGACTTGATGGGCTCTATAGCGCTATAGATAAAGGGCTGAACTACAAATATCTAGAGGTCATGGGCGATCACTCGGTCTTGGCGACTATGTATATTGAAGGATAAGTGGGTGAGAATTGATACATTGAGCTCATATACGGAGATGGCGTGTGAGGTAATTATTCACCCTCGCAGACGGAGACTGTAGTTAAATCCTATGACAGCAGATATCAGCAGATATAAATGTATGACCGTATATGTCTGTGCAGGATGTAGATATCTGCATGGCAGCGCCACAGACTATGCCAAAGCTACAACCCTATAGTCCAGACTATAGTCGGTAGTCCTAGCCCGCATAGTCGGTAGTCAGTCAGTCCCGGATACCTGCTCAAGACCGACTACAGCCCGTAGTCGGTGCCCGTACTCAGCCCGGGCCTGACACCCGAGACCGACGGACTACCACGTTGCGAACACTTGGTAGTGAAGTTGAAGTGGAGGCAACCTCGAGTAACCTTGCAAAAAGAGTGAGCGACAAAAGAGTTCGGTACCCAGGATTCCCACATGGTCACCCACTGCAGTACTAACTAGGCGATACGATGCTTGGGTATGGCAGAGCGGACGGGATGCCCCATTTTCATCGTTCTATGACCGAACACGTTATCAGCACTAATTTTGGTAATGTTATCCACAACCTTTTACTAAAGGTGGTTGTTCGCCGGGTGGGCAAAGGGGACTAGTCCGGTCTAGAATGTGTGACGTGATGGAAGCAGCGCCGGGTGGCAGGAACGGGATTTTAATTACGCCTGTTTCTTGCAGGATCGATCACCACATATATGTTAATCAGAAGTGAATGTCACCTCCTACATTATGAACTCCGACCCGATCAATGTCACGGGCATTATCCCGGTCTCAGTGCAGTTCCGAGCGAGTGATAGTACATGAAGTAACGTGCCACACTCCGGCTACTTTAACGGTGGATATCAATAGGAACCAGCAAAGCATACTGTAGACGGCTTGTTCATGATAATTACAGACTGCCGAACCACAAAGCACATGTATTGACGCATCCCCAGAGTCCTACGTTTCTGCTGATGAAACCCTCCACTTCCCAGTCTCAGGCCAACCAAGGAGATGGGCAACGTCTCAGACCGTGAACCCCTTCACCCATCAACAGGTCTCTAAGGCTGATACTCCAAGATCCACTTCAGATCCTGATTGATCGTATTGGGCATGCCCGAAACCGGCATATTCCTCGGCGGCAAGTCCACCTCGCCGCCAATTCCCGCCGACAGATCCTTCCTCGCCACGCTCTGGATCCTGCCATGAATTGTCGGCGGCTCCCTACGCAATTAAGGACAGTCCAACGTCAACACATCAACGATCGATATCACCAGAACTGTCTTGTTGAGTCTCTTTCTCACGTACCTCGGCTCCCTAATCGCCGCCTCAAGCGTCCACAGCTGCTCCGGCGGCGGCGGGGACATCAGCGGCTTCGCAAAGGCATTACAAACGCCCGAGTTATCGGGCGTATCCGAGAGCGTCATGGCCAACTCCTCGTCGCCCTCGGTGTCGGTAAACACCATGGCGAACTGGTCGCCGTCGGGGCCGAAGGGGCGGATTTTCCAGGAGCCGTGTGCGCGGGCGGTGACAGTGAGGGCTACATGGCCATTGCGGACGGTGAGGTTGTTCGTTGCGCCGAGCTTATCGCCTTGCGTGATGATGGCGGTGCCGGCGATGGGGGCGACGTGGTACCTTGTGGGGTTTTGTGTTGGGTCGGGGTAGCTGGTCATGATTGATATGTTGCTAGGAGGTTATAATCACTTAACTGGGAGTAAGTCAAGTTGAATGTATACTGTAGTTGCTGTTGCGAGGAGAAGAGGGAGAGGAGGTCGATGATTCTATATATTCGCCGTGCAAAGCGCCTCTGGCATGAGATATCTCCGTGGGCGTGGTGTTGATCCGGGAGTATGGGTGACATAGTTCCTACGTAGCATACGTCAGGAGCGGTCAGTTGGAATCAGCGTCTACGGGAAGCCACAGGTGGCTAGTACCTATGATACTACTCTAGCGGTGGGCCACCTCGCGACCGCGTGGGTGCCGGGTGGGTAGGTGCGTCTGATGGCGGGTGAGCCGCTGCAAAACACCCACATATTCACCTTGCATCCTTCGGGATGCATTCAATAATGTCTTCTGAGGTATTACGGAAGCTTTGAATGGCTAAGCTAATTTTACGGGCCAACTGGTGGAGCCGGGGAAGTGTTTAGGGGTTTTTGGTCAGAGAACGGTAAAAGCTGAGTCAGGTGACGTGTGTGAAAACTCTTCATCATATACGGGGTTGATATCAGAGCCCGTAGTTATCGTGCTTGACACCAATAGATACCAAACGTAGTTTCCCAACGATAGAGTATCGATATTGAAGCAAACGAACGAAAACAGCATCAAGAACTTCATGTTACGCAAAGTGTGAGAGAGACTAAAATGAGGGCCAAGTGGTATAAGCAAGAAGTTATACGACTTGGATATGCAGAGATTTGAAGACAGAAAATAGAATGTATTCCTGTATAACTTGAAGTTCGGATAAGGAGAAAAGTAAGAGTGGGCAAAGGGAAAGTACGCCCATATATATATCTTTCAGAATCTGATGGCTAGTTTGCCAGATGGAAACCCATCAAAAGAACACCCAAACATGAACGAAATCCAAAAAAGAAACGTAACCAACGAAAACCTGATTACTAATCCTTCTCCTTCTCGAACTTCTTCCTCACTCGGGAAAGGTCATTAGAAAGTAGGTCTCGGTGCAGTCAAATGGTAAGTGCCGATACAAACAGGATGTAGTAGGGAGGCAGGGAAGGTTTTGATATTGAGCTGGCTGTCGAGTTGTGGTAGGTTCTTCAGGTATAGTGAAAGCATCAAATGATACTAGCCTTAACGCCGGTACTATGGCAAATATTACTTACACTTGACATTAAAAGATATCAAAAGAGATATTACGTTTGGGAGGCGACTTTGAAATTAAAAGACAAAATACTACATTTGGGACGCATACTAGATGCCAAAAGACAAAGTTCCGCATCTCGGAGCTTTGGGACGCGGGGAACAATTAAAAAGCAAGGTTTTGGACGTAAAAGACAAGTTTTTGTAAGCAAATGACGGATTAGCTTGTGTACAGAGGGTTGTAACAGTATTGCGAAAACAGGGGTAGGCGAGTGCTGTGGGCCCGCACAGGTAGGCGAGTGCTGTGATTGGGTGAGGAGGAACCTCAGGCGGGCTTTAGGTAGGCTTTAGGCGGGCTTCAGCGGTTCACGGCTTCAACATCGGGCCAAAATCTCTGAAATGTGAGGTTTTGTTAGTAGAATTCACAGAATTTGATACTCGCTAGGCGTTTAGCACGCTCGCCAACCTCTGTTTTCGCAATAATGTTACCACCCTCTGTAGATTAGCATAATAGTCTTCAATAATAAGGATAAGGTTGTTACATTTTGCAATTCCTTAGCGAACCCTTACCCCGCCTTACAAACCCTAACCCACCTCTCTCGCAAACAGGACTCCCCAACTTTTTTTTTTTTGTTTAACTCATTAATTACCGGAGTCCCCAACTATATAGTGGATGTTTGTGTCGTTGTTTTTTCAGCTTGCAACGGCAGTGGCTTATTAGCTAGCCAAGAGCTCACTCTAGGCCTTTAACGTAGCATCATATCACGAAGCTATACAACATGCATGCCAATCCTCCAGACCCGGATAACATCAAAGGAGGAGAGAGAGGCCGGTGACTTCGGTCTTTCCCTCAACCTAAATATCTACAATTGATACAAAGTGTTACCGCCCACGGATATCCTCTAAACACACAAATACGAACATAAAGCTAGGCTGCCGGCTTTGGCGTGATTTACCTTATTCAATAGACCCCGCCGTTAGTAGCATTTCTGATATATGTATTATTTACACGCCGCCGTGCACTGTCGATCTGGTAAATCCGTCTTCAAATGAGATCCAAATCCTGATTCCGAACGACATAACGGATACTTCCCAAAGTTAAGACCGGTGGGCGCCCCAACCGGAGGCCGTAGGGTGTGGTAAATAAGGGTAAAGACTTCTCTTAATTGCGTTGTCAGACCCAAGCTGTGTTACGAATTACCAACTATGCTAATGGTACGTGAATGTTGACACAAGAAGTCGTGTAATAAAGCCTTTGCGCTATGAGAGCCGGAGTCTACTCTATGAGCCACAGTCTTATCGGTCGCCAAATACTACATGTACTGTGACATCCGGTCTGTTGCTAGACCCTCGCTAGGTTGCAAAACTAACAGATTTGACTGCTAGGCTTCAGAATCTGGTATCTTAACCAATTACTGATGAATTTCACTGGTTTCGTATCTTTGGAGAGAGGATCATCAGGCCTGTTTACCCTTGTTGAGATAGAAGAAAGTATCAAATCGTTTATGAGTATCATGGAGTCAAGGATAAGCCCAATTTCAAACTCTAGTCGAACGATGCAAATCTGCAAAAGAAGATGCAGAATTCAGCGGCTAATGAGTTGGCCAATTCTTGCCTGATAGAAATATGTTCTGTCTCTTCGTAAAGCGAATATGCAATTCTACCCATCACGAATCTCGAAATCAATAATTCTACCGATTTGGTATTGCTTGAGGCTGTCTTTTGTATTCCGATGTTTCGTGGGGCAAAGCTCTATTGACCCAACTGTTTAAAGGGAAACCGGTGATCCAACCCTTGTTACTACATACTTGAACCGGCTTCCGTACACTTGATTGATCTAGAGCAAAAGCTGCAATTCCTTGACGGGCAGAGGGGTTCTAGGCATGGCGAGAAACAGCCAATCACCAGAAATAATTTTCTTAGGAATTCGTTTCCCCATCTTTGCCTCGTGAATAACTGTACCTTTAGGCAAATAAATTTCCTATTAATATTGGCGTGTTGGTATTACCTGGAGGGATTAATTCAATGTAGACGTATGGGAGGAGCATTAGCTATGTCTGCTTGACCAGACCTCTTGTTGTATCGTCCGGGTATGGTTCCGCCTCATCCATCTTCAAATCAGCCCTTTATCGTAACTGTGATAGGAAGTACCTAAATGGCAGGAATCTTACGTATAATCACGACCGGCGCCATACTAATTACTACACTGTAGGCGTTGACTTCATCACGATTGCCGTGAATGGCCCGAGCATGAGTGCGGCTGATTCCAACTTTGCCCGACGGTTTAAGGAATAAATAAAACTGCTACTCCGAATACGATGCTATACAAAGATTAATAAATAAGGTTGCTACATGTGTGTCAGTTTAAGGCCTGTATCCCTTAGGCGGTCAGTCAAAACCAATCGTGACCGAACCAGATATTATGGCTAGATATAGGTGTACTCAGTTAAGCGCAATTATATTAATTCTCTCCCTCATAATAAACTGGAACTGCGTTTATTACACGATTTTAACGTGGACTTGGTGCTTGTGATATCGGACAGGATGCGAAGACGTCATCGTGTTTCATTGATACCAGCGGCTGGCGGATAAATACCCATGACTACGGACCCTTTCGTGTTCGGTCATAGAACGATGAAAATGGGGCATCCCGTCCGCTCTGCCATACCCAAGCATCGTATCGCCTAGTTAGTACTGCAGTGGGTGACCATGTGGGAATCCTGGGTACCGAACTCTTTTGTTTTGCTTCTTCCACCACTCGGTGGGCACATACCTTATTTTCTTAAATTCCTTAAGATAATTGGGCACTAAATTGTATTGCCCCCGCCTGATTTCTAAATTTCAAGCTCAAATTTTTAATTCTTGGGTAGGACGACCTTGGGTTGGGATCTTGTTAATTTAGGGTTAGGGGTATTAATAAGCTCGGCGGATTTTATTAACGTCCTAGCAACGAGACTAAACGCAATTGGGACTGGTTCAACTGTCTCTACCCAGCAGGCATGCATCAGGCTGACACTTGCGCTAACGATTTTTCCTAGTATCCTTCATACAAGACAATTTAAGTAGCGATTTTCCTGATGACTTTCATACAAGCGGGATTATTCACGATCTTTGTAACGACTTTCCTGACGACCTTCCTCACGAACCCCCAAGGACATTGTCAATTAACAGAAAATACCGGGGTCGTCAAAAAAAGTCGTCAGGAATATCGTCAACAATATCATCATTACCCGCCCCCTAAGATCGTAGGGAAACTCGTACTAAGGAAGGTGATAGGTATTACAATCGTGGGGGGGGGGGGCGAGTTGGCAATCATCCCGCTTGTATGTATCGTAGCGGGGGTTTGTCATTTGCGAGCCTCTTTTCTATCAAGTGATGCATTGCCTGCCGTGGTAGAGCTTGGTAAACGTGCGAGCGCACTTAATGATTCATCAACTGCTTACTGCGTACGGCATAATTAATAATTCTTGTTTTCAACAACAACACAGTATGTGGAATATATGTAATCAATGATATAAACAACTAACGGAAAAAGTATGCGGAATATAACGTGTCATGAGATATCACTCGATCCTAACTTAGAGTGTGTCGGACGGCGTTACCGGGGAAGAGGACGTAGGTATGAAATGTGATAAACTAATAACTTTATAGTATACTCAAAGTCTACGGGGATTGAAAAGTCTGGATGCTTAGTGGAGGACTGGAAGAATGCCTAAAGGGATTAGAAGACGGTGTGTAGATGGCAGGGGGGATCAGCTCGAGCGGCAAAGATATATATAGAGTACTGCAATAGAGGTCTAACTATGAAGCGTACACAGATCACAACCTTGAGTCAGAGTTGATGAGCCAAAATGAAACACCGAGGGGTCGACATTAACGCTATCGTTATGACACTGCCGAATTCCACTTTTTTCGGTTTAGGTCAGTATTACAAATAGGTATATATTTCGTACCGTGGTAGAGAGCGCACTTGCCATGTCACGGAAAAAGAAACTGTATAGAGATAATGTAAAGATCGAGGGAGTATGCACTCGTTAAGAAAGGTACCACCCCCAATACAAAGACACATGCACCGATACAGGAGATGGACGGAAAAAAGCAAGGAATATCACATCCTTTTACTGCGGAGCTTGAGGGTGCCCATAAAGCTGTTGGTGGTTCATTGCTCTAGGAAGGAGTTGATGGGACAGATGGGCGAAACAGTGGTAGGCAGGGAGGTCTCAAGGCAGTTTGGGGTGCCATGGCGGTCATGGTGGTGGGAGTGATGGGAGTTGTAGTGGTAGTAGTAGCAGGAGTAGTAGCAGCAGCAGATGGTGTTGGTGTTGGTGGATTTTTTAGCGTGCTGTGGGCAAGATAGGTAGTAGATACTTAAGTATCCCTTTGTCTGTATTCAGGACTTATGGCAATCTGTTGCTCACCACACAAAACCCACTGCCTAGCTGGAAGCGGCGGCCGGCGTCACAAAGTTGTCTCCACTTATCACGCAAAAGTCCTCAATTTCAAGTAGTGCTTTAAACAATTGTCGTTAGATTTTGGTGGATCAAGATGCCGTTTCCATGTTGATAGGTGGTGATTCGCGGGAACAGACGGAGCATCACTGCTGGGGCCGGAACTGTCCCCGTAAGTCGATGAGAGACATTGTTCAGGAGCTCGTGAGTGAATGTGGTGGATAATGAAGTGGTGATGGAATGCAATGATGGAACGGTGATGACGGTGGTGTATTGTATTATGGAGTAAGATTTTGTATCAGCAGGAGAATGATGATTCTACTCAAGTGACCACCTATTCTATCACTACATGTATATATTACTGTTGTTCCTCAGCCATGTTGTTCTTTGCTTCATTTGATGGTTACAAGTACGTAATTACTTACATATTAAGTATCTGAGTGATCATCCATGACCGAGAATCCGTATATGTATGGTGAGAGTGACCATCCATGAACGGGGATCCGGGCAGATCAAATCAACAAAAACCAACAAAAGCGCACCGACACCTTTAGCTTGACTAACAATCAGCCCGAATATTTACCATTTGTCACCGAGGCGGGTTCGCCGTTGACCCAGGAAGGACTGTACTCAGTTGAACACAATTATGTTCATTCTCTCCCTCTCTTTTAGTTCACCCAAATTCTTCTTTTCAGCCAAGATTTCAGCTGACATGTCACTTTCTAATAAATATGCGATGCTAAATATTCTGTCCTCGAGTATTTTTCAGTCTACACCTGCAGGATCCTCCGTTTATCGATTGTTCATTCGCCTGGGACTGACTCTTGGCTGCAGGAGTTCCCTCCAAGACTCGTCCGAGCTTCGGGTCTATAAAAGCTTTCGAGTCTTCGGGAATAGATCCTTCAACACACAATCCGCTCGGCGATACGTCCACACGTATAAACATCCCAAATATTGATTAGACCGACCTTCCTCGGAACCCCTCTAAGGTGTCTAAGGCCCGTCCGAATGACCTTGCCACGCCAAACTCTACCGTAAACAAGCCGGGGGGCATGGACAAGAAGAGATATCCTAGACAAACTTGCTTAGTCATTGTTAGTAATCTAAAGAAGTAGGTGGAACGAAAGAAGCATGAAGTCCCCGAGTTGATGGTCGGTGGAGATCACAAGACTGGGAAATATTCTCAAAAATGACCATTATTCATTAGGCTTAGGATGAATAAAGTTAATATCCGTATAAAAAAGGCTTAAAAGAAACGATATATCAAGAACCGCTAGCATTCAAACACCCCCAAATCCGCGTCGGGTAAAGGCCGGCCACTTCTCTCAGGATCAGGTTTTACTGTTCCGGCAGATTGACTCAGAACCTTCTTTAAAACAGTCAGCAAGGGTTGATTAATCATAGAGCATCGAGAACTACTTGCCATAGCTAAATGTATACTATTCATGGGCTTGATAATTTCTTAGAGATCCTCCAAAGTGGTGGGAATCGAGCGAAGCTGTCCAGGGGCGCATACAGATTGCGTTGGTGAAATCATAAACAGTCGGTAAACCTTGAACTTAAGCTTGAGGCCTATCCCTACTGATTAGCTCGATGACTAACTAACAGTTAGACATGTTTACGTACCTGTATGAATGAAGGCGACAAGTTGTAAGGTCTTCATAGTATCGTCGTGATTTGTAGGTCTAGAAGAGTGCTTGCAGCAATGATTGCGCTCAGATACCGGCCAGTAGTAGTAAAGCTGAATTCTTTTGATGGTAGTGCTGTTCACTAATAACCACTGATGTGATTATCGTCGTTGTAGTTATCAATAGTTCATTTCGTCGACATCATTGCTGCCTCCACTGCTATCATCGCTGCGTCCATCGCTATCGTAACCTCCTCCCCCGGAATAGGTCAGTAAGTTCTCCACACATTTATAAGGGAATATTCTCTAACCTCCAAGAAGATGTGACCCTCCACTGATGTTACCTACGGCGGCTGGCTCGACTATTGTATTAGCAGCGTAGTTCTATATCACAGTATTTTCCATTTTCAGATTTCGCGTCATATGTCCTGGCTTTGCGTTAAGTATAAACCAGCGTTTGGCTCTATAGGTATCCTATGCTCAACGCGTGTAGTAAGTACAGCCATACTGAGGGGGTTCTCAGTCTCATCAAGAGCAGGCGTTCGCTTTAGAATGTAACGCGCTCATGAAGGCATCCGTCCTGCTCCAACGCGCTCATACTCTGGTGTTTACTTGCCCACGAGCCCCATCGCTGAGAATATTTGGCGTATTATTTGGATCCAGCTTGCGTGAAAGTAATGCAGGGGTGTAGGCTGAAAACCTGGCTAAAGGTCTAGCGCCCCCTTCGTAGCCTAGAGCAGAACGTAATACACCCTTAGACACAGCAAAGCCGTATCCAATACAATATGCATTTGTAAGGGAGAAAAACTTACTTTATTACGCCATTGACCAGGGAGTGATTGAGCCTTCGCTTTCACTTCCACATCGCTGTCCTGAGTATAATGCTTCAAGCTATGCCGCCAAGCCTTTAGGGCCTCCCTATGGTTGTAGTTCCGGGTACTAGTAGTTTTCTGAGGATATTGAAGGTTATGTCGAGGAAAGTCTTAATATTCCAATAGTTGAACGGTACGGTTTTGAAATACGATGGAGTGCGGCGGGGGTTCTTAGGCATGGTCATGAGTTGTGAGTTGTGAGAGGGAGTGCACCCCGTGAAGAGTTTCTATTAATGCACAAGTTTCAACACAAACTAAGAATTGTATGGACCGGTGATGATCTCAAAAAGAAAAGAAAAAGGCTAAGCTGATCTACAAATGATAACAGGAATCTGTTCTGTTACCAAGGAAATTGCTTAGTCCTGGCAAATTAGAGCTAGCATAAGTTTAAATACCTCATAATTAAAGGAAAGAACTAGATCACGGCGGGAGCTGGCCATGAGAGCTGGCCATGAGGTGGTGAAAGCAATGTTAATTAACTACTATACTAGAGGTGGTCAAATAGTACACGGAGGTGGTAGAGATCTCAGGTGGGAGGAGGCCTCGCGGCCATGAGGTGGCCGACCCCTAGTCTCTAACTATCGCAGACGGCAATATTATATCACATCCTACTTGCATGACGGTAATCGCTTCTCGGGGATGACGGTGTGGTGGTGATACCCCGCTGCTCCAATATTGCGGTGCCGATGAATTCCCTAAACCTCATCCAAGCACGTGAATTTTGGAGAATGTACTCGCAATTTCATGGCGTTCTTGAACACAACCAATATTGCATCCACAAGACTAAAATTGTGTATGACATGCAATAGCGGTTGTGTTCAGAAACGCTATGAAGTTGCGAGTAGAGTAGGTGGAACAGGCTGAGATAGAGTGATACCTGTTTTGAGTAAAACGCCACCAACATGAGTCGTGAGTATGGTGTTTGTATGTATGTATGTACTACGTGTGTAGGGGTTCTCGCTGTCAACAGAGTTACTTTGCACCCAGGGTACATAGATACATGTACGTATACATGTATGGCTAACGCTGTTTTTCTTGCGGATATGAACCGACACAGTCACTCACAGGGTGAAGGCGGATCGTCTGATGGCGGTCAGAGATTTAAGGCCAATATAGCAGAGACGCCAAGTGTAAATTACTGCAAACACAACCATCGGACAGGATCCGCTGTCACTACATGCAGGTTCTACATGCATATTTTATATAGTGCTATGTAGTGTGGCGCCGCTCCGCCACGCAGGGCTGCCATTTATGCGACGCCAACAACTAGGACAACCCCGCTGTGTCCACTACTCACCCCAATCCACCTCAAACTACACTGCAAGTTGAAACCGAACACTATGGTCGATAGAACAAATCCCTATACAGCGCTACTAAATGAGATTGGAAATCCTATGAAATGCTTGAAACTTCAGGTACGTTGACCTTAATTTCATTGGCTCAAACCCCTTGCTGAGAAATTTGCAGAGAATGTTTCGGAAAGTGCTGGTCACAGAAGGGGAGTCAATACGTGACTTGGAGGAACATATCAAAAGGATGGCGGTGGCAGGTACTTGGAATGAAAAATGCAGCAAATTGGTAGACAAAGCAGCGGCCCAGACCATGAAGTACGCGCAGGCAGACCCATGGGTAAAACTGCTCAATGCTACTGGAGATGCTATCACGATTTTGGAACTTCAGGTAGGTAAATCTGGCCACTGAGCGGTTTTTTTTTTGTTTAATTCATTAATTGCATACATGGCTACTGAGCGGTTTCATCACTGACAAATTCAAAGGCAAAATTCCGAAAGTTGTGGGATCCCGCGTGTGATAGGTGGCTTGAGCTGGACATCAGAGTAAGGGAAAAGCTCTTTGACGACATTTTGCAAGAGATTTCGCAGAAGCAGAACGTATTGCCCTCAGAGCCAGACGAACTTGTTAGCTTTAAAAATACTCTTCTTCGGCGGGTAAACGAGGCGGGGAATAAGAGTTGGTCGTTGATGAAAAGAAGCAAGGCCAAGCGAGCGAGGACGAAGCGGGAGGCAGGGGGGCAGGGGCAGGGGCAGAGGCAGAGGCAGAGACGGGGAAGACGGGGAGACGGGGAGACGGGGAGACGGGGGGGGCGGGGGAGACGGGGGAGACAGGGGAGACGGGTGACAATTTTGGGAGATGTCGAGTTTAAGTACCTAGGTATATCTATAGCTCTTATGTACTCAGATACTAGTATGTATGTAGTAGCACATCTCGCGACCGCGAGTTGCAGCTTAGATTATGTGTAACTATCGAGTATTCAAGAATTAGGGAAGGCATTCAATGCCCAGGGCCTTCGGCCCGCTTGAAAAGCTATGGTTGGCGCCGGTTGCGTTAGTTATCGCCAGAAAGTCCTGCGGGGTCCCTCTTGAGCCCTCGATCGCGGGGTTGCGCGCGCATCGGGATTCAAGCAGTGTCTTAATAAGCCCCTCCACCCCCTCGATCCTCGTTAGAAGTGCACATCTAGGCGGGCAACTGTGCGTTGGGTCCCATTTACCACATAGCTGCTTCTGAAGAAGAGGTGCCTACTCTGTCACCTCGCGGCTGCGAGGTCTCCTCCTCTCCCACCTCCGTGTAGTGTTTGACCACCTCCAGTGGTTAATTGGTTTTGCCTTAGCATTCTCATGGCCAGCTTTCAACCTCTTCCAGTAGTGATCTAGTTCTTCCCGTGAATTCTGAGGTATCTCAACTTATGCCAGTTCCGATCTGCCACCTCCAATGCCAGCTCCAATTTGTTCATATGACGAATTTCGATTGTCATCTCCAATCAATGCCAGCCCCAGTCCATGCCACCTCCAATATTGCCTATTACTTCCGCCCGCTGCCCTCCCTCTCTCCTCCACCGCTCCTCCACCCCCTTCTTCCCCAGATTATTTAATAGGTAAATTTATGGTTTAACTATAGAGTTCCGTTGCTCAGTATCATTGATTTTTGGTGGGGAGGGCGGTTGCCATGAGTCAGTCAGTATTATGGGTCAAGGCTATCGACCAATCAGACTGCAAGAGTTCGTTAATCTAATAGTAGATAGTAGACCCCAGTTCTTGATAGAGGCGCGCTAGTCGATTCCGAAGAATTCTAGAATAGATCACGCGCTTAAACGACACGCCTAACCGCCCGATGTCAATCGATCAATTCAATGCCAGTCTCGCTATGAATCATTTTAGCCTGCCACCACAATTTGCACCTTGGTAGTCCTTAGGGACCCGTTACGTAGACTCACTCACGGGGGTGTGGCGACCACGGGGTATGGGGATTTATGGTTTGTTTCCTTCCACAGGACAGCTAAATTGATAAAAACAAGTCAATTCGGAATAGCACATAACCTTCAAGCCTAGCTCGAGCCTTTTTGTTTTGTTTTGTTTTGTTTAACCCATTAATACAGCCTGGCTCAGGCCTGACGAATGAGAACAATAGATAAATAGATAAATAGCTTCTCTCGAGTTCAAGAGCGAGTGAGCACACAGAGACCAGAACGGTGGTAAGTGAGAGTTGTATAGAATAGAAGTTTGTGGTTGAGGCGCAATTCCGAACTTTATTTGTCATTTTTCCTCCTGTTTCACTTGGAGATTTATATAGAACCAAGAATTTGGTGATATCATACAAGTTAACTTGCATAAGTGTGTAGCAGCTGCGTTTCGGCTCCCTGGAACCACAAGTTGATCCATTGGATCAAAACGGGTTGCATCGGCCTTAAACAGGTCACAATCAGGCGCCTCGGAGGCTATATATAAAAGTCTTCAAATCCTCAGGCATAGATCCTTCAACACACAATCAACTTAGCGATACGTCCACACATATAAATATCTCCAAAGATTTATTATACAGACCTTGATCCCCGAGAATAAGTCTGTTCCAAGATATCCAAGTCCATCATGGCACCACCGACCGCGCCCAACCGCGAGCATACCAAACAGACTGCCGCCGTCCTTACCGAAAAACTAAGGGGGCAGGCGGCAAAAAGGTGGACGCAAGTAGACGCACTCGATTTCGTGATAAAGGCGGGAGAGGCAGCGAGAAAGTTATCGGAGGCAATAGTAGATGAAGCGAGAAGGATAGAGACAACCGCCACAACGGTCGACGCCGCCGACGCAGCGGGGGTAGCTGCGGCAATCGAGAGTGCCAAGAACGATTTGAAGAGTCTGGATGATATAGATTGGGAGCCGGAGATGCCACCACCACCACCACCACGCCCAAAGGACAAACCCTGGACCAAAGAAGAACTCGATCAACTTCCAGACTACGAATCCCAGCAGGATGTAGTAAGCACATGGAGTTTTGACGGCCGAGTCGAAGCAAGGATAAAGTCGGGATCTGGCCACCGCCTGATCATAGCACACGGGCCGAGAAGGTTCTGTATTTACCGCCTGGTGGCATCAGCCACTTGGTATGGGGAAGAAAAGGATACCGCCACGCTGGTCGAATCCAGGGGGTGGAATGCAAAGGAGTACGACGTCAAGATCAAAGGGATCGCCTATGCAGATACAGAGGGTGCCGGCCCGGAGCTGATGAACCCGGGCAGGTACGGGCCCAAGAAAGGGAGATTTCCAATAACATATGTGAAAATATGGTGGCCAGATCTAGCGGGCGCCGATATGGACAACAGGAGCTTGGATTCCTGCACAACTTGGGAAACGAGGACAGCAGTTCGCAAACTGCTAGGTGCCACGATAGCGGACATACACATATACAGGGCTGCATTAGCTTTCGAAGAATCTGCCAATAAATTTAAAGTCATCGAGGAGATGAAGAACCAGGAGGCGCTTGAGGCGCTTGAGTGTGAAGAGGAGGAGCTCGAGTGTGAAGAGGAGGTCACAAACGAAATAAGCTGGCTCAATGACAGTACACAAGTTGCCCTCATTTGTTTTTTGGTTGTTTCGGGATACAAGACCGTAGTTTTGATTTCCGCGATTCTAGAACTCTACCTCCCGCAAGTGAAGAAAGTTTTTTGTAGTTACAAAGAGTTGATTACTACCCAATTAAATACCCTTTGATCTTAGTATGATTACAACATATATGGTTCAGAAAAGAACATAAAGCGCAATTTTGTTACAAAAAACATTATCAGAAAAAATAATAGAAAAACAGTTCGATTATGCGCCATGTCAAAAGACGAAGGAAAATAAAACTAAACTTGATATATCCGCCGCGCGCATAATCAAAGTTAAAGAGAAGCAGGTAGTGTATCAAAAACCACCAGCACCAAACCCCCCCCCCCCCCCCACCTCAAATCTGCGTCGGGTAAAGACCGGCCATGGTGCTTAAGATAAGATTCTACAGTTTCGGTAGACTTGACTCATGATCAGAACCATCCTTAAAAACGTCAGCAAGGGTTAACAAAGCATCCAGAACTACACGCACTTGCCTCTTACTATTATTGATGTTGGTACCCATGAAACCCTGACCCGACGTTTACATTATCAGCGCAGTGTAAAACCACCGTGGTCCCCCGTATATTTGACTGCTCGTGTTTGTGGTGTGACTGAAATCATCTGCCTGCTCTTCTTCTATCCCGCAACGCAATGCGTGTATACAAGTACAGACTACTGAGTGGAGGGGCTCAGTCTAACCAGAGTAGGCATTCGTCTATCTAACGTGCTCATTCCCTGGTACTTCGCCAGTGCAGGCGTTCGTCTATCTAAGGTGCTCATACTCTGGCGGTTACTTCCTGGAAGTAAACCGGGGGTTAGCCCCTACGCCAAACGCATACACCATTGGATACAGAACAACATATCCAATCCTCTGAGTACGAATAATAGCAATGTGCTAATGGATGAGGGAAATTTAAAACTTACTTACTCGGGAATTCCATCTTAGAAGAGTGATTTAGCCCTTATCTTCAATTCCTACAACCTTGGTAGCCTTCCAACGATTGTATTGTTTAGGCTCTGGCCATATTTTGAGGTGATCGTGGGTTGTGTCGAGGAAGTCCTTAAGATCTAATAGTACTGCTTAAACGCCCCTTCCCTGAGATAACTTGGGGTATGGCGGAGTTGGAGAGGCGTGGTCGATAATGAAGAGCGAGAGGAGAGCGAGCATGAGTGATTGAGTGAGTGCTTGACCCAGGACTCCTCCCAGCTTATACCTTCCCAGTCTCGATCGAATGGCTGTGAAGATCCGGCGCCGAGCCTGTTGCCTAATCTCGGCCACCAGCTCCTGTGAGCCAACCAATACCTGGACTACATCCCTTCGCCTGTTCATGCTAAGACAACATGACGGCGCCGGGCCGTGATAAACGAAAAACTGCATCCTTAAGCTGCCATGCTGACCCCCTACAGTAGAGTTGTATGGGAGATCTATTATTTGATAAGAGAGATAACAGGAATCTGTTAATAGTTAAAGCCAGCTCTTTTTAATAGACCACTCGGCACCCCCTCACTCGAACAGTTAACGTAGAAAAGAAAGATCAGCGGTTTAAGTGGCTTTAGTATCGTGGGTTTCCACAAGTAAGCGTAAATTCTGGTTGCAATCATCAAAAGCGCACCCCCCCCCCCCCACAATTACAAGGAGATGGAGCAAAGGAATCTGAGATATGAATTCTCCGGTAGTGATAGTACCTAAAACTAAAATTTCAGTTCGAGAGTGCGACTTTGAAATTTTAATGTTGTTAGGTGGTTTGTATGATTACCATCTCAACGCTCGCTTACTTGTGGAAACCCGCAATACCTCTTTTCAATCAACCATGATTGACTGTCCGACAACCTTTTAGCACTGCCAGCCGACATCCGCTGTTACCTTCTACAGTTTATACAGCGGTGGATAATAAGTCATCGGACGGAACGCCACTGAAATACGCGTTCGTAGGCGAAATAAAGAAACTAAATCTTTATAGCAGATAGAGCTCGAAATACTAGAGGTTTGGGGAACGAAACGAGTCTGAGAATGAAATTGGGTAGATCGGTTCTATAGTAGCATCTTTGCGTTTATTAATCATATCCATTTTTCGGTATGGCTCGGGTCCCTTAAATAAGTAAGTAGTATCTGAGCACATAATGATTCATTGTTAATAAGCCTGTGGTCGTTTAGTAACGGGGCACTTGCCTGGTATCGCCCAAATTCGGGGGACTACCTTTTTTAAAAAAATTTCCTCAACACCAAGGAATAACGTCAGCTTTTATGGACTTGTAGACATGCTCATGAAGCTTTATGGAAATAATTCTGAAGGCCATTGGTGATTGTATTATTGAGCGACAAAATCCCAAAGAGCATGAGATTGGTTGCTTCATGCATTAAATCCTCACCACAAATCGTGATTCTACTGGAGTGGCAAACCTAAACAATTTACTACTTTATCAAATTAAGACAATAAAACTTCAAAAAAACATATAATGATTTTTAAACCTATATTTATATTCCGATAACTTCACAAGAATATTGGGAGTCTGTTTTCCCTCCAATCATTGGGTGAAAGTTGGCCGCCCCGTTACCAAGCGACCTTGGGTTTACTATTACCAAGAAACACAACCGAGTGATAGCTCATGAATATGAGACGTGTGCCAGGGCAGCCCACCATTTACCTCCTACGTACCCGCTCTTGGACAGCACCGCAGGCAGGTGCCTCGGATATTGGTTATTGCTAAGATTGCGGTGAGCGTCACGGGGTGGTGGATCTACAAAGGATGCGCTTGGCGCTAATGCACCCCTTGGGTTCCTGCGGCGATTCTCGTAATCCCTTTCTTGCGAGGCTAGACTGGGTAATAGGTACCACTGTTTGAGGAGATCGGTCTTCTGTTACCATGTGTTCAAGAAATTAGCGTAGATCATCTTGTAATAAACGTACTAACTTTGATTGATGTATTAATTATTAAATTTGCTCCGCAAACTATTCCAGTGATGATAGTAATTGCATATGTCTTTGGACGAAACTTCGGAATAGGCTTTGGCTTCGTATCTACTCAATGAACGTTCAACAGTTCTCAACCATCTCATAGTATGTTTGGGAGGGCGGGAGGGGTAAATTAGACATAAGGGCATGGTTTACATCTTTTTATTATTCTATACTCCGAGATTGTGATCCAATCCTAAGTTCCGCATGCCTGTAGAATTACCAGTTTCCATTTGAGCAGATTTCAGTGCTTATGTCGTACCCTGAAGCCAAGCTCGTTGGTTATGAAGGGAGAATCCGAACCGGATGTCGAGTGATCAGATATGAGTATAAAAAAAACATCCTGCATAGGGGCCCTGTTGCATAAGACCCTGCAGACCCGTCGATGATGGACTTAGAGATCTGTTAACGTTGATATAGTTTTAGATATTCGTACTCTCGGATGTATGTTTATGCAGATTAAGTACTATGCAAACCTCGGACGGAATTTAAACATTGTCGGGGATGAAACACTCCTCTAAGAAAACCCCTGGGCATGAGTATGTGAAGCGTAGGCTATCCTTGCAGCTCTGTATGGTGTGTCGAATTGCTCATCGTTGAACTTTGGTTAGGTTGCGCCTCATTGAACTTGAAGAATCTAGAGAAATATGGTAGTGCGCATTTTCATCCACTGCACCGGCAGTTATGTCATGATTATCTACATTCATTAGCAGATTGTGCGTATCATCTCGGAAATGATACCATGTAGCAATTAAGGGGTACATGGGTGATAAATGTAAAAAAAAAAAAACATATGAAGGCTCATACAACAACAACCTCTATAAATCCTGGTTTTCCATTATGTGTTCTTGTTCTCGCCATCAGCTCTCTCATTCACACTTCCATACTCACCCACAGTCTTTATCTTACCGCAACTCACAACCTTCTCAACTCCCACCAACACCAACAAACCACCTCCATACTAAAATGCGTCCCTCCACTGTTTTCCTTTTCGTCTTCGCCCTCGCTGCTACGGCTTCCCCTCTCAACAACCGCCAGACGGTCGCCTCAGGCAACGATGGCTCCGGCGACCAGAGAGTCGGTAATGCCGGCCAGAACAGTGGCAGCGCTGCAGCCAACAAGGGAAAGATCTCTGGCGACTACACCGTCGAGCAGGGCGCCCAGACCTGCGGAAACGCTCAGCTTAACTGCTGCAACAAAGTCGAGAAGATGGGTGATACCAACAGTGCCGGTGTCTTGGGTAGTGTCTTTGGTAGCGGTGATGTCGGCGTGCAGTGCACCCCTCTGAACGTGCCTCTTTTGATCGCTCGTATGTACCCAGGGTTCCCGGAGGTATTACAAGGTTTCAGACTGACAGTTACGCAGTTCAGGTTCCTATCAACAAGGCTTGCGACGCAAAGGCCGCTTGCTGCCAGGGAGACAACAATCAGGTAATTTATTCCCACTTGACTCTTACTCTGGTGATAGCTAACTTTGACATGATAGAACGGTGTTGCCAATGTTGGATGTGTTGCCCTCACCTCCCTCATTTAGATAGCGGTTGCAGTATTTTAGAGAGTTGGATGGTCGACTTCGCCGAAGTAGATTATTATATTCGGGTCCTGTTCCTAATTTATATATATATTTTCTTCTCTTTGTTTAAAGAGTTTTATAAAGTTCATTATAAATTTTAATTCTTAGCACCTCATAATTACAAAGTTTGGAACATATTGACTGGTGTTTCCTCCTACTATTTTTTGCACAATTGCCATTTGTATTTGGCGCGCGATTCCGAAATACGTGTACAGCCCCTCATCAAAAGTGTTCGTGATTCGGATTTAATGTGACATGTCCGGCTCAAGTCAGGAATCAAGTGCCCATTGAAATTTTCAAAACCTCAACACAGCAACAGTCAGTGGTGGTCAAAGTCAACATCAGACATTCATGGTATTTTTACCCCCTGTCACTCACTAACTACAATTATATAGATACACTTTACTTCCTCAATTTGACCGCAAAATCTGGTAAGCCACATTACGCACTGACCAACATTGATGTGAATCACGAATATTTTTGATGAGTTACTGTATGTTTCATGACTGATAGCCATCAATCCTTCATTCTAAGAAGGGAGGTTGTTGAAAGACAATGATGGAATATTCACCTGATGCGTTCAGCATATATAGCACTGAACATATGGCAAATGAATCTCCTCTGAATCTGATAGACTCGTTCATAAATCTGCACACATGTGTTAAGGTTCAATGATAATTTGCATAGTTGCGCTAGAGTATATGATTCCCCGCAAATAAAAGGTCTGCATCCCTGTGCAAGTACTTTAGAGCGTGTCAATGCCTAAGAAGCACTTGTTAAATGTTGTATACCTTTCACCATAACGGGCAGTTCTCTCTAGAGGACATGTTGCCGCTCCTAGTATCAGATTCTGAGGGGATAATCGATGCACGCCCAAACATAAATATAGCACGCAAGGGCCATATAACATTCCCGAGGAAGATTCGATATTTTGATGAGAAATCTAGCAGATCTCGAGCTTTTTATTGAAGGAGTAAGGGTAATGAAAATTGAAGTAAGGCGGATCCAAGCTGCGCGTTCCAAGTTTTAAGATTGGCAGGTATTGTACCAAGGAGTACACGAACATACGAATCCTCATACCTATATCGCGCTCGCCCTACTCAACAAAACCTTTATAAGCTCCGCAATATTCTCCTCAAATATCATCTTTCTTTCCTCACCATTCTCTTATCGCTACCACCACACTCATTTAGCATTCAAATTATTTTAATATTTCTCCATTTTTTATCACCGCATATATCCACCATGCTTGTCTCCAACCTCTTCGCTTTCCTTGCGCTTACGCTTACCGCCGTCTCCGCCTCTCCTCTTGCAGTCCGTCAGACCACCGCTTCCGGTAATGATGGTTCCGGTGACCAAGATGTTGGCAACAAGGGACAGAACTCTGGTAACGCGGCGGCCAACAAGGGCGCCGTAAAGGGTGACTACACTGTCGAACAGGGTGTCCAGACCTGCGGTAACGCCCAGCTCAACTGCTGTAACAAGGTCGAGAAGAAGGGAGACACCACCAATGCAGGTCTCCTTGGGAGCGTCTTTGGCAGCGGCGATTTGGGTGTACAGTGCACCCCCATTAATCTTCCAGCCGTTATCGGTGGTATGTATTTCTCTGTTTTGAGCATTCGATACAGCGCAATTAGAAGCTGACATAATTCCCCACCCATCAGTCCAGGTCCCAATCAACAAGGCTTGCGACGCAAAGGCTGCTTGTTGTCAAGGGGACAACAACCAGGTAAGCTTCCTTTCCCATTCCTCTCGCCATGCACATACTAACAAATACAACAGAACGGTGTTGCAAACGTTGGATGTGTTGCTCTTACGTCGCTTATCTAGCCTACGAGTCGGTCATGGTGTGCAAGGTGTGAACGGTGTGCGTGCCCCAAACAGATTGTCTCAAATATCCCGAATTTTTCTTGTGTTTTTTTCCTTTTGTATTGGGCGAGACAACTGCAAAGGCCTGTTATTTTAAACGTTAGATTTTGTTATAGCGGATCTTGTTGATTCTCTTGAAGGGTAGCAATATAGACAATCTCTAAACCGAGAAATTATTGTTCCTGGAACGATGCGTAGTGAAACCGAGTGACAATCCATGCCCAAGCGCAGTGATCATGAAAGGAAGGCGGTGATCGTACCATAAGCGGAAGTTAATCACTTAGTGCCCCCCCCGTCCGATAATTGGTTTTGGCGCAGGCACGCGCCCTTACATGAGGTCCACATGTTTTCGCTGCTGATGTTCCGATTTCATAAATCTCAAACAGCATAACCGTCCTCGTGGGTCGGGAGAAAGGTTTCCTTTTTCCGCAACGGTCAAACTCCGTGCACATACGCATATCTATTTCCCTGTCTAGGATGGAAGTAAGGACTGTTCCAGTTCAGGATGTATCGTGGTTTATGACCAGGTGCCTTTCATATTACGGCGCTCAAATAGCTTGAACTTGTGTTAAAAGTAAAAGTATTTCTAGACCTTGGATGAGGTAATGATAGAGAGTAACGAAACGAAGAAATCCTCTTCGGGGAACAAGTCCTATACCACACTGGGCAATCACTCGGCCGTCTTCCCAATGCGTGTTTAAAGCCACTAAGAATATCGAATCCTGTATTGCAATCGTAGTTCAGATCAAACTACTCGTGATGTAATTAGCCCAAGTATTAATTCCGGCGAGTGATTTCGTACGTACCTACAGTGGGGCCAGAAAATCAACTCATCAAATGAATGCAGACGACCGTTGCATTTGACGATGAGATTAGTACGCATCCCCAAACAACCTAAATTGTGGTATGCAGGTAGGTATGTCAGCCCCCGCAACACCGGCTCTGGCATGATTCGCGCTGCATAATCTCCTTTAGTCGTCTGCAAACAAACATTCAACCGTAGAACAACAGAAAACAAGCTCCTCCATATATCGACCTGTAGACCTAAACTTTGTATATAAGTCTTCAATATTCCCATATTGCACTCCCCTTCTCATCTCATCATCACATCCTCACATCCTCACAGCTTCACATCTTCACATCCATTCATATTCACAATCTCCAAGTCCCCTAAACCAGATCCTTCAAACCTCAAGCTCTTCATTCAAAATGCAGTTCAGACTCTTCGCCCTCTTCGCTACTATCGCTCTCACTCTCGCCTCCCCCCTCCACATCCGCCAAGACAACAACGACAACAACGACAACAACATCATCGCTGGCAACGATGGGTCCGGGGACCAGCTAGTCGGCAATTCCGGCCAGAACGCAGGCAATGCTGCCTCCAACTCCGGCAACGTCAAGGGTGATCTCACCATTGAGCAGGCCACCCAGACCTGCGGTAATGCCCAGCTCAACTGCTGCAACAAAGTCGAGAAGAAGGGCGATACCACCAGTGCAGGGCTCCTCGGGAGCGTCTTTGGCAGTGGTGACTTGGGCGTCCAGTGCTCGCCCATCAACGTGGCCGCCTTGGCCGGTAAGATATCCATAGTGAGAATCGGATGCCTGAAGTCGCATACTAACTGGGTGTCTGTACAGCGCAAGTACCGGTCAACAAGGCGTGTGATGCCAAAGCTGCCTGTTGCCAGGGAGATACCGTTCAGGTATTTATTCTTTTGAGTCTATCATTACCATATCAATGCTAACACCTTATCTAGAACGGACTTGTCAATGTCGGGTGCCTCGCCATTGCTTCCCTCCTCTAGAGGATCTTTATATTTTCATTTCCCTCGCTCTTATAATATGGTCTTTTCTTTTTATCTCAGGGGACACTTGGTCAGAAGTACAGGGTGATAATTTGGTTATAACAGTAATTAATGTGTTTGTAATTGGATAAAGGAGCGGATAGTAGTTAGTTAGCAAGATCGGAGTAATAATAAACCACACTTCATCTCGAGTAAATGCCCAATCCCATCTCCCGCATCTGCTCAGATCTCCACTTGAATTTCCATGCATTATTTTCGTCGAACTCACTTTTTCATCCAAGACAAGAATTCATTAGTCGATGTGACATGTCGAAGAAATGTCACTTGCAACAAACACCTGTGTATCATAATTAATCAGTCAACCAGCTCTTAGTCACAGCAGTTGCAAGCGATTTCTGGGGATCTATCCCCTCGTAGGTTGAAGCCCGTTCCCTTCCCCGCCAGGCAAACAAACCAGACTTGGCTTGCACATCGATTACACTGCCGATCTCAGCCGATTATAGCAAGATCACCTGTCACAGAGTTTGACAGAATGCAGACAAAGGAATCCGAACGAAGGGATCCCGAGGTTCAACCGTTCCTCAACACCGGCGGGCCCACTTTCATGTGCATGTCTTGCAGCATGTAGGAACGCTGAACGATATCTCCGAATATGCAAGGGTTGCTATATGGAGAGGGGGGGTGAGGTTGACATACATGCACGCTAGAAGCATTCATGTGCTGTCACTCGAACTAGGGGTCTTGGCGCTGACTCAATTGTCTAAGCCACCACGATGTTTATTGCAAACGACACAACCAAATTCAAGTAGCCGGAATTTGGAAGGACGCCTATCTCCAAAACGCACACAGATCAATACAGATCGCTCACAACTAACCCTATAAAGAATCTCATAGTATCCTACATTTAGGACAGCCTGTCCCAGGAAGAAGAAACCAATCACAGTCCCCGTGCTTCCCTCGATGCTCGCCATTATGATCGAGAGTCCACAGATGTGTTTCGACGGAGTGGGGAATTATTTAACATAAAGACTCAGAAAACCCCCGGAGGCGCAACCACACTCTACCAGGGCGGGAAATGCATCAATGGATACATTGCCCACGTACGCGCGTCAAGTAAATCCATCAATTGACGCACAAGCTGTCGTGAGCTGTGTAAACTCGTACGGTCGATGCATTATTGACTTTTCCCTACATGCAATTTTTACACTTTAATTCGTTGCGCCTCAATTTACTATCGAACTATATCCACTGATGGCTTATACGGTAAAATGCGGGGTCCTCAAGCTTAATACTCCAGGTTCGATCCCGACAATGTATTTTTTTTTAAAATTCTATCTCTGACTCTCAAGTAATGTCAGCAGTAAAATCGTAAAGTGGGACTGGGGATGCATTCGCCGATGTATGATATGGAGGCATGATGAGGATGCATTATCACTACACATTTCCCGACGTAGTAGAGACAGAGAAGAAACCGCGGCCACCAATAGGCAGTGCGAAATTCAGCACTCGAAGCTATGTCTACATAACCATACGATGGAGTAGGCCTCACTGGGGATGAAGGAGGCCTAAGTGGATGGTACGTATGCCACCGCTATAGTTGTTTACTTTGAACTGGCTTTGGCTGGAAGCCAGGAGCACTGCGCAGTGCGGTATTGTTATCGTGTTGATCCATTTGAAAGCATCACTCGACTGCTAAGGACTTGAGTCTTGGCAGCAATAATCCCCGGTGCTCGAAACATCCCCAGCTCGCCACAAAGACATCTCCCGATTTGTGGCTTTGACTGCAAAAAGGAGATATTGCCGATTTGCTGTCCCGCCCTGGACCAAACGTTGCAATCGCTGCAGGGACGCTAAGCAAAGAGGCAGTCCCGGCACCCCGAGGCCGTCTTTTGTTGATCCCTCAGCAGTACCTACTCCTTGGTCCCGCTTCCAAGGTCCCGCTGCCAAAGTGTTCCTTTATATGGGATCAAAGTGGAGCAAAGTTCTGGATATATAAAGAAACTCGGGGCTCGAGCCGTCCCACTACGTCCAAGACATGTTCCTGCCCCGCTTTCTCCTTCACCCCCGCAGAAGACCCAGAACCGGGAAGACCAAACAGTCGGTAACTTGTTGAGCGATTATTTACGAAGAATCTACAAATATCCGAGTATATGTGAGGTCCGTTTGGCTACTCTCTTTTAACGGGTAATAGAGTAACTGGTTATCAATCTTGCTGCAAAATATCGGAGGGGGCCGGCGGTGCCCTGACGTTTGGTCATCTGGGAGGCGGTATGTCTAAAGCCCCAGCCACAATCCTTACGTCTCGATGATCGACACGTAATTTCTGCAGGCACCGCATCTACTGATCGTCAAGAGCTAGCTCTAGGCATAGAACACAACTCCTTAGACTGTCTATTCCAGTTGTGCCCAAGGGTATCCTTTCAGGTATATGCGCTGGTAAGAGCGTAGGCCCCTTGCTTCGTTTGTCTGGCATTCAAGGTAAACCGGGGATCTAAAAAGCTAACGTCGGGCTGCTTATCGTCGTGAGACTACATCTACAGTATTGTAAATTAGACCCACGCTAGCGAGAACCACTAGATCTGAAAGATAACTCGCGTCAAAAGAGCAGGTAGGAGATGGGGAGGTATAAGGAATTGCCTGTATCCTCCCTGGTTCACATACTTTTCACTTCTCACACTCCGCCCTCTCTCCACCACCGCTTTCCTTTGATTTAATGACCTCTCCACCCTAGGCCTCGGTGCCGCCGCTCTCCCGCACTACCCCACGACCACTGCTTCCCAGATGCACCGCTCCCCAACAGTGGTCTCCCCCGAACACCCGCACCGGCGGCACCAGCACCAGTAGCCTGCCTGTTGTCGGTGCTCTCAGCTGCTGCAACACGGTCGGGGAGAAGAAGCGCAGGACGACATGCTGGGGGTACTGTTTGGGTGCGGTGATGCGGGCGTGCAGTGCTTGTCGGCTAAGGTGGCGGCGCCCTTGAGGGTGTGTTGCGCAGTCTTTGCTCATCTATATAGCACTGAGCGTTGGTGGCCTTGGTATTGTTGCTGGTGTCTGTCCGTGCTTGGTCTGGCAGCTGGTGTTTTGCTTTTGTTGTATATATACATATGTGTAATAGCGCAGTAGTAACAAATAGTACTGTAGTAACGGCAATAGTAACAGTCCCAAACGGGGGCAATAGTAGCAACATGACCGGGGGTGGGGGGGGTGGATTTCTCATTACGTTACTAAACGTCACTAGCGCGGGCAGGCAGCCAGTCACAGGCAGTGATCATTACCAGGGCACCTATCATTACCAGAGCAGTGATCACTACCAGCGCCGTGATCGCTGCCAGAGCACCTATCATTACCTCGCCTCGCAATATTCCCAACCGGTCCGACCATTGATCCGGTCTCGCCGTTGTTGCAAGACACAGCCTCTGCCTCTGCTGCTTCTTCTTCCCCGCAACGGGCATGCAGGGCCGGGTGTTGCACCAGCAGCAGCAGCAGCACACCAGCAGCACCTCCTCCTCCACCACCCACTGCACCTCCACCCACTGCACACACCACGTCACGAGAGATATCGATTCTGGCCAGACCCCTCTCTCTCTCACTGTTCTTGCTTGTTTCTGCTCTCCTACTCTCCTGCTCTCCTGCTCTCCTGCTCTCCTGCCCTCCTGCCCCCCCCCCTCTCTCTCTCTCTCTCCCTCCCCCGCTCTCCATAAAACAAACATCGACTCCCGCACACAGATTACACAGTGCAGGCAGACACTGGACGGATAAGCAGAGACACCAGACGATAAGCAGATACAGATACACACAGAGACACAGTCACAGCCACAGACACAGACACAGACACAGACACAGACCACAGACCACAGACCACAGACCACAGACCACAGACACACTGATGGCCCCGCGACCGTACGAAAACAACTTTAGGGTGCGCCTGAGCAAGACGGGCAACTGCCCAGCGATATACGCAATCTCGTCGGGGCCGCAGAAGGGCGTGCACATGCTGAGGTGTGTTTGCCCCCCCAATCTCGCCCTTGTGTTCCATCCTTCTCGATACACACACACACACTCTCTCGCTAGATTCTCTCTTCCACTCTCTTACCCCTACCCCTCACAAACCAGAACACTAACCCCCGCCGCAGCACAGAGCCCCTCCCCCCCTCGATCCAGTACATGTACCGCCACCCCATCAACATCCACAGCACCTTCCTGGACGTGACGGGCGACTTTCTGCGCCGCCGCTTCGACAGCATCGAGGCTGCCCAGCGCTGGATCGACGAGATGGACCGGTCGCCGTCGCTGCTCGCCGACCAGCTCGCCGCCTCGCTGTCGCTGTCCATCAAGCCCAGTCTTGCCGCAACGTCGCGCGAGAGGCGCAGGGACCCGGTCTACAAGGGCCCCGGGGGAGGTTCCGGTGCGGGGGCGGGGCGGGGGCGGGGGCTGCGGGGATGGGAATGGGCATGGGCATGGGCATGGGCATGGGGGGGCTGGGAAAGGTGGGGGCGTTTAGGGTGGCAAAGAAGGTGGAGGGCAGGTACAGCAGGAGCCACACGGGCGCCGTGGTGAGGAGGCGGAGCGATGGGGATGTGGCGGGGGTGGTGGGGCTGGAGAGGCTGGAGCGGGGGATGGCCGAGGTGGCGATGAAGGATTAGCGGAGCATCACGGTGGATGGGCGTTTTCTCTTTTGTGTTTGTGCTTGGGGGTGGCTTCTGTGTGCTTTTACATCTGCAGTGCGTTTTGTGTTTGATACCAGCTATCGCTTTGTAGCTCTCTTTCTTCCTTTTCCTTGCTTCTCTTACATCTCCTTGTTTACTATACATGTTTGGTTATATCCTCCTAGATTGGCATATGCATCGATATCACCTATAACCTCACGCAGCTAGACCGTGTCCCCTCCCCATCTCGCCCCATCCCCATTGGAGGTCTTTTGTCTTGTCACTTGTATCCCCCATCCTGTCTTGTCTTTGCGTTGCCCGTACGTAATCAGAGACAATCAAAATCAGACCAAAACCAGCTCTGTCGTCCACTCTCACGCACTGTCCCCCGAACTTGACACGCACGGGAGACGTAGCACTAACACGGGACCACGAACGGAACGCAGCCGTCGGCAATCAACAGACCGCACCTCGCCACTCCACGGGCGGGAGTCAGCTGGGCAGGCAGTATCGATACGGTGCTACAACGTAATCAACATCGTCTAACGCTACATC
The DNA here is from genome assembly GCA_024713855.1 of Morchella sp. 2016-41. Classification (NCBI taxonomy): domain Eukaryota; kingdom Fungi; phylum Ascomycota; class Pezizomycetes; order Pezizales; family Morchellaceae; genus Morchella; species Morchella sp. 2016-41. The sequence continues at coordinate 2,013,418 of JAMGZD010000002.1, read as the reverse complement.
TATCTCCGCCGCCGCAGCCACAGCCACAGTAAAGGAAAGGCCGTACTAATGACCGCCGACACCGGCAGACCTCGTCACGTCTGGACGGGCTCTAGCGTCCAGGAGGATATATAGAAGCGCCGTGTCGCCGCTCCGGGTGGGCTGTCGGTGGGCGTGGAGGAACAGCATTCTCGAGATATGTACATGTATACTGCAAACCTTCCTGCTAGAGCACCTAGCTAGCTATGTGGCGTGTATATATTGGTAGACCCGAAAAGGGTGCGCGAAAAGCAGCTCTGGATGTATACATGGGAAGGTCAGGGGGGCCTTCGTTCTGAACATCCATGTACGTATACTGCGCTGTAATCTGGGGGGGGTATATGTGACATGACGCCGGGTGTGTTTGGAGTGATAGTACACGACGGGTCCCCGCTCTCCCAAAAACTGGATGACCATGGCGCTGGGCCCATGTTTTCCCGGGCAAGGTATCGAAATCAAAGCGGGGACGCAGTGCCTACTGAGTAAGACTTGGTATGGAGTCCTACACAAGACCGCGCGCGTGAGCTGCATTGCACAACCACCTCGGGCGTCATCGTGATCACGACATGTAAGGCATCAGCCGTGGCCTACCTGTCCCACCACCACCACCACCACCAAGTACCTCGTGAATCACATGGCGTGCATCATCCCTCCACATCTACATGGTAGCATCAGCATCTTGGCGGCTCCCACGCACCATCCGAGTGATGGCGAGTGACGGCGGTGTTTACTCTGCAGCACTTGTGCGCTCGATATCTTCCTGGTCACGTGTGGCCGAGGTATCGGTTCAAATGTTAATCTTGGAACCCTTTTTCTTTTCTTTTTTCTTTTTTGCACTTTCTCCACTAGCTATCTCACTACCATGACCTCCTCTCGAATACCCACCCAACGCTTTCCTCAACAGAACCGCCGCAGGTCCTTGCGTGTTGAACGCCCCAACAACAACTACCACCACCCCTCTTGGAAAAACAAACAGAGACAAAAGAGTCTGGTACGGCCCAGGATGTCCACATTGTCACCCACCGACTGCAGTAGGTAGTACGGACTACATTTAGGCCATAGGGTGCTAACGTAAGCCCAATACCATACCGATCCTGCACGATGTTCCATGAAAGCACTCCCTCCATGCAAACGTGATCTTCTGCGAGTCGTCGCTATTCAGCGGTTCAAGCATCGGCCACAAAAAAGTATCTACGCCGGCGGTGTTGGTGTGATGTTCGGCAACCCCCCCCGCCCCGGCCTAAACACGATCCCTTTTGACAGTGCGGGCCATCAAACGGTGCTCTCTGCGGATATCCCACTAGAAGGACTCCCAGGATATAGAAGAGTAAACGGCTAAACCCCTTGTCGGCTTTCTTCCCCCAAATCCTTAATATCTGACTTTGGTTCGGCCGCGTGGGCCCTGAGGACTGCGATATCCTAATATGATAAGCCATTGTTAGCATTATGACCTAACTATGTATCTCCAACTGGTTATATCAAGTGCTTACTTTATCAAGTCGATGGAACTCTTTCCGCGTAATATGCGATCTGACTAGTAGAGCTGGCTTGTGGTAAATAAAGCCCTTGATCTTGCCAGTAGCCCTGAAGCTGGCGGCAACCGACAAACCGACGAACAACGGCGTTCACGCTGGACGTTCTGCCCAGGTGGTTGCTGTAGCTGTGGGAACGGTAAAGAGGGTAAGGTTTTTCCGCTGTAAAGCCGCCTTCTGTGACCCCGCCCCCCTCCTATACTTTGTTCACGTGTCTTCCATGGTGTGTAGGTAGCTAGGTTTTCTGAATACTGCCATTCCGCCGCGGGCCTAATACGTCTCAGACGAACGAAGGGGTATTGTGGTGGTTGTTGAAGGAACGCTAACCTCTGTCATGTGAAGCGAAACATTGTTTGGAGACGCTAGGCCATACGGGGACTAGCGGTGGGTGGCTGAAGGAATAGCCACATCCATCCATACGAACGCTGCCAAACCACCCGCCACAGTTCTTTGGTCGTAGAACGATCGTATATCGAATCGCCTGCTCGCGTGGCCTATTTGACGATCTCACTGATTCCTCATGGCTCTAGGTATGATATCTTGAGTTGAAAACGAAAGCCCAGAGTGCCAGGGTTAGGGTTGGGTGCTTGCAAGATCGGGAAAAACTTGGAACTGACTGACCTCCGGATTATCACACACGCATACACTGTCATAACCCAGGGTCTTGGGTTGCTAGTGTTGTATCATGATAGTCGCTGGCTGAGCTGGTGCCACCCCGGGACCTGATCATTCGGCGAGCGTGATAAGATGGTCCCAATATTAAGCCCGGGCAGGCAATTCCGGTTTTCTGGTAGCTGCGAACGATTCACGTTGAATAAGCCCTTTGCGCAGGAGGCTTCCAGATTCCCTGTAGCTTGGCAGTATAGGGATTTTCGTTGTCAAAAACTGAGCCTGATATCGATGTTGCTTGCCACTGATCGGCGTTACCCAGTTTTTGGTGAGAGAAGAAATCCAGCCCCAAAGTAAATGGATTATTTTCACCATCGACATTGGTGCTAAATTCTTAAAGATTTGATATAAAATTGTTCCCAGGAAAAACATGTCCATTGGGTGATTCTACAAAGGCTAGAAGTACTGGAGGTCAAACTTCGCGATTAGCCCTCTCTCTGGGAGTCAAATGCAAGGCTGGATCTGTAATCCCTTGGTTAATTAATGCCAAGTCTGTCAGAAAAGACTTCGGGTCCCTCTACGCAAAGGCCCTATTGCTAGCTCCCGCATTCCACCCACTGTTGGCGTGAAGATATCTATTCGGGCTGGCTGTTATCTGTCAGGGCTGTAACGCTGCCAAAAGGAAGAGATTTGTTGATGGAGGGGTGACGGGCGTGACCTTCTGCGGATGCGCAAGAAAACCTGGCCAACTGCTCCACGCCACAGTGCTTGAAAGCAGAGGAAGGGATCGATGGCGAACAATCATGGAGTCTAGTATATATAGTGACTTGATCAACGCTGTATGGGGTAGAGGTTCTTTGCGCAGATATGGCTCCAAGCTCTACTTGTATGATTGGTTGACGGGAGGATCGGCGCCAGTCAGATTGCCGAAATTTAGAGCTGGAGTCTTTCCCGCAAAAGGGCTCAATGGTCATGGAGCACTGAAATACGCGCAGCAAGGATGATAAGCTGGGTTGCCGCCGGGCTGGCTTGTAAATAAGATGAACTGTGGTACTCTACAATCATCATCCAATTAAACCGCCCAAAAGACCGAGACAGCGCCTCCGAGTACTTTTGTTCCCGGTCCTAGTCATTCATGAAACATCACTCGCTCCTCTACCTAGCTTGTCCACCACATCTACCCCCGCCATGCGTAGGGCAAGAATGATCTTTGACTTGTAGATGTTTAGTGTGTTCCGGCTCAATCTTAGAACGATTACATAGAGTACATGTAGGCATAATACAGAAAAAGGGTGTGAGTTAATGAATTAAACAAAAAAAATAAAATAAAAAGATGGTTTGTGCGATATATATATATATATATAGCTATGCGCTAGTACTACAGTGCCTACTTCCATCTCCTGACACCATGTCCTGACATCAGGCCGTGTGCTTCTCTCCGAAGGAGGTTTTGGTGGTTTCTATGGCCTCTTGATCTGTTACTCCCTGCTTGAGGGCTCAAGAACATGGTTTTCCAAGATTCTTAGCCTCCGTACCAGCTAGCCATCTAGATTCTTTGGACTCCGGAGCTCTCATTATCATGGTTTCCGGTTATTAAACAAAAAACGCAAAGCACTCATCACCAGTCTATAACGGCGCGAGTGAGAAACTGTGCGCCAAGCCTAATATGTGGAGGATTCACCTTGAGTCTACTCGGTTATAATTTACGTTCATATATGTTTATCTGCCCAGTCAGCATATGGAAGCGGGCAATAGGAGGGCGGCGAGGCAATGTGGGCCGGCGGATACGAGACATGACACACGCAGCACTGTGAATTACATGTAGTGCTTGTCTTCATACAAAAGCATATGCCAAGCATCCAAATCACCACCTGGGTTCTTACAACACACATCTTGAAGAGTCATGGCCCGTATTTCTTATACATGGTCCTCTCATTGTTTTCTATCCTGATCTTTCCCGGTTTGCTGAGGGCACTTTGTGCATGCACGCCCAGGGACATGGTTTCATCGGGTTGCACAAGCCGAGTGACTCACTGTGAACAAAACCCAGACTGGTCATGGATCAGTTGAGTAATCGGAAAAGATTTTGCTACGGTGCAACTCTGGGGGCTTGGGGGCTTTATCGGTGTGCTGTTGTGTGGCTTCGAGTGGTTCTCGATAAGGTGGCTGCCCATATTCTGATATCTTGAGCTTCTCGACGCTCGATGGAACTGGGCTGTTTCGTATGGTCCCATACAGTCGTTCACAGGGTCAAGACTGTGTTGACGGACAGGGATTCCAAGTATGGTAATAGACAGCCAGGCTTCGCTTTTGGAGGATTCCTATTCGTTGAGATCCTATGCCCGTCAACAGCCAGTGTCCGTCTTCACCCCCGTGAGTGACTGTATCCTGGACAGAGCATGATAATGGCTATAGGCTATCTATCTCTGCCTGGCCTGATCTCGGGGCTCCCGGGAGCCGGCCCCCCCCCCCCGGAGAATTATGGCCCCCATAGTCCATTATAAAGCTGCCTGTCCCGGGAACCAAGACGCCGCCAGCCTTATCAAAACTGATAAGTACTGAAAATGGCGTACACAACTCTCCTCTGGACGCTTTTTGCCCTCTTCCTTACCTATTACCTCAATCCTCTGATCCAAAACCTGCTTAACTATCGCGCCAATGCTAAATTTGCCCGCGAACACAACTGTCACCCCCCAAAGGTGCATCTCACACAGAAGGTCTTCCCTTTCAGCCTCGTTGAGGTCTACCAGTTCGCGCGCGCCGCTGCGTCGGGGCGCCACATCAACCATTCCACCTCGCGGTTCCAGCTCTACGGCAACACACGTGTCAGCTCTTCCCCGCTGTTCGTAGGCCGTACCGTTGCTAGCATTGAGCCAGAGATCATCAAGACCATCCTCGCCACAAACTTCGCCGATTGGGAGCTCGGAAATCTCCGCCACGACGCCTTCTCGGAACTGCTGGGCGACGGAATCTTCACGAGCGATGGCAAGGCCTGGGAGCACGCGCGCGCGATTTTGCGCCCGCAGTTTGTCAAGGACCAGATCTCGGATATTGACGATTTGGAGACCCATTTCCAGGACCTACTATCGATTCTGACGGCGCCGGGAGAGGGCCAGGCCGTGGAGCTGCATAAGCTCTTTCTGAGCTACACCATGGACACGTCGACGAGCTCGTTGTTTGGGGAGTCAGTGTTTGCGCTGCGCGGGCGCGGCGGTGACGGCGAGGGCGAGAGTTTTCAGGACGACTTTGATTATGCGCAGTTGGCGCTGGGATATCGGCTTGTGGTGCGGGCGTACAGGGTGCTGTACCGCCCACGCAGGCTGCCGAAGGCGATCAAGCGGATCCATGACTATGTTGATGAGTTTGTCGACCGCGCGATCCAGAGACACAAGGTCGAGAAGAAGGAGAAGGGCAAGTATGTGTTCCTGGAAGAGCTCGCGCAGGCCACACAGGACCGGAAGGTGTTGCGGGACCAGACTCTTAGCGTTATGATCGCAGGCAGGGACACAACGGTGGGTTTGGTGTTGTGGGCTAGGATCTGGATTCTGTTTGCTGACTTCTCTGCAGGCAACCTTACTGTCGTGGGTGTTTTGGCTGGTGTCGAAGAATCCAAAGGTTTGGGAGAAGCTGAGGCAGGAGGTATTGTATGAGATTGGGAAAGGGCTACCAAACTACCAGCAGCTGAAGGATTGCCGGTATCTCAAGTGGGTGATCAATGAAGGTAGTTCAAGTCTCGGCCTCACCCATTCTGTTGAATGCTAACATGCTGCCCACCTAGCACTGCGATTATACCCTGTTGTTCCCATCAACTTCCGTTTCTGCAACAAAAACACCACGCTCCCCATCGGCGGTGGCCCCTCTGGAGACCTCCCTCTCTTCCTCCCGAAGGGCTCCTGTGTGGTGTATAGCGTGTACGCCCTGCACCGCCGCACCGACATCTACGGCGCCGACGCAGACGAGTTCCGTCCCGAGCGCTGGGGTGAGATGACGCCGCGGGCGTGGGAATATCTCCCGTTCAACGGCGGCCCGAGAATCTGTATTGGACGTGAGTTTGCTTTGCCCTGGTCCATGAGTGAGCTTGTTTTTTCTGGGCTGTGGCTAATGTGGTGGTAGAGCAAATGGCGCTGATTACGGCGAGTTACACGATTGTGAGGATGGTGCAGGAGTTTAGGGCCGTGGAGGATGCGGATGTGGCGCGGGGGCAGGTGTTGACGAATATTGGGCTTACGCTGAGTCCTGCGAATGGGACGCCGGTGAGGCTGTATAGGGATGTGGAGTAGAGAGGGGTGCATGCTGTTTTATTCCTGTGATATATGTATATATATCAATGTACATAGATACAGTCGCACCTCACTATCTCGTAGTTTGATATCTGGGATCTCTTGCTGTCTCGTACCCCTTTTTAGCGTGATTGGTTGAAGCTGCAGAAAACGATACTACCTATATAGGCGCCAGAAAAAGAAGGAATAGAGGGCGACCTTGTCAGCCATATATACACCACTTCAGTCAATTCTTTCATTGGCTCTGGGAATAGGCTGCCTCCAAAACTGTTGTTTGCACCCACCTTCATCAGGAAACACTCCCCACAAAAACTTATGGGCTCACAATATTATCTAGAGGAAGCTGGGGGGCCAGCGCTATTCTGCAGTTATTTTTTCTGTTTTTAGCAAAATATATAGACTTTTGAGGAGGATATATGAAAGTTCTTCAGACCTTTTACCCCCATACAAATTGGGTATGCTAAGGCCGGTGTGATTGATGATGATAATTGGTTGCCATTCGTGGCTCCCATATAAAAAATATACAATCACTTGGTTTGCTGAAATCTGTGTTTCCGTTGTTGTCCCGGGTTCGTCGCTGCCCCCAAGTTGCAGTACGCTGATCTGGCTTAAGCTGTCACTTAAATACTGCCAACAGCAACACAAGACATGGTAGCATCGGTCGAGCCTCGCACAATTGAGACACGATACTTGGAAAAGTTGCAAGCTTTTGCGGAATCCTCTTCACCCCTCGCTCCTCTCCCATTAATGGTGAACACCCGGTACTTATTCCTTGGACGGAAGTAAGCGTAGGTAAATACATTCACGTTGCAACCAAAATTTGTATGGGAATACAACCTCAAAAGTGTATTTCTCCACAACCACAAGGAGATGGAACAAAGGAATCTTAAATATGGATTCTCCTCCGGTAGTGATAGTATCTACAGCTAAAATGTCAGTTCGAGAGTGCGACTTTGAAATTTTGATGTTGTTAGGTGGTTTGTATGAATGTTCGGTTACTTGTGGAAACCGTAATACTAGCCCAAGCAGGTTTCTAACGCTTATTTCGATTGGCTCTATGGCTATTCTCAACCATTAAGAGGTGCACGGTCCGGGCTGCGAATTTGACGGGGTGAAGACAGATCCTGTCTGATGGCCAGTGATTTGAGGCCAATAGCAGAGTTAAGTTTGGGGCGCCAAGACTAAATTACTACGGGCACAACCATCAGACAGGACCCGCCAAGATGGCCAAAACCGTTGCCAAGAGGCAAATTGACTGTAGGCTGCGAGACATGCACATGGGCGGTGCACGTGATGCGGCTGAACGCATGCTTTGTGGAGTTGAACTTTTCAACCAGCAGGTAAACATTAAAAACTCGTATGGAGCGTAATCTGAGGAAACAATTTCATGTAAATGGTTATGTATGTACATTTATGTAGAGTATATCGTGCTTGGCGAAAATTTGGGTCTCGCGTCTGCTAGAAGCTCGACATGGATCAGGGACCGTAGTAGCCTCTACCCTAAATTTAGGACATTTGGCTCATCCTCTCTTGCTCCATCAGAGGATTCCTGTCGACGCACGTCCGTTCGAATCGGCTGTGTATGATCAACAAACAACCGTAGGAGGACACAGGATGAATACTGTTCGTGCTACTATGTACCTACATAGCCGGACAACAGTTGTGGCCAATTGTGGCGGAATACTCAATTCCCATTCGCTGATGATGATCGTGTACAGCCACCCAAAATCTGAGATCACCCCCCCCCCCTCAACCAACCTCGCGGTGAAGAGCTTATCCCAAGTTTAATGTCTATCACCCCTAGATCATTGACACTGGCAACAAAATGAGGTACAAAACACGAAAGCTCTCCTACATGACCGGATTCAGTACTGACCAAGCCGGTAGTTTTAACAGAAATCCCTGGACTACTGCCCAGGAGCGATATCTAGATGGACTAAGCGACGAGCATAAAACTCTTTATAAGGAGGCTTCGGTGGAGAATCTTTTTTACAGCACCAGTGCAGCGCAATTCAAACACGAAAGGAGTAGCAAGTCTAGAGCTGCGGCTAAAAGACTTCAGCCCCTTATTGCTGCAATCACCCAATATGGCGGTGCTTTAGATGTTCTCTCCAACACTTCTACCCCGTTCTTCTCACCCATCTGGGGGGGGTTGCGGGTTCTTTTACACGTATGCTATCGGTGCTTACTTTAAATTCTGTCTTGAGATAGTTCAAGAACTTACACATAACTTTGGTACCTAAACCAGATAGCAGGCGAGTTTGACAAGTATTATTCAAGGCTTATCGATATGCTAGAAAGGATAGGGGATGTTATCCCCCGATTTAAAGCCTATGAACGTCTCTTTCCGAATCACGAACAACTACTATATTCGCTGTCAGTTGTATATCTTGACATAATCAATTTCTGCGTGGACGCGAAGAATGTATTTCAAAAAGTCAAAAGTCGCAAACGATGTAAGATATTTCACAAACCTCACTTGCAGTTTTCCCTGACAGTTGTGCGTTTAGCTCGATTTTCATTCCCCGGAAGTGGCTTGCGGGCTCTCAAAGTAATCTGGAAGCCATTCGATCAGGAATTCGGGAGTAGAATCGATGGATTCCGCATGCATTCAGAGAGAGTGGATATGGAAGCACAAATAGCTCATATGGCCGAACAAGCCAACGAGAATAGACAACAAGGCAAAGAAAGAGAAGCCCAGGCCCTGGAAAGGCACGCCGCCACAAAAGGAAGAGAACGGCAGCTCCTGTTGCATAAGGGTAGGTATTCTAGTCCTTATAATTTCCCATACCTTTTCGAATGCCAAATATTCATTTGCCGGTAAATATTAGAACAAGCGCGCCAGAACATATTGCAGAAATTATCACGATATGAGCCAGAATACAAGCATCGCATTACAAAGAAGGTGCGCATCGAGGGTACTGGTAAATGGATGTTAGACTCTCTGGAATTTGAGGCATGGCTATTTGATCCAAGATCCTCATGCTTATGGTGTTATGGGATCCGTAAGTGACCCTCTAGCGACATGACTCGTCAATTGCTAAACTTGTGGCGAAAAAGCTGGGTCTGGGAAGACGATTGTGAGGTTAGCTATTTTCATCCCCTTGTCTCCTAGTTTCTACCATAAAGTAGTATTGATTCTAAAGTAGCCTTCTAGTACCATTGTTATCGATTCAATCATAGACGATTATCTCCTGGATGGAAGCTCTTTGATCTGGTTTTACTGTGATTATTCGGAACAAAAAACACTTGACCCATCAGAGATCGCTGGGAGTCTGGTAAAACAGCTACTGAATATTCGACTTTTGGAAGTTAATATCGACTTGCAATTGCAATTAGAGAAAATCTACGATAACGATCGTACTCCAGACTTAGATGAGCTCTTTGACATGCTCTTGCGAGCAATTTCGAAATTTCCGAAGGTTTTCATCGTAATTGACGGTTTGGATGAGTGTAAAGAGAAGGACCGAGAGCTTTTATTCCCATGGCTCAAGAAGTTGTGCAACCACTCCCCAGCTCTTGTTAAGATCATGATTACAAGCCGAGATGAGGTCGACATCCGGAAGGCGATTGGGGACACACTATCAATCCAAGCCAGTAAACCCAATACCTCTTCGGATATGGCAATTGTTGTGGAAGGACTGGTTAGGGAGAGACTGGTAGGGCAGAGAGATTGGCTTGAGGATCCTGGGCTGGTCCGAGAGATAATAGAAGCGCTTGTTGATGGAGCAGAAGGAATGTATGCATGAGTCAAATCTAAGCCTATCTATTCATCGGGTCTTCATTACTAATTCGTTTTCCGTCATCACATAGGTTTATCTGGGTTAGGTTTCAACTTGACGATATCTGCGAAGAACTCTCTGAAGAAGGAGTGAGAAATGCCCTAAAATGCCTACCACATGGGCTAGAAGAGACTTTCATAAGAGCAATGAAAAAGATTACACTACGGGGACAGGCACAAGTCTCGGCGGCAAAAAAGCTATTTATGTGGTTATCTTGTGCAAAACGGCTCTTGTCGTTGGAAGAAATGCGAGAAGCGGTAGCGATCCTTCCGGGCGACAAAGATCTTGAGCGAAAAAGGATTCCAGATGGTATACAACTTCTCCGGGCATGTGGGAGTCTTGTTGTCTACGACCCCCAGGAAAACACAATAAGATTTGCGCATTATTCTGTGCAACAATTCCTCTCTCACCCTAATTCGATCAAAATAATCCCCGAATTTCGCTTCTCCCAGGAAGAGGCAAACATTGAAGCCGGTCAAATCTGCATGACCTACCTCAATTTCCCTGCGTTCCAGTCTGCAGTCGCAACTTTCAAGAATCTTTCGGAAGAGGAGACACGGCTTCTCCAGCTACCAACAACTGAGTGGGTGCCCCAACTAGCAAACTTTAGCGAAAACCATCCAACTCTATGGAACCTCTTTTTGGGGATGAGCGGCAACGGAACCCCCACCCCTGCCATCAATTTCAATAAGCACCTACGTTATGTCAAGAAGCCAAGCAAGAATCTCATGGACGGATACAAACTACTCGACTATGTTATTCAGCATTGGTATTTACATATTACATCAATCAACCTGGTGGCCGATGACAATATGCTGAGACAATTTAAAGAGCTTATGCTCGAAAGAAAACTTTTTTTCAAATTCAGACCTGATATGGAGGCTGCGTTTAGTTCGGCGCTTGAGAATAATAATTCGGCACTGATCGACGCGACATGCATGACATTATCGCCAACGTGGCTTAGCAGCGCCATCGGATATAATGAGCATTACTGGCATACATTTCTTTCCGCATCAGGACCGAGCACGTTACCTAGGCATGCGAAAGAAGCCTTTTCCTTTCTACAGGGTCAGGACCGACACTCTTACCTAGAGACACATCAGAAATCTATCAAACTGGCTCTTTCGGCAGGAAATGAGAGCTTAGTCAGGAAACTTATCCACCGCGATTTTGTCCCGTACATACCACACCACCTCCGAGTCGGGGAGGATCTTGGCAGCGCCCTTGGATATAATGAGCAGCACTGGCATACATTTCTTCTTGCATCAGGACTGGGCACGTTACGTGAGAATGCGAAAGATGTTTTTTTCTTCCTACAAGGTCAGGACCGGCAGTCTTACCTAGAGACACATCGGAAATTTATCAGACTGGCTATTTTGTCAAGAAACCTGGAGTTGGCCCTAACACTTGTAACCCAAGAGCTTTTACCGGCTCTTTCACCCAGTGAGTTCGGTGAGTACGGTTTGGTGATGTTGCTTGCGATGAATAATGGTTACGGGCAGTTGGCAGATATAATAGACGGATCAAAGTTGATTTTCACCCACCCACCTAGTATACCTACAGGAATCTACGAATTGGAGTGATTATAGCATTTGCTAAAATTGCCTCTTTCTTTTCTTTATTTTATCATTTCCTTCCCATTCTTTTTTTTTTTTACCCTTTCCTCTTTCTTTTTTGTCATTCTTTCTGATTTTTCATTTTTCATTTTTTTTTTTTTTGGGGGGGGGGGTGAGCAACTACCTGTAATAAATTAATTATGGGCTCTATGTGAGAGGATAGTGTGTATAGGGTGTAGGATACTAGTGGTGGAGAGTTTAACGCACTTTGGGGCATAATTAACGGTAGAGACCATGTAGTAACAGATTAAACCTGAGTTAATTGCCCAGTTCCCCGGTACAGGACAACCTCCCTATAAGGTTACAAGCGGAGTACGGCCTCTGACCGCCCAAATGTAGTGACGAAATGAAGGTGCGGGCGATATTGCGATAGTAATTTCTTAGATTATTGTCATTCTGGATTATTGGGTCATCCAAAGTACAGGCACGCACCAAAACTCGTTTACATCTCCCCTTATAGGTAATCTGTGATCTGTTAGCTCTAGTATGCACTCTCTAAGTCATTCAATGAGTAGCTTTAGTATGTATAGCTCGAATCCAAAAATCATGGTTTGCAGCTCTGCCCTTCCACTACCACCTATAGATAGACCTTGAAATTAATTGTGTTGGCTCCGTAGTGACTATATTTCTCATCTTCGGAATTTGAGTCAACAATTTTGAGTGGTGTGTGCTGGGGGTTTGGCAAAATTTCCTCTTCGTCAACCCCTACACGAGATTATTTACTACCAACACATTAATGATTTATTTTTAAATTCAAGTGCTGATAGAGAATCTCCAAGGAACTCCCCGGGTATTGACAGATTATCATGTATCAAGAAGTTTTGTTGAAACACATGGAAACCTTTTTGTGGTTTGGTTGTTGTCCCAGCACCTTTGAACAAGATAAAATGCTACCAGGGAAATCTGATAAGAATGCAGCTGTAGTTCTGTCAGTGTCTGTTCTTTTATATCTATCCATTGCAATATCTACACGCCTTTTAATGCCAATTCCCTTCCCTCTCGGGAGTAGTTCTTTATCTACCTGTGTAATTAATGATATGCAATCAATATTAGAAATTGTAAGCAACCAATAGAGGAAGACTATATATTTTAGATGTACCTACGTTGGGACATCCTTATAACCCTAACTCTTAACTGCGCCCTCAATCCTAAGCACTGGTAGTCTGGCGCGAGAGTAAAGCATATCTACAGATTCCGGTAGAATTATTCCGAAAGTCAGAACTAAAGGAGTGGGTTTCTTGGCCTGTGCTCACCGCAAAGTCTCCTTTAAGGGCCAATGGGGACTATCGGGTCACGGAAAACTCACTTTCGCGTTAATTTTACCAGAACCTGTACATATATGTTGAAGATATGGTGCGCCCACTCTTAAATGTAGGTACATAACCGAAAAATGAGGCAAGGTCGATTGCCCAAGGCTTTTCAACAAAAAAATTTAAAAGAAATCGGGTCAGACAGATTGGAGTACTAGTGATAAACTTTATTGACATCTATTCTAGCTGTAAAGCCTTAGGAGTTTGAAGTTCCGCATTTTTGTATGTAGAAGGCGCCAAGACTGAACAAAGTGGAACAGTATTATACCCATTTATACCCCCCGAAAGCAAACATACCTGAGCTGTGGCAACAAGCTGGCTAGAAAGAAACCTTTTTATTGGTCTTTGGAGTCAGATTGCAGCCACGGTTGTTCCACGTCTATATGCGGCTTGTCACCTTCAAGACTGGGCGCACCACAGTCTGATGTCCAGCCTGTAGTGCGATTTGTACTCTGCAGAACGACAAAATTCTGGGCACGAGGCTATGTTAACGTTGGCGACTAGAAATTGACATTGATAAATATCGAGTCAGCCTACAAAGCACAAGAAGTAGCATCGAGTAGCTGATCATAAAGTTCTCATCATTAGTAAAAGAGTCTCCGGGCCTCGCAAAATATCACATCACACGAGTGCAAAAATTTCAAGATCTCAATCCAAACATTTCATTCCTCTAACCCCCCCCGCCTGTGGAATGCCGGGATATTGTTCAGATCTCACCCCTCCTCTCCCCCCCTCCCCATCCTCTTCTATCTGCTATGCCATCACAACGCACCAATCCTGCTTCGTACCAATTCATAAATAATAGTAATCCGCTCAACGAAAGGAAAAAAACGATGATACCCCCGTTCCCAGCGAAGAAAAAGAAAAAGACCAAAGAAGGAAACAAAAAAGAAAACTAATCCCTTTTTTAAATTGGACCCGAGAAAGAAATGGAAAAAAAAGGCTCGATGAAACACAACGAAGAAGGAAACCCAAACCCAGAGAAGAAAGAGAGAAATGAAAAAATATCATCCCAAACGTTGCCTATCGACCCTGGTCTCGAGACATGAAGAATCAAAGAGAGAAAATTACAGAAACCCATCAGCACTCGTACATCTCGGTTGATCTAAAACTTGGAATGGGGCCTGGTGTCGAAGCCATGGATTTCTCTGGTCGGGCTGCCGGCCGGAGAGTGCTCGTGTGCAGGGTTGTACATCTTGGTACGGATGTAGGTATCGAGGTCGGCATCGCTCAGCCATTGCAGAGTCTTGTTCTTGTCCAGGTTCTCGGCCTGGGAAGCGCGGATGACATGACGGGCAACGGAGACGGAGATGTCCCGGATCCTGTCAAGGCTAGGGTAGAGCCAGCTCTTGGCTCTCTCCTCCTCGGTAAGGGAATTCGCAAGACCAACGGCAGAGGCGTATATCATCTCCTGAGTAACGTGGACCGACTCGCAGAGAACAGTTCCGAGACCGATTCCAGGGAAGACGTACATGTTGTTACCCTGGCCAGGGTAGTAGGTGACACCGTCAGCCTCGAGCTCAGGGAAGGGAGATCCAGAGGCAAAGATAGCCTTGTTGTTGGTGAACTCCATGGCCTGGGCGAAGGTACACTCAGACTTGCTTGAGGGATTTGACAAGGGGAAAATGATAGGGCGGTCATTAAATGACGCCATCTTCCTCAAGATAGACTCGGTAAAGACCCCACCCATAGTGCAGAGACCCATAAGTCCAGTAGGGCGGACAAGGTCAACAACCTCTTCCAGGGTCCTGTACTGTTTACCCTCGTTGTCATCGCGGGAGAAGTACACCTTATGCTCCTGTAGCTTGTCACCACGGTCGTTGGTAACCATTCCCTGTGGAGTATTAGTTTTTAGTTCGAACATATCAAGCAATTTCAATAAGAAAACATACCTTCGAGTCAACAAGCCAAAACATCCTACGTGCATCGTCTTCGGGGACGCCACCCTTGACGAACAACTGCACAATCTGCTTGGCTACACCAACTGCTGCAGAACCAGCTCCCATAAACACCAAACGCTGATCCTTGAATGGGATGCCGGTGAGTTTGAGGGCATTGATCATACCACTCAAAATCACAGCACCGGTGCCTTGGATGTCGTCATTAAAGCATGTGTAGGTACTCCTGTACCTCTCAAGCGATGGAAACGGGTTCTTGAAGTCCTCGAATTGGACAACGAGACCAGGCCACTTGTCGTTCAGGGCAATCATCATTTCATCCAAGAATTCAAGAGATTCGGCCTCAGTGACACGGTGCATCTTGGCACCCAGGTAGAGAGGGTCCTTCAAGTTCTCCTCGTTCTCGGTTCCGAGATCGAGGGTGATAGGAAGAGTACGCTCAGGGTGGATACCAGCACATCCGGTGTAGAGAGCGAGTTTCCCGACAGGGATTCCCATCCCGTTGACACCGAGATCGCCGAGCCCGAGAATACGGGATCCATCGGTGACAACAGTGATGTCCACCTTCTCGGCCGGCCAATTGTCCAGAACGGCACGGAGATTTCCGCGATCGGCATAGGAAAGATAGAGCCCTGCAAAAAAAAATAGTTGTCAGCACGTGCTTGGTAAACTTAGATTCGAACCCCAGGAAAACGGCGCAGCAGGGGCAAGCTGCTTAGCATCGGAAGGTTCAAGGAGTGGGGTAAATGTATATGCGTGTGGCGGATATCATACCTTCAGGCTGGGTGTAGATGTGTGACCACTTGAGGCATGCCTCTCCAACAACCGGGGTGTATACAAGTGGTGTAATTTCCTAAAATCCCCGACAGTTAGGTCTCGTGCTCTCCAGATTTTCATTTTTCTCCCTTTCATCCATGCAGCCTCCGCAAAAAGCGCGCCGCCGTACCGGGGGTCTGGCTCCCCCGAATGCATATGCAACTGGAGCAGACCCCCGGGCGCCTAGGGAGCAAAAGCGGAGACCGCGAATAAAGAGGGGCATAGACTAGGGAAATAGGGACAGGTCGCGGATAAGGTTTTATGCGGACAGTACGAACCTTCATGTTGTCCATCAACAAACGGTAGAACAAGTTGGTATTGGTATTGCGGAGGTTAGACAAGTAGGTGTACTTGTCAATGGTGTTGGTCTTTTGCGAAATTTGCTCGAGGCCTGCATTATCACGGGAACATTGTTAGCATCGCATATTCCAACTCTTGTGATGAAATTCGTTGACAGAGTGCATTCAAAAATGATCGCTTAAAGAAAAATGTTGATTCCCCCCACTCCAGCTGTGGCTGAAAGTCACACCCCCGGTAAAAAAAAGATCAACAGGGATGTGAGTGCCAGGATTGTGACACAAGTAGCATAGTTGCAGAACCAGAAAAATAAACCATACGCGAAGAAGGAACAAGATGACAAAGGGTCGAAAGAAAGCAGCGCCATAACCAAGGCAGCAAGTGAAGCGAGGTAAAGGGAGTCTTTGCGCCAAATGCACAGCGGATGAGGGGAAATGCGGGAAGAATCGGTTTAGATGAACTTACATCTAGCCTTTTGGAGCTCGAAGCTCTCAACGTGGGGAGGGAGAAGCCCGCGGACCTTGAGCTGAGCGCGGAGACCATCATCGTAGGATGTATCAAAGTCAGAGGGGGAATGGGCGCGGGAGTGAACAGCGGAGTGGATAGCAGAGTGGATGTTAGAGTTAGAGCCGCTACAAGAGGAGCTCAGGAGTCAGTAAAAGAGCTTGAGAGCTAGCAGCGGCGGTAGCAGCAAGACCATGTGATAAACCATGATGGAGCTGATGAAGCTGGTGGAGATTATGGGGAGTTGACGAAGATGATGGAGATGAACTCACTTCTGGCTGGGGGTTACGGATCTGAACATAGGCATAGTTGATGATGTTGTTGCTAAAGATTTGTCCTGACCAAGGAATTTCGTGTTCGCCCTTGCGAAATTGTTTTGAGAGTTGTGGGAGTTGAGTAGTAGCGAAGACGCAGGAGTGGATGAAAGCTGTGATCTCGGTAGAGAGAATTGGGTTGGGAAGCAAGTTGAGGATAACTGGCGAAGCTGGATGGTAGATAGAATGGATTGTGAACGTTGTCGAGGAAGGGACCGCAGAACTTGGGGAGAGGCCATGACTATATATATAATTCTACGCTAATAATGCCTCACACCTTGAATTGGGGGGGGGTTGTGTATATAGGAGGGGCTGAAGGGGAGGGCAGGGTATCTACACAGATAATTGCGTGTGTGAATCCTATGGAACGAAGAGGGGGAGGCTTGTCTTCGCTGCTGAATACAGTACCGTACCAACCAAGCCAACAATAACAACGGTGCAGCTCTATATTCCCTGCGAGAGAGTTTGTCGTGTGCCTCCCTAAATAACGAATATATGCAGACCGTGGTGTGTGTGTGTGTGTGTGTGTGCGTGTGTGTGTTGAGTCCGTGAGCTCAGTTGATGAGTTATGGGAGTAAAGAAGCGCTAGTGTAGTTACTCTTTCCGAGTCTCCGAGTCTCGGACAACCAAAGAGTCGGGGATGGCTTTTGTTGTTGCAGTTACGCCCCTCCCTCAAACCTCCAGAAAGGAAAAAAAAAAAAAAAAAAGAAAAAGAAAAAGAAAAGAAATAGCTGAAGAAAAAAGAAAGGAAAAAGGCAAAACTCTCAAACTGTCTTCCTTTCCTTAACGGTCTCAAGCTCAAAGGTTTGGTTGAGATGGAAGCTGTTTGTGTTTCGCTCGCTTGTAGGATCTTGAGATGACTGTGACTGTGGTATCTCTCTCGCGTCGAGGTTTCTCGAAATAAAAAAGATAAAAAGATATCGGGTCGTTTCGGGACTGCCAATTGGCATGGAAGAGGATTATCCCCCCCAGCTGCCTGCTACTCTGCTCTACTTTATGGATGTATGCATGCACCACCACCCTCCTTCCCCATTCCTCATGGGTTCGAGAATAACGGATCCCCTGTCGCGGATTATCTTCCAGACGCTCCCCCCCAGTAAGCTCTGTCAGCAAAGATTTCTAGCTGCCGTACGTACGGCGGTGGCAGGCTCTCTTCATACTCCTGGCCTCTATTGGGTCATGCTGGGATTCTCTCCTAACGTGGAAACCTCACGCTCATGAGACAGCAACACGGATCTCCTGCTAGTGGTATTCTCTGCAGTATCATGTGTATGTACAGTCACGCAACCTCACCCCTCGACCCTCTCTACTGTCAAAGCTCTCCCTACTGTCCAGTGTGCACTGGCGACAAGCCTCTAGATTTCTCGGATCTGGGTCTCGTCCATGTTGATCACTCAATTTGCGTCTTTTTTTTCTCTCCCTCTCTTTCCCCTTCCTCTTTTTCTTCCCGAAACCCTGAACAGAAACAGAAAAATGAGGGACCTAAATTTGATATTGTGACATTTGAGGTACTTTTTTCCCTACACTCCCGACCCTAACCCCCTCCCCCCATCCCCTGTCCAGGGCCGGTTTCACAAAGCACTCTGGAGGAGGACCTTAGGCAGCATCATCAATCAATAATCAACATCATCGCCGTCAGGGATGGGCAAGGGTCTGCATACCATACATATCAAAGGCCGGAATTAAACATACTAAGTAAATTTTTTTAATAACTTTGCAATATAGTAGTAGTAGACTTCCAATATGCATGTATACATAGGTACGCAAAGCGCCCAGTACTCGGCGACGCAGCTTGTAAATGTCAACAAATTTAATCTCAGCACATGCGCGGCAGTGCATTCTCTAGGCACTCTACTCTAGGTACATACATGTACATACTCGTAGGGTGCCTGCCATCAGCGACAGCAGCATCATGAGCATACTCACCATGATCACCGTGCGGGCTTGCTTACCTAGGGAGCTCTCTCCACTCAGGAACCTCATGTTCCTGTTCAGTAAGCTGCATATAATAAGGAAAAGACTGTCGTTTCGGTTATCCCCACTATTCAACACATGAGCTCAGCTATGGACCAACTAGAACACTGCACGGTTGCAATACTGTGGTCTTAATTCCTCCTTCCTGGTCGATTTGTAAGTCCGGGATCATTGCAAATTATTCGGCCATTGTTTCCCTCGCGCCGGCAAGGGGGCCGGCGAATAAGTGGATGGGTCCTTCACTGTCACCGGGATGGGGATGGTGATGGGATGTGTATACTATTTTATTTCCTGAGTATAACTACATGTACACATGAGGTACATAACGTATTTCACGGCGCAACCGCCCAGTACCGGGTAACCGCCCAACAAACTCATTATTCGAAGACAGAAAGAAAAGTGTATAGAAACAGCAATAAATTTCTAATAAATATGAAAGAAATATGAGATAGACTATTTACTACAAGCTTTTTTTCTGCCACATGTTCTAGGTTTTGGGGGTAGTGGGGGGGTCTGAATTTCCGAAAAATCCTCAATATTTGCCCATTCTAGTTCCTCCTCTACCACCCCTCCACCACCCTCTACCACCCCACCACCACCCTCTAAATGATGAATAATAGTCTCGTCTAATATAGTAACCTTTTTCCTGCCCTTTTGCCTTTTAATTTTCGGAATTGGAGTCCCTTTCTCCTCCTTCAAATTCTTCTTGATATCTCTAGCCACAGCTTTAGCCGCTTTTTCAGCATCAGCCGCATTTCTGGCCCCCCTTAATTTCTCTACATCTTCACTAGTGATAACCCTTGCCTTACTAAGTATTTTTCTGTCATTTGTGCTTGCCCTGGCGGATTTCTTGGCGACGGATTTCCGGAATTGTGCACTAATATGCTCGCATATCTCCCTTTCTGTAATAGAAATCTGCAGGCCCTTATCCATCTGCTTAATCAAATTCCTTAGCTTGACTGCACTATCACTAGTACCATATATTAGGCCAAGAGCCTCTTTAGCAGTTGATCTAGCCATTCTAGTAGTGCGGGGGGTGGTGGGTCCGGAAATAGGAAAGCTGACGCTTGGCGGTGGAGCGGCGATGTAATCCAAAACCCGGCGGGGATTAAATGGCTCTATACCCGCTTTGTCCCAAGCTGCGAGGATATTTTTCTTGGTGTATGCACGTCTCCTAGCCTCAAATAGATAGCTGCATATGGTCAGCCAAATGCGGCGCACTAGTGCCGGTTTATACTCACTTTAGAAATGTGCCCTTGTTGATCCCCGTATCCCCGCCTCCTTCCTCCATATTTTCGTCCAAAATGTTACTATAATGACGTTGGAGAGGACCGAATAAACCAATATCTAGTGGCTGTAAAAGGTGTGTAGAGTGCGGGGGTAAACAAAATGGTATAATTTTGTTGTCCAAACAATAACTGAAAAATTCAAATGTTATACTTGGCATGCCGTCCAAGATCAGCAGGCGATATGCACTCTCTCTATCTACTACTAGTCAATAAGAGCCTCAAAACCCGGCGGGGTTCACATATTACTAGTATGCTTATCAAAATTCTCACCAACCATTCCATGCCCAATTTAGAATCCGGCCCAGCCCTTTGGGAGTAGGAGAATGTGGCTGCATCGCCGCTCTTCTGAACCCCCGCATACCAACCCATGTAGTGTGCCACACCCTGGTTAATTATCATAGGGGGTACCGGTACCCCCGCCGCCGAGACCGCCTCAATAACTGTCACCCATGTGCGGTTACCGGAGTGGGTTAACCTGGGATTTTTCCGCCCAAAGCGGCAGATAACCTTCACTTTAGCTGCAATACCCATCATAAACCCCTTTTCGTCCATGTTGTATTTATCTTTTGGGAGGATATCATATAGAGTTATAACCTGCTTAAGCTATTGCACGCCCCTGTTAGCGCATTTTCAAGCTAGTGTTAGTGCCGCTAGTGCGGCCGGAATGCGGCTAGTGCGGCTTGAGAGCGGCCATACCCTTTTATAATAGTCCCTTATCAAATCCTTGTTACTAACCAATGCCCTTTGCTTATCCAGTCTAGCACTAAATTTCGAAGCTAGTTCCGGATTTCTTAGCAGAAACCGGGCTAACCAGTGCTTTCCTAGCCTCCTCCCTATTTCTCTTTTTTTTACCAAATAGGCAGCCATCTCTTTTACTAGGGATAACCTTAATGGGAACCCCCAGTCATCCATCCGCTCACACCACCTCACAATAGTAGTCTCCTCATGCTCAGATAGTAGCTGCATTGAGCGGTGCGCATCTCGGCGATTTTGAGCCCCATTTAGCCTATCTCTTAATGTGGTCCAGGGAATACCAAAAGTGTCAGCAGAGGCGCGCATAGAGGGTTTAGTAGAGGTATTATAATGTGATAGAGCATCTTGGATTAACTTCTCCCTCTCCTCCAGTTGTTTTCCCTTATATCTCGGCATTTTTGGGTTAATCGACGGATTTTTTCACTTAAGTTTTGGTGGGCGCGCGCCGGGCACACCCTGGGCGCACCCGGGCGGTTACCCGGTATTGGGCGGTTGCACAGTAAAATACGTTACATGTGTACCTACTTACTCCGTCATGTGTGCAGCACATTCCCGTAACTTAACAGCTGCCATCTAGCTAGGGGAGAGCGCCTGGGGGTTTTGTTTTATCGTTGTTATTATTATTATTATTACACGGGTTCCACCAACAGCGGGTTCATCGCGCAAGTCGCTCATGATGGAACATCGCAGATAGCCCTTCTGGCGTATGTGTGTTTCCATTTGGTTTTGGTTTGTGGTTTGTGTTTGTTTGTTTCGCGCAGGCGAACCGCTGAGGCGAGAAGGTGAGCGAGAGGTGAGAGCCACTGAGAGGCCAAGCAGGCCCATCCTTTCTTTTCTTTTTCCAAATTCGCTCCGAGCTCCTCCTGCTTCTTCCTCGTCCTCGCTATCATCCGATTTTTTGTTTCCTTTTTCCCCAGGAACCAGCGATCGAGGGATGGAAGGTGCGCGAGAGAGAGGCAAAAGGAAAGAAAGGAATGGAAAAAAAAATGCAATGCAAAACCATCATGACCGCAATTGAGTAATGATCGCAAACTTTATCACCATCACGGTCGCTCCCCTCCTCTTCACCCCACGATAGGTACAGTAGTACTGATAATGATTGACCCCCCCCCCCCTCCCCCCGCCGCCCCTACAAGTCTATATGCGCTCCCTCGTCCCCGAGACGTCGCGGGAACGATCTTGCTCCCGAGTACGCATTCAGACCAGCGTAGAGTAATTACTCTGTGTATTAAGATGTGAACGTAAAGATCTCAACGGAAAAAGATCTAGCTCCCACGACAGATTTGTAAGATGGATTATCTACCATCAGATGGATGTGCTGCACTGACGACGAAAATTTTCCTGTCATACAGAGCAACGTCACGAAGCAGAGCGGCGCATTCACCGTCCCTCTTTTCTTTGTACTCTACTCAGCATACATGTAGTCCACGGTAATCGCAGATATACATGTAGTTACTTACATTGCCTCTGACCAGATTTAGGGAAAGCGATACTCCCCCTCCCCCTTTCATCTTCCACTCCCCAGTTCCCCAGTTTTCGCTAATTTTGCAGCTTGAGGAAAGGAGCCAGAAGCAGAAGCATGGCATGCAAAGACAACACACGACAACGGCGCTATCGTGCAGAGACAGCATCAATGCCAGGACTCAGCAGAGGGGGGGCCGACCAGCCGAGAGACAGCGGATAAGGAATGAACTACCGATAGTGAGTGATGGTGGCGGTGGATGTGGCTTGCGGCGGTCAAGCTTTTTTTTCCCCCACCTCTCCTTGGCCGCCCTATCTCGGCAGCTCACCGTACATACATAAGCAACAACCAGCCACCCTCATCACCGTCATCACCGTCGCCGCACCGGGGGTCCATGCGGGGGAAGGGATGTTGTGTCCGGGGTAAAAGGCCGAGATGAGATATACACACATCTGCGGAATAATCTTAGATTGATGACATGTGTACGTACAGCATAGCATGGAGCACGTATACACGATGCGATGATGGGCTGTCGCCGTTGCAACTGCAAGTCTGCAACTCTTGCAACTGGCCGCGTTGCTCCGATGTTTCCCGCTAACTCGCTGCCAATGTCACACATCATGTATGTTTACAACCCCACAATCCCCCCTTTACCCCGGCCTTAGTAACAAGACATCAGATAACCGAGGGCAAACCAGAAAAGCTCCCGGTTATATGTGTTCAGACACACATGTTCTTTTTTTTTTTTACCCTCAGATGAGATCGAAAAAGCTTAACCAGACCTCCAGACCTTCATCTCTCCATGTGACGCTCCGATGTTTCCCGGGATATGCCATGCTCATGCTATGCTATGCTATGCTATGCTATGCTATGCAGATGATCTTGTCCATCATCAGTACCATCCATCATCATCATCATCATCATGCTCGTTGTTTATCCAAAGGCTCCCTGATACGCTGGAGAAAAGGCGGGGAGAAGCACAAACAAGGTTGGATATAGCGTGCCAGTGCAGTGCACCGCACCGGGTATGTGCTCTGGAGGCAGAAGGGGATGCTGTTGGAATTGCATGCATGGCATACCTTATTTCCACTCTACGAGGGAGCTATCAATCTCACCCCCGCCAAACACCCGAGGAAACAAAGGTTTTGCGGGGAAATCTAGCATGAGATCTATCTAATAAAAAAATAAAATAAAATAAAAACCTCCATCCATATCCACTCCACACCGCGGGCCGAGGAGCAGACAACGAGGGATTGGAGAACCAGACCCTACTCTGCCCTACCTACTCCACACACAGAGAGTGTCTATACTGCATATGGGCCTTGACTCATATTCTGACTTACCCAGTTACCGAGAAACTCCCGAGACGAGACGTCTCCCGAGATCTGCCAAGAGATCTGCTTTTCACGTGTTGCAGCGGCCGGAGATATGGAGGCATGTTTTTTCTTTTGCGGGTAAAAGGGCGGTATTCCCGCTGGCTTGTCTTGGTCTCTCCTACTTGCTTTACTCCAGAGGTTTGGGAGTCATGGCCATCGTTCTGTTACTGCCGGTTATGCATGATGGTCTCCCTGGGCGGCTGGGCAATATCAAAAACGATAACCTCGGGTTATAGACTTGGCTTAGAGTCGCGGTTAATCGATGTATGCTTTACAAGCTCTGAATCTACCGTGCCGGTAACACGTTGTGGAGCCTGAACGGCAGTCATGAAGTCAGTGAGTAAAATTGAAGTTGCGGGTGATGGGCGGGTCGTTCCGGAGTGGAAGGCAGAGCATTAGGACCAGTGTCTTGAGCTTGATGTGAGTCATCGATGTTGTTTGGATTGTTTGGATCTGTTCAGTATAGTGCGAGATTCTGAGAGGAATGGATTTGCTCGTGTTGTGTGTGGTTCTGTGATAATGGCTCCATGTCTTCTCTACTACTCGTCCGATGGAATCGTCGAATGGAATATACCGTCTTTCTCTGCTTTTGCGTCTGATCTGAGTAAAGCACTACTACTCACTACTATCCACTAGCCATCTGAATGTTGAACCTCTACCTATCAAGACTATTTCCTTACTATTCTCATCTCAACCTACTTGATTCATACTATTCCCATCTCAACCTACTACACTATTCCCGTCCCAACCTCCTACACTATTCCAATGTCGACCTACCTACGTATGCTACACTACTAAGCTTCCACTGACATTCTAGCCTCGCCCAAGACACACATTGCATCTGTGAGTCTCATCCCTTCCACCGTCTCCAGCTCGAATACTGGCCCCAGCCCCACTATGCCGATGCTGTCTTAGATGCCGGATCGTCCCGGATCGATAGGCTAGCTAGCTCCTCCTGAGTACTCCTTCAAATGTCTTACTCAATAAAGCTTACTCTGTCCTCTTGCGAACTGCACTTTCATTCCACTCTACCCTCGACGGTGGTCTTAGTTACGGGTTGGTATACACGCTCGAGCCCAGTACTTATGGATATCAAGGTTTTGAGGGATAATGTTACTTTGGCCTGCTCTACGTTAACCCCGGGCTAAGTTCTGGGGTTGTAAACATCTACGAGTCCAGAGCTGGGTATAGGTACAGAGTAAGCTGGCCGTCCGATATGTAATAGGCCTAGAGGTAGCGTTACTCCAGTACTCTACGTGGGCGCGTCAATTGGTAGTAGCTAGCCAGAGAGCTATCTACCATCTCTACCATCTTCTATATATAACGCACTGGCCAATAGCGGTGCACGCAGTATTCCGGAGCTCAACGTCCGAGACATAAGCTCCCAGAGCTACATACCTACCTACCCTAGCTACTACACCTCCCCTTCTTCTCCCCAATCCATGACTTCCAAATATCAGCTCCGAAAACAAAATAAGAAAAAAGAAAAAGGGAGCTCTCGGCACTCACTCGGCTGTTCCACACCATGATCCGACACCTGCATATCTCCGAACCCTGGCCTCGAGCCCTCCCCAACCCAACTACTCGGGTCCACTTCCAACCAGGGTCTGGCTGAGGTTGGTACTCTCCTGACATCTGCCACCCGGGGAACAAGCTCTGTTTCAGGGTAAAATAAAGTTGTTGGCCGGGGGAGTTGATCCGGAAGATCATCTTCAGGGTTTCTGTTGCACAAGGGTTAGGGGTGGTGGTGTCGGTGGTTGTTGGTTAATGTAAGCCTGGGTGCTTGGCGGTGTGTGTGGGTGGTGGTTAATGTAGAGATTTAATGCAGGTCATATACTCGTAATTTTCTAACGTTTCCGAACTGGACTGGGTCTGCATATGGGTATAAATCGTGCTTGGCAGCTAGAGTTTGGTGGTATGCAGACCCAGTCCAGTTCGGAAACGTAAAAAAATAACGAGTAGTGGAGCAGATTGGGAAGTTACCTTTTGTGAGATAGAGGTGTCTTTTTTTTTTTTTGGGGGGGGGGGGGCGGCCGTTTTCGTGCAGCCCAGTGAACAGGTTGCGATCTGGGCTGTCGTATCTAAGCTTTGTCACATGGTGGCTTTCCGAGGGGTCGTTCATGGAGAGGTGCATGATACGGGGGCCATATGGGTGTTTTCGTGTGAAGGATACAGAATGTAGATAGAGATACATGTATGTATTTACCTAGCGTGCAGCAGGTTGATAGAGGGGGAAGGGCTTATCGCGCGCAGCCAATGGGCGCGGGTGTGGGGCGCACGTGAAAAAATATTTGAAATCTTTTTTTTTTTCCTCCCTAAGGTGTGTCGATATCATTCATGATGGTGGATATCGTTGCTGTTGCTGGAGTGAAGGTGGGGAGAATGAAGGGGTCACGGAGTATCACTCGTTTTGGTTTTTTTTGGGGGGGGGTTGGTGGTGTCCTGTGTGTGGGGCGCTTGGGGTGTGCAAAGTGGGGCTCTGTGGTAGTCTCGTTCCCAGACTGTCTTGTGTTGCACTTCGTGGCAGACCGGATGAAAAGAATATAGAGAAACGTATGGTTATTAGAAGTAGGTATTTCGGATTGTATAGCCAAGTACTAGCAGGATGACTAATTCTTCTGCAGTTAATTTCACCGGTATTCTGATACCGGAGATTTTAGGGTGTGTCTCGGGAATGAATAAAACGGCGAATGCTCTTGTATTTTGCACTCTAGCCCGTCGGAGCGCTAGCTACTGTGGACGTGCGTGAAAAAGAGCCGTTATTGTGGCTGTGAACATATAGGGAGCAATGAGCTTCGAGATTCCAGACACCAAATCTAGCTGGTTGTCTAGCGAAGGAGTTAATTAACAAGATAATCCAACGGGGGGACGAGCACATCGGAATTATCCCACATATGATCCGCATTGTAAGCTACACTTTTTAAAAGCCGAGCAACAGGTTCATTCAGATCTGATAGCTGATAAACCTTTTAGCACCAGCCACTTTTTTGGCCCCCACGGATCGATGGTCAGCATGTCTTGGGTGGCCATGGGAGACCATATTCAACAACCCAAACATCGGCCTGTCCCCATATCTCCAAGACCCAAGTAGACCCAGCCTGTGCTCGCAAGGTAAGATCTACGGGTTTCTATATATCAGTTGAGTAGTCCCCACCAGCGACTCAGCCCGGATCATGCAATATCACTCGATTCTTACATGTGCTCCGGGAAAGTTATCACATGTCCGATTTATTGGGGACTGGAATCTATAAATCGCAAAGACTTCTGGTAAATTATACATGAGTTATTACGAGGGTAGATCAACGGTGTTCCTTGATGCAACTTTTTCCACATTTGTCTTATTTCGTGGCGGTTTCTGCGGGGGATGGATGCATCAGATCGACCCTTGAGCCTGAAAAGTAAACATTGAAGGTTCAACATATCTCAGGATGTAAGAGATGATTGGAGGTACGTGATAATATTTGGAACTCAATATGGCGCCATTTCCATACATCCTAGATCTAATGCTTATAGCTTACCCACGACGAAAATAGCTATGCATCAGGCCCAATACCCGGTTGCGAATGGCCCGAGTCCTCACTCGATATACCATAGCTTGTCATATAGCACATTTACTGCCCAGCAAATAAGGGAGGGGCGGCACTGGAATACCTTGGTCACAGAGTATCACTCGATTGGCATGTAGTTTTTTTTTTTTGTTTAACTCATTAATTATATGCAGACCGTAGTCTATGGTAATATCGCACTGCCCTGAACTGCCCGTGTCTCATCCGCCGCCTCGCACAAGTAAACGTACTAGAAACAAAACAAAACACAACAAAACAAAGACCCAATTCTCAAATGAAACAACAAATGAACTCGATTAACTAGTCTGTTCTCCTTCCCTGCCCTTAAGTCTGACCAATCCTTGCGCCGCTTCCCTTTCTTCTTCCTCCTTTTCCTCGTCTTTTTCCCCATTTCCATGCCTCCACTTTGCAAACTCTTTCCATATTTCGAGCGCTCTGTCAATGCCCGTCTTGGTCCACAAGAGGGCCTGAATCGTCTTATGGTCTTTTCCCTTGGCTCTCGCCCCCATTTTAGCCTCGCAGACTGTCAGGATGTGGGTTACACTCTGCTCCCCCCTCCGCATTCACATTCCGCTGTTTCCTTTCTCTTGAATCGGTGGAGCATGTAGTTGGCGAGCGCCAAAATAACGTCAATATAACTATTACGCCATCTGGATGTCAAGAAAGGTAGAATATTGAGTTACATGACTCACAGTGAGTTATAAGGTACAGAATGGAATTTCTCTCTCGTTTTCCTCCGAGTTGAGCGGGTTGGTCGCATGTATACTGCCTACGGACCCCCTCAAAGATTGACAGCAGTATATGCAGTTCTATGGGTAAGCTTAAAGGTACCATGCAGGTGCTACTGGCACCTACTTTCTATATTTCGGTGACATTAATAACAATAACGCAGGAATGCAAGTTATGGTTCGGGAATGAGAAGACTCCATCTCACTGTACAGAAAGGGGAAAAAAGGTCTTAACCGGTTTCGGACAGATATCGATTAAGCCGCTTGAGTCACTTGAGTGAGGGGGGAGTAGAGCTTTTACCAACTCAAGGGGGTACAACGCCTTTCCAAATCAACCTAATCATAAGTTATCACTCGACCATCTCAAACAAAACAAAAATGTGTCAAACAAGCTTCCACTACAACAAGACTCGATCCACCACATAGAGATATCCATGCCACTACACAAGTACAGTCAAGCAAGACACCGAATTTTTCAACCCTCTGATCTTTTTCACTCCAGTGGGTGGGGCCGAGGCCAAGGCTCAAGGATGACCGACAAGGGTTATTTTAGCATGACATCGTGGCCGAGTGGTTAAGGCGACAGATTAGAAATCTGTTTCGTTCGCGAGCGTAGGTTCAAATCCTGCCGATGTCGTCTTTTTACTCCATTGGTGTCTGTGCTGGGCTCGATGGGGATGTTTTTGCGTGCCGGATATGTTTTCTTGTGTGCGCCAAAAGGGTATGTCAGTGGGTGTTCTGGCAAATGCTGCATGCAGTCCTGCTACGATGTTGCATTTCTTCTGGTTGAGAGTTGTGTTGGGTTCTAAGTTTTTGGATGGCCGTATGATGTAGTCCCACTCGCTGTTCTGCTTGGTTCGGTATATTGATTTTATGGCATATGAGAGAAGTATATAGGTGGTTGTAGAGTGGTGTCAACTGTCCTTCCACAATTATCGTCAGCTATATCTCTTGTTCACCGGGCATTGGGGAATTTCAGCAGCTTTCGATCTCATGGAGGTGCTGTTATCGTTGAGATATATGGGAAAGGATAAGAGTTCTCCCGGGCATTGCCGGGGCTGGATACTGAGTTGAACTGCTGGCTTTGTCTTGGGTGACGGTAAAGGGTTGATGTGACACGCGCCGTGCACGTGGCTTTCTTATAAGGCGACGGGGCAGGAGATGAGAACATGCATGTTTGCGTTTTTGTCTCAAGGACACCCATTATCTCGAGGATGTAATAGTCCTTGACGATACACAATTGATATATATACCCGATGTTATGAAAAAAAATACGCTTTTTGGTCTCCCGGAGCCAGGTTTATCCTCCTGGGGCGCAGCAGTATCGGGCTTCGAGGCCGGGCTGACAAGCACAAATGTGAAAGAGAAAGAGGACGAGACCGGAACCTCTGCGACTGAAATCTTCATGGAGCACACTGTTATACCGACCATTTCCCGCCCAGAGTCACCACTATCCAGCGGCCGACTTCAGTCTACAGAGTCGGAAATGATGTAGAGATAGCAATATTCTCTGCCAAAGCCGGTGTTGGGTTACATCTGATTGGCTGTGGACATCGAGAAGAATTGTATGAGATAGGGATAGGGATAGGTCTTCCACAGTGGGGGTTGAGGTAGTTGAGGTGGCAGCGGATTGCGTCCTACGGCTGGTGAATTCAGGGCTTATGATGTCTAGAGGGTACTCTGGTAAGGTCTTACTGACTGAAGGCATAAGCACATTGCGCAATCCCTATGGTACAATTTTGCGGTAAACCCAGGGGAGTTTACCTAAACCCCATTGCTGTCCCGGTGAAAGAAGGGCTTATATAAACTACTAGGGTGTTTTAGTACACTCCCTGGGGGTTTAAAGTAAACCCCCAGGGAGTGTAGATAAACCACCAGCAAGTTTGAATAAATCACCAGGGGTTTTTCTTCAAGCCCCCCAGGGGTTTAAGTTGACAACGAGGTCTTGCTTTTGGCATATTAAATAAAATATAAAATAACTCTGGATTGAACGTCATACCTACTACACTACAAATCTCCTACAAATATCAATGCAGTTATTACGGGTTGTCTAAAATAACCGGAAACTTTCGTTGTAACCAAAATTTGTATGGGATTGAGACTTCTACACCGATTTACACCGCAGCCATTAGAGGAGTAATACAAGAGATTTAGGTTCTGTGGTTCTCTATGGTATTATTTCCTAGGATTTCATTATGGGGCCACGGGTGGTGCTTTCGATATTGGGTTGTTGTAGGCTACTTGATTATTTCTGACAACTAACTGTACTAACCTTAGCCTTTCGCCATCAAGCTATCATCACGATTAATGATTCTCAACGGCATGTTTGAATATATATACTCTTTAATTATATAAGCTAGAGTAGGTACGTATAAGAGCTTATTTATTACTTCGGGAAAGAAATAAAAAATAATCATAAATAGATTAGGTGAGGACCAGTACGAGCATTAAATTCGAGCTCTACCCCGGGCTCGTGCCTATCACTAAACTGTCACTGTTACTTTCACTGTTGATTACTGTGGGGTTTAAGTAAGCTCCGCGTGTAGGAGATCTTGTACCACAGGGAATTTAGTGGTGGATATTCTCTGGATAGTCTGGCATCTCTGCACCATAACATTTCTATAAGTCGACAACCCCGCGGATCTGTTTACATGGCACAAAGGTCAAATTAAGCTGGATGAGGGTGCACATGTTTTTTTACTATTATTAATGCGTCCCCTAAATATTACTGCCGTGTTGCGCTCATTATCACCCACTCATTGCAAGCTAGAAGCCACAAACCGGCCATAGCTGGAACAAACGTTTCTGAAAAGAAAAGATTATGCACTCCCTTCTTGTTTCTTGCGCACAAGCACCCAATTTCCACCCTCAATCCTCCACCCACCGAGCTCTAGGCCTCATCCAGCAACTGCTTCAGCAACAACCTGGACAACTCCTCCTTTAAGGCCTTAATCTTGGTCTTCAGGTCCTCAATCTCCGCCCAGACGATGATGAGCTGGCTCATGAACTGGTAATACTCGTCGCTGGTCACATCGTATTCATCCAGTTGGCTCATCAGCGAGTTGATGTAGCTTTCATCCTCGTTGAGCATGACAAGACGATCTTCGTATCGCTGGGTGGTGAGATGGCAGATTTCGATCTGAAGCTCGGTGGAATGGACGATAGGCTCGGCACGCCCGCGGCGTCGAATTGGTGTCATGCTTCTCGGGAATCTGCTGACGTCAGTTGGGCTAGACTCGTGGAGCGTCAGGGAGCGGGCT
Organism: Morchella sp. 2016-41; assembly: GCA_024713855.1. Lineage (NCBI taxonomy): Eukaryota > Fungi > Ascomycota > Pezizomycetes > Pezizales > Morchellaceae > Morchella > Morchella sp. 2016-41. Next base: position 1,982,034 of record JAMGZD010000002.1, on the reverse strand, counting down.
TGATACCGTGTGATGGAGTTTTGCGATGATATGCTGATGAGATTGAAATCTCGCGATGGATTTGCCGTTTCAGCAGAGGATGTGGACGTGTTTGTTGATGAAGGGGGGGACGCGTGATAGGAGAGGGGGAGGGAGGGGGTGAAGTGGGAGAGGAAGAAAAGAAGATAGGAAGCCCCCCTCGTTCACTAGTGTCAATGCTAGCTGTATTCATTGTATTCCTGTGACATCAAGTGGATTTTGGGGGTCTTAGCCTGGTCACACGGCTGGGCGGACTATCATGACAACCCGTTACAATGGAGTGCTTGTGCGAGCTTGCATAAGTTATCATTTATCAAGCAGTGCGACGTCTTGTAGAAGGGTATGTGATAGGTGATCAATTGGTCAATTGATGAGATTAAAGAAAGCTTTTAAAATATATATACAACCGAAACTCCCCCCTCCCCCGCGGTCCTGCCGCACGTAGCCCCTCTGCCCCACCTCATAACATCATGAAAAGCCCTCTACAACGCCGCCACATCAGCATCCATCTCAATCGAAATCAAATCATAAGCACAAGCACAGCATATCATACCTAACGTAGTCCTCTGGAAACGCACTAACACTCCACCTCGCCATCACTCTCCCCACTCCCCGACTCGCACCCCGACTCCTCACCCATGTCGATCCCCTCGTCCTCGTCCTCGTCCTCCTCCTCGCCCAGCAACATGATCCGCGCCTCCTCCTCCTCGATCTGCCACCGCTCGACCTGCGAGAACCCGAGCCAGCTCTTGAGCATCAGAAGCACGTGCGCGGGGGTGTCGAGCAGCTTGGCGATCTTCTTTTTTGGCTCCTCTGTGGAGGCATCGGGGCTGCCGTGGCCCATCAGGGGGGCCAGCTCGGGCGTGAGCGGGACAGGCGTGTAGGTGGTGGGGGAGTCGGTGCTGGTGGTGGACATTGTGGGGGGGAGGAGTGATGCGGTGTACGTGTAGTAGGTGTGTATATGTGTATTGTAGCTAGCTGCAGTTATGGATGTGGTGTTGTATCGAGCAGATGCTGAAGACTAAACACTCTAGTTCATGGCACACGGGGGCTTTTATATCCAACACCTGAATACTCCCTAGTTTCACCAGTGTAGCCTGTCGGCGAGGTGATTTCTACGCCAAGACCGAGTGAGAATCCGTGACGACCGGGAATTGGCAGGGGGGGTTGCCGCCGGTGAGTGTGACGGCGTCACCGGGAAACAATGCAATGTTCTCGCGAGGGGAGGGGGAAGACAATGCTCTTCTATTGATTGACCAGCACTTGGTGATCGCTCGGTGAGGCTTGCTGTGGAGGGAGATGAAGGGGGGGTGCATAATGGCCTTGTTCAGGTCGGTGGAGGCCGGGAGTGAGGCTGAGTGAGTGGCGGGTGTGGTCGTGGCTAGTGGCTACTCGTAGGAGATTACATACATGTAACTATAAGGCTGGCGATGAAGCGGAGTTGACTTTGTAGCGGAAATAGAGCCACGCAGTCAGTGTTCTCGAGCTCGGGACAATATTATGAGCTGTGTTGGTGCGGCAAGCGCACGACCCCTAACCCAGCACTTCACTGTGCGCAGAGACGTCACCACAGGCGAGGAAAGTTATGAATAAAGAATTAGATAACAGCTTGTTCGACGTGTTCGGTCATAGAACGATGAAAATGGGGCATCCCGTCCGCTCTGCCATACCCAAGCATCGTATCGCCTAGTTAGTACTGCAGTGGGTGACCATGTGGGAATCCTGGGTACCGAACTCTTTTGTCGCTCTTTTTTATTTGCTCCTTTTTTTTTTTGGTGAAGGCATGAGGTATCTGCGCTGCTTTTTGCTTAGGCGTGAGAGACTGGGGGGATGTGGCGGACGGTCGATGCTGGAAATCAGGTGAGAAAATAAGATACTTCGGAGCGGGGCCGGCGCGAACTCATGGAACGAGCATAATAAACAAGTGATTTCTAGGCAAAGCCCGGACGGATCAGGCAGGAGCTGGACAAAGCTCAAATTTTCGTAACATATATACATACATCCAATAACTTTTCTAGTTAGGCAACATGTATATGAGCCTGCATTTATTCTTGAGAGCGAGCAAGTCGGGCCTAGCTTCGACCCATCGGAACCCTCCTTATCCGCCCCACCAGGGAAACTAAACTGAAAACTGAAGGATACCACTCTTTATCAAGTGATATTAATCTACCTATATATCCACAAGCAAACCCAAGAGTTCAGCAAGCCTGATCATGAACCCTGTATATGTATATGCAAGGTCAGTAGCATTGAGTCTCTAGATGTGATGTGTGTTGGGGCGTAAATATATATGCCGAGTTTCATCTCATACAGAGGTAATAATAGTGCCACAGTCGGGACTAAAGTCAGCTGTGAGTATGGGGGAATAGACTTTTGGGGGGGAGGGGGGGTGAGGCGTTATTATGAAATATCACTCGGTCTATCGATTAACAAGCGTAGAACGGGGTTGTTTCTCTTTTTATTTATTTAGTTCATTAATTGCATGTAGTCCGTAAAACGGGTTAGGTTGAGCTTCTTGAAAATCTCGAGCCTTTTGAGTACTATCAATCTTTGCTTTGAGGTAGCGTGAGACATGCCGATAATACACCCATTCAATCGTCTTATGAATTCGAGTAATGAAGTACCTAATCAATCAACCAAGTTTCCAAAGTCATATGAATTCACACCCCCGTCTGAAGAAACAGAACGATCGGTATGCACACATCCGGCTGTGTTATCAGAAAAATAAGAACATTAGGACGGTTACACCCCCTAGTAGTAGGAATGGAAACAAAGGTATATGACTGGAACAGGTTAAACAAAGCAGAACAATACGCACTCAGTGCTAGAGGCTGGGCATGGTTTAAGGAAGCCGAAAATAAGAATATCCTGATATCTGGGATGCACGGCGGAGACCTCGGCTACGAATTCCCCACAGAGGTTGTCACGCCGACAGGCATGTAGCTCTTAGTGGTATGGAAGAATACGAGCATATGAGGAAGGCCTACGAGGGAAAGAATTTACTCGGACCAAGACGGGACATGGGGATTAGGGAGAGCATGTACAAAGATTGTTTTTTGGAAGAAGTGGGAATAGTAAGTTTGAGAGTTCATTAGTTAGTTTTAATTTGAGAATGGCAGTGGATGTAGGGTAACTCTGGGGGTTGTGGGATTGCCATAGACTACGGTCTGCATGCAATTAGTGAGTTAAACAAAAAAGTGATATAGATTCTTAAAGTAATCGACCCTAACCCTATGCGCTTGAAATAACGCCAAGACCCCCCTTCCCACCGAACCCATTAATTACACGATAACGACACGGCGACCAGAACACTTGAGAAGCTAATGTCACTGACCGCTGAAAAGCTGAAGCCTCTAGAAGTTGAGCCGAGCAGCTGCTGTCACTAATTGGGTCGAGAAACTCTTTCTGAATGTCTCTAGTGACTGGCTTATTGCCGCGTTTATGCATTTACCTACAACGAAAGTATAGATAAGATGGGTGCTCTGAAGTTAATTGGCTGTCTTACTTGTTTCGTTAGTGCTGGGGACGTTTATGCATTATGTTGTGGGTACTGAGGGCACGGGGAAGTGAGATGTGACAAGGGGGTAGATGTAGAAGGGGGGGGTTATAGAGAGCTAGGATACGAGGGTGGGGTACTTCCGAAATTGTAGATACACTGTACAGTACGGCTGTAGGGTTCATCCCGTAAGCGTAAGCGAAGGTCGAGTGAGATTCTGTGACGCGAGTGATGTATCATGATTAGCAACCTGCTGATATGAGTAGACGATTCGGCTGGTGTATGAAGAGTAGGAAAGGGAAATATTCATCCTCAGAGCTGATACTTTGAAGAACTGTATGCCATTTGTCGTTGAGTTTATACATGGGTCCATCCGCAATGATATCTGCTCCACCTGGTGACGATAACCCTCGTTACGCAAATTTAAAATGGCGGCCTAATAGTTATATATCCTCCCATCTACCACTGTTGGGAGCTGCGAGGATATCATAAGTACTTTCAGCATGAGAGAGAAGGTGTGTATTTTTGTGTCTCGGCCTGGTTGTCGGTAGTTGCTTTCTAGCCCTACATCACCGTCGGGCGAGGGTGATGCCCGACTATGATTATGAATAAATGCTCTAGCATTATATGTCAATATATAATGTGGTGCCGATAAGTGCCAGAGAAACTAGAGTGTTATCGAATTTCTTTTCCAAAATCTGTGTTCCAAGTCAAGAATATTAAAACGCGGGGGAGAAGTGGTTATGGCGTTTTGTATCCGCAGTCTGGCCAACAGAGTAAAGTAGTTGCAATATTAGACCGGTCAATAGCGTAATCAAGGAAGTTTTGAATTTGAAAGTTCATATCTTGGAAAGCCCGGAGGCAGAGTCATACTTAGTGGTGGATATCGTGCGATCAGATAGGTGCATAGCAGGAATGAGCGTTTCTAACTATCGACGAGAGGGGGCGGGATCAAAGTCGGCGTATATATGCTGTATAGAGCCGCTGATTGCTGGACGGTAGATAGTGCACTACATGGATGGTGGATATTCGATCGATTTCAATGTCACAGGATTGGCTATATAGCTACTCTGATCATGGACTCGTTGTCTCCCCGAAGGTTCGCGGCGTGCAAACTCTGTCGTTTCCGGGCTGATAGATAAAACCAAAGGCATCTACGGATGATGGATCGCTGTTGATTGTTGTTCCATATTTTGGACACGTAGGTATGGTTTACGTTGTGTACTCTACATGATGTAGTCTTAACTTAGTAGCGTCAAATGAGGACCAATGACCAACCAACACCTAATACTTACACTGCGTAGATCTGAGGAATTTGACGTATCACACTGAAAGCTGCGAGGGTTAGATGTCTTTACGAAAACACCCGGGCGTTTGTCTTCGAAAATGCCTCGCTTTTGAATTTGAGCATGGCTAAAACTCTCTACTAAGCGGCAGGTTTCAAGGTAGAATTCCTTCGTCTTTTCAGTACATCAACCATCTCCCTTGTCACCGAATAGCCAAATGTCGAGTGATTAGAGCGGTTCGGAGTGCCATATATCCGTCAATGGTGACACTTTTTATGCGGATAAATGTCAAAAGAAGGGGAGGTATCCAGCTAGGTGAGTGACTGGCCGGAGATATTCCGATGAAAAGTAAGGCAAAGATTTGTTAATCTTGATACAATTACAAGGGTGAAGATTACCGCTATGCGCAGCCCATACAGGATCTCCAATCCTTGGACAGGGGATTGACCGTACATGTACAGTTTGTTTGGTTTTACATCTTGGGAGAGGATCTGCAGGCCTAAACTGGCTGCCCTTTCGCTTACTTAGCTTTGTATTAGCCTACGAGTACGAGAATACCTGAAGGGCGACAGTATGGGTACGTGGGGGTCGGCTTTGGAATAAGTAGCACGTTAAATATAATTGGCAGATGTTACCAACTTAGAATCTGAGCCGGGACGCCTCTTAATGGTTTATAAGCTATAAACTCCTTTCCGTGCCGGCCGGAAAAGCGGCGGCTAGCCACGTATGGAGCTATAGCTACCACAATTGGCTTAGGGGAAAACCCATTTATTTGCGGTTCATGAGCAGAATACTCGATATATTCATGAACGAAGGTATCATGATAGCCATGGTTTCAAGACGATCTCAATAAAGGACCCATATTACACCTAAGGGGCCTGGTTTCTTTGACGTATAATCCAATCCATATCTCGAGATATTGAAATAGGGGCTGGGATTGTCAATTCCGTAATCCTAGTGATTTCCTACCGATTAACTTATTTTGATTCCTTTTTTCATTCTACATGCTGGCGGTATGATAGGTTTGCCGTTGGTGGGGTTTGAAGTGCAGCTTCATACAGCGATCGGTAGAATTATTGTAGAAACATGAGCCTGAAAACAGGGTTTGTATGGCTGGCTGGGCCAATAGGGCTCCTCCTTCATTTCTACAATAATTCTACCGAGTGGTAGAATTATTGTGGAAACAGGGACCAACGATCACTCCGAGAACAGGGCGATTCTCCAACGCCATATTCCCGCAACGATTCTACCGGAAGCTGTACGCCGAGACCTTCTCAGAATATAGCGCTCTGCAGGCCTAGCAAGAGCTTCTTGTTAAAATTTCGACTATATCATTACCCTATACAGCCGTATTTGGGAATGTTCGTCGCGCCTCAGCAGCGGCATAATACTGCAGTATGTCAAAGCAAGCGCCAGTTTGTACCGTTCTTCAGAGCGACAGATACTGAGCACGATTCGGCGCACCAGGGTATTAATCGCTCGGTAGATCTACAGCACGGAGTAAAAAGTGAAGGCTGGCACCCATTTTACCAAAAAATGCCACTTTTCAACGTAGCCCTAGACCACCAATTATCATGAATAATCCCAGACAATTGTAGAAGAATATTTTCGCATGTCAAGAATTGCCCTATGAGCTCAAAAGTAAACTATTATGCCTCTAGCATGAGGAGTGTTGATTTTATTGTGCTGAGTTGCTGAGGAACACATATTTGTATGGGATGTAGCCGAATCTCCAAATTGCTCTACTTCTAGCTCATGTACTTTCTTTCACTGCACCTGGCCTGAGAGAGTGCCCTTTTACATGTATTAAATTTGATACCCAAAGTCTTACTGATCGCAATTGGGATGTGTGTTTTCGTTATTTTTAAGCTATACCTCGCGCTACACCATAGCGCAGATTCCGATTGGTTTAGCTAAGCGGTATGTAAGGGACGTGAAACCCGCATCCCCGCCACTACTCGTGTCTTCTTTACATTTGTGAACACCAGGCTGATGGTATTTAGTAATATAATCAGGGAAATATTAATGGTAGTACGGCATGAGGTAACGTTTTTATACAAGTGCGGGAAGAGAGAGTCTTATTGGCCAAGTCAGTCACGTAAATCCTGTTTCTGCAATAAACCCCTCTCTCGCCGTATCGGTACTTTGTGAAGAAAATTGTATCTGCTTGGGTTAGTTGCCTTCTGGTGGCTCTACCTACAGTTATTAATTAGAGATGATTTTAACCCAAGACAGATCGCGACTCAGGGCGAAAAAGACCACGCCGCCACTTCCTCACAAAGCCCAACGAGTATCCCGGCCGATACTATCACAGAGGACCACAAGGGAGCCGGCCGGTAACACGATTGTTACTTCGCGAAATGTTAATCCAACCCCCACAGCACCATCCGGACCCGACAGTAAATCACACTCCGGCACTGCTTCAGTAGCCCAAACTAAACATAAGCCTGCAGCAACCAGCGATCGGGATCGCTTCAGGCAAAAGTTGTACATTTCTTTCAAGGCCCTGTTCGTCCCAGAAGAGGTGTTTACAGATGCTCGGAAGCACTGGATTCGCGCTTTCCAACTGTATCGCACCCTGATCGCTGGACACTACATATTACACCATCTGAACGAGGAACCGCAAGCGGTGGACGGGTAAAATCTGAACGAATCATTCAAATGTTGTGGGGGCAAAAATAATCCTTTGAGAGAAAACTCCTTGAGGATGAAGTTTATAAAGTGGCTTTAACGCACACGTACACCTAGCTCACCCGAAGGCTCTGAGAACATCGAGACCAGGTACCATTGTTAGAGTTGTTCTTTCTCCCCTCGGAGTGGGAGTTATTCGGGAAAGAGGTTACGTTCTTTGTGGTTCAGGGGGGATTTGTGAGGGAAGATGGTAGTACGATATCCACTTCGGACATTTACTCCGCCTTCATGACCGACCCCGAGAACGTCTGCGATCAAATCAAGGTCGAGGATATCCGCGACAAGAGCAACGTAGACGTTCTTACCAAACTCATTGTGTCTTTCCAGTGCGGGTGGTATGTCGTGAACCTCGTACTTAGACTCATTACAGGCCTGCCTATAGCATTTCTCGAGCTGCATGTGATTATTCACCTCATCACTACCATGGCAATATATATTTTTGGTGGAATAAGCAGCTAGACGTCAGCGAGCCGATTATACTAAAAATCGTTGAATTCAAATATTATCCGGCCTGGGCACAGGTCTTAATAAAGGCAGTACAACTAAGCGCAGATCTATGGAAGCTACCCCTCAACACAGTATGGGATGTTCCACCAGAAAAGAACAAATCCCACTGGGATGAGGCTATCAAACAGCTCCGAGAGTTGGGTGAATAGTTGAAGGAACAGGCTCCATCATCCGCTTATGACCTCAGCATGAGTAATGCTGGAATATTTGAGCGAATATTATCAGACTTTCGTGCAAATTAGAAGAAGAGAAAAGAGACTGCGGCCAGCGGAGGGTCAGGTTCAGACTCTAAGAACAACGATCAAAAAAAAGAACAAGAAAACGAAAAAGAAAATATCTTCGAAACTCAAGGGTTGGGCAGAGTATTGGGTAAAAAATTGCGTATTCTATTTTGCCTATGCAGGTCTACACGCAACCGTATGGAGATCTATTTTCCTCACCACTAGAGAGCAATTGATATGGAGGATATCATGTTTAACTATCGCAATAACACCCTTTCTGATCGCTTTGGCCAGCCAGATTCTTAAAAAGCTGAAAGTCTCCGTGGATGAAGGCAAAATGTTTATGGGCTGCGTCTTGTTTATCTTATATCTAGGGGGAGCCGGGACACTGTTAATTGAAATTTCCCTCAGCTTGAGGAACCAACCGAAGGAGGTATACCAGACAGTCGACTTTTCTCTATACGTTCCTCATCTTTGAGAAAATATCCTGGGACTCAAGGTTACTTGGGGCGACTGAAGTAGATGGAAGGGGGACGCTGGGCGGTTTATTTCCTTTCCTCTATTCATTCTTTACTGTGTTCACTCTTACATGTTCTTATGTGATCTGTTTTTGATATATGTTTATTGAAAGTATATATCTGGCATCTCTTGGAGAGAAAAATACATTCATTCTCTGTCTTTTGCGCAATGAGACCGAGTAAGCATCATTAAGAAACCGAAGGTTTATAGATGCCGCAAGTTAGCGATTGGCACAAGACGAAAAGTCTCGGACCCTGTCCAAAGACACAAACAAAACAACACATAACTACAGGTGAGCAAGCACAACACAAGGCAAAGTAAAACAGAAGTTGTCTAGGTAGTCTCGACACTTTTAAGAAAATGCGAGTGATCGTTCGTGATCGATATATCTAAATATTGCGAGTTTCCAAAATTAACCGGACGCTCTGTTGCAACCACCCAAACCAAGTAGGCCACAATAATTAACCTTTCAAATACAAATACCTACGATCGAGCCCATATTAAAACTGTACAAGAATAGAGAATCACAGATATAACATCTCTTGGCTTTCCCAGCTGTGGTTGTGTTGCGGCTATGTTAAAGTTGCATTCTCATACAATTTTTGGTTGTAACTCTGTGTCCGGTTAATTTTGAAAACTCGCAATGAAAACACAATTTTCCTGGTTTTGGCCCTCGCCATCCCATCTTTCAAAAGTACCTCATCGTGTCAAAAATAAGAAAATATGAATACAAGAAATTAGTCTGATTAGTTTTACCCCTAACCCTATGTCTCAAGACTTTGCGCAACACACCGCATCCAGCTGAGTATTGACGAACTCACGTATCGTCACTAGTGCCAATACTCGTATCATTTTACACGTTAGTCTTATGGCAACACTCTTCATTCGGTTCAGACCATGCATAGTCAGTCGGTGCGAGGTATTCGGGTTCTATGCATCCAGAATGAACTATAACAGCTGGAGCCTTTATCACAATCACACGCTATCACTCGCGTCTCCTACGCCATATATCGCGTGTTGGATATTCGGCTTCTCAAAGGAGGTCGAGCGGGTCCGGGTGAGCGGAAACGCGTACCTCGAATATCAACTGAAGTCGTTGGGAAGGTGATTTCTGGGGTCCCAATTCCCACTGGGAAATATCACTATTTTGGTGGATGGCAATGACTTTACCTACGACTTTATCGAAAACCTTAACCTGCCACGCATCTATTATTTATTTTAGGCGTATATACGCAGGCAGGGATAAGTTTTTTAATTTGGCCCGGCGCCGCAATCAGCCTCGCAGGCTTGCACCCGTAATCTACACCTCAGTCAACCCCCACGATTGCGGCTACGAAAATCTATCGAAAAAAATATTCACAATTGGTATCACGGGAACTTAACCCCTTTCTGGCGGAGGGTCCCAAAGCCAACAACGCGCTCCACGGGCGAGACCTAACCAGCAGTAAAAAATAAAAGAGTTCGGTACCCAGGATTCCCACATGGTCACCCACTGCAGTACTAACTAGGCGATACGATGCTTGGGTATGGCAGAGCGGACGGGATGCCCCATTTTCATCGTTCTATGACCGAACACGTTGATATCTGTGTTTCGACGGTATATAGCTCAAGAAGCCAGGTGGTAGGCGTGTAAACTTTGGCGTTTGCAGCCAATCAATCTGGGGGTTTAGAGATCTACCCCCATAATGGTACTAGCGTCTAGCCTAAAAGTGGAATTTACTCCAATTCCCATACAAAAAGAGTTCCTCTGAAGTTGACACACCCACCCCCTATGCCTTCTCGCGCCATATATATAGATTATGGTGGTGGCCGTTGGTTGCGGCCGTGGTTGTTCGTGGTGGAGTTTCGGCACTGATGCAGCGGCAACGGCGACCATGAGTTACACTCTCTCCTATCCCCAATCACCTCAGTACTTCAGCCGGAAATCTTGCTTATTGTAAATTGCTAGTTTACGGATGTCATTTTGGGATTTGCGCTGTTGGTTCTGAAATTTTGGTAGTGACATTTTGTTGTTCCCATATTTACACATTTTAACACACTCGTAGTCACGCTGCCGCTCGGTGGCTCAAGAACCACCGTGAAGATCTAGACCAAGGAGGTTTTTCCCTTCAAGGCGCACTTTGGGCGTATTGACAGACACTCCCGAGGAGGGGAAGGACTCCGGACAGTGGAACATCTCCGAAGGGGGCGCAGAATTAAACGATATATTATGAATAACAATTCTGTGAGTCTGGAAATTACTTGTAGGGGCAACTTCATTGCTACAAATATATATGTATATATACCCACGCCAATTAATGTCACTGTCCATCTTCTTCTGCCGATTAGCCCATCCACAGCATCATTCTATCCGGTTGGCTGGCAGGAAATCCTAGCCACTTCCCTGGCACCACGGCACCTCGATCTTCGATAATAGTTGTCCTGCGTACCAGGCGAAGTGTAGGAACGAGCTCTTATCCCGAGCGCTGGGGGGAGTCGGCGTAGAGCACGAGTACTCCGAATCCCCCAGCCAGCTACACGGCCTACTACTGCCTGCTACCTCTGGACACACTTTTGCCCGTAGCCATTTCTTGGCGATTAAAGAACAGGTTTCTGTTTTGTCGGTCGATGCTGTTCTCAGGGGCTTCATGTTCTTTGACTGGAACCACGGATCTCCAGATGTTTATAGGTTGGTTGTAGTCTGCGAGGAGCGGTTGCTGCAACACCCGTCTGAGAGATGTATACAGGATGGATTGAGACCAGGTTTGTCGACTTGATTCCATGGCCATGCATGCTTCAGATTTGGAGATAGGATCTAGGGCAAGATAGGCTGTGTGTATCAGGCCGGTGGGTGATGAGAAACGTTACAATCACTAGGCATGTGGTTGTGGTTCGTGAAGAATATGTGTATTTTGAGGTAATCTGCGGTACCGACTTGATCCAATCACTATCATCACTCTCACTGCATCCAAGGATATATCCAGGATAACCCAAAGGGTCTGAAAGCATGCAAATGAAACAGAAATATGGCATCGAATAGGACGGTCGGCGGATACTGGTGGTCATGTAACGTGGTCATGTAACGTGTAGGAACCGCCACGGTGATTTACACACACCTCCGTACTATATATATAGCCATGTAGCAAAACCGAACACTCGGGTATGAGGAGCTGGAGCCCACGCACTTGAAACTTCAATCTCAAACGGTACAAAGTAGGCAATGTGAATATTTACCCCGGCCTCCAGTCCATCCATTGCTTGTGGAGGACCCGAGGAACCCCAAGAGATGCTGGAAACCAGATGGACAAGTACCCCCCCACCTCAACCTCCCCGCTCAACGGCCTGCATACATGTAGGTACACATTCTGAAGAAATAAGCCGCACGTTGCCCTGGCAGGGATCAGGGTTCAGTAGATCTAGAGAGAGTACTCGCATAAGTTAGAGTACATACATACATGCAGGCAGTAAAATCCCCGAAATAGATTGCCACATTTCTCCAGATTAGCCGTTGGATGCAGGGACAGAAACAGACCTGCCATATATATATATATATATATATATATATGTATATACATGTGAGTGCGGGGATCATGCGCGGGGGTGAGGGCAATAGGTAGAAGGGGAGGGAGAGGCAGCATTGAGACACCTTTCTTCTAGAGATGTGCTGATATATACATGTATATATGCAATGTTGGGAATGGCAGTGAATGGCAGTCTGGGGAACTTCAACCCTGATTCGATCGACTTGATCCCATGCGGCCTGGTATGCGGCGAAGCTTAAGGTATCGGGGAAACCTAACCGAAGCTGGCAGAACCAAAGCTGGCAGAACAACTACATAGGTAGGTATGTAGTACTACGGCGCATATACACGCCCACCAGCCAGCATGGGAACCAGAAAATGCAGTTGCTCAGGGCAAGCATAATTTGTATGGAATGGCGTCGTTCTCTCATACAAATAATCGCTGTTTCTGTTGTGGTTCTTTTGAGGGTACAAACGCCCCGGGAAAGTACTGCCAGCCCGCGATATACCCAACAAACCAGCGTACGAGAAAGTGAGCCGGGGGCTCGTACTCGGAATATGATATACAGCTTAACCCTACTGCCGTGGAGTAGTAGCTAGTGCAAGACTGGCTGGTGGTACCGCGGCCGCCCCCACGGGATACAAGGCAAGTAAGGACCGTACTGGCTAAACACCAGCTGGTGTACTTCCTCACGCCAGTGCCCCGTATGAGCTAGGCCTCAAAGCAGTGCATGATATATCTTTCTGGCAGCTCGAAGGTTCGTTGGCACGCGCTTTGGTGAGTGGTTGGTACAAGGACTTGGCTTTGGATCATGGATGAGCGATCTCATGCTCACAATAAGGGCGGTGTTAGACAAGTGAAGCAATGGTTGAACATCAATTGCCTATTGAAACAAAGAATAAGCTCAAATGCGTAGTGGGTAACGATGCAGTACTTTGAGGCCTCCCATGTGGTTGCGCTACGAAAGATGGTATATATCAATTGATCAAGTTCTGCAGATCTGTCAAAGCCGCCCCCCGTGATCTTGCCGCGCGCAGTGGCAGTAGGTATTTACATATATCCCAAACCCTTTTTCTTCTTCTTTAAGTTCATATAACCTTTCGTTCTTGGTATAAAATTGTGAATGCAGCGTTAGGCTAACCTTATAAAATACGATTATGGAGGATGGATTACTTATTATCAGATGCCAAGGCTTTTCCAACTCCCGGCGGCCGGGAATGATCAAACGACCAGAAATGCGAAGTGACATGCAACCACACGACTCCCTAGCGTGAAGAAGAACAGTTTCGCGCCGCATGTTGGGCCTGTGTGCTAAGTGCAAAATCGTAGAGGCATGTCCTATTTTATGTCACCCGACGGCAACCCCGCACAAGTAGGACTAGTATTGAGCATGATACAAGGGAAGTAGGCTCTGGTGCGGACACAACTACATGTAGATACCTACGCCTGGCTCGTGCTGCAGCGTGTCCGTTTAAAGCGGATGGAATGAGCCCATAGTGCTTGGCCAGATAGGTGTGCATGCGAATGGAACCACAGCGCAATGGGGTATCTAGATACAGGTACCAGCTTTAGGCATATAGTTGGCGCTGGGCGTGGGCAAAATACCTTCGCCGGTGCACATGAAAGCAGTACTGCGTGTATATGTATGTAGTTTGCTCACTTGACGGATCATGAATCGTTAAACCAATCAGCAAAAAATACTACATGAGTGCTAAACTGTGTGTAGCTCTCGACGTGGGCCGGCGAGGAGCAAAACAACACAACTAGATATCCTTCAAAATCTCGCGGGTCGAAAGAGCGCTCCCAGGTGTATGCAGTGTAAACAAAGAGAAACGCTCTGGATTCCAGATTTACCCAGCACGGTATCTGAAGTTACCCCCCGACCTTGATGTAAGCCCACATAGCTATAGCTAACCAAGGCCCTGGTCCCTCCGCCAAACCCCACCAGATATAGAGTACATCATCCGATTCGGTTCTGTGCTGTGCCGCAAGGTAATGGCCGTTTCCAGTTTAAATGAAAGATCTGACACGCATCTGCAGGACTCTCGCTACGCCACGGAGCCTCGATGCAGAGCCGCGGCTTTATTTCAACCCTCCTAACCACAGCATACCATCCTTGAGCTCGGGCTGCATGCCTGCGGCGGAGCCTCGTATGGATGCAGCATCCTTGTAAACAGTCCTTTACACGCGAGCATGGTGCATCGTGAGGAGGTAACCGCTCGGAGGCGGGTATGGATATCTCCCGAGATTTGCTTGGTTGATGGTGAGGAATTGAGTACTGTTGAGTCTGCTGATCTGGCGAGATTAAGAGGGCTCAAGTCCAGGCAGAGCTTGTGAGTATATATATCGCCCTCCTCCCCTCCACCCAATTGCAATCACCAGCCCTTATCAGCTTCGTCTTGAACATTGACCTTCCTCGAGTTCGATACCAGGCTTCGATATATCTACTCCTCTAGTTATATCCACATCCAACACCTTCGCCTCCCCCCCCTCCACTACCACTCTCCAAAACACAGAAACATGCGTTTCGCCTTCATCCCCCTCCTCGTCGCCCCATTGGCCGCGCTCGCCAGCCCAGTCCCCATAACCACGCCCGAGGGCTACACTGTCACCTGCTACTACGACGCCAGAGCCGCCATGGCTGTCGGTATTAGTGCCATCCTCTCCGCGAACGAGGACAACGACGACGTGCTGGATTACCCGTGGGAAAAAATGAATTTTGGCGCGGTGCTGCGCGCAAACGGCGATGTGAAGGTGAAGGTCTCGACGGCGGTTCGGGAGGCGAGTGACTATATCGTTGCGAACTGTAAGCTGCTGGATGAGAATGCGGATTATGGTGGCTTGGTCGACCTGGGGAGTCATAGGGTTAGATTGGCGGCGCCGGGGAGGTAGAGGGTGTTTGTATGCTGATTTTTGGGGGATCGATCGAGAGTGAGGGGAGTGATGGGAGATGTGTATAGTGGAGCTTGCTGATCTCTACTTCTGGATTGCTTTTGGGAGATTTGTCGTTACCTAGTTATGTACAAGCTGTGGGGTTCTGTACAATGCGTGCAGATCTAAATAATTTACCAGAGTTGTTCTTATGCTTTACGAAATTGGAGTCACATTATGTTATTCTATGTGATTCATGGGGCCTGTGCAGAGAGAGCTTCACCTTCGTTTATAGTTCATGATTGATCCCGGAATTTGTTGTTTTGTAAGTTATCTAAATCAATGGAGATGGATATTGGATGGATGATCACTAGACATTGCTTTTGGCGTAAATCAGTAGTGTTGTAGCGTGACATGATTAAGTATTATTGAGGATAACATGTCCGTAGGAAAAACGCCTTCGGTCCACCATCTACTTTGTATAGTTATGATCCCACTTGCGTTATTTCCGGCTGTACGGAGACTTGTATAATTATACCAGGCACGCGCGAGGCAGCTTTACACCTCCGCCGTTCAAGTGAATAGTCGGCGGAGAACCTGATTCTCGGGTTATCTGCTACGAATTCCAATTCTCGCTCACGTCGTCTTGGGAGACATATTCCGTAGATGGTCGGACTCGGGAGGTCAAAACTCTCTACAAAACACAGGATTAACGAAATCACGACCTCCGGGGGTTTTTGTACACAGTATCTATGATGCTGTCAGCCCGCAATCCAAGATTGGCAGTTGTGGTATGTTTTCCATGATCACTTCCGGGGTTGGAAAAGTCATCTGTGGTGATCGAAAAGCTTTAGGGCACGTTGGGCTCCGGTGCTTTTACCCGATTTATGATCATTTGCTTCGCCCCATCGCATCCATCGCATTCCACCTCAGTCTCAACAAGAGTCTCGGGGCTGATACCAAAAAACGGATTTGGGTAATGACTGACACAAATCCACACCTATAAAGTATTCACCGCAGCTGGTTGTTTTTGATGCTGTTCTCGGCCAACCGCCTAGGCACATAGCTCTCCGTCGTCAGTAGTGCCCAAAAGCAACTGTTGGCGCGGAGTCAGAGTGTTCTTGGTTCACTGAAATCCCACACCGGAGTACACCCGGATCTCCGTAAGACATAGATTCATATTAGAGAGTGACGATTTGCATCATGGACAGTCACTCGGAGCCGCGAGGCCTGGCTGGCAGTTACTAGATTGTACGGGCGCGGGCAACTTGGGCGGGGGGAGTAGGGTTTCTGAAAGGGGTGAAGGGCGTTTCCTAAGGCCTGAGCCTCGTTAGGCTCCGTGGTTAGGGAGATGTCGTGCTGAGTAGGTTGGACGTGGGTATTAATGACAAAGGGATGGATATTGTGGCCAAAAAGGACCGGAGGCAGCGTATGGAGGAACTAGCACCCAGATTACAAGTAGGTATACGACTGGTAACTCTTAGACCTCATTATGAATACATGCTCTGCTACTGCTTAGTCTACCTCAGCTTGGTCGATTGTAATTTGTGTTCGAATTCGGCACGGCCTAGACTCTAGTGGATCCAGAAAACAGCCAGCAATATGTGTCTAATGGAATGTCTTTGATAGGGATTTAACTAGCTTGAAGGGAGAGGATGAATTGATTGACACAACGAAAGCACCAGAAGGGAGGTGCGATATCAGTCCAGGCCTAGGGGTATAGGGTTAATTAGCGGATATTGGACTAGGTGTAGGTAGGGTGTTGGGTGGCTGCATGCGCGAGGGACGTTAATGCAGGCGGTTTCCTGTACTCACTACTCGTATTTTCGTGACGTTTGTAAAAGGAACCGCTATTGCATACCATATAAATACGCTCCAAGTCTACAATTTAGTATGGTATGCAATAGCGATTTCTTTTACAAACGTCAGGAAAATACGAGTAGAGTCGAGGCTGTGACAAACATAAATTACGATCGACCAAGTAGATATAGAGTACATGGAAGTATGTATTTATGATGATTTAGGAGTGGATTCCAAGTGTGTGTTCCTCATATGTCACCTCTAGTTCCCGTTTGACCACATCTTTTATAGACATGCCGGGCCTTTATTACATGTAGCACCACGCGCCACAACACAATCTCAGGCTGCAGTACTATCTAGAAAGGGTCGATGAAATGGCGTATCCCAAACAGCGCCGTTAGGCCCCCTTGAGAGATGCATTTATATGTTCTTTTCTTATTTGAGTATCAATGGGGCCGGATGCGAAGTGTAGCGGAGTGCGTTTAGCTACTAATGCGGTGGTAAACTTTGCGGAAGTCTGTAAACTCGTCATGAAATCAATACCGATACAGGCTAAACAAATATAAGCTATAGGTAGGGATTTGATCGGCCCGTGAAAGACCTTAACGCAAGAAGGAAGTTGGACGGTGAAGTCCAGCTCCGCTTCATTGATTAAGTAAAAGAACGATAAGGGTAGTGGCATTTCACCGGCGCCGAAGCTTCCACCTATTCTACAACCCTCTATGTCTTTCCACAATGTCAGGCCAGAGATACATGACGTTTTTTATCTGGGTGGGTCAATGGTTGAACGGAATACATGTGCAGCACAACCCCCCCAACATTGGGCCTCAATGACCAAACGAAATGCGGTATTGGTACCGATCCTCCCATCCACCAATTGTACAAGTAGAATTTAGAGGCAGCTCAATCTACGCAAAGGATCAACTCTAGATAGATCCCTCGACAGCTGAGGAGGAGTCCTCCCAGCATCGCCCGTGGGTGGCTATCTCAGGTGCTGCTTTGTAAGTAGACGTGCCACCATTAGATATGGGTGTGAAACTACTAGTATTACGCTATCCGTCCTCCTATATGTATGTATGCTCGCTCCTCCCTCGTATTTGTACTCAGACATGGTTTTGGCAGGTGTTCTACAGCTACAAGTAGCTACAACAGGTCAATGATCTCCGTGTGTACCCTCGCTCTCTCGGGCCTCCGAGACAGCTGGCATCGGATGTAATAGGGGGGAAGTCAGTCAGTCAGTCAGTTAGTCACTCACAGCTCGGGATGGCCCCTCGGCATCCCTCGAGGGAGTGGACGGGTGCAATTACGTAAGATCAATGGCCTTGCCGGGAGTAGTTGGGGCATGTGTGACGGCTTGGCCGTCTTTGCCGAGCGGGCGTGGGCCGTGTGGGTGCACGGATCATGGATGGTGAGCACTGTCAAAGACTCCCGATTGGGTGGGCCTGTATGTAGGTACATGTGGGGTTGATGATGATCCAGCGACTTGGGCAATAGTGCGGTGCTGTGTGATCTGGATGATGAGCATTTGCTTTTTTATCTGCTCTCCTCTCCTCTGTATGTATTGATTGTGTATTAATTGGATGGACGGCACTCTCCGCCAAAGTCTTAGCCTTTACGACCAGTGCGACAGGACTCCCTCCACCAGGCATGCATTTCGCTTAATTGTATGTAGCTAGAGTAGGTGTTACGTCCCGTCATGAAAACACCTCACCAGCTAGGTAGCTGAGCGTCGATATTCTTGATATTTTTATGTTTGACCCTCCCCGTACGTGGCTTCAAAGAGTCGCCTCCCAACCCCCATTCTTCAGTGTCCGTCGTCCCATGGAGGGTGTTGATAGCGTGGGCATGAGCATGGGCCTGAACGTATGCAGGGGCGCGCGCTGGATGTGCGATCGATTTAGTGGATAGCACATGGAAATTTGAACCACATCATCTAACAGATTTGTCATGGAAGACTGGAATGTGGCTTTATGGTGGTGGTGGATCATTCCACTGCTAGGGTGGGTGGAGTACCACCATTGCCACAGTCACCGACTTAGTGCTGTCTTCCATCTGAGCTAATATAATGCTGAGGTGGAGGATCAAGATTCAAGGGTCGACGGGATGATAATGTGCCTCTCAGCCTAGTCTTTGAAGATCCCTTTACCGTAGTGGAGTAGGCACTAGCCCCTAACTAATCATTTCCCTGAAGAATTTAGGTGTTCTGGTTCCTTGCTATCATACAACCCCCCCCGGGGAAATACATGACAGCTGGGACCGTGCGGCCCCGCCAAAACGCCATGTTATCAACTCTCCAAACTAGTCCCCTCATACTCTAGTGGAGCGCCCTACCGTAAAACCTGAGTACATGTATATAGAGTATGTCGCGAGACAGCAGGGGTATAGGCCACTACTAAGAGGCAAACCAAACCCACCGAGGAAGTGGAACTCCAGAGCAGCTAAAGGAGTGGCCCACACACCCATCGAACATCTATGCTCCTTGACACTCCCCCTCATCAAAGAAGGCTTCGGGCCAAAGATGATGGCACTCAGAGCAAAAACACAACTACTGGATAACTGGCGTAACCAGCATCCAGCCCCAAACTAGAGCACTACCCATACCCAATTAACACTAACCCCCTCACATTCACAAATCTACACAAGTTCATAGCTACCCAGATCCAGTAAATGAGATCTGGAAAAAGCTACCTACACCACAATCATGGATAAACCTCCACCACCCCTCCAAATGCCAAAAATACGGCCCTCAATTACGAGACCCCGCATAACGCAATCCTACAATGCAGAGCAACGGAACACACACTCGCACAAACCCTACACAGAATAACAACACTAGACGAGATGTGGAATAACCACACGTTAACCCTCCTCCTCGCTACATACTCTACATTACCTCAACCAGAACAGGGTTCCCGGTCAGCCGAGCACCCTCACCACTTGAATCTGGCTCAGGGAACTCATCCCCCTTCGCTCCGTCCCTTCCTCCACATTATGAGCCACTCCGTTCACGGGCCCAATACCCGTAATCTATGCGTCATAGAAAAGTCTTACTGAAAGCAAAAGGCCAATGGCCAGAGGGATTTCTCAGGGGAAGACAGATAGTCCTACCTTCAAACTGTTCACTGTTATTTTATGCGACTGCCTTTCTGGTATACAGTGATTTTGGAATTTTTTTTGTGCTTTGTTAGTGGATGAGTGACAGGATACAGAAGGGGATAGGTTTCTTTACGCCATAGTTTATACTGTAAGCGATCATTGTGTACCTAGGAACAGAAATTGAAATGGTTTAAGAAAAAGAAAAAAAAGAATGGGTATAGGCCAACCAGAGGCAGTCTTTGAATGCCAAAATGCAAGTTTTGATGTAAAATATCCCTGCTGTAGCGCAGCATATATTCTCAAATTTTACGGTAGCTAGGACGCCTACAAACTCCGGGATTCGGAATGTCAACAGCAGTCATCATTCCGAGAACGTGCTCGGACATAGCTCCATTGGCCGGAAGTACACTCCACCGGCACCAAATCTATCGGTCTCTTCCTCTTCCGTACGCGTGTCTCCAAAGACATGGGCGCAGATGTTGATATCCACCATTATTGGGCTTTTATACCCACTGGGGCGCCCCTCTACTGCTCCCCCGACACACTCGCCAAATACCGCTATGTAACGCCTTGTCTCCCCTCGAGCTGAGGTGGTAGACCCCCAACGATTACTCTACTCATCTTCTCACCCCCTGTACTGGTCCGTTCATTGATTTGCGCCATGGATCCGGAGCCGTTCCATATTCTACTGGAGAGGTCTTCCTCCGCGTCCAGTGCAAGGGATGCCGAGAATCGAGGGCCTAGTCTGGTTTTGACTGGGGTTCTTTTGTTGACGATTGCGACATTGGTGCTGAGTGGGAGGATTTATTGTCGGGCGGTGCTGATAAGGAGGATGGGGCCTGATGACTGGTGCATGATATTTGCTACGGTATGTGCTTTCCGAGGAGCCGACGGGAATGTCATTTTTGAGGTTGTGGGGTATTGATATGAAGGGTCGAGGTTTAGATAATGGCAACGCCAATAGTAGTGATGAATTGCATTAGTAGGTGGCCGTTAGATGTTTGGTACAGGTTGTGGAACTGAGAGAGCTGACAATGGACTTGTAGGCGTCGCAGGAGGAGTCGGCCGTCACACTTGGACCACTGAGCGCCCTGCGGAGCAGCAAGCCATCAAGGTAGGCCTCTACATCCAGATGCGTTCCTTGACTTGCCAGTCCGGGTAGATTGACACCCCCGATAGCTTGGCTGGATCTCAATGATCCACTACTTCCTTTCCCTCGGCCTCACAAAATGCTCACTCCTACTCTTTCTCATCCGACTCGGCCCAGGAACGGCCCTCTGCTATAGCTCATGGTATATCCTCGTCTTTGTCACACTATATACGCTTATCGCCTTCATCCTCTCTGCTATCCAATGCATGCCAGCATCATACATGTGGGGTGCATCTGCAGAGGGGAAATGCATCGATAGAAAGACCATGGGTCTAGTTCTGTACTCGATCAGTATCGCAACGGATTTTGCCATTTGGGTGGTACCACTGAAGACAGTGTGGGGGATCAGGATGCCGATGCGACAGAAGGTAGCACTTGTTGGTATCTTTTCGTTAGGGAGTCTGTTTGTGCCCTTTATCTCTGTTTGACCTGCGAGATTTGACTCCCGTACTGATGGTGATGAACAGGAGTGTCTTGGCGGGCTGCTTGAGGTTGAGGAGTGTGAAGAAGTCTTTTACAACGAAGGATCCGATGTATGATAATGTGGAACTGGGGATATGGTCGCTGTACGCCAACCACACTCCGCTCTTACATATATCCCTACAGGCGGCTAACAATCAGTAGAGTCGAAGTGCTCATAGGAATAATATGTGGATCCGCGCCTGCGGTCAAGCCATTGTTCTCAAAGTTCTTCCCGGGTTTATTGGGGAACTCTGAGATTCCTCCACCCGAGCTAGATAACGCCAACGGGCATCGAATGCATGGGCGGCGGTCATGGGGCGGTACGGCATATGCGTTGGGTTCTGTGGGGGGTGGAACAGAGGGGGCGTCAACAGAGGGGTTCAGAGGGGCAGGGGAGACGGAGCATGTGGAGGTTGAGATTGAGCTAGAGGCGAACCTCAGCGCCCCGGGAAAGCACTCGCAGGTCGAATTGGTGGAGAGGGTATAGTCACAGCAGGTTTTGGTCAAGGGGACTTCTATTTTTCTTCCCTGTGTTTTTCGCTGCTTAAGTTGCTTTTGCAATTGGGAGGGAGATGTTTTGATTTCATTGACACTTCTTATTTATTACTTGGCATGATAGATGGGAGAAATGGTGTTACTTATAATGGGTGGTACCATTTTGTTTTTGACCTTCGGTCGTGTCACGTGGGGGGTGCGGGCTGGTGCATGGGAAGGCGTCTGTTGATTGTAGGGTGTTTCTGTGTAGACATTATATCAATTTACATTTAGTGATTCATAATAAATACCATTTTGATACTTCTATCATTGGCCCCAGGAACGAGAACCATTCACCTGCTTTTACGAGCTTAGCCCCCCGACATTTTCTCCCGGACTAGATGGAGCGATATTGATTATTCAATTTTCGTACATAGAAACGCAATATTTCATATCTGACATGAGCTTTTAATCTGGTGAGATCCATGGATCTATGGTAGCTGCATGTACCTCGTCCCAGCACTCTTGCATGGCGGACAGGGGTTAAGTTTAGGGACGCGATGGTGAGTAAGTATTATGGGTTAGGGTTGCAATACAGACTATCACTCGATAACATAGTACTAGCGGTGCACAATTCATAGCCCCATATACAGGTGGTGGGACACGCAAATACCGTTGGGTGAAGAATGATCTTAGCGGGATGATGTATTACCCATCCGAGGTCGAGAATGAGGAAGTGGGGAGGAAGTTGGGTGGTCGAGTGATGGGTCATGATTAAGATTCTGTGGAGTGTAGGGGGTATTATATAATAAGTGGCCTTGAAGCTTGGGGATAAAAGGTTACTACTGGTAGCTTAGAGATGATAGGGGGTCGTGTGTGAGTTAATGTGTAGCCGCATTTAATTAGTCGAAAGTACAAACAACACTGGGTTAGGGTTATGATGTATCATTTCCTGCTTTTTTTTATATTATTCTAATTTATTGTATGTGCCGCCGGGCTCCTTATAGTTTGGCATCGTTTTGGTTGTTTTAGAATGTACGATATTTGGTTATGGGTAGGGTTTGGTTATGGGTAGGGGTATTCAGGAGGTGACCATAATATTGGCCTAGTGGTAGCGGTTGCTTGAGATGGTGGGTGGCTGAGAAGGGATGGTGTGCTGGAGAAGAATCCAGACTTTTTGGAAGCTGGGAAGCTGCGAGGGATAGTGCATGCGGGAGACGGAGCGTGAAGGCATCAGGGAAAAGCACGTAGTTGGTAGAGTAAATGGCAGTACCCTGCCCGAGAATGTGAGGACAGACCCCCGTAGTGAGTGGTCATGATGGGTCATTTAAGTTAATAGGGGTAGGATAATTAATTTGAGTTGGACTGGATATCATCAACAGATATATGGTTACATACATACATGTAGGCAACCCACAGTCGAGTGATAAACTGCGATTACATACAAATGGGTGATTTTGGCCTAAAAGAGATGTCTAATTTCAGGGTACCCATCTCCTAAGAAAGAGAAGCCCGGATGTATGTTGGACGAGGCGCGAGTGAGCCCATTCATAGCACGGGTCGCATGGGATCTATGAGCTAACCTCGGACAGAAAAATGAATGGCCATCGCGCAGATTCCAGCCAATGGAAAGATCAATCATGATTGTGGGGGGGGGGAGGGGAGTGAGGATGAAGGATGCCACTGTTTCTGCGGCCGCTTGGACTGTAATTGTGACAGATTGGGTACTTGGGAGGGTATCTAGAATTCCTTTCTTAGGTGTGTGATATACCTGGTGCCGTCCTTCCTCCTGTGGCAACTCTTCATGATATATGTAATAAAAAAAAGCACGGTACAGGTTTCTCTGCAAGTTGGGCTCTTTCTTCCTTGTTTAATCCATTAACTGCAGGAGGAGCTCAGTGACGTAGGTCAGCGGGGGATATTAGAGGGCTTAGTGACTATGGTGCACGTTGCGGTGGCAGTGACCATGAGGTATGAACTAACTAAAGGCTCGCGGCGGTAAAAATGGATGTGAAATAAGGAGCTTATTCAGGCGGACTGCAAGGAAAGATCTAAATATTTAGGTGGGGGGGTAGCGTGTTTCCCCGGGAACGCAGTCGGCACCGGGAAGGCAATCAAGCATGACATGGACAGGATCGCAAATTGCTATGAAAATTCAAAATCACCCAAAATTACAGAACTAAATTTACTCAAGGCATTTTGAGATACCTTTCCAATATCTCTGATGATCCTTACTAAGAGGTAGTGAGTATATATATAGCTGTGCTGTAGGAGGGTCATTAAGCCTTGGTAATCCCCCCCCACAGCTATATACTCACTACGATAATAAGAAATAGCCAAAAACACCAAAAGAACGCTCCTATATATATATGGCCTTACAGGTATCTCTTTGGTGCTCATAGTGCCCTTCTGTGAGACTCGGTTTCTTTCCCAGTGATGATCGCTTACCCGGTGAAACACCTTAATAGCTATTATTTCAGGTGTATAACCGGCTTGGTTCTTAACTATACACAGAGTTCAATCTTTGTACTTGAAAGCTCTGCGATTTTATTATATCATAACCTCTCTGTTCCTCACATCTCCTATTAAAACCCTTTTGATTTGCCGTTTTACGAACTGGTATGAGTAGTTAGATAAAGACACGCATGTCAAAGATGGGACAGGGCGAGATCAAGAAGTATATCTTGACTCTGGTTTCATTTGAGTAATGACGCTCTCTGGTGTCGACAGGCTGGAGGACGATCATGTAGTAACATTCTGCAATTCGGTTGTTTCTTTTGCTATCGTTCTCGTTTAGTAGTTCTAAGATATCCGGACAGCTATCACCGGCAGGCATCGATGTATCACAAGACACCTCTCGGTCAAATCAAGGCTCATCCATCAAAGCGTATGTTGCTAACTTGAAAAGGAATATTGGCAGGCTTCAGCAGTTTATCACAAGGTAACTATTAACGATAGCTAGCGTGTACTTCTCAAATCAACTCAGATATCAAAATATCTCATACCTAACTATTCTATGATGGTTCTTATCGGCTTTCAATTTACGCTTTCCTTTTTGTTTGATTCCTTAATTTTCAATTTACCCTTTATGAACATCAGTTTCATTCTTACGGGAATGTGTTTAGGAAATCCTGGCATCGTTTAGAGTGGATTCTGAAAGTTGTTTCTAATAAACCAGGAATGAATGTGTCGCCGGTGCTGACACTGTAGCGTATGAGCGTTTTATTCAGAGGAATCTTGTCATTAGGTATTGATTATCTCTCTACTACCCGAGTAAATACATCAAGAAGCACATTATGGAGCGGTAAATGTGTCAAAGTGAGTTTACCACCGGTGGTATAAGCGTTGAAGTTCAGCCCTTGTGCCAGTATCAACACTGAGTTTCAGTCTTTATACTGCACTATACTACATAAGCAAATGTTCAAAAAACTTATGAAAAGTTCCCACTGGTGTGAAATTCCCCACCGGTAGACAATGTTCATATATAGTGGCATTATATGGTCCCTTCTGGCCATATATTAGCATTCTATGGCCCCTTTTGGCCAAAAGGTCTGTGCTTTTATCATAAAGGTTTGTATTATTTTCACCACCGGTGAAAAAATAATTTACTACCGTTGGCAAAATTACTTTTGACACATTTACTGCGCCATAGCACATTGCCTACACAACCTGACGTGGGAAGGGCACTAATTGATGCAATTACCGTCGAGGCTGTTGTAAATGAATCAATTGATGCAATTGCATACACTATTAGTACTAACTACAAATTTTAATACAAAATCAGGTACGACCGATTAATGCAAGTGCATACTGTATTATCACCTACAAACTTTAATACAATATAAGATGCACTATGTAGAGCATATTATTTTAGAGAGCAGGTCGAATCTCTGGTTGTAGATACGGTTTATCACCACAGTATGGGGAGGGAGAAGGTATTATCAGTAGCTTAACTGGTAAAGGGTGGAGTAGCATCCTACAAGGAATGGGTTCAACTCCTGGTGACTTCGGTTTTACTTTCTCAATAAACATGATTCTTTTTGGCATTTACACCACCCTCTTGATTCGTTTCCCGATTGGTTTGCCGGTTCGTTTCCCGATTTAATTCCCCATTCATTCCCCGATTTATTGCCAAATTATTTTCCTCATACACTCCCTCACACATTCCCTGACACATTGCATGATGCATAAAAAGCTCATTCCCCGGCTCATTGCCCAATTCGTTACTTGATGCATTAAAAGTTCATTAAAAGAATGAATAGGTTCATTTCTTGATGCATTTTAAATAGACAATTTTAGTACGCATTTACATACACAGATGATAAAAGAAGACTTTCCGGGATGCATTGATACTCGTAGTAGAGTCTGAAATACTCACACGGGGGGTTCTTTCAGAGATTCAGAGGAAAAGCACTGTGCATTCACTGCCTTGGGCTAACTCAGAGTCCCCTCGTTCTGCAGGTCTATCACTGCTACTACTCTTCATGGCTTCTGTACCCTTTTCATGACCACTGGATCATGGAAAATCACTCGGCAGGACTTCCTACCCGTTATCGCGAATAAAAATAATAAGAGCGGAAAAGGATTTAAATATTGATTAACCTCATACTTTGTCAGCGTGCAGTCATGCATGAGGGCACATACTTTCATCCATCTGGAAATGACTTACCATACAAGAAGAGAAAAAGAACTGGGATTCTACTGGTTCAAAAGAAAAGAAAGAGTAGAGTGCGAATGCAGCGGGGGAAAACAGAGCGTATCCCACACATTGATGGAATGCAGAGCAACAATCAATGCCAGAAGCAAAGACACAAATCACAAAACAATCGAAATGCTCCTGTGGGCCAATCGGGCATCGAGACTGCGCTCGCAATTTGAAAGGAGTTTACAAAATGGAGATATGAAAGGGGCGAGAACGGCGAAGATAAGGATGAAGAAGAAAGCGGGGCGAAGCAAGGATGGGGCCGACTTAAGGACGAAGAAGGGAGAATAGAATGAAGGCATGCGTTAGTTAGTTTGTTAAGTACTATTAGTACTGGGACGTGTGCGAGGTAGAGGTGAATGGGCAGTATAGGTGCAGTGCGATATTACCACAGACTACGGTCTGCATGTAATTAATGAGTTTCACAAAGTGCTTTGGCAATACGGTTAGGGTTAACTATCGCACAACACTCAGTGGCACACGAAGTGCCTGTTTGTAAATTTTGTCCTCGGATTTCTTCTCACACGCTAAAAGGCTGTGGCCACCTGTTTCAAGAGAGATGAGGACAGAATGGCCAGTAGCTGCGTTCAATTGAGCACACCCAGCGATATCCGGTTCGGTCACGATTCCAGTTTAGACTTTGCCGACCAAGGTACATTAACTGTCGAAGCTTGTGCTGTGAAGCGCCGGAGCTGCCTTCTTAACCTTTCATAAATCTTATGCTAGGATTCCGGATCCCTTTGGCGTGATCACGCCTCCCCGGAAACCCGGCTCTCGCTACATAGCTATAGAACAGAGGACCG
The DNA here is from genome assembly GCA_024713855.1 of Morchella sp. 2016-41. Taxonomy (NCBI): domain Eukaryota; kingdom Fungi; phylum Ascomycota; class Pezizomycetes; order Pezizales; family Morchellaceae; genus Morchella; species Morchella sp. 2016-41. Next base: position 1,954,437 of record JAMGZD010000002.1, on the reverse strand, counting down.
ACGGTCTGTTGATAAAGTGTGTTCCCTTTGGGGTGAGAATATAAGACGGTGAGAATCCTCCTACAAACCGTTCTGGCTGTTGGCCTCGCACCAATCTTTGTATGGTGAAATTAGGTATATACATTTTTTGCTAGAGCGATAACCGCGAGGGCGGCTGCCAGGATTTCACTTCCGAGCAGGGCCAGTCACAACTTTGATTCGTACCCATACAACCATGTTGCGCCTTATGTATCAGCCTGAGCTGCGCCACTGCTCCGACAGGATCCTTGTTCGTCGATCAACCAGTTTCGTCATGAAATCGGCGATCTGACAAGAGATTTGCGCTGCGTGGTTCAATCTCAAATCCAACGACAATCAGATTTGATAACGGTATGACGGTGCTTGCCAACAATCAAAAACTCTGAGGTAAATACATATATATAGGTAATATCAGTATCCGCTCTTCTGCTATTTATGCTTCACCTTTTTAAGAGGATCTCAGATTATACCAATGGATCTATCACCGGCTGCCACTCATCTCCAAGACTACTGCCCAAAACACGACTGCTGGCGAATAAAGAATGTCCCCACCTCTTGGAGCATTAAGAAGCTCCTACAGATGCTACAAAGGCAAGATGAATCCCTCGTCAAAATGGAAGAGGAGAGCATCTCCCTCTACCCGTCCAGCAGCACGTGCATCCATAGCTCACAAACGGCGTTGATGAGCATGAATCCGTTACCCCAGTACTTTCAAGAGCTGGATCCTCACGAGTCACATCTGCTCATACTGGAGGAGATTTCTGAGGCGGATGGGAGACGGGAGAAGGTTTTCCTAAGACTTGATTGCCATTTTCAGGACCTAACTCCGCTGAATGTGCCAATTGGAGGCAACATAGTTGAGTGAGTGTTGTTTCACTCAGTGATTTGTGGTGTTGATAAAGGAGGCTAATCAAAGAATCCTGGAGTCTAGCATTGTGGCGGTGACAGGCCTTGGCGGTCACGCCTTTCAATCCTGGAAAAGCCGGCACAGCGACAAGATGTGGCTGAAAGACTTCCTCCCTTGCAGTATCCCTGAGAATATCCGTATCTTGACCTACGGCTACGACTCCAGCCTTACCAAGCCGGGGAAGCGTTCAATGGTCGATTACCGGCGGGGTTTTATCCAGGACCTCTTGACCGCGCGGTCGTCAGCGGAGGTGAGTAGCTAGCCAGCCAAATGCTGTAGTACATCACACAAAATATTGTGGGGGGGTCTGATATCGGTGGTCCGTAATTAGGAACGCACAAGACCTCTCATTTTCATAGGGCATGGTCTAGGGTGCATCCTGATCGCACAGGTAAGAGGTCGCGGCGTGGCCTCTCTGTTTGGAATTGATATGGGGTTGCAATTGTCTGACAGTGGATTAGGCACTGCTTCAGGCGCAGAACAACAGTTTCGAAAGGCATATTCTTGACAGTACGTGTCTTGCATTCTTCTTTAGCGCGCCACATAGAGGACAACTGGTGGATGACCTCGTATCCATGGTTAAAGACCTCACCTCGTCATCGCCATCCAGCCAGCTGTCCAGAAGACTCCTGTTCCTCGAAGATCTCCGCGAGGAATCCGAGTTCATGACCGACCAGAGAGAGAGGCTGATCTCAATCTGGGAACAGATGGAGATAGTCAGTTTTTATGAGGAACGAGACACCAAGACTGTTAAGAAGGTATAATTCATTCGATGTCCACAGGAAGGGGTTGAAAGAGGCTGATATAAACTTTGTTTAGAATGAGGCTGGGGAGTGGGAAAGGACGGGAGAGGAGGCTCGCTTGGTCCAGCGCTCCTCATCATTATTGTACTTGGAGAAAGAGTCCCGATATGCGATCGATGAGGATCATATCAATATGACCAGGTTCGTACTGCCCACGGATAACAACTATGAGTGTGTAGTTCGTCATATACAGGAATGCGTGGAAAGCCACTGCAAGTCGGGTAAGTCACCACTAGCTTTCTTCACGGCATTTGCCTCGAAACTATATATATACTAACACAAGAATAGTTAAAAGTAAGTTTGAGCGGTCGTAGCATCACAGGAATATTCCAGTGATAAGAATTTAAAAAAATAGGGCTAATGGCAAATTGGATAGCAAAGGCTCCAACGAATCCTTAGGAACCCTCGTCCCGTTTTCCTACGGAAAGGTCCGTGATGATACATTGGACCAAGCCCACGGCGACAGAAGTCAATTCAATTTTCAACCTGGTGGATACGGGAGGGTTGGGGAGCAATCGGCCTCAAAGCCTCTCTGGATTTCTGACGACGGCGGTACTAGCGGTAGTACTGTGTCCATGCCTTGTGTGACCGACGAATTGGTCAACCTCCGGCATTAGCATCCCTGACACATATAGGCTTGCTCTGCCACCGGAGGATATAGCCACAGGTGACGGTTGTTGCACTTTCTTATAGCCTGTTCCGGGGTGGAGTATAACGTCGAATAGGCCAGGACCTCTACATACGCAGGGTATTTTCTCATGCGAGATGCTGCTGGTGTAATTCTGTACTATCTAACTCGCGTAGAGATTGTTGTGACCTTGAATGAAAGAGATGTAGCCGGCCTCAACGAGTAGGCTTAGTAAGTAGGGGTTCCTTAAGTACTAGTTCTTTAAACTATTTCGTTCCATAGTCTTTATATTTCTAAATGAATTTCCTAATGCTAAATAGTTTATATATCTAGTATTTTAAAATCTAGTCGGTGACTAATTTGGGTAAGATTCAGATTCTAGAATCGTAGGTTATTTCGGGGAGGTTGTCTAGTATCTCAAGCTAAAATTAAGAGGGTAAGGTGCGGCACTATCGCCGGGGGTGTGACGGCCGTAGTCATAATTAAATAACTCTCATGGCCATGCACGACGCCGTCGAGTTCTTGCGCGTCGAGCAAGCCTTTGATATTGGGGTTGAACATGCGATACCTCTGCCTCAAGAGTCGTATGTAATCTCTGGAGTCGCCATTACATCCAGCTATGTACTAAGAGATTCATTTACTGATTCGTTAACACATAGTAAAAACGTGACATTTCCGGTGCCATTAGCCACCCAGGGTAGATGATCCATCTAACCCACCAATCCGTTTACCTACGCTGTGGAGTAGTGCATGATGATTGAATACTGCGCGCCCTGTATACCCGCCCAGAAATCGCAAAATCAAAGCAATTATCCTACTGCTCAAAGCGTCAGCCGTGCTGTGCGATGTATTGATTGTTGGTACACTTTCTTACCGGCTGCTTGGGATGTGGTGTACTATCATAATCTATTACATTCACGTGGGCAGATTCTCGGCAAGTTCTGGGGTATGTTCTCAACCTCAGACACTATTTTCTTAGATCCTGACTGATTTGGTGTGTAGCAGGTTTAGGATATCGAGGATAGGAAAATAGCGCTGATTAGAATTAGTATCTTGTACGCCTCCAAATCTAGGGTAGATTTCCTCTTTCGTTTCCTACGTGCAGCTGTAAGTTCATATATATAATTTATCTTGTGCTATGCTATTCTCATGTTCACCTTTAGATAGGACAGTTATTCCTTAATAGACGATGAGCAAGGTTCTGATAGTCAGAGAGGCTTTAGTGGAGTGGTGTTATCTTGAGCGGTCGCTCATCAAGGGGGGGGTTTTAAATTTGTTAGAGTGGGCCATATTTATAACCTGCTGCGACTGAGGGGGGTGCCTGTAGGTACCGTAGTAACTTGTAACCGCTCATCCCTGGTAACCGACCAAGGAAGCGCATACACTACATTTATCAATAACTTCATTAATACCTACGCTATAGATATCATGCCTAGATAAATTGAGAACAGAGATTCGATATACCAAAAAACATCCAAACCGCATTCATATATAGCATTGGGACTATATAGGGAATTTGGTCATTTCGGTATCTACCCTGAAATGTGCGAAAAACCATGTTTTTGGTGAACCCGTAGGTGTATTCTACGGGATCCATGAGGGGCCTTAATTAATTGGCGATATACATGTATGTATATCATCTCTCATTGTATACCTTCAGTTTAAGGAAATGAGACCGGTTATTTAATTGTTTTTCACACGGTAAAGCCGATAATTGCCAAATCAGCGCCCCAAGATTACACAGTTCCGCACCTTGAAACAGCACCACTGCTACATTTAGGTTACTTTTACTTGATAATTTCTCAAACGCTCTTTCACTATGTAGAAATGCCTTTTGCCAACTCAAATCGTTTATTTAAATTACTTATTCCATGATATTAAGACGGTAGGGGCAAACCGCTGCTTGAGCAGTTTCCCGGTGGTGGTCGGTCACCCAGTGAAATACGTTATACTGCTCGACTTATATATATGGGAGGGAGAGAAGGTCCGCATGTCAGTGAGAGAATGGATGTGGTTTAGCCAGGGCAAGGGAAAATACATAATGTGTGGGAGCTGGAGAAAGGGGCGAAGTACAACATTAAAGCAACAAGAAAGGGCAGCGAATTCACCATCGACTGGGAAGATGTACGCGCTGAGGACAGAAAATCTATAAAGACCTACTGGGGGGAGCTTTTGGCCGGGTTTGCGGACCCCAGGGGAACCAGAGAGGAAATACAATTTGTAATCAGAAAAGAAGGAAAGGCAAATGTAGGTTTAGAAGACAGGGACGGAGACAGTGACGGGGAATAGTTTTGATTTTATTTCTTTTATTTTAGTTAGGTAGTGGTGGCGGAAGAGTCCGAACTTGCTGAATGCCTTTTATTGGGTGTGGCCAGGAGTTAGCAGGTAGTTCTGGGGTTGTGGTATTGCCATAGACTACGGTCTGCATGTAATTAATGAGTTAAACAAAAAAAAAAAAAGACTTATATATATGGTGCTCCGCCGTACTGATCAGGGCTAGGGCTGAAACAGACCGCCGTCATACTTCGAACATAATAAAAATATGTTGTATCGTTATTGATAGAGTACCAAGAAGAGCAACATCACTCTCTACCTAAGTTTTGCCCTGAATCATAACTAATATCAATAATGGCCACAAATTTCAACCCTAACAAAATGCAAGCCCCGAATCACCATCAAGATGAGGTAATTTGACTCTCGATATTATATCAATAATAAAAAAGGTAAGGCCCGAATTGCCACCATGGTACCAGTTTAAATAGTAACAAAAAGGGAATCTCGAATCACCAACAACAATAGTAAATAAGAGTGAACCCGAGTTGCCACCAACTCCAACCCAGATTATTGGATCTAGGGAAAAGCTGTTGTCAAATTCACATACCTAGCTAATCAAAACCTTTAAATCGCACATTGCATATTGGGTATACCTATATATTGTGGGTTGACAAAATTAACCGGACGCTGCTGCATTACAACCAAATACTTCAACGTCGCCTTGCAACACAACCATGGCTGGAAACGCCAAGAGATATTATATCTGTGATTCTCTATGCTTGTCTCATCTCGTTTTTGGTATGGGCTTAATCGCGAGTAGGTAATTGAAAGGTTAGTTATTGTAGTCTATAGATCTATTTAGTAACGCAGTGTCCGGTTAATTTTGTCAACTGACAATACTTTGGATATTGGTAACGTATTCTACCGTGGAAATCATCAACGCAAAGTAACTAAGCAGGACCCGATGTTATTATACTATGATTGCACCAATAATTGCTACTTATTTACTCTCAGTTTTTTCTCATACCTCGTACTAATACTACTTTCTATACTAGTGACTTCTAATCTTCTTCTACTTGTAGTTCTATCTATATATGCGGGTGAGACCTCAAATTTTTGACCACCCTAGCCAGCTGCGCCCTCATCAGTAGAGAAACCGTCCTCCTCATTAAAATGGACAATAACAGTTCGCTGAGATATGTGTTTCGCCGGGTTTTTCTTCTTTTGAATTCGGGGTTTGTTCTCTTCCTGTTCCTTCTTTTCCTTTTTCTTGAGAGCGGCCCTTACAACTTTAGAACAGAATCTACAGTTACTACTACTTTTGAGAGTACTTAACGGCTTTTGATCTTTGTCATATCTGTTAGGCCCCGCTCCCGCAACCTCTTGAGCTCCTCCCGCAAGATGACATTTTCAACACTCGATTGCGCTGCTGCGTTGGCCAGTTTTTGAACCATAATTTGACGGTACATAGCAGAGAAAGTAGAAGAAAGAAGAAGATAGACGGAGAGCAGTGAGGGTTTGCATTTTCAGATTAATTATTCCCTAGTTCAGATGGCCTGCATGTTAGGGCAAAGACAGACAGGTACAGACATGTTTGTTACCTGTCTCCGAGTGGTCACTAAATTTGGCTATCTTCTGATCGTATGAAGGTCATGTTACCTTGAATATGGCCGAATAAGCAGAATGTTCGTAGCCCGCTACTTTCCCTCAGTCAATCATTTTCTGGAGAGGTTAGCGCATGAGAGGGATCTGTCTAGTAGACCGGTCTTATTTCAGTTGACGACATACTCAGGCATTGATTAGGTGCTGGGAATGTTTGGTAGCAACGGCCTCACAAAATCTTTCAGGGCTCAATTAACGCACGAATATCTCATAGCGTAAAACCATTGAATTTTCATTGCGCTTCGGCGGTGTCTGCGGTGAGCGAGGTATGCAGTAAGATATCTCCAAGAAATCTACTTCACAAACCATTCTCGGCCTGCTGCTTATTGGTGGATAATCCCCAGACCTCAACCACAATCTAGCACATAAAACAGGAAAGATAGCCTAACTATTTTCACTACAGTATTCCTTACATTAATGATTTAAATAGGGATCACCTCATGGTGCTTGGGAATTCCCTTGTGCTTCCACACACAAGGTACAAGGCTCTGGGATAAAAGTGAATGAACGGATCCTTCCCATCTTCCGATCGATCTCCGCTCAGCCATTCTATACCTAACCAAACGGTTTCCGACAACCCTCTTGATCGGACACGATCATATTCCAATTTGGACCAACACTTCTTTTTGCATCGCTGAGAGACTCGCTTTGCGCAATGGAGCCTGCTCTATATTTTGATTATCTGATTGGCTAATGGTGTGATCGTTGCCAATCAGGTTGACAGAAATGGTGCTGGCTCCATTTGCGCAAAGTCACTATATACATATATACAAGCAGAATGCGCCCCCCCCAAATTTAGTGAAGAAATGAATGTGCGGGTGGTACTACAATAGATTATTGGCGTCATTCTGGATTGTTGGGTCATGGAAAAGGGCAGGCGCGGACTAAACCTCATTCCCATCTCCCCTTATTGTTAATCTGTGATTCTTTAGCTCTAGTATGGACCCTAATTCATTCAATGAGTACTCTAGCTTTAGTATGTATTCTAGGCTACAAAAATACAGATCGCTAGCACCCTTGTGAGACTCATAGCAACTAAAATGTTCAGGGAAGAAATCTTACATCGAGACCTTCGAGGCCAGAAGGATAGCTCAACCCTTTCCAAGCATTGAACTCTGTCTAGGAGATTTAAAATGATTCGGTTGCTCTCCTGTTTGCTGAGTTATGGAGTGGATTTCGACGTTTCCAATGACAATGTTAGGGTAAGTGATCTGTTATTTTTGTAACCCTACAATCCCTACGTGTAGTTCATAAGAAAATGGCATCGGGTAATTCGACCTTGACATATAAGAATACAGCTGTAGTTCTGTGAGTTTTGTTCCTTTATATCTATCCATTGCAATAACTGGACGTCTTTTAAAGCCAGCTCCCTTCCATCTCGAGAGTAGTTCTTTGTCTACTTGTATAATGATATGCAAATGTTCCTAGTGACAATAAGGAAGACTATATAGTATAGATAATCCTTGGCTGACTGCGTCCGCCCCCACAGCTTCTAACCAACCTAACCTCGGATTTCACTAAAATGGAGTCAAAGAGGTCTCGAACGATCGTGTCCACAACTATCACTACCGAGCCTTCTTGCGCAGATGATCCAAGCAATGTTGATGCTCTCCAAGGCAGGATCAGTGACTTGACACAACAGATCCTTCTTCTACAGAGCAAGACAGACCAAGTCGTTCAGCGGGTACGTAGCCATGACGAACATGAGTCGGAGACGCAGCAGTCGGTGTAGATCTCTTGTCCACGGCCCAAACACAGTAGGTCGGTAGTCCAACTACCATACCGCTTTTATCCCTCCACGCTAAAATCTCCGGCTAGGTGGTGTGTATCCCGGTCTCGCTCGCGCCGGGGATGTCGTGCAGCTCGGCGAACGCATGCAGAAGGAACTGGACGATGGGCTCTACACGATTGAGGCACGGTTTTTTCCACGTACAGGAAGACCCGACAGGTTTACTGAGCAATGGTGGCCCTGCTCGATGAGGTGTCGCTAAGACAAGATGTCGTCCCTGTGACCAGTGAAGACTATTTTGCCCGCTATCATAACCCTCGCTGGGGGAGGTACCGGAGAGCGGCAGGGGCGCGTTACGGATACATGAGCAGGATGCCGGAATCGAGGCTCAACGCTTTCTATTATGAAACCTTTCTGCAGTCGGTCCTGCTTCGGGGGATCGATCAGGAGGAGCTGCCGTACTCTGTTTGAACCACTATCTTTATGTACTAGTATTAGTTGGTGGGAAATCAGAGCATTAGGCCTATACGCCGTGATTCTACTACGAGACAAGTACTTATGATTTATGTAGTCCCTACTCTACTAGCTATGTATATGAATCAATTGATTTACTTTACGGGCGCTTTTTGTTTTTTTTGTTTAACTCATTAATTACATGCAGACCGAGGTCTGTGGTAATATCGCACTGCCCCAGAACTGCCTGATCACTTCCACCACCTCTCCCAGTATCCGTACCATAAATGAAACCTAACAGAACGTAACCAAAACATAACAAAACGCAAGTTAAACAAATGAAACTGATCACGCTGCTTCTCCTTGTTCCCTGTCCTTGAGTCCACCCCATCCTTGCGCTGCCTCCCTTTCTTCCTCCTCTTTTTCTTCGTCTCTTCCCCCGTTACCATGCCTCCATAATGCAAATTCTTTCCATATATTCAGCGCGCAGTTATTTTACGGGCGCGAGTGTAGAGAAGGGATGCTACTTGATGATGCGTTTCCTTTACCATCATCCCAAAAGGTACTTCTAATGCCCTTTTTTAATACCTTTTTTTAATGTCTTTTAAGACCTTTACTCAGTCTGCGCCTGGAACAGAGCTATCGTTTCTGGGCAGGTTTTTGATTTGTATTTTTGATGCTTTTTCTCGGTCCTTTCTCTTGTCTTATACATAGCATCTCTACCAGTACCGGTGAGTGCCTCGCTGCTCGTGACGGTCTTCTGTTGATACCAGTTTTAACATGCTTGTCTGCTGACTCTTTTTTGATGTCTTACCACGGGATGAGATCGGGTATATCAGAACTCCCGGCTTGATGCCACGATAGGTGCCGGTTGATCTGACACCGTCCCGGTGCTATTTCTGATGCCGTTTCTGATGACGTTTCTGGATACTTAGCTTTTTGACGTGGTTTCCCGGGCTATATATAACGAACACTAGAAATACTTGATCTTTATTGTTTTTCAGCACCGATTCACTCTTTGTTTCAGCGACAGAGCACACTGTATCAATTAGCAATAGCGTAGGTTATAAAATTTAGACTGTAATATTAGTAGGTCTACGAGGCTGCTCGAGGCAAGCAGGGGCAAATACCTCGAGATGCCTCTGCCTTTGGGGAGGTGCCTTGTTCTGCTCGAGCAACGATATATCATGCCTCGAGGTGTTTAATGCAATTGAGGCCAAAATGTACTATTGATATAATGCTTCCCAAACACAGGCCGGGCGACACCACCGCAGCCGTTCTGAGGTCCTCATATATACATACATATAGTATAGATGTCTAATAACAGTATGCTCACCTAAACCTCAAGCTACCCCAGGCGAGTAGGTGGACCTACCTCGAGGGTGCTTGCTTCGTAGATACCCGAGCGTTGAGCTGCCTCGAGGCAGAGGCTTCGAGGCGAGGGCTCGAGCGAGAATACTGCGTGCATCACACTAGACTGTCACCGTAGCCGTCAACTTATAAGTAGTCACCCAGGTTCACTCAAGAGCCATTTCTTATTCTTTTATCCATTTTTATAGTTGGTAGCGGGTACAAAACCCAATGCCGTATATTCTAATGTATTAAGTTTCAGAGACATTGTTATTAGATGAGACCAGTCGTTCGTTCAGGAATCAAAGGCTGCATTACGGGTATCTTTTTGTAATAGTTTAAATCAGACTCCGCCACCAGATCTAATGCATCAAGGAAACGCATCAGGAAGAAAGAAAGAAAATTCTATTCAGAAAGTCATTTGAAAAGTATCGTTAAAGCCGTTAGACGGTTCAGTAAATGAACTCGTCGGGAAAGGAATCGGAAATGGATCAGGAAATAAACCAGGGAATGGATTGAGAAATGGATCGGGAAAGGGCCCTGGGCCCAAACTCAGCTGAAGGGTTGTCCGCCGAGGGGATACCTTGAGTTGGAATTGAACTCAAGTCCTGAAGAGTTCTATCTAGTTAGTAACCACTAAACGTTGATTTTATTATGAATAAAATTTTATTAAGTCTTGAAATTCTTCAATCCTTATTATTTTGAAATTAGAAAATCATTACAAAGTGGTTAGAAATGTATCAAAAAAGGCATGCTTTAATAAATCTGCAGTAGAAAAGCGTCGAGAAGATGCCTCTCCAAGAGCCGCTCGCTGGAAAGGCATGAAATTGATTCCTTCCCCAAAACATGACTCAGGCAGAATGAATTTCCTGATGCATTTACTCCCGTGGTAGAGCATATACGCTGCTGGTGGCGCATCCATAGCTTCAGTAGGACTGTGCGTTACATTAACATAGGCTCAAGCCTGCGTGAAATCAATGAATTAAACAAGAAAAAGGCTGCACGTCATAGATGATCACTCGTTATAATGGCCAATCGGAATGCGCGATTCCTGATCTGCCGGGGTAATATGGCCAGTACCGACACAAGGCTCGCGCTGATGGAACCAGTTCATACCAAGCCTCCTTCAGTATATTCTTGCTTTTCCCCCTTATGTTACACTCTGACAGCTAGTCTTAATTGTTATACATTTGGGGCTTTCAGCTACTCCTACAGATCGATCATAGCTGCATTCGCGCTTTTTCAAAAACATCCACAACAGTTTCTTTAAACATTGCAGCAGATAGCTTTGAGGAGGTTTCCTTTACCTGGTCCTCGTCAGCAGCTTGCAGACAGAACAAAACAGCCCCCAAGTACCGCGTGCCCATGATATGTCCCAGCCTACTTCGCGCCTGCCGGACCAGGTTCTCCTTCATCTCCGCCGGCGTGAGCTTCTTCTCCTGAAAGAGCTCGGGCGAGGTTGCATCCATCCACAGCCCAATCTCCAAGAGCAGCACACCGAGCGAGTACAGGTCGTGTATGACCTGGTGTGACTTTGCGGTGTTTCCCTGGCGGTCCGGGTGGCGGTATATGTTTGCCCGAACGCCTCTTCGGAACACCCTGTCCGAGGCCACCGAGCCCTGGAATTGGGGCCGCGAATACTCAAAGCCACCTATGCGGGGGGACGAAAAGTCACAGCGCTTTTGCCGGTGCTGGCGGAAGATGTATATGTTCTCGCCGCTGATTCCCTTGTGCACCCACTCAATAAGGTGCCATTCCATGAGGCCGTACGAAATGGCGTAGGCCAGCCCAAAGCGCTCCCCCAGGGTTGGACGTTCGTCAGATTCCAGTTTCGCGATGGCGGATCGCAGTGTAAGAGGTCTCCCCGAGAAGCCAGGCGGCACCTGGAACGCAAGTCCATATCGCCGTTTCTCGGGTTCGTGGAAATAGCCCAGGCAGGGGAGGCTAGTTATCGGGCTCGGGGAGGAGACCTGGTCGTTTTCAACGCTGAACAGGCGGGCGAGGAACTGGATCCGCTCTCTGATGTCGTCCCCGTCGGTGTGATGGTGCTGAGAGCTGTACCCTTTGAACTCGACCAAGCATTTCACTCCCTTCACCAACGCGCACGAGTAACTCGGCTCTGCCGATTCTGAGCCCTCCTTTCTAGCGGGCCGCTTCGATGAGCTGAAGACGATCTCTCCACAGTCGAGAGTAAGCGCCGCGCTGGGCAGGCGCGGATCAAGAATCATCATTCGCCTGGTAGTCAGGGACGAGAAGCCCAAGCGACGTGCGTCCTCGTCGAGATCCCGGGCCTGGCCGTAGTCGCCGGCGGAGTAGAGGAGAAGGGCCCATTTGATTATCTCGGACAGCATATCCGTCCAGGTCTTGTGCTCGTTCACGATAGCCTCCAACCTCTGCCGGTCAAACAGCGCCCACTGGACCTTCGACATCTTCTTCCGCAGTCGTTCCACCATGCCCCCCCCTCCTTTTACCAACGGCTCTGGCTGGGAAGACGAGTATATCGTCTCTTGGGCCATCTTCCCACTGTATTCCGTAAATTCCAGAGACTCACGACATGCTCCATCACTAGTGAGCCCTCCATCGTCCCCCGACGACCGGGCGTATTTCGTAAACAGGTTCTGGTAAAGCTGGGCAGAGCTCTTTAGCCGCTGCAGGAGCTCGCTGATTTGGCGGAGGTTTGTGCTGTCGAGCTTGTAGATGATGCGTCCCTTGATGAAGCGCGTACCAAAGGTGTGGAGGATGGAGTGCTGGTGGGTGAACTTGAAGGCGATGTCGCCGAGGTCTTTCTCCTGGTTGCGCGCGTCGTCGATGACCTGGTTGATGAACATGTACAGGTCGTAGACCTCGTGGAATACCGCGATGGTGAGGCCTGCCACTTCCATCATGTCAGTTTAGAATATATATGTAACGCACAGCTAGCTAGCACGCCGGAGGTTTGTTAGGGTGGTGGGGGGTCCGGCACCCCAGTTTTCCGCCGCAGGTCAGCCTTGTAGCTACTCTACATAGTCTAGTGGGCGCCAAAAGGCCCTGCACATGCTATTGGTGGAGAGATCTAGAGTGCAGCCCGTCATGCACCAGCAGTTGAGGCGTTAGTGGTTCTCTGGCCGAGGCTGGAATTCATTCCTGTGCGGCTGACAGCGGGCTTGGCGCGGGGTTAAAAACATGCATTTAGTACAGCGGTTCACAGGCATTTGGCGAATACCCCCATTTGGCGAACAGGGTTGTTGAGGCTCAACCATATATCAAAAGCCAGCATGCCGAATTTGTCTCAGATGCCAGCTTAAAAGCGGGGTGGTGAGTTGAGGCCAGTTACCACCTCTTTGAACTCTCCCCTCTATTTTCAGTGAAAACAATGAATGCGAGCCGGCTGCCAGTGATTGATAACAACGTAGAATACTCTAAACATGAGCGGTTGATGTTTGCATTAGGACACTACTATGCCGAGTTGGAGAGGTATAACGAAGATCCGGAAAACCCGGAAAATCCCAAGCCAATAGTCCTCAACATTTCCAAACAATATGCTGTTAGTGAAACTACTCTTCGCCATCGTATCAAAACCCCTGGTCAGCGGACCCATTCAGTTTTTCATGCAGAGCAACAAGTCCTTACTCCAGCAGAAGAAACGGTTTTGGTTGAACGCTTGCTGTTTTTAGACGACTCCAATGTTCCAGCCGACCAAAACCTTCTCTACGAACTTGCATATAGACTATTACACAAACGCAATCCTACTACAGAATTAGGTCGCAATTGAATTTACAGCTTTCTTGATAGACATCCAGAGTACAAATATGTTCTGACCAAAACAATTTCAACAAGCCGAGCAAATGCAAACAGCTGGGATGTCATGGACGATTTCTTTTGGAAGGTTTGTTAACTAAATAACAAGTATTTTGTTTTACGAACGAGTATTTACATTCTGTATACATCAGCAAAAAAAAAAAAACCGCCAAGACGAACTGTACGTCTGTTACGGGCCGACTCGGAGAACACGGGGACGGGTTCGGGAGTTCTCGGTTAGAGAACGGTAGAAGCTGGGTCAGGGTCACGTGGGTGAAAACTCTTCACCTTGTGCGGGGTCAGGGTCAGGGTTCGGGATTATCGGGCTTGATACCGATGGATACTAGGCAAGGTTTTCTAACGATAGGATATCGAAAGGAACGAACGGAGACAGGGTCAGAATGGCTTCGACTAAGATAGTATGCTAGGCGAAACCAAGAGGTACGAGGACGGGGACCAAGGGGCACAACCGGAAGGTTATACAACTCGGGTTCATAAAGGTTCAAAGACAGAAACTAGAATGTATTCCTATATAACAGGAACTTCGGATAAGGAGAAAAGTAGGAAAGAACAAAGGGAAATTGCAGCCATATATATATTCATCAAACCCGATGACTAACTCGTGTGATGGAAACCCATAGAAAGAAAACCCAAACATGAACGAAATACCTAAAGAAACTTAACCAACGAAAACCCGGTTACCAATCCTTCTCCTTCCCGAACTTCTCCTCAGGCCTTGGCACGCCGTTACAACGTCCAGACGTACTGATTCGTTTCCATGGATCGGTTGGTAACGTCGCTAGGAATGGAGGAGCTGGGTTAGTAATGGTCGTTCTCTCGTGTTCTGTTATGTTCGGGTGAAAACTCTGTCGGTTGCGCAATCGTGGGTCATCGGGATTAGTCATCGGTGGATTTCCTTCAGTATATTAGGAGGCTCGTCCCTCGCTTCGTTCCTGTTCCTCTTCTTCTTTCCTTAAGCAACGTCTTCTACTGTAATCTATTAAATACTATTGCTCGGCCTCACTTAGCATATCACGCTAGGCGAAGCCACTTCTATATTACGCTGGTTCTCAATACATACGCTGACATCTCTCTTCTAACGAAGACTGCTGCACCTCGCTTACGCTGTTACCTCTCTTCTAACGAAGACCGCTGCACCTCGCTTGACTAACTCGACAGCTACTACTGTCGCATCTCGTACCCTGTGGAATACTTCTACCAACGCCGCCCCTTGAGATTACGTTGCTTCATCATCCGCACCGTACGCCAATCGTCTACCGGCTCACATCAAGGTCGAACCCACACAACCACAACCACGCCGTAATGTCATCTAAAGACACCTGGGAATATGTTCCCCAACCCGAATGGCCAACAATCGCCGAATCGCCGTCCCCCGTCCCACACGGACCACACCCGGTACCAACGCCGGCCAAAACCTACTTCACCACTCGCTCCTGGCGCACCATCCGCGCGCTCCACCGCAAACGAGATTATTGCTATCTCGTACTATTTAAACACTCCTCTAGAGTAGAGGTAGCCAACCTCCTGGGGCCCCGACCTTACGGCGCAGACATCGATCTCGCCCGCCACTCCGGCAAGTACGACCTCAATCACGAGTGTCACTTCGCCACAACCACCACCGGGTATGAACTCGGTCACATCGCCGCCGCCTCCTCAGGCCCAACCCAAGATGAGATGATCATCGACCGATGCACGCGCTACGGCGCTACCACCACCTCCACCCTCGTCACCCGCCTCCAAACATTCCTGGAAATCTATGGCCCACTCCCGGAAGACGGGGACTGCGGGCACGAACTCACTGAGGCTCACGACCTCCTCATCGCATGCCTGTCCGCACTCACCGCCGCCCCCCAACCCACGCCTGAACCTGCCGCCCCAGCTGAGGTCGAGGATCTCCAACAAGCACTCGAGGACGCTCAACTCGACATGCTTGACGCCCAGGACCAAGTAGAGGAACTGCAAGCCTCCCTTAAGACCATCAGGGAGGAACTTGAGGACGCACAAGTTGAGACCCAGATGGCCTGGGACCAGGTCCGCAAACTACAAACTGCCAACTCCCGGCACTCGACACCGCCCAAACCCAAATGCCGTCCCGCCAAGGCCCACTCCGTAGCCAACTGGAGATCCTCCGCCGTGACCCCCGCTCCTCTCGCCGCCCCCACACCCGCTGTCCGCCTACCTGTCGCCGCCATCCCCAACTCACAACCGGCTTTAAAAGCCAAGCCCCTTTGGTAAATATCGGCAAACCAAAGGGGCAGAAGCCACCACCCACCTTTCCTCCCTCGTCGGCGCTCGCTATCTCTGGTTTCTCGTTATCGTCTGTAGAGGATAAATTGGATGGGGACCACCTTGTTGCTTCGTGTAAAATCGTAAGCAACAACAGACCCATCCAAACCCACGCACTGGTCGATAGCGGTTGCTCAGGGTTCGCGTTCATTGACGAGACCTTCGCGCACCGTAACAATCTCTCACTGCTCCCCCTCAAATCACCCCGTACCCTCGAAGTCATAGATGGCCGACCCATATCCTCCGGCAAAATAACGCATCTATGCTACCTGCCAATGACCATCGGCACCCACCACGAAACGGTCCCCTTCTTTGTCACCAAGCTCGGCTCTTACCCCCTCGTACTTGGAATCCCTTGGCTACAACTGCATGATGCTACGCTACGGTTCAAGGACAACAGCATAATGTTCGACTCCAACTACTGTAAAGGGAAGTGCCACTCATCGAAGAAAATCGCCCCGGTCAAAGGGATCCCCCCACCACGCCGCTTCCACCTTGTCAGCTCCGCTGCCCTCTGCCGTTTTGCCCGTCGGGACAAATTACAAATCTTTAGCACAACCATGGAGGAGATCGACCAAGCAATCAAGGACACCCCGAAGGATGACTGGAAAACCAAGGTGCCAACGCGATACAAAAGGTTCTACCATATGATGGACGAAGACTTCGCAAACAAAATGCCGCCGCGCTGACCGTACGACCATAAGATCCCACTCAAGGAAGGGAAGGAACCCCCCTTCGGACCACTCTACGGGATGAGCCGCGACGAATTGATTGTCCTTAAGAAATACATCGAGGATAACCTAGCGAAAGGCACGATACAAGCCAGCTCTTCCCCCGCCTTTGCCCCTGTCCTTTTTGTTAAGAAAGCTGACGGATCTCTACGTCTCTGTGTCGACTATCGCGGCCTAAATGAACTGACGGTAAAGAACCGCTACCCTTTGCCCCTTATCCGGGAAACTCTCGACCGCCTCTCCAAAGCCAAGTGGTACACCAAACTGGATCTTCGCCAGGGGTATAATCAGATCCGGATGGCCGAAGGCGAAGAATGGAAAACAGCTTTTCGCACACGCTACGGCCACTTCGAGTACAAAGTAATGCCCTTCGGACTCACTAACGCGCCAGCCACGTTCCAACACTTCATTAATGACTGCGTCCGTGAATACCTTGACATCTTCTGCACAGCCTATCTCGACGACATCCTCATATACAGCGACACCATCGAAGAACACCAGACCCACGTGGAGAAAGTCCTCGAAGCACTGAAGGCCAATGGAGTACTGCTGAAACCGGAAAAGTGCGAGTTTCACACACAAAGCACCACCTACCTCGGCCTCATCATCGAACCCAATGGCATCCGGATGGACCCCAGAAAAGTGGACACCGTGCAGAATTGGACAGTCCCCAAAACGGTCAAAGACGTACAGGCATTTCTCGGATTTGCTAACTTCTATCGCCGGTTCATTTATGGGTTCTCGAATCTCGCCGCACCACTGAGCAAGCTAACGAAGAAGGATATGGCATGGGCATGGACAAGTGAAGCTCAGACCGCGTTCAGGGCCCTCAAAGAAGCTTTTACCACCGCTCCCATTCTCGCCCACTTCGACCCCGAGAAGGAAATCATTGTGGAAACTGACGCTTCAGACTATGTCTCCGCTGGCATACTTTCCCAATACGATGACACCCATACCCTCCGACCCGTCGCTTACTTCTCCAAGAAGCACTCCCCCGCCGAATGCAACTACGAGATTTATGATAAAGAACTGTTGGCAATCATCCGATGCTTCGAAGAATGGCGCCCGGAACTGGAAGGTGCTGCACACCCAATTGCTGTCATATCGGACCACAAAAACCTCGAATACTTCATGAGCACTAAACAGCTTAACCGAAGACAAGCGCGCTGGGCCGAATACCTTTCACGGTTCAATTTCGTCATCAAGTATAGGCCAGGGAAACAAGGGGGAAAACCGGACGCATTGACAAGAAGATCAGGAGATCTCCCTGGAGAGGGGGATGAAAGACGGTTGCACCAGAGTCAGGTCGTCCTGAAGAAGGAAAACGTTGACACAAAGCTAAGTTTGTTGGCGGGTTCTTTATCAAATGAACCCGCTGAAATGAAAGCCTCACTGGATAAACTGTTTGACGAAGGATATGAAGCTGACCCGTTCCCAAAAAAGATACTGGAAATGCGAAGTAAGGGCAAACAACAATCGAAAGAGATATCACTTGCCGAGTGCACCGAGAACGAAGGACGACTGCTGTACCGCGGCAACCTCTATGTCCCCAACTACGACCCCCTGAAACTCCAGATTCTCAAACTTTACCACGACGCACCATCTGCTGGACACCCGGGACGCGAGAAAACCTTTGAACTAATCAGCAGGGACTACTACTGGCCCCTCATGAGGAACTACATTGGCCGCTACGTACGGAACTGCCATACCTGCCGACGAAGCAAACCAAGCACCCACGGGAAACTTGGCGTCCTCCGACCCCTACCAATACCCGAACAACCATGGCAGGAAGTATCGATGGACTTCGTCACTGGGCTACCGGAAAGTGAAGGGTATGATGCAATCATGGTAATCGTCGATAGACTAACAAAGATGCGGCACCTCCTACCTTGCAACACGACCGTCAACGCCGAAGATGTCGCTCAATTATATCTACGCAACGTCTGGAAACTCCATGGTCTCCCCACACACGTCACCTCCGATCGCGGCACACAGTTTACGGCAAAGTTCTGGAAAGAGTTATGCGGACATCTTGGGATTGAAGCAAGGATGTCCACCGCTTTCCACCCGGAAACCGACGGTCAAACCGAAAGGCTGAACGCTGTAATGGAACAATACCTACGCGGTTATGTATCCTACCAGCAGGACGACTGGGTCAAGTGGCTCCCTATGGCCGAATTCTCCGCTAACAACCAAGTTTCCGCCTCTACCAAAGCCACACCCTTCTTCGCAAACTTCGGCTTCCACCCCCGATTTACAGTGACGATCAAGCCCACCGATAAGACGCCGCCCAGCCTCGATGCAAAGGACTTCGCCGGAAAGATGTTGGAGCTCCACGAATACCTCCGCACCAATATCCGAACAGCACAGGACCAACAAGAGCAGGCCACCAACGCAAAGCGAACCCCCGCCCCCGTCTACAACATCGGCGATATGGTTTTTGTCTCAGCAAAGAACATCCGAACCACGCGCAACTCAAGGAAGCTCGACTGGAAAAAACTTGGCCCATTCCCTATCAAGACGGTAGTATCCCCATACGCCTACCGAGTCGACTTACCCCGGAGCATGAAGATGCACCCTGTCTTCCACGTCTCCTTGCTCGACCCTGCCGCACAGGATCCCGTACCCGGTCAGATACAACCACCACCGCCACCCGTCATCGTTGAGCAGGAGGAAGAATACGAGATCGAGGAGATTCTGGATTCAAGGGAAACGAGGAACAATGGCTTGCAGTACTTCGTCAAATGGACTGGATATACAGACCCCACCTGGGAACCCGCCGCCTACCACAACGATACCGCCGCCGTCGATACCTTCCACGCACGATACCCTGGGAAACCGGGACCACTCGTAACGAAGGCTAAGGTTAAGGCTCGCAGGAGCTCGCGCTTGAAGGGGGGGGCTACTTTCATGGATCGATTGGTACGTCGCGAAGGATAAGGGAGTTGGATTAGTAATGGTTATCCCTGTCCGTTGTATTATGTTTGGGTGAAAACTCTGCTGGTTGCGTGATCGCTGGGATTAGTCATCGTAGGATTTCCTTGGTATATTAGGAGGCTTTCCCCTCGTTTCGTTCCTGTTCTTTTCTTCTTTCTTTAAGCAACGTCTTCTACTACTTTTGTACTTGTTACGCATATCGGGCCTACCCTGGAATATCATACCAGGCTGAGCCATTACTATATCACGCTGGTTATAAATATATACGCTGTTACTTCTCTTCTAACGAAGACCGCTGAACCTCGCTTACGCTGATATCTCTCTTCTAACGAAGACCATTGCACCTCGCTTGACTCACTCGACAGCTACTACTGTCGCACCTTGTACCCTGCGGAACGTTCGCACAACACCGCCCCTTGAGATTTATAAAGCGGGTTAGTTGAAGGTAACATTTGTCGTGGTAGATCGACAAGTGTACCTATATTGAGTCGTTCATGAATTGTAGCCCACCAACACAACCATGACATTTGCACATGCACATTCCGCCAAAACTCGAAAAATTGGCTATCTCCGGACAGGGATTCAAGTGACGAATCGTGTGCGGGAAGTCAATTTTGGGCGAAAAGGAGTGATTCTTCATGTTTCCAACATCTGAAGTTGTTGGTCTTCCAACCTAGTCTGTTGTGTTCGTTTGCTTCTTCGTTTGCATTTTCTTTAGTCCTGGGTATATGTAAGTAGGTAATAGATTTTGTGAAAAACAATAAACGAGATATCTTTACGTAAATGTGTGAATTCACAATCGCAATGCTCATTGACAACTCGCAGTCGGTGCCTATTGTACCGCTTCCTACTGCACCACCTACTGCACCTGCAAAGTTTCCTACAGCACCGGTCTCTATTGAACTCATGCTTCCTCCTATTGCTCAACCCGGACTTATTCCTATTGTTGAACCCGGGGTTCTTCCTACTGCACCACGTCCTAGAAGGGGTCCTAAACCAAAAACCATAAAGAATCGTACACTTACTATCGCGGCACGACCGCCCCCACCTGCCCTGCTATCGAGAACGTTGCGGAATCGAGGTATTAGGTGAAGGATCGCTATCGCGTCGGATAAGGTGGATGAGTTAGGAAGGTGCTCGGAGGATACGGTCAGCGCTAGGCGCTTCAGGTTGGGTTTGCGGAAGGAAAGATCGGGATCGGTTATGGGTTTCCTATTTCTCGTGGTACGGGTTGAGTCATTGGGATTAGTCAGCGGAGGATTTCCTTGAGTATATTATAGGGCTCTCCCTCGCTTCGTTCCTGTTTCTCTTCTCTTCTTCTTTCCTTACGCAACATCTTCATTTGTATTCATTCCTAGTTGGTCTCACCTAGCATATCACGCTAGGCGGAGCCATTCATATATTCTGTTAATTACCAATATACTTTATTCGATCGGTATCCGAGTCCGATCTCCTGTCCTGTCCCGAACGTGTCTACGAGTCGATCCTCGCCTCGACCACCTCTAGCCCCGTCTTCAGTACCCCGCCCCGTTAGACTACGTTGCGTCGACTTACATCGACTCCTGATACGCAATGGCAACCCCATTTCAATGGGGTTTCCCGGAACTCTCGATGAGTTCCGGGACTCCTACACCGAAAACCCAGACCTCCTATACCAAAACCTATCCCAGTGGCACAATCAGGCGAGAGCAAACTTCCGTCAAGGCCACGCCCTCGCCGAAGAAAGAGACAGGCTCCAACAACAACTAAACGTCGCCCTGAACACCGCCGCCGCCATCCCCGAACTCGAAAACCAAGTCCAAGAACTGACTACCCAACTGATGGAAGCAAGGGAGCTTAACCACCTCCTACGCGCTCGAGCACCCCCGCCCCCAGAACCTGTTGCCCCAGTCCCAGTCCCTGTCCAAGCCCAGCCCCCAGTCCCTGTACCTGCCCCTGCCCAACGATCTGACAAAATCCCTGACCCAGCTAAGTTTGACGGTACCCGTTCGGCTCTCCGTCCCTTCGTCACCCAGCTCCGCCTCAAGATGATCGGAAACGCCGACCGGTTCACCTCCGACCAACAACAGCTCGTATATGCGATCAACCTGCTAACCAGACGTGCACTTGGGCAGGTCATGCCCTTGGTCAACGGTGCCAACATCAACCTCGCCAACATCGAAGCACTGATCACCCTCCTGGACACTGCGTTTGGAGACCCTAACCGAGTTGCCACCGCTGAACGAGAGCTGGAGAAACTAACGCAGGGAACTCGAGACTTCTCCGCATACTTCGCCGATTTCCAACGCTTGGCCGCCGATGTTGCCTGGAACGAACAAGCCCAGAAGCACGCCCTCACACGTGGACTCTCAAGCGACCTCCGGAATGCCATGATCCACCACGCCACCCCCGACTCCCTGACGGCTTACGTCCGACTCCTACAAGAGTTGGATGGACCCATCAGGGATGCTCGCCTCCGCTCACGTGTTACCTCTGCTCCTGCCTACGTCGCCGCACCCGAACGATTGTCTGCTCCTGCTCCCGCTCCCGCCCCAGCGACCGCCGCACACCCATCCCACGCACCAGGGGGTACGGTCCCTATGGATCTCTCCAACATCCGTCCTCGTGCCCCTCGTGGTCCCTTGTCCCCAGCCGAACGCTCGCGTCGCATGGCCCAAGGGTTGTGTATGTACTGTGGACATGCGGGACATTTCGCTACCGAGTGCCCCAATCGCCGCCCCAATGCTCGTCCGTTCCGCGCCGCTGCCACCGCCGAGGTCTACCAATCTCCGGTGAAGCATGGGGCTCTTGCTGCCGCGTCTTCGTCTTCCTCTGGTTCTGGTTTTTCTTCTTCGGGTTCTGCTTCTGGTTCTTCTGGTTCTTCTGGTTCTTCTGATCTTGGTTTTTCTTTCTCTGGTATGCCGCGTTCCCGTTCCCCACCGTCGGGAAATGGGGACGACCTGCACTGAGTGGCTCAGTACAGGTTTCTCCTATCTCTTTGTCTTTGTCTTCGGTTTCTGGTCCTGTTTCTAGTGTCTCTTCTGCGCAAGGTTTTACAGATCATTTAGTTGTTTCATGTTCTGTATCTGATAAAAATAAAATCTGTAAAACCTACGCATTAGTTGACACTGGAGCTTCTGGAATCGCATTCATTGACGAGAGATTCGTATGCCACCACCAACTCCCTACCTCCCTGCTCGCTCAACCTCGTAAACTACAAGTCATCGATGGGAGAGAAATCTCCTCCGGTGATATCACACACACTGCACAATTGTCCCTCCGCATTCAAGGCCATTTCGAGAAAGTCACCGCGTATGTCACCCGCCTTGGACACTACCCTGTAGTCCTTGGTATCCCATGGATGCGCCGACATAACGTCAACCTAGACTTTGCTACGAACTCCATCCTTTTTGACTCCCCTCACTGCCTCCGCCAATGCAACGACGAACCCGTACCCGCCTATGTCCAAGGGATTTCCAGCCCGCTGCCCGCTACACACGATCTAGAGATAGAGAGAGTGTCAGTGGCTACGTTCTACGAAACCACCAGGGATCTCCAAGTCTTCGCAGTCGTTTTTAACCCAACACAATCGCCGTCGCTCTCGAATCCTATCGCACTTGTACCAACCGTCCACCACCAATACTTGTCACGATTTCAGGAAGAAGGGGCTAAAAAGCTACCACAACACCGCCCCTATGACCATCACACATCAGCAAACTCTGGTATTCCTCAGGGCGCAGAGCCTACGCCCTGGGCGCCAGGGACGCCAGGCGCCGCCAGGGCAGCGTTACTCGCGCCTGGCGCCGCCACAGCATGATGCCCGCGCCAGGCGTCACCAGAGCATAATGCTCGCGCCAGGCGTCGCCAGGGCATAATGCTCGCGCCAGGCGTCGCCAGGGCATAATGCTCGCGCCAGGCGTCGCTGGAGCATAATGCTCGCGCCAGGCGATCCTGGAGCATAATGCTCGCGCCAGGCGATGCTATCACCGCGCCCGACGCCTCCAGAGCACTATTCGCACTCCGAGAGCACTCGCCCCAAGCAGAGCACTCGCCCCAACCAGAGCACTCGCTCCAACCAGAGCACTCGCTCCACTAGAGCACTCGCCTCCACCAGAGCACTCGCCTCCAAGCAGTACCGAATAGTCCTAATGAGCTTTCTTTTGCGCCGCTATTACTACTGTCTACAGAGTGCTCCTAGCGATATCACCAACATCCATAGAGCACCCAGCAATGCTCTCTCGCGCTTTTTCTCTAGGCGCATCGCGCACCTTCACGCTGCCAGGCACGCCCAGGCAATGTGCTGCTCGTCCCTGAGAGCACCCGGCAATGCTCGCTCCGCCATGGCATGCTCTCTCCGCCATGGCACGCCTGGGGTAGGCCTCCTGCGCCTGGATAACGATCAGCGAATGAGTCCCCGCCCAGGACTGGCAACGAATCACGGATGCGTCGGGGACCACCAGGAGACAGCACCAGCGCCCTGATAGCACTCGCCACTAATATCTGCGCCAGGAGATCAAATCATAACGATCTGCTCGGCGCCACCAGAACATATCGCCACGCCCAGAGAGCACTCTGTGCTATCCGCGCCAGGAGAGCATTCTCACCGAGCTGCTCGCCAGACACCACAGGAGCATATCGCCACGCCAAGACACACTTCGTCAACAAAGTTTTCACTGACTGCTAAGAGATATCGCCACTTCCTGAGAGCACCGTGGCTGCTGCTGCTTTCATAGCACTGACCAATGCTGGAAACATCTTTGATAATACTATTCAAGGTGGGACATCCCCCACTTAGACCCATATGAATCGACACGCTTTCTTCAAAGGAGAGGTAGGCATTGCCAGTCTCAAACGATATCTCACGGGTATTCTTCACGCCACTGAACGGTCAGTTGCGGAATACTGATACGAGCACTGTCGTGTATACTGGGGATGGCTACCAAACCTTTGACGATGGGGTATGTATCTGCCGATTTGTGAAAGGCATTTGAGCCTTGAGGTTTAGGCCATGGTGGCCTCGCCTGAAAGCTCAATGCCCTGCCTAAGCAGCACTCCAGCGCGAGCTTGCTGGAAATAGTTTCCAGCATAAGCAGCATTATGCTGGTCGAGCGAGCTTGCTGGATAACAGACTCAGATACTGAGCGGCCGATACTCACCTCCCTCTTCCAATCCGCATGCGTACTAGCAGAACGACACGAATTTTGAATTAGACGGTCCTATTGGGTCTAACATTCCACTCATAGAGCACTCGCCACTGCCCTCAGAGCATTCACTAGATAGCACCGGCAATGCTGTCATTCAATAGCACTTTCGGTAATGCTCTCACTGGATAGCACTCGGTAATACTCTCACATCATTGGATAGCACTCGGTAATGCTCTCACTGGATAGCACTCGGTAATTCTCTCACATCATTGGATAGCATTCGGTAATGCTCTCACTGGATAGCACTTATGACTGCTCTCAAAGCATTCAACTGAATTCATTCCACGTACGCAAATCTATCCTAGTATTTACCAGCCAATTACCAGCATCCATCTCGAACAAATGGGCCATTCCTAATATACTCCGAATATTCACGACCCACATCCTCTTCCTCCTCCTCCTACAGACCTTCAGCAGCCCATGAGAGTTATCAGCGATACGCGATCCTTCGCCTCAAGTAGCTCAACTACACATAGTCTATCGCGCCCTGTGCTATCCATTACCTTGAACAGAGCCTCTACTCGTCCTGGTAGCGTCCCGAAACACTCCCCACTGCTCTGAGGAACCTACCGATACCCATGCCCAATCCTTTCTTATTTTCCCCTTCCTAAAGATGATGTTCCCGTACACCTGATATTGTGAACCTGTATCGTCAGGCCTTTGGAATATTGGTATCGGAACCTGCAAGCATGTGAAAACCTCCACCCATGCTCTCAGAGCTTCCGGCAAAGCTCTGAGAGCATCCGCATCTTGACATACTCCTTTAACAGGCGATATAGCGTGATATGGCTCATTTGCAATCTGTCTGCTATGTTGAACAGTCTTTCCGCCCGATTTCGCGGAGGGTTGCAAAAGGCGCTTCAGGGCAGTCCGCTTTCTACTATTGGCGTTCATTCGGCGTTTTCTTGCGGTCTTCGGTTTTGAAAATGTCGAGCGACTCCTTGAGGTTATTCCGATGGCTCCAGAGGATGTCGTCGGTGCTCTCAGGACCTCCAACGATATCTTTCAGATTTAGAATTCGGATCTCTAACGCCAATCGCCTGCCCCCATAGTCAGTATCTGCGTTGCAGCGTCGACCTTGTTGGGCGCTCTGTAGCTTCTTTTACCTGCCGTACATGGGCAAGCTCGCTGGCGTCCGTGGAGTATTGAGGAATGCTCCCAGCGCTCAAGCGTGCTCGGTAGTGCATCAAGGCGTGCAATTTGATGAAGTTGAAGTGCGATTTTCCCGAATCTCCTGGAACTCCTCTAAGATTAGCTGAGTGATCTGGGAGCCAATAACTGCTTTCGTTCGATCTTTCGCGTCCTTTAATGTCTTCTTGTACGCCCTGAATTCTAAAAGATATCCTTGTGTTTATGGAAATCGTCGAGATAGCTCTCCATATAGTCCAGGGTGCTCGTTGTATGACTCCCATATTGCGCCATTAAGTGGAAGTCTATTAGACTTGACGCATTTCAAAGCTTTCGTGAAGTCGCTCCTGACAGCCACTCCCGGGTTTCTCAGAGCAGCGCGAGTGCTCCTAGAAACGACCCGCCCCAGATTCCGCATCTCTTTCCCTTGCCATTGGGTGGTAGAGCGATATGCTTTGTTTGGTACTGCCAGCCCAGGGTAAAGACGCAATCGAAGCCCAAGCGTTGTCGAATTCCTCCAATCGGTGATGCTTCTTCAGGAAGCCCTGAATCCACTCCATCATGTGCTTCAACATCCCCAGGTAGATATTGTGCAGTATGTCCGGTTTATTGAGATCGTACGGATTAACCCTCGGCATACCCCAGAAAGCATTGAAGAGTGTTTTGACGGATCTCGCAACAAGGTATTCCACCGGTTCTAGATTGCCTGGGTTCTCGCCAAATAGCTGTACCCTCTCCCTGTAGTCCTCGTGGTTGCCCATAGAGCTTCGACGAGTGCTCCCAAGATTGTGAAACTCCACCTCGCACCGCGGGCAAGCCCTAGTGCTGATGTTTTGCAAGTTTGAATGCTCGGGTTGATCGGCGATCCAGCCCGAGAGTACCGGAAAGCATAGTCGTTCGTAGCCCTCGGCGCATTTGATCAGCTCGCCATCCTGAGAGCACTCGCGAATGCTTTGAAAGATGTCCCCAAGAGCACGATGCAGTGCCATTTGACTCTGATGTCTTAAAACGGAGTTAACGAGTGTTGTGTTCTTTCCGAGCTTTGTTGGCACCGGTAGCAGCCCGAGGAGAATGAATGAATGCCCTGTGGGCTTATTGCACACCGACGACTTGATGTTCCCGATGGTAAGATAGATTGGCCAGGCTTTCTTGTTCCTGCTGAAATTTGTCAGATGTGTGCCATCCGACGCGCATATAATTGATACGACTGTAGACCCCTCCGGTAACGTATTCTATCGAGAAAGCATTAGCGACATCTCCTGGAGTATCCGGAGTGCAAGTTGGCAGAGCGAGGCTTACGAACCTGTATCTCCCACCACCAATCTCCTGTATGCATTTCCCCATACATTCGCTCGCCGAACTCATTATGTTCCACCACAGCCGCGTACACCAATGACTCCCGGAAGGCACGTTGCCCTAGAAGATATCGGACGACAACCATTGGATTGCGGTAGTAGTAGGAGATCTTCTCCCCCCCAATATCCACCTCCGAATGATTCCAGCTTGCCTTTCCTAGTGTGTCGTTCATTTCCTCCAACCTCTTGATAAAACCCCCGGTGCTGTAGGAGCACTCGCCACTACTCGGAGCGTGTAGAAAGAAGCTGTCGATGTTCCCCTGTGAGGCTTTAGACAGTGTGAAGTAGCGTGCCATTCTGAACTCGTATGCTGACCGAAATGGGTGCCATGGGTATTGGAGAAGTCTCTGTGAGCACTCGTCGTAGTCCTCCGAGCGGTAAAGTTGCTCCCCAGCACCCTCGTAAACTGTCGTAGATGCCATATGCCCATTTGAATCACCGCCTGCCTCCTCCATCACGAAATATGATTCGGATTCGAGGTCCGAATTGTTACCAGGATCTTGGTCGAAAGTGTCAGATTCCGACTCGTAGTCTCTGAATAGCAATCGGGAATGCTCTCTGGGCTCGTCAGTGTCGTCAGGGGTTTCTGCTGATTGATCGTGCTCCAGCAGTGAATATTGATTTCCCAGCCATTCATCTGCTTCTAAAGGATGGATCGTTCGAAGATGTCTGTCAAAATTCGCGGAGGAGCTGTACCTCTTGCTGCAAAAGGGCAAGGCGATTTCATTGGACTCGAGAATTTGCAGTCTGCCAAGGAAGAGGCTCTTTCCTGCAGGCGGTGCAGAGTGCTCTATGAGCGATTTGTCAGCCAATCATCATGAGGCTCGGCCAAGCTGTTGTTCAGAGTGCTCTCTGAGCAATTCCCATGCAGAGTGCTCAGCAGAGTGCTCTACGAGCAATTTGTAATCCCATGCAGAGTGCTCACTTAGCAGAGTGCTCGTCGAGTGCTTGTAAGCCTTGCGCTCGCACCTCCAGCAGAGCATGGCTGACTTTGACGTCATACATCTCCAGCGGAATACTGAAAACACAAACATGAGCATGCAACGAGCATGCAACGAGAGGAAACAGCAATCATGCCACCAGCGATGCTCCGTTCTGCCCTCTCAGCATTCGCTCACCCTCAGTTAGCACTCGCGAAAGCTATTCAGATCGAGAAACCGTTCTCAACGGAAAATTCAATACCAATATCGACTACGAGCTCAAACGATACACACTGTCGACTCGGCTTCATAGCGCACAGAGCGCCGACACCAACAAGAACCGAAACTCCAACCCAACATTGGAATCCAATTGATACCACTGTTGGTACTACCGTCGAGCATTCCCGAGTACGCCTAGAGCATTCATCGACGTCATTCAATTGAATCAAACCACCAGAGTAGAATCTTCGAGTGCGCCTAAAGCATTCATCTACATCATCAATTGGAGAAAACATTGAGCACAGCTTGGAGTACCATATGCAGCGCCAGTGGGAGCACCCGAGGGTGCTCCTATAGCACATGGGGGTGCTCTCGGAAACATGATGAGCTCTGGAATAGCAGATTCGATTCGGTATAAGAGCACCCTTCTCCTCCTTCCAGATCGTGAGAGATTCCTAACCATCTTCCAGCACTACCACTTCATACCCCTCACTGCTATCAAAGCTTTCAAGATATCTCTGGGAAGCGCATTCAGCTCACGTTTCAAGTTTACGGTTCAAGTTTCAAGTTTCAAATTTAAAGTTCGAGCTTTCAAGCTTTCAAGCTGCACATCTAGCAATCATATATAAGATGGTATATCCTCCTTAATTCTATTGCTCTCAGAACCATACTCATCAAATATTCTATATTCACTAGCCACCTTCATTCCGCCCTCAGAGCACTCCACAAAGCTCACAGAAGAAGCGAGATCGCGATCCAGACACCGATTCAGATAGCAAAAAGCGAAAGAAGGAAAAGAAGAAGAAGGAGAAGAAGGAGAAGAAGAAGGAGAAGAAGGAGAAGAAGAAGCAGGAGACACTACAAAGAAGGCGCAGAAGCAGAAAGAGAAGTCCTCACCTTAAATGCGTCGTAAAGAGCAGGAAAGCATCCAGCCTATCCCAATAGAGATAGGAGAGACACCCCGCCCGCAGTCGTCGCGTTCAGAGAAGCATCCGCCACCGCTCCTCAGCAAGCGGCACCGTCTCGAGCACTCGAGACTCTTCCCAAAAGAGTGGGTATCAGGAAATCTAAAACCAAGAAAGATAGCGATAGCGATAGCGATAGCGATAGCAGTAACAGCAGCAAGCAGCAGTAGCAGCAGCAGTAGCAGCAGCAGTAGCAGCAGCAGTAGCAGCAGCGATAGCGATAGCGAGCAGGGCAACCTGAAGTCGAGCGCGACAGAGAACGTTCTGCAGCAGGCACAGCAGCAGGCCCAGCAGGCCCAGCAGCACTCAAGCCCAAAAAGCGCTCAGCAGGCACAGCAGCAGGCCCAGCAGGCCCGGCGACATACTCGCGACCAGCAGCAGGCCCAGCAGGCCCAGCAGCAAGTCCAAAGCCCCAAAGAGAACGAACAGTTCGACAAGTCTCCAGCTTTTCCCCAGAGTTAGGCAGCTCGCCGCCACTACCACCATCGGCCCCTGTCCGTCAAACCGAGCTCCCACTTCGTGCCCCTGCCCCAAAAGCAGTCGCCAGTGCTTCACAGAGCTCTCAATTCCGACGTCCCCGTCGGATACCAATACCCAATTCCCCTCCACCGGCAGAGCAGAGGCAAAGGCGCCGAGATCCTGCCCCAGAAACTCCCCCGCGTGCTCGGTTAGAGTTCGCCAGTCCTCCAGAAGCGTTCCCCGGTGCTTCAGTAGCATCGTCTCCAAGCTCTCGAAACTCTAAAAAAATGACTCAGGCAAATAAAGCGAAGATGACTTTAGGTTTGATCAACCTCGCAAAGTGTACACTACCGTCATAGCGGCCTCAAGCGGGCTCGCAGCCGGTTGGGTCAACAAAACCGTCTCGGGCAGCGGCGTTCGATCTTTCTCTGCGCCGATATATTGGTACGCTCGCGCTCTCCGTGGGTTCCTCCTGTGGAGCGGATAAATACCGCTCGCGCGAGCTCGCCCGGACGCTTTGAAGTGGGCTGCGTTGGCGATGTTGGGCGGAAGGAGAAAAGTATCGAGGGGAATCGCGAGTTTAGAAGTTCTTGTGAGGCGATGATGATGATGATGAGGGCGATGGCGGTATTTCTAAGCGTGCAGGCCAGTGTCCGCCGCTCGATAGACCGTCCATAATGGTCGCGGTGGTAGACCGGATGCTCTGGGAGGCGTTCTCCGTGGTTCTTGCCCGTATCTATGACTGGAACCATCGGCGAAATCAGAATTCGTTCGTTGGTATTCTGACAAAGATAACGTTTCAGAGCTCTGCAACGATCGCAGCGCACCCGACAGAGCGATCAGGAGTATCTGGGAGCACTCGACACAGCGTTCCACGGCATCAATCCTCCTGTCCGGCCCGGAGGTCAGATCATTCGGAAGAGGTCGAGGTTGGTTGAAGAATAGTGTTGGCAGGCGCCGGAGGATACTCGCGGTCTTTCCGCGAAGCGGCGGGTGCTAATTTGGGTGGTGCTGAAACTCCGCGCTATCGCGAGCATTCGCCATGCTCGAGGAAGGCGATTACACCATGATCGATATTCCAGCAGAGGACTCTGACTATGAGGAGAAATCGCGCGTAAATCTTTAAAGGAATGAGGGTATATTTGCAGAACTGATGCCAGTAATCAAAGGCTAATCAGACTCTTGTTAGGCGTCGCGATAGACAGCAAGATGCTATCGGCGACTTAGACCCCAAATACGAGGAAGTATCCTCTGGGTGTAGGGTTCTTGTATAAACCGCGGGAGTAATCTGGGCGCCTGCGGGATAGCAGCCAAGAGAGCTGCTGGCCCCTTGCGGCTGCTGCTGGAGGCGGTGGTGGTGGTGGTGGTGGTGGTAATCACTCCTCCGGGCGGTGGTAACCCTCCTCCGAGGCGGTGGTGGTGGTGGTGGTGGTAATCCTCCTCCGGGCGGTGGTAACCCTCCTCCGGGCGGTGGTGGTGGTAACAGCCCTCCTCGGCGGACCTCCTCCTCCTCCTCCTCCTCCTCCTCCTCCTCTGGACCTCCTCCTCCTCCTCGGGCGGACCTCCTCCTCCTCCTCCGGCGGACCTCCTCCTCCTCCTCCTCCTCCTCCTCCTCCGGGGCGGACCTCCGGGCGGTGGTGGTGGTGGTGGTGGTGAGTGGACCTTCTGGAGCGGTGGTGGTGGTGGTGGTGGTGGTGGTGATGGTGAT
Organism: Morchella sp. 2016-41; assembly: GCA_024713855.1. Taxonomy (NCBI): domain Eukaryota; kingdom Fungi; phylum Ascomycota; class Pezizomycetes; order Pezizales; family Morchellaceae; genus Morchella; species Morchella sp. 2016-41. The sequence goes on along the minus strand of JAMGZD010000002.1, from coordinate 1,922,924 downwards.
GGCGGGCATCATTAGTTTTCTTTGGTATAATCTCTCGTTTCTCTTTCTGCTCAACGAATGCTTACCTCTGAATAGCGGTATGTATTGTTTTCTGAACGCTTGCGAGTGCTACTGGCATCATTACTTTCCTTTGGTATAATCTCTCCTTTCTCTTTCTGTCGAACGATCGCTTACCTTTGAATAGTGGTATGTTTCTTTCTGGCGCTGGCCAGTGCTCCTGGGATTAGGTTGGTGCTATTTGATGTTTAGATTTCCTTTATATGAATAGATAGGTTTCATCGTTTTAGATTTTCTTATATTAGATTAGATTTCTTATACTAGTTAGATTTCTTATACTAGATTAGATTAGATTAGATTACGTTCTTCTTTCTTCTTACTTCAATTGCAGTCGGTTCAAACTCCTATATTGCTCTCAGAGCACTCGTTATCGCTTTGGAAAGTGCAGTAAGCAGTGATTAGAAATGGCTTCGGATGCGGGTGGCGGATGTGGTTGGCGGTGAAAATTCTTGTTCTTGGCGAAAACTCTGTCGCCAGCGTTGATTTCTAATCAAATCACGCAAAAGAATGCTCCAAGAGCACATTGGATACTCCTGCCAGCAAGCAGAATGCCTCTCAACAAGCGATCTGCGGTTCAGCACCTGCTCCGCCGGCGACCACGACTTCAGTCTGGCGAAGAGCATGATGATTCGCAGACTGATGGGTCTGAAATATCATTCAGGCGTTGACCCTCTCTACCAGCACTCGGAGTAGTCAATCGACGGCACTCGGGCGATCGATCGACCACCGCCCCAATAAGCGCGTAAAGGGCTTCTCCGTTCTACCGACACTTCCACTGGAAGAAGCAGCCCTAGAAGGGTAGAATTCCATCTCCCCAATGGCAATACTGACAGCGCTGAAGTGCCAGTGCAGGAGGAGCAGCCTGAGGAGCATGTCTTGGGAGGTGGAGAAACCGCCGTCTGAGCGCTCAGTATGGCGACTCCGAGAAGCGCCCAGGAGAGCTCTGAGGAGAATCTGGGCGATCCGGAAGAAGAACCTCAAGCCTCCACCCAGCAGAGATCCCAGAGTACGGGAAGAGGCCTGCGTACAGTACAGCCGACTGCCAGGAGCGGTGGGCAATCTTCGGAGAGAGACCAACGGAGGCGGTAGCGGAGGTTGTGCTTCCTCCGGCGTCTCGGTGGATGTGATACAGGTTCGACTCCTCCCACCCATTAAAGTTCAGGGCGAAGCGCTAACGTTTCAGAGGGCGCGTCCGGTGCAAGGTAATGCGGAGCAGCTCACGGCCGGACAGAGCAGCATCGCGATGGCGCCCACCGCATCCCACAGACCCACTCCGGTACCCAGCCAGGAAGCATCTCAGAGATCGTCCCAAGCGTCTCAGGAGCATTCGGCATCTCGAAACACCTCCGATATCCTCACAATCATGCCTTCTTCAGTGCCGTTTATTCTCGCGATATTGACTACAGCTCTTCTGCGGCATCAATCTTTCCTCAATGCGTTCGAATGCAGCGATTCCTCCCCACTTACCGCACCTATCGTTCCTCCCGCCTTTTGAGGGCATTGGCGAGCTCTATGAGCGATCCCGGATTCCCTCAAGTCGCTCAGGTATATTTACCAGAAGCGCAACCAGGATATGATATTGCACAGCTTCCCGTCTATCGGGGGCCGAAGGAAATGCTCCTATAGCAGAAAGTGAGGTTAGTAGTATTCCCGATAGCACTGACCACGCTTTGAGGCATCGTTAACGTTCGTGCGATAGCTATCTCAGCGATCCTTGTTCTGCATTCGAGAGTGCAAGCGTTCTCTCAATGCAAGCCCAGAGGATTGAGAAGGAGTGCAGCACGCTAATCGGGGACCACACTCTTCTACGAGCCTTTTCCCCTGCGGCGAGGCTTTGGTACTGGTAGTAAATATGTGGGCAGCTGCAGGTCGCGGGGTGGGATGTGCGGTAGATCTCGGCGAGTCGTTATCAAGCGGTGGATCTTTCTTGAAAGCGTTCACGAGTCTTTCCTAGAAGCGTAATTGACACCGATAGGTCAGAAGTCTACACTCCCGAGTGCGCTCGCACTTGATCTGCGAGTTAAAGGCGGCTGGCGGATTCGACCATCATGGGCTTGGAAAGCTCTCGAGTCCTGAGGCGAGGAGCTGCTCAAGTAGAGTATCTTTTGAAGAATGATCGACTTCTTGAGCCCTGCGCGGCGATGAGGTATGATCAATCCCAGCGAGCACCGGGAGTGCTTTCGGAGAGCACTCATGACGCTGCTTAACAGATACTAGACCTACCGGTTTCTGCGGAGATTATCGGCGTATTGTACTATAAATACTTTGATGGGGTCAGGATGCGAGGGTAAAGACCCGAGTTCCTAGAGCGGATTACCCCTACGTTTATATGCCTGATATCCACTGCGATTTGGCGTGGCATTCGGCGTAGTCAGCGGGAATATCGTTAAGCCAGACCATTTCCAGTCGCAAAATGAGAGTGTTGTCAGTAAGAATCCCAATGTCCTTACAGCAATGGCGGAAGCTTTGAGAGCATTCATCTGCTCTTAAAGCGTTCAGATTATCTATATTGGATTTGCGAGCTGGCGTTGAAGCGGGGTAGAAACCTTCAACAGGATGAGCAACACATGGAAGGGGAGGAGTAGGCAGAATCAGGAGGCAACGTTGGAGGTGATTAAGGATAACCTCCGAGAAAAAGTATGCAATGGCAGAGTGCTTTTCGGATATTGAGGCTAACTTTGACGAATCTGAGAGAAGAAAGGCATCACTATCGAGGTTATACCGGAAGATGGATTCAGCGAGGCGACGAAGCGTTAGCGGCGATCTTGCAGCATTCGGAATGCTCGGAAAGCACCCGAGTGCTCGAGAGGATATCTCTGGTTCCGACAACGGTGGCGGCCAGGAAGAGGTGGTTCATGCTCAACTTCGGCATTGAGGCGGAGGAAGGCGAGGAGGGTGAAGAGGAGGATCGCGAGAGAGGAGGAGGAAGAGGATCTGTAGGGCAGTGGGCGATCTTTGGAGGCGCAATGGCGAGTCTTTGGGAGCAGCGGCGAGTCTTTGGAGATACCTATGCCTGTATTATATTCGATTGGCGATTTCTAGGCGCTTGTAGTGTTAGTATTTAGTAATAGAATCGCGTTTTTGGATGCTCCATAAGCAGTGCCTACTAATGCAAAGAGTAGTATCGTTGTAAAAACAGGCGCTGAAGGGTAAAATCACGGTGTATCGAGCGCTGCTGGAGCAGTCGAGTCTTTCAGAAGCGTGTGCGATATCTTGGGAGTCGTCAGAGAGCTCCAGGAGGGCCCAGGAGATAGGTAGTAGTCTCGGCGAGTAGCGTTCCGTCGCGAGCGTCGGGCGAGAGAAGCGTTCCGTCGCGAGCGTCAGGCGAGAAGCGTTCCGTCGCGAGCGTCGGGCGAAGCATTCCGTCGCGCGAGCGTCGGGCGAGAAACACTCCGTCGGGATAGCGTCTGGAGCGAGTAACTCCGTCAGGGTGAGGTATTCTTCTCGGGCGCTAGATCGCTAGTGCGCGCCTGGCGCGCAGGGGCATCAGTCTTTCGCCAGGGCGGAATGCGATGCGCCAGAAGGCGCCAGGAACGCTCCGTTGCTTCTCTGGAGAGGCAGTTTGTCTACCGATCGCCCTGGGCGCCAGGAGCGTCCAGAGCGTCTGGCGGAGGTTGGAGGTTTGCTGATGCATCCGGCTCAAGGAAGGAACTGAACCCCCATTTGGTCCCCTCTATAGTATGTCCCGTGACGAACTGACCACCCTACAGAAGCACCTGGAGGAAGAAGTGGCGTCAGGACGAATGGAATCAAGCTCTTCCTCCGCCGGTGCCCCTGTTCTGTTTGTCAGAAAGCCAGGTGGAGGACTCCGTTTCTGCGTTAACTACCGAGGAATAAATGACATCACCATCAAGGATCGGTACCCCCTGCCTCTATCTAAGGAAACCTTCAATCTGATTGGTGCGGCTAAGTGGTACACCAAGCTCGACCTCCGGGCGGCCTACAACCAGATCCGGATAGCCGCTGGAGACGAATGGAAAACGGCATTCCGGACCCGATTTGGCCATTTCCAGTACAATGTCATGCCGTTTGGTTTAACCAATGCGCCGTTCCAACGATTCATAAATGATGTCGCCGTCCTTCCTCGATAGATTCTGTACTGCGTACCTGGGCGACATTCTGATTTAGCAAAGACCTGGAAGCAGCATATCGGCCATGTATCAGCCAAGTCCTCCAGCCCTAACGAACAATGATGCATCTCTGCGCCCCAGAGAAATGTGAATTTCATGTACAAGAAACCAAGTATCTCGGGTTGATAATTACAACAAAGGGTTTGGAAATGGATCCGGCAAAGGTAGAGAAGATCAGGGATTGGAAGGAACCACGGAATGTGAAGGATATTCAGGTATTCACCGGGTTTGCAAACTTTTATAAAAGATTTATCAAGGATTATTCCAAGATATTGCTACCCATCACAGAACTTACACACAATGATACCCCATTTGTCTGGTCCCCCGCTTGTCAAGCAGCCTTCGACCACATGAAAGCAGCTTTTACTTCCTACCCAGTACTCCGACATTTCGACCCCGATAGACACATCGTTGTGGAATCCGATGCATCTGATTACGTCTCGGGCGGAATCCTATCTCAATACGACGGCTCCGGAATCCTGCACCCCGTGGCATATATGAATAAAAAGCATTCCCCAGCGGAATCTAATTACGAAATATATGATAAGGAATTACTGGCAATCATTCGCTGTTTCGAGGAATGGAGATCAGAATTAATGACTGCCGTGGACACCACCGAGGTCTTGAGCGACCACCGCAATTTGGAATATTTTATGACCAAGAAGCTACTGAACCGACGACAAGCCAGATGGTCTGAACTCTTATCACGTTTCGACTATAAGATTACGTACCGACCTGGAAAGAAGGGTGGAAAACCGGACGCGTTGACCAGGAGGTCACAAGACATGCCTAAAGAGGGGGATGAACGCCTGGCTCATCAGAGTCAGACAGTGTTGAAATCCCAGAACTTGGGAAACCTGGGTTTGTTGGCTACAACCCAGTCCTTACAAGGACTGTCCCCCCTAGAAGAATTTTTTAAGCAAGCGTATATCACTGACCCGTTCCCAACCAAGATACTAGAACTCCTCCGTACAGGCGCAAAACACTCCCGAGACATCACCTTAGCGGAATGCTCAACCCGCGAAGGATTGTTGACGTACCGTACCAAAATCTATGTCCCCGACGACCAAGCCCTGCAACTTCATCTCCTGAAGGAACACCACGATGCGCCATCGGCTGGTCATATCGGTAGAGCAAAGACCTTTGACCTGCTAGCACGATCCTACTACTGGCCCACAATGCGCAAGTCTGTGGAACGATACGTCCGGAATTGCCATACCTGTAGTCGCAGCAAAACATCCCGACATGCCCCCTTCGGAGTCCTACGCCCCCTACCGGTACCGCAGAAACCTTGGACTCATATATCAATGGATTTCGTAACAGGCCTGCCAGAGAGCAAGGGTAAGGATGCTATCCTGGTTGTGGTTGACCATCTGTCAAAGATGAAACATTATATCGCCTGCAATACAACCACTGGTTCCGAAGACCTCGCACGCTTCTACATGGACCATGTCTGAAAACTCCACGGCTTACCTACACTGATTGTCTCGGACAGAGGGACTCAATTCACCTCGAAGTTCTGGAAATCATTGTGCAAGGCCTTGAAGATCACAGCAGCTATGTCGTCCGCGTTCCACCCTGAAACTGACGGTCAAACGGAACGAGCCAACGCAGTCATGGAACAATACCTGCGGAGCTACGTATCCTACCAACAAGACGACTGGACTGACTGGTTGCCTATTGCCGAGTTCACCGCCAATAACGCTGTCTCTGAAACCACGCAAGTCTCCCCGTTCATGGCTAACTACGGTTTTGACCCCCGCTTCACGGAAGACCTAGCACCATCGGCGTTCGGAAACCAACAACAGGACGTCTATACGCTAGTGAAACGGATGACCAAGATACAAGAACACCTCCGAGCCGAGATGCGATATGCTCAGTACCGTCAGGAAACCGGTGCCAACCAACACCGAATACCCGCCCCCAATTATAAAGTCGGTGACGAGGTATGGCTTAACGCAAAGAACATCCAAACCACTCGTCCCTCTAGGAAACTCGATTGGAAACGCCTGGGAAGGTTCAAGATCAAGAAAGTCATCAGCCCCTACGCATACGAACTCGACCTACCGGCCTCGATGAAGATACACCCTGTCTTCCACGTTTGAGAATTGGCCGCTACGGACCCACTCTGGGCATCGCTCCCAGCTCCCCTGTTGTGGTTGAAGGTGAGGAAGAGTGGGAACTTGACGATATTCTAGACTCTCGAATCCGATACAAACGTCTCCAATACCTATGCAGCTGGAAGGGTTACGACGCCCCGACCTGGGAATATTCTGACAACGTCATCGCCTCACGCCTCGCCGTCGCTTCCATCGCCTATACCCTACGAAGCCTGGACCTGTCGGAGTTCTCACGGAGCTCGAACCTAGAGAGGGGGCTAGTATCGCGGCACGACCGCCCCCACCTGCCCTGCCATCGAGAACGTTGCGGAATCGAGGTATTAGGTGAAGGATCGCTATCGCGTCGGATAAGGTGGATGAGTTAGGAAGGTGCTCGGAGGATACGGTCAGCGCTAGGCGCTTCGGGTTGGGATTGCGGAAGGAAAGATCGGGATCGGTTATGGGTTTCCTATTTTCGTGGTACTGGTTGAGTCATTGGGATTAGTCAGCGGAGGATTTCCTTGAGTATATTATAGGGCTCTCCCTCGCTTCGTTCCTGTTTCTCTTCTCTTCTTCTTTCCTTACGCAACGTCTTCATTTGTATTCATTCCTAGTTGGTCTCACCTAGCATATCACGCTAGGCGGAGCCATTCATATATTCTGTTAATTACCAATATACTTTATTCGATCGGTATCCGAGTCCGATCTCCTGTCCTGTCCCGAACGTGTCTACGAGTCGATCCTCGCCTCGACCACCTCTAGCCCCGTCTTCAGTACCCCGCCCCGTTAGACTTACATTGAAAGCAATTAAGCGTGCAGAAAGAACATGGAGTCAAGGACAAAAAATACGTGTTTTAGTATTTCTTTTCCACCACCGAATACCCGCATACAACATCAATACCGGAGAATTATATCTAAGGCACCCAACACAGGCAGAAGCATCTGAGATATTTGGGGTTCCACAGAGAACAATATGCAATTGGGTTCAAAAACAGGAGGAAATTGAGAAGTTGGGGTTCGCTAGCGGTATTCGTAGCAGACGGACCGAAGCTGCAGTAATTTGCAAGTGGCCTGAGCTAGAGACCCGACTTTACAATCTATTCCTATCAAGGAGGGAGAATGGGCAACCAATACGGAGAGGATGGTTTCGAATACATTCCGCTCAAATATTCCGAGATATCTACCCTGATGCCAATCAAACCATATTCCACTTCTCCAATGGATGGTTCGAGGCATTTTTGAGACGTTTCCGTGTTAGTCTAATATGCATTACAAAAAAGCTCAGAAAATCCCGGAAGATTATCGGGTATTGGTAATAGATTGGATTCAATTCAACCGTCGCAATTCACAGATACCCGGGCCTGGGGGAAGTTGGATGGATATTATACTTAATAGAACTCTTGGACGGTTTCTATTAAGCAATATATGTAACCTTGACGAAACACCCTTACCTTTTGAATATCTTAATGGACGGACCTATGAAGCAATAGGTGCAAGGACTGTTTGGGTTAAAGAGACAAGAAGCGGTTGAGATAAACGCCAGCCTACTTTAGTACTATGCATTTTTGCAGATGGGATCAACCGGATACCACCCTTGATTATTTTTCACAGTACAGGTAGGGGGAGTCAGGTTATAATGGAAGCATCTCAATATCACCCTGGTGTCATTGTGGAATTCAACGAAGAAGCATATATGAACGATCAACTGTTTCTCAGATACATCGAACAGCATCTCCTACCTACCCTCGGTGGTCGACCAACTCTATTCGCAATGGATCATTGTACATCACATAAAACACCAGTGGTACTTGAAACGCTGAGAAACAATAATGTGGTTCCGAGTTTAAATCCCGCTGGATGCACAAGCCTTCTTCAACCCTTAGATATATCGATCAACAAGCCTTTGAAGGATAAGATAAGAGATTTGACGGATGAAGCTATCGTTACTTCAAATATTGATAAATGGACCGTACGGGAAAGAAGGATACTCACAACGTGGTGTGTTGGGGATGCGTGGTATGAATTTGCTTTGGAAAAGGCCGAAATTATTAGAAGATCGTTCAAGAATGTGGGACTCTCCTTAGCAGTTGATGGTAGTGAAGATAATCAATTGGATATTAAAGGATTTGATGGAATAGAAGTTGGAGATTGGCGTCAAAGAGATGGGGTTGGAGATAACAGATTGAATCAGTATGAGGATATCGGGATTGAACATGACAATAATGAGTACGTTGAGTTTGTAGCATATGGAGAATGAATACAATAGATAGTAAGATGTTTAATTCTTCAATACAGGCTAACTACTACTAGTTGTTCAAATCCCATTCTGGCATCTTATCATCAACTAATTCCTTCAATGCCTCCTCCGTAAATTCTCCTGCTCTTCTCAATTGAATCTCAAACCTGCGCTTTGCAATTCCCAAAGCAGATGATCGCTTTGCTTTCCTAGCATTTCTTGCTCTCCATCTAGCTGAGTTTCTTTTCTCCCGGGTTTTCTTATCCCCTATCAGTTGTTAATAATTTCAAAGTAAGACCGGAATATTAATTCATACCTGCTTCTGCCTTTCTTTGTTCTTTGATATCAGCATATACAGCCTTATGTGCCGGGTCACCCACATAGCTATTTGCATGATGCAGTAGATGTTGCCAAACAGCTTTGTGGGGATCTTTCCGGTGTTGAAAGTCTTTATTGCAGGTTGTAATAGGACACCTAATAAATTTCTCAGGTTTTTCTGGGGGAGCTGCTGGGGGACCCGCTGGGAGAGCTGCTGGAAGAGCTGCCCCTTTGATGAGCTTTTTTCTAATCCTACCAGTTGCTGTATAACCATAGGGAGCTTCCATTTTGTTGTCACCGTGCAGTTTAATGGATGGTTGTGGTTGTAGTGGGTAGTTGTGGTTGTGATTGTGGTTGGGAACCGGGGCTGACAGGTCAACTATAAGTGATTTGCACTACATCACCGGTTGCCAGGGTGAACCAATAATGATTTGCAATACACCACCGGTTGCCAGGGTGAACTAATAATGATTTGCAATACACCATCGGTTGGCAGTGCCAGGGTGAACCAAAAATGATTTGCAGTTGAACCCAACTCCTAACCCTGACACCCAACAAACCCAACTAAGCCACCGCCCCCCCCTACCACTTCACAATCCTGTCCGGAGATAGCCAATTTTTCAAGTTTTGGCGGTAGATCGTAGATTGCGTGTCATATATCACTTTTCCCTCTTCCAGGGTTGGATCCGGAACTGGCAAACGCACAAGTCTAACCTAACGCCACTCATTAGTGTCGGCAAGCTGGTTGGTAAACTCGGAGAGTTATCTAAGGCCAGATCTGGAAGCGGGGGTACCTATTGACGTAATACGCGCGTGTTGTTGGTGTTTATATCGCGCGGAAGGCCTAGGCCAGGGTGGCTTTTAGGCTATGCTTGATCGAGGGGGTACCTGTGCTGTATCACTAAATGATATGATTACACTGGCTAGGTGGTATCTGTTTGGAGTTGTCACGGTGGCTTACGTCGCTGTAAAGAAACATAGTTGGCATTAGTAATGACGTGACAGATTGAATATCCAACGGAAACCACAACGAAGACTACAGAGAGTAAAAGATCAAATATAGCGGTAGCACTTTCAATTGCGATCGAAACCTGAAGTAAAGGCTGAAATTAGGGGCCGGCCCGTGTATCCCTTGGACGGCAAGGTATAGTTTTCACTAGAAATTAGACCCTTTGCGCAGATAGAGCTGGCTCTAAATTCTACTTGAATGATTGGTTGATAAGAGGATCGACGCCAATCAGGTTACCAGAATTTGGAGCTGGAGTCTTTTGCGCAAAGGGTCTATTAGTCAAGGACCTAGCTATCTGAACAGCTGTCTTGCATGTATGATAGGAAAAAAGAATTTCTTAGTTTGAACAGCAAAATGATGCCACTCCATATAGAAACCTTTCGGTTTTTATTGCTACATGCCAGTAGAGGGCTCTCCCCGTAAGTTTAGGACACAAGTGAGCCAGGGACCCTCTGTGATTGATATTATGTGCTCGCAGCTTAGAGAAAGACTGTACAGTCTTTTAGAGGGCAACGACGGAACTGGTTGAACGACGAACAAGAATCTTTGTCAGTCGAGGCAGTGGTGCTCAGGCTGATATTCAAACACTTTGTTGGCTGAAATACACGTTTTCGTCGCTGTCTCAGGTTCGTCGTTGCCCCAAAGTTCACTGTACTCTATGGTCACCTACCTACAGGCCCCTATATACCTTACCTAAGAATAGAACTCCTCCACAAATATATTCTCATCTCCCCTTTCACCTAAGAATACACTGTATTCTTATTTTACATATCATGGATAATGACAGAAAGCAATTCGCTCTGGTTTAATCAGGAGAGATCAGTTACTTCAACGTGGAACACCTTTCCAATGAACAGTTTCTGGGAAAGTTGACATTACAGCCATCTCAGAACCCTTCGAATAGTCTAACCATGGTGATAGATGGGAATATAGAGGCTCCCAAAACGACAGGAGCGTCAAGTAGCAACAGTTGGCAATGCCATCTGTCCCAGCAAGATATATTCACAACCATCGCCCCTTGCTCTGTATCCATCGAGTAAGTGATCACTCTCTACACTTCTACGTTCAGTGCGCTTGGTGCCGTGGGATCTTTCAGGGATTCATTCCTGACTGAATTCATTTCATAGACCGCGTTCGTCAGTAAGCTACTACGCTATTGACACCAACATTGAGGTGATTATCCGACAGACGATGTGATGGGGAAGCACTAGTTACCGGCAGAGTAAGAATAATTATCCTATAACCCCACATGTATATCAGCTTGAAGCCCAGCATTAATGAAGAAATCAATTAATCAACGCGAAATTATCTATCATTGACACGCATCTACAGTGAAAGATGTGCGAATACGACACTGAAAGATTATAAGCCTGATAGATTGGACCACTGTGACAGAGAGAACTTTACCAACTACTTTATTCTGCGGTATGTGCATAGATATATATAGTCGCAAAACGAGTAGAGACGTGTACAGTCGTACCTCGTTTAGCGTATTCTGGGAGCCCAACCCATACGAGATAGCAAATACACCAAATTATACGAGACAACAAATGGGTTTATCTGGAGGAAGGCAGTACCTATCCCGCAAACCCGTATGAGACAGCAAGAGATTCGAGATATCAAACTACGAGATAGTGAGGTGCGACAGCATCCGTCCTTTCCCTCCTTCTCCCCATTCTAAGCCAATATAAGACAGATGATTCTGCTGTGCCATCATAGTTACAGCCTTTATTCTATCAGGCGGTAGCGACTTCGGGGTAGAATAGGTCTTACTCGAGACATAATATCAAGTGCGGGGGTGATTTGAACAAGTTAGTCGCTTAGATTTTCTCCCGTCCGCGCGAGTGCTTGAACCAGCGATTCTAGGCCACTTCACCGCTTGGGTCTGATTAAACAAAGCTTCATACAAGCAAAAGAACCTGGCTTCGAAGGGAAGAGCCTGGTACTTCAAGGAGGAGACTGCTACCGATGAGAAGGAAAGATATGGTGACTGCTCGAAGGGCCCGTATCTAATCTAAATTAGCTTTCCGACCTAAGCCTTAGTTACGTAGAAGAAATACCATCAAACCTAGATCTGGTATTGATACTGTCGAGTTGACCCTATCACTGCCATGCGCTATTGATAAAAGAAAATTCGAGAGATTGAATTATCAAAATCCTGTGGCCCGTTGAGTGAGACTTGTGTGCTCAAGACCCTTATCTAAATAGGATGTAAAGACTAGCTTTCCAATTCTATAAATGAAATTTGAATTTCATTATTCCCGCCCAATATCCCACTGGTTTTCACCACATTAGGAAATATTGTTGCCACAATAGCTTCATGCACATGATGTTTCGTAAAACACCAGCACTACCTGAGTGATGATCTGTGTCCCAGTGGTTACCAAAGGCTAGAATGAACTCTAGTTTTGAGGAGCGCGGATCGCACTTCTGTAAATGCACAACAACCTTGAGTCGCTTCATCGTTGGTACAAGTTGTAATTAAATTAGGTCGGAACAACCGTTTTGCCGCTGCTACGCTTGGTTTGCCATAGGATTATTGCGTGTCTCTTGAAATTAAGTACGCGCGAAGTAATTACATCACTGCGCAGCACCCAACCACTCGCACTTTCATAGCGTTTTTGAACACAACCAATATTGCATACACACAAAAACCGCCAAGACTACATTTTTGTATGGCATGCAATAGCGGTTGTGTTTAGAAACGCTATGAAGTTGCGAGTACAAGTAAAAAGATTGCCAGTGGCTTGTGCCCCTAGTACCTGGGCATTGACGGGAGTACAGTCACTCACGGGGTGAAGGCGGATCCTGTCTGATGGCGATCAGGGAAATAGCTCGAGAAGCTATGGTGGGTAGGTGTGTAAACTTCGGCGTTTGCAGCCAATCAATCAATAGAAACTTGGAGATCTACCCCCATAATGGTCCTAGCGCCTAGCCTAACGGTGGAACTCTCTCCAATTCCTATACAAAAAAGGTTCCTCTGAAGTTGACACACCCACCCCCTATGCCTTCTCGCACCATAGGTTTTAGGACGCCAAGAGTAAATTACTACGGGCACAACCATCAGACAGGATCCGCCGTCACTAGGTGAGCGACTGTATAGAATAGAGAAGGACTTGGAAGTTCGCGTGGCCGCTAGGGGCACCACATTTCTAGCGCCGAACCCGCTCTCTCACCACGCCCGCTCAACCTGAAATTTTTCTACCCCCCATCCCATACAATCCTGCAGCTCGTGGGTATCACAGTCGGAGTAGAACAAGTCCAGCAGAGTTAGGATGCATGCTTAGGCTCTGTGTACAAGCAGGATATAGAAGCCACTGTGATTACGATGTCGTCCATACAGCTATGAAAAGACAACCCACGTCTCGTAGCTACGATCCTTGTTCTAAGGAGCGACTCGTCTTCATAAGATAGCCCTGTTATTGGGCTAGATAACTGAGTATTGTCACAGATCCACTTTTGTACCTACTCGCGACAGGTAACAAGAACCCGAAAATGGACGTCCAAATCTGCAATCTCGATTGGAGTAGAGGTCAAAAATACACCATAGACATGCAGCTGCATATTCGGGTTCTTGTTGCCTGTCGCGAGTACATATTTCAGATATCTTTGCGAAGCCCATAGTGGATCGTTCTGGTGCCTGTTAGACCCTTTGCGCAGATAGAGCTGGCTCTAAATTCTACCAATCAGGTTACCACAATTTGGAGCTGGAGCCTTTTGCCAAAAAAATACGATCGTACGTTTCGATTGAGCGGGGCCGTCGTAGCAACGGACTGCAGCGGTGGTTGCCGTGGAAACGACAGCCAGCTGTATGTACCATACTCTAGTAAAGCGCGCGGAGCTAGGCTGTTTTGAACAATTGCCATAAGATCGAGCCTTCTTGGTAGCAGTAATATCATTGAACTTTATTGTGTTGTGGTTTGGACACCACTGCTACAATATTGCCAGCACATTCTCGCAATGTTTTGACGTTTGTAAAAGGAACCACTATTGCATACCGTATAAATACGCGCCAAGTCCACAATTTAGTATGGTATGCAATAGTGGTTCCTTTTACAAACGTCAGGACATTGCGAGTAAAAGGAACCGCTATTGCATACCATACTCACTCGTGGACTTAGGGCGTCTTTATATTGTATGTAATAGTGGTTCCTTTTACAAACGTCACGAAATTACGAGTGGCAGTCATCTACTCCGTTGTGAAGGTGAGACACGCGAAATCCAGGACTTCCTATTTCAGTAGCTATTTTCAGTGGCGAAGTCGCTGACCCTGGTGCTTCATCACTAAGCCAAGCTCTATTATTCGAGGAAACGTGACTTGGCTTTGCTTGAATAGGAAGTCCTGGATTCTGCGTGTCTCACCGGCCCAAGGATAAAACAAAAACCTGCCTTTAAAATCCGCCGATACCCCCCCACCTTTCTCTGACAATATCAACTTCCCCCGTGATGATATATGTTACCGAGAACTGACAAGATTGGAAAAGGATGCTGCAGGCTCCGTAGAGTAGAGATGAAATCATTGGAGTATGATTCTCGTAGTCGAGATACCTATCCCTTGGACGGATGACACCTGCAAATTCGCGACTTCCCTCTTTCAGCTATCACTAGCAATATGTGGTAACTATATAGCTGATCTTTCATTGGCTCAATTACTGCAAAAAGGAGGACAACTGCCTTACTAAGTGCGTGCACGGTCGCGAATTTGAAACTTTATCCGTCCAAGGGATAGCTCGAGAAGTTATGGTGGGGTAGGTGCGTAAACTTCGGCGTTTGCAGTCGAGAGATTTGGAGATCTACCCCCCATAACGGTTTGACACACCTACATATGCCTTCTCGAGCCATACCCCTTTCTGCAGAAGCGTATTCGCTATGCTACGCTGTTAATCGTGGTTCGAGGACCATCCCCCCCTCTATTTTCTGCTCGCAGTCTACAGGAAGCATCATATTCCACACCACAAGTAGATCTCTGACTAGCTAGTCACTCGTTCTACGCAGAACGACTCGCTTGTTCGCATTCACAGGGTTTCACTCTTCTTAGTGGCCGCAGCAACAATTACTTGCCGTTCCCCGAGTGATTTACCGCAAGCAGAGGCCCCACTGCAGTCTGTGTCTCGCCCTCCCGCGGAGTCTAACGCCCCCCTAGCTTCCAACAATTTCTCACCCTATCCCATCTTAGGCTAGTAGCACGCGCCAAGGCCCTAGAGCGCGTTCCCGCAAAGCTGAAGCTATCCTGATCCTGTGCTGGCGGGCGCGACACAACCGATCACTCGGTGGCGTATGCAGTGCACAGGCTCTCACTCGCAATGGGCTGGTGCGGCACTGGCTGTCACTCGCGCTGGGGGCGGGGTGTGGGTGCTACCCGGGGCGGTGCGGAAATGTGGTGTCCGTCTGGAAAATGCCACCACCGGCGGGGGAGGGGGGAAACTCGCTTAGCGGAGGGGAGAGTGGGGAGGAAGAGGGCAGCGCGGGGAAGGGGGGTCGGGTATCACGACGGGAATGAGGAGAGAAATAGGGCAGGTTGATTTAACTCATTTCATTGTCTGGATATCTGTATATATACTAGCTAGCATTTCTAATCGATGTCATCTCTACTATTCGCGGATTGAAGCCACTCAGACAAAAAGAGATAATTGGCCCAAAAACGGTAAAAAAGGGCGAGCTCTTGTTGACTGTCAGATCACTTATCACCGATCTTTGGGCGGCTTCAAACTTCCAGCGCGAATATGTGGTTTATAGAAGTCTAGAGGGAAACCGTGACGAAAGATTTGTAGATCTAATTATTCGAAACAGGTACTCACATCCAACTATCTATATATATAAAGAATATCAAGAAGTCTAATCTGTAGCAATAGCCCCTGTGCTCTCTATCTACAGCATTCTGACAAGAAGAAACGCTTTCCCCGCCATCACCTCCGATTTCATCACTCGCCGTACCCCACCGCTCCCAGCCACAACACCCCGCACCACAATACCCACACCACAGCGACTCCCGCACTACTCCCGTGCGACACCACAACCGCTCGGGCACACCGCCACCTCGCATCACAGCACACCACCACACCACCACCCACCCATCCCGCACCTCCCTCCCGCTACCCGCCCACCACCACCCACCCCAGCAGCCACCATGCCTCCACCCACCAGCGCTGCACACACACACACACACACACACATATATATACACACACATACACATACACATACACACACACACCGCGTATCGGCCCGCCGCGGCCACACCCTATCACACACCCGCACTCGAGACGTTAGCACTTGATGATCATCTATCCCAATCTAAGTCATAAGAGGGAGTAACTTACGCTGGCTATGACACATGCAGCAGTTTGTCGTATGCGTGTATGTGTATGTGTATGTATGTATGTAGGTATGGGTGTTCGGTATCTGCAGCGCTGATGTTCGGGCCGGGATGGTGGCTGTGCTGGGGTCAGTGGTTAGAGGATTGATAGGGTGGGAAGTGCAAGGGGTGAGGGCAGGGGAGGAGAGCGTGTGAGGAGGAAACAGGTGGAGAGGAGGAGGCGAAGAAGAAGAGTGGGGAGCGGATGGGGTGTGAAGGGGTTGTGAGCAGAGGGGTATTGGGTCGAGATGATACAGAACGTTAGAACGAAGTACCACAGGAGAAACGCCACAAACAACCACTCAACCAGCAGATCAAAACGCTACAACATAAACAAACACAGCAAAATAACGGCCTCATCACCACCAAACAAATCTGCTTCCAGCCAGGGATACTCCTGGTTCCCAACTCAAGATAATCATCCTCAGGACCCAAGCCCATGATCCGTCCCCGAACGTTTCCTATCGAGCTCGTTCCCCGGTCCAACAAGACCAGTCCGCGTTTAGGTACGCACCATCTATGCCAAACCAAACCCAAGAGCCCTGACCGAGCCCTCTTCTTCAACCTCCAATCTCCTTCCAGAGGTAACGCGGGAGCCCGCAACCCCCATTCATCCTCATCCTCTTCTCTCCCACATCCCAGGACGAAATCCAAAGCCCGATCACCACACCACAGTGGTAGCATCACTGGCCCCTTCCTTCCTTTCTTCCTCCCTTCAACAGCAGCCGCGTCGCCGTCTGTCGTGCGCAGCCGTTTCCGTCTTCCGCCGTCAACCAGCCCAGCAGCCAAAAAGATCCCAACACATCTCACGCACCGACAGCAGTCATTCTCCACCTCGCACTGACCGCTCTCTCCCCCCTTGCATCAGCCCGCAGCGCCGCAACCCTCACATGCGTCGCCGGCTTCTCCTGCGCCGGCACCCATGCCTTCTTCTTCCCCCTCTGCGGCTTACCATACTCCCGTGGGGCTGTGAAGCCGAGCACCCAGTCCTGCCCCTCGCCATCCCTGCTCTTCACGATGCGGCCGCCGAGGGTGCGGTGCAGGGGCTCCTTTTTGGCTGCCTTTTTGGTTGCTCTCAGGCGCGGCTTTGCTCTCAGGCGCGGCTTTGCACTCCGTGTGCGTGAGCGGCCAGGGCGTGCATCACTTCCTGGAGACTGTGCGGACCACGCTGGAGGAGTGACCTCTGCTGCTGGGAGTGGAGTCGAGGGCGGCGTGGGCAGGTCGATATCCATCGCGTCTGTGCCACTTTCCTGTTTCTCGTCCTCGTCGGGAGATGGGTTGCGGCGTGGATAGAAACTTGCTCTGTACTTGTCGGTGGCGGCAGTCTTGGAGAGCGTTGCAATGGCGGGCGGCTTTGAGATGGCTGAGCGGCCGAGCTGGCGGATCGTTGGTGTGGTGGTGGCGGCGCGGTAGAGAGGCGGGGGGTAGGCGCGGGGGCGGGTGTGGTAGTCGTGCGAGAAGACTGTGCGGGTGGGGTGGGTTGGAGGCGCCTTAGTGTGGCCGACAGGGCGGCTGTGGGAGCTGTGCGGGCTGCGCGGCTGGGTGAGCTGGTGGGAGTGGGAGCGGGTATCGGCGGGCGGCAGCGGTAGAGATGAGTGCTGCGGAGCCGAAGCCAGGGCCAGAACCGGAGGCGGTTGGAGTGCTCGAGCAGGCGGCGGACGCACGGGAGGTGCGGGTGGGAAGATCGACTGCGCCGCGTAAATGCTGCCGGCGGGCACGGATGGTCGGGTGTATGTCTGCACAGTCTCGCGGTAGCTGCCACACCATTCTACAGACTTGATCTGTGTCGGGGAATGAGTGGAAGGCTGCGGCAGTGGCCGCAGGCGTGGCTGTGATTGTTGCTGTGACTGGTACAGCGGGGCAAAAGCCGCGAAAGATGTCGTCGTGCACCGGGTGTAGCCGCAGGAGTAGTCGTCGACCCGCCACTCATGCCTCGTCCCGGAGGCAAAGCTGGGTGCCTTCTTGCCGTCCCAGCTATTGGACGACTGCTTGTCGTCTCGCGCATCAGCGGCCAAAGTGGTGGTGGCAATGTGGACCTTGGCGTTAGGCACGGTGGGGTGCAGGAAGATGCCCTCGTAGGTAGCGCGGCGCTGTCGGTCTTCGTGGCGGTGCAGGGCGTAGCAGAGGAGGGCGAGGAGCAGGAGGAGCAGCGAGAGGGGCGGGGTTGGCAGTGTGAAGTCCCAGGCGGTGAAGGTGTGGTGGTGCGGGGATGCGGTGGCAGTGTAGGTGGTGACGGACCACGTGAGGGAGGGTAGGGTGGGGAGGGAGGGCGGCGTCACCAGCTGCATCAGCATGAGGCCGAGCATTGTGGTCGGTGGAGGAGGGATTGATGGATGGGTGTATCGAGGGATTGTGAGATTGGTTGGGCAATCGATAAATGGATCAATAGATTGAATATTATTGATAGAATATGATTGATAGGCCAATTGACCAAAATGTAGACCGACCAATTGAAACGTAGACTTCTCAATTGATAGATTGATCGAAAAGTCGATTGATGGAGATACAGAGAGTTAGATCAATTGAAACCTTACGTTTCTCAAATGACAGGCGTTATACGTGCGAGTTGCCGGATGGGGTGAATGACTTAGATAGAGCTAGATAGTGGATAAATGGAGGGGCGCGGCGGGGGAGGGGGGGGAGGGGGGGTGGTTAAGTACTGGCCCAGTAGGTAGTAGAAGTAGCAATACCTACCTACCTCACACTACCCATGTAGTAGCAACCAACACCGAATACCTACCTAGTAAGGTACGGTTTAGGTCGACCCGGTAAAAGGACGAGATCTGGTCCTACACACCTACAGAAGCCCCCAAAAAACTATCCGAGGAAACGCCTTATTCTACTACCTACCGAGAGTAGCGAACGACGTATGTACCATACCCCGGTAGTAGAGCAGTACTAAGGCTCCTCCCACCTACCCCGCTCGTTTCTGATACTTTGTCGACCATCGTGTTTGCGCGATTGGCTGCTCCGGTTGGGTTAGTTGGTTGTGCCGTGCAGTGGGCCAATGATAGGATGCGCCGGTTGCTGCATGCATGCAGCAACCGGGTATTATTAGAGTAGGATGTGATATGTCAGTATCGACTCATAACAACAAACAGACACAATGGGATTAGTCTTGGGGCGAGTGATGTTAGGTGCTGTTTTTTTTTTGTGGTTGACGTGGAGGGTGGAGGTGTAGGTGGGAGTTGAATTTTTGATTTTGATTTTGTCACTTATGTACTCTGTCAGTGTGCTTCAGCTTCAATTAAATAGCGCGGGGTACATAGACTTTAGTGTCGCAGAATGGCTTTCTCTCGTATTAAGGAATCGATTGGCATCAATGGACTTGGTGCAATCCTGTCGTATGAGCCAGCTCCGGAGCTAGGTAGCTCAATATCGCACGCAGCAGGAAAGCTTGACAAACGCCCACCCATGCTTCCAAGCTGCCCTGAAAAGCACTCTTACCCCCAAAGCGTCCCCTGGTTAAGCCTTACACACATACCGCAGGATTTGGAGCGTTGTAGCCCTCAACCTCAAGGTTCGTAGACAATATGTATCGCCACTGTTGGACAATAGTAAAAAGGTCCTGTTTTGTGCTTCTCACACTGCTGAGTGATCGAGCTTAACTCAATCACCGTAATATTACCACGACAAGCAATTATAAAACCCTTTTGGGTAGTCATGCAGTCCATACATAGTCCTTGCAGTCCGTCCACTTTTTGGACAGACTGGTCTTATGACTCTAAGAAGGTTCCATAGTCGACTGCAGTCCATTGCTATCCACTTCAGTCTGTCGCACACCTTAAATGCCTGGCTTGGCAGAGTCGACTGCCAGTCGGACGGGCCTGTTGGCGGCCTCAGCTTCTGCGCTCGTGAATGCACCGACCCTTTATTCCGAGGGCCGGGGGCGGGAGGGGCTAGACGGCAGTTTGTCAATGCCTCGGCCGACAAACGACATGTAGGTGTCCGATATTTCCAGAGTAGAGATAATCTACTGTACACTTGCCGATACTTGGCCATTTCTCGCTTGAGGTAGTCTTAGTTTTGTCAATTGTGCTCGCTGGTCTACTATGTAAACATACTTAGAGCCCAGAAATGACAGTACTCGCTATCCACCATAAGAACCTGAAAATGCAAGTGACGAAGGCAGGGATAATTGAGATAGAGGATTGTCTTGGCCCAATACAAATATTAGCACCTGCATTTTCAGCGTTTTACGGAATGATCTATGGAAAAAAACGGGGGGTCATACCTGTATGGCGAAGTGTCTGGGCGCCATCCACTTTGTGTTTTCCATAGATCATTGCAGTCGCTCCCAGGTAGAAGCAGGGGGTCAAGAATCAGGCAGGCAGCTTCCGTCCAACCTACTCTCCGGCCGTCTGTGTAAGGCGGGTGGGGAAAAGGAAGAAGCTCCCGGACCTCCTGCCTCCCACCTTTGCTCGCGAAGCGAGCGGGCTCCCATAGGAGAACAGTATGAGGCAAGTGATAGGTCATGAAACAATAGAAAGCGGCGAGTGATAGGCCATGTTGCGGTTCCCATGGTTAGATGGGTTTGGAGTGGGGTTTGAGGGGTAGAGGATTGTGGGTGGGGCGGGTGCTGGTGGGGTTGAGAATCCAGTTGAGGTGGCTTTTGTCTTGGGAGGTGCTTCTTTTGGGGGATTGTGTGGCACTGGATAGTATGAACAGGACGGGGCGCCGTGCTTCGTTGAACTTGTGTGATGTCAAGAAGGGCATATTCACTCGTAAGGAGACAGCAGAAAGAGGTTTCACATCTCCAAGCGGGCTAGATCTGATGAATATCTTGTGCTTCGATCGTTTGCAATGATTATTTACATCTTTAGCTACATGTTCGTATTCGATGTTTGACTTGCTAGTTGTTTCGATGAGTTGGGTTCGGATGTTTACTCTCAGGATGCGGAGGAGCAACGATAAAGTGTAAACCTTAGCCCTTAGGAACCTTATTTCCGCGGCAGATTTCCCTCCTTGGGATGATTTTGTATCTCGATTTTTGATAGAGTCCAAACTATGCGTCATCTTGAGCAAAACTCATCACTACGCCCAAAACAAGTTCATCTGCGCGCGGCCCCCAAACATATGGCTGACTGCCCCGTACTTACTAGTATGTACAAGGGTTTGGCATTAAGTGAGTGAACAAAATTGGGTGTTGATAGGTGGGAATCCGTTCACTCACTAAATCCCAGAGCCTTGTACTATACTATCACCACAATCCCTCCTGGCCTGCGTTGCTCGCGCGACTCACTCAACCCTGAAACTACCCCTAGTCCCGATCCGCATCCCTCAACACCTAGTCCCATTTCATCCCAAAATGGCAACCGGGACATGAACCATCACTCGCACATCTCTACTTTATCATCAGTCATCACTCACTCAGGGTTAGGGTTGCATGTGTTGTTACTCACAGGGTGAAAACTCGCAGGGTGCGTGCGGAGGTGGATTTTTGGTGTTTGGAGGGTATGTTAGTTCGGGCCGTGGAGGGATGGTAGGGAATCATTAGGTAGGGCAGTGCGGGGCAGATACATATAAGGGGTGGATACTGGCCGCTTCTGGGATCTTAGAGTGTTGTTAAGCTTAGGGTTCTGTGCTGTGGTTATGGGATACACTTCGCAATGGGTATATTTAAGCCCGAAAACTTAACCATCCTGATCGGCTGCCAGAGTAAATTAAGAACATGGGCCAGGGATATTGCCTGGACTTTTCGGTTTTAGCCAGGGTAAGGTGTAAACAGTCGGGTGCCGAAGAAGCTAATATCGGGAGGCTCTTATGGCATAAAGGTTGCACACAGATCAAAAATCAATGCCGAGGTTCACTGCATGCGACCAATGAATCAAATAACAATAAAGAAAAATAACGAGGTTCACGAAATATCACTCGACCAATAAATTCAACCATAAAACTCATTAATTCATTAATTGTATGTAGAAAATCCATGTATAATAAATAGATATGTATAAATACGCTGTGTGTTCAACGTGAATCTAATCGTCTTTTATAATAATCTTAAGTAAAAGGTTGGTAGGAACGTTTCCGGCATTTCCATTTCGCGGCCTTTCTGGTTATAGTGGGGTAAATGTGGGACAAACTCTCTACTTATTACAGCTAATAGATAGCATCAGCCAAAAGAGGCCAGGTCTAGTCTTGATATATGGGATCACCCACTATCACCGCTTAGTACACAGAGAACAGCTAAGTAGCTAGAGCAACATAGGAACATAGAAATACGTGATACTTGTTCATTAGGATCAAAGGGATAAATCTAGTTGTCACCAGGGCACTAGGATATCAGTAGAGAAGCGAGTATAATTCTCTCGACCCCCCCCCCACGTGCACCTCTCATCATCCATCACAATTGGATATAATATTCATTTTACAACCTCGCCTATTACTCATGCTACGCCCAGGCTCGTTAGGTGTACCAAACCAGTTGCTTGCCTGTAGAAAGGTACCTGCCCTCGGCAACATTGGCGGGGATAGACACGTCTGAAATCATGGAGATAGGTCGGTGGCGGGTAAGGGGTACTGTCATTCACGGCGTATTGGCGGGTACTGGGTGTTGGTGGACAAGCCTGAAAAGAGACAGCCAAGCCAACTTTTGGCTTCAATCCGCCAATACCCAGTATCCGCCAACACCCCGTGAATGACAGTACTTCGTACTTTAGGTATTTGCTAAGTGTGCTGAAAGCGCGGTAAACCTAATGTAAATAATACACTTAGTTCGCACTACTGGTTGCTTAGGCAACCGAAAAGGCATCGCTGTAAGTCATCCAAAACCGGAGGACATTCGACGCCAACCTTTGGGCAGTGATAATTTTCTAGCCACCTAAAATAGTGTGTTCTCTCTGTTAAACGACTCTGTGGCCTCCTCTAGGGGTCGGAACGGGTATTTCTATAAGGGAAGGAATGCCTTGTTACAGCCTTATGTCACAAATAAGCCTAAATTTAGCCTGTTTCGGGGTCGTCGAATAAAGCTCATCCAAGACCTTTACTAGGACTAAGGCTTCCAAATACCTAAGGATCAGGGAAATCGGTAAGATCTAGTGGGACTTGGCGGCGCAAAATTAAGGTTTCGTGGGTTAGGGTTAGGAACTTGGCAAATACATGCCAAGCCGTCTGCGCCTACAATTACTCATCTCCACCGCAGCACCCTACTGGCACCTTCGTACCATCTACTCCCTCATCATAAAAATCACCATCCAATCAACGAATTGAGCAGCGAATCCAGCATCAAATCGTCGACTAATTGCACCAAAGTAGCATCAAATCGATGCCGGAATTGACACCAAATCAATGCCCGGCCCAGATCGACATCAAATCGTCAAGCATTATAATTGCACCAGATTAGCAACAGATTGACGGCTGACGGTGCACTGATTCGGAGTATAGGCGCGGAGGCAGGTAGGCAGGCGGACAGGTAGATAGGTAGATAGGTCGATATGAACCTGATAGGTAGATAGGTAGATAGGCGGGGAGAGGGCAGCAGGGGCGGCGGGCTGACGGGGGTGACGAGGTGGCGGGGTAACGGAGCAGGTGGGCAGCTATCTATGCATATAAGGTCAAATCAAGCCTTATCACATATCATAAGCCTTCGTCTTATTAAGGCTTTACGAAATTATAGGGTTGTAGGGAAATGACTGCGCAATAAGGTCTCAAACTCGAATAAGCCCAATATCATGCTTATCTAAATCCAATATCGTGCTAATAGAAATACCGGTTCTGACGGTAAAGTAAGGTCTTTATCACCCGACGATAGAAAATCAGAATTGATTGAACTATTGATGAGAAGAATTGTGGCGATAATAAATTCCGTGATACTTCATGTTATATAAACTCCGTAAATCTTTGCTAAGTGTACCTCTAGATCTTGCATGTGCACACAAGAATTAAAGGAATACTATCCCATGGTAGGATGAAACTTGTCAAAGTTGCGACCTGGACCGCGCACGACTTAGAGAAGAAATTATCTTGCTTTTTACGGAACAGAGCCAATCAACAATTTCTAAGAATTACCACACTAGGCTAGTGAAGGCTGGAAGAGGGAGGTCGCAACTTTGACAATTTCATCCCACCATGGGATAGCAATACCACCCTGGTTACCCGAAATACTACACCAATACTACTTCTTATCCCGAAATACTGGCCTGCCAATATAAGAATACTACAAGAATACGGTATCCAACCAAATTCAGCAGGGCTAGGGTATGAGATATATTCCGTTTTACTGTTCTCGAGTACTCTTGACCTCGTCTTGGCGGATCCGCTTTTTGTTTATGTGCAATATTCATGGAATATCACTCGATCGAGTAATCTGACCCACTGTTGAAAGGTGTCATTCAAGGCAGTAAGGTTATGCCAGTGGTGTCAAATAGGTGTCGAATAACAATAGGGCAAACCTCGACCGGATACACAAAACCTATCCGCGCCATCGTTAATTTCTCGATAGATCTATTGTTCATACATGTACCCACTGCGATACCTTTTTTTTTTTGTTTACTTCATTAATTCACTGCGACACCTCATATTAGATGCGTGACTTTCTTATCCCCTGGATGTATGAGACAGTGGGAAAATCTCTCTCATGCATGAACGTCATGTGACCGTGAATTTGGGTGAGAAAACGTCTGGGTAAGTGGCTTGCTGCCTTTATCGGTCTTGGGAATACTTGACGGTGCCATAAAGTTCGCAGTTCGCTGCCTTACTTCAGTAAATCATTTCTTCGATAGGTCACGCTAATGCATGAGAGAGATTTTCCCACTGTCTCATACATCCAGGGGATAACCAAGTAATGTCCGATAGTGATGCCCCAAAACACTCATACAATTTACAAAGTCCACAAAATATACCGGCAACCCATCTATTTCACCGAATTAGAAAGCAATCACGCAGCCTATAGAGAGAGACTATGACTTACGCTCAGCATTTGTCAATCCATCAAGAAATTCTTGTACCGAACCCTTGAACTCTTGCACAACATACATGTCCCACTCATACCCTGACACTCATGCGGTCACAATAAATTCAGTCCTGAAATCAAGTACATGGCAGAGTGCAGGGGCGATGCTTCGAGTGATAGTCCTACGTGTGGTGTGTGATATCATTGTAATAGGAGCCGTAATTTGTATATAAAAGCTGCTGTGATCTCCTAGATCAAAATCGGTGCAACCTGAGAGATCCTCCCGATATATAGAGAGTTATTGCTCGTATTTGTTAATCTGTGGTGTTAGCCTCGCGGTCGCAATTCGGAGCACACATCATCACTCGAAGTGCTCGCACCGCATGTTGTTGGGTCTACGCATTATGTAGTTCCGTATACGTGAACGCATGATGAAATGTTGAAACAATTACAAGTTTGTGGGAACTAAGTCCATAAGCAGTTAGTGGCCGATCAATACCAACAGAGAGGTTTCGACTCTCCGACTAGGGATGAGATGCACTACAATTTGTAAATCCACTGAACAAACAAAACGAAGTTTCACTCAATGGGAGAACAGGGTTAGCGTTGATTCATACAGTAAGGACAAGTTGCTTTCTAGAAAAGTGGCCTACCTGTCGTTTGGTAAGTCAAATTAAGTTAACTAAGTGTGGCTGGGTTGGAGTGCTATTGTAGCAATATTACAAAGGCAGTTTACTCGCGAAGTTTCGTGGGTGAACCAGTTCAGTTAGAAATTAATGGCTATTACGGATGATGGTATTGGATTATTGAATCTGATCACTCTCTTCAACGCCGTACCAAGATTTCTCCCTGACTACTTGCATACAGAAAACAGAAGCTTTCAAGGACCAGAAGGGCACTATGGTAACCTGTATGAGGTGATAAGCAACAATGGGCATGAGGCTTAGGTTCAAATAATTGGAGTTATCTTTTTTATCGATTGCCGCTGGCGGCATCTTGAATGGACTTGAAACAAAAATCAGGGCCTGGGTAGCTTTTCATTTTAATCGACTCGCTGACTTTAGCTGACTTTTGTATTACAATCTATCGGACAGGATGTGCTGTCCAACACTCAAAACGTTTCAAGGCATTCCCCACCAAAATCTAGTAAGTCGACCCATAGCTAAACGGGCCCTAAGAAACTGAGAGTTCGCGCTGGTTAGAAAGGTAACGACCAACGGGTGTATGTTCAATTTTCAATAAAAACATACAGGTAATTGTATATTGTGGGGATGACAGTCTACTGGTCAAGAGTGTTAATTTCCTCGAACCCCTAGCCAAAGCTCACTTTATTACAGAACTCAAACCTACCCTGTCCCGTTAATAGAATAGTACCCGATCTTGTAGTACCTTTTTGGTTTTGTGCGATTTAATTAACCTTTCGTATATCAAAAAATGCTCCCCACCCTAAAGCAGCTGCCATGATTCTGATTTTTATTCACAGATCCCTTTATCTTTCTCATCCATTGATTAATCTCTCACTAAAATTGCGACCCTTTGTTATAGCGTGGGTAGAATCGGGAATTAGAGGGACATCTTGACACTGTTGAGTATATATAATGGTGGTCAGCGGCAGTAGCGTGTGGAGTATTGTAGTTGGAGCTTTGATATATAGCGACCAGGCCAAAAAAAAAGGACTGGTATAAAGATTTTACGTAAGCACATACTAGATCGTCCTGGTCTGAAGCATAATTAACCACGAAAATAAGAGACATAGACCTGAGAGCGAAATTAGAATTCAGCCAGGCGCAGGGTCTGGGATTTACCCGATTGAGGTTATCGAAAGCGAAGGTATTTACATATATACATGCATGTGTATGTATATAATTAATTAACACATAAAGCCGGTAACGTAATATATATACATATCATAACATGATAATATGCTAGCGCTATAGCTAGAAGAGGACGTCATCCAGAATTATTTACTCAGTCAATGGTCAATTAAATATACTCTAGCTACAGCCATAACTTATTAATAATATAATTGCAAAAAAATCAAATGGTTACATGAACTCAGGATTTGGTGGTCTTGATGGGTTCAGCCAGTTTACTCATCTTCCATAAACATCGCTCAAACATTTCCACTAATAGTCGCCGAATACCCATTGTATAAATTTCCAACCCCGTTGCCTCCCAAGCCTGAGCTGCTAGTACCCCTCTCAAAACATTCTGCGTCCTGCGATGACACTTCATATGAGACCTCCGTTTTAATCATCAACGCTGGTTCTGGGTCAACTATATGCTCCATTGAATCTGAATCATTAAGAGTCGTACTACCCCTTCTCAATTTCCGGGCCGCAAGCTCAACCGATATAGGGTTTGAGGCCTCGGCGGAATATGAGTTTTCGAGGGTGCTGAGTCTACCATTCCAAAATCGCCGCGAAAAGACTGGTCGGATCATGGGGGCATTTCCCACTAGGACCGCGACGAACGTCTCGCGGCAGGCCCAGATAGCTCCGGTATGCGAATTCTTGGAGTCCTGTTCTAAGATTAGTTTATGTCTTAGTACCAATATAAGGTTGGTACTATCGCACTGTCAAGCTGAATGCGCAGCGGAGAACTGCGGCTATCATTACGAAGACACCTGCTGAAAACATGATGACGAGGATAAATTTACGCTGTATTGGCATGCGTGTTCTAAGGAGTAACTATAGATTTGTTTCACAGTTTAGCTTGAGCTGGCATAAACAGTTGAAAGCTAGATGCATGAAGCACTTACTGGCAGTGGTACGGAAATGATTAAACCATCCGTGAAAAGATTTGGAATCAAAACTACAATATAATAAACCGGGTTCCCTATTTGGCACATCACTAAAAAGAACCTATGATAAGCCCCTGCTGAAAACGAAGAAATTATGAGGAGGAGACATACCGCCTGGATCAGGTACAACCTTTTTCCGTTATATAAAGTCAGCAATTAAACGTATTGACATTATTTCTAGATCTTGGAATAAATTCTATGGCCGGTTAGATAAGTACCTGGAAAGATTTGTACCAAGGTCTAAAGAGTAAAGTCAGCGTAACGGTCTTACAACCCTAATCCCCAAGAGGCCGCAGAAAAAGGAGAATCGATTTAACGAACCTACAAGTCAAGAAAAGTGTAAGTATGATAACAATCCAAGTCAACCCCACACTCACAAAACACCACCGGATCAATCCTTGTCGGTCGAGCCCAAAGCTAAATAAATCCGACAACAGACGTCAGTACAGGCCTAGAACTCGTGATTTCGGGCTTGCTAACGTTATGCGCTTGAAAAAGAACACCATACACAGCTTCAAGATGTATATTAGGCCCGTATATGTAAACCACCCCCCCATAAATGCTTTCGTCCCCATCACCCTTAACTGGACCTGGTGCGGCGTGAGGGACTCTCGTTCTGCTTCTGTGAGACCAAAGTTAGTTCCTCCAGCAATCCCTACGAGATGAGCCATCGTTGACTCAATAGCATATACGATCTATAACTTTATTAGCTCCAGATACATGCATTAGAAGAGATTGCCATATAGTGTATATAGCTTAATGGGTAGGTGTGTTTGTGCAAGTACTAACCAAGCCAATAAACATCAGATAGTCGTCCGGTTTTGAACCCGCGAAACCGACCATCCTCAACCGTGCCACCAGACGCATAAGAATCACAACCGCTCCGATCGAGAATAAAGTCCATGACTCGATAACGTACCCCGACATTCTGTGGATATTCTCGTCCGTTTGAAAGGTACTGGCTTGTTGGTTGACCTAATGAACAACATAAACGTTCGTCGGGGGCCCCTGGGTCTATATAAGACATATTACAAAAATCGTAATTCTGCGTAGTAGTGATTAATATTAGATATATGATGGAACTGGAGCAAATTCTCGAAACATACGCCTAACATGCCCAAGTTTGATATGGGCTGTCTGCAAGGTCCCTTATAGCTGGGTTTTTTATCCTTCTTTTTTGACGTACATATTTCTTGGCTGGAGCCATGTGTCTGCAGATCATGCTCGAAACCTCGAGTTGTACCACAGGAATTCCTTAGAACCCTGAATACCATTGGCCTGGAGTCAGACTTAAAACTGCGGCCCGTGGGAAACCATGTGGCCAGCATCAAATGAGTCTCAGCTGGTCCTGAGGGGCACCGAAGAGATCCTAAGTGGCGTACCGCTAAATCTCGAGTTATTCGGGGGGTTGCCAAGGCAAAAAGCTGAGGATCTTCACCTTTAGGGGCAGAGATCTTCAATAAAAAAGCCCTCTTCTGCAGGATCTAAACTAAATGTAGTTTCGCAGCTGAGCTTGGCAACCCCCCGAATAACTCGAGATTTAGCGGTATGTGTAGGTACAGCGATAGGAATGATCTATGGAAAAAACAGTTATTATATGGCACACAGATATTTTGCCATACAATCTCCCACCCCCACCTTTTTCCATAGATCATTCCGCTCGCTGTACTCGCACGTTAATCAAAGGTCGGAATTTTGTGTGGGGATTTGGTTGCAACGACTTCCGACCTTTTAATTAACGAGTGAGTATATGCGCCGTACAACTCCAAATGACCCATGATTAATCGACTAGCTTACTTATTTAATCCTCTGGCCACGCATTCCCTCCTAAGCCATATCAAGTTAAATATCGGTCGAAGCAAAGTAGACCGAAATAAAGGAAATCCACGTCTCTTGTTTCTATAGAGACGGAAGATTCTCCGGGAGTGGGGCTCTTTCTTACTGGTGAGTTGACTCCATTCTCCCATACATCAGCGTGCCCGTCATTATATCATGGTAATGTTACCATAGTTCACAAGGTGCTCTATTGGCGGGCACTGGGGTTGACGGACAGGGTGCCTTCTGACCAATAATTGAAGGCAAAACTGTGCTTGGTTGTCTCTCTTTTGCTTGTCCGTCAATGTCCGTACTCTACAGTTCAATGCCAACGATGGTCACGGTAGTTGCGGAATAAGCTGTATGGAGTGGCGGTGCTCTCCCATACAAATTATTCCTGTCTCCGTCGCTTGCATTTTGTAAAGTAGGCGCTATGACAGGTGGTGCGACCGCGGCTGGTATTGGAGCTGCCGTTGTTAAGCTTCTACATATGGTGCGAGAAGGCATAGGGGGTGGGTGTGTAAACTTCGGCGTTTGCAGCCAATCAATCAATAGAAACTTGGAGATCAACCCCCATAATGGTCCTAGCGCCTAGCCTAACGGTGGAATTCTCTCCCTTAAACCGTCAACAAAATGCTGACCCACCAAAAAAAAGCAAATTTTGTGTGGCTTTACTAACAAATTTCCTTATCTTTCTTATCAAATAACAGATCTCCCACACAAATTCAACCCTATATTACTGTGGGTCAGCAATTGACAGGTTAAGGGATACAAAAAAGGTTCCTCTGAAGTTGACACACCCACCTCCTATGCCTTCTCGCACTATACATGCGGGTGAAATTTCCTTATTTCCCGGGCACCCTCCCGGGGGCCTACTTACAATTATTTACACGATAAAGACGTCGATAGAGAGACTTTGCGTTGGGAGCACCAGCAGAGCTGGCTCTTATTTTGAAGTCAGAGAGCGGTCAAATCCTTAAACTAGACTTTCAATCAGAATCTTTCTCAAAACCCAGCCAATATTGGCTCAATTTAACATTGATATCTGGGAAGCATATCACCAAAATCCTCTGCATACAAGATCAAACTTGCTACAAACTGATACTTCTACTTGCCCGATTTTTAACTGTAGGACAGAAGTACAAGGAGCTCAGCACCAGTGCGCGCGCAACGCAACGGCGCCGGAACGCAATAAAGCCCAACCAACGAAGCATAATACAAGGAATCCAATTTACTATTCTTGGTAATTATTGTTACCTGTACTCGCGCGTTAATTAAAAACTCGCAATTTTGTGTGGAGTTTGGTTGCAATGATCTCCGACATTTTGATTAACGAGTGAGTACCTCCACACATTTAAACATGATATCAGGTATTGTCGGGTGATAGAAATAACTACTCACCTAAATTTGTATGGGAAAATAACGTTTTTTGGAACTAGCTACTCCAGACATACCACCACAGACCCCGTAACAGAAAGGCCAAATCTCCCAAGCTCCAGGATTCTAGAGAATCGCTTTGTTATCATACATCCTCAGGAAGTTACAAGCATCGAGGTTGCGAATTTTTGTATGGTTGCTACGTGGGTTACTAACAAAAAGTACAAACTTCGAAGACTAACTGTTGTATAAGCATATAGGCTGTGAGAGAGATAAGTGTATATGTGAGTTTCTAGGGCTCCAAAGACCTCTTGTGTATGTTATCAAGTTTGTGGTCCAGAAAAGGCTCTTTCCTATACACATTTGGGCGCGTAGTTGTTTTTGTCACCTGGCAATACATATATGAGTTTCCCAATCTCCCTATTAATTATCGTTATAGGGAGTTTGCCCCAGGCCTCTTGCACCAAATCTTCAGATTTGATGACCTTTTTCTTAGCGGCCTCCCTCCTCAGTCAATCCCAAGTTCTTTCTATTGGATTACAATCCGGAGATAGAGAGGGCCAAACAGCCTTAGGTATACTCCCCATTTCACAACGTTTTCAAACACAACCGCTATTGCATGCTACACAAGAAAAGCCGCTAAGCCAGATTCCTATATGGTATGCAATAGCGTCTGTGTTCGAAAACATTGTGAAATGGGGGATACCCTTCTTCTCTCTTTCTACGTTGGTGAAGGTAGCAGTATGAGGATTGTTGTCACCCACCGCTACATGTACTTCCGTCCTAAACTTAAAAATTGGGCAAGTAAGGTTGATCGATACCTTTCAGCCAATAGTTTTAGAGATGATCCCTAGGCGGAGATAGCAAATTTTTCGAGTTTTGGCGGTATCTAGAGTAGATATCCTGCTCCAACCCCATGATTCCTGGCATTTATGTGACGGGCGCAAGGTCCGTCGCGTGAAAGCATGCATATATGACGAGTATGGTAGCCGAGAACCCTGCGGTCAGACATGTAAGTATCGTACTCTAATACTCCTCAAAAGCAAGTTATCGGCGTTCTGCGTGCTGCGAGCTCGGATAGGTACTCTACAATCGTATTTCGGGGGTGGCGATAAGTGAGAAGACACCCTTTACGCAACTTTGGCAGCGAGGTGTCCTCACTTACCCCTACCCCCGAAGTACAAACCCTCTAGGATGTAATGCTATTGCTTAAATCTTTAGGTACCGAGAACACGCTACATTTCTAACCGGGTATCATCTAGCGAATGAAGCTTGGCGGAGACTGCTAGTGTCCATAAGTTTATCTTAGGGTGTGGGCAGGCTGACTAGCGCATGGCTTCATCTCGTACCGTGAATAACAGTGGAGAACCTAAAGCAACCAATCGGAGATCTCAGGTCGATTGATGAGCCCGGGCTCACATATCGAGTTTTTACGGTAATATCTGGCCAGCCAATAGACCCTTTGCGGAGATAGAGCTGACTCTACTTGTATGATTGGTTGATGAGAGGATCGATGCCAATCAGGTTACCAGAACTTGGAGCTGGAGTCTTTTGAGCAAAGGGTCTAATATCAATCTCGAGCAGAGCAACTTAACAGAATCCAAGACACCAGATGGTGGCGGATGTTATCAATGCATAAGGCCAATAATATGCCTAGGCCTCTCCATCAGCTTTGACATTTGTGAGAGAGTGGATATCTCTACACGCTTACCAGCAAAAGAACCAGGAAATGCAGTTGCTGAGGCCAAGAATCATTTGTATGGAGTGGCGATTGCATTTTCTGGTTCTTTTGCTGGTAAGCATGTAGAGTACAGCGACTTGAATGATCTACTCTCTGGAAACATTGGAAAAACAGAGTGACCCCCCTGTTTTTCCATAAATCATTTCTATCGTTGTACTGAGCTCTATGCTGCACGTGCAAATGTAAATGATCTTAACCTTTATTGTTCCGGCTGACACAAACACTTGGGGTCACTAAAATAGGTCGAGGCCGACGGCTCGTGGCAGATGTCTCAAAAAGACTGGGGGAGAGAGAAACAAGCTTTGAATCTAGATCGAACTGGTAAGGAGTGATGGACTGTAGAGTGCTATTTTATATTTGACTACAGTCGCACCTCGCTATGCCGGAACTCAACACGACGGATCCCTTACTATCCCCGATGGATTAGGCTGATACTCTCATTCTTCACTAAAATCAATTTGATATCCCGGGTTTGGCCTTCTCGTACCGTATGGGAAACTGGCCAACTCTCTGACCCCTGTCCCCATATAAATACATGTAATATTTGATATCCCGGATCCATTAGTCCATATACAGCTAGATCTTCCTATTCACTGAACTCTTTCCCTACTTAAAAATTGAAACGGAGACACCAGGTCCTCCTAGCACTCATTACTAGTAGAAGCTAAGCTTTTGAAGCAAAAAAGAAATGGTTCAGAGGTGATAATGGACCAAATCCAGGTTTAGGTTTGTTTTTTGAAAACTTATTGGCTGTCCCGGATGATTTGCTATCCCGTACGAAATGGACTGAATCGTGGTCATCCGGCATAGCGAGGTGCGACTGTATCTACCTTTCTTGATATGAACGTTTCAAGTACAGTCGCACCTCGCTATCTCGTAATTCGATATCTCGGATCTCTTACTGTTTCGTACGGGTTTGTGGGACAGGCACTGCCTTCCTCTACTATACATAAACCTAGGTAGGTATTTGCTGTCTTGTATATTTTGGTATATTTGCTATCTCGTATGGGTTGGGTTCCCAGACAACGCTAACGACATAACGAGGTGCGACTGTACAGTCAACTTTGGGGCCACGACGAACCTAGGACAAACACAGATTTCAGTCAAAGAAGTGGATGCATATCAGCCTGAGCGCCACTGTCTTGACTGACAAAGACCCCTGTTCGTCGTTTAACCAGTTTCGTTGCTGCCCCCAAGACGACTGTAGGTACATACTGGCGACGTTAATCAGCGGACAAAGCTGGGCTTGGGTGTCTCGTTTCCGGTTTGCCCATCAACACGGCCAGTATCCGTCAATACCCCGTGAACGACATGTCGACTGTAATAATTTCACTCGATCTGGTGCATATCGCGGTCCGAGCGGAGAAAATGTTTCTTTCGGACCCGAAATGACTGTCGCTCACCTTGTGACAGCGGATGGTTAGTAATTTACCCTTGGCGCCCCGGGCTTAACTCTGCTATTGGCCTCAAATCCCCAGACAGGATCCGCCCTTCACTCCGTGAGTGACTGTAGGCTAAAGCTTCATTGGCTAGCGCTTGAAATGTGGGTGCAGGCGATCTACCTGTTTAGTCACGCTAAAGCGCGCATTTTTCTTTTCTTTTTCTGCTGTAGCGGCGGGTCAACGGATCAGCACCGATGTGTGGAAGCTGGTGCGAGATGGGCGGGGTAAACATAGATGTTGCTCATCGAATATAGAGTTACATATTGGCACTTGGGCACGTCTATAGTTACATATGTACCTACAATACTCTACACTTCCCATAATTACTTGAATTCCCCCTTACCCGAACATGAAGGCTGGTACAAGACCGCTTGAGTGTCGAGATTCATGAGTATCTCCGGAACCATAGAAGACATAAAGAAGGGAATACTCTTGTCGTGTCATGACCTATCCGTGTACGAAGTGCCGACAGGTTTTGTCGCCTAGCAATAGGTATCAAGCACCAAAAGCATTGGATCGTCGATATTTATTGAGATATACACTCTAATATGTATACCTTATTCCTTGAGACTTTGGTTATATCCGTATAAGGAGATATCCATGGCAGCTTAACATGTAGCTTGGATAGCGAGCACCTATTTTGCAAATTCGTTATTTTTTCTTACAAGTTGGATATATAGTGGCCCACTATGAGCTGCTGAATTTGGTTTCTCATTGTTGTAGTTATACACATGTGTTTTGAGATCGCTCGTAAAGTAACACGCCAAGTCCAGAGGTTATTCTCATCAACTATCACCATTACCATACGGAAAACCTGGATACTTTGTCTCGAGATACGAGGCGGGACAGAACATCGCCAGAGCAAGAGACGACAAAGTATAACAAGCCTCAATAGGTCTATTCTCGAGACATTTTGAAACATTTGAGTAAGCATCTGTGA
The DNA here is from genome assembly GCA_024713855.1 of Morchella sp. 2016-41. NCBI lineage: Eukaryota > Fungi > Ascomycota > Pezizomycetes > Pezizales > Morchellaceae > Morchella > Morchella sp. 2016-41. The sequence goes on along the minus strand of JAMGZD010000002.1, from coordinate 1,887,712 downwards.
CATATCATGATCATGATCAACATCGATCAAAAGGTACGGTACGAGAAACCAACAGGGGCGGTTGTGCCAACTCTGGAGTGTTTTTTTCTTTAAATGGGAACCGGACATGTCGACACTCGCACCGTAAGGGCAGCATGTAGATTTTCCTATTTCATTTTTTTTTGTTTATTCATTAATTCCAGTTTCAGTTGATTGATTAGTTGATTCTTGGATGGTAGAAGGATGAATTCCACGGACTTATAATTTGCGATATACATACATACATCTACGATACCAGGGCAACCACCATAGTTCTAGCAAATTACCGGGTTCCGTGGGAAAATCTGTAAGTCAAAGGATAATAAAAAAAGTCAAGTGGGGGACTAGCACAACGGGTATGCGTCTATGGTTAGAACAGAACGTACACAGGTAAATTTAAATCGTGGCACCAGCTGTTTATGAGATACAGTGGCACCTCGCCGTAAGGAACTCCGGCATGAGGAATATCTGCTACCCCTTAAGCTGACAACAAATGCTGACCCCACAAGAAAAATCAACTTTCTATGTGGCTTTACTAACAGATCGATCTTGCTTATAACTGATGGTTGTTTCTATTCGTGATAATTACAAGAGGGAAGGGCAACCTTCGCCTTTATCTAGCTACGGTAGTCGTTGCCACATCTCTGTCTTATTGCCACTTAACTAACTTACAGACTGGCCCTCCCGCTGAGTACCACCTAAGCCTTATTGCTCACTAGCATGCCAAGCCTTCGTTACTTCGTACATGCTTCCAAATCCTAGTACACGGATACCGCATCCCGGATCTCTATAAAACTCTAATTCCACTACTATGGGGGGGGGGGGGGGTCAGCATGCCAGCTTAAGGGATAAGGAATGGGATTTGATAATTCCCCCCCCCCACCACCAATCATACCTCGACATAAGGAAATATTCATTTTAGTGTAGTGGGTTGGGATTCTCCGAAAAAGAATCCCTGTAACCCCCTGTCCCCATACAAAATGAATCTGCCAGAAGGCACCCTACCAACTTCGAGTACATGGGAACAATCCTGACCCCCGGTAGTCCAAGAACTAACCCTTAGTCCTGATATTCCGGTTATTTGTATTCGGGTGCAGGCTTTGGTGGACCACTAACTCTAGGTAACAGCTCGCTGATCTTGAAGGCTGTCCTTTTTTGCTTGGCAGCGGTCTGTTGTGCCGTAATCCAAGGGCGTGAGGTCCCAGCTTTTATCTTGCACCACCTAACATTGCGCACGAGTGGGATCAGCGGGTAAACAACCGGGCGGATGGATTCGGTTTTTTTGCTGTATAACCCGAGTGATATATTATGACGCCTCATATTGATTTTTTATTTTTGTTCAATTCATTAATTACATATCGCACTCCGGAACCTCCCGCCTCATATCGATTGGTACCTCGTTCGTTTGACACCCAATACTCTCCGCACGCTATCTCGCAACTCAAGGTGTCCAATATCCGTTACTAGAAGAATTCATGTTCCACCATCTGCAGGCGCATTTGGGCAGGCTGAGCGAGTGATCGATTATGATTAGCGATGGTTATCCTTTTTCTTTTTTCGTTTAATTCACTAACTGCATATAATTGGAGATGGTTGGGTTGTTGAGTGTATAGAAACTGATGTGTTGGGTCGTAAGGGAGGAACTAGAGGAACCGGAAGTAGGTTATGAGGTTTGGAGCGTTTATGTGACAGCCTGCGGTCGAAGCTGTCAGCGAGCGACAGCGTGCACTCAGAATGCCATAGGTACGAGACAAAGGTATATATATACGTACGCGTACGCGTACGATACCGCATACTCTTTCATCCTTCCTTGTTGATTAGTATTCTCTTCAAACGATAAGCTGTGATCGAGTGATAGCCTGTGTTCTAAATTACTGGCGAGTGACACCGTGTGTTCAGAGAGCCATGGAGGCAGGAGAAAGGTATACCTAGTATCGATTTGTTCTAAATAATGACAATGAAGAAAAAAATCTGAGAGAGAGATAGGAGGAGAGGTGGACGGGGAGAAAAAAAAAACCACTGAACTAGCACTGAGACCATTAGGTTCCTGTGACCTGTTCTTTTCTCGGTGCTGTTTTAGTCCTGAAAGCTAACTTGTCCTTTGAATTGGTCCCCGAAAAGAGACTATATACGTGCCAAGTAGGCAAGAAAAGTAAAAGGACAGGGAATGGTAGTACATGATTAAGCTGTTGTAACAGAAGGACTATACAGAATTGCGACCTTTTAATTAGCGCGTGAGTAGCTTTCGGCACCATTATACCCTCTTCGACAACTTGTGAATAAATGAATACTAGTGAAGTCGCAGCTAATGCTGCTTTTTTTTGGTGTAGAAATATCATCGGTAAATAATTAGTTGCTAATAAGGTAATCTAACTATTGGAGATGGTAAATTATAAAACCATAGCTTTGAGTTTGTGATCGAATCAATGATCATGATAAGAATGCTAAGATTGGCGGTGTCTATGGCCCTGAACACAACGAAGTTTGTGGGATCTTTTTAGAGAGTGAATTACACGAGTTATACGGTGGTACAGTGAGTGCGAGGTAAAAAGTGAAAGTAGGCAACTAAAAAGACACCAAAATTAGCTTAAACAGAACGAAAACACCCATCCCAATTGCTATCAGGAATCAACAAGATTCTATAGAGTAAGGCTTTGGGTATCAAATTTAATATATCTAAAAGGGCACTCTCCCAGGTCAGATGTGAAAGAAGGTGCATGAGCTAGAGGTAGAGCAATTTGGAGATTTGGCTACATCCCATACAAATATGTTGTCTTGGGGTGTTTTTTGGGAACTCAACGTAATAAAATCAACACAGCTCATGCTAGAGGCATAATAGTTTTAATTTTGAGCTGATAGGGCAATTCTTAACATACGAGAGATTTACTTCTCCAATTCTCGGGGATTATTCATGATGATTGGTGGTCTAGAGTGTAACGGCGTACGGGCAGACTCCAGTCTGTCCTTGTTCCTGTTTCCTTGGCTCCGTTTCCTGTTTCCTTGGTCCCGTTTCCTGTTCTGTTCCTCGTTCTGTTTCCTGTTTCCTGTTTCCCTGTTTCCTTGCTGTCGGGTCCTGTCCCCGGCTGCAAGTCCTGTACCTTTCTGCTGGGTCACGTCCCTGGCAGAAAGCCCTGTTCTGTTATTCTGTCTTTCTCTGTCTCCTAGGTCACGACCCATCCTGTACCCCTATCCTCGCTTAGCCCCTAGTCTCCCCGCTCCTGAGGCCTAGAATTCCCGATCCCCTGTAGGCTCTTCCCTGCTCTGGCTTGACCCCTGTCAACCCTTATCGTCGCGGGACTATTCAGCCCGGACGTATCGGAAGATGGCTTTGGTACCTGGAAGCACATCCTATGGCTCGTGAAGGTTTCCTATGTCTTGGCTATGCCTCGATCCTCTAGTACGACCCCGATCCCCATTGCATTTCGTGAGGCCATGTCCAGCCTCAGCGTCTCACATGTCGCTGAGGTATTCGCCGATCGATTCCAGTCTGTGCTCCCATCCCCTGTCTCTGTCGCCTCGCCCTGCCTTGCCCTGCCCCGTCCCGTTTTCTTGTCTCCTTGAACTCCTGTACTTTCCTAGCCTGTCCTAGTCTCTGTCTCGGTTCTGTTTCTCGTCGGAGTATGCTCCGCTATCCCTGTCTTCCTCTGTCTCGTTCTCGCTCCTGTTTTCCTCTTCTGTTTTCTCGTGCGTCCTGTCTCCGTTCTTCGCCTGTTCTTTTCCTCGTCCCTGTTTCTCGTTCTCGTTCTCGCTTCTGCTTTCCCTGTCTCTGTTTTCTCGTTCCGTCTTTCCGTTCCCTCTCACGTTGTCTGGCTTAATCAGCAACGTTAAGATTCTTGTATATAGGGAAGCTTCCCCATTCTCTTCGAGGGGCTTTCCTTTTAGTTCTCAAGCCTTTTTCTTCTTGTAATTCTCGTACGCTTCAATTCAGTCTTTCCCCAGAACCTAGGAAGCGTTCCCCTCGTAGACCTCGTCTCTTCCCCTAGGCGAAAGCCTAGGGGAAGGCCTTCAGAATCTATGGTCGTCTTAGACCTCCCCGCCTCATTCTGCCTTCGGCCCTGTCTTGTCCCGTCCTTGTCTCGCGTCCAGGCTCCGCCCTCCCTAGAGCCTGACCCCGTCCCTGCCCCGCGTTCCAGCTCCGCCTCTCTCTAGAGCCCGCCCCGTCCTGCCCTCGTCCTGTCATTGCTACATCTCTGGCAGGACTCCTAGTATCACCCCCGTCCCCGTGTATGACCATCGCGCCTCGTCTGGTCTTCACGCCCTCTGTCTCCAGGCTCCGCTCCGCCCTGCTATCGCTCCCTATCTAGCAGTCCCTGATCCAGTCCTCGGTCGACTCTCTCTGTATAGCCACCGCTCCCTGTCTGGTTTAGAGTCCCTTGTCCTGCTCCCCCGTCTTCCGCCATCTAGGGGGTAGCCCCAGAGCCCAGCCTCGTCCCCGCCATCTAGGAGGTAGTCCTAGAACCCAGCTCCGTCACCCGTGTCCCGTCCCCGTCCCGTCCTCGCTCCCGGTCTCCCTCCGCCAGTTTCTGTCCCGAGTCCATCTCCTGCCGAACCCGGCCTGCCAAGATCCCTAGATGTTACCCAATCTACGAGGGCCCCTTCGTGTCGAAGTCTCTTCCACGAAGCCACGCCGTTCGCCCGTAACATAGAGCCACGCCAAAAAGTAGCATTTTGGTGTATGTTGGTTTCCTGCCTTTACTTTTCATCTTGTGCTGTACAAATGAGTAAGAATAATTCTGAACTGAATCATAATTGCAAGTCCTTGACAAATGGCTGAATTGTTTTGACGAAATGAAGTCAGAAAAATGAGTAAGCTCTCATGTCTATTTAATGCGATATGGTGGCAAATATGTATATCTGGGAACTGGTGGCATCTTTAGATAGACAGATAGCTAAGAACTATCTCTACTGCCCCAGGAGATACATCGTATAATGTATCCATAATACATTGTACTGCTACGTTATATATGCGTAATGTGCTTATAATACTCTGTAAGCGCATCAGCAAAAAAAAAAATCCTCGAAGACGAATTGTACGTCCAGACGTACCGATTCGTCTTTTGCGACCAAAACCTCGTCTTTTGCTACCAAAAGCTCGCATTTTGGTCGTCCCGCGTGTCCCGGTGATCCGAAATGTGACATGTCATTTTTTGGCGCCTAGTATGCGTCCCAAATATGACAGCTCGTCTTTTCACGCCTATTATGCATCTCAATTATGACATCTCGTCTTTTAACGCCTTTTGACGTCGCGCGGATGTGATATTTTGCCTAAGTCCTGGCGCTAATGCTAATAGCGCTAGCTAATGATGTCATATTTGACTGCTCCATACCTCGAGGATCCACCCACACCTCCACCTCTACCTATACCTATCTACCTACCTCGCCTCCTACCTCACCTCCTACCTCACCTCCTACCTCACCTCCTACCTCACCTCCTACCTCACCTCCTACCTCCTCCTCACCTCACCTCACCTCCTCCCTCACCTCCTACCTGTATCGACACCTACCTCCTACCTGTATTGACACCTCCTGCCTGTATCGACACCTCTTGCCTGTATCGACACCTACTGCCAGTATCGACACCTACCTCCTGCCTGCATCAGCGCCTGGATACGTATTTATCTTCCTCTGCATTTTGACGCCTTTACTGACACCTACCAGGCTCCAAATACTGGACGATTTGAACACCTACCAGGCAGCGTATACTGCATCAAATGGACACCCCCAAGCAGCGAATCGACACCTACCTGTCACCGAAACTGCACGATTTGGACACCTACCAGGCAGCGAATACTGCACGATTTGGACACCTCCTAGGCACCGAATCCTGCACCTACCAGTCACAGAATACTGCACCAAATGGACACCTCCTAGGCAGCGAATACTGCACCAAATGGACACCCCCAGGCAGCGAATCGACACCTACCAGTCACCGAATACTGCACGATTTGGACACCCCCAGGCAGCGAATCGACACCTACCAGTCTCCGAATACTGCACGATTTGGACACCCCCAGGCAGCGAATCGACACCTACCAGTCACCAAATACTGCACCAAATGGACACCCCCAGGCAGCGAATCGACACCTACCTGTCACCAAATACTGCACGATTTGGACACCTACCAGTCACCAAATACTGCACCAAATGGACACCTACCAGACAGGCAGGACAGCGGGCAGGAAGGCAGGCAGGGGGGAGGTCAGCGGGCAGGAGGGCAGGCAGCTCAGCGGGCAGGCAGGCAGCTCAGCGGGCTGGAGCGCGAGCAGGCAGGCAGGTCAGCGGCGAGCTCAGCGCACAGCTCAGCGGGCAGGAGGTCGGTGGGGGAAGGAGTAGCGGAGGTAAGTGGGGCGCCGGCGGAGGCAGGTGGGTCGCTAGGAAATATGTACATAGAATTACGTGACATGTGGATCAATAAGCGTGGACATTTGCGCGGAACTGGTGTCTAGTCTATGTACCGATTGCCGAGTGACCTCATTCTGCCAGCCAAATTCGCTAGCAAAAGCTGTTTACCGGGTAAAAGCTACCTAGGCGCGGAGCGATGTTCGTTTTGGGGTCAAAAGACGACGTAATTCGGTCAAAAGACGACGTAATTCGGTCAAAAGACGAACTCGTCTTTTGAGCAAACGACGACTCCGCGACGGGAACGGGAGAGATCTCTCCCGTTCCCGTCGCGACGAAGTCGTTTTGCGCCGGGGCGTATGGATGCAGGTAAGAAAACTTCTCATGCGCCTGGTGCGCCCAATGGCGCCGGGTGCGCCTGGGTACGCCCAGGTGCGTCGGGTCGAACCCAATTTTTTGCTGATGTAGTCTATGTACCGATTGCCGAGTGACCTCATTCTGCCAGCGAAATGTGCTAGCGAAAGCCGTTAACCGGGCAAAAGCTACGTAGGTGTGGACCCGGTGTTCGTTTTGGGGTCAAAGACGACCTGATTTGGTCAAAAGACGACGTAGTTCGGTCAAAAGACAAATTCGTCTTTTGAGCAAACGACGACTCCGCGACGGGTCGTTTTGCGCCGGGGCGTATGGATGCAGGTAAGAAAACTTCTCATGTGCCTGGTGCGTCAGAATTGACCCTATTTTTTGCTGATGCGCCTGGGTACACCCAAGCACGTCAGACCGAACCAAATTTTTTGCTGATGCGGGTATCGTGCCACGACCGCCCCTACCTGCCATGCCGTTGAGAACATTGCGGAATCGAGTGGTGAAGTGAAGGATCGCTGTTGCGTCGGCTAGGATGGATGGGTTAGGAAGGTGCTCGGAGGAAAGGGTCAGCGCTAGGCACTTCGAATTAGGATTCCGGAAAAAAAGATCGGGATTGGTTATGGGTTTCTATTTCGGTTGCATGTCGTGAGTCATTGGGGTTAGTCATCGGAGGGTTTCCTTGGGTATATTAGAGGGCTCTCCCTCACTTCGTTTCTGTTTCTCTTCTCTTCTTTCCTTATGCAACGTCTTCATTTGTATTCGGTATCAACTAGTCTCACCTGGTATATTATACTAGGTGGAGCCACTCTATTAGGCAAAAATCTATTTTGTTCGATCGGTATCCAAACTCGATCTCCTGTCTCGTCCCGAACATATCCGGAGTCGATTCTCGCCTCACCCGATCTCCTGTCCGGTTTGAACATATTCCGAGTTGACCTTCGTCTTGATTCCTTTTCGTCTCGTTACAAGATCCACGCCCCGTTAGAGCGGGTGGCTATTGCATCTAAAAATGCATCACATAATGCATCCATAATGCATCGCAGTCTCCTTTTGCCAAGACTTTAATTATAAATGGACAGTGCCTGGCCTCCCTATTGACACAATATAAAATATATCATTAAAGGCATTAGCGAGAAAGAAGGAAAGTTGTGGGTTGAACCTCAAGTATTCCGATGATTTAATCTGGCGGCTACCATTTGTACCATTATCTTATGTCAGTATATCGTCGTTACAAACCGAATTAATAGGCTATTTAGATACGTATCCTTACCCTAAGAAATAGTAAAAGTTGTCAGGAAAATTGTCCTTATATAAGAGATTGTAGGGAAATTGTAAGGTCGTCGAAAAATCATTGCCTAGATAGTCAGCAAATGTGTTGGCCTGATGCCTTGAATGAGGCCGTGACAGTTTCATGCATCAACTGATGCATTCTTTGCGCTGGTAGAGTATATGTACAGCCACTCATCAAAAGTGTTTGTGATTCATATCAAAGTTGGCCAGTGCGTGATGTGGCTTACCAGATTTTATGGACAAATTGAGGAACAAAAAATACTACGAATGTCTAATACTGACTTTGACCACCATTGCCTGTTGCTGTTTTGAGATTTTGAAAATTTCAATGGGCACTTTGATTCCTGACTTGAGCCGCACATGTCACATTGAATCCGAATCAGGAACACATTTAATGAGTGGCTGCAGATACAAGGGTCTTTCCCTCCAAGCTTCAAACTCAAGTTTCTTGTTGTCACTGACGTCAAGAACTAAAAACTTAAGATTTAATACTCGGGACACAGAGTACATCTTGCCATGTATCTTTGCATCGGGTTCCGTGAAATTCACATTCCTTGGTACCGATATAACTTCAACAATGGTTATCAACACACAGACCATGAGACACAAATATAGGGTGTTGCTTGCTCGCTCGCTAACACCCGCTCCCAAGCACCTGTAACGGCGTGCCAAGACCTGAGGAGAAGTTCGGGAAGGAGAAGGATTAGTAATCGGGTTTTCGTTGGTTAAAGTTTCTTGGAGGGATTTCGTTCATGTTTGGGTTTTCTTTCTATGGGTTTCCATCACACGAGTTAGTCATCGGATGGATATATATATGGCTGCAATTTCCCTTTGTCCTTTCTTACTTTTCTCCTTATCCGAACTTCCTGTTATATAGGAATACATTCTAGTTTCTGTCTTTGAACCTCTACGAACCCAAGTTGTATAACCTCCCGGTTGTGTCCCTTGGTCCCCGTCCTAGTAACCCTTGGCCTCGCCTAGCATACCATACTAGTCGAAGCCATTCAGATCCTGTTTCCGTTCGTCTCCTTCGATATCTCGTCGTTAGGAAACCTCACCTAGTATCTATCGGTATCAAGCCCGATAACCCCGAACCCTGACCCTGACCCCGCACGACGTGAAGAGTTTTCACCTACGTAACCCTGACTCAGCTCCCACCGTTCTCTAACCGAGAACTCCCGAACCCGTTCCCCGTATCCTCCGAGTCGGCCCGTAACAGCACCGTGTTTGTAATTATAACGTAAACCGATGTACAGCGCGAGGTTGGAGGTAATGAGACAGTGCGCATGGCAACGCTGCAACCCCGCTGCAACCCCGCCCCCCCCTTGCAACTCAACCACTCCGATGGCGCCCGCTCATAATAAAACGATTAGGAGAGAATGGCCAGGGTCTATTCTTTGGCAAGCAATTGGAATAAAGCATGCTGGGGCCTCCTATTCAGTCATTTCTGCAATCATTGGCATCCCAAAGTCAACCCTTGGCTATGCTTGGGCAAGGTACGAGAAGACTGGCCAAGTTGTAGCGCCACCCAGATAGGGCACATAAAAAAAGACTACCCCTAGGGATGATAGGCAGCTTCTTATCTCCAGTAAACGTGAGAGGAAAGCTACCTATGTAGAGCTCCGCCAGAATTTCGCAGTCAATATATCAGTCTCAACAATGAAGAGAAGGCTTAATACCTTTGGTGTCCACAAGCACCTAATGGCCGAGAAGCCTTACCTGAACCCTTACGATGCAAGAAAGCGTCTACAGTGGTGTATTGCACACAGACATTGGACTGCCGCTCGCTGGAATAGGGTAGTGTGGAGTGATGAATGCAGTGTAGTGAAATATACAGATCCACATGTCCCTTGGGTTTTCAGAACAGCTAAGCAAAAATGGCTTCCTGGGTTAATTAAAGGTGTTAGGAAATTGAGGAGGTATCACAGTATCGCGGCCATCAGCAAAAAATTTGGTTCGGTCTGACGTGCTTGGGCGTCATTTTGGGTGCCAGGCGCATGAGAAGTTTTCTTACCTGCATCCATACGCCCCGGCGCAAAAAGATATCGTCTCGACGGGAACGGGAGAGATTCTCTCCGTTCGTCGCGAATCGTCGTTGCTCAAAAAAGCGAGTTCGTCTTTTGACCAAATTAGGTCGTCTTTGACCCCAAAACGAACACCGGGTCCACACCTGGGTAGCTTTTGCCCGGTTAACGGCTGGCAGAATGAGATCACTCGGCAATCGGTACATAGACTAGGACAGTAGTTCCGCGCAAATGTCACGTATATTGATCCACATGTCTACGTAATTCTATGTACATTTCTAAGCGCCCCACCCCCCCCCGCTTACTCCTGCCCTGGGCACTGCCTTCCTGCGCGCTGAGCTCGCCGCTGAGCTCGCCGCTGAGCTGCCTGTCCGCTGACCTGCCTGCCTGCCCTCCTGCCCGCTGAGCTGCCTGCCCGCTGACCTCCCTGCCTAGGAGGTGTCCAAATCGTGCAGTATTCGTGACTGGTAGGTGTCCAAATCGTGCAGTATTTGGTGACAGGTAGGTGTCGATTCGCTGCCTGGGGGTGTCCATTTGGTGCAGTATCGGTGACCGGTGGGTGTCGATTCGCTGCCTGGAGGTGTCCATTTGGTACAGTATTCGGTGACAGGTAGGTGCTGATTCGCTGCCTGGAGGTGTCCAAATCGTGCAGTATTTGGTGACAGGTAGGTGCCGATTCGCTGCCTGGAGGTGTCCAAATCGTGCAGTATTTGGTGACTGGTAGGTGTCCAAATCGTGCAGTATTCGGTGCCTAGGAGGTGTCCAAATCGTCCAGTATTTGGAGCCTGGTAGGTGTCAAAATCCTCCAGTATTCGTTGACTGGTAGGTGTCGATTTGCTTCCTGCAGCGGTGTCAGTAAAGGCGTCAAAATGCAGAGGAAGGCAAATCGTGTCAGGCGCTGATGCAGGCAGGAGGTAGGTCGATACAGGCAGGAGGTAGGTGTCGATACAGGCAGGAGGTGAGGGAGGAGGTGAGGTGGGAGGTGAGGTAGGAGGTGAGGTAGGAGGTGAGGTAGGAGGTGAGGTAGGAGGTGAGGTAGGAGGTGAGGTAGGAGGTGAGGTAGGTAGGTATAGGTAGAGGTGGAGGTGTGGGTGGATCCGAGGTGTGGAGAAGAGTCAAATCTGGCGTCATTAGCTGGCGCTAGCATTAGCGCCAGACATAGGCAGAATATCACATCCGCGACGTCAAAAAGGCGTTAAAAGGCGAGATGTCATATTTGAGATGCATACTAGGCGTCAAAAGGCGAGATGTCACATTTGGGACGCATACTAGGCGCCAAAAAGGCGACATGTCACATTTCGGATCTCCGGGGCGCAGGGCGACCAAAATGCGAGTTTTGGTAGCAAAAGCGAGTTTTGGTAAAAAACGAATCTCGATGCGTCTGGACGTACAATTCGTCTTGGAGGATTTTTTTTTTTGCTGATGGCACGACCGCCCCCACCTGCCATGCTGTCGAGAACGTTGATGAATCGAACAGTGAAGTGAAGAATCGCTGTTGCGTCGGTTAGGATGGATGGATTAGGAAGGTGTTCAAAGGAAAGGGTCATCGCTAGGCGTTTTGGGTTAGGATTACAGAAGGAAAGATCGGGATCGGTTGTGGGTTTCTATTTGGGTTGCATGTCGTGAGTCATTGGGATTAGTCATCGGAGGATTCCCTTAGATATATTAGAGGGCTCTCCCTCACTTCGTTTCTGTTCCTCTTCTCTTCTTCTTTCCTTACGCAAAGTCTTTATTTGTATTCAGAATCAATTGGTCTCGCCTGGTCTACCATACTGGATGGAGCCATTCTGTTAGTCGAGAATATATTCTGTTCGATCGGTATCCAAGCCCGATCTCCTGTCCTGCCTTGAACGTGTCTCGAGTCGATCCTCGTCTCACCCGCTCCTCTGTCTCATATTGATATTATTTCGAGTCGCTTCTTCTTTTAAGTCTTCTCCTCCTCGTTACCGGCTCTTCGCCCCGTTAGACACAGATGATGTGGGGATGCTTTGCAGAGGAATTGAAGAGATCCTGTAATGGGGTTATAGTAGAGGAGGGGGGGCATACAAATCCAGAGGTATATATCAGGACTCTTGACTTCTTGTAACGGCATACCAAGACTTAAGGAGAAGTTCAAGAAGGAGAAGGATTAGTAATCGGATTTTGTTCGTTAAGTTTCCTTCGGGTTTTCGTTGATGTTGGGTTTTCTTTCTATAGGTTTCTGTTACATGAATTAGTCATCGGGTTTTGAAGGATATATATATGTATCGTGGCACGACCGCCCCCACCTGCCCTGCCATCGAAAACGTTACGGAATCGGGTTGTTAGGTGAAGGATCGTATGGTGTCAGATAAGGTGGATGAGTTAGGAAGGTGCTCGGAGGATACAGTCGCTTGGTACGCTCATTGAATTGAATTGCGGAGGTGCGGAAGGAAAGATCAGGATCGGTTAGGGTTTCTCTATTTCGGTTGTATGGAATGAGTCATTGGGATTAGTCAGCGGAGGATTTCCTTGGGTATATTATAGGGCTCTCCCTCGCTTCGTTTCTGTTTCTCTTCTCTTCTTCTTTCCTTACGCAACGTCTTCATTTGTATTTGTTCCTAGTTGGTCTCACCTAGCATATCACGCTAGGCGAAGCCATTCCTATATTCTGTTAGTTCTCGTATACTTTGTTCGATCGGTATCCGAGCCCGATCTCCTGTTTGTCCTGAACGTATTTCGAGTCAATCCTCGCCTTGACTACTCCTAGCTTCGCTCCTCGTACCCCGCCCCGTTAGACTACGTTGCGTCGACTTACATCGACTCCTGATACGTAATGGCAACCCCATCCCAATGGGGTTTCCCAGGAACTCTCGATGAGTTCCGGGAATCCTACGTCGATAACCCAGACCTCCTTTACCAAAACCTATCCCAGTGGCACAATCAGGCAAGAGCAAACTTCCGTCAAGATCACGCCCTCGCCGAAGAAAGAGATCAACTCCGACAACAACTAAATGTCGCCATGAATACCGCCGCCGCCATCCCCGAACTTGAGAACCAAGTCCAAGAACTGACGACCCAACTCATGGAAGCAAGGGAGCTTAACCACCTCCTACGCGCTCGAGCACCCCCGGCCCCAGAACCTGTTGCCCCAGTCCCAGTCCCCGTCCAAGCCCAACCCCCAGTCCCTGTACCTGCCCCTGCCCAACGATCTGACAAGATTCCTGACCCAGCTAAGTTTGACAGTGATCGTTCGCTCTCCGTCCGCCGTCCACCATTTCCGCCTCAAGATCGGATGATCAATCCGACCAACAACAGCTCGTATACGCGATCAACCTGCTAACCGGACGAGCACTTGGCCAGGTCATGCCCTTGGTCAACGGTGCCAACATCAACCTCGCCAACATCGAAGCATTGATCACCCTCGTGGACCCTGCGTTTGGAGACCCTAACCGAGTCGCCACCGCTGAACGAGAGCTGGAGAAACTAACGCAGGGAACTCGAGACTTCTCCGCATACTTCGCCGATTTCAACGCTTGGCCGCCGATGTTGCCTGGAACGAACAAGCCCAGAAACACGCCCTCACACGTGGACTCTCAAGCGACCTCCGGAATGCCATGATCCACCACGCCACCCCCGACTCCCTGACGGCTTACGTCCGACTCCTACAAGAGTTGGATGGACGCATCAAGGATGCTCGCCTCCGCTCACGTATTGCCTCTGCTCCTGCCTTCGCCCCCGCATCTCAGGGGTTGTCTGCTCCCGTTCCCGCTCCTGCCACAGCCACCGCCGCACACCCGTCCCACGCACCAGGGGGCACAGTCCCTATGGATCTCTCCAACATCCGTCCTCGCGCCCCTCGTGGTCCCTTGTCCCCAGCCGAACGCTCCCGTCGCATGGCCCAAGGGTTGTGTATGTACTGTGGACATGCGGGGCATTTCGCTACCGAGTGCCCAAATCACCGCCCCAATGCCCGCCCGTTCCGCGCCGCTGCCACCCCCAAGGTCTACCAACCTCCGGTGATGCATGGGGCACTTGCAGCTGCGTCCTCGTCTTCTTCTGGTTCTGGTTTTTCTTCTTCAGGTTCTGCTTCTGGTTCTTCTGATTCTTCTGGTTCTTCTGATCTTGGTTTTTTTTCTCTGGTATGCCGCGTTCCCGTTCCCCACCGTCGGGAAATGGGGACGACCTGCACTGAGTGGCTCAGTACAGGTTTCTCCTATCTCTTTGTCTTTGTCTTCGGTTTCTGGTCCTGTTTCTAGTGTCTCTTCTGCGCAAGGTTTTACAGATCATTTAGTTGTTTCATGTTCTGTATCTGATAAAAATAAAATCTGTAAAACCTACGCATTAGTTGACACTGGAGCTTCTGGAATCGCATTCATTGACGAGAGATTCGTATGCCACCACCAACTCCCTACCTCCCTGCTCGCTCAACCCCGTAAACTACAAGTCATCGATGGGAGAGAAATCTCCTCCGGTGATATCACCCACACCGCACAATTGTCCCTCCGCATTCAAGGCCATTTCGAGAAAGTCACCGCGTATGTCACCCGCCTTGGGCACTACCCTGTAGTCCTTGGTATCCCATGGATGCGTCGACATAACGTCAAGCTAGACTTTGCTACGAATTCCATCCTTTTTGACTCCCCTCACTGCCTCCGCCAATGCAACGACGAACCCGTACCCGCCTATGTCCAAGGGATTTCCAGCCCGCTGCCCGCTACACACGATCTAGAGATAGAGAGAGTGTCAGTGGCTACGTTCTACGAAACCACCAGGGATCTCCAAGTCTTCGCAGTCGTTTTTAACCCAACACAATCGCCGTCGCTCTCGAATCCTATCGCACTTGTACCAACCGTCCACCACCAATACTTGTCACGATTCCAGGAAGAAGGGGCTAAAAAGCTACCACAACACCGCCCCTATGACCATCACATCCGGCTCAAGGAAGGAACTGAACCCCCATTTGGTCCCCTCTATAGTATGTCCCGTGACGAACTGACCACCCTACAGAAGCACCTGGAGGAAGAAGTGGCGTCAGGACGAATGGAATCAAGCTCTTCCTCCGCCGGTGCCCCTGTTCTGTTTGTCAGAAAGCCAGGTGGAGGACTCCGTTTCTGCGTTAACTACCGAGGAATAAATGACATCACCATCAAGGATCGTTACCCTCTGCCCCTATCTAAGGAAACCTTCAACCTCATCGGCGCGGCCAAATGGTACACCAAACTCGATCTCCGGGCAGCTTACAATCAGATTCGCATTGCCGCCGGAGACGAGTGCAAAACAGCATTCCGAACCCGATTTGGCCACTTCCAGTACAACGTCATGCCGTTCGGCTTAACCAACGCTCCTGCCTCGTTCCAACGGTTCATAAACGACGTTCTTCGCCCCTTCCTTGATAGATTCTGCACTGCTTACTTGGACGACATCCTGATTTACAGCAAGGATCTGGAAACGCATATCGACCATGTTAATCAAGTCCTTCAAGCCCTCACAGACAACGACCTGTACTGTGCTCCGGAAAAATGCGAGTTCCATGTACAAGAGACCAAGTACCTCGGGCTGATAATTACAACAAAGGGTTTGGAAATGGATCAGGCAAAGGTAGAGAAGATCAGGGATTGGAAGGCACCACGGAATGTGAAGGATATTCAGGTATTCACCGGGTTTGCAAACTTTTATAAAAGATTTATCAAGGACTACTCCAAGATATTGCTACCCATTACAGCACTCACGCACGATAATACCCCGTTTGTATGGTCCCCCGCTTGCCAGACAGCTTTTGATCACATGAAAGCAGCGTTTACCTCGTACCCGGTTCTCCGCCATTTCGATCCCGATAGACATATCATCGTGGAATCTGATGCTTCCGACTTCGTCTCTGGTGGAATACTGTCCCAATACGATGACTCGGGAACCCTACACTCCGTGGCATATATGAATAAGAAACACTCTCCTGCGGAGTGTAATTATGAAATATACAATAAGGAACTGCTGGCAATCATCCGCTGCTTCGAAGAATGGAGGTCGGAACTAATGACAACCGTGGATACCATTGAAGTTCTGAGCGACCACCATAACCTAGAATATTTTATGACCAAGAAACTATTGAATCGACGACAGGCCAGATGGTCCGAACTCCTATCACGTTTCGATTATAAGATCACGTACCGACCTGGGAAGAAAGGTGGAAAACCGGACGCGTTGACCAGGAGGTCACAGGATATGCCTGAGGAGGGGGATGAACGCCTGGCCCATCAGAGCCAGACAGTGTTGAAGTCCCAGAATCTGGGAAACCTGGGTTTGTTGGCTACAACCCAGTCCTTACAAGGACTGTCCCCCCTGGAAGAACTCTTCAAACAAGCGTACATCACTGACCCATTCCCAAACGAGATACTAGAACTCATCCGAAGAGGCGCAAAGCATTCCCGAGACATTACCTTGGCCGAATGCTCAACCCGTGAAGGACTATTGACGTACCGTACCAAGATCTATGTCCCCAATGACCAAGCCCTACAACTTCATCTCTTGAAGGAACACCACGACGCGCCATCGGCGGGTCATGTCGGAAGAGCTAAGACCTTTGACCTGCTAGCACGATCCTACTACTGGCCCACAATGCGCAAGTCTGTGGAACGATATGTCCGCAACTGCCATACCTGTAGTCGGAGCAAGACATCTCGGCACGCCCCCTTCGGAGTCCTACGCCCATTACCTGTACCCCAGAAACCTTGGACTCACATATCCATGGACTTCATCACAGGCCTGCTGGAGAGTAAAGGTAAGGATGCGATTCTAGTTGTGGTGGACCGCCTGTCAAAGATGAAGCACTATATCAGCCTCTGCAATACAATAGTGGTTCGAAGATGCCAAATGCGCGCCTACGTCGTGGCGTCTGGAAACTCCGGCCTCCTGCGTGTCGTCTCGGACAGAGGACCCAATTCACCGAAGTTCTGGAAATCGTTGTGCAGAGCCTTGAAGATCACCAGCTATGTGCGTCCGCGTTCCACCCTTGGCCCGGCGGACAGGCGGAGCGAGCCAAACGCAGTCGTGGAACGGATGCGCAGGGCTGCGTATCACTACAACAAGATGACTGGACTGACTGGTTACCCATCGCAGGATTCACTGCCAATAATGCGACCTCTGAAACCACGCAAGTTTCCGTTTATGGCTAACTTCAGTTTATGACCCCGCTTCACGGAAGGCCTGCGTCGGCGCCGGAAACCAGCAACAGGATGTCAACGCTTTGGTGAAAAGGATGGCCGAGATACTGAAGAACACCTCCGGGCTGAGATGCGTTATGCTCCGGGACCGACAGGAAACTGGTGTAATCAAGCACGAACACCGCCCCAATTATAAGGTCGGTGACGAGGTATGGCTCAACGCAAAGAACATCCAGACCACTCGCCCCTCTAGGAAACTCGATTGGAAACGCCTGGGAAGGTTCAAGATCAAGAAGGTCATCAGCCCCTACGCATACGAACTCGACCTACCGGCCTCGATGAAGATACACCCTGTCTTCCACGTTTCGAAATTGGACCCGCTACCAGGACACATCCCTCCCCCGGCTCCCCCTGTTGTCGTTGAAGGTGAGGAAGAATGGGAACTTGACGATATTCTAGACTCCCGAATCCGATACAAACGTCTCCAGTACCTATGCAGCTGGAAGGGTTACGACGCCCCGACCTGGGAATATTCTGACAACGTCACCAACGCTCCTCGCCTCCTCACCCGCTTCCATCACCTATACCCTACGAAGCCTGGACCTGTCGGAGTTCTCGCGGAGCTCGAACCTAGAGAGGGGGCTAGTATCGCGGCACGACCGCCCCCACCTGCCCTGCCATCGAAAACGTTACGGAATCGGGTTGTTAGGTGAAGGATCGTATGGTGTCAGATAAGGTGGATGAGTTAGGAAGGTGCTCGGAGGATACAGTCAGCGCTAGGCGCTTCGGGTTGGAATTGCGGAAGGAAAGATCAGGATCGGTTAGGGTTTCTCTATTTCGCCAGTATGGAATGAAATATTGATTAGTCAGCGGAGGATTTCCTTGATATTATAGGCCTCCTCGCTTCGCTTTCTGTTTCTCTTCTTTCCTTACGCAACGTCTTCATTTGTATTTGTTCCTAGTTGGTCTCACCTAGCATATCACGCTAGGCGAAGCCATTCCTATATTCTGTTAGTTACCAATATACTTTGTTCGATCGGTATCCGAGCCCGATCTCCTGTCCTGCCCTGAACGTATTTCGAGTCGATCCTCGCCTCGACCACCCTTAGCCTCGCTCCTCGTACCCCGCCCCGTTAGAATATGACTGTAATTTCACTTTGTTCTTTCCTACTTTTCTCCTTATCCGAACTTCTTGTTATATAGGAATATATTCTATTTTCTGCTCTCGAACCCCTACAAACCCAAGTTGTATAACCTTCCGGTTGTGCCCCTTGGTCCCCATACTAGTCCCGTCCTTGCTTCGCGTAATGTGAAGCGTCCTGATCTTGTTCCTGTCTGTTTACCCCAGTATTCTGCTATTCAGAAATCTCGCTTAGTATCTATCGATATCAAGCCCGATAACCCCGAACCCTGACCCTGACCCCGCCTTCTGTGAAGAGTCTTCACCCACGTAACTCTAACCCAGTTCCTACCATTTTCGAACTGAGAACTCCAGAACCCGATCCCCATGCCCCCCGAGTCGGCCTGTAACACTCCTGCCTGCTCGGTTTTTTGGCAGAGCTAAGGGAGAAGGGTATCAGGCCAATCTTTATGCAGGGTAATGCTAAGGTGTACACTGCTAGAATTACCACTCAATGGTTGGAGGAGAATGGGGTTGATGTTCTTGAGGACTGGCCTGCCCATTCACCTGATCTCAATCCCATTGAGTATATATGGGTACACTTCAAGAAGCTCTACTATCAACACTACCCACATTTAGCATATGATACTAGACCACCTAAAGTAATTAAGCACCTCATGGAGGCAGCGCTTATTCATTGCTAGGAGTTGCTACCTGATGATTTATTTGGTAGGCTGGTTGAAAGTATGCCTAGAAGGATAGAGGCTGTAATAAAGGCAAGGGGTTGGTACACAAGGTATTAAATGTTATATATTATTTCTTTATACACGAAATAACTACTCTACAAATTTTCAGCTCTTCACAGCATCAATTGGGGTTGTTGTGCTGATAATGGTGGTCCAGCGGGTTGTGGTCGAAGCCGTTGCCATGAGCACTGTCTCATCACCTCCGACATCGCGCTGTACATACATCATGTATGTATCAGGTGCATCCCCGACGAGCCGAGATCATGGCATGAATGACACACCCTGGGTGCATCCACTCGTGCCGAACAATCCGGCCTGCCTGTCAGCCAACGACGCGAAACCGGCCCTGCAGAAAGTAAACACACTTTTGCGCGATAAATTCTCAGCAACTCCCCGGCACGCTTTCGGTGGCTCCACTCCTGCGCGGTGGACAGGGCTGTAGGGGACTTGACATATGTGTTTGGGATGCGCTGCGGGGGGTGGGCCAGTGGGTGAGGGTGTGCGAGGAAGGCGGTGAGGCTCCAGTCGCGCGTACGTGGGTGCAGCTTGAAAAAGGGGTGGAGGTACTTTGGCGGGAGGGCGGCGGCGGCGGTGGGCCGGCCTGACACGGGGCTGCGGGGTTGGTGTTGGCTGTTCAACTGTGATGATAGTAGCAGGGGGAGGGAGAGGAGGAGGGGCTTGCGGATTGACAGAGCTGGTGAGGACAGTAACGGACATGCAATTAGATAGCTATGCATATATATATATATATATATGTGAGCAACAATCGTCCGCCGTTTCACCAGAGAGGATAGCGAGGGGAATAGGCGCAGTGTTATTGCCACATGGAGAGCTAGAGGGGGAGCTGGTAGCCGGCTATTATATTAAATTACAACAGCATCTGCACCCCACAGTCCACATCCAAGGCGGCGTTGAAGCTTCATGGCGATAATGCTAGCTGAAGGGGTGGATATGTGTCAATGATGCGGTTGGCGCCAAGCCTCGTTGTTATTACTGCAGCTGGCATGGTATTTAATGGTATTTAATAGAGATTGGCTATTTACCAAATTGTATCCTCTCCGCGTTGGAGATTGTGTCCTCTCCGCGTTGGAGCACGTACGGCCTCAGCTCGCCATGAAAAACCGCAATATGTCGGATCCCGCTGGATTCGGTGGTCGAAAGACGTCATCTGTTCCCATCAAGATTGGGATACTATACTTGACTGACTGGCTTGTAACATCTCCTACCATGATAGTGGACCTCGCTACAATTGATAACCAAGCCTAGCTAGATGCCGCCCCATTGAAGAAGAAAATCCACCACCAGACCTGTAGCTAGGTGGGGGGCGCGGCGCGACTGATATAACGGGGGATGTGGAGATATTGGGGGAGGGGGTGGGAGGGGGCCAGATTCTGGAGATGAATACTAAATTGGTGTGAGTGCTTAGATCTGGAGCGGGCGGGGCGGGCGGGGGCGGGCGGGGGCGGGTGGATACTGATCTGCGCGTTTAGCTATATCCCACATAGACGGCTTCCCTGTCGCCGCCCGGGTGCCCGCTCTCACCCAAACATTATGCTCGGAAAGGAAGAGATCTTGGTTATGACCGCCGGCCTCCATGTCTCTATACAGCCAATGAGTGTTTTGGTATCTTTCTTGATCTGTTGCCCAATACCCAACTGTGTGGGTGTGCTATTCAGCTATTCTTTTTTACCATAAACGCGCTCGATACTAGATTGACAACCCCGGGCTTTCTCAGGCTGTATACTTGGGCGGTGCTCTTTGCCTGGTCGGCCGGCACTCATTTCCCCGGCTTTGCTGTGCCTTGTTTCCGCCGCATCCGTTCTCTGCGGTGGCGTTTGATCTGGGCGTTCGAGGCAGGTCGCCTTGGTCACAGACTCTCACTCGCATCATCTCAGGGCAACCCTTTCTTGCTCGTCACTGGACCGGCGTAGAGAAAAGAATGTACGTACAGTTGTAGAAATTAATTATTCTATGAAATCGTATGCATACATGTATTAATGACCCCCCCCCCTCCGGTAGGAAAAAGGAATATATCTACAGAATCCCGGCCCATCTGACTACTTCCCCTTCCCTTCCAGTGAAGCCAGTGAACGGTACTTCCCCTTCCCCTTCCAGTGAAGCCAGTGAACGGTGCCCGCCCTGGTCACCCCCTGCGTGATGGCCGTGTCCGTCCTCTGTTTCCGCTGCCCCTCGGGATAGACAAACACGCCCTCCCCCCCCTCCTTGCCCCCGACGCCCTCTGAAAAGCTGCCATATCCCCACCGCCTTCCCAGCCCCTCCACCCTCCTCACCCGCACCGCCGCACTCCCGCCCCTCACGGCGCCCACCACCTGCTGCGCCTCCACATTGCCATACACGCCCGCCCACATGCCCACCAAGCTCCGCGGCGCGTGCGCCACGCCCTCCGCCTTCCCTGCACCACACCAATACACCGCGGCCACCACGGCCACCATGCCAAGAAGCAGCCCGCCCACCACGCCCAGCACGCCCACGCCCACGGCCACCATCTCCCGCCGCCTGCTCACCGTCCCGCCCACCCGCGCCGCCGCAACGCCAAGAATCTCGTCCCCAGACAGCCGCAGCGTCAGCACATACAAGCGCCGGAAGACGTCCTCCAGTGCACGCTCGATGCCCTCCCGCGGGAGATGCGACAGCGGCTCGCCCGCAGGCGGGTACATGACCGCCGGGTACAGCATTGCCAGGTGCGAGTTGAACCACGACAGGGCCCTCGCGTCGATGAGGCCCACCATGGCAGCGGTATAGGTTCCGTTCAGATAACTCGCCATCAGCCCGCCCGCGCCATCGCCCTCCCCGTCCGCACCCGCTCCGGCAGCGCCGTACAGCGCAGTCATCTCCGCCGCACTCAGCGGCTGCTCGTCGGCCACGGCGAGCACGTTCCCCACGCGGTCGACGGTGACGGTGACGTGCGAGGCGGCCTCGGCAGCTTGGCACTTGAGCGCCACGACGTCAATGTTCGCCGAGTAACTTCCGGGGCGCAGCGGGTCCGCCGGCTGCTGCGCCCACGCGGCAAAGAATGTGCGCGGGCAGGCCGCGGACCATGCCAGGGCGTCGCCGGCGGGCGGGGAGAAGCGCGCGCCGGCCTGGCTCTTGCGCGGGTCGATGTCGGGCGGCCAGCAGGGGTCGTGGATGGCGATGTAGGCCTTGTTGATGCCTGCAGTGGACTCGGTCAAGCAGGGCGCGGAGTGGTTCAGGTGCACGACGCCGTCGCCCGTGGGTATGCAGAGCGCCCGGACGAGCGCGCGCTCGACGGGGGCGCAGCTGACGGTGGCCGAGAGGGAGATTGTGCGCGCCGTGATGGCGGCGAGGGAGTCTGCGTGGGCGGCGTCGGCGTCGGCGTCGGCGTCGGCGTCGGGCAGCGCAAAGGGCAGGATGTACGATGCCTCGGTGGTCCAGTTGGGCACGGTGATGGACGCGCTCAGCGCCGCATACAGCGTGTAGTGGCTCTCCATCATGGCCTTGCCCTCGAAGCCGCCCGTCACCGCCGCGCTCGCCGGCGCATCCACCGTGACGGTCTTCACCACCTCGCCGGCGTTCGGCGTGAAGAGCGCCGACAGCGCGACGGCCAGCACGTTGCTGAGCAGGATCGCCGCGCTCAGCGCCGCCACCAGCCAGTGCTTGGCCCGCAGCGCGCGCAGCAGCTGGAAGTGCGGCGGGGACTTGTCGAGATCGAGGGACAGCGAGCGGGAGGCGCGTGTTGGCCCGCGGAGCATCCGGCGGTAGGGCGCGAGCATGCAGAGGTGGGACCCGAGGGAGACGAGCAGGGGCTCGATGGAGAGGCCAAAGAGCGTGGGGGCGTAGGAGAAGAGGAACTTGTAGCTGATGGAGTTCTGAGGGGCGGGCGCGGGGATTCCTGGGGGGTTGTTAGTATATAACGGCCTTGAAATGGAGGGTGATGAAATCATTGACGGCAGGATATCATTGACCGCCCACCAAAGAAAAGAGAGACAGAGAGAGAGAGATGCATCCACTCACCACGCTCCACGCCCACAAACGCGCACAGCACCACCACAAGCCCCAGCATCACCGCAAAGAACGAGATGAAGAAGATGGCCGACCCTGTGCTCACCGGCCAGAGCTCCTTCTCGCGGTGCCTCTCGTCGTCCGGCTGCTTCTCCTCCAGCTTGACCAGCACGCCCTCGCCCACGCCGCCCTCGCCGGCCTTCATCACCTCGACCCGCGGGCCGATCCCCTCCTCCAGCACCAGCCGGTACCGCATGCCCGCCACCCGCAGCATCCGCGCCACGGTGCCCATGCGGTGGAACTCGACGCCCGTCAGCAGCTCCCGCACGCCCTCGCTGCGCTCCAGCACCCCCAGCGACGCCCCCAGACTCCCCGGCTCCCCGTCCAGCTCGCACCACCGCCGCCCGGTCCCCACCAGCCCCAGCCCCGCGGCCATGACCGCCAGCGCGGCCAGCACCCCCTGCAGCCCGCGCGCCCACCCCACGCTCGCCGCGAAGCCGCGCACCTCCCAGCTGCGCTCCACCACCACCGTCGCATTCGCCTCCGCGCGCCCGCGCACCCACTCGTCCGTGCACAGCATCGCAAACGTGAGCTTGAGCGCATCGCCATACACGCGCGCCAGCACCTGCCAGTCCAGCAGGCCCTCGAGCGTGTCGTTGGCGGCCACGGAGTGCAGCGCAAACGCCGGGAAGCCGTTCTGCACGAGGTTCTCGCTCTTTGCCTGCACGCGCATGGTCTCCTCGGTGCCGCCAAAGCGGCGCACCAGGTGGCTGCCGCTGTCGGCGGGCTGCTGCGGGAGCTGGCCCAGGCCCACGAGGTTGCCGTTGGCGTCGTAGTAGCGCGGGTCCTGCTGCTCGCTGCGGATGAGCCCGCTGTTGAGGTTGCGCAGCAGGTCGCCGACGACCGAGGAGCTGTTGCCCGACGGGATGACGGTGCGGTCGCCGTGGCGGGTGATGCTTGCCACGGCGCCGCGGGGCATCGACACGGTGGCGGTGACGGGCTGGCTGTAGTAGGCGGGCTCGCAGAAGATTGCGCTCCAGCGCGGCGGCAGCAGGCTCTTGCCCAGCTCGGCCACCACGGAGATGTTGTACCCGGGCGAGATGGGCGGCGGTGCCTGCGCCCACATGAACACGGCCGTGGCCTCCCGAACTTCCATTTGCTCCACCGTCAGCGGCGTGCGCACCGTCGGCATGTCGGCCAGCGCGTACCAGTCGGCGCCGGTCTGGAAGCGCTCGCGCTCCTTGTAGTAGCTCCACGTGTCAAACTTGGGGATCTGGCCAGTTTCCGAGAGGTTTACCAGCCCGGACAAGAAGTCATAGTCGGTGATGTTGAAGAGGCCGACGTCCCAGACGGGGAAGTTGAGGTAGGGCGTGGTGGGCGACGAGAGGTTGTAGCCAAAGAGGCCGAAGCCGTCGACGTAGAACGGGTTGGAGATGGCCTCCTCGCAGACCAGGTCCGCCTCGTAGAGGACCGTCTCGCCGGTCCACATCTCCACCTCCCTGCCCGGCGGCCACGCCCCCTCCTCCTCCTGCGTGCCGTCGAGCACGCTCTCCGCCGCGGCCCACGGGCTCAGCGCGTACTCGGCCGTGGTGAAGGGCGGCAGCGACCCGTTCAGCCAGCCGTGGTTGTAGGCGAGATACTCGTGCCTGCTCGAGTAGCTGCCAATGGTGTCGTTGTACATGTCGAACTCGCCGGGGTAGTTGAAGGACCAGCGGAGAAGGCGGTGCGTGGTGGAGTCGGAGGCGGTGAGTGTCAGGAACGTGTTGTCAAACAGGCCTGCCGTGAGGGGGGTGAGGACGAGGGTGGAGATGAGGACGAGCAGGGAGGCGGTGAAGACTGCATAGTGCCTAGAGGGGTGTGTTAGGAGCGGGGGTGCCACGGGGAGGGGGTATAATATGGATCTTTGGAGAGCAGAGGGGAGGAGGGGGGCATATATATATATATATATATATTATATAGATATATACATATACATACATATATATACATACCGATTCTTCAGAGCGGCAATGGGCACATATGGCGGCATCATGTACGAGTACGCCAGCAGCAGGCTCTCCTCCGGGCGCGCGCCCTGCGGCTTGCTCATCTGGAACCACGGCTCCATGCGCATCGCATCGTGGTGGACGATGGCACACAGCGAGCCAAAGAGCACCGTGATGATTGTGGGGAGGTAGTTGTACACAAACAGTGTCGTCGCCGAGTCCCCAGCAGCAGCAGCAGCGGCAGCACTGGGGCCCGACTCTGCGGCGCCAAAGGTGGGGCAGCCGTGTGGGAGGCAGGCGCGCAGCGTGAGCTCGAGCAGGGTGATGAGCAGTATGCAGACGAGCGTGAAGGGGAGGAGGAAGGCGAGGCGGAGGGGGAACGGGCGCCAGTTTGTTGTGGGGCGGGGCGGGGAGCGGGAGAAGGGATTGAGAGCCATTATATTAGTAGTACTAGCTATCGAGTCTAGTAATTATATTAGTATCATGCAGTTGTTGTCTGCGTCGGTATATATTGATTACAGCGGAGGAGAGAGTATATGATATATGCAGGGCTCAACACATGCATAGACATACACACACGTCCAAGCAAGTACACGGAGGAGGAGAGGAGAGGAGAGGAGAGGAGAGGAGAGGAGAGGAGAGGAGAGGAAGGGCGCTGAGCGCGGTTACTTAAGGACCCACCTCGCTGCGGGAGCGCGGATACGTTAATACGTTCTGCCGCAGAGAGATGCATGCAATCTGCAATCTGCACTTATGAAACCGTGGAACAGGGCTTGTCTACTGGCTGGTGTGCAGCCTTGCATCTTCCCGGGTCGAGTGGCCAATGACATCGAGCGACATAGGCGCCGAGAGCATATGTATTTATAGGTTTCTACGGGGGAAAGGAGTAGAGTGCTTGAGTGCTTATCGATAAACCCTTCCCGCTGGGACTCGAAAATATACTACAGACGAGTGGGTACTTTATACCAATTCTGCAACCGGCATCTCTCTAGAATTTCCAATATGAAGACCCTGGACGTGGGAGAGCGGTGCAGCTCTAGATGTCTCTCCTCTATACGTTACACCGCCACCCGCAAACTGTCATCTCGCTCATTTATAACCCCAAGCGCTACGCGCTACGGCCTTGTGCGGTGAAGACCGCGACTCTGTATAGGGATGTATGTACATACATGTACTTGTGCATGCTCTATAATAGGGATTTATACTGCATGAGGAACACACATATGCCATCTCTTCTACCCGCAGCCTGTGTGTAAGGTAAGCACATGCGTATTGTGTAGAATAGACGCCTTCTCACGCATCCATTGATCAGCCGGACTACGTGAAGTGTCTCGGTACCTGGTTCTCTCACGACTTGCATTACAATCGGCCAATAACTCAAGCGTCTCTAGACTTATCCTTAACGTCCGGGACATCTGTAAACTCGCACAAGGGGCATGTGCAAACAGATGATAGACTCAGACAGGCGGCATGTGTAGAGAAAAAAGAAAAGTGCAAACACAAGTAGAGCATGTTCCATACACACAGATAGCTTGTGCTCTTTAACCAAGCCGCGTGTGATCTTTACCGCAAACCGCGTGTGGCGTTTAAACGCAGGCTGCATGTGCTGTTGAAACACATGCGGCGTGTGCCAGCTCACGCAAGCAGCGATAGTGAGCACAAACCGCGTGTGGTACTCTACCACTACTACGGGATGATGGCTGCATGTGTTTCTCAACACCTGCAGCTTGTGCGGGTCATGCATGTGTTACTCACCCACGCCCAGATGTACCGGGTGTTGAGGGGGTAAGTGATCAGAATCTGATAAGTAAATTCTGCGGTGAATACGTGTATTTCTCTTATCAGATTCTGATCACTTTTCGCTATACCCTAGTACCTTGGTGTCCTGTCCTGTCTGTCCCTTTGTGCACTATGACCACTCAATAGACAGTCCTCAATCAACCAGCAGATGCATAGCTATAGCCTCCCAATCGTCATCGATCACTCCGGTGAGCAATTAATTGCTTCGGCCAATCAGCTCCAATCTTGCGCCATGGACCTTTATGTTTGGCCATCCATCCGTTGAAAGCATATGGCTCGATTCTCGATAGTGGGTGGGTGTGTAAACTTGAGTGACAATTGATTTTGTAGGAAGGGCTTCAAGTAAAGACCCTGATCTACGCTTATTTCGAGTTGACACACCTACCCTCTCTCGAGAATCGCACTATACACATCGGACAGAAACCACTCCCAGCTAGGTGGGTGAGATTGCTGCAATGCACCGTTACACAAACCGCCGATCCAAACCTCCGGCGGCAACGAGGGCAGCTTCGAAGCTTCCGTTGATAATTAATCATGCACCCACAGCCTTACGTCCTACCCCACATGAGTGCATACAAGGGACTACCTAGTGCGCCGGCCAGAACTCCAGAGAAGTGTGGGTGGTGTTTGGATCGGAATGGTGCGTATATGTACATGTATTTACTTCAAACCAGCCCGCTATCGACAAGATTCTGAAGAGGAGGTTGAACTAAGAAATAAAGAACCGAATCTAGACCCCCTATAGGTATATTCCGACCAGCTGACATCTACCAGGGTATTGGCCCAAGTCGATGATCTCACCTCTCCTATCTCGTGATTTCTCCGCGCGGCGGCGGTTGTGATAATATATACGCTCTCCAAAATCCACATCAACCCCACTCTTGTACAAAGAGCCAACTGCAACATTTCTCAAGAGATCCATGGTCGCCGCCGGCCTGGCTTGATGGAAGATATAACTGTGCTCCTGTATATTTATTTATCTCCACCTGCCTATCCATGCACGGCTCAAGCCCATATATATACAGTACCAAAAACGGGGATGTAATACGTACTGTATCAATACGGAATTGTTTAAAACTTCCGAATTAAATTCTAAATATTATACCGTAGCAATACCGTAGTTTTGCGGTATTCTGCTAGGTACGGTACTAGATCCACCCGCTTTTCAGTACTGTAGTGTGTGTGTGTATGTGCTCAGAAAGCGGGGCTTAGCAAGCCTTTTTCCAACAGAAAAATATTCTCTTGTTGCCTTTTGACCGACGATTTTATAGGTCTTCCGTGTTTTTGGTGAGAGCGTGCACCACAAAGCCTGGATAGGTAAACTTTGACGGATACGGTCGTTCACCTAGCGACGCGACGGCGGATCCTGTCTGATGGTTGTGTCTGCAGTAATTTAACCTTGGCGTCTCAAACTTAACTCTACTATTAGCCTCAAATCCCTAGCCGCCATCAGACAGGATTTGCCTCAAGCCTGTGAGTGTCTGTACCATACTATCATTCACCGGGAAATGTCGGACATTAGGCGCCGACACGATGAGTACATGTAGATGCTTTTGAACCAGTAATAGAGTACAGAAGAGATTCAGCTAATGATAAGGGACAAAATTGGGCTTTTCTATCTCTCTTTTGGCCTGTCTGTCAAAAGAACGGTCTAGTGTTTTTCATCCGCCCGTGAACGACAGTATGCAGCAGTGTGCGTGGGTGCTAGGAAGGCGGGGTGAATGTAAATGTATGGAGGGAATGAACATTCGTCGTACGCCGGTGCAGTTCTTTTCGAAATTCGTTGTAATATGCACGGCAACGAAAACACACAAAAGGAAATGGGCGATCCCAACTTCTTTCCTACCACAGACCTTCAAACCGAGATTCCACGATGGGTGAACCCAGATTGGAGGTTGGATTTAAGTGTCATCCAATGGACATTATGAACGAGCTCACCCATACCTCACCCAACCTATTATTCATTGTAGGGAAGCAGGTACGAAATTGGCATAGCCGCAAGGTTACCTACCATGAATGAATTAAACAAACAAGGAAGAAAAAAAAACTACGGGTACAAAACTTCTGGGGACACATTTGATGTAATCAATGATATAAACAAAAGAAAATCTGGGAAGTGGGAGGAGGCAGCGGCGGCGGATGCGTGCGAGCTTGCTGAATGTCCTTTATTGGGTGTGGCCAGGACTTAGCAGGTAGTTCCGAGGTTGTGATATTTCCAAAGACTACGGTCTGCATGCAATTAATGAGTTAATTAAAAAAAAAAAAAAAATCTGGGGACATTTGGGTAGTGGGTTAGGGTTCTGGGTCTAGTTACGCAGCATGGATTATCACTCGACGCATACATTAAGAACACGTCACTCTTTTTGCTTTTTGTTTAATCCACGAACTCCATGCGCATATGTAGGAACAAGTCATTCTAAAGCTAGAAAGGATTGTTGGAGATTCACGGAGTCTTTGGGGCGGGAATTGCTTGAATAGATTAATTCCGACTACACCAGGGACAAACGAAAGAATTTGCCTCGAACCAGACTTTGGTCACGTGCATTTATTTAGTAAAATTGCGGTTGCCTACGGCTTTGTTGTTGATTCGATCAAACGCCGAGCCGAAGGGCCTCGTTCGAGACAACGAAAAGATAACCTATCACCCATTACGGGAGTTTGTGTAGGTGCACTCTCCGTAGAATAATTGGTTCTTCGAGCTTTGGTCGAGGCTCGCCAATTCCCTTTTGCGGCTAAAAAACCAAAAAAAAAACTCTCCAGTTGGGTTTCGAACCCAAATCTCCCTACGGTTTTATAAGTTTTTAATGTTTTTGGTGAGGGCGTGCTTACCAATTGCACCACCGGAGCTTGAATATATCTGTCTTTGGGTGAGTTATAAGCTACTCTGCTACGTCGGGAAATGTGTAGTGATAATCCATCCTCATCATGCCTCCATATAATGCATCGGCGAATGCATCCCCAGTCCCACTTTACGATCTTACTGCTGACATTACTTGAGAGTCAGAGATAGAATTTAAAAAAAATACATTGTCGGGATCGAACCTAGAGTGTTAGGCTTAAGGATCCCGCATTTTACTGTATAAGCCATCAGTGGATATAGTTCCATAGTAAATTGAGACATAACGAATTAAAGTATAAAGATTGCATGTAGGGAAAAGTCAATAATGCATCGACCGTACGAGTCTACACAACTCACGACAGCCTATGCGTCAATTGATGCATTTACTTGACGCGCGTGCGTGGACAATGTATCCATTGATGCATTTCCCGCCGTGGTAGAGCTAGTACCTAGTTGTATGACCCTTTGGGTGCCTTATGGCTTGGGTGCGTGTGTTTAGGGGCGGGGTTAGGGGAGTAGGGCTGGTTCCTGGGTGATAATGGGCACCAGGCGAGACTTCCCTCGTCTTGCATCTGGGAAGAGGGTTTTATTGTTAAACGGGCCTATTGTAGTTGTTACGAAAAGTCTCAAGACTGCACCCGCACAGACCACTGTTGGAGTGACGGTCATTAAGTACATAAGTAGCGTCCAGTGAAAGAGTAAGCAAAGGGGACTCTCCGTGGCTGTTCTTTACTCGTACCCGCACACACGCCCACTGCCATTTCCCTTTCTTCTTCTTTTCCACTGTACATTATCAATCGATCAAGACTTTCCATCACGAAACCGTCTCAACAACCACTGCCAAATCACGAGGTCTTGCAGTATTATACAGAATCAAATTTCGGGCTAGGGCTTGTATGAATTCTACACACGTACTAGTATGTGTATTAGATCAACCACCTGAAGGAATGCTCCGTTTTACAATGTTTTGAGGCGGTCTAAGAGAGGTTTCGAGCCTAACCATC
This sequence comes from Morchella sp. 2016-41, assembly GCA_024713855.1. NCBI lineage: Eukaryota > Fungi > Ascomycota > Pezizomycetes > Pezizales > Morchellaceae > Morchella > Morchella sp. 2016-41. The sequence continues at coordinate 1,857,085 of JAMGZD010000002.1, read as the reverse complement.
TGGCCCCCCCTGAATAATCTCGGCTCGTCTATATCGTCCAAGGAACCAAAGTCTCGAGGCGTTTTGTCGCATATGGATCACTAATCCAGGATACGCTATTTCAGGTCCTCTACTTCTGACAAGTGATCAGTGAAACACTGGATAATCTTGTATGGGTGCATTTCCTTTCTTCTCTATTTCCGGCGCTGATTTCGTCACCGAGTGAGATCTCATGACCCCCGGCAACCATTGATTAGTTGACCGACAACCTGCCAAGACTCCCGACGACCACACAGTCTCGCTGAAGCCACAGCCAGCAGAGCACATTTAGTCATTATTTACTTTTACGCTGTCTCTGTGTTCGCCTCTGGCGAGTCCCCAACTAGGCCCAGTTCTTAATCTAACCTCTCATCCGGCTCTTTAGGTCTTTAGCAATAAACGATGTAGCGAGTGATAGTTTATGAGTAAGAGTGATAGTTCATGATTAACTCGAGATCTCTTCATGTGCGAGAATCATTTCTCGCTAGACACTTATAGAGAAAGAGCAAGGGTACTGTAACAGCGTAGAGATCTGTCTACCCCCCCACTACGGTTATCAGACAAGGATAAAAGCCCCCGCTCTGCCGCGCCTGCACGACCCGACATCACCCTCCCGATGTGACATAAAAAGCACACACACAAAAAAGGCCCATCCACCACCCCCCCGGAGCCCACCAGGCCCGCCAACTACGAAAGGAAAGGAAAAAAAAACTTTGAAATGCCGAGGTGGGCAGGTGACACTTGATTCCGACTCCCAGACTGCTACATACAATTTGGTCTTGAATCGAGGGCCCGGCGCGGTTTTCAAAACGTGCTCTCGCGCAGCGCCTTAAACACGCAACTTCCCCGAGGATCTCTTAACAGAGCTAGCACGTGTTTTTTCGGGTGCATCTCCGTGGTAAATTTCTTCCTTGAGTCATAGTCTGTGATGCACCTCCGGTATGCGATGGGAGAAAGTGCTTTCTGCTCAAGATGACCGAACGGGGGGGGGGTATCCCTTAATCTGTTACTTAAATCTTTGCAACACAAGACTTGATAACATCAGGCAAGTCTCGCACCCAAGTGACAAGGTGAGGCATGATACTTCGCGAGGTTGGTAACTTGGGGTCATGGGGGATACGAACGGACCATGAAAATGAAGGACGCTAGTTACAAATAACGGTCGATTAACAAGATATACAATGTACTGTTCCAGTCCTCATAGAGAAAGAAGTGAGACTAGCTAACTACATGTAAGATGCACGTGGCCGGGAGAAGTTGCAAGATCTGATGAGTACCCGCGCGCATCGAGTCATAGCCTGTGATGCACCCCCGGTGTGCAATGAGAAAAAAGGGAATTTTTTACTCTCCGGAAGAGGAAATGAATATCGAATGCAAACTATGAAGACGAAGGAGGCAAGCCACAAAGAACGATGGATCAGGTATAAGATATACGATATATATATATATATTTTTCAAGTGCTCCCAGAGCAAAAAAACAAGACCAGCCAAAAAACTAACTACAAGTAGCCAGTCCCGGCAACGACCCGCAAAGCTACAAAATACATTTTCATTTTTTCATTTTTCCTCCACCACATAAGAAACCACCCCTTTTCAAACACACACGCACACAGAGAGAGAGAGAGAGAGAAGAATCCAGCTAGATCAGATACAAAAAGTTGCGCCCAAGCCCACAAACCACTTAGTAGGTGGTGTTCAAAGCACCCCACTTGATGTTGGAGAACTTGACGCTCGAGTTGGGGGCGGAAGCCTCAATCTCAGAGGGAACACCGGTGGTGGTGGCACACTCTCCTCTCTTAACACCGGGCGAGGTTGAGGCCTTATTCAGAGGGTAGGAGCTGTCGAGCCAAAGCATGTGTGCCGCATGGTCATCCCAGATACTCATACTCAAAACCATTCCGCCGTTGTTCTTGAAGGCAGCGCCCATCTTCTTCAACTTACCCTTGGTGGCAAAGTCGTTGGTGTCGCCAAAGGCAGTCTTCTGGGCAGCGCAGAAGGCGTCGGTGATGCTGTTTCCGCTGACGTTGGTAACTGTGCTGGCGCTGTTTTCGTAGACGACGCCGTTCTGCTTGTACTTGCGCTTGATCTCGATCAAGTCACCGTTGGCAGTGCCGTCGGAGGTGATGAACTGGGTGATGACAGTGAACGGCTGGCTGGTGTTGATGGTCTTTCCAATACCGTAGAAGCCGGTGTTGCCCATGCGGTAGCTGTTGAAGTCGCACCCGTCTTTGTCGCAGATACCGCCGTAACGGTTGTCACCATCACCGCATTGGGTTCCGCTGCAGCGGGTCTGACCAGTGGATGTGCAAGGGTGGGGAGTGTAGGCAGTAGCCATGCTGTTGGCTTCCCAGATATCCATCTCGTCACAGCAAGTTCCATAGCGACCAGTTCCACCGTTGGAGTCGGTGGCGGAGGCGGTCCAATCGAGGGTGTTGGCCTGGATGGAATATTAGCTAGGGAAATATAAAAAGGGGGAAGGAGGGGGAAGACTTACCTCGCCGTTGATGAACTTGATATCATGGGGGCACTGGGCATCGCAGTAACCGGTACCGTACTTGGCACCAGCGGTATTGCTGGGGTACTTTGCAATACCACCGTCCGCGTCCATGCCGGAGAAGTAGAGAGCACCGTTCAATCCGCAGGGAAGGTTGCTGACATCGACCTATCACATCATCCATCATTAGACTCCATAAATTGCTACCCTTGCAGTACTAAGTTCATATAGGGATACTCACATCGAAGGTAAACTCTCCACCGAGAGGGTTGATCATCTGATACTTGGTATCATTCTCCATGAGGTACACACGACTTCCAACGTTCTTGTTTGCCCCCGTGGTAACGAACTTCAGGGTGAGCGCGTTGCTGCTCGCTGTGATACCGTAGACCCCGGTGTAGTCCGCACCATCAAGGGCACAGTTGGTCGCACAGGTCGTTGGGTTCGGGCACAGGTCAGTGTTCCAGGCATTACCGGTGTAGCAGTTGGTGTACTGGTTCGCCGCAGTAGTGTGGAGCCAGCGCCAGTTGCTGTCGAGCACAATCTTGGTAGACTGAGTTGTGCATCCGCTGCTCGTGCACTTTTGCGAAGTGAGCGACGGGTGGGTCTCAGTGGTGTAGGTACCGAACTTCTGCCCAGCTGTAAGGCGGAGGAGAGTGGCGAGGACTGCGAGGTAGGTTGAGTACTGCATTGTGACGGTGCCGACGATGGTGCTGGTGGTGGTGGTGGATGTGATGGAGTGAGTGTGAGGGGTGAGGATTGATGTTGAGGGGGTGGGAAATGGAGCTTATATACTGATTTTCGCCAGCCCAAAACCTCATCCTCCCAACACCTTTCCTTCCTTGATTCCTTTCTCACACTCACAATGAGGAAGGAGAAAGAAAAAACCCCGGTTTTCCTGCAAGATTCCCTCTCTTTCCCCTCCCCTACTCCTCATACAGGCCCTCCCAAGAATGCATATGATGAAGATCAAATTCTCCGAGTAGCACCGCGACAGGAACAGACGGAGCGACGGCTCGACGGCGCACGGTCCCGTCAGTACAGTGCCAGCCAGCCAGCCCCACCCACGGTACTCTCATACTGGCTGGCCCCACCAGATGCAGGAACAGTATGGAGCATGCGGGGAAAACGGTCTGTCTCAGATTTGAGCCATAGTACGCTGCTCAGCTCAGATGCCGTGACACGTTACATCACATCGGCAGTCATGAAGTGGCGACGGAAAAACCGGTGCGGGGGATATGAAGGGGGGGGGGGGGGGGGGGCAAATTGAGACGTCTAGAAAAAATTGAAAAAGGATATTGGGCTGCATGTAGACTACAGACTGCAGAGTAAGTAAAGTATAGTAGTGTAGAAGAGAGAAGTGGAGTACCACCTACAGAATTGACGTACATAGAGTGTTTCCAGTTGGGCCTGAACCCCTACTGAGGCGCACACTATTTCATGAGATGATACGGTAGAGTATAGTAGACACCTAGTACCTAGTCATCAAGATCAAAATGTTAACCATCATCACCACCACCGGAGGAGACGGGTTCGCGAACCCAACAACACCACAGCCCACATCGTATAATGCAGCTAGAAACCACAAGCCCCAGGAATCCCCTTTCTTTTCTCCGCCGGATGAGCCCAGTCATCGTACCGTATCATACCAGCAGCTGAGCACCATACGCATCCCCGGCCCCCTAGCTAGCTTACAGCGATAGCCTTCAAGGAAATTTTCCTTTTCTTCATCATGTGGCCGAAATTTCTGGCTAGTGTAGATAGGCGCAATCTCACGATATGCACCGACGACGTTCCCCACGCACCCCGGAGTCCCCGCGCCCCACTGCCTATCCCCCGTGCCCCTACACACAATGATGAAGCTTAGCCCAGCCATATGCAGCCTTAATACTCTCTCATATAGCCTTCCCGGATAAAACCTATACGCCGTCGGATTAACTTCTATTCGGGAGCGACGGGCCTGGCTGGCAATCGGGTGATACGAGAAAGTGGAATACCCAATATATTTCAGCAACGGAGACACGGCCCTTGCCCGGGTGTGGCGGGTGGGTGTTGTGGGTTTTTGACGATACCTGTCCCTTGGTGGCTGCAACACCCACCTTCCTGTTCGGGGGCGGGCGACTGCAGCTCACAGCCTAAACAGGGCGCCGCTTTCCCGGGTAGCATCTTAAGGTTAAATTTGTAGGTACATCTCCATAATTCTATGTACCCTCTCTATGCCTGCCTGCCATGCCTGCAAGGACCCTACATTATAATTGCACTATACATAATTAACGTATATACCCTCTACATACCGCGCGCGAAACCCGAGAACACTCCGTCGCGCGACAAGCAGCGCAGGGGGTGGAATATTATATAATAGGGGGACCAATTAAACCATAAACACGCAGATGGAGGGGTATGTACTCCAGCTGGGTTCCTGTCCAGAATACACCCCCCTACTGCATCCAGCGCGAGCGCAAGGTGTTCACATCCTGGCTTAATTTGCTGAGCGTCGCAAAGACGGTCCGATGGGCGTTGATTGCTGAGGCGTGTGTAACGGCAGTTTGTGGAGAGAAAAAGCCACAGCCGATGTCGACGTCGACGCATGGAGTGAGACTGCGGGGTTTGGTGGCGTGGGTACCTATGTAGAGTACATGCATGTACATACATGGGGGATCATGTCAATATCAATGTCGCAGGGTTTGGCAGGCTTGGTAGCTTGGCGGAAGGTTTCTCGGCCCCCCAGGTACGGTGCACACACTGTCAGGCACCAAGCCCATACTATTGGATCCGGATGATGAGAGAAAAGACGGTGCACGATGATACTATAATTAATAGGACTACTAGAGTCTCGACACAATTGAGAACACTATAGCTCTACAGTTGTAGTAAACATACATACATGTATGGCTCTGGAAGTCTCACACGCCTACATGAGTTGAAACAGAATCTTCAGAGTTGGGGTTTCTTTTGGGGCAGTGAGTATGCGCGGATTCTTTGCTTCTTCTGCAGATTGCGCGGGTTTTGAAATGAAAGGACTCATTTTAACCACAGCGCACTAAGAACAAACGCACCTGACTCTGCAGATGTACCCAGTACTGTGCTCGTGTATAGGGCTTGGTCAATTCTACAGAAATTAACCCCGGGAAACGCGGTTGAAATTGCCTTGCTTCCCCAATCCTGAATAATCCGTCACGTACAGCGCAGCCTGTGGTGGAATTGCTGTGGAAATGTGGCGTGCAGGATCTCTGTTCTCGGCGGAGATTTTGGCGGTAGGGCCCTTGATCGACAAATCCCTGCCCCCACCAGAAACTCTATGCGCTACTCTGTGCGACAGTGGTGGATCATGAGGTAGCACTCGGAATTTGCATGAGCTGGGTAACAGTAACAGTTTAGTGTTTAACTACCAGTAAGTCATGTATTCATCTTACTAGTAACTACGCCTCGCAATATGAAGCCTCGCTATGAGAAATACCTGCAGTAATAAGCAGCGCATGAGGCGCACGCTCACGACACTACACCAAATCTTGCTTGCTTGAAGAAATAATAGTAGGTGGCATCATATTTCCTGCCATGAAAAACGAAAATTGTCTGTACCTTGCCATTTCTTGTAGAGAGGTATAGCTGTAGTATTCCCATTCCTAGTCGACTGTCTTTTCTTTTTCTCTTTTTCTATTTTTCTCTTATTACTTCTTTCTTTCATTAGGTTTTCTTACACATAGACCACGCTTACAACTAGTACTCACCAGCGCTGCAACAGGGGGATTAAACCCCCCCACAACTCAAGTCCGAAGCCAAGGAAAACTCCATGCAGCTAGGCATCCATTCTCGTAGCATTATGGATGCAGGTTTCACCAATTTCTAGGTCGGCCCGGGCATTCCCCGACCCATTTCTATGAATAAGTGCAATTGAGTCGTATCTAGCATACTCCTTTCTCCAGATTAATCTCCGGCGGGTGCATATTCCTCACGCATATCCTTTTCACACTCTAAAACCCATCGTAGTGCCAAACCAGCATTGTCGGGTGATACCTCATGACTCTTGGCACCACTTTCCGACGGATCATTCCAAGCTTACCCGGGTTCCATTACTAGCCAATCCAGGGGCTAAACTGGGTTGTAGCCTGTGCGGGCAAATAAAATATAATAACAATCTGCTTTCTTCGCGGGTCGGGGAATTTCTTGAACCCGGATACGTATGCACATCCTCACGTGCCCTTGCTAATGGTTTGTACATGGCACAGTCTATAGTACTGGGGTACACACTTGCTATTTACAAGAGGGGTTTTGGATATATGTACATATATAGTGGGCAGTGGGGCTGTGGCTGTGTATGGGTGATTGTGTGTGACCGTATCCCGTACGTATATAGTAACTTGTCTATCCCATCCTCACATGTAGCTTCCGGGCTGCATAAGCTCAACTTGTCTAACCATGATCCGGAATCTGAGCCCCCCTAAGCGTCACCTACTCTACAAAATTCTTCACAATGGGGGTCGGGTGGAAATTCTTGGCGATTATGAGGTCTAGAGTCTGGAATCGGCCCACCCCGCTCTGATACGTAAAAACTGCAAATTCCTAAGGCTTTTCAAAACGGGACGAGGGCTGTACATATGTTCTCCCATGGAGTTTGCCTAATCCCGACGGCAAATAAATCGTTTTCTTTTTCTCCTGGAGTATATGTTGCCGCTGAGGAGTAGGCTACATGTATGTGCACCCAATCATAAAGGTAGTCGAAAATTGGAGCGAGGTCGAGGGCGAATAACTTTGCCACGAAAGAAATGAAAGAAAATCCGGCTGGTATAATTGTAGTACTAGTGATAAAGAATAATTATACCAACCAAATTTTTGATATCTCTCCTGGTTATGAATATTTTAGTATGTAAAATGAGCCAAGACTGAACAAAGTGGAACAGTACCATCCCTTGGACGGATGAAATAATTAAATTCGCAGCTTGCCCTTTTGAGCTAATACTAGCCTAAGCAAGTATCTAACACTTATTTTTGATTGGTACTATGACTATGTTCAACCATTAAGAGCAAAGGATATACCCAACTCAGTGCGTGCACGGTCCAGGCTGCGAATTTGATGATTTCATCCGTCCAAGGGATACCCATTTATACCCTTAAAAAGGCAAACCTGACCAGGCTGTGGCAGTGATACCCTCTTGTTGACCCATGAGGCCCTATTGCAGCCACAATTGTTTCACTTCCGTATGTCGCCGTGTCACCTTTAATAGTGTGTGCACCATGGCCATAGCTTATTGCAATTTTGGTGTTCTCGGCGCCAAGACTCATAGAGCTACAGTTCCGGCCATATAGCCATGGGTAAAACCGTCCGCACCGCTAAATCCTTATTCCGAAGCACTACGTAACCGATAAACTCCAAATCTTCTAAAACCCCAGGAAACCTTGGTGAGGGCTGATAAGGACTTTCGGCCATTTGTTCCGTCAATCCGAAGCTGTAGAGTATGTATCTTTTTACCAGGTCAGCGACTCATAATCGATAGTTACTTCTATCAGTGATAATTCCGGAGGAGAACCTGCCCCCTCTTCACTACAATTGTAATATTTCTTGCTGGTACCTCTCTTTCTCACAACTACAAGCTGGCCTTCTCGCTGGTCTCTTTTCAGTCTCACACATGATATGCTACCGCCTACTAACCTCCAAGAACCCATTAGAGAGAAGATTTTAATTATATAAAGCCAAGCGCAGATTAATTCACAGTGGGACGACTCCGGTTGCACCCTGGGTATGCTAGGCCGGGTGATACTTCATGAACCTTGGCACCCGCTATTTTTTCCAGCTTACCCGGGTCCATTTGTAGTCAACCCAGGGATAAATTGAATAAGTAGCACGACAAGATATTATTTACCCTGTCGGGGAAAGCTTCGGGTTAGGTGTAACCTTCGTTGCATGCTAAAAGATACTGTGTCAGGACTGAAAATATCCTACTGGGTATTCGACAGAAAAGCATGATCACAGGGAGTACAATCGGAACGGTGTTGGCGACTGCCGGCTAATGTGTATGGTCGCGGAGGCGAGGTAGCGCTAGGAACAAAGCCGCAATTGAAGCATGTCACCGCCGATAGCAAGAGCATCTTGTGTTTAGCACCTTTACACTGCGCGAGAGCGGAAAGACTCGGATCTTCTGGTACGTTCAGTACCAAGCATCGGGAGTTAAATCAGAATCATAGCTATCATAGCTATCATACCGTAGCAATGCTGTAATCTTGTAGCTAGTATCCTGCCAGATATGTTCCCGGATTCACCCGTTTTTTTTTTTTGGCGCTATCCCTTAACCCGTCAATTGCTGACCCACAGTAATATAGGGTTGAATTTGTGGGAGATCTGTTATTTGATAAGAAAGATAACAAGATTTGTTAGTAAAGCCACACAAAATTTGCATTTTTTGGTGGGTCAGCTACCCTACAATTTGGACTTCTCGCATGCCGCTTACTAACCTTTCCAAGACTACAGTATGAAAAAATGAGGTAGAATCACCACCATAGCATAGGATCATGGAACTTGGTGAAAAGACTACCCAATTAAACCGGCATTGCATCAACGGGAATACCGTAGTAATCCCACCCATTTCTTTGGTACTATATCACTACACATACTTGTTAGCACTCATATTCATTCGAATGCCATTTCCAAATCCCAGCGCAGGTTCCATGATTGGTCGGCCAATTTTCAGGTCGGTCTGGTTGTACCCCGGTCATTCCAGACTGGGTGATAGTTCATGACCCTTGGCACCCGTACTTTTTCCAGCTTACCCGGATTAAACCGAACTTCCCTGAATTAATATAAAGCCCCAAGTTAGGTCGCTCGAATACTCGGTTTTCGTTCACGGCTCGGGCAATCTTTCGGACCGGATGTATGTACGTAAGCCGCCGCCGCCGCCGTACCGCAGTAATTCAAACATACGACCGGTCGCACGAGGCGTTAGGTTTGGCTATTCATCTTGAATACACCCTTTAGCATATTCCGGCCTCTAATACGTACTTGCTGGCAATTAATTGAGAAGGCAACTTTGACGTTGGCGTCTATTCGAGGTGACGTATATTACTGCGGCAGCTATATGCATAATGCTGAGATGTACAGCCCGATCTCGAAAGTGAGGGTATGGCAACCAAACACAAGGGCTTTATAGAGTAAGACTTTGTGTATCAAATTTGATATATCTCAAAGGGCACTCTATCAAGTCAGGTGTGGAAGAAGGTACATGAGCTAGAAGTGGAGCAACATGGAGATTCGGCTGCATCCCATACAAACATGTGGTCTTGGCGCGTTTTCGACAACTCAACACAATAAAATCAACACAGCTCATGCTAGGGGCATAACAGTTTAATTTTGAGCTGACAGGGCAAGCCTTGATATACAAAAAATATACTTGTCTAATTCTGGGAAGTCATTCATGATAATTGGTGGTCTAGGGCCACGTTGAAAAGTAGCATTTCTGGTGTAAAATGGGTGTCATGCCCTCACTTTCCGACACTGGGTATGTACATGTATACATACATACTCTACCTCGGGACTGAATACGTTGTTACACTACATGTATGTAGATATATCATGTCGTAGCGACGTCAACTATCCAAGTCCACGGAGGAGCCGCCGCAACTGTCGAGACGTATCACCGCCGATGGAGAATAAAAGAGCATCTTGAGCTTCATACTTCTAGACCGTGCGAGAGCGCATTATGTCGAAGGACTCTCTAGTACCTCTCATTGGCGCCGGCCGTCCTACATGCTAGCGAGGAGCGAGGTGACCTGCGATGGCAACGGTGACGGAGACAGCCAAGACCCGAATATCCGGACACCGAGCACAGGGGGCCCATGAAGATTAATCCCTGGACAAACAAACAAACAAACAAATGGAGCAATCCCTGTCCGTCAAGCATTATAGCCGAGTGCGATCTCATGATCCCATGCCAAGGCCCCGATTTTACCGAATAGAGTGGCATGGATAAATGGAATAGATTCGCCGACCCCCGATACCATCACTCGGGCAGCCAACAACCTGGGAGGCTGGGTACAGCGCCAACGGAGAAACCTTCTCTATCAACCTCTACTCCGCGCTTCTTTCGGCACCTCTGGTTATGTTTGTCCGACAATATTCTGGGCGGGCACGAGAGTGCCCCCTTTTCCTGTTGCTGTCAGAAAGCTAGAGTAATGGCGGTTGAATCTGCTGGGCTTGGCAGGATGGCAGGGATGGTATGATGCATGTAGTGTAGAGATGTAAATGCCTTTTGGGTGACAGCTATAATAGAAACGAGTGCATGGGTTCTCCGACACGCCCTGCATCTTGCTATATACATACCACTAGTGGTGCACTTTCTTTGGGATGTTTTTCTTGTGTTATCCCACCAGGCATCTATCACCCTCAGCCAAGGATTCTTTGCGCTCTCGATATGGTGGTTACATGTACTTCAATCATTTCTATTTATCAAATAATATGGTACAGTCACTCACGGGGTGAAGACGGGCACTGGGCGTTGACGGACAGGGGGATCTCAACAAATAGGAGTCCTTAAAAGTGTTTATCACCATACTTAGAATCCCACCCAGTGTCCGTCTTCACCCAGTAAACGACTGTAATTAGGAAAGGCTTGGCCCATGAACATCCCTGGCTTTGTAATACCTACATAAATGTGTCGTGTAGTTATGACCGCCTATCCTGATAATAACTACATGTACCTGTTTACTATGCAGTATCTTTTGGGACTAAGCAAACGCCAGTTTCGTTCCAAGTTACGTTGTTCCCTCTCGTTGAATACTTGTAGTGTCCTCGCAATGAATTGACAGCCCCCCCCCCTCCTATCCGCTTGAGGGACTAGTTTATATGATCTAGTATTAGCCAAGCAACCTGATGATAGCCTCTAATTATATTGATCGATCTGACTAATAATGCGGTATTGAATCGAGTGATGTCACATGAATAAACTAAGCGCAATTTGTCTCACGAATAATTGAAAATGGTAAGCGATATCGGTGGCTGTAGCAATAGCACTACTCCACCAACCACCAACCATCTAATCACCACCCTTTGCCCCACCATCAAACGCCCTCCTGAACCCCTTCCCAAATTCCTTCGCCGCCACCTCCGCCGCCCGCCCCGCCCCTCTCGCTGCCCCACCCGCCATCTCCCCCGCCTTCTCTGCCCACACAGGCCCCCTCCTTTCAACCTGCTCTCTGATCCCCTTCGCCGCCCCACTCGCCATCTCCCCTGCCTTCTCCACCCACTCCGGCCCCCTCCTTGCCACCTCCTCCCTAGCCCACCCTGCCTGCTTCGCCGCCTCCCCCTCCACCCACTCCACCCCCCTCACTGCCCCCATCTTTGCATCCCGCATAACCCTCTCCCACTCCACGCCCCGCACCGTCTCCTCCCACCCCTTCGCCTGCGCACTACGTATCCACTCCATCGCCTTCCGGTCCGCATCCGTTATCATGCCCACCATCCCCAGGCCCACCATGCTCCCGCCAGCCATCAGCAGTGTCCCCTTCATAGTTGCCGACTGCATGCCTGCAAACAACGAGTGCGCAGCGACATTACCAATCGAGGCCTGCCACGCTGCTGCAGTGCTACCTATGTGGGTGTCAGCGTCGATAATTGGAAGAAGGAAGGACTGGGGGGAGGTACCGGCGGCAGGGCCACTCGTAGTGAAGCCGAGGGCGAGGGGGGCGACGAGGAAGACGGTGCCGGTGAGGATAAGTGCGGTGCTGACGGGGCGGTCCTGGACGAACGTGAGGGCGGTGGTGCGGTGGGTTTGGAGCTCGCTGGCATAGTGGGAGAGGGATTTGGGGTCGAGCATTGTTTCTCTCTTTTTTTTAGTTTGTTTGCTGGAGGACGGAGGGGGGGGGGTCAGAGGGTCGGAGGTCAGAGATAACATGAGCTATGTGTTTGTGGTTACGTGTGGCTACGTATGACTGCATGTGGCTGCATGTGGCTGCGTATGGCTGCGTGTGACAGTTCAGCTATAGTGACATGTATAAGATAAGTGACATGTATAAGATACGTGACATGTATAAGATACGTGTGACAGTTCGGGGAAGCCTTATCTTATCGATATCAGATCGATCAGTGCTCGACCGCTTTGACTGCTTATAGCTCATCAAACACCACATGTGTTTTCAATTTTATGGGATAGATCTACTCAGTTTTACCAATTCTATCATTCTATTTGCTCGGATTCTTAAAACAATTCTTCGTTGTTGAGTTATAAAACGGTTCTGGGCAATGTCGCTTGTAATATGGTTAGAAGGAGTTCTTTGCCAGTCCTGGTTTGCATGTGTTAGCAAGCAAAATAAACGTCGCGGCACTCCGTGTCAAAGCTTTCCCCACCATATGGTATGCAATCACAGCTAAAAATTAAACACAGCTACAAATTAAACGTCAAGAAGATATCTACGAGGAATAACCCTTGTTCGGCATTCCCTCATCAGCGGTCTGACTAGATACCTCATGGTAGGTCCTGTATGGTTGCGGACACCTCTATCCGGAGTAGGTGCGACATTGGTTCTTTTTGGCTATCATTTGCCTAATAAAGTTGTCTTTTAATAGAGCGTTTCGGCAACCAACTTCTGTGTGTAAATATTTAGTTCTTGGCGACCGGTTTTTTGTGTGGATAGCCGCTCAAAATTTGAGCTCAGAATTTGGAAATTTGGGTGTTGCCAAAACGCTCTAATGCTAAGATATAGAATATTCTTTTGTGCCAAGATCTATCAGCTATATATATACCAACAGGTAGGGTATGCTAGAAATGATCTAACCGATAATTACACTGCTCAACCTTCCAGAAATATTGCCTAAATGGCCAACTCCTGGCGGCCTCTCACCCCAAATCCAGCTTTTAGCAATGCACAGAGGGATATCGATTTAGGTTGGGGTCGAATGTCCTCCGGTTACAGGTGTCCGCAACCATAGCTATTGGCTAGTCTCGTTCCCATACGCACTTCGTGCAGACCAGAATCGAAGTAAACACAGGCTGGGCACGAGACTAGCTATTGGCCATAGTAAAATTGACATCGCTTTAAGAGCGAAGAGTGTCAAATCAGACCTGCCGACTCGCCATTCTCGCAGTACTACTGTCATGCGCAAAACAGATTTATAACAGATTACATTCGAATTCTAACTACCTACATGTATGCCTGAGCTGAGGGATCTACAAAGATTCTTCCTGCCAATTAAGGCGGAGGCCAAGGGATGGAGGTGGGATTGGGAGGGATGAGTACGAGCCTAAGAGCGCCTCTATCTTGAGGAAGACCAAGGCCAAAAGCTCTATAAAGATGTTGGCAATATGCCTCCATGCCCCATATCTTCACTCTGTGGAGGCAAACCTCGAAGACAGCACCACTAGTATATTAATTCACCTGACGTTAAGATGGCCTAAGGTTTTCGGCCCACCGATACGCCTGCCAACAGATCACACCAATCAAAGCCTGTCCTACGACCTTCCGACAGATTACACGAGATAAAAGAGGGGCCAAAAAAAGGCTGGAGAGATGGTCGAGCTTAGCAAAGGTCTAAGGTTTGGCAACATTGGAATGGGTGTATCCTACCTCGTCTCACATGCTGATAATGTGTCAAAGCTATCTGTTTCGCAAGATCCAGTATGATCCGTTATTCTCTGCTACCTTTCTGAACCACCTAACCGATTCGAATGCCATTCTCCAGCGCACGATAAAACTCAAACCCAGCTGCAAACTGAATTGGAGAAGATACAGGAGCAGCTAGGGTCCGCAGAAGCTACAGCCAGTGGTTGCCATGCATATCTCAGGCAGAGTTCGGAGAAGTTCGGAGGTATGGCACCGCCTATCTCACTTAAATTATTTGCTGATGTCTACAGCCGGTGAGGTGGCTATGATACGGGACTGGATATCTAGCTTCCAGTTTGGGAAGATACATCGGAAGCACGTAGACCAGCGGAGTCCGGATACCTGTCATTGGCTAGGAAAGAACAATCTATTTGATGCTTGGATAAGTCGCAAATCATCTTCAAACACATTATGGCTGAGGGGTGCCCGTAAGTAGTTTTGCTTCCCCATGGATTGCGCCGGAGACGAAAGAAGCTGATATCTTGTTAGCGGGTACCGGAAAAACGATCTTGGCGTAAGATCAGAACAATACCCACTCTTCTCGTCCTTGGTTCTAACAAAAATGAGTAGTTCTTACGTCATTGACAAGTTGAAAGAAGATTTACAAGATGGAAGCTGTTTAGCCTTCTTCTACTGCAGTACAGCCAGCAAAGCCTGTTCGGAGCCCGCTCCGATACTCCGCGCTATATTGAGGCAAATATGCATTGCGTACTCGTCCAATGGACTACCAGATGCGCTATTGGGGGTTAAAAATCAAAAGGATCTAGACTCATCTGGTCCCCTCACTGTGTACGAGACTCAGGATCTTATAACGGAGCTATCACATCACCTGTCTGGTCTCTGGATAGTAATAGACGCATTGGATGAATGTGATAAGACTTACCGGTCAAGGCTATTTAATGCATTGAAGACTATTGAGGAGGAAGGTTCGGGTATCCGGATATTTGTCACAGGTCGCAGTGAAGGGGATATAGTCGGTTCTATGGACGTGGACCGTTACGATGATTATTGTATCGAGGCGAGGGATAACACCCCGACGTTGAGCAGTATATTAAAACAGAAATTAGGAGGTTGTGTGACAATTCAATCAAAGAGCAAACCACCCATGAACAGCCCCGCGAGAAGCTCCGCGCTAGAGAGGAAAGCCTCGTTACAGCCTTGAAAAACGAGGTAAAGGGGATGTAAGTATGCCTAATATATACCGCCCGTTTGACCGCTCATTAACATATAGCATAGGTTTCTTTCCACCAACCTTCGCATTCAAGTGTTGAAGCAAGAGACCACAGTTGAGGGGATAGAAGAAGCTATACGACTATTTCCAATCGAGCTGAACGAAATCTACAATGACATCTTCATAAGAATTGGTAGGCAGGGCCTGAAAGATCGCGAGTGTGCCTCGAAGATCATTCAGTGGCTAGCGTACACTATTGATGACCCCACCACGGAAACCCTCCTCGAAGTGCTTCAAATGATATACCCCGGACATTCTACATTCAGCGATGAACGCCAAAAACTTAGCGGTGAACCACATCCTACATGTGTGCCATGGACTCTTGCTTCACGATCAAGACCTACCGCAAATGCGATTCTTTCATACGACGGTCCGTGAGTATTTAAGCCAAGGTTCAATAAATTACCTTCAGGGGGGACAAGATTGGATTGCGAAACATTGCCTTTCAGTTCTTACAGGATGTACATCTGACTTCGCAAACTTTCATGATCACTCCAGCTTCATGCTCCCATTCTTGACTGCAGCTTTAGTTGGCAGCATTTGCGCGGGAGAGCGCATAAATCTCCTGAAGGTTATCTACACACAAAGACCCGCATCCGCCTGTTAGTAGCTGCATACTGTGTGCAATTAATAACCTGCGGGGAACAAAAATTACAAGTTATGAGTTCGGTACCCAGGATTCCCACATGGTCACCCACTGCAGTACTAACTAGGCGATATGATGCTTATAAATGGCAGAGCGGACGGGATGCCTAGCTCTCATCATTCTATGACCGAACACATTAGCGATGATTTATTTGTGGCTTTTATAGGTATTGGTGTATCTAGCTGGGCGTAGTGCTGGTGTGTGGTGTTTGGGCCGGAGGGTCTGTGTACGGGTACGTCTATCTGTTCCTGGCAACAGAGGGCATCTCTGTCCCCTTAGGCTCTGTTCTTATCGGCATCTTCGCAACGGGTCTTCCCGCGGGAAAATAAACCCACCGACCCACCGAAGAAACTTGGAGAACGATCCAACGCCAGTTGTCTATTCTCTTCAATTTCGGACAAAAAACACCCGAATATGTTATAGACAAAACTGGATCCGGCCCCGACTGATTATCTTGGGGGGCTTTGTAAGGCATACCCGGAATAGACTGGGCGACCCGTGGAGAAGCTAGCTGTCGATCTTCAACGTTTAGTGCACGTTATTATACTTGTATGTACTGCACAGCAACTCCTTTGCTATTCTTAACTTTTAACATACCAGACACTCATCTCATCAGCATCCCACACTTAATCCACCTGCAACATCCTACAACTGCAATCTATAGCATAGACTACTACTGAAGCCAAAGCGATAAAGGTACCTGAGAACAACATGTACTCTCTCGTTAGCACAGCACCAATAAAAACGTAATATTTGCTACGTAATGACGAGATAGCACTCAAATTGCCCGAGTCCCGAATTTCAATGCCGCTCCCAGTGACTCACTCAACCATCGCAGCTGAATTGGGATTACACTAAAACACGTACACCGTTTCGCCCTCGCGTGGAGAAGACATTTAATTTTCCATATCATCTGATTCTGTTACACAGCTGAGATCATGTTTGAGGGTCTAGTACACACTCATTCGGTTTTCGCGCAATGCTTTATACTTGGGGGTTCGAGGAGTATCGAACGGGAAAGCGATTGAAGAACAGGAACAGAGTATCCCATCACTTAAAGTTGGCATTCGAGTTCAATATTACCTTAGACTACGGTCTGGATGTAATTAATGAGTTAAACAAAAAAAAAAAAAGCTGGCATTCGAGCATTGGATGCAGTCATAGAATGTCACTCGCATATTCACCGATCCCGCCTCATGTATCGTCACTCGCCGCCTCATAGATGGTCACTCGATTGCTGACTACACCTTTCACATACTGTCACTCGGTGCATAGAGTTACTAGGGATCCTTCTTGATCCTGTACAATTGGTAGTATGTGTTTACGTTTCCACCATTGGCTCCGGTAACCAGGGCGGTATGCAACTCTTAACGGTGGAGCAACAGGTCGCCGCGTGGTGGCGCGCTTATGAGGTAATATACTTTGTGTTTGGGTGTGCACAGAGATGAGCGAATTTACATTGATGAAATTGAATGATTGATTATCCGGTTAAAGGGTCATGAAGACCTCTGCGCCACGCCATCTGTTTCACGTTAGGGCGTTTGCCTCAATTTATTGGTGGGTTGGTTGATTGATCTATATGACATACGTCAAGTAAGCGATATAACAGCCGTGAATGTTATTGGAATTGATGATGGTCTTAATTAACTAGTCGCCACCGTATAATCTCTTCTAACTACAAGCCACAGTGCCTTCCCCCAGGTCAACAATAGTAATTGTATATCCAAACACGCGCCCTACGGCATACGCTCCCTCCATGCGTATGAGACGAGTTGATCAGAAACCACCAAGCTAGACCATATGCATTACATTCTACTTTCGGCCTAGGCCCTTCTACCTGACTCCCAGGCCCAGAGCACGTACATGTATATATATACGTAACCAGAGCTAGATATTGGAGGCCTTCACCATCACTGGAACAAGTGTTGATTGGGCGATATCTGGTAAGGAAAACCGGCTCAGGAGGCAGGAAGGCCACCTGAAACGATGCTGCTCTCCGTCTGTTCGATTGACGGGCTGAGTGTTCCTGCAGAGAGTCAGGCTAGCTAGACATCTAGGTATACAATTCATCCAGCACATAGCCTGACAGCGGTACGGGTAGACGCTCTACTCAGGTGCGGCCGACAAAGCTCGAGTTCAAAATCGATTAATTGTAAACATCGGCCGAGCTTGTGATAAGAGCTGCTCGAATCAACTCCAAGACCGAATTCTAAGGCTCTCAAAGCCGGGCCGACCTGCAAGACTTTCTGTCTTAAACCAAAACGTCAGAAAACCATAAACATGCCAATCCCACCCTAATGCTGTCATATCCTTCGTCTGCAAAGACCGAAAATGAAGGTGCCACGCGGATTTTCAGGTTGGGAGTTGTTGAGGTTTCATGGGAGGCTATTGACTCGGGAGCTTCCATTATCCCCTTGTCTCCATGCTCATACATAGAGTATCAAGAAAGGAACAAAGGTGATTACATGTAGACATATATGTCACCCGTGTCTAGATAGTTTCCAATGTCCCGGCCCTCACATATACATGGCAACGGGACCGACCCCCGCGACTGATCTTTTATAGAAGATTGAGTAGGATAACTGAGTAAAGAGAGATCTAGAGCATATGTCAAAATGATTTGTGAAGAAAAAAGAAATACTACTTTCACCCGTTGCTTAGGGGACGCTCCGGGAATTATTTAGATATGGATACTGATGGGTCTTGATTATCTCTCTCCTTGTATCTAATATTCCCTGGTTATATATAAATCCCCTGTCTGAGCATCGCATATAGTATTCCCTCTCCACGCATATTGACGCCACCGGTTTCCTAAACAACCGGCGCATTACCCTCTCTATCTCACGTGATCTATGTTCCCTTGTGTTCTCCGGGACCATGAATATTGGTGGCCAAAATCATTATCAGCGAACATTCGAGCTTTGTGGGAACGCAACCTCAAGCACTGAATACTACACAATGATAAGAAGCTGTAGCACTGATTCCCAGGCAGTGGTCCATGGTCTGTAATGAGAAGTGGTCTACAAAGAAGAAACGAACTATCAAGCAATTGCAATCAAACAATCAACCGCCCCCGGGTTATGTGGTCTCTACACATCAAATGTCACCTCGAGAGCGCTACTTTTGGGCGTTGGCCTTGGTGGGTGGTTTGTATGGTTCCTACTTCTGTGTCCACCTACCTATAGTAACGGGCAATATTATACTCAGATTTTAAATGCGTATTGTGATTACACCGATCGACGCTTTTCTTGGCGCCCCCCTTCACAGTTTCGTTTACCTAACAATAAGCACTCAGTAGCGCCGGGGCTTCTCTCATGACTCTTCGCTATCAAAGCCGGGAAGGCGTGCACCATGTACCAGATTTTCATTACGGGTTAGTAAAGATATGAATTAAGACCATTGATGTAATCAATCTCGGGCAAGTAGAACCTACTGATTGCGGTGGGGATAATGGCACTTGTTGTTGTTTGAATCGACTTCTCTGATCCCGATCCTGATTCCGATGAGCGACCTGCACACAGTGAAGTGCCTGTATCGTGGGGTGCGTTTCCTCTTACAGATAGGTAATAGTCAACCTCATACTTCTCTACTAAGGCTGCGGTGCCAGGAAGTAGGAGATGGGCGTGACTGGAGAAATAACGCTACTCGATAAGATGTCAGTAGAGTTAGGAAGGACAGCGGGGGGTGGCATACACTGCATTCGGGGGGGCAGGAAGACGTAATATCTACCAGCCCCAAACATACACCCCAATAGATTTCCAAAGCACTGACAACACTGAAGGTCCGGCTCATGGCAAGTGTTATGTGATGTACGTCCTCGAGGACGGGCGGGTTGAAGTCTGCGACTAGTTATGAAAGAAAAAAACACTCTGGACCTTCCTTTCTCCACTTATCAATGTGCCTCCACTTCGGATCCACTAATTCAATCAAAGATTGAGAGAGAGGGAAAGAAGGAGACTGCATAAACGTCATCCTCACCACAGTAGCTACTTAGCTTACTCCCGTGACCCTACGAAAGGGTTGTTATGGCTTTCTCCCGCCCACAATTACGCGACTAATTGTTCCACTACCACCACCTTCATAGCTTCTTTTCTGTCTAAAAACCTCTTCGCCGCGTACGAGGGAATCTCCGATGGCTGGACAGAATATCGAACGTACTCCCCACAGACAAAGATCCAACAACAGATAGATCCAGCTTCTCTCGAGCTCCAGTCGAGCGGGGATGTGACGGCTGCTCAAGTAGATATGTATGGCTTTGGAAACTCTAATGCTCCTCGTTATAGGGCCTACATACCTGGGAACCACTACACCTTCTTCCGTTGCCCCCCGCTCACTCGGTGTCGCACCTCTTGAGCAACCCTTTAACAGTGCCACCTCTCACTCAATTTTGGCGTGAAGATACAGGCTAGATGATACGAGAGCTGTTGATGGAGGGTGACAAGCGTGAATCTCGATGGATGGAGGTTGCGTTTTTCCCTATCGGAATTAAGGGTGCCAATGTAGGTGAAATTGGTATGGGACGCCAATCTACCGACGTGCAGACGTACTGTGTGTCCTGTTGGTCGAGTGCGCTGTAGGTAGGGCTTGTGATAGGGGATGCCGATATGACCTAGATGGTCTAGGGATAGGATGGAATACCTCGCTAGGTTCTGTTACTGGGGATAAGTATACCAGAGATCCAACTATATGACGATGAAAGTGTTTATCCCTTCAATTATTTAATTGAATCGATATTCATTACCTATACACACCCGGTCGTAGATCTAGAGGATGATACTGATGTAGGGTCGAGCTAACTCGAGCTAGGTGGTATTGGAATACGATAGTGATGAGGATGATGATTTTGGCTATTGACAGAACCATGAAAGCATGATTTCTGTACTATAGATATAAACCGGGGAGATATATGTGAGCCAATCTGGCTGGCCGTAGCGGCGCTGTATGATGTGTGCCGTAGACATCATACTAAAAGACTAATATTCCAAGAGGACGTTCGAGCTTTATGGGGCGTATAAGATAGGAGCCAAATGTGCTCAAAAAGAATACTGATCACCTTACCCCGCCGCGAACGTATACGGGTGTGCGAAGTATTGGTGAGAGAAGGTGGTACATATCCCCAAAATGCGTACGAGACAGGTAGAGACGTCGGGTGTCAGCTTACAAGGGCAATTGTATGTTGTAGTCGAAAAAGAATAAGGCATACTGTATCTATTCCCAGGCATGTGTCGTCACAACAGAACAATCAAATTACATATCTTTTGTCGGAGAATAGAATTCTCTAATACTGTCAATCTAGGGCGAATACCGACACAACAGGCTGCTCAGTCTCACTTGCGAGATTTCTGATCTCGAGCGCAGCTTTCCGATCTC
The DNA here is from genome assembly GCA_024713855.1 of Morchella sp. 2016-41. NCBI lineage: Eukaryota > Fungi > Ascomycota > Pezizomycetes > Pezizales > Morchellaceae > Morchella > Morchella sp. 2016-41. Next base: position 1,835,743 of record JAMGZD010000002.1, on the reverse strand, counting down.
GATTAATATTTCACTGCCTAAATTATGCGATAGTACTCCCGGCACGTTATCAAATGTTCTCGTTTCGCTGAGTTCCGGATGCATTCCTTGCCTTGAATATGCTGAGCGCAGGCAGCTTTACCGCTGGTTGCGGGTGTTGTCTCCCGTGAAGAATTAGATATTCAAGAATATTCTCGCTTGTGGAGAGGCAAACTTTCATGCTCATGAGAAATTGGCTGCATGCATGATCAAAATTACTACTAATGGACGCTTCTGGGGCTGGTCTATAGCGGAATTCTACTGTTCATGTGGCCTGTGGCTTGTGATGTATGGCAAGCCACATACTCAACTCATATCGTGGACAACGAATCGTTTGCCAACTGGTTCTTTCGATTTCTTCTATTATTGTATTAATCTATGGAGCGGTAAATGTGTCAGAGTGATTTTACCACCGGTAGTATAAGCGTTGAAGTTCAGCCCTTGTGCCAGTATCAACACTGAGTTTCAGTCTTTATACTGCACTATACTACATAAGCAAATGTTCAAAAAACTTATGAAAAGTTCCCACTGGTGTGAAATTCCCCACCGGTGGACAACGCCCATATATAGTGGCATTATATGGTCCCTTCTGGCCATATATTAGCATTCTATGGCCCCTTTTGGCCAAAAGGTCTGTGCTTTTATCATAAAGGTTTGTATTATTTTCACCACCGGTGAAAAAATAATTTACTACCGTTAGCAAAATTACTTTTGACACATTTACTGCGCCATATTAATCATCATCATGCACTATATCAAGCTCTCGTTGTTAACCTTATCCAAGATCTCATGGATCCCATAGTAGGGTGGGGGTTGTCGGACTTACGACCTAGACCGTGCACGAATTAGCATTGATTTTTACGGAACAGAGCCAATCAAGAATTCCTAAGAATTACCACACTAGAGTACTCTAGTGAAGGCTGAAAAATAGAGGTCGCAAGATCTTACCATGTAATACTCCGTTCCAGCGAAGTTAAAGCCAACCTTAGCCAATGAAGGCTGAGACACACAGCCTGATGTAGAATTTAAGTAGTCACCTAACACCGATCCACCGCAAAGGAACCTGATGATAAAGCTTGCTTCTAGCACTGTAGAGTATGTACCCCATTCAACCTAAGCTGCATCTTAAATAAAACCTTCATTGGAAGCCATCACTTACTTAACACAGAAAATAGCGTAAACTTGCCCTAGACTGCCTTACAACCCTCAGCAGAGATCTCTCTTCCAAAAAATGTATGCTGTAGTGAGACCTGGTTGGTGCCCATATTAAAAATGTCACTTTTCAACCTGGCCCTCAATCACTAATTATGATAGATATTATCTGAGAACTGGAAGACCATATATTTTGTATATAAATAATCACTTTATCAGCTGAAAATTATAATATTACATTCCTAGCATGAGCTGTGATGATTTTATTGTGTCAAGTTGCCGAAAACGTGCCAAGACCACATTTTTGTATGGGATGCAACCAAATCTCCAGATTGCTCTACTTCTAGCTCCTGTATTTTGTTCCACATCTGAGTTGAGATAGTGCCCTTTTGGATATATTAAACTTAATAGCCAAAATTTCATCCCTAAAGCCTTATTCATTGTTGATGCCAATTATGTTGTAGGTGGTGGTTGCGTTTGGGACAAGTTTTGGTGTCAAATGGCTGACTTCCCACGAAGTTTGGTAGGGTGCTGTACATAGCTGAAGCACCGAACGACGACTCAACCACACGAATTAGTTATCAACCACATCAACCACACTAAGCCTAATTGGGTCTGGTTCGAGACAAGTACTTGATGATTGACCGGTCAATAGTTGTACCGTGAGCTTATTATTTCTACTAGATCATTTATGGCGCGCGCGTGAGATCAAAATCAAAACCAAACTAGACCCGTAGTGTGTTGCCCGTCATAACTATGCTAACAGGAGATCTTGGCGCCGAACAATTGAACTCGAGTGATATCGTACGGCTGCCACCGGATTGCCAAGGCTCTCTGTGTTTCGAATAATGTCACGTAATATATGCTGCTGGGTTCTAATTCTAAGGGGGGAGCGGGGGAAGCTATATCCACGGCAGGGTATAGCTTGGTCGGTAACATCAAATGACTTTTCATAACATTGCGAATGGGTTTGGCTACGGCCGGGAGTGATAGTTGTTTCATCTTTCCCTGACGAGCCTCGGCCCGGGGGTTTGGATCCCCGAGAGATTATGGTAGATCACTCATGAAGTATTGAAGATGGCTAAATTTTGTTGATTGTGGTTGATATCGTGTTAATTCTGATGACTGTACCTCGTTTCTTCTGTTTCCCTTGATCGAGAATCGGGAAACACTTGAAGCGGAAACAAATCGGCGATATCATAAACACATATGAGAACATTCGAATGCAAAACTACTCCATAGTACTCGAATCCCGACTTTTATCCTCGCGGAGGTCAACGGCGCTACAGAATATCTACACCAAGCATTGGCCAGAAATTGACCTAGCTCGAACGATCGCCAAAGATTTGTGCCCATCAGCCACAATTTGGTCTTCTCGAAGAGATCACAGCATGTCTAAAGTATATCGTCTTCCTCATCATCACCAGGAACGTATTCTATTAGTTGCTTACTATTTCTAATATTGATTGCATATCATTACACAAGTAAACAAAGATTTACTCCCGAGATAGAAGGGAAGTGGCATTGAAAGGCATGAAGCTATTGCAATAGAGATGTAAAAGAGCAAACACTGACAGAACTACAGCTGTATTCCTATATATATTAAGGTCGAATTTCCCTGATAGCTTTATATTTTATCATAAACTACACTTACATACTATACTAAAGCTACTGATTGAATGACTTAGAGGGCATACCAGAATTCCTAAACCACAGATTACCAATAAGGTTAGATAGAAACGAGGTTTGGTGCGTACTTGTGCAGCTACTCGGCAAAAGTGTTCGTGACTCCGATGTCGGAATGAGATTTTTCCATATATATATGTAACCGCGGCGGACCATCAAAGCCCACTCAGGAGAAAACTTCCCCACTGACTGGCGCCCAGAATTAATGAATAGTAAGATCAATGACCTAACATCTTCTATATATAGTCACGAACTAGTATGTTATATTGTCGTTGTCTTGAAAAACTCAAAATTAATAACATCAATCTCAGGGTTTGCCACACGGCGTACTGACGTTAAAACTCAATCACAAACACCTTTGCTGAGCGGCTGTATGTTTGGATGACCCAATAATCTAGAATGACAACAGTAATGTAAGAAATTACTACCGCAGTACCGCCTGTACCTCCATTTCCTCACTTGGGCGACCAGAGGCCGCACTCCGCTTGTATTCAATATAAACTACACTGCAGTATTGTGGGTTTCCACGTAAGCCAACAATCACGTTGTAACTAAAATTGTTATGGGAATGCAATTTCAAATATCTGTTTCACTATAGCCACAAGGAGATGGAACAAAAGAAGCTTAGATATAAATTCTCCGGTAGTGATAGTACATAGGTTCAAAATATCAGTTCGAGAGTATGACCTTGAAATTTTGAATTTTTTCAGGCGTTTTGTATGGTTACTACCCTCATGTGCAATACAGTACTAAGATATACGCACTCGTACTCGCCGTTCTGATCCCAATCAACCAGTCCGGGCAGCTCCCGTGGCAACCCACCTAACCCTATCCTTTTGTGTTACCCTCTAGCGAGCCTTTTTATCTTGTTCACTTTGGCAGTGTTCCAGACTTGACAGTCAGTCTTACGCTATTCCCACAGTTTGCATAGACCTGTTATTGTGGAAACCAGGCATGAACGAAGGAGATTAATTGGTAAATAGTCCCGGAATAAATAACGGTCTGATGAATAAAACAGCACGCAGAGACTCATGGAAGATAATTAGTAGTTTGGTCTCATAATCTAAACCCCAGAGAACGATTCCCGGGCCCGCGCGCATGTCAGGCACTGTTGGAACTATGGCCCGAGCCAAGGAGCAAAGTCCTAATACCCATATGAGTGTCATTATATATGTCAATATCTGGCCATATATGGACTGTTCTAGGCACAATATTATTGTATAAATAAGGGCCTTATATGCCCCCTGTATAACAGGTATGAGAGGTCAATCAAGAAAAGTCAAGCTTCCACATTTATTATTAATTATTATTCTTTATTCTATATATTCCATCAGATACTGAGATGCAGCGAGTGAGCTCTCATGACGGTTGCGCTTCTGTTTTTACTTCTTGTTCACATGACGGGTGCGCTTAGGTTGTAGTATAGGGCGGTCATCTTGAGTCCTTGCGCCTCGGTAGTCTTTGAGAATTACATTTGTGCATCTGTCGGATGCCTCTTCCCTCTTGATTAAGGAGAACTGAAACGCGGATAATCATATCGTCCGTCCCCACGCGCAGGTCTTTTTCAACCAGAGCTCACGATCAGAAGAACACCCCATCCGACGCTTTAGAGCAACGGTAGCACTACCCAACCCCCAACCGAGGGGTTGTATGTTCGAACTATATTAACCTTCATCCTCTGCCCACCTAACCTCTTCTTATGTGGAGCATGGTGCTCTCCATTTGGCTTGTGGTCGCTGTGATGACCACTGGATTATTTAGGGCATTGGATGAGGGCGATGGTCTTGATGCCTCTGGATGGTCTTCAGTACAGTGGTGTACATGTAGGTAGTCTGGGAGGGTATCTCTAATGAGCTCAACATAATCCCCTTCCGGGCATGATTGGACGGGCGTTGAATGAGACTGAGCCTTGAGTCAAGCCCACTCAACCTGAAACGCCGGATTTTAAACCTAGAAGAGATTGGTAGAAATTCCTTATCAGGCACTGATTGATCGGTTAATATATCTTTACTTCCACCCTTTCTTCGGAGTCATGGATCATCACTCGGCCCTTGGTCTACCCAGTAATTAAGTCTAACATACTTTTTTTTCAATGATTAGTCGCGATCGAGAGTAGCAGCATAGACTACTACCTGTATGTAATTAATGAGTTAAGCAAAAAAAGATCGAGAGTAGCAGGGGTAGTTTGGTAAGCACTAACATCATATTACTGACTGTTTGACCTACTCCATGTAAGTACAAGTATGCACGCTTTCACAACACCGTACATGTGCAGCTGCTCCTCCTGTGTCGCCGGCAGGGCCTAGCTAGGCCTACTAGACACTGTCTATGTTACCCCGTACAGGCCCAGAGGAATCTTGTAGGTTGAACAGGGATATATATGTATGCACCTTAATTAATGTAAATACCACGCCGTATATATATATAGGGTCAAGTAAGTTTATACTGACTACATACAAGTGACTACATACACTTATTTCGACGGCTCTCCTTCATTTGATTCTAACTACATGTATTTCTTTGTGGGGTGAGAGAGCGCTCTGGTTGGGTGGATATACATACCTTAAGGGTTAGGGTTTCTGGCTATTGCGCAGGTCCTTGATAAAAGGAAACTTACTCCGATGCGGGGAATCGAACCCCGATCTGTTCGGATCATTTGTTCTCTGATTAGAAGAACTTGAAAGCGAGCGATGCTAACCGTTACACCACATCCGATTACACTGGATTAGGTGAGAGCTTGTCAATCCCAGATCTCAGATAGCTCCGATGCGCTCTAGTGTCTTTAGGATCGATTAGGATCTGATATCGTTGTAATTGGTAGCTTATACTATATAGCTATTCTAAAAGTGTTCATGATTCAGATTTCGGAGTGACACATTTCACTATATAATCTATATAATCGTGGTGGACCATCAACGAAAAACACCCTCAGGGGTTTTCAAGTGACCAATGGCACCCGAAATCAATGAAGAATGTGATCGATGGCCCACCTTCTTTATCTACAGTCATGACCTATATAATATATTTTCGTTGTTTTGAATTTTAACATTAAAGGTAACATCAACATTACGGCTGCGCCACACTGCGCACTGACATTAAAACCAAATCACAAACACTTTTGCAGAGTGGCTGTACATAGTGGCCCTCGATTTTGACACACGGTGATTACCATATCTTGCAGCGTGGAGTGGAGGTAAAAAAGGCAAGAATCATGGTGGTCCCACCAGTGGCCGCAAAGTGCATATTTTAATATCGATCTGTGCCAGGGCTACTTGTACCAAGTCCTGTATGTAGCCATCCCGAGCTCTGTACTAGTCGGGAGTCTTCCGCCTTTCCATTCTGTAATAATAAGTTAACCAGGTTAAGATCCTTGCCGCCGTGCCGCAGGTTTTAAGTCTACATGTGTGTACTCGTAGTTTTTTGGCGTTTCCGGACGCAACTGCTATTGCATACACAGAAAAACTCGGCCAAGGCTATCTTTTGTATGGCATGCAATAGCAGTTGCGTCCGGAAACGCCAGAAAACTACGAGTAGATACAGATATTTCTATAATGTAATATGTTTAGGCTGGATCATTACATGCATACTCAGAGATGAGTAGGTGACGAAACCACGATATGGGACTTACCTATCATAAATCGACTATATCTGCGGTACTTGTCTCTATTTGTGCGAGGGTTCGAAGTTGCGCAGGTGGGTCTGGAGATTATGAATAGGAGGGTCCCGTGAGAAACTCGGGCTGTTATAAACTGCTGTTTTTAGCTGAAAACTGTCATAAACTCAGACTTAATCTTCCCCCTAAATTCCAATTTTCGTCCCAAAGTGGCTGTTGAGTTTATGACAGTGACACCCAGGTTTTCGATAGCCAGACTTTGATCAGTTGAAGACTGTCTGTAATAGGCTCAGTTTCAAACTCCCGAGTTTATCACGGGGCCCTAGTCTAGTAGTAGTATTGAACCAGCCCGCCTCCAATCATACCACAGAGATAGCATTGCCCACATTTCCAGAAACCTGTTCTACCTTAAACCCTAACCCACATGCATAAAGGGTGGGCTGCCTGAACCGCCTGTGTCACATATCAATAGCATTTATTGAGCTGCCCACCGCAGCGTACAGCACCGATGGCCATCTTATATTTATTACCCTTTTGACAGCAATCCGCGGCCAGCCCACCTCTTATCAAGTTACCAGCCGCAGACTTCGAAAACCGCCAAAATGAGCAGTTCATTGGCAGGATCCGGCCTGCCGTCTGAGACGACTCAGGAAGATGGAGCTGCCTGGAGTGGCAGATACGGTAACAATCGGACCCAATGGAAACCCTCCGCCCCGCGTGACAGTGTCTATCTCTCGGAGTGGGCCTCACGGATGGGGCAAGCGCGCGCCAACGCCAATGCTGCTAATCAGCATGAACAATCGTGCCCTAGGTATGTCCCGCCGCACGCCAGGGACAATGGTTCCTCGGGGTACGGGGCTTATCGGAGCATTGGGGAGGAGAGAATGGGCGCATACAAGCCCCCGTGGCAGAGGTCCGTACGTGCTGGGTCTGTGCCTGGATGGGGGGAAGGCGCTGGCAGCGAGTGGAGGAATAGGGCGGAGAGACCGGATCGTCTCGAACGCCGCTCTCACGCAATCGCAATCGTAGATCCAGTCGACACTCACTGTCCGATATCTGTTCCTCCTCAATCAGAACCTCATTCCCCCTCCTCCTCCTCTGTGGCCGGCTCGCCTCGACCAGCTCCTGGGCCCTCCTCCACAATTCCAAGCTCACCTCCGGCCCCACCGCGTCTCGGCCCAGCTTCATCGTCTGTTTCTCCTCCTCCTCCTCCTCCTCCCCCCTCTCCGCCCCGCCCTACCCTAGTCACACTATCAGGTCTTCGTTCTTCCCCCGCTGTGGCGGCCCTTACTCAAGCCAGTCCTGGCCCAGTCTCAATATCATCTGCTGTCCCTTCCTCCTCCAGAGCTGCTCCTCTTCAGCCGGTCCTTCGACCACCCCCCATCGTGGGGAGCTTGCCTCAACCAATCCCTCAATCTTCCCTCCCCACAGCAACCTCACCTCAACCGCGGCCCAGCCCACTCTCATTATTAGTTCGTTCTTCACCATCTGCTGTGACGGTCTCTCCTAATCCTAGTCCCGCCCTAGTCGCACCCGCAAGTCCTGACCCGTCGCCGCCTTTGGCAGCTACTCCGCAACCCCACCTCCGCCCAGCAGTAGTATCTGATTATCGTTCTTCTCCAGCAGTTGCTGTCTCTCCTCAATCTCATTCTAGATCTCGTCCAGTCTTGAATCTCCGTCCTTCCCAAGCGGTGGCTGGCTCTGCTCCTCAATCCCGCCCTCGCCCAGAAGTAGTAGCAGATCCTCTTCCACTACCCAATGTAGCTGCCGCACCACCACCCCCTCGCCAGTTATTGGTTCTATATTCTACCCCTGCTGCTGCTGCCGCTCCTCTGCCCCTCCCTCACACGACCGTACCAGGAAATTCTCATTCCTCTCCAGCTGTGCCCGCTCCTTCTCGGCCCCTCCCCCGCTCAGCGCCATCAGCAAATCGCACCCGGTTGCGAGGCGTGGCAGTTGCTCCTCCCTCTTCTCCCCGCCCCTCCCGGTTTGGATATGCGATAATGCCTTCGAATACTCCGCAACGTCACCACCACCCCGGCCGGTCAAGAAATCCTCTCCAGTCACCCGCTGTGGCTGCCCCTCCTCAGCCCGATAGAGGCAGTAGAAACAGCGCAAGCAGCGGCCCCACCCCTCCCGCCACAGCCACCGCACCCCCAACGCCCGCCGCAACAGGAGAGCCAGCTTCTTCCGTCGGCTTCTTACCCACCGGCGTCCTCCGCAGCTTTCTCTACGCCTTTACAGGCATTGGCAGGCCTGCTGTGGCGGTGGAGGCTCAGCCACCCGCACGCACGCCCTCACCGAATATGCCCTCGCCGGATATGCCCCCACCGATGCCCTCATCCCCATCCCCGGCCATGCGTGGCATGGAGGAGCGCAGGCGCCTATTGGGGGAGGCGGCCTCACTGATGGAGCTTTGCACGAACCCGGACATCGAGCAGGATGAGCATGAGCGGACGCAGCTGCTTGATATTGCTAGGGAGACGCTTTTTCAGTCGATGCGGCTGCCAGAGGAGGAGGTTGGGGATACGGTCCAGGGTAATGCGGAGAACCAGGCGGCGGGGGAGTGTGTGGTGTGTTGCGACGAGATGGCGGATACGGTGTTGGTGCCGTGTGGCCACTTGGCTATGTGTTCTGTGAGTATCCATCCTAATATAATGATCCGGGTTTCGGGGGGGCGCTGACTGGTGAACAGGGGTGCTGTGATGCAATGGGGATAAATGAGAGAGGCGCGAGGAGGGGTGTGCATGCAGTGCGGTGTCCTATATGCAGAACGGATGTGGAATATCGGGTAGGTGTTCATGTCCAATGTGTGAGATGTGCGTTGAAGAACACAGCTGACGGGGTGGCGAATGATGTAGATCAAGATATTCAAGGCTTAAATGGTGTTTGTGCGGATCAAATTGAAGATTGTTATTTTGTGTTATTGTTCGTGCGGGTACTGGGCGGGCTTGAGGAGAGATCCCTTGATGTATGGCGTTAATTTGGTGTCTTTATTACATACAATTAAAGTAGTATCAAGCATTGGAATACACTTTCTTTGCTATATGTACACATGCTCGTTATTCCGGTTTACATAAGTCATGCACATGTATAATACATAAGTACATGCAGTCACCCCCTACATAATCGATTGATATACTCCGCCATATGACGTCAGGCAGGTTAATACTTTATACCTTGCGCAAGAACTACATGTACTACATGTATGTACCAGTAGTTATTTAGTGAATAAAGAGAGAATATATGACATTTGGTATATTGTGTACCAACCAACCCCTTGCCTTTACAACAGCCTCTCTCCTCCCAGGCACACTTTCAATCAGCCCACCAAATAAATCAGGTGCCATCTCTAACAGTAGTTATTTTGGGTCTGCCGGTTCTGGTTGTGGATTTAACCTGGCCAGTCTTCTCATACCTTGCCCAGGCACTGGCAAGGGTTGACTGCGGTATACCAGTGAGCTCAGTAATTGCTGAGTAAGTGGTCCCAACACGCCTCATTCCGATTGCTTGCCACAGGAGAGGTTCCGGCCACTCCCTCCTATCTGTTTGGCGGGGTACTCTGTCGTTGGTAGTGTGGGGTGGTGCCATCGGGGGTTGTGAAAGATTTTGGCGGTGTTGCACCGGTTGCGATGTTGCGCGCACTATCGATGATTTACGTCGCGCTGTACATATGTACATTGCTAAGGGTTAGGGTTGCTGGCTATTCCACTGGTCATTTGATCGATCGTTGATTACAGGTCATCATTGAAACAAAATCTACTCCGGTGCAGGGAATCGAAGGCGAGCGATGCTAACCGTTACACCACATCGGATTACACGAGAGTTGGTCTATCATGTCCAGATCTCAGATGGCTTCCATGCGCTCTAGTCTTTAGAATATTGTGCATGTGCATTAGTCAGCAACGTGGCCACAGGGAGACATTGCTGGGAGACATTGCTGAGAGTGGCCAGAAGGATACGCGATCGGAGAGGAGGACAAGTAAAGCTCGGCATATATTGATGCCATCGTGTCGTTAGTAGAGAGAGCGAGGGTATAATGAGAAGGAGACTTCTCCTCGAGCTCCTGGGATCATCATCATCAGTAGTAAAGTACTAGTATCTAATCATCTGATAACTGAGAGAGTTGTATTATTACACATAACACTGGCAATCGTACTTTGCAGCCTGGAGTGGAAGGAAATCTTTCTTATCAAATAAAAGATCTCTCGCACCAATTCAATTTCTCAAATACGGTGGACAGCATCCACAGACGAAGGGATAGCTCGAGTTCAGAATTAAAATCATGGGACTGCGCCCAAACCACACCAGGGTACCGACTTTCTGCAGCTCTGCCCTTCCACCACAATAGTATAAGCTATAGAGTCACGGCGTACATATCTTTGTCATCTTCGGAATTGGTGTGTGCTGAAAGTTTAGATTCTTGACTACAGGTACAGACACCACTGATTTGTTTTTGAATACAAATGCCGGTATAGATTCTCCTAGCTATTGACACATTATCAAGTAGTCTTGTTGGAATATATGGAAACCTTTAGGCCTTTGGAGAACTATACATCTCGGCGCGCTGACAATCTTCCTAGCGATATAGAGTCCTCCTCCCAGCCCGTCTAGCTCGTCCCCGGGGAGCAGCGCAACGTCTCGAATTGTGTTCTCCTGAGTGTGCCCAGTATCACTAAATCGTGCTTCTCAAAACCGGGGAACCTCCCGCGAGAATCGGTGGCGTCATGTGGCCATGTCGGATTGCAGCTAACGTTATGCAGCTGCAACAATTGCTGCATGCAGATGCGTGCATAACTGACGACCGAGACCGAGTGATGGCTGCCTGAAAAGCACTACATGCGCGATCGCCCTGTGTGCGGTAGCAAGGAAAAGGGCAGTAGAGTATATACATGTATGTATATCCAGCGGCTAGACGGGGGGCTAGCCGCGGGGGGGTCTAAATACATGTAAGTAATGAGTACGTCTGGGATACACATTGAGCAGTACACCTCATACATGTACCCACCATCATTCTGTTTGTCATGTCGGTATGTCATGAGTGCCATTTGACGGCAGAACACGTGTAGTGGTTGTAGGTACATGGAGGACTTGATCTCCTCAGCTTGTACAATAACAAGTTTTGAGACGGACAAGCCAATTGGCCAGACACACTCAGTGTGATAGTCTCCTCCATCAGCCTCACGCGTACATGTAGAGTAGAGTAGGTAGTAGGTACATACTCTGCAGACTGATATGTCCACAACCCCCTCTCATGTACTCTACCTACACCCACCACCAGGCCCTGCAGGTACCCGCCCCCGCCCAGGGCATCCAACCCCACCGCCACCTGCACAATTGATGTCTGATATCGATGTCTGCTGCACAGTTGGTGTCTGCTGCGGTACTGCGCACAAGGGTTAGGGCTCTGTCTTTAGGCCACCAATCAACAGCCCCTATATCTGCTGCAGCTAGGCGCCGGCGTCTGTTGCGTTGAGTCTGACTGACATCAGACATCAGCTCATCAGCTCCTCAGCGTCCACGTCGCGCACACACACACAGATACAGATACAGATACAGATACACATACACCACACACACACCCTCCCTCTCCCTCTCTCTCTCTCACTCAGGCAGACAGCTATATAACACCCACGCTGTCCTCACCAGTGCCCGTTCCCTCGATCAGCCCCTCGATCAGCTCCTCTCGCGTCAGCTGGGTCGGCCATGCTGGTCTACTTGTCCTGAACACGCGCATACATCCCATATATACATATACATATACATAAACATACACATACACATACACATACACATATACACGTGTTATACAAGTATCCATCTGCATATATTATATACTCCCTCTCTCTACGCTTCTCCACCCGTGGCCATTGATCGAGCTAGCCAGCTATATACATATATATATATACAGAGCCTTGAGTCTGGCCGTGACACGTCGCCGCCTTGGTGCACGAGATGGCCAGCAACATGAAGAGAGGAGGGAGCGGCGCGAGCGACAGCACGGACTACAGGCGGTACCCAGCTGCGGCTGCGGCGGCCCGGGGGTCGGGTGTGGATCGGCATCTGCTGCGGATGTACTACAGGGCGAGCGAGGGAGAGGGGGAGCGGGAGGGCGCTGTGGCGGGCAGCACGCGCTCCAGGCGGCACCCGGCTGTGAGGGGTCACGGATCGGGCCTCGATGCGGGTTTGATGAAGGCCTACTACAGGGCAACGGGGCAAGAAATGGAGGAGGAGGAGGAGGCGGAGGAGGAGGAGGAGGAGGAGGAGGCGGAGGACGAGGAGGAGGACGAGGACGAGGACGAGGACGAAGAGAGCGACAACGACGACCCGTCCCCCTGGGGCCGCCGCTCCCGCGGCGTCCGTCTCACAGCCAGGTTCTCCCGGCAAGATGACCCAGCCGTCTACCGCCCCCCCGCAACACAGGGTCCCCCCAGCCATAGAACGAGCACCCCCGAGCAGGCCCCCCCTCCGCCGCGCACCCCCGCCTCCACCACCGCAACCACAACCACCAAGAAGGAGCGTGCGACCAGGAAGGCCCCCTCCTACATGCCGCAGTGGCGCTGCGACGTCTGCGACGACGAGATGTCCGTCTTTCTGCGCGACGAGCACTGCCGCACCAAGGCGCACCAACGCCTCGCGCGGCGCGCGGGTGGCAGCGGGGAGCCGTCTGTCGCCTCGGCTTCCGAGCGCGGCGGCGGCGACGGCAGTGTCTATGCCGAGTCGGAATACGAGCCCTCGACCCGCACCCGTCCGAGCCAGCCCGGGTACAGGATGCGGGCCACGTTCTACTGCCCGCCCTGCGCGGAGGAGTTTCCGCTGCGCGCCGAGGTGCTGCACGGCGAGCAGAGCCCGACGCACATGTGCATGTGCTGCGTCAGGAGGATCCACACCGCGGGGAGAGGCGTGCATGAGCGGGGGGGGGGGCACCAGCAGATGGCGCGGCTACGGCTGGCGGCCGATGGTGGCGGTGGTGGTGGTGATCATTATGATGTTGCGGGGGAGAGCGGGCTCTCGGACGGACGGACGCCGTGGCAGGGGTATCGGGTGAGGGACACCTTCTACTGCACGCTGTGCGCGGGGGAGTTTCCGCGGAGCGCCGAGGCGCTGCATGGTGAGGACAGTCCGACGCACATGTGCCTGTACTGCGTGGGGAGGATGCACAGCGCGGGGAGGGCGGTGCATGAGAGGGGGGGTGAACACCAGCAGATGGCGGCACTGGCGGTGAATGATGATCGGGGCGGGTGGGGGCGTCGGGCGGACGAGGTTGGGGCGGAGGAGCAGGGAGGAGGGGCAAAGTCAGTATTGCCGGGGCAGTCTCAACCGATAAAGAGACGATGGCGGCGGAGTGCGGCGGAGATGGAGTCGCTGGTGGATGAGGGCGACGTGAGAGGGGCTGTGGCTGTGGCCGGGGCGGAGGCGGAGGCGGAGGAGGTGGTGGTGCGCGAGACCGAGACAATGGACACACGCAGCCAGACGTCCCGCCAAAAGAACCTCGAAGGAGACACCGCAGGAGACGAGCAGCAGGAAGCAAGGAAACAGGCGCGCAAGGAAAGGAAGCTGAAGCGGAAAGCTGAGCAGCGGGCGGAGCAGGCGGCGGGCGGCCAGAAGCCCGTGTGGTCGTGCGATGTGTGCAAGGAGCCACTTCTGGGCGAGCAGTTGACGAGCCATAAGGCGTGGCATTGTCAGAGTGGCACCGGTTCGGGAGGAGCGGTGGCGGCGGAGAAGACAGCGCAGGGGCCAAACGGAGCGCTATCGCCGCCATCGCCGACGCCGCTGCCGACGCTACACAAGGTCGCACGTTCACCAGCACAGCCACAGCCACAGCCACAGGGCTCACCCATGCCTGCAACGGCCACACCGCCGACGAGGGTCATGCCCGCACCGCAGCCCGAAGTAGCGCCGCCAACGCCACCGTCGCCGCCGCCAACCGCCAAATTCTTCTGCGAACCTTGCAACAGACACATAAGCGTCGGCAACCGCATCGCGCACGATACGAGCCCTAAGCACGCCAAGAAGGCCGCGCAGTACGTGGTAGAGATGCGCGCCGCAGCGCAAGCGGCCCAGCCGCGGCCACCCCCGCCCGAGCCTTCTTCATCGACGGAAACCTTCTTCTGCGGGCCCTGCAACAGGAGTCTCGCGGTCGTTGGCCGCACCGGTCATTTCGCGGGTGCAACGCATATCAAGAAAGTCCAAGCCATCGCAGCCGCGAGGGAGGGGGAGCGGAGAGCAAAACAAGCCGCCGTAGCCGCCACCGCGGCCGCGAAGGAGAAGGACAGGAGGGCAAAGCAGGCCGCTGCCGCCACCGCGGCCGCAGAAGAGAACGAGAGGAGGGCTAGGCAGGCTGCCGCCGACACTGCTGCGGCCGCGCAGGCAAAGGAAAAGAAAGCAAAGCAGGCCGCCGCAGCCACCGCCGCTGCCGCGAAAGAGAAGGAGTGGAAGGCAAGACAGGCCGCCGCCGCCACCGTGGCCGCGAAGGAGAACGAGAGGAGAGCAAATCAGGCCGCCGCCGACACCGCCGCGGCCGCGAAGGAGAAGGAGAAGAAAGCAAAGCAGGCCACAGCGGCCGCAAAAGAGAAAGAGAGAAAAGCAACGCAGGCCGCACAAGAGAGTGAGACGAGAGTAAAGCAGGATAGCGCCGCCACACACAACCCGCCCGCGCCACCGTCAACGGCACCGAAGGAGTACTGCCACATCTGCCACAGGTACCAGTTCCCCGGCCGCATGGACGACCACTGCAACACCCCGGGACACAAGAAGAAGGCGGAGGCTGCTGCGGAGGCGGCTGCGGCTCTGGCTGCTTCGGGGCCGATGACAGGCGCGCAGCAGGGTAGCGTGTTGCCGACGGCGCAACGCGCGCGGCCGAGGTCGCCGCCGCCGTTGCCGGTGGGTACGGGCATGCAGGCGGAGATGTGTGTGCCGGTGGGGCTCGGGCCGGGGGGGGAGGGGGACAAGTGGGTGAAAATTACCGGGGAGCGGTTTTACTGCGAGGTGTGCGAGAGGGATAGGAGTATGCAAGGGCTGGAGGACCATGTGGGGAGTGCGCTGCATAGGCGGAAAGCGAGGGAGCGGGAGGAGGCGGAGGGGGGTGGGGGGACGGGGTGAACAATGGGAGGGGGTAGAAAGGTCGAGTTGGTGAAGGTAGTATCTGGCTCTGGAAAAAGTGGCGTCTGTGTTTTTTCTTTTCTTGGGGGGGCGGTGCTGGGTTTGATCGGGTGTCTTCTGCTGCTTCAATTTGTATCCTAGTAGTGTTTAAATTTCTGGAATCAATATCTCCCGCTCAAGCTTTCGGTAGTTGTCAGTTGTGTGTCGTTTCATATAAAACACACGAATTGGCATCTTACTCCTGCAGGGTTGCTTGTATATTCTGTATCTCAGGAATTTGGAATGTGCCATGCCATTCGAGGCCGGCAGAGATTCCGGCCGATGGATTGTCCTTCCCCTTACGGGCCTCCAAGGAAATGGACCGAAGAATTATATCTTGTGCCCACTGCTCGGGGACACAGCTCCCCGCCTTATCCCAGTCGCATAATCCCCTATTACCGAACAGCACCCGCCCATCTATTCGTGATGACAAAGCTCTCTGCCAGACATAAACAACATATCGCCTAGCCAGTACTGCTGTAGTGGGTGACCATGTGGGAATCCTGGGTAACGAACAGACATCGTCTTTTTGTTCTATGTTCTCTAACGGGCGGGGGACCGACTGGATGTTAGCAGTGCTAGTTAGATGTAAGTCTGATGATGTGCATTCGAGCTCCTTACAAACTAATATTCAACACATGCGGATCTTTCCAGCAGTCATCATCTCCTCCCCTCCCCTCTCTAATACAAGTCGCTTCTCTATGATCGGACACAATCCTTTCTTCTGGCACCGGAACCTTCGGCAGTGTGAGTTTGATTCTATCAGAAACATAAACAAAGAAGAAGAAAAAAAATAACAGCCAATCGGCGCTCTGAGCAGTATCATTACTCCGGGGTAGATTAGAAGAGGTGCCCTCATACTGACAAGAGCTCGGTGGAGGTATTTTGGTGGTTATGATTGATTAGAGTTGGGTAGACTAGAAGATGGACACAGCCGGATACAAGAATATATAACAATATATGCGGATACAAGGGTAAGAACATATTTGCTATCCTCCCCTGCTTTTGAAACCTCCCTGCTTGACCTCTGGCAAAGACTTCCGGATATCTTTTTTTTTTCACTCTATCATGATCACTTTTCTCCCAATAAACAGCTTTCTACAAGTGTTCTCCCCGATTCGCTCCTTCGATGCCAAGTACATACCTAGCCCCAACTCATAGAATTCCGATCGCGCTGTTCGTTTGGGCTCCAACCTTACGCATTTTCTGAAGTTTTCTGTGTGGGAGAAAGAACGAACTGCGTGTGGTTTGAACGCGTGACCTTGTAGAAAGAGATGTAGTGTAAAGCAAAGATTATACTATTGCCGTGAACATAAGAACATACAGGTGGGAGTTCGTCGCTCCTTATATCCATTGGCACTAAGCCTATTCTGAAACACTGTTCCTCCATGAGCCATTCCCTTATTCATACATACATAACCGATCTCGCAATGCCCAATTATAAGATTGTCCTATGAGGAAGCATAATAGGGTATGATATATATGCGTACATAACTTATGAGCAGAAATCACGGATACATTAAAACTAGCTCATGTCTGAGCTTATATGGGGCTCAAGGCTTATATCACACTTTTCAAAGTCCTAGTTTTAAAGCCACGGGTTATAAGAAAACCCAGTCCCGGGCGCGTTAAAGTAGAACGGAGGAGCTGAAAATACGTTTTATTCCGTTCAAAGGTTTGGGAACTCACCATTACTCAGATAGAACATCAGAGACATGAACAAGGAGAACTATATATCTTTGAATGAGTAGAGGTAATGTTCAATGTGATGCATCCGGATATAAAGCAGATGTAATTTTTATAAGCTACATAGCACTAATAATAATCGTAGCCTAGCCTATCCTTTTCTCTCTGCCTCGCAGCCTCTTGCACCGCTTCAAATTCTTCCTCTGCAGCCGCCTGCGCTATGCGGGCCTTCAGGTTCTCCGTCTTTGCCTTGATGTTGGAAGTGTCCGTCATCATGCGGCCCGTCTCAGGTGCAGTCGCCCCCGCTCCGTCGCTAACTCCGCTCTCTTTCTTCAACTGAGCCATAACCATGGCGTTGCGGGTTAAAGCCTCGACGTGTGCAAGCTCGATGCTCTTGAGTGCTGCACTTGCAGCCGCCTTCAGGACATCTAGTGCTTTGTTTCGTGTTGCTTCGGTCATGGAGCCCCATTGGGGGCGTTCGAAGAGATCAATCAGAAGATCTCTGTATTCTTGTACATGGTCTTTTCGGACTACGGGTGGGGCATTCGGTTTGGTTGGCATCCTGGTGGTGTTTCTGTTCTTATGGATGACTATTAGGGCGGACATAATAGGATGTTGCCGGTGCTTAAAACTTACCTTTTCAGCAGTGGTGGGTTCAAGTAGAATGGTATGTAGATATTCGAGATGTTGTCGTAGTCCTCAACATTATATTAATGCAATGTTGCCGAAGCGGGGTTGGAGGCCTAACACGCTGCTTTAATCGAGTACCAAAAGGGAAGGTCCAAGAATATATGCATCGTGGTTTCTATTTTATATTTTGTTTAATTCATCAAGGTGATTTCTATCGGCTGGAGTTGAGAAGAGAAAGTGTTCCAACAGCAAAATTGATATCCAGTATTTGGAGAAGTTCATGCAGACTTAGTATGCTCCTCAACTAGCCTTCAATTCCTCCATTTTTAAAGTCATGTAACTTATATTTCTAAGTACGAAATTGCACATGTGCTCTGGCCCAGTCGGTGACAGTTATTTTTGAGGGATGTCCTGGGGGGTGATTACCAGTAATAGGCAGTCGTGTCAGTGCTAGTATAAATGAGCCGTGACTTCTATCATACTATTTCTTTTCAAGCTTATCCACGAAGCTGGTTCACTGATGAAGTGCTGAGTATCACAGATAAAAATTACACGTACTCATATACTATTTTCCATTGACATTCTATGCCATATTGATTATCGGTGGTGGTATATTAGCAGTAGTACTAGTACCTAAACAACAATCTTGTGTCGGTTATTGTATTCCCCCAAAATTTCCGATGAATGGGGCACCAGCTCAGTAGATATCCGAGATATCAAGAACGACTACCAGATAGAATATCCACTCACTGGATGCCCAGCAGATAGGTTGAATGTGCGAATGGGACGGAACAGCAAGCATTGGTTGAGGACGGTCTGACTTATCATTATTGTCATAAAGAGTGAGAAAGGGGATCGAAGATAGGTAGGCTACTCTACTATTGTGCTCTACCAGCGCAAATAATGCATCCATCGATGCATTGATCCGTCACGGGCTCTATAAACTCGTCCAATTGACGGGTTGTCTAACGTCTTTACCAATGACTTATACCATTTTCGTAGCAGTAACTTATAACTTCCCATTACGTTGCACTGTTCTGCTGTAGCAACTTTGTCGACAGCTTTCTTGATGCATATGCCTTAACTACTCACAGCAGAAACAATATTGCCAACGAGTACGGCAACGAATATGTAGCCGCGCCGGTGTAGCTTTGAATATTACCTGCCGATGATATCAACAGCATATTAGCCTTCCACTCAATCACAGCAACGACTTTACTAATGCTTTAAGCAACGACATATCTGACAACTCTCTCAAAATGTTTTACATTAATGAATACAGTCACTGATACATTTACATACACCCTCACCAACAACATCACCTGAGTGCTGATTTGCTTTTCAACAGATTGAACGACTTTACCAACGACAATTCAGAGAATATTGCTGATACATTTTCTTTATGGCTCAATCATGTGAACGATTTTACAGAACACTTTACTGATACATTGCTTCTCCCATTGGATAGAGTGAATAACTCTACTGATGACAATTCAGATAATATCACTCATACATTTCCTTTACGGCTCGATTGTGTGAACGATTTCACAGAAAGCTTTACTGATATATTACCTAATGGACGTCTTCTATCTTTCTCGAAAATAAAACTCAGTAATCAATCAACATGTCTCAGAATGTTCAGCCCGATACCTTTATCGACAAGTTTCTAACAAAGACCTTTTGCATGCTTGTGTCTTTGCCATTGCGATTAGTTTTAGAATAATCTCTAACGTTTTCTCGTAGGAACAATATTCATCATCTATTTACCGACAAATTTGATGACACATTTTCCAACAAATCCCGCACCTGCTTTATTAAAACTCTTTGTAGCATACTTTTTAACGACCCTACACCTATAAACTCTTCCAGCCATTGTGTACCAATCCAGCATAGCGTGCAATATTAGCCGCATATAAACCTCCATACCTCCATTTACAGCTTGAGTATTGTCCATAATGATTCAACAACCAACACCTTCACATCTTGAACGGCGTCTCAGGAACTTGAACCACACTCCCTTGATTATTGGCATGCCTATCCATTGCCGCAAGTATTACCTTCTTCTGCGCATTACTTAGTCCTACAGAAGCGATCCTCTTCGCTGGAGCCAGCTGCCCATCACCTGCAGTGGCCGCAGCTTGATTAATCAGCATCTTTGCTCTCTGAAAGCTAGTGCTTGCCCCTGGCACAGCCCTCGACCGGGGTATCAGTTCCGGATGTTTATGAAGCTTGCAGTAGTTCATTTGTTCAATATTATCAGACCCCATCAAGGGGGCCGGAATAAGTAAAGGTGGTTTGAGATTGGTGTTCAAATCAGGCATATTACCCACAGGAGTCTCTACAATCTCTTCGCCCGCCATCGGCTGTGTCAAGTTCATGGCTCCTTGAAAATGGGAATAGCTGCCCCTCGACACAAGTCTACGGATCAGCTGTGCACTTGTAGATGCTGCAATCTCAGGCTGGTAACTCGGGGTGTCTCATGTCATGTGCGGAACCTGGGAGTGGTGGGGCAAGATAGGCGATAGTCTTCAAATATTCTTCCTTGCCTTCAAAAAGCCCATGTAGCTACTCACGGGGCGAGGCCCCATCCTACGAGGTGGTGTGGGAATGGTGTCAGCAAAAACATCGTCAAGACCCGACAGCCGTGAAATGTCATATCCATCCACTCTTATATAGTCCTGGGTTTGAGTAAACATGCTGGCAGCAGACGTGGCAAAGCAGTACTTGCCAATCACTCTGGGTTGTGGTTAGGCTGTGTGGGTATGAATGAGGACTGTGCGGAGTTCTGTGTTAACACAAATGGCCAGGACTGTGCACATAGGAGTGTAGACTCTGGTGGGATCTGCTGGTTGCCAGTGGCTACACAGAGCAGTGGTTGCCCACAAGATGGCGGTGGCACCTGTCAAGAGCTCATGTCCTGCCATGCACAAACATGCAAAGAGGTATTATCACATTCATCGGCAGCCATAGCAGAGCTTCTAACCTCCTCTGACTGGTTCTGGCTCATGACACCACTGGCACTCCTACTATCATTGATATGTGTCAGCGGTGTCTGATAATATAAATGTTATCTTGAGTTGGGAGAGTCCAAATACATCTCTTTCTGTATCGCATCTTGACTCCGAGTCCTCATTGTAGTTTTCTTTGCCTTCTCATTGACCAGTATCTTTTCTTTAACAGTCACGGCTACTTTGCAAAAATATGTTCTCTTGGGTTTCTCAGTCTCGCCCTTCTTATTATTCAAGAAAACCTTGGGTCTTAGAGGAGCCCGTTTCTTTGGAGGCTCGGGCTCAACCTCAACATTGTGTCACTAAGAACTGTTGAGGCCAATACCGATTGCTGTGGTGGTTGCGGTGGTGTTGGTGATGGCTTTGAGTAGAAACTGGCATTATCATCATCATCATGATGGAAGTTGGCATCAGAGTGTTCCAACATGTCTGGGGCTTCATTATTCTCCTTTGCTCTAGTCAGAAACTGATGGTATTGTTTTTTGTTATCCAACAGTATCTGCTGTTTTCGCTTACCTGGGAAGCCATATCATACATCCTTCACCTTCCGTTTCTTGTGGAACTCTTCATAGTTGAGTTTGAATTGGTAATGGATGTGTCTCAAGGGGCGGCGGTGGCGAGTATTCCGCAGGGTATGGTAAGCGACAGTAGTAGCTGTCGAGTTAATTCAAGCGAGGTGCAAAGGTCTTCGTGAGAAGAGAAGTAACAGGGTATGTATTGATAACCAATGTAGATATAGAAGTGGCTCCACTTAGAATGATATACTAGGCGAGGACGAGTATTTGTAACAAATACAGATATAGAAGAAGACGTTACTTAAGGAAAGAAGAAGAGAAACAGAGACGAAGCGAGGGAGAGCCCCCTGATATACCCAATGAAATCCAACGATGACTCATCCCCAATGACTCACGATCACGCAATCGACAGAGTTTTCACCGAACGTAACGGAACGCGACAGAACACCCATGACTAATCCAACTCCTCCATTCCCAACAACTCTACCAATCGATCCATGAAAATGTGCTTTCTGTCCACCAATACGGAGTGAATATCAAGGTTCTTGAGACCATAGCCGGCAGCAATAGAAGGACATTTTGAATATGGCAACATCACCTGCTTTCTTCGTAAGTTCAGACAATGTACAAGGTTAAATACTGATGGGTCAGTCGTGCGGCATCATCATCCACTCAGGAAGCATCGCTAATCATAACATTAGCAGGAACTCGCTCAAATTGACGTGCAGCTGTAGGTTGAGCTACGGGAACTGCAGCCCTAACAGGGATGGATGGCCTAGCTGAGACTGACACTGTTCCCACAGAGATAGCCAACACATTATTTGCAGTGGCTTTCTGTGCTGCTGTTCTCCACCTGCCAACATAGTGGCCAGTGGTGGGAGGTCTTCACTTCTTGCCCACCCCACCGGCGAGGGTAATGTCTTTATTTTTTCTCCATATTTTATGATGTCTCTGATTATTGGTTAGAGAGATTATGATTGCGAGACAGACAGAGTAGCTATAGTTATACTTGGCAAGAGTATTTCTGACTTTGTCCATGAGGAACTGGAATGTTGCCTTACTTCGGACCGACTTACATACCGACCCAATAATAAACTGTACAGGTTTTACAGTCAGTGCATCAGGAGCTATCTTTCTCCTTTTATTATATTCTGTCCGGTATTCTTTTTATGATTGAAAGTCTATATGTTCGATCAATGGGGTTTTGTTAACAGTATCGAGGAGATCTCCAATGGCATTCTTGTTGTAGGATAGAAAGTCCTACTTCGACACCTACCTCGACACCTACCCCAACACCTACCCCAACAAACACCTATCTCAACGGCTACTTGGACACATCTGCAGTCTCCTTTACTGACTCTGCTGCAGGCTCCAAATCCTGCAGTATATCGATGCTGCTACAGACAAAAACTGCAGTATATCGACGCCGCTACAGGCTCCACATTCTGAAGTATGTCGACACCACTGCAGGCACCAAATCGACACCTACCAGGTAGCGGGTCCTGAACCATATAGACACCTACCAGGCACCAAATACTGGACCAAACGGACACCTACCAGGCAGTAAAATGACACCTACCAGTCACTGAATACTGGACCATTTCGATAGTTACCAGGCACCGAAACTAGGCACTGAATACTGGACTAAATGGAGAACTACCAGGCAGGTAAGTCAGCAGGCAGGCAGCTCAGGGGGAGCCCAGCAGGCAGGTACCTCAGCAGGCAGCCTAACAAGGCAGCTCATTGCTCAGGAGGGTAGTGCCTGGGGCAGGAGTAACGGTGTAATGGCGTGCCAAGACCTGAGGAGAAGTTCGGGAAGGAGAAGGATTAGTAATCAGGTTTTCTTGGTTAAGTTTCTTTATGGATTTCGTTCAAGTTTGGTTTGTTGCTTCTATGAGTTTCCGTCATACGAATTAGTCATCGGGTTCTGATGGATATATATATGGCTGTAATTTCCCTTTGTTCTTTCCTACTTTTCTCCTTATCCGAACTTCCTGTTATATAGGAATACATTCTAGTTTCTGTCTTTGAACCTCTACGAATCCGAGTTGTATAACCTCCCGGTTGTGCCCCTTGGTCCTCGTCCTCGCACCACTTGGTCTCGCATAGTATACCAGACTAGCCGAAGCCATTCTGATCCTGTTCCTGTTTGTTCCCTTCGATATCTTATCGTTTGGAAACCTCGCCTAGTATCTATCGGTATCAAGCCCGATAACCCCGAACCCTGACCCTGACCCTGCACGATGTGAAGAGTTTTCACCCACGTGACCCTGATACAGTGTAACGGCGTACGGGCAGACTCCAGTCTGTCCTTGTTCCTGTTTCCTTGGTCCCGTTTCCTGTTCCCTTGGTCCCGTTTCCTGTCCTGTTTCTCGTTCTGTTCCCTGTTTCCTGTTTCCTTGCTTCCTTGCTGTCAGGTCCTTTCCCCGGCTGCAAGTCCTGTACCTTTCTGCCGGGTCACGCCCCTGGCAGAAAGCCCTGTTCTGTCATTCTGTCTTTCTCTGTCTCCTGGTCCACGACTCCATCCTGTACCTCTATCCTCGCTAGCCCCTAGTTCCCCGCCTCCTGAGGCCTAGAACTCCCGATCCTGTAGGCTCTTCCCTGCTCTGGCTTTACCCTGTCAACCCTTATCGTCGGGACTATTCAACCCGGACGATCGGAAGATGGCTTTGGTACCTGGAAGCACATCCTATGGCGACGGTTTCCTACGCCTCGGCTATGCCGATCCTCTAGTACGATCCCGATTGCACTTCGTGAGGCCATGTCCAGCCTCAGCTTCTCACATGTCGCTGAGGTATTCGCCGATCGATTCCAGACTGTGCTCCCGTCCCCTGTCTCTGCCGCCGCCCGCCGACCTGTCCCTGGCCCCGCTTCCTTGTCTCCTTGAACTCCTGTACTTTCCTAACCTGTCCTAGTCTCTGTCTCGGTTCTGTTTCGTCGGAGTATGCTCCGCTATCCTTGTCCTTTCGTGCCCCTTCGCTCCTGTTTTCCTCTTCTGTCTTCCCGCGTTCCTGTCTCCGTTCTTCGCCTGTTCTTTCCTCGCTCCTGTTTTCGGTTCTCGCTTCGCTTCTGCTTTCCCTGTCTCCGCTTCTCGTTCCGTCTTTCCGTTCCCTGTTGCGTCGTCTGGATTAATCAGCGGCGTTATGATTCTTGTATATAGGGGAGCCCTCCCGTTTCTCTTCGAGCGGCTTTCCTTTTAGTTCCCTAGTCATTTCTTCTTGTAAATCTCGTACGCTTCAATTCAGTCTTTCTCCAGAACTTAGGAAGCGTTCCCCTCGTAGACCTCGTCCCTTCTCCTGGGCTTTCGCCCAGGGGAAGGCCTTCAGAATCTATGGTCGTCCTCGGCCTCCAGCCTCGCTCTGTCTCTTGCCTTGTCTTGTCCCGTCTCCGCTTGCGTCCAGGCTCCGCTCTCCCTAGAGCCTGACCCCGTCCTAGTCCCGCCCTTGCCTCCGCGTCCCGGCTCCGCCTCTCTCTAGAGCCCGCCCTGTCCTGTCCCCGTTCCGTCATCGCTCCTTCTCTGGCGGAACTCCTAGTCTCAACCCAGTCCCCCGTGTATGACCATCGCGCTGCCCTGGCTTTCACGCCTCTGTCTCCGCCTCCGCTCCGCCCTGCAATCGCTCCCCACCTAGCAGTCCCTGATCCAGTCCTCGGCCAACTCTTCCTAGCCATCGCTCCCTGTCTGGCTTTAGAGTCCCTTGTCCTGCTCTCCGTCTTCCGCCATCTGGGGTAGCCCAGAACCCAGCTCCGTCACCTGCGCCCGCCCCCGTCCCCGCCTCGCCCGGTCTCCTCCGCCAGTTCGCCCCGAGTCCATCTCCTGCCGAACCCAGCCTGCCAAGATTCCTAGATGTTACCCAATCTACGAGGGCCCCTTCGTGTCGAAGTCTCTTCCACGAAGCTACGCCGTTCGCCCGTAACACTAAGAAATGACTCCAGCCGGCACCAGATGGACATCCTCAGTCAGGTTTTACCAGAATTTTTTTTTGGTTTCTAGATAAGTGTTCTTTTGTTCGCGGGTGCTTGGTTACAATGAACCCGCTTAAATCTACGTCCCCCGTATGCCTACCTTGAAAATTTACTTACCTACCGCCTCTATACAGTCAATTGTCGATCCAGGAGGATCGATCCTGATGGGGGGGTACTCTGTAACGGCGTACGGGCAGACTCCAGTCTGTCCTTGTTCCTGTTTCCTTGGTCCCGTTTCCTGTTCCCTTGGTCCCGTTTCCTGTCCTGTTTCTCGTTCTGTTCCCTGTTTCCTGTTTCCTTGCTTCCTTGCTGTCGGGTCCTTTCCCCGGCTGCAAGTCCTGTACCTTTCTGCCGGGTCACGTCCCTGGCAGAAAGCCCTGTTCTGTCATTCTGTCTTTCTCTGTCTCCTAGGCCACGACCCATCCTGTACCCTATCCTCGCTAGCCCCTAGTTCCCGCTCCTGAGGCCTAGAACTCCCGATCCCCTGCAGGCTCTTCCCTGCTCTGGCTTTACCCTGTCAACCCTTATCGTCGCGGGACTATTCAACCCGGACGATCGGAAGATGGCTTTGGTACCTGGAAGCACATCCTATGGCTCGCGACGGTTTCCTACGCCTTGGCTATGCCCGATCCTCTAGTACGATCCCGATCCCGTGCACTTCGTGAGGCCATGTCCAGCCTCAGCTTCACATGTCGCTGAGGTATTCGCCGATCGATTCCAGATCGCGCCCCGCCCCTGTCTCTGCCGCCGCCCGCCTCGACCTGTCCCGTCCCGTTTCCTTGTCTCCTTGAACTCCTGTACTTTCCTAACCTGTCCTAGTCTCTGTCTCGGTTCTGTTTCTCGTCGGAGTATGCTCCGCTATCCTTGTCCTTTCGTGTTCCCTTCGCTCCTGTTTTCCTCTTCTGTCTTCCCGTGCGTTCCTGTCTCCGTTCTTCGCCTGTTCTTTCCTCGTTCCTGTTTTCGGTTCTCGTTCTCGCTTCTGCTTTCCCTGTCTCCGTCTTCTCGTTCCGTCTTTCCGTTCCTTGTTGCGTCGTCTGGATTAATCAGCGGCGTTATGATTCTTGTATATAGAGAAATGTAGTAGGAGAATATAGTATATTGATCGTGATAATGAAACAAACTGATGGGGGAAAGCCCCAGTATTTATACTAGAAAAGAGAGAGATGATGACAAATGGAAACCCGAGTCATAGCCATGACTAATACGTCCTGAGTCATATCCAATGACTAATACAATGAGATTGTGCCGAGCGTACTATTTCGAGACTTCCCCTCGTGAGCCACAGTGAATTGTAGAAGAAAATAAAACATGCTTGCCCTTATCCAAACCCTTAGTAAGAAGATCCGCCACATTGTCGTTCGTAGAAATGTACTCCAATTGAAATAAACCGTCCTCGTGTTTCTCCCTAACAAAATGAAAATGAACATCGATATGTTTAGACCGTTTATGAAAAACTGGATTGCGAACCAAAGAAAGAGAGCCGTTGTTGTCGCCGCGAAGGATAAAAGAGATAGTAGGTTTCCGTTCCAGTTCGTGTATTGCATTCCTTAGCCATATGAGTTGTCGACTGGTGTCCGAGAGGGCCATGTATTCTGCCTCTGTGGTGGATGTTGCGACTGATCGTTGTTTATATGAGCGCCAGGAGATGAGAGCTTCCCCTAGCATAAAG
This sequence comes from Morchella sp. 2016-41, assembly GCA_024713855.1. Taxonomy (NCBI): domain Eukaryota; kingdom Fungi; phylum Ascomycota; class Pezizomycetes; order Pezizales; family Morchellaceae; genus Morchella; species Morchella sp. 2016-41. Next base: position 1,808,662 of record JAMGZD010000002.1, on the reverse strand, counting down.
CAGTGGCCGGTGAATGATCGGCGATCGTCGAGGTCCGAGGCATAACTGGCGTCGCTGTAGCCGATGAGTGCAGTTGGTGGCGTTTTTGCGTAGAAGAGTGACCAATTGAGGGTTCCCTTAAGGTAGCGCAGGACGCGGTGTACTGCTGTCATGTGGGCGTTTGTGGGACAGGAAGAGAATTGCGATAACATGGTGACGGTGTAGGCGAGGTCCGGTCTGGTGCCGATTACTGCGTACATGAGTGATCCGATTATTGATTGGTATAGTGTTGGATCCTCGATTCTTTGTTCTTCGGTTCCTTTTTGGAGGAAGGCGTTGTTGTCGATGGGAGTTGCCACAGGTCTGGAATTGTCGAAACCATATTTGATGAGTACACGCTTGAGGTAGGCTTCCTGTGATAGGATTATGCCAGTTGAAGTGTGGATCAAGTGGATTCCGAGGGCCCAGTTCGCTGTTCCAGCTTCGGTCATTTCGAATTCAGCGTGGAGTTGTAGGCTAACTTTGTTTTTGCGTTCATCTGACCAATGAAAGATCAAGATGTCGTCGACGTATATTGCTATGACTACTTCCCCTGATTCGTGTATGAAGACACAAGGGTCGAAGTCTGCTTTTCTGAATCCCATTTTGATTAGCGTTTTTGATAGACGGGCATACCATTCCCTTGATGATTGTTTCAGGCCGTAGATGCATTTAATGAGTTTGCATGCTTTGCCGGGAGTAGGGTAGCCAGGTGGAGATTTCATATAGATTTCTTCCTGGAGTTCGCCGTAGAGGAATGCGCTTGTGACATCCATTTGATCGCATTTGCCGCCGGTTTGTAGGGTGCGTGCGAGCAGGAGTCTGATTGATTCATAGCGAGTAACGGGAGCGAAGGTTTGGTCGAAGTCTTGACCAGGTACCTGAGAGAATCCTTTTGCGACTAATCGGGCTTTGTACCGAATGGGGTTGCCATCGGGCCCGAGTTTGATTTTGTATACCCATTTGCAGTCCACGAGTTTGCGGTGATTTGGTGTGTTGACCAATTTCCATGTATCGTTCCTAGCTAGTGATTCCATCTCTGCTTCCATGGCTTGTTGCCATTTTTCGGAGTCTGGACTGGTTATCGCTTGCTGGTATGTGTTTGGTTCTGCGAGTGTGTCGTCTTTCTCTGTTATATGTCCGTATCGTGCTGGTGCTTTGCGTTCCCTTGTTGGGTTACGTCTTTGATTAGTATCTGGTTTATTTTCATTAAGCGGGTGACTTTCAGGAGCGGGCCTCGTTAAGCCGGCCCCCACTTTACTTGCGTGTGTTCCTTCAGTATCATCCTCAGATTCAGTGGTTTCTTCGCTCTCGTAGGATGCTTGCTCGCTGTTATCGTCATTGGATTCGTGTTCTGAGGTGGGTTCCTGCTTGATCTTGATCTCGACTTTTTGTTTTGGTTTTGGGGGTACTTCGGTTATGATTGGAGCAATTTCTTCCCCTACCGATAGTCCCTTAAAGCGAAAGTGTCGAGATAGTACAACTTTCCTTTGTTCTGGTATGTAAACCCGACATATTTTAGCCGAGTCTCCGTATCCAACAAATCTTCCCGTTATTGCCCTTGGTTCCAGCTTTGTTCCGGCTGGTCTTGATTCGACAGGTATGTGTATGAACACTGTTTCACCGAAGGATCGGAGGTGCCCAATATAGGGTTTGTTTCCGGTAAGTGCTTCGTATGGTGTCATATTTGGGATGGATTTGTGTGGTAGACGGTTTTTGACATGTACCATTGCGTTGATCGCTTCTGCCCATAGTCCTTTGGGGAGTGTGTGGTCGAGCAAGGCGGATCGTGCCATTGTTGCTATAGTTCTGTTAAAACGTTCCGCAATACCATTCGACTCATGTGAGTAGGGAACGGTAAATTCATGTTTAATCCCTTTCGAGATAAAGAACTGTTTTAATGTATCGGATATATACTCGCCACCGTTGTCGCTCCTAAACCTCTTTACCTTTTTATCCAGCTGGTTTTCCATGTATGCGATGTATTGCTTTGTTGCTTCTGCTGCATCCGATTTCTTTTTAAGGAAATATAGGTGTGCGTACCGCGAATAGTCGTCTATGAAAGTAATGTAGTAACTGAACCCTCCGAGAGAAACAGTGGAAAATTTGCCGCTGAGATCTGAGTGGATCAATTCTAATGGAACCTTGGATCGTGGTGTGGTGAGAGGGGCGAGGTGTTGTTTGGTGGATTTGGCGAGTTCACAGGTATTGCATGTTTCCATGTGACCTGTAGTTGGTAGGGATTTCGGGTCGGCGACCATGTTGCGTAACCGTGGAAGCGAGGAGGCGGGGAGATGACCGAGCCGCTGGTGCCAATCATAGAATGTGGTGGCGGTGGTGAGGTGTGCGCATGGTTCCTTTGTCTTGAAAATATAAAGACCAGTACTGTTTGCGTCAGCGACCCCAATAACCTCTTCGCTGTTCGGTTTGTAAATGGTAAAGCCGTTCTCCGTTCCCGTGGTGGTGAATCCTTTCCTTGCTATGCAGGACCAAGACATCAAGTTGGTGTTGCCGAGCTCAGGTACAAGGAAGACTTTCTCAAGAGTGATTAAGCCATGTGATCCGTTGATGGTGACGTTGCCAATTCCGGTTATCTTTAGTTTCCGTCCTCCTCCAACAGTGATGGTGCCAGAGTGAGGTGCGGGGTCTTTTACCAAAGTTCCGGTCATGTGGTTGGTTGCACCAGGGTCGAAAATCCATGCGTCTTGTTCGGATGTGGAAGGTCCTGCAACTAGGGCGAAGTAATCTTCCATGACTATGTCCGATGATGATTCTGAGAAGTGTGTGTTGTCGAACGAGGTCGGCATGGTGAACACGTCCGATTCGTCGAGAGCGGGTAGGCCGGAAAGATCAGGAAGCCAGGAGAGGTCTAGTTTAGTGTGAAATGCAGTACCGGACGCGACATTGACATTGCCAGAAGCAGCGGGCTTCTCCTTGTCTCTGAAAGCTTTAAGTTTGCGGCAGTCTTTGTGCGTGTGGCCTTTTGCATATTCGCCATTCCTGGTACACCATGTGCAGGTGAGTTCCTTCTTTTGTCTGGGCCTTCTTTCTGCTCTATTGTTGTTGTTGTTGTTGTTGTTGTTACTTCTTGGGTTTCCTCGCCTGATGTTGTAGGCTTCTCCGGTATGTGAAATCTGAGTTCGGCGTGAATCTAGGTCCAAGAGCTTTTCGTATACGTCATCATATGTAACGTTTGGCTTGGATTGGAGATTGTCAACGACCGCTTCGAGAGATTCATGCTTGAGTGAGAGGAGTAAGAAGGATGCTTTCACTTCCGTGACGGATGCGAATTGTCGGAGGTGGTAACCGAGTGGGTCTTTGGTGCTGTCCGTAGAGTTACTAGTTCTAGTGAGGAGTTGTGACCAAAGAGTTGAGAATTCGGTTAGGTGTTCCTTGAGTCCCTTGTCGGGAGAGTACTGTAGGTTCAACAACACATTACCAAGGAGGGAGTGTAGAGATGCGACTGTTTTTCTATCGAACCTGTCTTCCAGTTGAGTCCACATTTGATGTGCGGTCTCTGATGGTGAGAGGGTGAGTTGTACTTCGAACTCGATGTTGGATTGTAGGAACACTATTGCTAGGTTGTTTTTCTTATCCCATTCGAGTATTTCTTCGATGTTGTCTTCAGTCTCTTCTTCACCTTGTTGTTCTTGTTCAGCAGATGTTCCGGCAGTTGCTGCCTCTTCTGGTGCTGTCCTAACAGTTGTGGTGGTCAGGATCGGACGCGTGCTCGTTCCATTGACTATGTTCCACAGATCATGGACCATCAACATTCTAGACGCGAGGTCCCTCCATACAGTGTAATGGGCTAGCCCATCCAGCTTGCATGCGAGCGAGGGAATTTTCACGTGTGTAGTCATGTTTGAGGTAGTAATGATAAATTGTACTTTGTAGTAAAAATGGTGAGGAGTNAAGCGCCGTGGTCTCCTACCATAACCTAGAGAAATGTAGTAGGAGAATATAGTATATTGATCGTGATAATGAAACAAACTGATGGGGGAAAGCCCCAGTATTTATACTAGAAAAGAGAGAGATGATGACAAATGGAAACCCGAGTCATAGCCATGACTAATACGTCCTGAGTCATATCCAATGACTAATACAATGAGATTGTGCCGAGCGTACTATTTCGAGAGTATATAGGGGAGCCCTCCCGTTTCTCTTCGAGCGGCTTTCCTTTTAGTTCCCTAGTCATTTCTTCTTGTAAATCTCGTACGCTTCAATTCAGTCTTTCTCCAGAACTTGCTCCCTCAGATCCCCTTCTCCTGGGCTTTCACCCAGGGGAAGGCCTTCAGAATCTATGGTCGTCCTCGGCCTCCAGCCTCGCTCTGTCTCTTGCCTTGTCTTGTCCCGTCTCCGCTTGCGTCCAGGCTCCGCTCTCCCTAGAGCCTGACCCCGTCCTAGTCCCACCCTTGCCTCCGTGTCCCGGCTCCGCCTCTCTCTAGAGCCCGCCCTGTCCTGTCCCCGTTCCGTCATCGCTCCTTCTCTGGCGGAACTCCTAGTCTCAATCCCCGCAGATGACCATCGCGCTGCCTGGTCTTCACGCCTCTGTCTCCGCCTCCGCTCCGCCTCGCTATCGCTTCCCTACCTAGCAGTCCCTGATCCAGTCCTCGGCCAACTCTTCCAGCCATCGCTCCTGTCTGGCTTTAGAGTCCCTTGTCCTGCTCTCCCGTCTTCCGCCATCTGGGGTAGCCCCAGAACCCAGCTCCGCACCCGCCCCGCCCCGCCCCGCCCCGCCGCCGGTCTCCCTCCGCCAGTTCCCCGTCCCGAGTCCATCTCCTGCCGAACCCAGCTTGCCAAGATCCCTAGATGTTACCCAATCTACGAGGGCCCCTTCGTGTCGAAGTCTCTTCCACGAAGCCACGCCGTTCGCCCGTAACATACAGCCTCTACCGTTCTATATTCGAGAAACCCTGAACCCGTTGCCCGTGTCTCCTGAGTCGGCCCGTAACAAAGGGGAGGAAGGTGGGGCGCTTAGAAATGTTTACATAGACTCACGTAAACATGTGGATTAATATCCATGATATTTGCACGGGACTAGTGCTGTAAAGGCGTACAGCCAGGACTCCAGTCTGTCCTTGTCCCTGTTTCCTTGGCTCCGTTTCCTGTTCCCTTGGTCCCGTTTCCTGTTTCGTTCCTCGTTCTGTTTCCTGTTTTCCTGTCTCCTTGCTGTCGGGTCACATCCCCGACTTCAAGTCCTGTACCTGTTTCCATGTTTCCTTGACCCATCCTGTATCCCCGTCCTCGCTTAGCCCCAGTCTCCCCGCTGCTGAATCTTAGTCTGCCCGATTCCCTGTAGGCTCTTCCCTGCTCTGGCATTACCCCTGTCAACCCTTATCGTCGCGGGACTATTCAACCCGGACGTATCGGAAGATGGCTTTGGTACCTGGAAGCACATCCTATGGCTCAAGAAGGTTCTCTATGTTTTGGGTACGCCTCGCACCTTGATCCCCTTCCAGTTCCCCAATCCCCGTTGTACTTCGTGAGGTAATGCCCAGCCTTAGCGTCTCACATGTCGCTGAGGTATTTACCGATCGATTCCAGTCTGTGCTCCAGTCCCCGTCCTGTTGCCTCTATACCCCGTCTCATCTTCCCTGTCTTTTTGATCATGTACTTTCCTATCTTGTCCTAGTCCTGTCTCTGTTCTGTCTCGGTTCTGTTTCTCGTCGGAGTATGCTCCGCTATCCTTGTCTTTTCGTGTTCCCTTCGCTTCTGTTCTCCGTTCCTGTTTTCTCATGCGTTCCTATCTCCGTTCCTCGCCTATTCTTTCCTCGTTCCTGTTTCTTGTTCTCGTTCTCGCTTCTGCTTTCCCTGTCTCTGTTTTTCTAACGGAGCGGGGTACTAGAAACGAGACTAGGGGTGGTCGAGGCGAGGATCAACTCGAAATACGTTCAGGGCAGGACAGGAGATCGGGCTCGGATACCAATCGAACAAAGTATATTGATAACTAACAGAATATAGGAATGGTTTTGCCTAGCGTGATATGCTAGGTGCGACCAACTAGGAATGAGTACAAATGAAGACGTTGCGTAAGGAAAGAAGAAGAGAAGAGAAAGAGAAATGAAGCGAGGGAGAGCCCTATAAGATACTCAAGGAGATCCTCCGCTGACTAGTCCCAATGACTCACCCCGTACAACTGAAATAGAAACCCATAACCGATCCCGATCTTTTCCTTCCGCAATCCCAATCCGAAGCGCCTAGCGCTGACCGTATCCTCCGAGCACCTTTCTAACTCATCCACCTTATCCGACGCGATAGCGATCCTTCACCTAACACCCCGATTCCGCAACGTTCTCGACGGCAGGGCAGGTGGGGGCGGTCGTGCCGCTGTTATGGCGTCACGGGACGCAAGAGAATAAGCGATGGTGGAGTGAAGAGAAGTGTGGTTGCACTCGTCAAGGGATGAGTCATGGGTTGTTCTATTGGTTTCTACTCGGTTCCATTATATGCTATCTGTTTCCTTAAGCAATCGTATTTGTCATGTTCGGACAGGGGTTACTCGGTTATATAAAGAGCCCTGCGTTCGCTCTCTCTCTAGTTTCTCTTCCTTTCCTTTTCTCTTCACGCAACCTCTTGCATCTTCCCCTCCGGGACGATGTTTTTCCTCCTGGGCCCGACCGCCCTTGAGAGCCCTCCTCGAAGATAACGCTGGATTCCCAGAGTTCTAGCATCGCCTACGGGTCGCTAGTTCCCCATGCTATGACACGAGTCTCCCTCTCCCACCCCCCCATTCACCGAGTTGTTACCCTTACGGGATGCGTCTAACACTCACCAACTCCCGCCAAATCGACGCCACCGTAGACGGTCGTTTCCTCAAGGCCGCCATCGCGACGAGCACCACACACGCCGGGTCCGCACACTGTCAGTAACTCTCAGGTTAGCGAGAGTCCTCTGCCAAAGCGCTGACAGCCCGGAAAGTTATCGCTTCTCACGGTCGCGAAAACATTTCTCAATTTTACCCGAGGTCACCACGTGACCTTACCCCTCTTTTTCTGGCCCTCGCTAGGCCACCCACCCATTCAACCGAGGCGGCCCGATCCCCTCACCACTCCAAACTGGTCCCCCTCAACCACCCCCTCAACCACCACGGTCGGCACTTCCGATTGCGACCACCCAAAACCAAACCGAGTTGGCGTCCCCAACTCACCACTTTCAACTGAGGCGGCCCCCGATCCCCTCACCCACTCCATACTGGTCCCCCGAGACCAACCCTCAACCACCACGGTCGGCACTTTCGATTGCGACTCACCCATATTTACCCGAGCTGGCGTCCCCAGCTCACTTTTACCTTCTTGCACGGCCCCCCCAGAGGCCTCCATTCTTACACTGGTCCCTCGGGACCACCCCTCAATACACCACGGCTGGCACTTTCGACTGCAGCCCACCACCATCTCACTGCCTCGCTGCCTGACAAGCAGACACCCGAGGCACCACTCTTGACCCACCCCCCTCGCTTTCACCCCTGACGCTGTTGCGGTTGGCCTTTCCTGCCTTCGTGCGCGTGGTTTCCTCAGTCCTGTTAAGGTTCGTCCACAGATACGACACCGGGGAACGTTGGTAATGATACCTTTTTGGTTGAACGCCATGTTTGGATCGTGCTCGCTTATATGTAGTTGACGGAGAAGTTTGGGTTTTTTCTTACTACGGGGAGGTTTCTTTGTTGTCGCTTAGATTCTGCTCACCTGTACCACACGTTATCTCACCCCCTCTTCGCGGGTTCCACATTGTGTCGCGGCCATTGAGTCGTTAGCGCTTTTTATCTTTTCCTTTTTGTCTTTTCCTTTCGTCTTTCGTTTGGGTTAGTCGGTGGAGGTTGTATTTAGGGTAGTCCGGTGCGCGATAAGCCTTGTGCTTCTAAGCGAAATGAAATTCTCTCTCTCTCTCTTGTATCTTAAGGAATACCAAGTCTTTATTCCTCCATAGTCTATAGTCTACGATCTTTTGGTCTCATCGGCCAAAAGGGTTTTACGGTTCCTTGTTCGTTTAGAGTCTACCTCTAAGTCTTTCACTTCGGCTGTGTTCCTTGGACCTCCACTGTTTCTGTCTCGCCTACGGGCCCCACGTAACAGCTGCGATAGTTTTCTCGTTCCGTCTTTCCGTTCCCTGTCACGTTGTCTGGATTAATCAGCAACGTTAAGATTCTTGTATATAGGGAAGCCCTCCCATTCTCTTCGAGGGGCTTTCCTTTTTGTTCTCTAGTCTTTTCTTCTTTGTAATTCACATACGCTTCAATCAAGTCTTTCTCCAGAACCTAGGAAGCGTTCCCCTCGTATACCTTGTCCCTTCCCCTGGGCTTTCGCCTAGGGGAAGTGTAACGGCGTACGGGCAGACTCCAGTCTGTCCTTGTTCCTGTTTCCTTGGTCCCGTTTCCTGTTTCCTTGGTCCCGTTTCCTGTTCCCTTGGTTCCGTTTCCTGTCCTGTTTCTCGTCCTGTTTCCTGTTTCCCTGTTCCCTTGCCCCCTTGCTGTCGGGTCCTATCCCCGGCTGCAAGTCCTGTACCTTTCTGCCGGGTCACGTCCCTGGCAGAAAGCCCTGTTCTGTCATCCTGTCTTTCTCTGTCTCCTAGGTCAAGACCCATCCTGTACCCCTATCCTTGCTTAGCCCCTAGTTCCCCGCTCCTGAGGCCTAGAACTCCCGATCCCCTGTAGGCTCTTCCCTGCTCTGGCTTTACCCCTGTCAACCCTTATCGTCGCGGGACTATTCAACCCGGACGTATCGGAAGATGGCTTTGGTACCTGGAAGCACATCCATGGCTCGTGAAGGTTTCCATGCCTTGGCTACGCCGATCCTCGAGTACGATCCCGATCCCCGTTGCACTTCGTGAGGCAATGTCCAGCCTCAGCTTCTCACATGTCGCTGAGGTATTCGCCGATCGATTCCAGTCGCGCCCCGCCCTGTCTCTGTCGCCGCCCGCCGACCTGTCCCGTCCCCGCTTTCTCGCCTCCTTGAACTCCTGTACTTTCCTAGCCTGTTCTAGTCTCTGTCTCGGTTCTGTTTCTCGTCGGAGTATGCTCCGCTATCCTTGTCCTTTCGTGGTTCCCCTTCGCCTCCCGCTTTCCTCTTCTGTCTTCTCGCTCCTGTCTCCGCTCTTCGCCTGTTCTTTCCTCGCTCCTGTTTTCTCGCTCGCTTCGCTTCTGCTTTCCCTGTCTCCGCTTTTCGCCCGCCTCCGCTCCTCGTCGCGCCGCCTGGATTAATCAGCGGCGTTATGATTCTTGTATATAGGGAAGCCCTCCCGCTTTCTTCGAGCGCTTTCCTTGAGTTCTCTAGTCATTTCTTCTTGTAATTCTCGTGACGCTTCAATTCAGTCTTTCTCCAGAAGCGTTCCCCTCGTAGACCTCGTCCCTTCTCCTGGGCTTTCGCCCAGGGGAAGGCCTTCTGAATCTATGGTCGTCCGCGACCTCCTCGCTTCACTCTGTCTTCGCTCCTGTCTTGCCCCGTCCTCGCTCGCGTCCAGGCTCCGCTCTCCTTAGAGCCTGACCAAGTCCCAGTCCCGTCCTTGTTCCGCGTTCCGGCTCCGCCTCTCTCTAGAGCCCGCCCTGTCCTGTCCCCGTTCTGCTATCGCTCCTTCTCTAGCAGAACTCCTAGTTCACCCAGTCCCCGTGTATGACCATCGCGCCTCGTCTGGTCTTCACGCCCTCTGTCTCCCGCCTCCGCTCCGACCTGCTATCGCTCCCTACCTAGCAGTCCCTGATCCAGTCCTCGGCCAACTCTTCCTAGCCATCGCTCCCTGTCTGGCTTTAGAGTCCCTTGTCCTGCTCTCCCGTCTCCCGCCATCTAGGAGGTAGTCCTAGAACCCAGCTCCGTCACCCGTGTCCCGTCCCGTCCTCTCTCCCGGTCTCCCTCCACCAGTTCCCCGTCCCGAGTCCATCTCCTGCCGAACCCAGCCTGCCAAGATCCCTAGATGTTACACAATCTACGAGGGCCCCTTCGTGTCGAAGTCTCTTCCACGAAGTCACGCCGTTCGCCCGTAACAGGAAGGCCTTCAGAATCTAGGGTCATCTTTGACCTACCCGCCTCGCTCTGTCTTTGGCCCTGCCTTGTCCCGTCCTCGCTCGCGTCCAGGCTCTGCTCTCCCTAGAGCCTGTCCCATCCTCGCTCGCGTCCAGGCTCCGCTCTCCCTAGAGCCTGTCCCGTCCTCGCTCCACGTCCCGGCTCCGCCTCTCTCTACAGCCCGCCCCGTCCTGTCCTCATCCTGCTATCGCTACACCTCTGGCAGGACTCCTAGTTTCACCCAGTCCCCCGTGTATGACCATCGCGCCTCGTCTGGTCTTCACGCACCCCGTCTCCCTCCTCCGCCCCACCCTGCTATCGCTCCCTACCTAGCAGTCCCTGATCCAGCCCTCGGCCGACTCTCTCTGTATAGCCATCACTCCCTGTCTGGCTTAGAGTCCCTTGTCCTGCTCTCCCGTCTCCTGCCATCTAGGAGGTAGTCCTAGAACCCAGCACCATCTCCCGTGTCCCGGCCCGTCCCGTCCCATCCCTGGCTCCCTTCGCCTGTTTCCCGCCCCGAGTCCATCTCCTGCCGAACCCAGCCTGCCAAGACCCCTAGATGTTACCCAATCTACGAGGGCCCCTTCGTGTCGAAGTCTCTTCCACGAAGCCACGCCGTTCGCCCGTAACAAGTGCCCTAGTCTATGTACCTATTGGCGAGTGATCTAAGTCTGCCACCAAAATGTGCTAGCGAAACCCGTTTACTAGGCAAAAGCTACCTACGTCTGGACTTGCTAGACATCCTTTGGGTCAAAAGACAAGCGGGTGCTGTCAGAATGCGCCAGGGCGCAGTGATGTATGTAAGAAAACCTCTAGTGCGTCTGGTATGCTCAATGGCACCTTGTGCGCCTGGTAGGTCCAGACGTACCAAGATGGGGCCCTCTTCTTTGCTTATGTCACCCATAGATGTTGGTTTGGCTGTTTACTCCGCCTATTGTGCATCCAAGATCTCACATCTTGCCAATCTACCACACCATCAACGTGTCATGTACTCTCCATATACACTTTATACTTATAAAAAAGACTACACACACCACTGGCAATTGCGATTATGGCGGATGTAACAAACCTAGCACCATACGCACAGAGAGAGAGACAACGCTGCCACTGTGGAATGTACCCAGGAGTACTCCACCTTGTGACAAAACCCACCTGATACAGACATAGGCAGCGGTAGGCATGACTAGAGCGGCAAGCCACTCAGGAAGATATTCCCCTAGTAGATTTTGAATGGGAATTGGTAAGTACATGTGGTCAAGATGCCTTTTGTACTAAGGCAATCATGACTCTATACAGATTGATGCCTCCCATCTCAGGAGTGAGCCCAGGTTATCAGGAACCCCCATCCTTGATGATCAGGTATATCCGATACAACACATGTACATTATGGTAGCTTAACCCACAGCTCGATTAACTCTGTTCTGGGATAGAAAGAAAACCCAGAGCCAGCGGAGGCTACACCGGTTTTTGAGGATGTCTTATTTATAGAAGCTTCACCTGTGCTTCACGATCCCGGACGTATGGATTTACAGAATCATTTTGCAAACTACAACCCACAGCCACACCTCAGGCATGTGCAGCAGCAGGTACAGGTGTATACCTCTCAAGAGCATCAACTTGAACAGTCACCGAGCCAGGAAACTGTGAGAGGAGAGTCTGTTGTACCAGAGTCAGTGGTATCAGAGAAAATGATACACTCAGTATATTGAGCCACAGCTTTCACCATTTCATGGTTGGGAAAGAGGAAAGGCATATGCCTTTAGATGAGGAGGCACTGCTGTTCCATCAATGGACAGAATCGCCTCAGTATGACTTAAACATGGCATACATTGCCATGGTTCCTATCAATATGGCAGGCTAGAATGAGAATGATAATTCTAGCTCCTCTAGCAGCAGCGAGTCCAGTGCTCATGATATTCCTGATAGCTCACCTCCCCCATCCATTCATGGCGATTTTGACACAGATATAGACACTGATAGAGATGACAACTTTGATGCATCCAGTAAGACTGATAAAGATATTAACGAGCGTATCCAGAGTCTAATCCATACTATTAGAACCTCGAGGATGTTGACGATATCGAGGATGTTCCCAGCCCCAACCAGTAAACTAATTTCCAATTTCCAAACAAGACCAACCCGCTTCCTACCACTACGCCCATTGCACTTCCTAACGCCCTAGTCGCTGCAGATATCCCTGTTGCTACAGATATCTCTGTTGCAACACCTATCACTATCAACAGTGGTAGTGATCTTCCTACTGCTACCAGCAGAAATCTTCTTATTTCGACTCTTCCGGTTGCGAACGCCCCTACCAAAAAAGGAACAGGCTTAGAAAGGCTAGCCTGATTAGCGAGAGTAAGCCGTCCTCTCTTGCTTTTTCTGGCTTTGACTAATAAGGGTATAGTTATGAGAGGGATCAAGATTGATGGTCAGATCTGCAAGATCATTTTTAAGATCACTGAGGGAATATTCCATCATGTTCGTAACATGGTGGTTACCAAATTCAAAACGGTTGTTGCTGATGGTGGAAAAGCAAATTCTTCTTACATTGTTTTAGCATATGGCCCCATTTGCAAAAAATGCGGTTGACCAAGACGAACCGCTGCGTCTAGACGCACAAATCCGTCACCTGCGCCCAAAACCTCGTCTTTTACATGTTCGAGTGGCCGGAAAACCCGCTTATGCATGTGTGTGTGGATCCAGAGGTCTTATATCTTGTTCACTGGGAGAGGGCATGGGGCGGTGAAATGGGAACTATGACAACGGAGACTCCTACTCTCACCGTTCCTTTGGCGCCCAGAACCTCCTCACAGAGGGCCAGGTATTAGGCTCCCGGCGCTATACGTTGTCCTCCCTTGAGCTCCACAAGTCAGTCATAGAACTGAGATACTGAGATAGGTGGAAGTAACTGCCAACCAGGTCTGTGGGCTTTGGAAGTGTGCCAACTATTTCTTCGCACCGCCGGGAGATCGCGGAACGTAATGCCGGCGGCGTGGTGTCTGCACGTGTTACCAGAAAGTCTATTAGGCAAAGCGGTGGAGTTTAATTAGTTTCTCATGTGGTTTACTGCCTGGGCAAGGTTCGCATACCATCAAACCACCCGCACAAAGATCCGGTTTAGGCTGGATTCACACGCCTTTTAATGTGCCGGACCGGCCTAGATTGACCCTGGACTAACCCCGCCCAGCCCAGCAGGAGGTAAGCCTAAACCGACTAGTCCATATAGCGCCAAGTTGGCTCAGACATGAATAAATACATGGTCAGTCGAAAGATACTTCTTGGGGTTGAAAAATATAAATTTATATAAAAGGTAATTTGGAACCCGATTTTTTCTGATGATCGGTGGAGAAATGAAATATAGTAATAAACCGGCCCATATATTACTCAGCTTGACCGGCCTAAGAAATCATTCAGACCAGCCCAGACCAGCAGAGAAAAACCGAAGACCGGCCCACCGACCATATATTTGGACCTGTCCGACTCATATATCTTGTGGCCCATTAAACTGCCTGGACTGGAAGGACTATGAGATAACCGACACAGAGTGAGTTTAGAAATTGTGTGCGCCATGGTAGCACCAAGTCTAGCTTGAGCTATGGCGGTGGAAGGAGCATCTAGACAATTAGCAATGCGAAGGCTAGCCCAGATGCAGATTGGGCACCATTCCAAAGGTTTGCAAGTATACCGAGAAGCCGAGGTTTCGGAAAGTAGTGGCTCTCCACGGACTTTTGTACGGATTCTCGGAGGTACTGAAAGCGACTGAGTCCTCCAGCGTTCTACGGCCTTCTCCACCCTTTCCCGCACCGAGACCAAATTCCGGAAAATGTTATTTATTAGGCTCACTAGGGCCGGACTATTGGATTTGTTAGCCACTCACGACCCCAGATTCCTTCCAGCCTCGACCTTGTCGCAGTGGATATCCCCACTTGTATATATACAATGTTTTACGCCAAAGATCTGCTCTCTGTTGAGCCGATGCGTCTCTATAGCACGAGATCTATCACACAGTGAGTGTGGAAAGGGTTGGCGGCGGCGGTATTTGGTGAATGGTGCCTATTCACCGCTAGAGCCTGGAAATGGGAATTGGGTGTGGCTAGAGTGCTCTCTTGCGGTGCAACGAACTCCGGTTCTAGCTCCAGCGCTGTTGTAGAGGTTGGAGGAGCACCTAGAACGGTAAAAGGCAGCCAGTGAACAGTTAAAGCCTAGAAAAATGTCAGGATAGGTGCAGGTGGGCAAAAGCAACAGAACCTGTGGACTTTATAAATGAAGCAATTCAACTGGTGAGGGTGGACGAAAATGGGTAATGAACACCGCGACACCCATCCCCTACACCCACCATGGCCCATCATCGCCGAGACACTGGATGCTGGTGTAATGCAAGTCTATATTATTCCCCTTGACCATCTAGGTGGTGGGCTGTACACGTGTATGAGTGGGGAGATGGTGTCAATTGAAAGTCGTCGGCGGTTGCGTGGCGTTAGTTATGTTTTTCGGCCGCCTCCCACTTATCGTCTTTACCGGGAGATCTTGATATGGTTGGAACATGGTCACGAAAATGGATTGGCGTAGATTGATAATTATGAAAAAGTCAAATTGGCTTTTTTGGCGCAAACCTGGTAACTTCACACAAGGTACAAGTCACATATAAGCTAGAAAAACCAGGGGCGAATACCCCTCGCTCCCGGGAACAACGGGGTGATTGCGCTCATACGAAGCCAACGATGATTCTCGCGATCACCAAGGGAAGGAAATTAACATATGTTAAACCGTTGCTGTTCGGCGGTAGTGCGGGATCGACATCGTACCCAAGAGAGGCGGCACAAGATGTATGGGCGTACTGCGAAGAAATGTGGGAAGGAAACTCCAAGTCATACCGAGACATGGCCTATGAGCGTACGGGGGCCCGCCAGCGCTAAACTAATCCAAGAAAATTGGAACCCTAGTCCTACCACAACCGCAATCCCCTGCAGGGAGGGGCCACTTGCAGAGGGCACGAACGCGGGTGTCGGTGGCTGGATGCAGTAAGATGTCCTAGGGCTTGTCCAGAGAGGGTAAAAATGAGCCCTGTGTCATGACACCTCACTAGTACTATAGTATGTAGGGGTGGTTGGGCGCGGGCGATTTACGGGTGTGGGATGATTCCCGGCTTGCATGCCTTTAGACATCTATGGCGCAATGATCCGCTCACCAATTGGGCGTGAACGTGTACTGTGGCGTCGGTGTTCCTCCCGTATCAGCGGAAGTAAAGTAGACCCTTCGCGCCAATATCCACAATCGCCACACAGCTCCTAGGACTGAGTTGTGTACCGCCGCCAAGACGAACGCTGGAGTCTAGCCGGTCAACCCTAGCCCTAAAGCACCACCACAAACACACAGCATCTCTGCCACCAGTCTCAAAATCTTCCCATGTACACGGAAGTTGTTTACAGCCATGATACATTATGGCTACGTGGTTTTAAGCCAATATCTTTGTGCCTCTACCAGTCCGCTCAATTTAATTGTGAGCTCACCACCCACTGGGACATATTAGGAGAGGGAGTGGGAGCCGGGGGAGCCGCAAATGCTGACCAGTAGGTGAAACCGCTTCGTCATTGATTACTTGTAGGTTTATGGGCCGGGTTTAGTGAAGAAGACTTCAATCCATGCAATGTTTTCTCAGCTAACGTGTATATATGAATAAATACTCGGGGGTGGGAATAATGAGGCCCGGAGATACCGAGATCACTTGTATAGAGTGGCGACATTAAGCAATTCCAACAACCCTGTTACACTCCCGCTTCTTATTCTTCCACCGCGCAGAAAACTCCTACTCTTACACCCTCCTATGTGTCGCATAAACACCCAACGGTACAATTATTTGAGTGTAGAAAGATAAATCGCCTCTTGCCAACAATAAGCCAGGGGTAGAAAGAGGCAATCTACCCGAAATTTCATGTTAATCTATCGTCCAGGAAAGATGAAGTGTGGAGTTTCGGCTGAAAGATCCCAATGTAGAATTATTGAAGTGACGTAAGTTAATAGGATTATCTTTCTACCCCTGTGGAGAGCCTCTTTATAGTACCTATATCTCGGTTTATGGTATAGTAGGTAGGGTTCGAGATATATGTGCGGGCCGAACCCATACTGCATTCTTTTTTTTTTCCATTCGGCAAAACAGGAATTATTATCTCATATACAGGATAAAATATCACCTATGATAATTCATCTCTCCTGGCACACTATTATTTTGTAGCCATCATCTACTCGTGCGTTCATTAAATTGTCGGATGTCGTTGCAACCAAATCCCCACACAAAATTCCGACCATTTAGTGAACGCGTGAGTATATACAGGATGGAAATGGTAAGATATCGGGATAGCCCAATCCCCGCACGTCACCCTCTAATACGGGTCAGCTATCTTTCGTAGATTATACTGTAGGGAACAGCCGAGTTCTTACAATGTTGGATAGCAGCGATTGGGACCATAAACTCGCTCCTGCTAGCGATTTCACACAATGGTTAGCACTGTCAATGCCCTCGTTAATACTCCTACGACTAAAGCCCATCTTAGGCTTATTTTCTAGTTTGGGCAGGCCCGAACCGCAGTAAAACCAGAGACACATGAAACAGTACGTTATAGTGCTACATTGCTTTACCTATTCCATGCATCAAGGTCCGGCAAACTGATTTAAACGAACCATATAAGCGCCAATTACTATAAGGAACGTTCCAGGTGCGGGAAAGAACAGATGTTTTTGTGCGCAGTAATACCAGGTGGTTTAAAAGAGTCGTCCAGGATATTATATACATACATACTTTACCTAAACACAACATCTATTAAGAGATAATACATAACAACCTAGCCTATTCTCCTATCTTTTGTCTCACTTAGCTATCTATTCTCATCCCTTGGCACCTGATTTTCTCGATGAAAGGACCAGACACAAGATGTCGGGTTTCTACATTCTACATATCATCCCCTGCCTGATCTTATTTTGCTTTTACGCAAGAGATGCAGGCGAGGTGCTTTCTTTGTTATTTGACACGTGCCATATAGCACCCCTATAGAAACCTGTGTCTTTTAGACCGTTTTCGGAAGAGAATTATCATCTACGAAGCAAGTTTTTCTGCAGGCCACCTTCTATAGTCTCCACGTCTCTTGAAATCATCTTCCCATCGCATCGGATAATTTTCTAGCCAGCGGTAAGGTCTCATTTGAGAATTCGGCCATGTAACCTTGCTGATATGCTTAGTAATCATGCGAATTGATGCAAACCAATAGTTCGGGCTTTCTATTTTTTTTAGAAGCTGTCAATGGAGAGTATATTAGGGTGGGGAAAAGAGGTCGAGATTTCCAGGCTTCCAGACCTCCCCATACAAGTAGATGTTAACCACAACTTGGCTCGTACTATAATTCGAGCATTGTATAGTGTGTCATGCGAACCGTCCCCGCGAATGTCGAAGCAGCTATAATTGAGCCGATCATTCACTAAGGTACAAATTTGGCAGTGTTCGTAGCATAATTGACATGTGTGTTAGGAGCACACTGGAACTTTCCTTGTCTTTTCTTTGGTTATATTTTGGATTCAAGGCACTGTGCAGCGGAATGGCTTGGGATATATCAATACGCCCGAAACCATCGTACTGTACGGATCGAAAGTGCGAGCGAGCGTATGCATGTCTTGGTTGTCACGCGTATGGCAGATAATTGTGTGTCTGGTGTTTTGAGAGCGAAACGCCACAGCTAGAGAACGATGGGCGCGTCATGAAATGTCACTCGGGTCCCGGATGGACAATGCCGAGCCCGAACAAACCATCCAAGCATCCAAGACCCTTCTACTCCCCTCTACTTAGTCGCACCATCCAGATATCTAAATATCCAAAGTCCAAACCGGCTCTCCACTCCCGTTGCGCACTTCGCTTCAAACCCGTCCAATTCGGAACTAAAAACACGTTTCCATAGACCGATGCATGATTACTAATCACATGTACTACCAGCAATCTATCTTTAGCAGAGATCTGCGACGAAACGATCGATACGAGTAACAGCACTCCTTCCACACCGCACACCATCACCTGCTGTTTTGCCCCTTGGCGCAAAGTCATGTTCGGCCGGAGGAGTCGGATGGCCAGAGAGTTATTTGCACGTCGCAAGGAGGCGACACAGTCAGAACACTACTCCTTGGCGCACGAGTGAGGAAGGTTAGTTTCAACCCTACAACCTGAGGTATCGCGACAGTGTCTTGTTAGATGATTCGAACCGTAAGAATAGTAGGAGCAGGGATCTCTCATGCACATCATCACTGGGCCTTGGCTCGTGCGCAGGGTATAATTCTTGGCATAGAAGCTTGTATATATCACTCACTCGACACTTTCCTCCGTGCACTGTAGGCTCCCCACCATAGCGGATGGGGTGTGCGGTAATTATATAATACACTCCACGACTAGGGCCAAAAGCTTGAATCCCATGCATGTCCTTTGGAATGCTGTACGCTGTTTGGTCTTCATGTGGGGCCTGCATTTCGGCAGTTCTCCCGGAAGCTGGCGGCTCGTATCTGAATGATTACCCACGAAAGCTCGGGCTCGCCCCTCCTGATCGGTGCTTCCAGGGGGGTAGGCATCTATTAGCTGTAACCTGGCTGGAAAGCTGTTCGACGCACATGATGGTACACTATTCTGCACTTATGAGCCCCATCCGAATGCTATAAAAGCGACCTCTCCCTTCTACCGTACATCCCCCATCTCCTCACCTCTCACCTACCATTCGAAGCACTATCTCCTCATCCATATTCTCATCTACTCTAATATCTCATAAACCTCACCAAAACCATGCATATCAGCACCCTTCTCCTCCCCCTCCTCCTCACCTTCACCATCGCCCTCCCCACCGACCTCCTTCCCCGCCAGGAAGACACATCCTGTACCTGCCAACCACAGTTCGAAGCCGGTGACTACTGTGGTACCTGCGCAGGTTCCCGCGGCTTTATCGTCTACGAGATTGGTGACTGGAACCGCCAGACGACATTGTTCCATTGTACAGGTGATGGTAGCGGCGGATGCTATGGCATCGGGCCTCAAGAAAGCTGCAATGTGACATATACGCCATGCGGGCCAAACTTCCCGTAGAGAGAACGGCATGACAGCTAAGACATTCGCCAAGATCATTTTCTTCTGTACCGATATCCGGGGATGTAGCTGGTGATGGGATTACCTGGAGATGCGCTCGTTGAGATCTGTTTCTTATGTCTGTTTGATATTAGAGAAATGTAGTAGGAGAAATGTAGTATATTGATCGTGATAAAGAAACTAACTGATGGGGGAAAGCCCCAGTATTTATACTAGGAAAGGCCAGAGAAGATGACAAATAGAAACCCGAGTCATAGCCATGACTAATACGTCCTGAGTCATATCCCATGACTAATACCTAATAGAATGACTCACAACGGAGTCATGTGCTTACAAATGAGAATTGACTAATACAATGAAAACGTGCCGAGCGTACTATTTCGAGACTTCCCCTCGTGAGCCACAGTGAATTGTAGAAGAAAATAAAACATGCTTGCCCTTATCCAACCCCTTAGTAAGAAGATCTGCCACATTGTCGTTTGTAGAAATGTACTCCAATTGAAATAAACCGTCCTCGCTTTCTCCTAACAAAATGAAAATGAACATCGATATGTTTAGACCGTTTATGAAAAACTGGATTATAACCAAAGAAAGAGAAATGTTATTATCGCCAAGAATAAAAGAGATAGTGGGTTTCGCTCCAGTTCGTGAATTGCATTCCGCAGCCATATGAGTTGACGGTGGTGTCCGAGAAGCATGTATTCTGCCTCGTGGTGGAGGTTGCGACTGATCGTTGTTTATATGAGCTAGGGATATGAGAGCCTTCCCAAAGATAAAGCTGGCGGTAAAGGATCGGCGATCGCCGAGGTCCGAGGCGAACTTGCGCCGCTGTACGGCCGATGAGTGCAGTTGGCGCGGCGCAGAAGTCGACCAATTGAGGGTTCCTTGAGATAACGGAGGACGCGCGCATCGCGGTCATGTGAGCTTTGGTGGGACAGGAAGAGAATTGTGATAATACGCGACGTGTAGGCGAGGTCCGGTCTGGTACCGACATCGCGCATAGTGATCCGATTATTGATTGGTATAGTGTTGGATCATCGATTCTTTCTTCTTCTGCCTTTTTGGAGGAGGCGTTATTGTCGATTGGAGCCACAGGTCTGGAGTTGTCGGGCCATATTTGATGAGACACGCTTGAGGTAGGCTTCCGTGATAGGATTATGCCAGTCGAAGTGTGGATCAAGTGGATTCCGAGTGCCCAGTTCATTGTTCCAGCTTCGTCATTTCAATTCAGCGTGGAGTTGTAGGCTGACTTTGTTTTTGCGCTCATCTGACCAATGAAAGATCAAGACGTCGCCGACATATATTGCGACGACTACTTCCTCGTGATGAAGACACAAGGGTCGAAGTCTGCTTTTATGAATCCTATTTTGATTAGCGATAGACGGCATACCATTCCCTTGATGATTGTTTCAGGCCGTAGATGCATTTAACGAGTTTGCATGCTTTGCCGGGAGTGGGGTAGCCAGGTGGAGATTTCATATAGATTTCTTCCTGGAGTTCGCCGTAGAGGAATGCGCTTGTGACATCCATTTGATCGCATTTGCCGCCTGTTTGTAAGGTGCGTGCGAGGAGGAGTCTAATTGATTCATAGCGAGTGACGGGGGCGAAGGTTTGGTCGAAGTCCTGACCAGGTACCTGAGAGAATCCTTTTGCGACTAGTCGAGCTTTATACCGGATGGGGTTGCCATCGGGCCCGAGTTTGATTTTGTATACCCATTTGCAGTCTACGAGTTTGCGGTGATTTGGTGTGTTGACCAATTTCCATGTGTCGTTCCTAGCTAGTGATTCCATCTCTGCTTCCATGGCTTGTTGCCATTTTTCGGAGTCTGGACTGGTTATCGCTTGCTGGTATGTGTTAGGTTCTGCGAGGGTGTCGTCTTTCTCTGTTATGTGTCCGTATCGTGCTGGTGCTTTGCGTTCCCTTGTTGGGTTACGTCTTTGATTAGTATCTAGTTTGTTTTCATCAAGCGGGTGACTTTCAGGAGCGGGCCTCGTTAAGCCGGCCCCCACTTTACTTGCGTGTGATCCTTCAGATCATCCTCAGATTCAGTGTTTTCTTGCCAGAGGATGCTCGCTGTTATCGTCATTGGATTCGTGCTCGAGGTGGGTTCCTGCTTGATCTTGATCTCGACTTTTTGTATTGGTTTTGGGGATTTGGTTATGATTGGAGTAATTTCTTCCCCTACCGATAGTCCCTTAAAGCGAAAGTGTCGAGATAGTACAACTTTCCTTTGTTCTGGTATGTAAACCCGACATATTTTAGCCGAGTCTCCGTATCCAACAAATTTTCCCGTTATTGCCCTTGGTTCCAGCTTTGTTCCGGCTGGTCTTGATTCGACAGGTATGTGTATGAACACTGTTTCACCGAAGGATCGGAGGTGCCCAATGTAGGGTTTGTTTCCGGTAAGTGCTTCGTATGGTGTCATATTTGGGATGGATTTGTGGTAGACGGTTTTGACATGCACTATCGCGTTGATCGCTTCTGCCCATAGTCCTTTGGGGAGTGTGTGGTCGAGCAAGGCTGATCGTGCCATTGTTGCGATAGTCCTGTTAAAACGTTCCGCAATACCATTCGACTACGTGAGAGTAACGGTAAATTCATGTTTGATCCCTTCGAGATTTAAGAACTGTTTTAGTGTGTCTGATATATACTCGCCACCATTGTCGCTCCTAAACCTCTTTACCTTTTTGTCCAGCTGATTTTCCATATAGGCTATATAGGCCTTTGTTGCTTCCGCTGCATCCGATTTCTTTTTAAGGAAATATAGGTGTGCATATCGCGAATAGTCGTCTATGAAAGTGATATAGTAACTGAACCCACCAAGAGAAACAGTGGAAAATTTGCCGCTGAGATCTGAGTGAATTAGTTCTAGTGGAGCCTTGGATCGTGGTGTGGTGAGAGGGGCGAGGTGTTGTTTGGTGGATTTGGCGAGTTCACAGGTATTGCATGTTTCCATGTGACCTGTTGTTGGCAGGGATTTCGGGTCGGCGACCATGTTACGCAACCGTGAGAGCGAGGAGGCGGGGAGATGACCGAGCCGCTGGTGCCAATCGTAGAATGTGGTGGCGGTGGTGAGCGCGCGATGCTTCCTTTGTCTTGAAAATATAAAGACCAGTACTGTTTGCGCCAGCGACCCAATAATCTCTTCATTGTTCGGTTTGTAAATGGTAAAGCCGCTTCTCCGTTCCCGTTGTGGTGAATCCTTTCTCGCTATGCAGGACCAAGACATCAAGTTGGTGTTGCCGGTACTCAGGTACAAGACTTTCTCAAGAGTGATTAGGCCATGTGATCCGTTGATGATGACGTTGCCAATTCCGGTTATCTGTAGTTTCCGTCCTCCTCCAACAGTAATTGTGCCAGAGTGAGGTGCGGGGTTCGTTACCAAGGTTCCGGTCATGTGGTTGGTTGCACCAGGGTCGAAGATCCATGCGTTTTGTTCGGAGGTGGAAGGTCCTGCAACTAGGGCGAAGTAATCTTCCATAACTATGTCCGATGATGACTCTGAGAAGTGTGTGTTGTCGAACGAAGTCGGCATGGTGAACACGTCCGATTCGTCGAGAGCGGGTAGGCCAGAAAGATCAGGAAGCCAGGAGAGGTCTAGTTTGGTGTGAAATGCAGTGCCGGACGCGACATTGACATTGCCAGAAGCAGCGGGCTTCTCCTTGTCTCTGAAAGCTTTAAGTTTGCAGCAGTCTTTTTGCGTGTGGCCTTTTGCATATTCGCCATTCCTGGTACACCATGTGCAGGTGAGTTCCTTCTTTTGTCTGGGCCTTCTTCTGCCTGTTGTTGTTGTTGTTGTTGCTTCTTGCTCGCCTAATGTTATAGGCTTCTCCGGTATGTGAAATCTGAGTTCGGCGTGAATCTAGGTCCAAGAGCTTTTCGTATACGTCATCATATGTAACGTTAGGCTTGGATTGGAGATTGTCAACGACCGCTTCGAGAGATTCATGCTTGAGTGAGAGGAGTAAGAAGGATGCTTTCACTTCCGTGACGGATGCGAATTGTCGGAGGTGGTAACCGAGTGGGTCTTTGATGCTATCCGTAGAGTTACTAGTTCTAGTGAGGAGTTGTGACCAAAGAGTTGAGAATTCGGTTAGGTGTTCCTTGAGTCCCTTGTCGGGAGAGTACTGTAGGTTCAACACATTACCAAGGAGGGAGTGTAGAGATGCGACTGTTTTTCTATCGAACCTGTCTTCCAGTTGAGTCCACATTTGATGTGCGGTCTCTGATGGTGAGAGGGTGAGTTGTACTTCGAACTCGATGTTGGATTGTAGGAACACTATTGCTAGGTTGTTTTTCTTATCCCATTCGAGTATTTCTTCGATGTTGTCTTCGGTCTCTTCTTCACCTTGTTGTTCTTGTTCAGTAGATGTTCCGGCAGTTGCTGCCTCTTCTGCTGGTGCTGTCCTAACAGTTGTGGTGGTCAGGATCGGACGCGTGCTCCATTGACTATGTTCCACAGATCATGGACCATCAACATTCTAGACGCGAGGTCCCTCCATACAGTGTAATGGGCCAGCCCATCCAGCTTGCATGCGAGTGAGGGAATTTTCACGTGTGTAGTCATGTTTGAGGTTGTAATGATAAAGTGTACTTTGTAGTAAAAATGGTGAGGAGTAAAAGCGTCGTGGTCTCCGGGCTCATAACCTAGAGAAATGTAGTAGGAGAAATGTAGTATATTGATCGTGATAAAGAAACTAACTGATGGGGGAAAGCCCCAGTATTTATACTAGGAAAGGCCAGAGAAGATGACAAATAGAAACCCGAGTCATAGCCATGACTAATACGTCCTGAGTCATATCCCATGACTAATACCTAATAGAATGACTCACAACGGAGTCATGTGCTTACAAATGAGAATTGACTAATACAATGAAAACGTGCCGAGCGTACTATTTCGAGAGATATATGTGTGGATAGTTTGGTGGTGTTGTTAGGCATGTCTATATCACAAGAAATAATCTATTTTATCTGGTTGCCACACGCTCTCGTCTGTACTAGTAAAGAGTCAGGGTTAGGGCTTTGTATCGGATCACACGCTGTAGGTAAAAGCAAAGGTGGGGTGATGTCTGTTTATTATCTCGTGCGTATGTGTGTGTGTGATTATCACTAGGTGAGCGACTGTATCTGGCTCACGCACATAACTGCAGGGGTCATGTTGGGTGATCGTCCGGCCACTCGCTTCCGGTCAGACAGCCACCCGCTGTCAGGCTAGCGCTTATCCCACACTCAGTGTCAATGGTATTCGCCAATTTATTGAAGCATGACCTACGGCGGTGGCGGTGTTGAGTATATTTTTATCATCGTCTGCGGGTGATGGGCTGTGATGGGCAGTGGAAGCCGCGTCGAATATTCGTTACGTTAGGCTTTAAAGGAAGGGGATCAGTAGAGTTGTGGCTTGTACTCCTATATCGTTGGGTATAGGTGGTGCCTGGTTGGGGTGGGTTTGCCTCCCAGCGGACGTACTATAGGTTCCTATTGTATGGAGATCACCGTGGAGGGTCGGTCGGGGCCATGCTGCGTGGAGGACGATGAAGAGGAAAAAGGAGACGAAAAGTGCGGAGGAGACATAGTAAATACGCGAAGCAACACACTAGCTAATATAGATATAATAGCTCCTGTGATCTGTATCTCGACCTCATTAGATACCACTACTACTATTCTCGCACCTCTTTCAAAATAAATACGTCTGGCAACGGGTGAGATATGATTGAACGCCATGCGATAGCGCACATACCGTAGTTGGTGGCGTTCCGCGAAAGCTGTCATAACTCTGTCTTAGGCTCTTACCTACAGTCGCTTCCGTACTAACCTGAACGCCGCACACACGGCCCAATTAACCCAACGAAACCGCCAGAACACCCCACGCTTTAGCACGCCAGACACACCCGCCACAGTCTGCCCGCGGTAAGGAGCGGCGAGGAGTAAAGCTATTTATTTTAAGGCTGTTTCTACATTTATTGCGGACCGCCAACCCTAAGGTGGGATGGGAGCCTGCGCAATTAAACGCGATCTATCAACTTTTGTAAAATTTCATTGCTCTTTTGATGTAATGAAGTCTTGATATTACATATTGTAGTTTCTATTTCTTCAGGAAACTTGGCGTGCGGGTGTATTAAACCAACCAGTATTTAGTATTCTTCACTATTATTTTGCAAGCTTGAAGCCTAGCGAGAAATAACAGGATGAAGAATCTTCCATAACAAGATAGCTAATCAAAATTATCACTATTTTAATGGGTAAAATAGTTTATTTGAATCCCCATTCAAACCGTGTATGCATTCATTGTTCATTGACAAATGACTACGGTTTTTCTCTTCCTTACGTATTAATGTTCTACAAATGACAATTTTTGTTCGGTTTCTAAAACCTACCTATGCAGACTATTACCTTTCCAATTGCCGTCATATTTTTGCTGTGTTGCCTCTCTCCACTAATGTATCGAGATATTTCTTCTTTTCCAGTCTCCCAAATAGAGAAGATTTCGTTTTGTTCAGAAGCAATACATAATCGTATCAGAAGAGTAATTATTATGCTGCCTATTGGTAATATAATCGTATACGTTTGGCTTTCATAGCTTAGTAATCTTTCAGCTACATTTAAAGGTGTTGAACACAACTCTCGTCTGTAAAAACGAAATACTTTCTTCTGATTAACACAATCCAAATAAATACAAATATATCATCATTACGGTCTAGAACGCAATCTTAAGAACAATATGCGAGTTGAACCCAGTCGGCTAAAGATATGATTTTTATTGGCGAGGGTAGGGCCGAACCCCGTTTCAAGCTTATGTATATTAGCCTACGGGCTCGCCCACACGAACTACACGTGCCGCAACCTCTATGGTTGAATGTACACTCTGGCCAAGTTTTCTACCAATGCTAGGTTTCTTCGAAACCCAAAACTCCCCTGTAATTCTGGCTATCCTGACTGGTACCCTGATTTCTTTCCATTGTTCAATGTTTTGAAGAGATTAAAAAGCTTATTTGGATTGAGTTTCTTTTAATAGGTCTGTTCCTGTTGCTAGATTAATGACTACTTTCTGTGGTTGTAAAATATATTTACCCCCGCTTAATTCTGGATGTATCTTGGTTTATCATGCCCTGTCAATCTCAACATCAAGGTTACCCGTTGCTCAGATCTGGTGGTAGTATAGTACATATACGATTCAAACCCGGTTCTACGATTAGTAAACACGTATGAGCGGATGACATTTCGAAACTGCGACAAAAACTAACCGAGGTAAAACTTTGTTCTGTGGACACCTTCACATGTTCTTCTCTATTCTCAGATCCCCGGTTGCCCTTATCATCCCGGGTGACAGCTACATCCCGCTCATTGTCTACCACACCCATATGCAATCCCTCCTTGAAATGTTCTCTCACTTCGAAATGCCTCCCACCCTATACCCCTCTCCCCTGTTTCGCGCCGCTCCGCAACCGGGAAAATAGGCGAAAACACGTATCCGAATACTTTCAAATACTACACCTGACCTAAATATAGTGACACTCTACAGGTCATCCTATCACCAGGGTGTGTGTGCTGCAGTGACATTCAGTCATAAACCATCACTCGATCATGCTACTGATCATGCAGCATCACTCGCTTAGTAGTCAAATCACACGCCATCACTCGCTGTTCTATTCATGAATCCTCACTCGACCCAATCCTATCGCAGCATTCCCCACGAAGTCCGCTCAGGCGCTTTACCCGTTCTTTGGAGTTACTTCTGGCACTGCCATCTCATCCCCAAGTTGCAACCTAGCGGCAGTAGGCTACCCACCCACGTGGCCACTCGGCGTCACATCGCCAGAGAACCTGAAGAAATATATCCAGGGAGACACTGAATTCTGGTGCGGTTATCCATGCGCCGGCACCAAGAATGGTGGCGGCATTGAGGGGTTGCTGGTATGAGGTTGCGGGGGCGTTTGCGCCAAAGTAGTGTAGGGAATTTAGATGGGAGACGGGGATTAGTGGTGTAGGTTAGAGGAAGAGGACTTGCCCTCATATTGGACCGCCAAGTAGTACTACTGCGTAGCATGATGCAGTATAGAATATCGGATGTATGTACTCGCACGTCAATGGTCTGACTAATCGGCGCGCGCCCGACCTTGTGACAAAATGCGTTGAGTGCCCCATACCAACGAAAATACCCTGTTATGTCCCCCAAAAGCAAATAGATTTCGTGCAAACCAGTGACAGATAGAATGAAGGTTTGTGCTATATTATTCCATTTTAAATGGTGTGGTCCATGAGCGGGCTCGAGTCGAGCCGGTATATCAGCTCGAGCTGGCTCGGCTATTGGGAGACAGAGGGCGCTTGGAAGGCTTAAGCATTGATGACAGGCTCGCAAACTTGCTCGAGCCGGCGGTCAATGATAAAAAACAGGTTACCCTTACCTAAAGGTGTAGTAAAAATGCTCTTTTTGCTTCTTTTATGCAACCAAGAGATTAAGAAAAAGAAGAAAAAATGACCAAGCCTGACCGGAGACTGGGGTATAGAGAAGAGTCAGAGAAGAACATGATGGAAATAAAGGACAGCTGACAGAAAGAAGACAAGCATACATCTGAGCAAGCCACCAGAAAAGCCTTACGGTTGAGTCCTTTTACTGTATCCGAAAGAGGCTGTAAATGTCAATTTCTTACTAAGAAGAAAAGGAAACAAAATGTGAACATGATCGATTAGTACATGCATATACAGATACAGAGATCACATTCTGTGCCTAGAATTATACCTTTTCTACCACAAGGTCAGAGCCAAAAAAGGTACAGTCATACTAATTAATAGAGGACGGGGCTGGCCCAAACAGAAATCATATATTAGGGAAAGAACGAGTGAGAAAAGATATTTTTCGGGGAGGGTGGCCAAGTTCATTTCCAGACCTAACCCTATTTAGACTCTCTGAAATATGATGAAGTACAATCTTTCTACCGTAATACCTAAGATCAGCAAGATCAAAGATATAATATATAGTCTTATGGAGGATTAGGAGGCGATACCTTAAGCGATACCTCAAGCAAAAACTGATTCTCTAATATAATAGAGAGTATGCCAAAGAGAATTACAACACGCATTATATGCAAGCCTCGCGATAAGTGTTTTAGTATAAACCGTGGAACACTCTGGAAAGGCTGGGTGAGCGAAGATTGGTCGCGGCATCAAGGAAGTTGAAGGCTCACTGCTGGGAATGTTAGGCTTCCGAGCCTCGGAGATAGGTATATATGGTTGTCACAATGTCGGCATAGTAGGGGCTAATTGTAGGTTATGCCAAGATTTATTAGGGTAGATAAGACCCGCTGCACCGCCTGTCGTATACTACAAAGGATATTCCATCTTTACTCCATTCAACACCCCCATATAAACAACTCCGGGAATCTTCCGGTCGAGCGATGGTAATGATCGCTTATCCATAAACGAGGATAGGCAACACCTGCCATATTGGATGAAGCATTAACTCCTTTAAAGCTCATAGAGAACAGTACATGTACACCCTTCTACTGCTCGCTACCCTAAAGAAAACGTTTTCAGCCGCCATCGAACCATATTCTCTGGCTATATAGCCATGCTTGATGATCTGGAACTACCAATGGGGTTAGGATGGGCATAAGTACATATAACTACATTAATAATGCCTTTTTGGTAAAGTTGAGACCTAATCTCACTGGGTCAACCCGTTGGATGATTATACCTAATCCTTTTGGGCCAAAACGCATGTCCCATCGACTTTAGCACCCAAACGATCGTCCAGGATGCAGCCCAGAGAGTGACAATGAATATGATGGATGATATGTGTAAAGAGTAAAAAGGACGGGGAGTGTAGAGATGGGATTATTTCTGCTGATAGGTGTCACAAGCTCTAGAGTCAGTTTTCGGCGTGCTGTTCAACCCGCGCCGGCTCATTTTGTCCTGTTCGGTACGCACCACCATATTTATTAAGATCTGACCAGCTGGAAACATCTCGAAACATTATGTTCAGGGAACTGGTAAGAGCTAAGGCGCAACAGAAACCACATGCCTACCTGTATGTAACCGAAAGTCTAGTCATCTGCGTATGTATAGGCGCATCCGCCTGTGAAGAGGGTTCATCATCTTGTCTTGCAATGATGTCATGCTGTCCGCTATCCCGTTGTCCTGTCTCTTACATACCTAAATTGACTACGGCCGATACTCTTTCTTTTCCTTGACCTACTGCTAATACACTGAGCCTCATTCTCATTCATCACTACTAATAACAAAAACCCAACAACTAAACCCGATATAATCGCTACAAGTGGCATATCATAAAAGAGGTGAAGGGTATACGTTACGTGGATGAGTAAGAGCGTACATACTTCTCCGAATACTTCTCCGAATTGTACCTCGTGGAGACTAACAACCCTATCCCAGATTTCAAAACGACATATTTAATTAAAGGAACAGGATAAGTAAAACAGGACTATCACGCCAGCGGTTGCGACCGCAAGAATTCGACTATTTGGCACTGGAAATAATTCCGACCAGTGTCCCCCAACACGCAATCAGGCTCGAAGTTTTCAATCGGCCCTTTACAAGTCCTAATCTCTACGAGCGGTCGAGAGTCTACTGATAGAGGGTTAACAGTTCGTTCAGCTGGGTCTGGCAAGATGTTTCACCCAGATAATCTCTAGTGAGTTTGTTCTTCCCACGCCTACCACTTTACCATTAAAAACAACTCAACCAACTAATTATAAAACCATGAATTATAAAATAAAAGTAAAAGAAACTAATTCTAACACCAGATATGATTATCGAGTGACCTTCCATGATCTTTGGAAACCACATCTACTGCAGATTCTTTAGCACCCTATATATCCACGCATTAATTAAGTTTTGGGAATTCCTGGTAGCAAAGATCTCAAAATATTTCTCAGGACTTAACTAACGCGCGAGTACATGTAGTAAAGTATAGACGTACTAAGTTTATCAAGGAAGTAAAACTCGGTACCTGACAATCGGGTGATATTTACCTAAGGATTAATCTCCCCTTCCCATACTATAGACATGTAGATGTAGACCAGAACGATATGTGCCATGACCTCTTCCCGATGGGTCGTATTAGTAGTATCTCTAAACCCCCAAACAGTTTAACTTAACGGAAGGAGAGTCTCCGGCCTGCATAATTACTTACAAGAGTACCTTCTCGCCAAGCTTGCCGCCAAGCCCGACGTTTTTATCCACCCCCGGCAGGCCAGTGCTGTGATTGATATCGACCACACTGGACCGTTGCGCTACTATTGGGGGGGTAGCAGCGCCGTGTGTATCCCGATACTTCTAGTGTATACACAAGGCATATAGCACAGCAAGTACTCGTATTTCTTCCCCCGGAGTGGAATCAGTTATCGCAACAGGTTAGCCCTACCGCCCCCTTGCAACTCCATCATATATAATCAGCGTCATGTAGAGCAATCGTTAGTCTTGTGCGATCACACCCAGTAATCAAGTACCTACTACCACGAAGCCTCCGACAAACACAGATCAGGTCTCCTGCGCATGCGCATGCGCACAGCCAACACTTGGCGCCACCCACGCACGGGTGGACATGATGGACATTGGACAAGCGAGGCGTCCAACACCACCACCAGCCAACCACGCATGTCGCTCTGGTTTGAAGACATACAAAAAACATTTAATCATCAAAGTCGTGTAACAACACGCGCTCGGTGAAAGAGAGGTGCGGCATGATAATGTGGGGGCTTCGTTATCTCGTTATCTCATCCGCACATCCTGGCTCAAATATAATAATCAACACGGTGCTGTTCCCGCACCTTATACGTATATATATATGGTAGACCCCCTACTGCTTCACCACAAAGTTTTGGCGCCCCCCGACAGTCTCGAAGCCCATGAGTTTAAAAATCATGATATCAACAACCGGATAAGCACCACTACAGAACAAATTTATGGATAGATATTTATATCACGCTGTATATCACAACACTTTGTATGACCATCTTTCGAGGAAGCGGGCCAAATATTTTATTTATTGCAATTGCGGACATTTTTACAGGGTGCCACAACTCTGTAGACATAGCTGTACAGAAGTAGGTAATAGGTGGTAGAACGGCTGAGACAGAGTGATACCTGTTTTGGGTAAAACGCCATCAAAATACGGTGTTTACAGATAACCGTATCTCGGGGCGTTCCATCACTTATTACCTACGGCTGTACATATATATAACAGCTACCTGTCCAACGGCGGAACAACAACGCCCTCCCTTCTCGTATACCGGACATATAAGCCCGGTTTTTCCCACAGCACGGCAAAGCCATTCTCGCTCAACCAGTCCTGCGCCGGATTGACCAGCTCCATGTCGTACGCCCATAGCATCTTGGCCATGATTAGTCGTATCTCCAGCAGCGCCAGCCTAAAAGGTTTACCATGCATCCGTCAGCGACACTCGACTCGACTCAAGCCCGGGTAGGAAGTGGGGGGTGGGTGGCGGGGCACTCACGCTCTTCCAATACACACCCTCGACCCCAGCAGGAACGGCTGACTACCATTCTTCTTATCAGTACACTCGGGGTCAATCCACCGCTCTGGCAAGAAGTCGTCAGGCCTATGAAAGTTATCCTCCGAGCGCCCGGCGGCGTAAAAAGACGACATCACCACCGTCTATCGATCCCCGTGTGTTAACACCCCACGCAACCTCCGAAAGAGAGGATACCTACCCCCTTAGCCACCCAACGCCCATCCACCGTCTCGCCGGGGCTCACACGCGGTGCACCTAGCCCCACGGGCGGGTATAGGCGTAGCCCCTCGTCGATCACGGCCTTCAGGTAGACCAGATGCTCCGTTGCCCGGCCGGTTATGTCCTCGTAGCTGGAGAAGGCGCTGCGGATCTCGTCGGTGAGCTTCTTGTAGGCGGTTGGGTTGCGTCCGAGGTACCAGGTGACACCGCAGAGGAATGTGGCAGTGGTTTCGGAGCCTGCAACGCTGTAGAGGGATGGGTACGGTTAGTAAGGTGTCTTTGGCTTGGGCAAGCGGAAAGGGGATGGGGGCTACATGATATTTCCGGCATTGCCGCGCATCTCTTCCATTGTGAATGAGTCCCCGGAGCTGTGCTTTGCAACGAGGACGGATAGGAGGTCTTTTCTTGCTGTTTTATTCTGGAGGCGCCTGTATGCATTGATGATGGATTAGAAACAGCGGTACGAACAGAGATCGCCGGAGGAGCTTACCGCGAGATCTTGTCCATGCAGTAGCCAAGATGTTTTACTCTTGCCTTCTTGATGCCCTGTGGCAGCAGGTACGGGATCAGGTGCCGCAGCAGTCTATTCTTCTTGAACGTCCAGATCCACGCTGTCGCGGCCAGCGCGCCAAACACATTCTCAACCCAGAAATGTGGCTTGCCTACATCACCCTATTAACCCCCCGTTACCGTCTCTCTTCTTCACCCCCCTCCAAAGGTCCCAGCATACTCACCATCATCCAGGCTGCCAAACGGCTCTCCAAACGCAAGGTCACCAATAATGTCAAACGCAACCCACGTGTACCAGTCCACCATATTCCCGCCCTCCGCTCCTGACGCGTACCTATTCACCTGCGCCAAGAAGAGGTCGACATAGCCCCGCACGAGCGGCTCCTGCTCCTCCAGACTGCGGGCCGAGAAGCCTGTGGAGAGGAGGCGGTGGATGCGGCGGTGGGTGGCGGGGTCGCGCGCGGACACGATGGACGGCGCGGTGCCGTCGTCATAGAAGGCAGACTTGAAGAAGGGCTTGCGTGTGCTGCTGGTGCCGTAGATGTCTTTCCAGGAGGAGGCGGAGGCGTAGGAGAGCTCATTGGGACCGATGCGGACTACGGGGCCGTAGCGTTGGTGTAGGGCGTGGATGTGCTTGGGGTAGCGGCCGGTGAGCCAAGGGATGTCGATATAGTGCTAGAGGGATCAGTCTTGGTTCAAGTGAGATGGGCATGGACATGGAGGGGGGAGGGGCGGTTACCTTGGTGAGAGCAGCAAGGAGGGGACCGGGGTACTGCTTGTTTAGGTTGAGGAAGAGGTTGTAGAAGGCCTCAGTGACGAGGTAGAGTGAACCCTGTGAGAGAAAGGTGGGGGATGAAGTTAGTCCATGCTCGGAGGGAATGTGGGGAGGAGGTACACGTACTAATAACGGGAGTAACAGGAGGAGATTGAAGGTGGTAAGATATGGAGTGAGATTCTCCATCCGTGAAACTTGAGACCCCATCTTTTAGGATTGGAATAAAATAAAGAGGTTGGAGAGCAATATGAGTTTTCTGGGTGACAGTACCCCGGGATTCCCACTTTGAGGGATTCGGCACTGGCAGAGTCGGTCTTTATAGACGGGAATTTATACGCGGGAATTCCGCTCACTAATTATAGCAGACTCTCATCTCGAGCACTATCTCAGCCTACACACTGCCGAGAGGAGGAGGTTTCCATAAAGTCGTGCCTGCACGAGCGAGGTAGAGGAGCCGGGATCCGAGATCGCTACATGGAGAACCCCAACTAGTATCCCAATCGCAGCTAGGCTTTCAGAAGGAATGTGAGGAGTGAGTCCAGTGCACATGCGGGATTTCCAGAGAGATACCTACTCTAGGCATACGAGCTTGACGTGGGTGAACCGACAGCAAAGACTCTACCTGTCCTGATATAGTCACCTCCGAGCTGGTGACTCGAGTATGTATGTACCAGCTATGGCGTCCAGGGGGGGGGGGGGGGGAATAGACGTTGAAGCAGAGAATACATATATTAGGTGTATGTAGCTGTTCACGAGAAGGTGCAGGTTTGTTGCCGATCATCTAGGCACATGCGGCACGGTTTGTTCGGCGGTGCTTGGCGGCAGGGAGTAACCCGTTTTGATTCATCTGCGACTCGGCATAAGTCCATGCAGGTGACGCTCGTATCAGGTTCGTCCGGTTCGTCCGGAAGTCAAGGCTTCCCCACACTGGCTGGGGAAAGTGAAGCTGTAATATCGTCATGCCCAGCCCTTGCTGCAACGTGTTTATATGGAGACTGGTCTAGGGCGAAGATCCGAAATGTGTGATTTCCCAAGCTGTGTATCCATTTCTCGGGAAATCGATGGCGCGAAGACACCGAGAATAATGTGAACCCTCCAATTTTCTAACCCTCTCTCCCCTCCCACCGGTTATCTCGATATATTCATCTTTGGATGAGTCTGGTGCTTTCCAAACATGGAGAGACTCCGGAATAATTCTTCCTGCGATGTCTGGGACCCTCGCTTTTGCAGCCCGTGAACAGGTCTCAGGAAGAATCGATATGTTCCAAAATGCTTGTCTCGAGCCTGATCCGATTGGCCTAGTGCACGGTGTTGTGCTCACGTTGGAACGAAGCCAGCAGCCCAATCACGGGCGCGAAACACACCCCCAATGGGGGTACTAGCTAGACAAGAGATAGATTCTCCTCTCGTTGGTCTTACTTCATTAATCTCTCGGTGATCTCATTGATTACTACACGTAATTACTACACACCTACTGTCCCTCATGAGACATGACCAACTAAACTTACTTTACAAATTGTTAATGTAATTGAAATCTTGCTCATATGTGTCTCGGTGTCTACTATGGTGTACCGGCTGTTCCAACCACCAACATTAGTAGAGAACTCAACACATCAATTAGAAGATCATTAGGGGTCCGAGATATTCGGTTTAATTAAAACCACCATCTATATGATCATCATGTATTTACGAACCGCAGGACAGCGCGGAAGCCTATGCAGTTATGGGATCTCGGCTTTCACTGCAGCTCAGAGCACTGGCGCACTCGGGATATACACACCCCCGAGATGTACTGAAGGACAGAATCAATAATGATGAAGGCAACCATGATGGTGTCTTTAAAGAGCTTGGAAGATATACACCTCGAGAGCATCGCTTTTTGTCGAGTGTTTGTGTCGGGCGTAGTCAATCCTAGATGGGGAAGTCGGATGAGACCGGGGATCGGATGTCTCATATTTGAGACAGTCTTACTTAATTTGCTTGTAGACTCTCGCACGAATCGATTGATTCATGATACTTTTGCATGAATCAACAGGGATTACAATATAAAGATGAAGTCTCAAGTACTGTTTTTGGTGGTAGAGGGTGGTAACAAAGGGCTGACTGGACAGTAGTAATATGAGTTGTAGGTCTTAAAATATTCTTCATAAGTAACTAGGCTGCAGAGCCCCTTATAAAAGAATCTAAAACAGGTGCGGATCCGTCCGGCAGTCACTTACTTTTGATGGCAATCATCTCCTATCATACACAGGTATGGGTCCCTATTTTTTTAGTACTAATACTCAACACGACTTTCTACTATTTACTTCATGACATTTGAAGATTGCGGAATATCATTCATAAGCCCCATCGGTTCCACATGTATCAGCCTTTGATACTTTGTGTTACTCGGCCTATAGTGTACTTAACTTAGTCCCTATTTGGAGAGACACATAAGCTGGAATCTGCCCATTTGATCTAGTGGTCACTGCGGGGGGCGCCTTAGGGGCGGGTGTTGATGTTTTGAAAAATGTTCTTATCCCGAGGAGCTCAAATTATTAATCTATATGTGGAAAGCTGAGAGGGCTAGACCCACTGCTATAAATCGGAACTCTGACCCCCGATGAACTTTACGGTTTTGCAAGTAAGATTAATAGCTTCTTGAGGCCGGTCAGAAGTATCGGCCTATAGAGAGATTGATCCTGGGAAATGCGGCTTACTAGCAATTCTTCTAATTAGGACTTCTACATTATATAGCTTCATCCACGGCATCTGGTTTACAGACACAATAAAATAACTCACCAAGACGGGTTATATGTTAAAGCTATGAAAGATAGTCGAAAAGGTCTCATGCCGCGTTCTTTAGTTCTATGCAGTTTTATACAATTCGTGTACAGTCAATTGCAGGCTCCCCTTGCACAAAAATACACGAGACCATTGAAGTTTTCTGTGTGGGAGAAAGAACGATCTGAGTGTGGTTTGAACACGTGACCTTGTATGTAGAGATAGTGAATTAAACTATTGTAAAGCAAAGATAGAACCGTTGCGCCGTGAACATAAGAACATACAGGTGGGAGTTTGTCGCTCCTTATATACTACAAATCTTGATCCCGATTACATAATCCATTGGCACTAAGCCTAATCTGAAACCCTGTTCCTCCATGAGTCATTCCCATAACCGATGTCGCAATGCCCAATTTTTAACACTTCCCCTCACTTGCCACATCTTATCATCTCTGACAGTTTCTGGTGTGCGGGTTTCGGTAGTCCTTTGGTCATGATATCTGCGATGTTATCCTCAGTAGGGACATAGAGGATTTCGAAGGTTCCGGCTTCGAGTTGTTCACGTGTGTAGTGGTAGTGAACATCGATGTGTTTGGATCGATCGTGGATTCGTGGGTTCCGACAGAGTTCGATAGACCCGGTATTGTCGGCGTGTATTTTGTACTGGTATTGTTGTTGGAGTTCTGTCAAGGCATTTTTTAGCCATACCAGTTGTCGAGCTGCGAGGGACAGTGCCATATATTCGGCTTCTGTTGTTGAGACTGCGACTGATTTCTGCTTCCGGCTTCTCCAGCTGATGGCTGAATTTCCTAGTCTGAACACGTATCCGGAGAACGATTTTCTGTCATCTAGGTTTGAAGCGTAGGAGCTGTCTGAATATCCGTCGAGTGTTCTATTGTTTCCTTTTGGGTAGAACATTGTCCAGTTTTTGGTTCCGTTGAGGTATCGGAGTGCTCGCTTGGCTGCTCGTAGGTGGTCCTCAGTTGGGCATGAGGAGTACTGAGAGAGGGCGGTAACAGCGTGGGTGATATCAGGTCTTGTAGCTATGCTGGCATACATTAAGGATCCTATTATCGATTGGTACAGTTTTTGGTTCTCGATCATTTCTTCAGGTTCTCCTTTGTGTAGGCTGAGGTTGTGTTCGAGGGGAGTGCCGACTGGTTTAGAGTCTTGCATCCCAAACTTTTCGAGGATTTTGTTGATGTAGGCTTGTTGAGATAGCTTGATACCGTTTTTTGTTACCGTTATTTCTATTCCCAGTATGAAGTTCGAATTACCGAGGTCCGTACATTCGAAATCAGCCTTGAGTTTTTGTTTGATTTCTTTTCTGAATGGGGAGTCGGGTCCGTATATCATGATGTCGTCTACATACACCGATATGTATGTTCGGTGGGTCTTATGTATGAAGACACATGGGTCGAATTTGGCTGGGACAAATCCTTTCCGTTGAAGGGAGTCTGCTAGGCAAGCGTACCATTCACGGGGTGATTGTTTTAGTCCATAGATGCATTTTCGAAGTTTACATACTTTGTTTTCCTGCCGGTAGCCATCAGGCAGTTCCATGTATATTTCCTCCTTCAAGATACCGTGAGGAATGCTGACTTGACGCCCATTTGTTGTGGTGTCCAACCGTTGTGTCTGATAGTGCTAGTAGGAGTCGTAGGGAATCATATCGCGCGACGGGGGCGAAGGTTTCATCGTAGTCTTGGTATTGTACCTGGGTGAAGCCTTTAGCAACGTACCTGGCTTTGTACCGTTCGATTGTTCCGTCCGCGTTGTGTTTGATTTTGAATACCCATTTTCCTCTGACTACTGCTCGGTTGGTTGGTCTGTTGACGATGTCCCAGGTGTGGGCTTTGTCTAGGGCGTCCTTTTCAGTCTGTATTGCTTTCCTCCACAACTCCTGATCTTCACTTTTAATGGCTTGATTGTACGTAGTAGGTTCGGATACTAGGTGAATTCTGTGGTCGTCGAGGTCTGATGTGAATACTTCATTATATTTCTCTTCCAATTTATTCCTGTCCTGTTTAAGGTCAGATTGGAGGGCTTCTATCATGAGTTTCTGTTCAGTGTTGTCTAGGTCGTTATCTTGGAGTATGATTCCTAGTTCTTCCTCATAGTCGTCCGTCAGTTTTTTCAGTTTATCCATGTATTCGTTTCTCCTTTCTTGTGTATCAAGTTCCATTTTCTTGTGCTTCCGAGCCTGGACTCGTTTAGATCTTCGTGGAGCTTGTGGTTCCTCAGGTAGTTTTCCTTTCTTTGGTGGGGAAGGTGGTATTTCTGAGGGTTCTTGTGATTCTTGATCAGTATCTTGTTTCTTATATTCAGAGGGGTGACGTTCAGGAGCGGGCCTCGTTAACCCGGCCCCCAGTCTACTTGCGTCTTCTTCGATTGCTGACGATTCGGGTTCTAGTTCAGACCTGTCTTCTGATTCATATCCGTCGTCTGTTGGTGCTGTTTTCAAGTCTGGTTTGAGGTTAGGGGTGAAGTCGAGTTCCACTGAGACTTCCCCTGATTCAGGAGGGGGGAATGTGATGTCTCGACTTTCAGTTACCCTATGTTCTGTACCTATCCAGACTCGATATATTTTTGTGCTGTCTGTATATCCAACCACTATTGCTTCAACTGCTCGGGGTGCTAGTTTGCTTCCTGCTGGCCTAGAGTTTTCTGGGATGTGGACATAGCATTTTTTACCGAATGGTTGGACATGTTGTATGGATGGTCGTTTACCCATCAGGGCTTCATAGGGGGTTTTTCCCTTGAGCGTACTGTGTGGTAGTCGATTTTTTAGGTAGACAGCTGTTGCGTATGCTTCTCCCCACAACGATTTTGGTTGATCGATGATCATGCACCTGACCATTGTTGTTACCGTTCTGTTGAATCGTTCTGCTATTCCGTTTGATTCCGGATTGTATGGGGGAGTTAGCGTGTGTACTATTCCTTGGTGTAGGAAGTAGTTCGTTATGTCTTTGTTGATGTATTCACCGCCGTTATCCGTTTTGAACTTCAGTATTGTTGTATTGAATTGTTTTTCTATTCTGGTTACGAAGTCTTGGATTGCCTTTGTTGCATCATTCTTCTGTTTAAGGAAGTAGATCCAGGCATAGCGGGTGTAATCATCGATGAATGACATATAGTACTGAGCTTTTCCTTGCGATTGTATTCCGAATTTTCCTGATAGATCTGAGTGTATCATTTCGAATGGTCGTGAGGATCTCGTACTTATTGATGCTGGTTTCTTATGTGTGCTTTTTGATAGTGCACATTGATTGCAGTGGAAGTTGTTGGGTTTCTGGGGGAGTTGTTTAATGTCGTCGTACAAGTTGTCTAGTGTAGCAGGGTGTCCTAACGCTTGATGCCATTCTGAGTAAGTGGTCAACCGAATTGTATTGCTAACTACTTGTACATTCCATAATCCCTTTTCCAGTTTCGCTCCCATCACTTCCTTGCCCTTTTCCAGTATCCTTTTTCTTCCTCCTCCTGACTCTGTTCTAAACCCTCATATCGAAGATCGTTTCTGAGACCAATCCCACATTTCCCAGAGTTGGGACCCAGAGCACGTCGGTGAGGACAATGGAGTGTCTATTTCCATTGGAAAGTTCACAGTCGAAACTAGCGCTTCCCAGCCCGTTGACGTGGTGTTTGGTTCCATCAGCGGTGCGTACACTGCCGGTGTGAGGTCGTAGGTTAATGAGTTGGTCTTTGAATGGTGTGACGTGAGAGGTAGCTCCAGAATCAAGGATCCAGGTAGGAGAGGGAGAAGATGGGGAATCGGTGCGTACCATGAATGCTGTTGTTTCTGACTCATGCGTTACTACTGCTGCCGTTTCCCTTTGATTTCTTCCCCTTCTTTGTTCCTTTCTGTTCTTGTTTACTTCCTTGAGCTTTCTGCAGTCTGTGTACTCGTGTCCTTTGTAAGGGTGGTTTTTCTTCTTGCACCAGGTGCATTCCTTTGGTTCGTTGTTGTTGTTGTTGTTGTTGTTGTTGTTGGGGGCGCTCCTGGTGTAGAGTGCCTTATTGTCTCCTGAGGGAGGTTGTTCGTTTTCGCTCAGGTCTAGAAGACGTTGTCGGACGTCTTCGTAGGTAACATCCTGTTTGGTTTGGATGTTATCAACAACGTTGCTCATTGACTTTGGTAGGGAGGTGAGCAGGAATGCAGCCATGGCTTCGTTCGAATTGGTGAGGGGTAAAAGGTCCCAGTTTGTGATCTGCGCTAGTGCACCTGATTTTGAGAGTCTTCCAGTTCGTATCGAAGGTTGCTAGATGCTCGGCAATGGAGGTACCTTCTTGCATTTTGGTGTCTAGGATACGGCTGAGGAGGGTGATCGTGGTGTTCGGCGATACACGATCGTATAGTTGTTTCAGTGCCTGCCATGCGTGGTATGCGCTTTCTGAGGAGGTTACTGTTGGTTGAATATCTTCGTCTACGGCAGAGATTAGGAGGCTGTGCATGGTTTTCATGGCCTTCTTTTGCTCCGCCTTGGTGAGGGTGGTGTCATCAGATGTTGGTTTCTCTATGCTCAACACTTCCCACCAGTCTGCGGCATCGAATGTAATCTTCCAGGCATTCGCCCAAGTCTGATAGTTGGATTGCCCATGGAGTTTGGGCAGACCATCAAACTTGATACGAATATTCTTAGCTGTTATACCGGAGGTGTTAACCTCCGCAGCCTTAGATGATTCGCCTTGTTCGTAATGTTTTATGGAGTGTGTTGAGTTTGTAAGAGGTGGCGATGGGAGTACGCGGGGTTTTCAGTTAGGCGTAACCCGCTCATAACCTGAAGTTTTCGTGGGAGAAAGAACGATCTGAGTGTGGTTTGACACGCGACCAGTATGTAGAGATAGTGAATTAAACTATTGTAAAGAAAGATAGAACCGTCATAGTGACATAAGAAACATACAGGTGGGAGTTTGTCGCTCCTTATATACTACAAATCTTGATCCCGATTACATAATCCATTGGCACTAAGCCCAATCTGAAACCCTGTTCCTCCATGAGTCATTCCCATAACCGATGTCGCAATGCCCAATTTTTAACAACCATCAGTCCTCAAATTCCCATAGGTGACTGTGCCTGAAGCCTTGATGCTATCCTTGGTCTACTTGAAGGCCTGTGCTGTTTATACAATTGAGGGTGGGGGGGAGGGGTATAACACAAAAATTATTCCAGCATAGTTTTTTCCCCTTTTTTTGACCCATTTTGATTTGTGTTTCTAGGTACACAATGATCATGTAACATTGGAGACTATGGTGTAAAAAGCTTATCCTCCAGCATAAACTTAACGCCTAACCCCTTGAAAAAACAGAACGGAATTCCAAAAAAAACTATATAGAAAAAAACAGCAATTCCATAATAAAGAAATAGTAAACAATTTGGAGGTATAGCTGACTGCCTTTCCCTGTGAAATTCTTCAGGCCATTGGTCCTCTACTTTCAGTAAGACCATTCTATTACGTGTAGATAGGGGGTATTGTACCCATGTATGTTATGGTTGACTGGGGGCAGTATGAGATGCAACTGAGGGGTGAGATAGCCTATGAGCCTGGGTTGAGTGGTGAAGGTTCACGGCTTACTAGTTACCCTATTCTAGTCGTGGTAAAGTATACCCTGAGAGAGAGCGTTAGAATATAGTTTTTTCATAACCCGCCCGTTAATGTTGTTTCAAACAAGATTTCAGGCCGTAAATATTTCTTGACTCTACATTTCAAAGTTGTGTTTTGGGATATCCTGTATTTGAGGCTAATTCTTTAGCATTTTAATGAGTAATGAAGATTGACCAACCACAGTTGTAAACAAACTTGAAAGTAGCTTTTGCCGATATTATTTGATTTATTAGGGTTGCGATGAATTTGTTTATGTAGGTGATTGAGAAATGTTTGATGTCAAGTAGGTAGAGAAAGTAGGATGGTGTTGGATACTGGTGTAACTACATCAGCAAAAAACAGAGTCTCGTCTTGATGCGCCTGGACGCACCAAGCGAATCAGGCACAATTGAATGTACCAGGCGCATCAGAGGTCTTATTATGCGCATCCATACTCTCCAGCGCAATCTGACGCACCCGCTCATCTTTTGAAGAAAAGACAAACAGCACGTCCAGACACAGGTAGCTTTCATCAGCAAAAAGAAAATCCGCCAAGACGAATCGGTACGTCTAGATGCGCATATCCGTCTTTTGCTACCAAAACCTCGGTTTTGGTCGTCCCGCGCTTCCCGGGACTCCGAAAAATGACATGTCGTCACCTCGTCTTTTCACGCCTGATTCGTCTCCCAAATGCGCTATCTCGTCCTTTGACGTCGCGCGGATGTGATATTCCGCCTATATACTGGCGCTAATGCTAATACCGCTAGCTAATGACACTTTCTCCACACCGTGAGGATCCACCCACACCTCCACATACACATATAGAGCTATCTACCTCGCCTCCTACCTCGCCTCCTACCTCACCTCCTACCACTATCGACACCTACCTCCTACCTATATAGACAGCTAGATACGTATTTACCTGCTACCTATGCATTTTGACATCTTTACTGACTCCGCTGCAGGCTCTAAATACTCAGTATATTGACTGTATAATGACGCCGCTGCAGGCACCAAATCATGCAGTATATCGACACCGCTGCAGGCGTCAAATACCCAGTATATTGACGCTGTACTGACGCCGCTTCAGGCAACAAATCGTCAGCTCCCAGGCAGCGAATACTGCACCAAATGGACACCCCCAGGCAGCGAATCATGCAGCTACCCGTCACCGAATCCTGCACCATATGGACACCCCCAGGCAGCGAACGCTCCAGCTACCAGTCGCAGAATCCTGAACCAAATGGACACCGACAGGCAGCGAATGCTGCATATACCAGTCCTCGAATACTGAATCAAATGGACACCCCCAGGCAGCAAATGTTGCATATACGAGTCACCGAATCCTGCACCATATGGACACTCCCAGGCAGCGGA
This sequence comes from Morchella sp. 2016-41, assembly GCA_024713855.1. Taxonomy (NCBI): domain Eukaryota; kingdom Fungi; phylum Ascomycota; class Pezizomycetes; order Pezizales; family Morchellaceae; genus Morchella; species Morchella sp. 2016-41. Next base: position 1,765,828 of record JAMGZD010000002.1, on the reverse strand, counting down.
TCCTGCGCCTAGCAGTTACTAATACTGCACCATATAGACACCCGCCAGTTATCGAATACTAGTCCCAATTGACACCTACCAGGCATGCAGCTTAGCGGGCAGGAAGGCAGGCGGTAGAGAGGTTAGCGGGCAGGAGTGAAGGGGGGCAAGCAATAGGCAGCTCAGCAGCAAGCTGAGCGGGCAGCAGGGAGGCAGCAGGGAGGTCAGCGGGCTGGAGGGCAAGCAGCAGCAGCTCAGCAGCGAGTTCAGCGGGCCGCTCAGCGGCGAGCTGAGTGGGCAGGCAGCGCAATGGGCAGGCAGCTCAGCGGGCAGGCAGCTCAGCAGGCAACTCATTGGGAAGGAGGGCAGGGAGTAAGCGGAGGGAGGTGGGGTGCCGGCAGAGCCAGGTGGGGTGCTGAGAAATATGTACATATAATTACGTAGACATATAGATCAATAAACGTGACAGTTGCGCAGAACTATTGTCCTCATCTATGTACCGATTGCCGAGTGACCTCATTCTGCCATCCATTAACCGTGCAAAGCTACGTAGCTGTGGACCCGGTGTTCGTTTTAAAGTCAAAGACGACCTAATTTAGTCAAAAGACGACTCCGCGACGAGAACGGGAGAGGTGTTCGTATTTTCCCGTCGAGACGACGTCTTTTTGCGCCGGGGCGTAGCGATGCAGGTAAGAAAACTTCTTGTGCGCCTGGTGCGCCTGGTGCGCCTGAGTACGCCTAAGTTCGTCTCAAGCAATCAAATGTTTTCCTGATGTTTGCCCAGTAAATGAGTTCTCCTGAAACATTTGGTGGCAAAATGAGATCACTCCGCAATAGATAGATAGACTAGAACACTAGTCCCGAGAAGTTGTCATTTATCTTGATCCATATGTCTACGTAATTATTATATACATATGCTGGCACCCCACTCACCTCCGCTTACTGTTTGCCCTGTTGGCTGTCCAACTTTAAGTTTACCTGCCCCCTGCAAGCCCTCCTGCCCGCTGACATGTATTGCTGCCTGCCGAGAGTAAGTGTGGGTAGGTCCTCGAGGTGTGGAGAGCGCGTCAAATCTGATGTCATTAGCTAGTAATAGTACCACTAGCGCCAGTACTGTGGCTGAATACCACTTCAGTGCAACATCACAAGATGGTTGCGTGGGCATTGAAAGACAAATATCACATTTAGAAGGCGACCTAGACGTCAAAAGACGGGATGTCACATTCGGGTCGCATACTAGGCGCCAAAAGACAACTTGTCACTTCAAGGATATCCCTTTCCAATTCAGGAAACTATTTAAACCCAGCTGGAACTGGCCGTATACGAACATCTTGCCCCATTACAGATTTTTTCAAAAGAATCTTATTATCCTTAGCAATTTTCCTTCTCCCCCTAAATATCTCCTCCTCCAATTGCCGCTTTCTACACTTGTAGTTCACCTTTCATAAAATAATCCCCCCCAGCTCCCGCAGTCTCAGCGACAATAAGTACATAAAATTGACTTGAAGCCTGAGGGTCTATAGCTGGGAGGACAGTTGGTTTTGCAACTATCTAACAGAAGTTATTACTGAATAGCCTCACTACAATTGAATACTTACATTTGTGGTAAAGTGGTTCTTGTTGATATGTATAGCTCTATTTACTTTCTCGTAGTATCGAGGGTACTAGATGTATCTCAAATAAGAATCATAAAGCCTCTGCTGTCATAACTGTTAGCATCCGCTGTACTGTCATATGGGGATCCTAAAGAGTTGCATCCGTTGTCACAGTATTTGTTAGAATTGTTAGCATCCACCCGTATAATTACTTGTAGTATCTGCTGTAATAGTTAGTATTGTACTCGTCGTCATAGTTACTATTAGGATCAAAGCAGTCCCCCACAACTGGACCAATGGGAGAACTCGGAACTGGTATGGACGGGGCTGACAGCACCGCTCCCCATGCCCTCTTGCACTATATAAAGAAAGAAAAAAGCAATAGTATGGATGATAGGTAATAGCGAGTGATATCCTGAGACTACAAAACTAAACACGCGCCAATGGGTTAGGGTTAATGCCATACCGTGCAATGTTAAATTGGTCACTTACACCTATATGCACTACTTGACTAACTTGCCAACTGTAGAGTACACGTTGCTAGTATTGGGCTTGCTCGAACTTTGGGCTCGAGTTTGAGCCTCAAGCACCTCGATCTCTCGTTCTCACGAGCCCAAGCCAGCCAGAGTCAGTATGGGAAAAGCTCAGGCTTGAGCCCGAGCCCTGTAGCCCATTAATAATGCGTTGACGACGGCGAAGTTGAATAACATAACGAAGCTTAATCCTCTGAGTTCGTCCCTTAAAAATGAAATTTATATCTAGATGACTATCTTTAGCTATATTCATGCATAGGAGCTCGAGCCTAGGCTCGAACCATCTTCCCGAGCTCGAACATCCCGTACAGCAGGTTTTTTGGATTTGTCTAATAGTATTATATTATTTGAATAGAGTACGGTGACGGGCTAATGGTTTTTATCAAACGTTTCAATTCAAGTATTTAAATAAATCAAGCAAATACCATACACCGGTGGCCGATAATAGACCATCGGATGGAACGCCACCAAAATACCCGTTTGTAGGCGAAATTGTGGCTACGTCGTCCGATGACTTATTACCCACCGCTGTAAAATACCCCGAATCTGAACAGTTACTCAAGTGAAATAAAGTAATAAAACAAAACAAAATAATATACTAAAAGAAAAATAAGGAATAATAGTGAAATGAAAAATTTATTCACGAGAAATTGATCGGCTGCTCGCTGATATGCCGGCCTTCGTGCTTTCGGGACCCTGCTCTGGCAGTTGGGTACATATAGCTAGCCATCAAAACAATCGTCACCCCTATTCTGAATAACGGGCTTACCTTTTATAGTGAAAGTCCTTTCACACTCTGTTATGGAAGTTCCTCTCATGCCTCTAACAAGCCGGCATTTACACATTCTATTGTTCCGTGACCGACCCGTAGAGCTGATAAATAGTATTTCATTTTTTAATGGTGTAAGAAAGGCTCAATCTGATCTATATATGGGGTTCGTTTTTCATTCTTTAAGGCGGACTTAGCTAGCCTTTATAACTCTGAGAATCTTTAGGGAATATTGGTAGACCTCCTTTTCACCTCGGCCTGGGTCATGAAGAGAGATAAATACAGCCCCAGAAGAAACGGCATCTCTCTCTACTCCACTCCTAGTAAGTACAGGTATCACCACGTGAAATACTCATACTGATACTCAAATCTGACCAGCTTTGCCTACTCGCATACAGGTGTTGCTGTAGCGCCATTAACTGCCAGGTCTGTAGAAATGTCGTCCCATATTCCCTCCGCGACCCAGGGCAACCGCTGCTGTGTGGTGTTTGCATGCAAACTTGCTTGATTTCATTAGAAGATAAAAAGAAATTCCAAGCCCTCCAGAGAGCCGGGCAGTACAGACAGTAGGTTGACAGGAAAACAGGATAGGGACTGTAGGTGTGCGCAGGTGACAGTTTGTGACCACCCCGACTAACTAGTCATCAAGGCGAACCCTAGGCCCTACCACATGATATAGCACGCCACATGATTCAGCCATAACCCGGCCGCGCGAGTAGGTGTTCATCGTAGATTCTAGGAGATGTATGCAGCTGTATATAACCTTTATATCTGGCTTAGGTTTATAATAATCCTTCTTAGCAGTGTCTGCCGCGATATTTCTTGAGAGTGATATGAAGAAGGCGGATGAAGACAGCGCACCGGCAGGTGATTGAGATATACTCGGGGCAGGTAACAAGTACCGGACAATGCAGGTTTTGTCTCTGGGCTTTTTTGCAGTAGTTCACGCCTAGCACGCGCATCCATTGGTGAATCAAAAACCTGCATTGTCCGGTACTTTTTACCTGCCCCGAGTATACGTATGCACATGATCATGACATATAGAAATATATGTTGTAGTATTGGCCGGGTCTGTAATGGTTCATGATCGCGACCTTATGCTGTTTCGCCAAATATCTGCTACCAAAACTTCAGATTTACAAATTAGAACATGCTGGTACTGTGAAACAATGCCACTATCGCACTACAAGAATAGTTGCGCCGAAATATGAGTCTAGAATTAATTTGAAGCGAGACTAAGTGTAAGTTGCCAAGTGCTAACGGGTGCTCTATCATCATGTTTAATTACAACACTCAGAAAGTGATAAAAGGTTTGATGGGGGCCAGCTTGTGGTTGAAACAGGGTGGAATCATGGTTTTACTTCAACATTATTACGAAACATCTGGGTACACCTAAGCGATATTGAAATGTCTGTATGGAAATAGCACGACACTACTATGATAGGTGATGCTTGGATGAGGTTATATCTCCCTTTCACTATCGTCACTTAGGCTTTTGAGGAGCATATAGATATCCAGAACCTGGCACCTGGCTCAGTGTACGCAACCAATCAGATATACAACTCTGGGGAACTATGGCTTGAGAAGCTATGGTTGGTAGGTGTGTAAACTTCGGCATTTGCAGCCAATCAATGTATAGAAGTTTGGAGATCTACCTCCCATCACGGTACTAGCGACTAGCCTAACGGTGCATTTCTCCAATTCTCATACCTCTGAAATTGACACACCCACCCTCTATGCCTTCTCGCGCCATAGGTAGACTGTTGGGGTGACCATGTATTGCCTATTCAACAACTGGGCATGTGCTTGAACGATCACTATATCCTTATCACCTAGTTAGTTCTAATTAGTTCACGAGGTCTATAGTAATTTACTGCAGATAGGTGCTCACACACAACCTAGTGTAGTCAAGTGAATAATATAGCGAATGTAGCGCATATATTCAATAGTCCAGTTGCGCGAGCCATGTAAAACCGACTACATGACTATAAAATGCCAGCTGCCTGAAAGAACATAGTAACCAAGTGTGGAACGTCAAAAATTAACAATTAAGCAACAGACAAAGAATTCTACCCTACGACCTTCACCATTAGTTAATCAAGCTTGAAGGACAGTCGTGAAGGTTAATACTGCGAAACCAATAGCCTGATGTAAGCCAGAGCAAACAACCATAAACCATCCTCGAATACAATACATTTATTGGATTAGCATCTAGTGGAAGAGGTATCAAGGGGCTCTCTGTGGTAATTCCTTACGTGTAGCCGCACCCACTTTTGTTTTCCATCCCTTCTACTTTTCCTTCTGGTCTCACGAATCATCACTGTAGTTTCATCAATCAATCAAGTCCTCCACGACGAAATCATTTGAACACATTAGACACGACTTATTTCAGACGTAGATGCATATCTTAAGCTTAAGGACGAAGCTCCAATTCAACACCCAAGCAAGGCAAGGGGGTCTACATCATGATCATATCGTATAAGGAGATCGAGAAGCGGCTTCCCGCGAAGGAAGTCCTTCTGCCAAGAGCTTCTGAGTGTCTTCCTACAGCTCAAGGCTTCCCATGATTGTAATCGATCAGCTGGACGGTTGCAAGTTGAAGGAGCATTGAAGTTCCACAATCTATGAGCGTAATCGAGCCGAACCATTGTTGATGTCGTTGCTGTTCCCGGGTAGAAATGATGTATAGTGTAAAGTTGTAGAGCACCCGTAAAGATAGCTAGTAGAATTGTTCAAGATGAGTACAACGAAATTGCGGACGCAGATTCACAGAGAGGTAGGCTCGCTGCTCGTCGGGGTGTCCCCATCCTAGGAGCTGGAAAGAGGGCGTGGCTGGCTCAGAAGAAATTGGGTTCCTCGGAAACATGACGCCAGTACCGCCAAAGCTCGAAAGATTGGCTATGCATACAAGATCAAACTTGCTACAAACGGATACTTCTGAGGCTGATGGATACTTTCAGCCAATTGCTTTACAGATAACCGCTGGGCGGAGATAGCCAACTTTTCGAGTTTGGCGGTACTTCTAGAGCACATTTAGCACCCACCCCCACCCCCACTTCATGTACGCGAGTGTGGCCCTCCCGACCTCAAACCGCAAGATTGGCTACTCATGCGGCCGGTTTGTACTCGTATTTTCGTGACGTTTGTGAAAATGACCGCTATTGCATACCATACTAAATTGTCTGCATGCAATTAATGAGTTAAACAAAAACAAAAAAAAAAAAATACCATACTAAATTGTAGACTTGGCGCGTATTTATATGGTATGCAATAGCGGTCATTTTCACAAACGTCAGGAAAATACGAGTAGCTTTGGTAAGTTACCTTTTTAATCTAAGCAGCACAAATCCGGCACGTTCATACATGTACATACGTAGAGTCCTCGTTTTGCCACCAACGTATCCTCTAGCCCGAAAAGAAGCAACAAGCTGGTCCTGCAATTGGCTGACCCGGGTCAGCTAAGGCAACCCGAGTCTAATCCCAGGTTATATGCAGAAACGACGGGACGGGCTATCTCGATTTCTCTCCGCGCTAGAACATTCTCCAGCCTTAGTTGCTGCACAGCTCTAGCCCCGTGCCAATTCAAGAATATAATTCTTTCTTACATAAACGACACTAAATGATATGAGAATGATTAGAGAGTCTTAGCCACGCCAACTGAAGTGAAAGTCGGACAGGTTGAACCGATATTCTAGCCGGTTTAGGCAAAAACTTGCAAGGATTCAGCCACTAAGAGGGGCAGGACTTTCTGTCCAAGTGCTCTGTTACTGGGCTTTACCAGTGCTCAGCTCGCATAACAGAATGTTTCGAGATTTTGACAAGACTAGGGCATCTCGAAATAATAGAGACTTTGCGCAAAGTCTAATACAAGACGAGACGAGACCTTCCCACGCGTCATACCGTCCCGTACCATGCCCACCACCAATGTCGACGACCAGGGCATTTTGGTAGTCGAACAGAGTGATGTGGCACTCAGGCCGATATCTCGCATATTAAGTTCTTTGTTCAAAATTGAGGAGTTGGCCCAGATTATCCCATGCTGGTAACCCTCATACGAGTCCGAAAGCCAGAGCCGAACTAAGTAAGAGATCGGCAGGGGTCGCGAAACCCGCTGGCTCTAGCCACCTCTTCGCACTCTGCCAAGGGGTGTCAGCATTATCTCAAAGGTTTAAGGGATACTAGACCCTTTGCGCGGATTTGGAGCTGGAGTCTTTTGCGCATAGGGTCAACTTGTAAACACGATTGATAGATGCGCCGGCCGGGATACCGCAATTTGGAGCTGGAGTCATTTGCACAATTGGCCTACAAACTGGGTAAAACCCGGTTAGCATCCCAAGTTTGTTGCTGCTCCATGAGTGGCAGTAGCAATGCTTTTCCTCTTAGTTCAGGTCCTGGTTTGATGCTGGAATTCATGGCTGTGGTTGCTGTTGATAATTTACGTTACATATTTGATGAGTCTCTACAAGTCGCGAGAGGTCCAGAGTTCTTCATATTCGGCTCTGGGGTCTAGAATTCGGACCCGGATTTCTCCACTAGAGCCTATGGCGCGAGAAGGCATAGGGAGTGGTGTGTCAACTTCAAAGGAACATTTTTGGTATGAGAATTATAGAAACTTCCACCCTTACGCTAGGCGCTGGTACCATTATGGGAGGGTAGATCTCCCAATTTCTATCACTCGGGCGGATAGGTTTTGTCAAATTCGCTACCTGGACCGTGCACGGAGCCAATCAAGAGCTTACAACAATTACGGTCCAAGGCTAGTGATAGCTGAAAGAGGGAGGCCACGGATTTAACAAAAGCCATCCGCCCGAACGATAGATTGATGGCTGCAAACACCGAGGTTTATACAGCTCACCACCATAGCTTTTCGAGCCGTATAGAGTTCTATCCACATGTTTTGATTTATAATTGCCAAGGACTATCTTCTGTAGTTACCTGTAAGGATCTGGATCTAGAACATTGAAATGCATGCCATCAGCATACTAGAGTACTCGCAATGTCCTGACGTTTGCGAATAGGGCCGCCTATGCATAATAGGTACTCGTCTATTCATAGCGTTTCCGAACACGACCAATATTGCATGACATACAAAAGAATGAATTTAGGGCTTTTTTGTATGGTATGTAATAGTAGTCGTGTTCGGAAACGTCATGAATTTACGAGTAGAGTACAGTAGGTCGCGCAGCTGCATAGGCCAATGATAGTAGTGCCGGCCCGTGGTATGAATCATAACAACACGGGGGAGCTACTAGAGTATGTAGTATCATTCATTGCGAGGGACAGCCCAACTACACGAGCTTCAACTACACGAGCTTCAACTACACTGAGTACTATGCTAAATATTCATGTTCCTCGAGGAAAGACCACGCCTATAGGAAAAAGAGGACAAATCCTAGCCCTTGCCTCACTGATTGGGGCTCGAAGAATGTCTTTGGCAGAAATTTCCCTGAATTCTCAAGTTAATAGGACGAGCTGCCACAATATAATCATTGAAGCGAAAAGGAGGTCCTTGGAAAGTGGAATATGAGGTTCAAGGTTGCCAACTGGACATGTAGTATTTGATAGTACTAATGCCTTGTATAGATTTGTTTGCCGATGAAATCTTACACTAAAACCAAATTCAACGAGAGGCTGTAATGCTGTAGTGACAACAGAAGAGAAGCAAGCATTGATTGCCCTTACATTATCATATTATACACACTGTCGTATGTCTTAAACTCAACTGTCACGAGAGGCAGGGCTTGATATTAGCCATCAAACTGTTCGGAATATCCTAGCAGAGGATAATATAAACAGAACGAAGGCAATGCATAAGTTTTACGGGCGAACGGCGTGTCTTCGTGGAAGAGACTTCGACACGAAGGGGCCCTTGTAGATTGGGTAACATCTAGGAATCTTGGCAAGCTGGGTTCGGCAAGAGATGGACTCGGGGCGGGAAACAGGCGAGGGGGGACCGGGAGCGGGACGGGACGGAGTCGGGACACAGGAGACGAGGCTGGGTTCTAGGACTACCTCCTAGATGGCGGGGACGGGGCTGGGTTCTGGGGCTACCCCCCAGATGGCGGAAGACGGGAGAGCAGGACAAGGGACTCTAAGCCAGACAGGGAGCGATGGCTATACAGAGGACTCCGAGGGAGGGACTGCTAGACAGGAGTAGAGCACGGAGGCGACGGAGGAGGACGGGCCACGCATGAAAGACAGACGCGCGCGATTGTCATACACGGGGACGGGGGTGATACCAGGAGTCCTGCCAGAGATGTAGCGATGACAGGACGAGGACGGGACGGGGCGGGCTCTAGAGAGAGGCGGAGCTGGGACGCGGGGCAGGAACAGGACGGGGTCAGGCTCTGGGGAGAGCGGAGCCTGGACGCAAACGAGGACGGGACAAGGCAGGAGCAAGGACAGAGCGAGGCGAGGAGGTCGAGGACGACCATAGGTTCAGAAGTCCTTCCCCTAGGCAAAAGCCCAGGGGGAAGGGGCGGGGTCTACGAGAGGAACGCTTCCTAAATTCTGGAGAAAGACTGAATTGAAGCGTACGTGAATTACAAGAAGAAAAGGTTAGAGAACTAAAATGAAAGCCTCTCGAAGAGAATGGGAGGGCTTCCCTATATACAAGAATCTTAAAGTTGCTGACTAATCCAGACAACGTGACAGGGAACGGAAAGACGGAACGAGAAAACAGAGACAGGGAAAGCAGAAGCGAGAACGAGGACGAGAAACAGGAACGAGGAAAGAATAGGCGAAGAACGGAGACAGGAACGCACGGGAAAACAGGAACAGAGAACAGAAGCAAAGGGAACACGAAAGGACAAGGATAGCGTAGCATACTCCGACAAGAAAGAGAACAGAGACAGAACAGAGACAGGACTAGGACGAGATAGGAAAGTACATGATCAAGGAGACAAGGAAGACGAGACGGGGCAAGGATGTCTAGCGGCGACGGGACGGGGACTGGAGCACAGACTGGAATCAATCGGTAAATACCCCAGCGACATGTGAGACGCTAAGGCTGGGCATTACCTCACGAAGTGCAACGGGGATCGGGGAACTAGGCGGGGATCGAGGTGCGAGGCGTAGCCAAAACATAGAGAACCTTCTTGAGCCATAGGATGTGCTTCCAGGTACCAAAGCCATCTTCCGATACGTACGGGTTGAATAGTCCCGCGACAATAAGGGTTGACAGGGGTAAAGCCAGAGCAGGGAAGAGCCTACAGGGAATCGGGCAGACTAGGATTCAGGAGCGGGGAGACTAGGGGCTAAGCGAGGGCGGGGATACAGGATGGGTCAAGGAAACAAGGAAACAGGTACGGGACTTGAAGTCGGGGATGTGACCCGACAGCAAGGGAACAGGAAAACAGGAAACAGAGCGAGGAACAGAACAGGAAACGGGACCAAGGGAACAGGAAACGGAGCCAAGGAAACAGGAACAAGGACAGACTGGAGACCTGTCCGTACGCCGTTACAATAAGCCTTATTTGTCTGCTCAAAACAAGGGACGCCGACTCAAATTCTGTAACGGCGTACGGGCAGACTCCAGTCTGTCCCTGTTCCTGTTTCCTTGGCTCCGTTTCCTGTTTCCTTGGTCCCGTTTCCTGTTCCCTTGGTTCTGTTTCCTGTCCTGTTCCTCGTCCTGTTTCCTGTTTCCCTGTTTCCTTGCTTCCTTGCTGTCGGGTCCTATCCCCGGCTGCAAGTCCTGTACCTTTCTGCCGGCCACGCCCTGGCAGAAAGCCCTGTTCTGTCATCCTGTCTTTCTCTGTCTCCTAGGTCACGACCCATCCTGTACCCCTATCCTCGTTTAGCCCCTGGGCTTCCCGCCTCCTGAGTCCTCGATCCCCGTAGGCTCTTCCTGCTCTGGCTTTACTCTGTCAACCCTTATCGTCGGGACTATTCAACCCGGACGATCGGAAGATGGCTTTGGTACCTGGAAGCACATCCTATGGCTCGTGAAGGTTTCCTATGTCTTGGCTTACGCTCGATCCTCTAGCACGATCCCGATCCCCGTTGCACCGAGTCATGTCCAGCCTCAGCTTCTCACATGTCGCTGAGGTATTCGCCGATCGATTCCAGTCTGTGCTCCCGTCCCCTCTGTCGCTCGCCTCCGCTCGCCCTGTCCCGTCCCCGCTTCCTTGTCTCCTTGAACTCCTGTACTTTCCTAACCTGTCCTCTCTGTCTCGGTTCTGTTTCTCGGAGTATGCTCCGCTATCCTTGTCCTTTCGTGTTCCCTTCGCTCCTGTTTTCCTCTTCTGTCTTCTCGTGCGTTCCTGTCTCCGCTCGTCGCCTGTTCTTTCCTCGTTCCTGTTTCCCGTTCTCGTTCTTGCTTCTGCTTTCCCTGTCTCCGTCTTCTCGTTCCGTCTTTCCGTTCCCTGTCGCGTTGTCTGGATTAATCAGCAACGTTATGATTCTTGTATATAGGGAAAGCCCTCCCATTCTCTTCGAGAGGCTTTCCTTTTAGTTCTCTAGTCATTTCTTCTTGTAATTCTCGTACGCTTCAATTCAGTCTTTTCTCCAGAACTTAGGAAGCGTTCCCCTCGTAGACCTCGTCCCTTCTCCTGGGCTTTCGCCCAGGGGAAGGCCTTCAGAATCTATGGTCGTATTCGACCTCCTCGCCTCGTTCCGTCCTTGCTCGCGTCCAGGCTCCGCTCTCCCTAGAGCCTGACCTTGTCCTAGTCCCGTCCCTGTGCCCGCGTCCCGGCTCCGCCTTTCTCTAGAGCCCGCCCCGTCCTTGGTTCCGTCATCGCTCCTTCTCTGGCGGAACTCCTAGTATCACCCCTGCCCCCGTGTATGACCATCGCGCCTCGTCTGGTCTTCACGCACCCTGTCTCTCCGCCTCCGCTCCGCCCTGCTATCGCTCCCTACCTAGCAGTCCCTGATCCAGTCCTCGGCCAACTCTTCCTAGCCATCGCTCCCTATCTGGCTTAGAGTCCCTTGTCCTGCTCTCCCGTCTTCCGCCATCTGGGGGGTGGCCCCAGAACCCAGCCCCGTCCCCGCCATCTAGGAGGTAGTCCTAGAACCCAGCCCCGTCCCCGCCATCTAGGAGGTAGTCCTAGAACCCAGCCCCGTCCCCGCCATCTAGGAGGTAGTCCTAGAACCCAGCTCCGTCTCCCGCGTCTCGTCCCCGCCCTGTCCCGCTCCCGGTCTCCCTCCGCCAGTTCCCCGTCCCGAGTCCATCTCCTGCCGAACCCAGCCTGCCAAGATCCCTAGATGTTACCCAATCTACGAGGGCCCCTTCGTGTCGAAGTCTCTTCCACGAAGACACGCCGTTCGCCCGTAACAAATTCTGTCACAGGTACGGCAATCAAGACTGGGGAATAGTAGTGTTTACAGACAAGACTTATTTTGAGACTGGAGATCTAAGGATGAGAAGAGCTGGAGGTGTACTCCGTCATGCTCGTGCCAGTGAAGCATACATTCCTCGTAATCTCAACCACTGATTCGCAAATGGATTCACAGGAATGTTTTGGGGGGCAATTCTATATGATCATAGCGGTAACCAGCTACCGTTCCATATCTACAAAACTCCTTACGAGACAGTAAAAGAGAAGATTGCGGCAGATGTTCTTCTACAGAATAAATATAACCAGGAATTACGTGAAGAAGAATTTCATCTTGCCAATGGTGACCACATGAATAGAGTACCAGAGTTTAAAATACATAAGAAAGATGAAAAGGGGGTATAGATTGGTTTTATATCGGGAACGAATTTTAAACCCAGAATTCTATCCCTTTGTTTTGCAGAAGATGGCTTTGCGGATGGAGTAATAATAATAAAGGATAATACACCATAACATAACTATCAATATCATGATTATCCCCGTGAACAGTTAGGTATAGGTAGAGGTGGAGGTGTGGGTGGATCCTCGAGGTGTGGAGGAGTCAAATCTGACGTCATTGGCTAGCGCTAGCATTAGCGCCAGTAGATAGGTGGAATATCACATTTGCGCGACGTCAAAAGACAACATAGCGCATTTGGGAAACGAAATAGGCATCAAAAGACAAGATGTCACATTTGGGACGCATACTAGGTGCTAAAAGACGACGTGTCACATTTTCGATCTCCGGAACGCGCCGGGCGACCAAAATGTAAGCATTTGGTAGCAAAAGACAAAATTTTGGTCGCAAAAGACTTTTTTTTTGGCCGATGATAGGAGGAGTTTTAATATCCAATCTCGGTAGATATACCAATTAATTCCTCCTTTTCTTTTGTCATCTCTGGCCTATAACTCTGGCACTCCATAGAGTATTTCTACCATATCTCAACAAATCAATCATACTCTCTCTTCTCTACCTTGTATTTCTTTTTAGGAGCAATTAATGCATCCACCTTGCCTTTTTGTAGTTTCGTATGGAGTATTGTAAAGATGACATGGTTGATCTGTGAAATACTCGATTGATTAATACACTGTTAGTGACACTAAAGTAGCATCAACGAACTGCTCAGGCTAGTGGTACTGGTAGATGTTTGTACATAGCTTATCGCTCCCTATATTATTACCATTACCCCACTATGACCTTTCCGGTCCAAACTTTGGTTATTAAATGCTTCTCCAGGGCATCGTAGTACACCTCTCATCATTTGTGTATGTAAAGAATTGGTTTTGAAATAGGATCTCTTGGTAAAAATAACCTCATGCCAATTTTGTCATTAATACTCGATGCAAAATGCTAGCCTGTTTGCTTTATGTTTGTGTAAAGACTCATAGGCGAGGTAGAAGCTGAGGAGTTGAGGGACATGGTTAGGTTCCCCAAAGGAAGACATAGGCCTTGCACGAGGGCATGGGAAAGAACAGCGGGGTACCCGAGGGCAGAGACATAGGTCTGCGCGAGGACAAAGGAAAAGGCGGTGACAAAGATCTGCACGAGGACAGAAACGAGGGTCCGTACGAAGACGGAGAGGACAACGGTTGGCATGATAACCGAGATGAGAGTAGCGAGGGAGAAGTAAACAGTGAGGAAGGTAACGGCAATGAGGATGACAATGGATGCACAGAGCATGATGGACAGCAGATGTAACGTGGACTTTGTATAAGTGAAGAAGTGTATTGAAGCGAAGTAAATCCCCCAAAAGTAATAACCCAAAGTAGAATACAAGATGTTGCATAAGGAAAGAGAAATAGAGACAATAGAAGACACGAGCAACTCTTTATAGTAAGAAAGACAACTCCCGATTACTAATCCGACAGAACCTTCCAGATCTTCCAATGACTCATGCCTTGGTGTAGCGGTGTGGTTCATAACAGTTACCAAAGGAGTAATACCATGCTATTGGAAAACCGTCCCTAATTATCTAATAATGGTCCTATTACAAAAACAGGAGAGCAGCGGGATTTATTTTATCATTAGAGATAGGGAACAAACAAATGGTAATGAACACACTACCATATAACTTATCTGTGAGTAGTTTTAAATATTTAATAGTTCCCCGGGGACAGATAGTAAACATGGGGGTTTATGTTTTAATACATCCGGAATTCCGAATCAATTTGTTCAACGTTTCAAAATGTAATAATGCTAGACAATTTCTACTCAGGTATTCAACGATATCAATGCAAAATAAAAACCGGAATACGCTAGTTCTAGTGCTACAGAAGTATCGTTCAAGTAAATAACTAGATAGGTATGTGTATTTTGATTGCATACATGTTCGAAATATCACCTTACTAATAAGATCATAAAATTATCAATATCGCCGATATACCGCTAACCATGATAATATTGATGGTACTTTCTATCAATATGTGATGAATTTTACTACGTATTTTAATCAAATAATTTTTCAAATGATATAGCCTACTGTCAGAAAAAATAGTTATATGTTTGTTGGAATAACTGATACCTAATAGTGGATGCTTAATTGAATCCAGCATAATAGTGGTATGGTTGCCCAATGTGTATGATGAATCTTTTAGTTACCCGCCCATCTCAGTCACGGATTATAACTCGTTTTCCTACACTATTTCGTGATTAGGCTACAGTCCGTAGTTGGCAGGGTAACTACAAATCTGTAGCTAGCGTGGACGTGACAATTGAATTTTTCAAAGCCTAACTCGGTCGCCCGGCCATTGTACGCTATGCGCTAGTTGCTCGCCGTTTGTGACAGTGTTCAAAAGAGATGTAGCGGTGTCATTTCCCTCATGGCTCGTCAGGATTATACTTGGCAACGGTTAATTGCAGTTACCGGCATTAAATTAATAGGATCATATAGTGTCATGCAAGGTGGTTGAATGATCACCAGCGCGCGACTGTTGGTTGCTAATTAGGGTACGCTCAGTATATATCTAGCATAGTGATTGGGTGAGACGCGATACTCGCGGCCCTATAGTTCCATTCTTTGTAGCAACGGGATACTACGCTACTAGTACGTAGTATTCTCCCTCTTACTTTGAAACTAGAACGCTACTGGTGTGTCTAGATCAGTCACCTACCTAGTATAGTGATGGCGGATCCTGCTCGATACTCCGTTTCCCTGCCCAGCAAGGTCGCTGCGAGTCCGCGGGGTGCAATACAAACATCTTTTGGCTGTAGGCACGGCGGCTAGATCACATGTGGTGGAGAACCGGTCAATAGTGATCTCTTTGAGCAGTGAAACGGCGAGTAGTTGTGTCTGCAGTCATTTACCAAACTCAACTGATCTGTTATTGGCCTCAAGCCCTTGCTCGCTATTAGATAGGGTCCGCCTCGTGAGTGGCTGTGCTTGTAAATATCTTTGCCAATTGGTGTTGAGTCAACTGTAGATTCTTATACACATCAGGACTACGAGCATATCGTCAACGTGAGCTTGAGAAGGGCGATACATATAACATGTAACTCGTCGATAGAATTGCGGGTTTGCTTGTTGTGAAAACGCTTCTTTGAACGTATACATTGCAGGTTATTTGGTAGTAGGAACGTCTAACGATAGTGTTGACCGTTCGCTGCACATGGGCGGGGTGGTCTGTCGAGGTTCACGGTACGTCCTATCTCGTTGTCCTGTTTCTTAGTGAAGTAGACTACGGTCTATTCTCTCTCTTTCTTAGATTCCTTGCAATTTTAGTCCCATTCGTCACGACCCGGTAATAGATAGTCAGTGCTGCATACGAACCATATATGTCAGGTTCAGGTATGAGATACACTTGAGGTATTACCCCTCCTACGGAAAACAGCGTTTGGCCCGCTACTATCTTCCCTTGGGCGAGAACCTGCGCTCTCGCTAGTTCACTGCAATACATCATTGACCCTGACGACCAAAAGGTCGAGCTCAACGTGAGCCTCGTCAATGTCCGCCTCCCAGAGCCAATGAGAAATTTGCTTGAAACGGTTGCCAAAGCCACCCGCCGCTCCCTCTCGCACCATACAAAGGCTTCGTCCGTCCGTGTGGGCCTGGGGCCTGGAGCCAGGCAGGAGCGACTCACCAACGTGCCCTCGCAAGAGGGTGATATCTGATATGACGGTACTGCGCGTTTATTGTGTTGTGGACACTCTTCTTCTTCTTGTTCTCTGCTGAGATTTACACGGTGTGCTAGCGGTATCCTTCCTATCCAAAACTGCGTCACTTCTGCTACTCGAGAAGCTACCGTGGCTAGGTGTGTAAACGTCGGTGCTTGCAGCCAACCAATCAATCTATAGGAGCTAGGAGATCCCCTCTCCCCAACAATGGTGGAACTTTCTCTAATTTCCATACAAGAAATGTTGACACACCCACACGTACCCCAACCTATGCCTTCTCGCGCCATATGTATGTATCTCATAGAAAGGCCCCTCTCGAGTGGTGACCGTAGATACGGATTGGGACAATTCGCCTGCCGCTGGTAAAAGTGATATCTGACAATGCCACACGTAGGTAGCCCCTCCTCTGTTTTGTATAGCCACTAGTAGCCTTCGTTTTCCGTGCGGTTCATGTATGTACCTACCCTATACGCATGTAGTGGTAAAGTGATAGGCACGAACGATCTTGATGATATGTGATTACTACTATGTACAAGCCCAAGGCTTGAGTCGGGTTCTGCAGAGCTCTAGAACCTTCACGATGGGATTATACACGCTCACTCACAGCGCGGTCCGTCCCGCTGTGCAGATAGCTTTGGGGCTTTCTTCCTCTCAACCATGAACAATGGTCTTACCACGAGTCAAATCAAGATGGAGAGTGTTAGCTGGGCCAAAGGGTTGGACGGACAGGATGGCCTTATGTCCAAGTAGTGCTCGACTCGCGCGTAGCCAAAACCCTCTAATGTTGGACGAGATATCACTCGCGTTCCTGTTTACGGCCTGAGCGACATGTATCTACATACACACCTCCAGTCTGTTTGTCCCATCCGTATGAGAGCTATAACGTAGACCAAGATAAACGGGCACTCGACGCATTCCCTCCTGAACCTAACGCTCCACATCTCACTACTGAGAGCTCTACCGGATCACCACAATGGAACTCCCATCTGATCATTACCCTCCTCCTCCTTGTCCTCACCGCCACAACCAGAAAAACAAACCCCCATCCACACCAATCTGGGCCTACATCGCTGCGTGACTAACAAATACCCGACAGGTACTTGCTTAGATTCCCGCCACTAGACGTTGCTACGCGAGCGCCCCGCACGCGGTACGTGCCGAGTTACAACCACGCTGCTACAAGCACTCCAGCGTGGATTACGCAGCTTACACCACACACACACCCATCCGCGGAGGAAATAGAAAACAAAAGCATAGCCGCGCAAAGTCCCCGATGCTCGATCTCGTACATGTATCCATTACGCTACCTCCTGTGCTCTCCCTCCTCTGCTGGTGGTGTGAGATGCAGATGCAGCGCAGCACCGACAAGTGCAAGTGCAAGTGCAAGTGCAAGTGCAAGTGTGGTGCGGTGCGGTGTGGTGTGGTGTGCACCACTCGGTCTTTTTGCGTGACGGCATGGAGACAAGCCACAAGCCACACAGCTCTAGCGCGGCAGATGTCATCGACATGGGATGCCTAAACGGGGGGCGGGCCGAGCCGTGGCTGCCACGCGAGGCTAGCTACACTCGGCAATGTGTGTGTGTGTGTGTGTGTGGCTGGGGGGCTCTGGATCTTCCTATTACGGCTAGCGGGGCGTGCACGTAGACACGGATGGCAAGAAGGCTTGTTTCTACTCTGATGTGTGTATAACCTTTGAAGTACCTGCTCCAACTAGCGAGAAAAGACACGCGATGCGGTACGATGCGCATCCATACCCCACGAATCGAGAGCACAGCGGTCGACTCCAGTCATGACGTCGTGCAGGAAACCCCATTAGTTATTACTGAAAAGTGGCACAAGGCTTGTCTTCAAACCCGGGGCCCAGAAACAGCCGCGCGGGGGAAAGATGTATGCTCTACATATGTAGCCAGGTGTAGGCTACATACTCGAGACTTACCGGATGGTGTGGTCTCTCGCCCAGCTGTATGTGCCTATTAGAGTAGGTTCATTACATACTAAAAATAAACCTGTATCTGGCAAAGATCATCTCTGTGCATCATTGCATGTGTGACCTGTCGATTGATTTGCCACAACCTTGACCCTGCACGCATCATTAACCGGCCAATCGTGTTTTTTTCCCCACGCTCTGCGCAGGCAGTCGATTTAATTTGCCAGAGTAATGTCCCCTCCGTCGCGGGTCACACCACCCAGGAGCAGCACCAGGACCGGGGCCCCAGCATCACCGCCCCCCTCCCGACAGAGCAGGAGCCAGTAGAGTAGTGAGAAGCTCTACTAATGCTTGGCATGTTACACCGTGGCCAAACTCCCTGTCGGCCAGCGCCCAGTGGACGGTTTGCGGGGGCCTTGGCGATGCGGCATACCGAAAGCATACGGGACCACCACACCCACCAACCACGGTGGTCTGGAGGTGGGGAGTAGGTATCCGTATTCCTCCCAGACACAACAGACGCGTGTGTGTTCCAAAGTACCACCACACCCACACACAGCCGCCAATCACCCACCCTCAACCCAGGCACACACGCCCTATATAACCTCGCCCCTCCCCCCACCCTCCGCTCCGGCCGTCATGCCAGTGACCAGCCATCGCCCAGAGCCCCAGGACGCAACCCCGCAATGTCGTCGCTCGAGGTCCTGCTTTTCTGTCTCGGCGTGCTCGTCGTGTGCCTCATCGACAGCGCTACTGGCATTGTCCGTAGCGCCCCGCCCACGCTCGCGCTGCTCACCACTGGCTCCACGGCGCTGCTGATGTCGCCGCAGGCGCTGTTCTGCGTGCTTGTTATTGCTGTGCCGGTGCCTCCCAAGGCGATAAGGTTGGTTGTCTGGTGTTGTTGCTGCTGTTGAGGTTGCTGTTGAGGTTGTGGGTTTGTGGGGGCGGGACAGGGATGGTGGTGGTGGTGATGGGGAATAACGGGGGAGGGGAGACGATGGGCTAACCGAGACGCCCAGGAATGCTTGTTTATGGTTGCGGTCGTCGCTCTCGGCAACAACTACAACAAAAGCTCCCGCACCGCCCATGCCCGCATGCCCGCCGCGAATAAGAAAACAAATTCTAGCTGATCCTATGAAACACTCTCCACCGAGGTTAATTTGCTCCCCCACCGCTCCAGATATGTATCCAGACTCACCCCGCCGGCCATAGGGTATATATAAACGCGGTCGTAGCCAGGCCAAGACCAAAACTGCCAACCGCCGAGCTCAACCGCATCTTCCCCCCATTCATCACCCACGACCGTTGCTACACCTGGCTCGAGTCCCACCCCTGCTCGCCCTACGTCCCCCCCCCGCTCCGCCCGCGCCCGGTACCAGAGCCGGCCCAAGCCGCCCAACACCCAACGCCCGCCCGCGCCGCCGTTCCCGCATCACCATCACCATCGCCCCCCACGCCCCCTGCCTCACCGCCCATGACACAGCGCACAGACACCACTGCCCCTCTACCGCTGTGGAACCTGTACCGCATCCTCTTCGCCCACCGCCCTCATCGCGCGGAACATCCGGCAGCGCTCGCCCGCGGCGTCCACAAGTGCAAGAGAAAGGGCACCACCAACAAGGGCGCGCGGAAACTGAAGGGGGGTGTCTTGGCGCGGCAGAGCGACATCGCAGTGCATCTGGCGGACGTGCGCATCCGGCGGCTGTCTGCACTGCCGCCAGCACCGCAACCTCCTCGGGTGCCGCCACCACCACCACCACCACCACCACCACCAGCAGTAGCGCTACAGCCAATGCTACAAGCGTACACATGGCCAGCAGGGCCATGGGGCAAAGCCGCCCGGGTGCTGCGGCCCACAAGCTGGCGGTGGGCCAGCTGCGGAAAGACAAAGGCACAGGGCAAGGGCAAGGACAAGCGCAAAGAGAAAGGAAAGGCAGGTTCGGAGAACAAGAAGAAGCACGTCTGTGAGCAGTCAGCGAGCTTCAAGACCACCACAGAGACGCAGAGACTGCTGAAGGCGAAGCTGGCGGCGGAGAGGGAGAAGGAGGGTACACACGGACGCTGCAGCGGCCCGGATCCAGATTCAGCCATGACAACGCCGACGCCGATGCCGATGCCGGTGCCAATGCCAATGCCAATGCCGGTGGCTGAGCCTGTTATTATGGGGCCTCCCGCTGTAATGATGATGGCACATGTGCTGGCGCCGGCGTCGATGCCCGCTCCGTCTGTTTCTGGGGCTGGTCCTGTTGCGAGTACACGCCCCTCTTGGCCCGCGCCCGCACCCACACCCACACGCGCACCGGTGATGTCGGCTTCTCTACCGCCAATGCGCGTGCGCAGGGCCGGCGAGTCAGTGCCACAGTGGCCGGTACCCACACCCGCTCCACCCGCCCGTGCACCCACACCCGCCCGTGCACCCGCACCAGGGCAAGCACCCGCACCAGCACCAGCATCCGCACCAGCACCAGCGCCAGCAACACCAGCCCCCCAGCCACAACCACACGCACCAATGGGCCCACCACCCGCGCCCATCTCCAAACCACCCATGCCAGTCTCCCCGACCGGCGTGCGCGCAATGGTCCCCGGCAAGCGCATCGCCCTCTGGCTCGAGCCCCTCCCCGACCACGTCCAAGTAGGGCGTACCTTCACGCCCATGGCGCCCATGATGTCCCTGCCCCCTCCTCCCCCTCCACCACGCGCGGCCACGCCGCCGCCGCCCGCCGACGAGGACTACGACAGTTTCGAGGAGGAGTACGCTGCAGGTGTAGCGGAGGAGCGTGCTGCGGAGACGCCGCTGCCCCCTGCCGGTGGGGCGGGGGCCGGGCCGTTCAAGTTCGATGTGTCGGCGGTGTCGTTTGCGCCGCCGCCGGCAACAGGGGCGGGGGCGAAGGGGGTGCTGAAGCTGGTGGTAAAGAAGGGGACGGTGATGAGGGGGAGGACGGTGGGGCCCGAGGCGGAGAAGATGAGGATCCAACGGAGGCTGGAGAGGCTGGATCGCGACGGTATGGCTTTCGTGTGTGTTTTGTGTGTTTGGAGGTGAAGGGGAGCGGGGAGGGGGCGTGGGATGATGATGAACGTTGGCTAACTGACGGGTGTGGTGTGTGTGTGTAGATCCAGATCGATAGACATAGACAGTGGGTCAGTGATATGTTGGAGCTCTGGGCATGGTTTGGTCAATCTTTCTTGCTGCTTGCTCGCTGTGGTTCATTTCCTTGTTTGCGAGCGGGCCGCACACACAGCTAATCCCTCCCTCCATCCATCCATCCACCCGGCCCCCCTCCTCTCCCTGCCCGTCTTCTCAGTGCCTCCAACGCCGCACCCCGCGCACCAGTCTTCTGCCGTCATCCCACTGCTGAGCACAGCCCACCCAGCCGCTCACGACCACTAACCCGCAGTGTCCTGCACCATGGCCCCCTCCTCCTCCTGGAGCCCCCCCATCGCAGCTGTCACTGGCACACACACACACACACACACACACACAGGGATGCCACAGCCAGTCAGCCGTTCCAGCCACCGCGCCGACGGACACCAGCAGACAAGCCAGGTCCCTGTCCTGTATTGTCTTGGGGCCCTGTGTGTGTCTTGCTGGTGCGTCTGGTCCTGGAGAAGGGGGGGGGAGGCATGCTGAATATAAGTGGATCCCATCCACCCGCACCTTGTGCGTTGCGCTAACCGTTGGTTGTGGTAGAGGTACAGGAGGAGCTTGACGGTGGGCCGTTCCGTACGGTGCGTTGTGGCCTGGATGGTGATGGCTGTGGCGGCCTGCGGTGGATGGTGCTGTGTGTGTGTGTGTAGGTGATGGTAGGTGGGTGGGTGGGCGGGTAGGTAGGTAGATAGCGATGGTGCAGAGGACGGCGGGCAGGTGGGTGAGTGCTAGGTGGGGTGTGTGTACTGCGTGGTGTGATGGTGGGGGGGCTGGCTGTGATGGGTGTGTGTGATTGTGGTGCGGTGTTGATGGGCGAGGGTGGGTCTTGGTGGTGGGCGGTGGGCGGTGGGCGGTGGGCGGTGGGCGGCGTGTGGTGTGTGGGCTTGCTTGTGTGCGGGTTGGAAACGGCGAGAGATTGTGGAGGTATTGTATTGAGCGTTGTATATATGTATTATTACCATGGTATGTGCTGACTGACGGCGGTTGGGCTGGAGTATTATTAGACGGCGGACATAGGGAAGGCCTGTATCATTAGAAACCTGTATTTTTAGAGGATAGAGACTTAATAGATGTTAGTAATTACTCGACTCTGGACTGAGCCTACTCAATGGGCCGTAGAGACAATCTCGCGGTGATTTGAAATGCCCTCGTCTTGCCTTGGACACTCCCCGCAAACCTTTCCCACTTCCGACTTGTGCGGGCTTCAGAAGAAAAACGTCTTTGGGGTCTAGCGTAGAATATGGTCCTATGTCGATATTTCAGAAGCTACAATTGCGTCGAATGGACGATTTCGAAAGGAGGATGTCGAAAAGACGACGCCGAAAAGACAACGCCTAAAGACGACGTCAAAAGGCGACGTCAAAAGTCGACGTCAAAAGGCGACGTCAAAAGACGAAGCCGAAAAGACGGATGCCGAAAGGACAAAGCTGAAAAGACGACGGCGAAAAAACGACGTCGTCTGGCGTGATAGCCGTCCTGTAGTCCAAGATTCCTTCTTCCCCAATCCCTCTTCGTCAAATGACCGTAACCGTATTCCATCCCTCTCCGTCTGACGCCCGTTGACCGTATTTCCGTCCCCTCCATCGTGAAATCAAAGCCCGAACCGACAAAATAGAAATCCACAACCGCCCGCCGACCACATCCAGCCCCCGCCCGCCTGCCCTCTCCGTCCCCTTGTCCTTTGCAGAAAACGCTACTATCGCGACAATCCCCCCCCGCACCCCCCGCGCCACCCGCTTTGCAATCCCCCGCACGTCCGTCTACCCCCGTTCCGCCGTCCCAAGCACCACAACCCCATCTGTCTATCCGTCCAGCGCACCGCACCTCACCACACCACACCACTCGCTCGCACGCACGCACGCCAAACAAACAAAACCCCACCATTGCCGACGCTGTTGGGCTACCCGCTCGCGCGCAGCCGTCCTTTCCAACACCTTTCGCCCCGAAAGCCGCCGCGCCGACTCTCACTCAGCGCACAGCCAGGCCCACCGCATGAGCCAATGTGGGTGCGACGCGGTCTTTATACTGCGCCGTGGCTGTGCCAAGGGTTCTGCATGACGGCCGGCAGCCGATAGGATAGACGGGACACAGTCAATGCACACTCAGAGACCAATAGGCACGGGCCACGGACGTCCATGCAGCACGGGTACGGATTGTGGGGGGGGGCGTTGGGCATAAGCAGCGGATGGAGGTGCAGGGGCCACGGTTGCTGGGCTTGTATCCGCGCTGGCTGGCGCGCAGTGTTGGTGCTGCGGCGGCGTGAACGCGGGTGGAGGCGGTTGGGTGCTTGGGCGAACGCGCGCGGTGGGGCCGTGGCCGGGAGTGCTGTTGGGAGTGCTTTGGGCGCGTCGTCGGCAGTTGCGACGCGACGCGAAATATCCTCGACGGTAGAGTAGAGTACATCGTCATATTCCTGCGCGAGTCTTGACGGGCAAAACGGTGAGTCAAAGGACGGGGCTTTGGGCTGGAACCCTCGCGAGCCAGGCGCTATCCTCGATTGTAGCATATCCTCGATTGTAGCATATCCTCGATTGTAGCATATCCTCGTTTGTAGCATATCCTCGTTTGTAGCATATGGTCGGGCAATCCCAAACGATACGGGCAAAGCTGCTCTCCACACAAGCATATCGCCGATAAAGGCACTCGAACATCCCTTCTTGGCCATACGCTACAATCGAGACTGCGCTCGAATTCATGTAGGCACAGCGGTAGGCAATAAGATACCTGTTTTGTGTAAAACGCCACCAACAATACGGTGTTTGCAGGCAGCGCGTTCCATCATCACTTATTCACTTATTACCCATCCCCGGGTGAGAAAAAGTACGGTACTGCACGAGGCCGTCAAGCTCGATCCGCCAACCCGCCTTGGTTCGGACTTACTACATACAAACACGGGGATAGTGGATTATCTGAAAATTGACGGTACTCTACTTGCGTGCGTTCGGTGACCCAGCGAGGACAGAGATTGAAACCCCTCTCGTCCTGTGCCTACTCTCCATCCTATTCGATCATCACCCCGCGTGTCCCGCCAATCCTCCAGGTTAGCTTTGCAGTGTATGCGCCCTGTGCACCTACGCGTAAAGTGTCCTCCGCAAAGAAAAAGGAACGTGTTCTCGGAACAAACTTGCGCGGTGGGTTCGCGTTGAGTGTTGCTGGCGTGTTTGGCGTATCGCGGTCGGAGGAGGGTCGATGGGAGGGTTTTGTTTGTCCACAGCCAGGATATATGGACTTGTGGACTATGGTTGCCCGTCAATACGTGTCAATCACAGGCTATCACTCGGTTTAGCTCTGGATTTCCTGTTGAAAGGTGTCGTTCAAAACAGTAAGGTTACGGTGTCCAATGGGACTCGGACACTTGAAGGATCTGTCCTAACCCTACTAGTATAAGACACCATGTATTAGCTTTAGACCTCGATATCAATTGAATTATAATCGATACTCGTTCTACTTTCAACATTTCCTTTGCTCATGTTCGATTGGCTGCTTGCAGTCTAAAGGCTCTCCGCGGCTGCACCGGATCCTGCTAGGGGAGGTAGTGTCAGGGGGGAAGAGCACCGCACCGGTGGCCTGTAGCGGCTGGCGACTCGTAGAGAACTAGGGGGGGCGCGGATATGGAGGCTCTGTACGCACATCTCTACAAAAGACGGCAGACACAATATCGCGAGGCCGCGGGGTGCGCGGCCATTCTGTACCTAGAACCAGAGATGAAGTGACTTTATACTCACACGGTTCCCACCGTATCTGCTTGCACAGGTTTGCACTGGCGATGGGCGGGTACACGTTTGTGGGCGTGCAGTTTGGGTGTGGGGGGTTCATTAGGCGATGGAAGAGGGTGGCCAGAGTCACGCAGGAGAGTTGGTAACCCCCCGGGGGGCGTTACATGTTCGACAGGTTTATATAGCCATGGTTTGAGATATCCATGCGAGGGTAGACGCTGCGGCTATGGCGACTTAGCGATGTATAGGGGGGCTCTTACTATGGGCGTACATTGATTGTGATGCCCATACGTTAACGCCGGCGCGGAGGCCCAGAGGCATATATATTGCTTCCCGGATTCAACTCAGCGGATCGAGTGATTGGTCATGATTATTATACATAAACCGAGAGGAAGGCAGGAATGGGCGCTACGGCAGGACGATGAAGAGTCTCACTTTGAGTACTCGTGTACCTGGCGACGTCGAATCTCGACTAATCGCCCCTAGGTATGTAGAGAGGGGTCGAGTGATATGTTATGATTACAGAGAAATGTATAGAAGAAAGGGGTAAATGTGGTGATGGGAACCTGTGTCAAGGGACATCCTAGCACTCCAAGTGGGGCCAAGCCGACCACAAGACAATAGGGTGGATCAAGTGTAGTGATGGGCACGAGACGAGACGTCTTGGGATCTTGTCCCTAGGCCGCGGGCTCCCTGCGACGAGGACTTTGTTTTGCGACCAGCCGTCACTTGACCGCCGTCATTTGACCACCGTAATTTGACCGCCGTAATTTGACAGCGGTCATTTGACAGCACAAGAACAGGTCTCGGCATGAAATCCCGCCCATACCGGTTCGGCCACCAACGCCCTTCGTGGCGGCTCACCCGCACCCGCGAGACAAGACGGGACCCGCTTAACAAGAGAAGGCGGAGGGGACGCGTTGTCTGGCTTGGCTGTATATCCGGGTGCAGAAGACTGAGGGAATCCGTATCAGGGAGGTATTTCGCCGAGTGATAGCTTGTGATTCCAGAGAAATGTGGGGGGCTGATTGATGTCTCGAGCACCGGAGGGTGAATGACTCCATCCTTTAGCGCAGCCGTTTAGTGGTCTTTTAGTAGTAAATGGCCAAGTCCTTTTAAAATCTGCCTAAGCGAGCAGTCCTTTGAAATTGTCGTTTATACGACCACTGTTGATAAAGGACGAAGTCATTTGGAAATAAATGATCTTTTATTATATATCATTATTTTATTTCCAGGTTATATTGTTTACTGTAGCTACGGTATATCTCTGTCATCTCTGTCCGCTATTGCTTGTACGGTCTTTATCGTACATGCTGCTGCTGCTTCTAACACCGCTGGTGCTGCTATCAGTAATAGAAAGCGGACCGCCCCTAAAGCGTCTTTGCAACCCCTCCACAAAACCGGAAAGGCTTTTCAACGCTGCATACTATGGACTGCAAATCAGTCATATCACGCTTTATTGCCTAATAAAGGAGTATTCTAAGGATGCGAGATACTCCCAGAGCTTTGCCGGAATCTGTGACAGCATTTTGGGATTCCGGGTAGTAGCTTTCACATGCGTGCAGGTTCTGCTACCAATCCCCCCAAGAACTGATGTATACGAGGTCTACAACACTAGGTGTACGTGAACTGCATCTTTTGGTAAGGTGAAAATAAGAAAGGATTGGGCATGGGTGTTGGTAGATACTTCAGAGCAGTGGAGAGTGTTTTGGGGACGCTTAGCAGGACGTATGGAGAGTTTATTCAATGTGCGGAATAGCACTGGGCAAGAACATAGACTATGTATAATTGAGCTGCTTGAGCATGAGGCGAAGTATCTTGGTATTGCTGACAGCTCACATGGGCTGCTGAATGTCTGTGGGAAGAGGAGGAAGAAAATGTAGGCTGTGAATATTCAGACTATATTGGGAATAAATCCTTTATCTGAGGTGGATGCTGGCAATTGGCTGGTAAATATTAAGATCGACTTGCGTACGGGGAATGAATTAAGTTGAATACTGGAAGAGCAGTCCGATTGCTATTCAGTGATATGAGGACAGTTCCGAGTATTATTCAGTGAATGATGTGAGAGTAGTCCCGAGTCCTCTATAGCAGTGAATGCTATGGGGCAGTCACGAGTGCCATGAAGACAGTAACAAGGGCACTACAGGTAGGATATTAGACCCAATTGGATGGTCTAATTCAAAATTTGTGTTGTTCTGCTAGTACTCATGCGGATTGGAAATGGGAGGTGAGTTTGGGCCACTCAGTATATGAGTCTGTTATCCAGCAAGCTCGCTACATCGACATGTTGCTTATACATGGGAAATTATTTCCAACAAGCCCATGCCGGAGTGCTTCTTTGGCAGGGCATTGAGCTTTTCAGTCAAGTGGTACCATTGCCTCAGATTCGGAGCTGAAATGCCTTTCACGAAACGACAAATACATACACCTTTGTGGGAGATTTGGTAGTTATCATCAGTATACACAACAGTGCTTGTATCAGTATTTCACAACTTACCGTTCAGCGGTGTGAATGATACCCAGATAAAATATCGTTTGAGCAACTGGTGACGTCTAGTTAGCCTTAGAGGGAAAGCGTATCAATTCGAGGGGGTCTAAGTGTGGGGTTGCCACCTTGTATAGTATCATAACAAATGCTTGTGTAGCCCCACGAGCATTGGTCAGTGCTATGGGAGCATCTTCAAAGCATTTTTTTGGCTCTCTAGATGTGAGCAATATTTCTTGGCAGAGCCTGGTAAACAGCTCCTTGGCGACTGGCACAGAGCACATAGTCAAGTGCTCTCTGGGCGTGAGAGCCATTTCCTGGCGGTACCTGGCAAACAGCTCGTCGACGAGAGGTCTCATGGCGCAGATTCCATTATCAAGTGCTATCTGGACATGAGCGATATCTCCTGGTGGAACCTGGGGAATCGAGTATTGGCAGTTAGTTTTTGGGCGGAGCGCAATTGATGGGTTGCTCTCCAGATGCAGGTACAATACCCCTCATCAGCCAAAAATTGGGTCTTGTCTGGACGCACCAAGTGCAATTGGACGCACCAGGCGCACAAGATGCTTTCTTACGCGCATCGCTATGCCCCGTCGCATCTGAGGGCGCCAGCTCGTCTTTTGACCAAAAGAAGAACAGCACCTCCAGACGCAGGTAGCGTTTGCCTGGTAAACGGGTTTCGCTAGCACATTTTGGTGGCAAACTGAGATCACTCAGCAATAGGTACATACACTAGGACACTAGTTCCACGCAATTGTCACGTATATTGATCCACATATCTACGTAGTTCTATGTACATATTTACTGGCGCCCCACCAACCTCCGCTTACTTCTGCCCCAGTGGACTCACTTCCTACCTGCCGAGCTGCGCGCTGAGCTCCCTGCAGAATAGCGGTCTGAGCTCCCCACTGAGCTCCCCGCTGAGCTGTGAGCTGAATTGTGAGCTCAATCGCGGGCAGAATAGCGGGCAGAATAGCGGGCAGAATAGTACGCTGAATAGCCAGCTGAATAGACTGCTGAGCTG
Source organism: Morchella sp. 2016-41 (assembly GCA_024713855.1). NCBI lineage: Eukaryota > Fungi > Ascomycota > Pezizomycetes > Pezizales > Morchellaceae > Morchella > Morchella sp. 2016-41. Next base: position 1,737,230 of record JAMGZD010000002.1, on the reverse strand, counting down.
CCCGCGGCGGCGTGATTATACTGCACAATGTGGAGCCCACAGCGGCGTCAGTATAGGCATCAATATACTGGGGTATTCGTACCTGCTGCGGCGTTAGAAAAGGCGTCAATATACTGGGTATTTGACGCCTTCAGCGGCATCAGTATAATCATCAATATACTAGGAATTTTACGTCTTCAGCGTCGTCAGCAGCGGCGTCAGCAGTGCCATCAAGATACTGGGGTATTTACCCGCAGCGGAGTCAGTATCAGGGTCAATATCCTACCCAATTCAACGCCTCCAGCGGCGTCAATATACTGGGAATTTGAGACCCCCAGCGACGTCAATATCCTGGAGTGTTCTGTGGCTCCAGCGGCGTCAATATACTGACGATTTGGTGCCCGCAGCGGCGTCAGAAAAGGCGTCAATATACTGCAGCGGGGGGGATATACTGGAGCATCTGTACCTGCAGCGGCGTCAGTATAGGCCCCAATATACTGGGGTATTTGACGCCTTCAGCGGAATCGATATACTGCAGTATTTGTACCTGCAGCGGAGTCAGTATAGGCGTCAATATACTGGAGTATTTGATGGCTTCAGCGGGGTCTTTATACTGGAGGATTTGGAGTCTTCAGCGGAGTCAGTAAAGGCATCAATATGCAGAGGGAGGTAAATACGTATCCACGTGTTGATAGAGGCAGGAGGTAGGTGTCGAGGTGTGCGTGGGTCCTCGAGGTGTGGAGAAAGCGTCAAATCCCACGCCATTAGCTAGCAATATTAGCCTTAGCACTAGCGCTAGTAGTATGGCAGAATAGCACGTCAAAGGAGAGTTAAAAGACGTTTAAAATGACGTTGAAAGATGTTTAAAGACGAGATATCACGTTGTGGAGGCGAGGTTTTGGGCGCAAATGACGGATTTGAGCATCTAGACGCACCGCTTTGTCGTGCGCAAGCGTATTTTTTGCTGTGTTGAACGATACCCGTTTTGATTCCAACCGGCACATAGTAATGAGTTTTCAAATTTCTGTGAACATGATTCTCAGTTTTTCTATGCGACTAAAAGCTGTTAAAAGCTTGGAGAGCCCATAGCCTTTGTAATCTTGTTCGCTTAATATAAATTTGCCGACAACTTGGGTAAGCTATAGAGTCTGGATACAGTCCTTGGGATTCGCAGGTAGCGGAATTAATGCTGAGATCATTTTGAATGGTTAAGCTAGAATAACGTACATGTTTGGTTATGAGAGATATATGGTTGAAATAGTTACCAAAACCAGTGATTTAATATGAATGCCCCTTTTTTGGTTCTGGCTTATTATTAAATTTTATAACTATGTGTTTCCTATGCTTTTTATCCGTAATGGCTCCTGCGCCGAAACTTGCAGCGCCGCGCTCTCAAAGTGAGACCATGCTGCTATACACAACACCCTCGTTTCAACCAGAATCATAGACTCTCATTCGGTCCTTGATTTCCTGCTGAATGGTACCATTTGTTCACCGTTACTGAGAGTAGCTGGCATGAGCGCTAGTCTCAATCATGAACCGTCACTCGGTTAGAGCGGTCGGTTGGAAGCGCCTTGGTATTTGCGCTGTGGGTCCTACTGTCAGGTTTTTAAGCGTGAGTAATATACTAAGCGCTTGCACTGCTCTACCTCCGCTACACCAGAGATTCGACAGGCACCATTCCTCGCCTACCTATCTCCCTGACCTCCCGCCCCGTCCCCGCCGGCCGCAACACTTCCACTTCACGGCTCCGACCGCACGGGGGGGGACATATTGTATCTACAGAAGATCACAATCATATATAGAAGTAGCACCCGGTGAGAAGTACCAGCGGGTGTGAGAACACAACTACGGGCACATGAACAAAGAAAACACAGCGTCGCTCGAGCTACACGTGTGGCGCGCGTGTTGTGCATGAGGTATGGTGGAACTGGAGACGGCTCATGCCTCTTATGTGTTCAAGTGGAAGCTGAGGTGGAGAGTAAGGTTGGACGAAGAGTCCTTGATCTGTGGGCGGGGTTCGAGTTGCTGCTTCTCGCGTTGTGAGATTATCGCGCGTGTCTTCGTCTGTTGCTCCTCTCCCATCACTGGCCGGGGAACAGTCACCCACAAGTCTGCACACGTACTGTACACTCTCTCCGGTACTCCGAGCACCGCCACTGATGAGCTTTCTTTTTTCCTCTTTAATTCCTTATTAATTACATGCAGACTGCCACCTGTACCCCCCGAGATCGCCTTTAGACTCGTGATTACTTAACTACCCCGGCGATCCCCCCCCAGAATACAGTCTACCACGCCACCCCCGCAGCCACAACACTGGCGAAGGCCTCCTTTCCGCTGACATGTAACTCACTGCAGGATGAGGGGCGGATGAGCCATGACCACCGAACTTACATGCCCTGTTTAGCGTCCCCGAGGCCCCATGGCGTCTGCGAGGCAGGTGATATATATGCCAGCGCGTCCAGAGGTCGTGAGGGTTGCAGCCACAATGGGGATGTATATAAATACATGTACATACCTCCCGGTAAACGCACCGGGCGAAAGGGGGGCTATCTGTTCACCGTGTGCTTGAGGCTATCTCGCATAGCTATTTGAAAAGGATTCCAGTGAAAGAGGAGCGGTGGGGAACACTGGCTATGCCAGCATCATGAAGTATCACTCGATACCAGATTGGTGCCGGAGACCCCCCCTCTTAAGCTCCTTTTGCTTAATTCATCAATTGCATGCAGTGGTGCCGGAGATTCGTGATGCATATCCCGCGTATGGTATGATATTTTGCTCGATATGACCGGCATATGGAGACTTCCCGGAAGCGCACGACATATATTGGTTGAGTTGGGCAACGGCAATCTATGGATTCTGATGGTGGATGGAGTTAAAAACATAAGGGACTCTCTAGGTACAACTCAGGCTATCTATCACCGTTCTAAAGGCGGTGGGTGGTGTCTAGAAGATAAGAAATGCGAGGTTTTAAAAACCCCTTCTATGTTTTGGCGCCCTGTAGTTGGTCTCTGAAAGCCCGGGTATACAGACCCGCAGACTGAGCACTACGTAAGCAAGCAGACACCTCCGAGCCTAGTAGCTACCCCAGTTTTTCCGTTTATAGGCTGGGGCAAGAGGGAGTTTATACATGGGTACACGTAGTTGGATTCTATTTAATTGCGTGGGCACGCGCTGGTGTAGGGTCAGCGCCTAGTTGTGGAGTCTTTTTATTTTATAGTATAGTAGATTTAAGGGTCGAGACCAGAGTCTCTGGGCTTAATGTCGTTGGGCGGCGGGTAAGCATAGATTTATGCAAGGCTGGCCCGGACTCTATATCTGTGAAGCGAGAGGTGGGTATACAGAGGTAGATAACGTTCATATGAAGACTTATTTGAACACCTAAAGGATAGGAATCAGGTTAATTGGCCAATCTGGATCATGGACGGACCTGTCCTGATGAGAAGGACCTCCGCATTGTGTCCAGACATATTTTTATATGAAGCCTCGGTAGCGGCTAAGGATGCGTGGGCTTTCCCTCGAGGGCTTATAAATATAATAGAATTAGCTAGGGCCTGAGAATGCAAAACATGAAAAAAACAGAAAAGGTTTACTATGTAGCCTAGTCTCAACACTTTCGCGAAGTAATCAATCAATCAAAGTCTGTACGCAATTAATGGATTAAACAACAACAAAAAGCAAAAGTAATCAGTCAATTAATTAGTCTCATAGACGTAGGTCTGCATACAGTTAATGAGTTAAATAAAGAAAAAAAAAGAAATAAACTCTACTCTTTCAAAGCTTGCGAGTGATATTCTGTGACTATGATATCGTTGGGTGACAAAATTGTATGAAGATAGGCCATGAAAGGACTATAAATCCGCGACCACAATATTTATAAAGAAGATAGTTATGTGGTTTGAGAGCTGAAAATCGATAGGAAATAGCTTCCAGGTCTGCCCCGTGATTAACGACTTTGTACCTAGGGGTGTCGGTACATATCTCAAGAATGAGAGAATACATGTACGTTCAGATGAGGGTATATAAAGGTCAGTTTTAATGTATAGATTCTCTTGGTAATGAAAAAATGAAAAAAGATTGTCTGTCACCAGACTATACAAATCATAATAAAACCTGTCTCTGCAAAAATAGCGCTATGCAATCACTCTAGACTGATACTATACTAGACCAACAAGAGGTCACTAACTAAATCTGGAGATAGCTCGAGTATCAGGAACTACGAGATCTCTCTCTGAATCATGAGAGAGGTGGAAACATCGTCAAGTAACCTCCTATTTTTGCCACCACTACACCTCTGTACATAACATGTTGTTATTAAGATCTACAGCCACTTTGGATCAGAAAAAGTGTTCGTGATTCCGATTTCGGAGTGAGATATTTCTCCTGATGTAATCGTGGTGGACCATTAAGAGACGATTTCCCTACTGACTGGCGCCTAGACTCAATGAAGGGTAAGATCAATGGCTTGAGTTCTTTTATATATAGTCATGAACTAATGTTTTGTATATTCTCGTTGTCTTGAATCTCAAAATTAAGGACATTAACGTTACGGGTGCGCCACACTGCGCACTGACATTAAAACTCAATCACGAACACTTTTGCTATCCCTTAGTCTGGCAAAAAAATGCTGACCCTTTTTCGTGGGGGCTAAATGGTGTAGCTTTGCTCGATCTCGTTATCAATTATCAATCTCCCACCAATTGCTGGTCTGTATTTGCTGTGGCTTTTGGCCCCCACGAAAAAAGAGTCAGCATTGCCAGAGTAAGGGATACATATGATGCGCACACTCTTAAAGGTGATGGGGTGGCATACGGAAGATACAGAAGTGGAACAATTGTGGCTGCAATATGGCCTCATGGGCCAATAAGAGGGCCTTCTTCTGCACCACTGCCATGACCTAATCAGGTTTGCTTCTTTAAGGATATAAATGGTTCCACTTTGCTCAGTCTTGGCGCTTTTTACATACTAAAATACCGAATTTCAAGCCTGAATAACGAGAGATATCAAAAATCCGGTCGGTAAAATTATTCTTCATCACTAGTACTTCAATTTTACCGACCGAATTTTTCATAATTTGTTTCATTGCAAAGTTATTCAACCTCGACCTCACCCCAATTTTTGACTACCTTTATGACTGGGCGCACCATAGACCTTTTTAAATAGGTACATACAGCCACCCACCAAAAGTCTTCGTGGCTCACATCAAAGTTGGTCAGTGCGTGATGTGGCTTGACAGGTTTTACGGTCAAATTGAGGAACTAAAATGTATATATATATAATTCTATCCAGTGAGTGACCGAGAATAAAAATACCATGAATGTCTATTATTGACTTTGACCATCATTGACAGTTGCTGTTTTGAGGTTTTGAACATTTCAATGGGCACTTTGGTTCCTGACTTGAGCCGGACATGTCACATTAAATCCAAATCACGAACACTTTTGATGAGTGGCTGTATATATCATTATGAGCGCGTAGTTAGAGCCTACGTTACTCGGATTTTGGTGGGCTGCACCTGCTGGTTGGCAGGAGTCAGTCAGGATTAGGGTCACTGCTTGCGATCAATCAGGCACAAGGACCATCATTTTCAAATCATGTTCAATTGTATATAGAGCGTAGTCTATGACGATATCACACTATACCCCAGAATCTCCCATACTCCTCCACCACCACTTGCAACTGACAAAGGAAAGAAAAGGAGAAAAGAAAAGAGCTGAAATGACAGTGAAAGCATGTGTGCCCGTCGATCGCGTGCTGTCTAAACTATAGCGTAACTTCAGGAAATCCATAATCCAGCCTGAGTACATAATAGACTAGTTATAAACCTCCACATACTCGAATTTGATTCGAAGTTTGTTGCTACCGAACCCAAACAAATCTGGTTTCGTTGCTTTCGGAGATGCAGGTAGATCTCGGATATACGTAATCAACTGAGGAATCGAAACCTCGAGATCGGTTGAGTCCGGGCCTACGACAGCAAGGCTTCCGATGCGAAAACTATCCCCGTTATCGAAGTCACCCAGCCGATTAAAACGCTCGAAGATTGTGTTTTCTAATTGACGCGCTGCATCTGAGATTGATTGTTTAGCAGTGTTGAGGTAGAGAATATCCTTTTCTAGTTTTCCTTCTAAGTCTTCGAAATGAAGAATGAACCATCCGTTTGCGATCGAGGGGTTGCTGCTAGTCGACATTTGAATATTCTGCACGTCCCTATACCACTAACAATTTTAGTCACTATATACGTATATCTGGATTATAATCACCCTTGCTATTATTGGAAAACCTCATCTCACCTCACCTCACAATATCTATAAAGGGGGGTATTAGGTTCTTAGCTGCGATAAACCTCAAGGTAGCTCTATTGTCGTCGGTCTTCTGTTGTAAAGAGGATGGAGCCTTTTCCAAAAGAGCGGGGTAACACTCGCCTATAAACCCGCCTGTAGGTCGGTAGGGCAAGTGAACTTACTTCCTCTTTAGGAGGAACGTGTGTGTGGTATCAGGCAGTCCATTATGGTCACTATGCCAAGACTGAGTCCACTTGTATGATTGGTTGATGAGAGGATCGACACCAATTACATGTAGGTTACTAGAATTTGGAGCTGGAGTCCTTTGCGCAAAGGGTCTAATTACCCGAAGGAGCTTGTATGCATAGGCAGATTTGCGGTAGTCTGCCTGATGACAGGATCGTTGGACAGACTGGAGCCTAAGAGCTTCAGGCAGTCCAAGTAGAGTACAGCCGCGTTCGAAAAGACTTGGCACCCCAGGCCACGAAGGTCATAATTGGAGAGAGCTTTAACAGACTCAATAGTCCGACTGCACATACATAAATGTAGGCTCCCTACTAACAACCTCTGGGGTTCAAATATGCCCATGAGGACTCTATCTCGTATGAATTGCTTTTTTATTGCGTTATTAAATTCACACTTCCGGCGCACAAAAAAGAAGAAAAACTGTTTTATGCATTAATATTTCCCCACGCGAGGGGGTGATTCAGTTATCGAGAATATGTAATGTACTCATTCGCGGTTATACATGAAACAAGGTAGGCCATGATGTTATTTCTTGATGATTAATTCCGAGAGTTAGTGAAGAAGTCTTCTAACGAGGGTGTTTTGAAGGTCCGCCATAGTGACATATAGAGAAATATCTCGCTCCGAAATCGGAATCACAAACACTTTTGTAGAGTGGCTGTGAGGATACAGCTGTAGTTCTGTCAGTATTTGTTCTCTTACATCTATCTATTGCAGTAGCTGCAAGTAAGACCGAAAACAATATGATGTCCTATTCCAGGAGGTCTCAGACTACATATACATAGGTTATGACATGAGCGACTAAGTCATACGTTACAGCTCCGTGACCAAAACTAGACTAGCGCGCTTAGGGCCACGCGTCTGTCTGGTCCTTGCCTCTACTTCACACCACCTCTGTTTACATGTTTCTCTGTTACGCCCCACAACGATGAGGAAGGCTACATGTATGTAGTTTAGATTTACAACTCAATACTAGCCAGGAAATTTACTCTTTTCCATGTTCGAAGGTCTCTGTCGTTCTGTTTTCTTTCAAAATTTCTTTCCCCTTTGAGCGTTTCCTTCTTTTTCTCCTCCAAACCTTTTCCATTCTTTGTTTCTTCACTTTTTTTCCGAAGATAAGCTTTTGGATCGTGTATCAGCTTTCGCCAATACATCAAAAGTTGATTTGTGAAGGGGTCAATGCTAATTCTGATTCCGTCAGTAATTTCAGTAACTTTATGAGCACCCCGAAACACAAACCCTTCCCCATCACCAATTTGGACCCGAATTTTCAACTGCCAGAGCAGTAAATCTGCTCCTGAAATCCCATTTCCATAAGGGACAATGCAATCGAATCTAGTAGGCGAATCCATCTAGTCTTGCTTGGAAGCTGCAACTTCACCAATTTATCCCCGATTGATGCAGACTGCGTGGAATACTGCCCCTAAAAGACCGAGTTTAAACTAAATCTTTAGTTTTAGTTTTTCCATCTGTTTCTCAACAGCACAAGCTTGGTGAACATATTGCCCAGACTCTTGGATCCGTAATTCCTGAGAAATGCAATCAAAAATATTATTGTTCTCAGCCAACCATTTTTGAGAAGCAGACTTATCTTCTATCATTTCAGAATTCTCTCTCATTGCTTTTCCACAATCCGCCCAAACAGTGTCCACCCTCGTCTCATTCTATATCTCTCCCACTGCCAACAGCCTCCTCAAGCTCTCGCCCCACCTATCCACATCCACCGCATTCCCGGTCCACTTGCCACCGCTCTCGCTATCCGCGGTATCCGCCTAGCCGGCGGCCGCCCCGAGATACCGTATGTATGAGCACACACTATGCGGGTGAAGCAGGAGCAGCAGGTGTAGTTATGGGAGATCCGCCGCATTCGCCGTCCGCAGGGTGATGAGATGCACTTCCAGGATATCACCGGCGAAGCGAGTGCCGCCTTCTGCCGTGCTGGTGTACTAAACGAAGCCGAGAAACCTTTCAGACAGAAACCCGATGCGCGCTGGATATTAGCGAGCGGGCTAGTGGTGTGCAGCGGTGGTGGAGGGAATTTGCGGGTGAGAGGTGGCTCAGGTGCAAAAGTTCGGGGAAGGATAGTTATCCAGTGCCGCGCTCCCCTCGGTGCACATGTTCGCCCACACATCAAACAAACCATCCTAGCTTGAGCTCAAAAGCGTTCTGTTCGCCACCGTATCTGTGCTTCCCTCCGCCGCCCCCCAAAGTAGACACCTTCAACTACAGGGAGACGGCTATATCAAACAGCTTCGTCGAGCTTCGACCAGAAGTCCTCAGAAGGGATGACTTGGGCTAGGAACGGGCGATTCAAGATGCAGAGATGATGAAAGCGCTGACAAGGCGTGTAATCTAAAGATGGATGAGAAGAACAAGACATCCTTGACGCTGCATTCCTGCTAGCCTTGTTGTGTGGTAGGGCCTAGGGTTCGTTTTCAGGAGCTGTTAGCGGGCGCGGTCACAAACCGTCACCACCCGCACGCACCCACAGCCCTCACCACTGCTTACCCGCCTATAAAAAGGTCTTTTTTTGTATGTACAGGTGGTAATAAATCAAGCAGGCAAGCTATACACGAACACCACAATATATCTTCTTCAGCTATCTGTCAAATCGGCATTGACTACATGTCCCCCCCCCCCCCCCACCCCATTTGCTCCATACATATATTTCATCGAATATTTGAATTCCTAATATGTTTGAATACGAACAGTTTCGATACGCTGGCCCAGAAAAATCATCTCCAAGCATAATATCCCAAGGAACATAGACGCATATATTTTGGGGACCGAGCCGGATCAGACGTACTCTACACTCCTGGGAGAAGTGTGAATATGATCAAACCGAGTTGGCTTTGGCTAAGCCGTAGTGAATAAGGGAACTTGGATGGTAGAACCGTTCAGCACTGCCAGATTTGGTTCCGCACGATCCCGATTCCTTGTGTGAGGTATAATATTTGGATAGGGGCTACTCGATAGACTGCCATATCAACTCGTGGATAATGGATTCGGTGGAAAGTTTGGAAAAATTCCTCAACCAGTACGGACATAACATCTCTCACTAACACAATTTTCAAAGGTGTCATATTTCTCCGCCAGCGATTATATAACCCCGAGCCCCCGAGCCCCCGAGCCCCCAATACCGCTTCCTTGCCCGATACCCAAAACTCTAGCTTCCGTGCAGAACCTTTCCAGGACCGGAATGAGTATACACTGAGGTTGAGACCTATGTGGTAAAGGGTGTATTGACAATGACCAGGGCAAGTACTGCGTGTGATTGCCATTGCATCTCTCCAGTTATCTATATACTCGCAATGTCCTGGCGTTTTGAACTGGGCCACTATTGCATACACCGAAAATCCAAAGCTTGGCATACTCTTGTATGGTATGCAATATCAGTCGCGTCTAAAAACGTCAGGACATTGCGAGTACATACATGATTCTACGCACATATTCCCGGGATCCCTCGCGTCGTTACACTCGACTGCCTGCCTGCCCGACCATACTCCCGTTAGATATCTCTCCAAGCCGGTTGAAGTTGAAGCCTTTGTTGGGAGTCCAGTATTATTAGGTACCCCAACAGGAGCTGGAATGGGGTTCCTGGTAGGCGCCAAATACCGTTCTTGATAGACGTCGAAGCGTACGGCCTCCCGAAAGGCGATAAGAGGAGAATTCCATTCGTATGGATTTGGTATATCGATGAGAGGACTATGAGCTGTCGGTATAGTTATCAGAACATGGTGGTATGCAGCTTCGTACGCGGGGAGGTGAGTAGGTAGATAGATGAGGTTGAATTAGCATAGCTGTGGGGAGCTCACAATGACAGGCGCGCCAAGCCTGTCCTTATCTGCAACATGGCGTTATCGATATGGCAACGCAACGAACCCCCAGTTCACTCTACTGCGGTAATTGATTGGAATGGGGCATATGGCCGAGAGATACGTTCTCCTCGCCAGGTATTTGGCTGTGTGAACGGTTTTACCGGGCTGAAAACACCATCAAGATTCAACATCGCTCTCGATACCACCTCTATCTCTAAACGTGAAGCGAAGGCCTCTTCCAGGGGTTATATTAAGGGCGATCGCCAGTATATTTTTTCGACATTCATTTGCTTATTAACATATACAAATTACGTGCTAAGAGTAGTCTAAGACTACATGTAGGCAAAGTACTGACTACAAGCGACATTGCCCCAGTCAGAAAATTTTTATATCTCAATAACCAAGAATTATTTTAAGAGTCCGGGCAGATAAAATGATAAAACAGTTAAAGCTGAGTAGATCTATGTATCCAGCGGGATTAAAAGTATATGTGGTGGTTGATATAACCGGTCAAGTTTGAGGCGTCCAAACTACATACTCCGTCTTGGCACCACTAATCCTTTTGCTGGTGCCTCTGCCCTCTCGCTGATTTTTCGGGACTGAGAAAGTGCAACTCTTAGGTGGGATTTGCTTCATCTCGCATATTGGGGATGTGATGCTGGACTGGAATTGGCCAACATCACACTCAGCCACAAGCTGGGTCCCCTGATGTTTCATGAATCTCAGTGGGCATCGGAATAGGTTTATTTGCCCGGGTAAATAGACGATGCTTATGGAGAGGAGGTGCGGGAAGTGGGATGGGGTCTTTACTGTGCTCGTCTAACGACGGGCAGATTGAAGCTCAGAGATTAGGTTTTGTTTAATTCTACTCTACATCGCGCAGGGTTGATCCGGTGAGACGCACAAATTCTATGACTTCCTATTAAGTAAAGCAAAGCCAAGTCACGTTTCCTCGAATGATAGAGTATGGATTATTGATGGTTCAGTGGCTTTGCTGTGGGGATTCTGGAGTCTGGAGTCTGCGTGTCCACCAGCAAAGAGGTATCCTGCTTATATATATGGTTGGCGTACGCTGATTCCAACGATCAATATGGAGCCAAGTGAAGAAATGCACTAGATTCTTTGGACAGGCTTGTACGTAGCGCTGCAGAGTGGTGAAAACATAAATAGCAGGCTATACCCAAGTTTCTGCAATCACTCTCTGCCTTTCTAACCCGGACAACAGAAAATTCATTATCACACCACAAGGCTACACTTACGCACATGGATACAACTACCCGTGCCCCCGAGGTAGAACCGAGTCCCCGAAGACAGAACGTCCGCCGGGGGCCGACACCAGCTCCAGAGAGCGCTATCAATAATACTACCGAGAACTCTCTTAAAACTAGTGCACTGCCTTCTCCTATTTGCTTCCGGATTAGAGGAATTCCTCCACATTGGGAAAGCGAAGATGTCATGGAGCACTTAAAGAACCATATGCAAATTGATAGTGAACTGGATTGGAAGGCGGCAAGGCTGTCTGGCCCTTTTCCATCTCCTTTTGGGGATAGGCAGTGCGCTTTACTCAACTTGGATCGCTGCACAGACTATCTTGGTACAAAATTTTCAGATCAGAACACCAAAGATTACTCAGTCGTTGAAGTAAACCAAAAAACCTTTCACATGGTTATCGACAGACACTTTTACGACTTGACCCCACTGAATAAGCCCAGCCTTCCAATTGTCGCTGAGTACGTTTCGCTCCCTATAATGTTAGCATGCTGTGTTCAAGCCCTAACACTGCGTCTAATATAGTGTGATCGCTATTACTGGCTTGGGCGGCCACGCATTCGGCTCTTGGAGAAGTCGGCGACAAACCTCACGTCCCATCAAACGCCCAATGTGGATACGAGACTTCCTACCTGAAATGTTTCCAAATACTCGCATAATGACGTATGGGTACAACTGTAGCCTGGTCAACCCTAATGAGACCAGAATGATGGATTACAGACAGAACTTGGATGATGCTCTTCTCAATGCTCGGCGTGATTGTAAGGTATGTCTTGTTAGTCAATTATCAATGTTCCAACTCAAAGTCTTCTCTCTTGAGATGCTGTGGCCTCCTCTTAAGCGTGCACCAAGTGTGGATCGCGCTTTCTGGGGCGTTAAGGCGAGTTCTTATTAATTCTAACGATCCTTAGGACCGAAAGATCATATTTATCGGGCATAGCTTAGGAGCGCTTCTGATTATTCAGGTTAGATATGATTCTTAACTCAAGGAGTAGAACACTAATTGGTGTGATAGCTACTAGTTCAGTGGAGTAATAACAAGGCACAAAATCACCTTCGTGACTGTGTTCGTGGAATCTTTTTATTTGGGGCGCCGCATCAAGGAATGGACGCAACGGACCTCTATAGCCTTGTTGAAGAGGACACAGACGGCCAAAAGTGTGCAGGTCTGCTAGCGCAATTGAAAGCGGGTTCTGAGTTCTTGGTGAACCAGCGGAGATCTCTCGTCAACGTTGTGGAAGAATTAAACGGAGTCATATATTCCTTTTTCGAGACCCAGAAGACAGAAAAGGTAATGTATCTAAGAATTGAACCCGCAATCTTCTGTATTTTAAAAGTACTAGGCTGAGGGTTAGTGCACAGGTAACCCCAAGGGTCGATCCAGAGGCTAAGGAATATGTTGAAAGGGTAAACCCATTCTCCGCCCAGCTCTTTCTTCCCAAGGAAAGATGCATCCAGGTGGACTCAAGCCACACGGATATGGTGAAGCTGAGCTCGGCGGAGGATCATATATTTCAAACTGTTGTTACTGGCATTTCGTCCTGTCTCCCGCCCACTGGTGGGTGGCCTTCCAGCCTGATTTAGTTAAGTTAAATATTGCTTTGTTGAGTCTGACCTTAACATAACAGGTGACAGCTATGAGAGTATCGTAGGAGGTCTATCATGGGCCCTGGCACGCAAGGATGTTTGGCCAAATGCTATTGACCCACCTAAAAGCGAAAGGCCATGCGACGTTGAGGGCTTAAAAAGGCCTAAACAGTACTGTTGGTTGTTTCACAATCCTGACTATGAAGAGTGGTCTAAGGAAAACAACGGTTTTAAAATTTTGGTTGTTGGCGGGCATAACAACTTAAGTCCCCTCATGTCATATCATCAAGTTATGCCGAAGGTACAAGGCCCTTGCTTGTCGCTTTGCTTCTCTTCCAGGTCCACGAGGATTACAAAAGATGCACATGTTGTGTGGGAATTGTTGAGACAGGCTATGGATACCTGTTCACAGGAACAGCAAGGCTTTATCTTTACCCAATTCCTCAAAAGACTAATAGAATGTAATCCCAATCACGAGCAAGCAGGTCTAGCTTCCAGTCCAAATGTCACACTACAAAAGATTTTGGAAGCCTCCCAAAGTTCAGAATTATGGTCTGCTCTAGGAAGTGCGATTGGGACTATTGCAAGATACCCTGACAAAGCTATAGCTAATTCACCCGGGGGAAGATTTAAGAGTCTGACAATCATTCTCTATTTGAATGAAGCTGAGCGGAACGTGTACCGTCCCGTTCTTGAGTCCATACAGATACTTAGGGGATACGTAGAGCACTCTGGCTCCTTTGACAGGGTGAGAGTCCTGATTTTGAGTGAATTTTTAAATGGTGAGAATGAGCATTACGATTCGGAGTATTTTATCTCCTATCGCATTTACGTTATGGGTAGGCAAGGTATGCTGGAATATCTGCAATTCCCATTAGAACCATTCACTAATTCGACATAGGGTGTCTGAGATCTCTCGCCTTCCAAAACACCAGATATGAAAAGATCTCACCACACCAAGAACATACATTCGACTGGTTATGTCGTACAAATGAATACATGTCTTGGAACACCCGATATGATCCATGCCTTCTCCTGGTCGAGGGTAAACCAGGAAGTGGTAAAAGTACATTGATGCGATATATTAAGAAGAATGTAAACCCCGCTGGCGAAGATGCAATTATTGGCAGCTTTTTCTATAGCGCCAGGGACGGCACAGCGGAGAGCAGTCATCTCAACATGTTAAAGGCACTATTGCATTCAATTCTCGAGGCGGATGAAACATTCTTTATTCATTTTCAGAAAACTTATTTTAATCAAAGGAGGTGCGATATCTCAAGAGGGTGGGAAATAGAGGAATTGAAGCAAATTATGGTGGATACTTGCACCAATCACCCATTCCCATCTACAATATACTGGATTATAGACGCTTTAGACGAATCTGACAACACCAACTCGAGCCGCATAGAAATCGTACAGCATTTTGAGAAGGTGTTGGATGCGGCACGGAATAATAAAAGACTCTTGGTGAAAATAGTGCTGGGAAGTCGACCGCTAAACGAGCTTCAAGATATGTGCCGGATTTCACTTCAGGAGAAGACAAAAGGCGATATTCAAAAATACACAACTGCACGGCTAAACGACAAAGTATTCACAAAGTGCGATATGTCATTACGAAATGAGTTTGAGGACTACATAGTGACTACGGCGGATGGAGTGTTTCTCTGGGTCCGTTTGGTCATAGATGAGCTGGGAAAGCAGGTTAGAAATGGTTCAAGCATATACAATTTACTCGGGCTACTGAAGAGTCTTCCGAAAGACCTCGAGAGCTTCTATGAGCATATATTTAAAGAGTTAAAAAAATGCAGGGATGCAAACGAGCTGATTGGTGGGGGACGTATTCTCGGACTCTGCCTACTTTCTCATCGTGCAATTGAGCTCGGTGAGTTACGCGACGCTCTTGCTCTCTTCGATAACCAAACACAATCCGAACCGGAGCCCACGCGGTGGGAGCAGAACAGATCTGTGAATATCCGGAATCTTGTAACTTGTTGTGCTGGTGGCCTTGTCGATATTAAAGATAGTAAGTCCCAGAGACTACGGCACAAATAACTCCCCGCTGGCAAGACACCTCCATGTAGGGAAAAATGGCTTTTCAGTTGCACAACTTATGCATCAGACGGTCCGAGAATTTTTGAAAAGCCCCCCTGAGATTATGATTGGAACACCGTTCAACATCACAGATTATGTCGAGGTTTGACTCAGGATAAGCCTCATGTGCGTAGAGTTCCTTGAGATCATGTGTGTGGAACTGAAGCCGGGAGGGAAGGGTTATCCGATTAGCACAGAGTATCTGAACGATAGGCCACTCTTAAAGTACTCTGTTGAGTACTTTCTCGAGAACCGAGATTTTATTGATGCTAGAACAGAAGCGAGATTGAAGAAGCTCATCGAAAGGCTTAACGTTGATCGAGGATCAGACGGTGATCTGAGATCAAACGCTCGTATTCTGTTATGGAAACTTGTAGAACCCAAAATTTCGGACGATATCAAATATAAATTGGGAACTTTACTACTAGATGCTGCTCGAAACGGGCATGCTATAGCTATTAGTTATTTGCTTGCAGTCGGTGCAGATACTGAATTCAGTGCGCCGGTCAACCAAGACAGAGCTTTGCACTTTGCTGCAAGGGGGGGCCACGAATCCGCGGCGATATTATTGCTTGACGGGAATGCAGATATAAATGGCAGGAACACTTTAAGCGCTACCCCACTGTGTTTGGCCGCAGCAGCTGGTCAGATGGCTCTCTTTGACTTGCTACTTAGTTACGGGGCGGACCCTTTGGGTCGGAATAATTGCCGCTGGTCTCTCCTTGAATTTGCCGCAGCAAACGGTCGTTTTAATATTATTCAGCGACTATTCCAGGATGATCTTGCTACGATCTCAGAAACCCTTGACAAGGATACGTTTAGATGGGCATTAGAATTCGTGTTACTGGGTGGATACGATGACATAGTTACTAAGCTCATTCAGCCCGATTTAGCGTTTTGGAGAAAGAATAGTTATGGGTTTGATATATTCACTTTGGCTGCTATCGGTGGGAATGAGATCACAATAAAGAAACTGCTGGATCTGGCAGGTCCTCCGGAAAACAAAAATCAGAATTATGACGAATACATCAGTTTGGGGAGATTATATGGAAATAGTTCAAGTGTTAAGCTTTTCACAAAGCTAGCGGGGGCTAAATCAGTGGATAAAAGCTACCTTAAAGGCGAAAGCTTGTATACCGGAGGTCCTGAGAAAGATGACATCGCTAAATTCTATACCGCCGTTGTTCACGATCACGGTGACATTATAGAATGGCTCATTTTACGAGGGTTGGATACCACTACGTGTAGTTATGGCGATAACCGATATACCGCGCTGCATCTAATAGTTCTGAGTAGTGCGTGTAGTACTTGCGAGAGATTCATTTTTTATCGTGCCCATCATATGGCCCGTGACTTCTCTGGTTCAACGCCGTTACACCTTGCAGTCGGGAAGAACTTTAACCATCGGTTGGCCGTTGCACTGATGGACGGCTTACAGGATACAGAGGCAGTCGATAATAATGGGGAAACTCCGTTACACCACGCGGCCAGAGGCGGGTCTGAAGACGCGTGTGAGTTTCTCTTGCGTCATGGGGCGAGTCTTGAAGCCACTGATAAGAATGGATCGACTCCCTTACACATGGCCGCAATGTCTGGCCACCTGGAGATTTGCAAGGAGATTGTAGACTGGGGAGCTAATCGGCCCGCTGTTGACCTGAATGAGTTGACGCCATCAGGCGTGGCGTTACAGGCTGGTTTCGAAAATATTGCTAGTTTCCTATTACCGCCCGATGAAGACAACACATCCGATGAAGACAGCACGTCTGTTACTGACTCCGACGGGTCGGATCCACCATGCCCCGGCTCAGCTACGTGGCCCGAGGAGCACCTTACCTCATCACCAGGTCCATTCCATCTAGCGGATCTGGGGAGCAGTTCAAATATCAGTTCGGCGCCGTTAGAGGAGGTGTATGGAACTAGGTCATCCAACGAACACCACTCCAGCACTCACGTATGCAGCAAAGTGACCTCAATGATGGAACTTGACGACGTGCGAGAGGACGAACTCCCAGCGGTATCACGCAGGCGCCCCCGATCAAGTAGTGATATAGTCAAAGATTCAACGGAGGGAGTGAAACCGAAGCGGAGAAGGAATGCAGATGAGGGTATATAGGGAAGAGTATTCGGGTAGATATGTGGTGATATTTGGACGCTGGTTTGAAGGTTAATGAAGAAGCTGTGCACAGTCCCCCGCATGATCTGGATTTACGGCGCGTCAGGGGTGTGGGTACCAGCAGAATCGAGAGGTTGGTGTGTCGCGGTTGTCGTGGAATCCTCCTGCAGTAGAGACATTAGTTCGAGATCAATAGACGGTGAATTGTAGGAACCGGGGGAGGCTGTTACTGTCGCTGATGCAATAGTCCGGGGGTCAGGTATTTGAGAATTTTTATTCCTAGGTGCAGTGGCAGGCGATAGAAATCGAAGGGAAAGGAGAGTTGAGGGGTAGTGTGGGCGGAGGAGCAGTGACACTAGTTGTGGAAACGAGGTTTCTTTCGTTAAATTCAATTCATTAATTGCATGCATGCAGCCTATCGGCTATGGGAACCTGTGGAAACATGTTAGGAGGAGGGAGAAAGGTGGTGGTGGGGTGCGGGCATATATGCGCTGTCCGGAGGGCATACCATTAGAGAAGTATAAGCGCCAAAGGTCACGCCTCTCACTGCCACAACATCTCAATTAAACTGTGCCCTGCAAGGAGATGTGTGCGTGTATACTCAGGGATAACGCTTAGGTGCTATCCCAGGCACAACTTTACTAGACGAGCTCAGATTGTTAGAATAGTCTGTAGATTAATTGCCCAGTACATACAACCTTCGAGCATTTCCCATTATTCCAAATAGAAAGTCCACCATACTCAGCCTTTCCCCGCAAAATAGGCATCACAACAGTCTTGGCATGAGTGATTCATCATGAATCATCATCTATGAGGGTCGGGCCTGAAGGGAAGCTTTTTTTTTGGTTTTCCGTTTCTTTCCTTTCTTTTTTGTTTAGCTAGTTCATTAGTCGCATGCAGACCCAATTCGATCGTCTCTGCATCTCTCTTCTGGCCGCCTATTCGACTCCGTTCCATACAGGCCCCTACCTTGCAACGGGTTCGTAGTACCTCACGACGTTTTGCCTGTATACATGGCGGAGGTGCACACCCATTTAACGGCCAATCAAAAAAAAGCAGCCTGGGCACGAGACAGGAATGGTACAGCGCGATCTCAAAAGTGTGGGCATGACACCAATTTTATACCAAAAACGCTACTGTTCAACGTGGCCCTAGACCGCCAATTATCACGAATTATTTCCGAGAATTAGAAAAGTATATTCTTTGCATGTCAAGGCTTACTCTTGAAGTTTTGTGTGTGGGAGAAAGAACAATCTAAGTATGGTTTGAACACGTGACCTTGTATATAGGAATAGTGAATTGAACTATTGCACCGTGAACATTAGAACATACAAGTAGGAGTTTCTTGCTCCTTATATACTATAAATCTTGATCCCTGATTACATAATCCATTGGCACTAAGCCTAATCTGAAACCCTGTTCCTCCATGAGTCATTCCCATTACCGATGTTGCAATGCCCAATTTTAACACTTCCCCCCATTTGTGTTACAAACCACATCGCTATACAAAGGCATGAGTCATCGGAGGATCTGGAAGTTTCTGTTGGATTAGTAATCAGGGGGTTGTCTTTCTTACTATAAAGAGTCGCTTCTGTCTCTTATTGTTTTTCTTTCTCTTTCCTTACGCAACACCTTGTATTCTACTTTGTGTTACTACTTTTGAGGATTTACTTTGCTTCAATACACTTCTTTACTTCTACAAAGTCCACATTACGTCTGCTATCGATAATGCTCTGTGCATCCACTGTCGTCCTCATTGCCGTCATCTTCCTCGCTGTCTACTTCCCCCTCGTTGCCCACATCTCGGTTAACATACCGGCCGTAGTTATCTCCGTCCTAGTATGGACCCTTGTCTTTGTCCTCGTACAGACCCTCGTCGCAGTCCTTCCCTCTACCTCATGCAGACCTATGTCCCTGCCTTTGGGTATTCCGCTGTCTGTTCCCTTGCCCTCGCGCAAGGCCTCCGTCTTTCCCTCGGGAACCTAATCATGTCCCTCAACCCCTCAGCTTCTACCTTGTCCATGGTTCTTTACAACTTGCCACATTTTATTATTTCTGACAGTTTCTGGTGTGTGGGTCTCAGTAGTCCTTTGATCATGATGTCCGCGACATTGTTCTCAGTAGGGACATAGAGGATTTTGAAGGTTCCGGCATCGAGTTGTTCACGTGTGTAGTGGTAGTGAACGTCGATGTATTTGGATTGATCGTGGATTCGTAGGTTCTGACAGAGTTTGATAGACCCGGTATTATCGGCGTGTATTTTGTACTGGTATTATTGTTGGAGTTCTGTTAAGACGTATTTAAGCCATACCAGTTGTCGAGTTGCGAGTGACAGTCCCATATATCGGGCTTCTGTTGTTGAGACTGTTACTGATTTTTGCTTCCGGCTTCTCCAGCCGATAGCTGAATTCCCTAGTCTGAACATGGATTATTAGCAAAAAAAAACAAGCCGCCAAGACAAACTTTACCTCCAGACGTATCGATTCGTCTTTTGCGACCAAAACCTTGTCTTTTGCACCCAAATACTCGTCTTTTGGTCATCCCCCGCATCTCAGAGATCCAAAGTGTGACATGTCGTCTTTTGGCGCCTAGTATATGTCCTGAATGTGACAGCTCGTCTTTTGACACCTAGTATGCATCTCAAATATGACAACTCGTCTTTTAACACTTTTTAACGTCGCGCTGATGTGATATGCTGCCTATGTACTGGTGCTAATGCTAATACCGCTAGCTAATGACGTCGGATTTGACGCTTTCTCCACACCGTGAGAATCCACCCACACCTCCACCTCCACCTCAACCTCCATACCTACCTACCTCACCTCCTACCTCACCTTCTACCTGACCTCCTACCTGTATCAACACCTACCTCCTGCCTGTATCGACGTCTCCTGCCTGTATCGACGCCTGAATACATATTTACCTTTCTCTGCTTTCTGACGCCTTTACTGATTCCTACCAAGCTCCAAATACTGGACATTTTCAACACCTACTAGGCTCCAAATACTGGACGATTTCAACACCTACCAGGCTCCAAATACTGCACGATTTTGATACCTTCTAGGCACCGAATACTGCACAATTTGGACACCGACCAGGCACCGAATACTGTACGATTTGGACATTTCCTAGGCACCAAATACTACACAAAATGGACACCCCCAGGCAGCGAATCAACGCCTACCAGTCACCAAATACTCCACGATTTGGACACCTCCTAGGCAGCAAATTGACACCTACTAGTTACCAAATACTACACAATTTGGACATCTCCTAGGCAGTGAATTGACACCTACCAGCCACGAATACTGCACCAAATGGACACCAACAGGCAGCAAATCAACACCAATACTGCACGATTTGGACACCAAGCAGCGAATCAACGCCTACCAGTCACCTAATACTGCACGATTTGGACACCTCCTAGGCAGCGAATTGACACCTACCAGTCATGAATACTGCACCATTTGGACACATACCAGTCACCAGATACTGCACCAAATAAACACCTACCAGACAGGCAGGTCAGCGGGCAGGAAGGCAGGTAGCGGGGAGGTCAGCAGGCAGGAGGGCAGGCAGCTCAGCACGCAGGCAGCTCAGCAGCGAGCTCAATGGGCAGGAGGGCAGCGCCCAGGGCAGGAGTAAGCGGAGAGAGGTGGGGCGATTAGAAATATATACAGCGGGTGTTAGAAATTCAAGGCTGGCATATGCATGACAACGGCGCTGCCCCGCAACCACAGGTCCCCCTCAACTCCTCACAATTTCCGATGACACCCTCCTATACCGCAACGACTAGGAAGGAATGGCCAGAGTCTCTATTATGGCAGGCAATAGAAATGAGGAGAGTTGGGACTACCTATTCAGCTATTTCTGCGATCATTGGCATACCACAGTCAACCCTTTCCCATGCATGGGCAAGGTATGTGAAGACTGGTCAGGTTAAATGTACAACCAGGACCGGGAGGCCAAAAAAACGACATATAGGGACAATAGGCAGCTCCATATCATCAGTAGGTGTCAAAGGAAAATTGCCTATAGGCAGCTCTGCCAGAATTTCGCTGTCAATATATCTGTCTCCACAATCAAGAGGAGGCTTCATACTTTTGGTGTACACAAGCACATCATGGCTGAGAAGCCCTATCTGACCCCCTATGATGCAAGGCGACGCCTGCAATGGTGCATTGCACACAGAGATTGGAATTTCGCTCATTGGAATAGGGTGGTGTGGAGCGATGAGTGTAGTGTAGTGAAATATACAGATCCAAATCTCTCCTGGGTATTCAGAATAGCGAAGGAGAAATGGCTTCCTGAGTTAATTAAAGGCATCAGAAAGTCAGGAGGGATATTGAAGCTGATGTGGGCATGCTTTGCAGGGGAATTGAAAGGCACCTGTACCGGATTTATGGTGGAGGAAGGGGAGAGGGCAAATGCAGAGGCATATATCAGAACCCTTGGGTTCTGTCTCCTTGATTTTTTAGAGGAGCTAAGGGAGAAGGGCATCAGGCCAATCTTCATGCAAGATAATGCTAAGGTCTACACTGCCAGAATTGCCACTCAATGGTTGAAGGAGAATTTTAACGGCGTGCCAAGCCCTGAGGAGAAGTTCAGGAAGGAGAAGGATTAGTAATCAGGTTTTCGTTGGTTAAGTTTCTTTAGGGATTTCGTTCATGTTTGGGTTTTCTTTCTATGGGTTTCCGTCGCACGAATTAGTCATTAGGTTTTGATGGATATATATATGACTGTAATTTCCCTTTGTCCTTTCCTACTTTTCTCCTTATCCGAACTTCCTGTTATATAGGAATACATTCTAGTTTCTGTCTTTGAACCCCTACGAGTCCGAGTTGTATAACCTCCCGCATGTGCCCTTGATCCCCGTCCTCGTATGCTTTGATCTTGCCTAGCATACCATACTAGTCGAAGGCATTCTGATCCTGTTTCTGTTCGTCCTTTCGATATTCTATCGTGCGGAAGCCCGCCTAGTATATATCGATATCAAGCCCGATCATCCCGAACCCTGACCCTGACCCCGCACGAGGTGAAGAGTTTTCACCCACATGATCCCGACCCAGTCTCTACCGTTCTCTAACCGAGAACTCCCGAACCCGTTTCCCGTATCCTCCGAGTCGGCCCGTAACAAGAATGGAGTTGATGTTTTAGAGAACTGGCCTGCCTATTCTCTTGATCTCAACCCCATTGAGCATGTTTGGGTACACCTGAAGAGGCTCTACCATAAACACTACCCCCATTTGGCATATGATACCCGATCATCGAAAGTAATTAAGCCCCTCATGAAGGCAGCTTTTATTCATTGCTAGGAGCTGCTACCTGATGATTTATTTGGTAGGCTGGTTGAAAGTATGCCTAGAAGGGTAGAGGCTGTAATAAAGGCAAGGGGTTGGTACACAAGGTATCAAATATCATATATTATCTTTTTATACACTAAATAAATACTCTACAAATTTGCAGTTCTTCAAAGCATCAATTGGGGTTGTTGTGCTCATAATCATGGTCCAGCGGGTGTGGTCGAAGCAGTTGCCATGAGCGCGCCAGCCTTGAATTCTAACACCCGCTGTACATAGAATTACGTAGACATATGGATCAATAAACGTGATATTTGCGCGGAATTGGTGTCCTAGTCTATGTACCGATTGCCGAGTGACCTCATTCTGCCAACCAAATTTGCTAGCAAAAGCCGTTTACCGGGCAAAAGCTACCAAGGTGCGGACCGATGTTCATTTTGGGGTCAAAAAACGACATCATTTGGTCAAAAGACGACTCCGCAACGATAACGGGAGAGATCTTCATATTTTCCCATCGAGAAGATGTCTTTTTGCGCCAGGCCGTATGGATGTAGGTAAGAAAACCTCTTGTGCACCTGGCGCGTCTGGTGCGCCTGGTGCGTCTGGGTACGCCCAGGTTCGTCTCAACCAATCAAATTTTTTGCTGATGATCTTGAGAACGATTTTCTGTCACCTAGATTTGAAGAGTAGGAACTGTGTGAATATCCATCAAGTATTCTATTGTTTCCTTTCGGCTAAAACATGGTCCAGGTTTTGGTTCCATTGAAGTATCGGAGTGCTAGCTCTGCTCCTTGTAGGTGGTACTCAGTTGGACATGAGGAGTACTAAGAGAGGTCGGTAACAGCGTCGGTAACAGCGTGGGTGATATCAGGTTTTGTAGCTATACTGGCGTACATGAGGGATCCTATTATCGATTGGTACAGTTTTAGTTGTCGATCATAACTTCAGGTTCTTCTTTATGTAGGCTGAGGTTGGGTTCGAGGGGTGTGCCGACCGGTTTAGAGTCTTGCATTCCAAACTTTTTGAGGATTTTGTTGATGTATGCTTGTTGTGATAGCATGATACCGGTTTTTGTTACCGTAATTTCTATGTCCAGTATGAAGTTCTAATTACCGAGGTCTGTACATTCAAAATCAGCCTTAAGTTGTTGTTTGATTTCTTTTCTGAATCGGGACATCAGCAAAAAATTTGGTTCGGTCTGACGTGCTTGGGCGTACCCAGGCGCAGCAGGCGCCATTGGGCGTCATTTTGGGTGCCAGGCGCATGAGAAGTTTTCTTACCTGCATCCATACGCCCCGGCGCAAAACGATATCGTCGCGACGGGAACGGGAGAGAATCTCTCCCGTTCCGTCGAGTCGTCTTTGGTCAAAGAGCGAGTTCGTCTTTGACCGAATTACGCCGTCTTTTGACTCCAGCGAACAGGTCCACACCTGGGTAGCTTTTGCCCGGTTAACGGCTTTGCTAGCGAATTTGGCTGGCAGAATGAGGTCACTCGGCAATCGGTACATAGACTAGGACAGTAGTTCGCGCAAATGTCACGTATATTGATCCACATGTCTATGTAATTCTATGTACATTTCTAGCGCCCCACCCCCCGCTTACTCCTGCCCCGGGCACTGCCTTCCTGCACGCCGAGCTGCCTGCCCGCTGAGCTCCGCGCTGAGCTGCCTGCCCGCTGAGCTCCCCGCTGAGCTGCCTGCCCGCTGAGCTGCCCGCTGAGCTGCCCGCTGAGCTGCCCGCTGAGCTGCCCGCTACGCTGCCTGCCTGCCTCCTGCCCGCTGACCTGCCTGCTACCTGCCTCCTGCCCGCTGACCTGCCTACTGCCTGCCCTCCTGCCCGCTGACCTCCCTGCCTGTGGGTGTCTATTTGGTGCAGTATTGGTGACTGGTAGGTGTCGATTCGCTGCCTGGAGGTGTCCAAATCGTGCAGTATTCGGTGACTGGTAGGTGTCCAAATCATGCAGTATTCGGTGCCTGGTAGGTGTCCAAATCATGCAGTATTCGGTGCCTGGTAGGTGTCCAAATCGTGCAGTATTTGGTTACTGGTAGGTGTCGATTCGCTGCCTAGGAGGTGTCCAAATCGTGCAGTATTCGGTGCCTGGTAGGTGTCCAAATCGTGCAGTATTTGGTGACTGGTAGGTGTCGATTCGCTGCCTAGGAGGTGTCCAAATCGTGCAGTATTCGTGACTGGTAGGTGTCCAAATCGTGCAGTATTTGGTGACTGGTAGGTGTCGATTCGCTGCCTGGGGGTGTCCATTTGGTGCAGTATCCGGTGACAGGTAGGTGTCCAAATCGTGCAGTATTCGGTGACTGGTAGGTGTCGATTCGCTGCCTAGAGGTGTCCATTTGGTGCAGTATTGGTGGCCGGTGGGTGTCCAAATCGTGCAGTATTTGGTGACTGGTAGGTGTCGATTCGCTGCCTGGGGGTGTCCATTTGGTGCAGTATCCGGTGACAGGTAGGTGTCCAAATCGTGCAGTATTCGGTGACTGGTAGGTGTCGATTCGCTGCCCAGAGGTGTCCATTTGGTGCAGTATTGGTGACCGGTGGGTGTCCAAATCATGCAGGATTTGGTGCCTAGGAGGTGTCTAAATCGTGCAGTATCCGCTGCCTAGGAGGTGTCCAAATCGTGCAGTATTCGGTGACTGGTAGGTGTCCAAATCATGCAGTATTCGGTGCCTGGTAGGTGTCCAAATTGTGCAGTATTTGGAGCCTGGTAGGTGTCGAAATCGTCCAGTATTTGGAGCCTGATAGGTGTCAGTGAAGGTGTCAAAATGCAGAGGAAGGTAAATACGTATCCAGGCGCTGATACAGGTAGGAGGTAGGCGTCGATACAGGTAGGAGGTGAGGTAGGTGTCGATACAGGTAGGAGGTGAGGTAGGAGGTGAGGTAGGAGGTGAGGTAGGAGGTGAGGTAGGAGGTGAGGTAGGAGGCGAGGTAGGAGGCGAGGTAGGTAGGTGTCTATGTGGAGGTGGAGGTGGAGGTGGAGGTGGAGGTGGAGGTGGAGGTGGAGGTGGAGGTGTGGGTGGATCCTCGAGGTGTGGAGAAGAGTCAAATCTGACGTCATTAGCTAGCGGTATTAGCATTAGCGCCAGGACTTAGGCAAAATATCACATCCGCGCGACGTCAAAAGGCGTTAAAAGACGAGATATCATATTTGAGATGCATACTAGGCGTCAAAAAATGAGATGTCATATTTCGGACGCATACTAGGCGCCGAAAGACGACTTGTCACATTTGGGGGCTCCGGGAAGCGCGGGATGACCAAAAGACGAGTATTTGGGCGCAAAAGACGAGGTTTTGGTCGCAAAAGACGAATCGGTACGTCTGGACATACGGTTCGTCTTGGCGGTTCGTTTTTTTTGCTGATTTTTGGAAGTTTATATACTTTGTTATCCTACCTGTAGCCATCAGGCAGTTCGATGTATATTTTCTCCTTCAAGATACCGTAGAGGAAAGCTGACTTGACGTCCATTGGTTGTGGTATCCAACTGTTGTGTGATAATAGTGCTAGTAGGAGTGGTAGGGTATTGTATCGGGCAACAGGGGCAAAGGTTTCATCGCAGTCTTGATATTGTACCTGGGTGAAACCTTTAGCAACGTACCTGGCTTTATACCGTTCGATTGCTCCGTCCGCATTGTGTTTGATTTTGAATACCCATTTTCCTCTGACTACCATCAGCAAAAAATAGGGTCCATTCTGACGCACCTGGGCGTATCCAGGCGCACACGGCGCCATTGGGCGCACCAGGCGCATGAGAAGTTTTCTTACCTGCATCCATACGCCCCGGCGCGAGTCGTCGTTTGCTCAAAAGACGAGTTCGTCTTTTGACCGAACTACGTCGTCTTTTGACCAAATCAGGTCGTCTTTGACCCCAAAACGAACACCGGGTCCACACCTACGTAGCTTTTGCCCGGTTAACGGCTGGCATAATGAGGTCACTCGGCAATCGGTACATAGACTAGGACACCAGTTCCGCTCAAATGTCACGTTTATTGATCCACATGTCTACGTAATTCTATGTACATATTTGCTAGCGACCAACCTGCCTCCGCCGGCGCCCCACCTACCTCCGCTTACTCCTGCCCCCCGCCGACCTCCTGCCCATTGAGCTGTGCGCTGAGCTCACTGCTGACCTGCCTGCGTACCCTCCTGCCCGCTGAGCTCGCCGCTGGGCTGCCTGCCTGCTGAGCTGCCTGCCCGCTGAGCTCGCCGCTGGGCTGCCTGCCCGCTGAGCTCGCCGCTGGGCTGCCTGCTTGCCCTCCTGCCCGCTGAGCTGCCTGCCCGCTGAGCTCGCCGCTGGGCTGCCTGCCCGCTGAGCTCCCCGCTGAGCTGCCTTCCTGCCCGCTGACCTGCCTTCCTGCCCGCTGACCTGCCTGTGTGGTAGGCGCCCACCTGGCGCAGCATATGGTGACAGGTAGGTGTCGATTCGCTGCCTGGGGGTGTCCAATTCGTGCAGTATTCGGTGACTGGTAGGTGTCCAAATCGTGCAGTATTTGGTGACAGGTAGGTGTCGATTCGCTGCCTGAGGGGTGTCCAATTCGTGCAGTATTCGGTGACTGGTAGGTGTCCAAATCGTGCAGTATTTGGTGACTGGTAGGTGTCGATTCGCTGCCTGGGGGTGTGCAAATTGTGTAGTATTCGTGACTGGTAGGTGTCGATTCGCTGCCTAGGGGTGTCCAAATCGTGCAGTATTGGTGTCGATTCGCTGCCTGGGGTTGTCCATTCGGTGCAGTATTTGGTGACTGATAGGTGTCGATTCGCTGCCTGGGGGTGTCCAAATCGTGCATTATTGTTATGGCGTCACGTCGCGTAATAGGGTGATTGTATCGGTGGTGTGAAGAGAAGTGTGGTCGCACGCGTAAGCGTATGAGTCATAGGGATTTCTACTCGGTTCCGTTATGTTCTATCTGTTTCTTTGAACGATTGTATTTGTCATGTTCGGACAGGGGTTATTGGGATATATAAGAGCCCCATGTTACTCTCTGTCTAGCTTTCTCTTCCTTTCTCTTTCACTCAACCTTCTCTTTCTGACGCTCAGTCAACCTCGCGAAAATTTTTATCAATCGTATATTTTATCTTTATTATCGTTTATTTTACTTGTCTTCGGCCCAGCCTAGCATACTACGCTAAGCGGAGCCATTTCGCCGTTAGTAATGATGCGGTCGCGTATCTCGCGTTTCTGCGAAGAAACAAATATCACATCGATCTAGTGAAGAATTCTCTAGTCTTGACCTCCCAAAGGGAAGGAAAAGGAACCTCTCAGAAGTCACCATACACCCATCGGACAGAACAAGAACCACTCCCTCCACGATGGAACAAACCCCAATCACGGGGTTTTTTACCCCCTCCCCGCCCGACCCGGGCTCCTCTCAACAACAAACGAACACCCAGAACACCCAAAACACCCTGAGCACCCAGAGCACCCAGAACACCACGAACACCCAACTCCCGAACAGTGGATTCAGATCGATTTTCCCGACAGACGAACAGTACCAAATGCCGTACGAACCCCGTTTCGACTATATCAATCGCAGCATCGTCCCCCAAGAAACCCACAACCAATTCGACCTAAACTACATCACATGGGCCATCAGACATGCTGTCCTCTTTTTAGAATCCCCCTCCGACAGACTCGGAGCAGTCGAAGAAAACACTACCGTAATGAAAAGAACGGTAGAAACCCTCCAGAACCAGATCGCAGCCCAAACAACAATGATCACAAGCCTGCACTCCACAATCGGCAGCTTGGTCAACGAAATGCAACGGGTAAAACAATTCCAACACCAGACACTGCGACAGCGGCAGCAACGGCAACAGCAGCAACAACAACAAGCCTCAGCCCGCGAAGACCCATGAACAAGCGGCGGCCCCGATCAGCGGTTGAATTCTCGATCATTTCGCCAGCTACCCCAATCCAGAAGCCCCAGGCGTATCGCCATGCAGCACCCCAAATCAGCGCGCCCCAGAGCTCAGGTCGGTACCTGAGCCACGCGTAAGCTGACAACAGATGGCCAAAAGGAATTCCAACTTCGTAGAAAGGAAAGAAAGGCGGCAAAACAAAACCAGACCCCCTCTTCAAGCCTGAATTCACCAAGATAAATAGGGAAGTCAAATGCCGAAACCAATGGCCCGTGCGATATTAACATCCGAGATCGGGACTGAAATCAACAGAGAATCCAAGACGACACCTGCAAGTTAAATCTCTCGAAAAAGAACTGCCAGGGACAACTTCATCCTGAAACAAAATTCATCGCGCGGCAGCTAAAGCCATGTAGATACCTAAGCGAAATACAGGCGTCGCTTACGACTTTAGCGTCATCTGTCGTTCGAGCAAACTCAAAATGGTCGAAGTTCGCCATCACGGAATTCCCACGCGATCGGGGGCGGGTTTGAAGCAGGACAGGCGAGTTGCGTCGAAATCAAAGGCAACCTACGGAGAACGCTTTCAAGTAGCCCAAATTCGATGGATTTCCAAATGAAGCTCGCGAAATGAAAACCAACAAATCGATGATCAGCCTTCGCGGGCAGCTCACAATTGAAACCCTCGGAGTTAAATTCCTCTCCTCTTGACCAATGCCAGCCGAGGCATTCTACCCATTTTCCAGGACACGTCACGCGCGAACTGCGCAGAATTTGGCCACATGAGAAATGCACAAGCGATGGGAAATGTGGCCACTGCGCGGAAACCAGCCGCAAATTCCCAGTACAATGAATGCAAGGAGGGCGCAGATGCACCTGCCAATCAGATCGCAGAACTGCAGAGGCCTCCACAAGGCCTCTGGACCCAGCCTCTTGAAAGGGTGAAGCGACGACTCAATAAAGGAAAAGAAGTCGCCTGCTGAAAAAGCCCAAAAAAAGGCACCAGACCCTGGCCAGGCAGCAGTCATAAAGTCATTGCGCAAGCCCCAGCCGTCCGTACCAGCGCCGCACATGCGATAATCTGATGGCAGCCACGCGGAAGAAGATCGACGCATGTGAATAATCTGCAAAACCGAACCACCGTCTGCGCACGCCAGAGGGCCGTGAAATAGCGAAATGGCCCAGAAAAAGAAGAAGCAGAAACAGACCGGCGTATAATTTTCTGTTATTTTCTACAGGAGAGAAGGGATACCCACAGAATCAAGCGCTTTTTACCTGCTTTGTTGCCAGCAACATCCAGCGCAAAATCTTGCGCCTACGTCCATAAACATATCTGAACCTCAAGCCCAAACACCATTATCTGGCACAATAAGCCCGTTTTATCCGTCGCGTGGAAATCCAAAACACAAAGACCCAAATCCTCAACGTATACTCACGGGCGTGGCGGCGCGCATAAATAGCAAACACAATCCAAACCCTCAACAACTCTTAGTAATGGGGACTTCAGCTGCATCATCAGATGTGATGCGGAATATCCTCGCGACTACAAAAAACAACATCGAGCAGATCGCCCAGCCATGACGGTAAGCGATGGATAACCGACAGAAACTAAAGCCTCTCATGACCGAGTCTTAGCTTCCCGAGGGCGGACAGAAAAAGCGTATGTCGACCTCACCGTCAAAGGCGCCCCGCCGACCATAACCTCCGATGGGCCTTGAACCATATGGAGCTGGCTGGATCGCGGGAAAACCACAGTCCACCTCTGGCTGCTGAAACCACGCCAGCAAAGGCGGCTGTGGAATAAGACAGATTGGACCCTACTGGAAAACCACATGTCAAACCTTACCTTCCCAACGGAAGCATGGGAAACCAAGGAACACACAGAACAAACGGTCGACTTCTTCCTGGACCTACTAAAAAACACGATCAACATAGTCACACCACTATCAAGGGAAGGCACAAGAGCCAACTCCTGGTGGACAGACGAAATGAAGCAACAAAAAACGAAGGTCAACACAACAGAAAGGAGAGCTAGAAACACCAAGAAACCCGAACACATGGAAGAGCACCGAAGAGCATGCAGGGGATGGACTGACATGATCCGGAAAGCGAAGGCCAAACAGAGAGAAAAAATTTTGAACGAAGCGAAAGGTAGTGAGGTCTGGAGAATCCTGAATGCAGGAAGGAGAAGAGACACAATCATACCAACAATACAAGGTGAAGAAACGTTTGCGGGGAAGTGCCAAGCTCTAAGAAGCCAACTCTTCCCCACAAAACGAACGTCCCCCGAACACCCCCCCCTCAATATCAGACCCCCCTCTTTCGACCTTAGTGACACGTTCGATCTAGTCACCCATGAGGAACTCAAAAAAGCAATCGACTCCTGCCCGGCGCACTCCGCGACCGGACCAGATGACATACCATACTCTTTCATCAAAGCCGTGGTCAAGGCAAACCCAGATCTAATACAAGACATGTTCTCAGCCATGCTACGGCATGGGGTCCAACCAGCAGAATGGAAAGTAGCCAAATGCATCCCCATTCCAAAACCGGGCAAGGCAAATTACCAAGAGGCAAAAGCATACCGACCCATCTCACTCCTACAGTGCTTCAGCAAAGTACTGGAAAAAATCGTAGCACAGAGACTCTGCACCGCAGGAGAACTCCTAGAGACGATCTCAGAAAACCAGTTCGGGGGAAGGCCAACAATCTCAGCGGTGGACGCCCTCCTAAGGACCCTCACACCAATCCAACAGAACCTCCTCCAAAAAAAGACTACCGGGACCCCCCGAGACAGACCAGCCATCCTTACGAATGACATCCAGGGAGCATTCAACTGCGTGGACCACCTGCTCCTAGCGGAAATCATGGACCAACAGAAATTCCCCACCTACCTGACAAACTGGTGTAAAGAATTCAACACTGACAGGAGACTCCAGTTCCAGTTTAACCACGAACTAGAAGCCCCACAACCATTCGAATCCGGGCTGCCGCAAGGAAGCCCCATGTCCCCAATCCTGTTCATGATATACGCCGGAGTAATCCTAGACCCAGTAAACAACCCTAAAGAGATGGACACCACCTACATCGATGACGACGCACTAGTTCAAATCTCTAAGACTCCAAACTTCATAATCAAAAGAATGGAAGAACGCATGAGAGAAAGGACACTCAAAGCCGAACCCCTCCAAATAAAATACGAACCTGAGAAGTCTGACCTGATCTTCTTCCGACCCACCACATCAACCACACAACAACCCCGACTCTCGGTCAAGGTGGACGCAACCACCATCCACCCGAAAGAAAGACTAAAGTACGTAGGAGTATGGCTAGACCCGACCCTCTCCTTCAGACCACACATCGAAGCAACCATAGCAAAAGGCCTGAAAGCCCTACACCAAATCAGAACTACTGCCCGACTCCCGGGAATCACAGTCAAAACAATCCACCACCTAATCACACAGGGCCTCCTCCCCAGCCTCCTATACGGATCCGAAGCTTGGTGGACCGGCGCAGACCACATCATAAGATCCCTCGAACCACTATACCACGAAGCCGCCCGAGTCATAACCGGCCTGCCACGATGGACAAAGAAAACTAAACTCCTCCGGGAGGCAGGTCTGCCCCCCCTCGAACACCTCCTAACCTATCGATCAAGAAAATACGGCACCAGAATACTCTGCACCGACGCAACCCACCCGAATAACGAGTCACTAATCGAACTCATCCCATACCGAGAGAAAAACATAAAAGGAACAGGCCTTCACCGGATCGCGTCCCTCCTACTACCCTTTCAGACACCGGGAAACATCAGAGACAAATGGAACCAAAACAAACTACTGCGTGACCGGCTCCTAGAAGAATGGAACACGCTACCAATCATCAACTACCACCACCGAGGAGACACAAAACCCCCTCCTAAAATAGCTAAACTCACACTTACAGACGCCAAAAAAATCTTCCGGATCCGCTGCCAGACCACCCGAATCGACAAGCATGCGGCATACACCGACCCAGAACCATGCCAATGCGGCATGGAAAACTCGGCAAAACACACACTCCTAGAATGCCCAGCGTGGGCTAAGATCCGCGCACCTCTCATCGAAAAAATCCCTGGACCCATGACTTGGGAAAACTGGATGTTCACAAACCTGAAAACGGACCTCATCCTACAATTTGCAAGACAATCAAACCTTTCAGACTGGTACGAGTCGGTGGAGGACACGAACCTGGAGGAGGGATTAGACGAAATTGACGGGCGAGAATAGTGGAGGATTCCTTCTCTTTCTTTCCTCTTTCCTACTTATCGTTGCAAGATCCAGCGCTCGAGTACGCTAGGATAAGTTATCTTTCTCTGCTGTTGAGTTTCCACGGTCGCGCGTTTGCGCCCGTTGCTGTCTCGCTTTCTATATGGTTTTGCCTGTGCTCGCTTGGCTCTCCTATTTTTCTCTCTCGCTTCATTTCTCTTGTTGTTGTTCAGCGGCCCGGTCGCGTTCTTTTCGCTTTTTCGTTTTCGTTTTTATTTTGTCTTGTGTCTTTCCTATGTCAGGCGGTCGGTTCGGCGTGCGATAAGTCTTGTACTTCAAAGCAATATAAAGTTCTCTCTCTCTCTCTCTTGTATCTTAAGAAATACGAAGTCTTCATTCCTCCATAGTCTATAGTCTACGATCTTTTGGTCTCATCGGCCAAAAGGGTTTTACAGTTCCCTGTTCGCTTAGAGTCTACCTCTAAGTCCTTCGCCTCGGCTGTGTTCCTTGGACCTCCACTGTTTCTGCCTCGCCTACGGGCCCCACGTAACACTAGGTTGCGTCTCCAACGCCAACCAACACAGCCCTTAGACCAACGCCCACCATGTCGAACCCCATTGACTACGTGGAATTATCGCAACAACTACAGACCTCGCCAGACAATATCCCGTCTACACAATGACCATGCCAACGCCCAAACCTTCACCCTCCTGGAGCGGTGTCGGACGGCGTTATCCCAATCTGTTCAAGACGCCGAGGCTGCTTACTCACAAGGAGAGGAGAGGCAAGGCAGGCCTTCCAGAGGGACCTAGCTGCAGCCCAACAAGCTGCAGCCCAACAGCAACAAGCAGCCCCCCCGAACCCAGCAGCACCCCCAGTCAGGGAGCCCCCTTCCACGACTACCCATCGTTCGGAAAAGCTATCAGACCCGGCAATCTTTCAGGGCGACCAAGATCGAACAAGGCTACACCTCTTCAAACAACAGATGAGGATCAAGCTACTGGGGAATGCCGACCGCTTCCCGACTCTGATCTAAGCTGTCCTATGCCGTCGCGCCGAAGATATGGCGGCCAGCCAGTTCTCGCATATACCACGGATGAAGGCATTAACCTGCCATCAATGGAGCGGTTTACGAGATCTTGGACACTGCCTTCAGAGACCCGACCGAGTCTACACCGCCCGCGGAGCTTGAGGATATCTTGCCAACGAAACCGTACCTTCTCCGATTACTTGGCCAGATTCCAACGACAGCGCCCGAGTCAGGTTTCGGCCAGATCACTCGGGTTGAGTGCTTGCTGGAAGGGATTTGGCGGAACTTATGAAGGCAATGGTACACCGAGACCCGCTACGGTTGATGGTTGCGCAACCTTCTACAACGGTTGGACAACAGCGCGCGATCAGTAGGCTGGGTAGCGACACCCATTTACCACCAGCAACAGTAATCCTGTCGCCCAACGCGCGATACCGGCTCAGCCCAACCTTGGCGTCCTATGTTCCTACTCCTGCTCCTCTGAACCAAGCATCACCTGGCCTACTCATCCATCGTTACGTTCGCGGAGGTGACACACCTATGGAATTATCGGGGGGCCGGCGTCGCCCCACTCCTACGGAAAGGAATGCTCGATTGACAGAAGGAAGATGTTTTTATTGTGGGGGGGTTGGACACCTGGTAAGGAACTGCCCCCAGGCTAAGGGACCGGGTGGAGGACAAAGGAAATATACTATGAGGGGAGCGGCGATCAGGGTGGAGGAGGAACAGGACTCGGACAATGAGTCGGCAAAAGATTTGTCCTGGCAAGTGCGCATAAACCAGGGACTCTTTGAGGATTTTCTAGGATGCGTATCTCTACTTGTTCGGTATCGAGGAGAGAAATGGATGGGAATCAATTTGTAGTAACCTCTTCGGTTTCTCGAATAAAAATACTTTTTACCCACCTTTGCCCTCATTGATACGGGCCTCCGGATCGCGTTTGTAAACGAATCCTGCAGCTTGCCATAAAGAAAACTACTCCACTGAAAATACCCGGCGAGTCGATGTTATCGATGGGACGACCAATTCGATCGGGAAAAATTACCCACTTTGTTACTCTTGGACCTTGATATCTGCGGACACGCGAAGAAGCACCATGTTTTGTTACACAGTTGGGATCCTACCCGATTGTAATGGGGATACCATGGATGTGGCGACATGATGTCAAACTACGGCCAAAGAAGAATAAGTGGTTTTGATTCACCAACCTGCTGCCAACATTGCTGTATCGAAGAAACCAATCGTCGCGAGGATATCCATACCAGCCCGAGTGGAATCTAATAGACCTCGCGGGACTCAGCAAAGCACCGGCCTCGATTCAGCGGATTGTTCAGCAGCTACGCGCCCACCTGATTCACCTTTCAGCCTGGATCAAACACCCGTTGGCGTTCGCCGTCGTACCCCGGAAAATCACGACCTACTACCCTATTTCAAGAAGCTGGCGTCGGTACTACCCCACACCGAACCCACTACGACCACCACATAGTACTACAGGAGATAACCCGTTCAAACCAATGCAGCATGACCCAAACCCACAAAGGCTGTGGGAATACATCAAGGAAAACCTACCTCGAGGGGTCATCCGGAATAGTACTTCCCCGGCGGGAGCTCCTGTCATCTTTGTCAAAAAGAGTGATGGAACCTTACGGTTATGTGTCGACTATCGGGGGTTAAATGAGATTACGGTGAAGGATCGATACCCTCTACCATTGATGGAAGAAACCTGGGCGAGGCTGTCAAAAGCCAGATACTACACTAAACTTGACCTACGTTAGGGATACAATCAAATACGGATAGCTAAAGGAGACGAATGGAAAACTGTTACGGGCGAACGGCGTTGCTTCGCGGAAGAGACTTCGACACGAAGGGGCCCTCGTAGGTTGGGTAACATCTAGGGATCTTGGCAGGCTGGGTTCGGCAGGAGATGGACTCGGGACGGGGAACTGGCGAAGGGGAACCGGGGGCGAGGACGGGACGGGACACGGGACACGGGAGACGGAGCTGGGTTCTAGGACTACCTCCTAGATGGCGGGGACGAGGCTGGGTTCTGGGGCTACCCCCCAGATGGCGGAGACGGGAGAGCAGGACAAGGGACTCTAAAGCCGGACAGGGAGCGATGGCTATACGTGAAGAGTTGGCCGAGGACTGGATCAGGGACTGCTAGGTAGGGAGCGATAGCAGGTCGGAGCGGAGGCGGGAGACAAGAGGGCGTGAAGACCAGACGAGGCGCGATGGTCATACACGGGGCACTGGGTGGAACTAGGAGTTCTGCTAGAGAAGGAGCGATAGCAGAACGAGGACAGGACGGGGCGGGCTCTAGAGAGAGGTGGAGCCGGGATGCGGAACACGGGCGGGACTGGGACTTGGTCAGGCTCTAGGAAGAGCGGAGCCTGGACGCGGAGCACGGGCGGGACTGGGACTTGGTCAGGCTCTAGGAAGAGCGGAGCCTGGACGCGAAGCAAGGACAGGACTAGGCGAGGAGGTCGAGACGACCGTGGATTCTGAAGGCCTTCCCCTGGGCGGAAGCCCAGGAGAAGGGACGAAGTCTACGAGGGAAACGCTTCCTAAGTTCTGGAGAAAGACTGAATTGAAGCGTACGAGAATTACAAGAAGAAATGACTAGAGAACTAAAAGGAAAGCCGCTCGAAGAGAAACGGGAGGGCTTCCCTATATACAAGAATCATAACGTCGCTGATTAATCCAGACGACGCAAACGGGAAGGCAGAGCGAGAGCGCGGAGACAGGGAAAGCAGAAGCGAGCGAGCGAAAGCAGGAGCGAGGAAAGAACAGGCGAAGAAGCGGAGACAGGGGGCGAGAAGACAGAAGAGGAAAACAGGAGCGAAGGAACACGAAGAACAAGGATAGCGGGCATACTCCGAGAAACAGAAAGACAGAGACTAGGACAGGTTAGGAAAGTACAGGAGTTCAAGGAGACAAGGAAGCGGGGCCGGGACAGGTCGGCGGCGAGCGGCGGCAGAGACAGGGCGGGAGCACAGACTGGAATCGATCGGTGAATACCTCAGCGACATGTGAGAAGCTGAGGCTGGACATGACCTCGCGAAGTGCTGCGGGGATCGGGATCGTGCTAGAGGATCGGCATAGCCAAGACACAGGAAACCTTCACGAGCCATAGGATGTGCTTGTACCAAAGCCATCTTCCGATCGTCGGGTTGAATAGTCCATGACGATAAGGGTTGACAGGGGTAAAGCCAGAGCAGGGAAGAGCCTACAGGGGATCGGGAGTTCTAGGCCTCAGGAGCGGGGAACTAGGGGCTAAGCGAGGATAGGGGTACAGGATGGGTCTTGACCTAGGAGACAGAGAAAGACGGGACGACAGAACGGGGCTTTCTGCCAGGGACGTGACCCGGCAGAAAGGTACAGGACTTGCAGCCGGGGATCGGACCCGACAGCAAGAAAGCAAGGAGACTGGGAACAGGGAACAGAACGAGAAACAGGACAGGAAACAGAACCAAGGGAACAGGAAACGGAGCCAAGGAAACAGGAACGAGGACAGACTGGAGTCTGCCCGTACGCCGTTACAAAAACAGCATTTCGGACGCGTTACAGACACTACGAGTATCAAGTAATGCCTTTTGGGTTAACCAATGCGCCGGCGACGTTCCAGAGATGGATCAACGACATTCTCCGTCCTCACCTAGACCAGTTTGTAACGGCGTATTTGGACGACATTCTAATTTACTCAGAAACCCTGGAGGAACATAAAATACACGTACGGAAGATACTCGATCTACTCTACGCTAATAAAGCCCACCTCCGACCGGAAAAATGCGAATTTTACACGCAAAGGACAAAATACCTTGGGATTATCTTAACCCCGGAAGGGATCGAAATGGACCCGGAGAAAATATCGGCAGTTATGAATTGGGAAACACCGGAAAGCGTTAAGGAAGTACAAGGTTTCCTCGGATTCGCCAACTTCTATCGACGTTTCATTGATGGATATTCTAGAATAGCAATGCCTCTGACGAAATTGACAAATAATGACACGAAGAAAGAGTGGATAAAAAGGGGTGTCAAGTTTGAATGGTCAGAAGAGGCGAATCAGGCTTTCCGAAACCTCAAAATTGCATTCACAACAGCACTTGACACTCTGACCCAGAGCGAGAGAGTCACGGTGGAAACAGGCGCTTCAGATTACGTATCAGGAGGATCTTTTCACAGCGATGGCGAGGAATCTTACACCGGTAGCATTCTTCCAAAAAGACACTCTCGGCGAATGCAATTATGAGATATCGATAAAGAACTTTTAGCGATCATCCGTTGTTTGAACACTGGCGATACAACCTGGAAGGATCAAGTTCCCTATCAAAGTCCTAACAGACCACCGGAATTTGGAATATTTCATGACGACTAAGTTGCTAAATCGTCGCCAAGCGAGATGGTCGGAATTTCTATCACGTTTCGATTTTATTATTCAATACCGACCAGGAAAACAAGGAGGAAAACCGGATGCATTGACTAGGAGGCCAGGAGATCTCCCTAAGACGGGGGATGAAAGATTGGCTCACCAAAGCCAAGTGGTTATAAAGAGAGAAAATTTGGATCTGAAAATTTAAGTTTGTTTGCGCTTTATCAAATGAACCATTGAAGGAGCGTCTACTGTGGAGGAGTTGTTTTCAAATGCTTACCAAATTGATAGTTTTCCAAACAAAGTCTTATCGCTACTGCGGAGCAGGGTAAAACACTCGAAGAAGATATCACTAGCCGAATCTTCGGAGGGCCAGCGGCAGACTCCTATCTGAGAGCGCTATCGAAGAAAGTGA
Source organism: Morchella sp. 2016-41 (assembly GCA_024713855.1). NCBI lineage: Eukaryota > Fungi > Ascomycota > Pezizomycetes > Pezizales > Morchellaceae > Morchella > Morchella sp. 2016-41. Next base: position 1,698,622 of record JAMGZD010000002.1, on the reverse strand, counting down.
CCTCCGTTTACGATTACTTCGGGAACATCATGACAAACCATCGGCAGGACATCCAGGTAGGGCAAAGACGTTGGAACTATTGAGTCGAGAGTACTACTGGCCACAAATGCGGAAATATGTTGATCAATACGTTCGAAATTGTGAAGTCTGTACCCGAAGCAAGACGTCCCGGAATGCACCCTATGGGGTACTTCGACCCTTACCAATACCGGATGGACCATGGACAGATGTGTCAATGGACTTTGTTACGGACCTACCGGAAAGTGGGGGATTCAATGCAATTCTGATGGTAGTTGATCGGTTGACAAAGATGAGACACCTTATTCCAACCACCAAAGAAGTCGACGCCCGGGAGACAGCCAAACTCTACCTAGAATATGTTTGGAAGTTACATGGTCTAGAAAGCGATAATATCCGACAGGAACCCAGTTCACAGCTGAATTCTGGCAGTCCTTATGTGATCGCTTGGAAATTTCACGCGATCTTTCAACAGCGTTCCACCCCAGACTGATGGTCAAACCGAGCGGTTCAATGCCGTCGTGGAACAGTATCTTGAACTACGTGTCGTACCAACAAGGCGACTGGTTGTCCATGCTACCAATGGCAGAATTCGCAGCCAACAACCATTCGCCGGAAACCACCCAAGTTTCACCATTCTTCGCAACACCGGCGACATCCGCGGATGACCTTGGCGCAGAGCGTGGAAAGACCACAGCGGAGGATCAAGCAAATGGAATCGCAAAGACATGAAGGCCATCTATGAATTCTTGAAGGGCCGAAATGTTTGGCGCAGAAAATCGCAGAAGACACATAAGCGTCAATCGCTCGCCCGCGATACCTGTTAGGGGACAAGGTATTCCTGTCTACCGGCACATCAATGAACGACCCTCCAAGAAACTCGATTGGAAAGCGCGTGGGACCTTACGGGTCAAGAGAATTGTTAGTCGCTTACGCGTGCAATTGAACCTACCACGTCTGTGAAGGTTCACCCGTCTTCCACGTCTCCTTACTCTCACCGGCCGCAGGTGATCCTGTACAGAACGCAGCAACTACCTCCACCCCAGTGGAGATTGAAGGACAGGAGGAATGGGAGGTCGGCGATATTGGATTCAAGGAAGCAGCGGGGGCGGGTGGAGTACTTGGTTCGATACCTGAGGTTACCCCGAACCCTCCGGCGACCTCGAACACTCGCCGGACCTCGTCGAAGACTTTCATACTGCGATATCGGAACAAGCAAAGCCCTCTGGGAGTTAGGCCTCAGAGGGGGACCTGATCTGTTATGGCGTCACGTCGCGTAATAGGATGATTGTATCGGTGGTGTGAAGAGAAGTGTGGTCGCACGCGTAAGCGTATGAGTCATAGGGATTTCTACTCGGTTCCGTTATGTTCTATCTGTTTCTTTGAACGATTGTATTTGTCATGTTCGGACAGGGGTTATTGGGATATATAAGGAGCCCTGTGTTCGCTCTCTGTCTAGTTTCTCTTCCTTTCCTTTTCTCTTCACTCAACCTCTTGTATCTTAAGAAATACGAAGTCTTCATTCCTCCATAGTCTATAGTCTACGATCTTTTGGTCTCATCGGCCAAAGGGTTTCTGATTCCTGTTCGACAGAGTCTACCTCTAAGTCCTTCGCCTCGGCTGTGTTCCTTGGACCTCCACTGTTTCTGCCTCGCCTACGGGCCCCACGTAACAATTATTCGGTGACTGGTAGGTGTCGATTCGCTGCCTGGGGGTGTCCATATGGTGCTGTATTCGGTGACTGGTAGGTGTCGATTCGCTGCCTAGGAGGTGTCCAAATCGTGCAGTATTTGGTGACTGGTAGGTGTCGATTCGCTGCCTAGGTGTCCAATTCGTGCAATCTTCGGTGCCTAGGAGGTGTCCAAATCGTCCAGTATTTGGAGCCTGGTAGGTGTCGAAATCCTCCAGTATTCGTTGACTGGTAGGTGTTGATTTGCTTCCTGCAGCGGTGTCAGTAAAGGCGTCAAAATGCAGAGGCAGGTAAATACGTATCCAGGCGCTGATGCAGGCAGGAGGTAGGTGTCGATATAGGTAGGAGGTGAGGTAGGAGGTGAGGTAGGAGGTGAGGTAGGAAGTGAGCTAGGAGTTGAGGTAGGAGGTGAGGTAGGAGGTGAGGTAGGAGGTGAGGTAGGAGGTGAGGTAGGAGGCGAGGTAGGTAGGCATGGAGGTGGAGGTGGAGGTGAAGGTGGAGGTGGAGGTGTGGGTGGATCCTCACGGTGTGGAGAAAGCGTCAAATCTGACGTCATTAGCTAGCGGTATTAGCATTAGCGCCTGTCATGGCAAAATATCACATCCGTATGCGGCGTCAAAGGCGTTAAAAGGCGAGATGTCATATTTGAGATGCATACTAGGCGTCAAAAGATGAGGTGTCACGTTTGGGACGAATAGTAGCGCCAAAAGGCGACATGTCGTTTTGGGAGTCGGGAAGCGCGGGGCAAAAAAGAGTATTTGGTAGCAAAAGACGAGATTTTGGTCACAAAAGACAAATCCGTACGTCTGGACGTACAATTCATCTTGGAGGATTTTTTTTTTGCTGATGACTGCTCGATTGATTGGTCTGTTGACAATGTCTCAAGGGGCGGCGTAGATGTATGTATTCCGCAGGGTACGATTGGCGACAGTAGTAGCTGTCGAGTTAGTCAAGTGAGGTGCAACGGTCTTCGTTAGAAGAGAGGTATCAGCGTATATATTGAGAACCAGCGTAGATATTGAGAATCAGCGTAGATATAGAAGTGGCTTCGCCTAGCGTGATATGCTAGGTGAGACCGAGCGATAGTATTGAGTACAATTATAGTAGAAGACGTTGCTTAAAGAAAGAAGAAAAGAAACAGAGACGAGACGAGGGAGAGCCCTCTAATATACCCAAGGAAATCCTACGATGACTAATCCCCAATGACTCACGGTCACGCAATCGACAGAGTTTTCACCGAACATAATAGAGTACGACAGAACAACCAGTACTAATCCAACTCCTTGATACCCAACAACTCCATCAACGGATCCATGAAACAATGTCCCAAGTTTGGGCTTTGTCGAGGGCGTCATTTTCAGTCTGTATTGCTTTCCTCCATAACTCCTGATCTTCACTTTGGATGGCTTGATTGTACGTTGTCGGTTCTGATACTAGGTGAATTCTAAAGTCATTGAGATCTGATGTGAATACTTCACTATCGTTTTCTCCCAATGTTTTCCTGTCCTGTTTAAGGTCAGATTGGAGGGTTTCTATCGTGCGTTTCTATTCAGTACTGTCGAGGGTATGATCATTTAGTATGATTCCTAGTTTTTCCTCGTAAGTTCCCGTTAGTTGTTTCATTTGTTGCGAGTATTCGTTTCTCTGTTCTTGCATATCAATTTCCCTTTTCTCTTTGAGAGCCCAATTCTTGACTCGTTCAGATCTTCATCAGCAAAAAACTTGGTTCGGTCTGACGTGCTTGGGCGTACCCAGGCGCACCAGGCGCCAATGAGCGTCATTTTGGGTGCCAGGCGCATGAGAGGTTTTCTTACCTGCATAGCTACGCCCCGGCGCAAAACGATATCGTCTCGACGGGAAAATACGAACATCTCTCCCGTTCCCGTCGCGGAGTCGTCTTTTGGTCATAAGACGAGTTTGTCTTTTGGGCAAATGACGTCGTCTTTGACCAAAGTTAAATCTTTTGACCCCAAAGCGACGCCGGGTCCACACCTGGGTAGCTTTTGCCGGTTAAGCGGCTTCTGCTAGCGTCTCGCTGGCAGAATGAGGTCACTCGGCAATCGGTACATAGGCGGACCAGTTCGCGCAAATGTCGCGTTTATTGATCCACATGTCTGCGTAATTCTATGTATGCATATTTGCTAGCGACCAACCTGCCTCCGCCGGCGCCCCACCTACCTCCGCTTACTCCTGCCCCCCGCCGACCTCCTGCCCATTGAGCTGTGCGCTGAGCTCGCTGCTGACCTGCCTGCGTACCCTCCTGCCCGCTGAGCTCGCCGCTGGGCTGCCTGCCTGCTGAGCTGCCTGCCCGCTGAGCTCGCCGCTGAACTGCCTGCCCGCTGAGCTCGCCGCTGACCTGCCTGCCTGCTTTCCTGCCCGCTGAGCTGCCTTTCCGCTGAGCTCGCCGCTGAGCTGCCTGCCCTCCTGCCCGCTGACCTCCCCGGTGCCTGCCTTCCTGCCCGCTGACCTGCCTGTCTGGTAGGTGTCCATTTGGTGCAGTATTTGGTGACTGGTATGTGTCGATCCGCTGCCTGGGGGTGTCCCAATCGTGCAGTATTCGGTGACTGCTAGGTGTTGATTCGCTGCCTAGAGGTGTCCATTTGGTGCAGTATCCGGTGACAGGTAGGTGTCCAAATCGTGCAGTATTTGGTGACTGGTAGGTGTCGATTCGCTGCCTAGAGGTGTCCATTTGGTGCAGTATTGGTGACCGGTGGGTGTCGATTCGCTGCCTAGGAGGTGTCCAAATCGTACAGTATTCGAATAGATGACTGGTATGTGTCGATTCGCTGCCTAGGATTTGTCCAAATCGTGCAGTATTCATGACTGGTAGGTGTCCAAATCGTGCAGTATTTTGTGACTGGTAGGTGTCGATTCGCTGCCTGGGGGTGTCCATTTGGTGCAGTATCCGGTGACAGGTAGGTGTCCAAATTGTGCAGTATTCGGTGACTGGTAGGTGTCGATTCGCTGCCTAGAGGTGTCCATTTGGTGCAGTATTGGTGACCGCTGGGTGTCGATTCGCTGCCTGGGGGTGTCCAAATCGTGCAGTATTCGCTGCCTGGTAGGTGTCCAAATCGTGCAGTATTCGCTGTCTGGTAGGTGTCCAAATCGTGCAGTATCCGGTGACTGGTAGGTGTCCAAATCGTGCAGTATTCGCTGCCTGGTAGGTGTCGAAATCCTCCAGTATTCGTTGACTGGTAGGTGTCGATTTTCTCCCTGCAGCGCAGTCAGTAAAGGCGTCAAAAAGCAGAGGAATGTAAATACGTATCTAGGCGTGGATACAGGCAAGAGGTAGGCGTCGATACAGGCAGGAGGTAGGCGTTGATACTGGCAGGAGGTAGGCGTCGATGCTGGCAGGAGGTAGGAGGTGAGGTAGGAGGTGAGGTAGGAGGTGAGGTAGGAGGTGAGGTAGGAGGTAAGGTAGGAGGCGAGGTAGGAGGCGAGGTAGGTAGGTGTCTATGTGGAGGTGGAGGTGGAGGTGGAGGTGGAGGTGTGGGTAGATCCTCGAGGTGTGGAGAAGAGTCAAATCTGACGTCATTAGCTAGCGGTATTAGCATTAGCGCCAGCACATAGGCAGAATATCATATCCGTGCGACGTCAAAAGGCATTAAAAGACGAGATGTCATATTTGAGATGCATACTAGGCGTCAAAAGACGAGATGTCATATTTCGGACGCATACTAGGCGCCGAAAGACGACTTGTCACATTTGGGGGCTCCGGGAAGCGCGGGATGACCAAAAGACGAGTATTTGGGCGCAAAAGACGAGGTTTTGGTCGCAAAAGACGAATCGGTACGTCTGGACTTAAGGTTCGTCTTGGCGGTTTTTTTTTTCTTCCTGATGTTCGTGGAGCTTGTGGTACCTCAAGTTGCTTCCTTTCTTTGGTGGAGAAGATGATATTTCTGAGGGTTTTTGTATTTCTTGATTGGTATCTTGTTTTTTATATTTAGAGAGGTGACGTTCAGGAGCGTGTCTTATTAACCTGGACCCCAGTCTACTTCCGTCTTCTTCTTCGATTGCTGATGATTTTGGTTCTTGATCAGACCTGTCTTCTGATTCATATCTGTCATCCGTTGGTGCTGTAGTCAAGTTTGGTTGGAGGCTAGGGGTGAGGTCGAGTTCCACTGAGCCTTCCCCTGATTCAAGAGGGGGGAACCTGATGTATCGACTCCCAGTAATCCTATGTTCTAGACCTATCCAGACCCGATATATTTTGGTACTGTCTGTATATCAAATTACTATTGCTTCAACTGCTCGGGGTGCTAGTTTGCTTCTTCCTGGCCTAGAGTTTCCTGAGATCATCAGCAAAAAATTTGGTTCGGTCTGACGTGCTTGGGCGTACCCAGGCGCACCAGGCGCATGAGAAGTTTTCTTACCTGCATCCATACGGTCTGGCGCAAAAAGACATCGTTTCGATGGGAAAATGAGAGAATCTCTCCCATTCTCGTCGCGGAGTTGTCTTTTGGTCAAAAGACGAGTTCGTCTTTTGACCAAATTACGTCGTCATTTGACCCCAAAACGAACACCGGGTCCATACCTGGGTAGCTTTGCCCGGTTAACAGGTGGCAGAATGAGATCACTCTGCAATAGGTACATAGACTAGGACACCAGTTCCGCGCAAATGTCACGTTTATTGATCCACATGTCTACGTAATTCTATGTACATTTCTAAGTGCCCCACCCACCTCCGCTTACTCCTGCCCCGGGCATTGCCCTCCTGCGTGCTCAGCTGGCTGCCCGCTGAGCTCCCCGCTGAGCTGGCTGCCCGCTGAGCTCCCCGCTGAGCTGGCTGCCCGCTGAGCTCCCCGCTGAGCTGGCTGCCCGCTGAGCTCCCCGCTGAGCTGGCTGCCCGCTGAGCTCCCCGCTGAGCTGGCTGCCCGCTGAGCTCCCCGCTGAGCTGGCTGCCCGCTGAGCTCCCCGCTGAGCTGCCTGCCTGCTGAGCTCACCGTTGATTTGATGCCTAGAGGTGTCTATTTGGTGCAGTATCCGGTGACAGGTAGGTGTCCAAATCGTGCAGTATTTGGTGACTGGTAGGTGTCGATTCGCTGCCTAGAGGTGTCCATTTGGTGCAGTATTGGTGACCGGTGGGTGTCGATTCGCTGCCTAGGAGGTGTCCAAATCGTGCAGTATTCGAATAGATGACTGGTATGTGTCGATTCGCTGCCTAGGATTTGTCCAAATTGTGCAGTATTCATGACTGGTAGGTGTCCAAATCGGGCAGTATTTTGTGACTGGTAGGTGTTGATTCGCTGCCTGGGGGTGTCCATTTGGTGCACTATTTGGTGACTGGTAGGTGTCCAAATCGTGCAGTATTCGGTGACAGGTAGGTGTCGATTCAGTGCCCGGGGGGTGTCCAATTCGTGCAGTATTCGGTGCCTAGGAGGGGTCCAAATCGTGCAGTATTCGCTGCCGACGAGGTATCTATTTGGTGCAGTATTCTGTGACTGGTAGGTGCAGGATTTGGTGCCTAGGAGGTGTCTAAATTGTGCAGTATTTGCTGCCTAGGAAGTGTCCAAATCGTGCAGTATTCGGTGCCTAGGAGGTGTCCAAATCGTGCAGTATTCGGTGCCTGGTAGGTGTCCAAATCGTCCAGTATCTGGAGCCTGGTAGGTGTTGAAATCATCCAGTATTTGGAGCCTAGTAGGTGTCCGTAAAGGCGTCAAAATGCAGAGGAAGGTAAATACGTATCCAGGCGCTGATACAGGTAGGAGGTAGGCGTCGATACAGGTAGGAGGCGTCGATACAGGCAGGAGGTAGGTGTCGAAAGAGGTAGGAGGTGAGGTAGGAGGTGAAGTAGGAGGTGAGGTAGGAGGTGAGGTAGGAGGTGAGGTAGGAGGTGAGGTAGGAGGCGAGGCAGGTAGGTAGGTATAGGTAGAGGTGGAGGTGGAGGTGTGGGTGGATCCTCGAGGTGTGGAGAGCTCGTCAAATCTGACGTCATTAGCTAGGTATTAGCATTAGCGCCAGGACTTAGGCAAAATATCACATCCGCGCGACGTCAAAAGACGAGATATCGCATTTGGGAGGCGAAATAGGCGTCAAAGGCGAGATGTCGCATTTGGGACGCATCTTAAGCGCCAAAGGCGACATGTCGGATGTCGTATCTCCGGGACGCCGGGACGACTAAAATCACAGTATTTGTAGCAAAGGCGAGGTTTTGAGTGCAAAAGCGAATCGTCGTCTGGGCGTACAGTTAAATCTTGGGGATTTTTTGCTGATGTTGTCCCTGACTCATGCGTTACTACTGCTGCCGTTTCCCTTTGATTTCTTGATTTCCTTTGTTTTTTTCTGTTCTTGTTTACTTCCTTGAGCATTCTGCAGTCTTTATACTCGTGCCTTTTGTAAGTGTGGTTCTTCTTCTTGCACCAGGTGTATTCCTTTGTGTTGTTGCTGTTGTTGTTGTTGTTGGTGCCGCTCCTAGTATAGAGGGCCTTGTTGTCTCCTGAGAGAAGTTGTTCGTCCTCGCTCATGTCTAGAAGACGTTGTTGGACGTATTCATAGGTAACATCCTGTTTGGTTGGGATGTCGTTAATAATATTGCGCATTGACTTTGGTAGGGAGGTGAGCAGGAATGCTGCCATGGCTTCGTTCGAGTTTGTGAGGGGTAGGACGTCCTTAGCAAGTTTGTGGTCTACGTTAGTACACCTGATTTTGAGACTCTTCCAATTCGTATCGAAGGTTGCCAGATGCTCGGCAATGGAGGTACCTTCTTCCATTTTGGTGTCTAGGATACGGCTGAGGAGGGTGATCGTAGTGTTTGGCGATACACAATTGTAAAGTTGTTTCAGTGCCTGCCATGCGTGGTATGCTCTTTCTGAGGAGATTACTATTGGTTGAATATCTTCGTCTACAGCGGAGATTAGAAGGCTGTGCATGGTTTTCATGGCATTATTTTGCTCCACCTTGGTGAGAGTGGTATCATCAGTCGTTGGATTCTCTATCTTTCAACAGCTTCCCTGGCTGTCGAAAGTAATTTTCAGGCATTTGCAGGTTTAAATAGTTGGATTGCGTGTAATTTTGAGAGTCAATCAAACGTCTGAATGTTCGATAGTTGTTATCAGAGATGTTAACTTCCGCAGCCTTAAATGCTTCCCCTTGTTCAGACATAATGTTTTATGGAGTGTGTTGAGTTGTAAGAGGTGGCGATGGGGTAACGCGGGGTTAGTTGGCGTAACCCGAGCTCATAACCTGAAGTTTTATGTATGGGAGAAAGAACGATCTGAGTGTGGTTTGAACACAGTACCTTGTGTGTAGAAATAATGAATTGAACTATTGTAAAGCAAAGATAGAACTATTGCGCCGTGAACATTAGAACATACAAGTGTAAGTTTCTCGCTCTTTATATACTACAAATCTTGATCCCTGATTACATAATCCATTGACACTAAGCCTAATCTGAAACCCTGTTCCTCCATGAGTCATTCTCATTACCGATGTTGCAATGCCCAATTTTAACAACTCTACCAACTCGAAATAAACTATCATTCCCCTAGCTAGAATAATCTGTGCTGATTTAAGTGTGTTTTGGTTGCCATGCCCTCATTTTCGAGATCGCGCTCTCCATACGTAAATTGATTCCCCACGCAAAATAAAAAAAAAAAAAACGGGATATCTTCTTTTATTCTGGCGGCTAAAGTGCGGGTCCGTTCATGTGCACGTGGGTGGGCGGGGCGAAGAGTCGCGGAAAGGGATATAAGCAGTCCCATGCAGAGGAGGTAGGACTGGTCTTGGTCGTACCGAGACCATATTTGCCCGTACAGTCTCGTTCGCGGCTTCCCAGCTATGTACAGCCGCGTTCAAAAAGTACTGGCACCCTACCATATTGAGTCCGTCAATGAACTGTAGTTAGCTACCAACAACCATATTTGCTCCCGCATATTCATAACGTTTAAGACATGATCACAGTGGAAATATCAAAAGCTCTCTCCAATTATGACCTTGAATATAAGAGATTAGAAAGCAGAAAGACTCCTTCGTCTTTTGGCCTAGGGGTGCCAAGTCTTTTCGAACGCGGCTGTACATATATGCTAGGACAAAAGATAAATGTGTGCTACTACCGAGCTCGAGAGCACTACTAGTCGCAGTCTCGGTACTTCACTATATTTCCTATATCCTGAGACCAATGGCGGCAGTTACATGTAGTGGCATTCAAAGGCATTAGAAATCGCTATTAATTCTTACGCTTCCCAATCATTAGTTAACTAAATAAAAGAACTGCAGTATCATTAGAACAGAACACAGCAGACAGCGAGCTCGAGTATGATGTGGCTAGAGCCAGGGTACCAAGCGGGCAGTTAGCTCACCGACGAGTACATTGGCCTCGCCCGCCCTGCCTATGCATAAGCGTCTATCAATCACTAGAATACTCAAAGCTAGACGTTCTCCTCTTCTCGCGATTACCCCTAATCGTAGGACGGACCACTACTTCCAAAACCACGGATCGGATCGGGTCATGAAGTATCACTCGGGTCAAGGGTTAGGGGTTGTTCATACTAAGCTTCCACATGTAGGTATAAGTGTCCACCAGCCAGTACAAGGCCATAAGTTTCTCTCCTCTTCTCGATACAACCCCAAAGCATGCAACATCTCACAGTTCCGCTGATACTGCAGAAGCCGTAGGTTCGGTCATGGAATATCAATCGTGTCTCTGGTTAGGGTTTAATCCCGCACTCTGAGCTCCTGGAGCCATTAGATTGTGCCTCTATCCACGCATAGGCGTCTACCAGCCAGTACATGGCTGAAGAGCCCCCGAGATTATCATCACTCATATAACCTGTCACAGCTCCGCTGGTTGCAGCCCGTCACAATATATCACTCGGATATAGGGTTAGGGTTGTGGTCACTTGTGCTCTGAGCCTGGAACCCGCTTATGTACGCATAAGTGTCCACCAGCCACTACAAGGCAGTTAGAGGCTTCTTCCTTTTCGAAGAAATCAGTGACCAGAAGAACTTTCCATAATTCAGCAGATCGCAAAGTAGGTCATGGTGTGTCACTCGTACGATGGGTTAGGGTTGTTACCAGGCCCCTTTGTTTTGTTTTTTTCTTTTCCGTTGAGGACTAATTGATTGATGAATCACTCGTACTTAGTCTTGGATGTGGCCAGAGACTGCATAGGCGGTTCTTTGTAGATTATGTCGGTACTTGGCGGCCCACCAAGGAGCTGCGGTGACTTGCTGCGAAGGCTAACCACCCTGCGTCATGAGAGTGCGATCCTAAATGGCGTTTTCTGACTAGCCGCGGGAGGAGTGTACATGTAGTCTAGCAAGGAGTATGTTTGCAACATTGCGAGCGGAGGCTACGTATCGGACCTCCTTGTTCCGCGATACTGTGGCCCAACACGTCACGCAGACATCTCCATTGTCACCGACAAAAAGGTCAGAGCACACATATCCGTGGAGGGAAAGCATCACCGACGACTATTCATGTTGAAAGGTTCGGCAGGAAGACCTCCTATTCTTCCCCTAGTGGCAGTGTCTAAGACGAGACAAGGCTAGGTTGGTTCCTTTCTTTCCCCTCTTAAATTTTGTTCAACCCATTAATTGCATGCTATGACAATGTAGATTAAATGGGTAGATAGTAACACCGCGCGGGTTCTGCTTCTGATGGCTGTGCGCAGGTGTTATATTACGGGTCCTGGGAGAGCTACTTGTACCCAGCTCTTGAGGGCTCGCTAAGCTATGGCAACACGTGTCATCAAGCCGAGGCCAACAACTTGAAGTTACCAAACGAGAAAATATCGCCAGGGTTGCTTGAGTGTAGACACTTCACCTTCAAAGCTCTTTTAGCAAGGATGCTGGCAAAGGGGAAAAAAACAATAGAACGATTTTACATCCTGTAGGTAGGCCTCAAGGCGAAATAAAAGTCCTTCAGAGTCACCATCTGCCCAAACTCCATCGCCACATCAAATCGAAGATTGCTAAGCATGGTGTCCCCCGGCAAACTGTAGTCCTGCATGAGCGTGGGCGGGCCAGCCTCGCTCGGGTATGGGGCGGGCGTCAGACGTGGGGGATCGGTCATGCGCGATGATTGGGGCGCGGGGAGAGTGTGGCGGTGGTATGGGGTGAGGTGCGCCCGGGACTATGAGGGCTTGAGTTACGGAACGGTGACGTCTTGAGCGGCGTGGGGGGATAGAGGTGGCGATGGTGCGGCAAAAGGGCGCGGGCGGGCGACAATCAGGGCGCAGGCAGCGAACTTCCTGGGGGTGGTGTTGTCGCCCCCGAATCGTAGTTCCGGGATCTCGACCGCCTCCCGCCGTCACCGCCGCACCATGCCGCCAGGCACATGCAGCTTCCAACACCGGGTAGCCCCCGCAGCATCTTCTCCCTCGCCTTGTGCGCGCTGAGAATACTGCTTAGCACGTTGAAGTGTTGACTTATAATTACTTATATCATGTTCGTGTTGAAGAGAGAGTCCCTCCTATCTCTTCGACTAAGTCTTGCCCATTGAAAACTGTTTACCAAATGTCCCTTGACACTTGTGGCTTCTTACTAATATACGTGGCCACTCTCCTTGCTAATCCCCCACCTTTAGTATTTATGCTAGTCGCGATACGGACTACCACACATGTTCATGGCGCCGTTAAAAATTGCCATGCGCTGCTGTCTAACCAGAGTGGCGGGGCGGCGGGGGAAGGGGAAGGGGGTGTGGCCCTGGCTAGCTAGGCTCCGCCGATGAGTGTCAGAATGCGGCGAGCTGTGGAAAGGAGGTGGTTAAACCTTCTCGCTGTCTCCTACATCTTCTCGCGCTTAGCTGCCGGGGCCCTCTTTGTCTCTGCCCCCTTCCCTTCCATCTCCTCCTCGGCATGTATTCTTGCTTTCGGCGGCTGGGTAGGGCCGCAGGGGGGCTCTTCCTCTTTACCGCGTTCCCTGGGTAAGAGCTTAAGCTTGGGAAGTGCTGTCAGAGGACCGGAGCCTGTTTATATATATGCGTGCAGCAGGTGGGGGTGGTAGCGTAGGGCCAGCTGCTTTGCAAGTATACATCTTGCAAGGCAGATGGTTACACCTGCGGTCAGGGGTGCTGTTGACAAGCCTCGAGACTGGTGGAAGATGTCCTTAGGTATGTACTGCGGTGAATCGTCCCCTTGTGCATGCGGTTACGCACATCTTCACCCTTAGTCCGCGTTTATGGTGCGGGTGACAGAGCGCAGAACGGAAATGAATGGCTCGTCTTCCGTTGCTCTTCGTCGACAACATATGAGAGTCTGGTCTCATGAGTTGCGCGTTATATGTATGGTCAACCAAGCAACTCGATCCAAGAAGACGGAAATTCCTTGAAGTCGGTCGCGCTTCTTTTGCCTCGTACATGTATGGTTGATGCTTTCCCTCGGTCTTTCAGGAGGGGCGATTCCTTGAGACAGTTGGTAAGAATTTATCTGGGTCTGTTGAAACTGTATCTTGCTATATTCAAGTATGGTTCCCGCAATCCTCTGGCTCTCTGTCTCATCGACTGTAACAACCGTACCGTTTTAATTTGCGGCTCAACCGGCCGCGCACCAAATCACCTATCGCGTTTACGCAACTGACAACCACACGTTGAAAAAAAAATATTATTGTAGGATATAGCTATATTATCCTTCTTCTCCTATATTTCATGACCCAATTCACCCTCTTACGATTTTCTTCTCCCGGTTGCGTTGCCAAAGATTTAGTGCCTGGATGGCCCGAATCCGCGTATAGTCGATGGGATAAGGATTCGATCCGAGCTGCAATTTTATCCTTAGAGAGAATTAACGCTGCAGGAGGTTAAGGAATATGATTGTTAAAAAGCTGCGCAACAGGGCCGGGAAATCTCTGAAAGCCTTCTCCAGAGGGTTATGAATATTTAAGTGTGTCGATCCTTGCAATTAATCTACTGTTGCTGGCAGTGTTGTCGGTATCTCGCAGTAGCATTAATCTACCCCAGATGCTCTACCAAGATCTGTGCTCGCAATATCTTAGCTCAACGCATCCTCATACCGCCCCCTGCTCCCTGTGTAACTCTTCAAACCTCCCGGCAAAAATGTGATCCCTGTAAATGTATGTATTACGATATGGGTGCAGCGCGCTAGGCACGGCCCGGCCCGCCATGTGCGGGGACCGGCAGCTTGGCGGCCAGGCCGACGACACATGACGAGAGCGACATTAGAGTGCATCCTCCTCCTCCTCCTTCTCCTCCTCCTCTTAGCTCCTCTTGCTGCTCAACACGACAACAGCCCCCTCCTCGATATTAACCATCATCATGGCCTCCATGCCACCTCCACCCCACCATCAGTCACGCTCTTCCGGCCGACAGAACATCGCTGTACCGATGGTTGAACTTGAACGCCGCCCCGAGTATTACGCGTGGAAAGAGATCAAACTTCCACCCACCCCAAGGACCAGAAAAGCTCGGCATCAGGCTGCCGCGCCCTCCTACCAACATGAATGTGCCAATAAATGATCAAGCAAGAAGTGGAGAGTCCTTATATTCATAGCTCACGACGCAAAAAGTACAGATACAGTCCCGTTGGACGCGAGGAGGATGAAATAAAAGTGGGGGTAAATTCATGAGGCCCTGATCACCCAACCGCCCCTGGGAAATGAGAAATGAAACGGCATCAATCAATATGTAGTACCTCCGCACACACTACCCTCCCTCACTAGGTTCTGACTGGTTGGTAAACAAGAGAGCAAAGATAATGGGATATACAGCAATACCCCACCGCAGAATTAACCCGTTGAACTACAGGCTCGCTCATAATCACACCTTGGCCCGTGTCCCGCCTCCTACCGGGTGCTTGCTCCCATCCATTTCCTCCCCACGACCACCTCTGACCTTTCGCTTGTGGGGTTGACTTCGACGACCGGCCGAGCTCGAGGTCGATATCTGTTTCTAAGATCTCTTACGTGCTCCCACTCTTCACTGGTGAGCAGCTTTCTGCTCCAGTCGTCCCACTTGTACCCCGACTCGATCTCAAATTCCCTGAGCAAGAACTTCATGCACGTTGTCTTTGCCAGGTACAGTGGATATAGCATATTCTTGCTCAGCGAGTACTTACTCAGCGCGGCGACGTTTGCATGGCGCTGGAGTTTCCCCCGGCCCTCGGTGTGTGCATAGTAGTACAGGTCGTATATGTTGACGTAGTAGCCCCTCAGCGCCTGCCCTTTCATGTCAGCTTATCAACCAGTCATAGTCGGGGTGGCCGGGTGGGCCAGGAGCGGGGAGGGACCCTACACCCTTGCAGTGTTCAATCGTCTTCGGGGTCGGCCTAACCCCCAACAGATCACACAGATACTCCCAATCCCTCACATCATCCCCCTCGCCAAAGAAGGAAGAAAAGTCCTTCACAAACGCGCCAAAGAAAGCTTCACGCGCCTGCCGATAAGCGTTCATCATATTCCACTCCTCACGGCCGTGCGAGCGATGGAACCAGCCCTTATGCTCCCTCAGGCGCTCAAACTCCGCCTTCGCCTCGGCGCGCGGGTTGTACTCAAAGTCTGGGTAATTGTTGAAGAAGCCCGGGATCGCCGTGTTGAACTGCTCGTCATACGCCGTCTCAAAAAGCTTCCGCGCAGAACCGTACTCTGCGCTGCCGCGGGTCCAGCCCTGGTCGTGGACGAGGTACCGCCACTGAGTCTCCGGAGAGGCGGCGGCTGGGAAGCTGAGCCGTGGGTAGCGCTGGGCGAAGAAGTCGTCAAGAGGCTTGGGTGCGTCTTCGACTGTTGATCTGGTTGAGTTGCGGGGGGGAGGAGGTTCGTGTAGCTTGTCTCGCTCGGCGGGTGTTAGGCGGATAAGCTCGTTTATTCTCATGGGTATCTCCATTGTAAGTATGGATGTTGAAGCGGATGGCCGGGGGGGGGGACGAAAAAGTGTGAGTGGTTGTAATGAGGGAGAAATGGCCAAAGCCTGTGTGGACCTACGATTGTTTTGATAGTAGCGGGCCGCCAGCCGCAGAGCTCTTTATATCCTCATTTCCAACAGATGTGGGACCTTCCAGCAGCCACTACATGTAGCTCCCTCCTTCTCCTCGATAACAGCCACTCCCTTTCACCGTCTTTCTCAAATCGGCCCGAAAGAGGTGGGGCAACTGGGCAGGTGTGGGTGGCGCCTAGACTCTCGATGGGATGCCTAAATCTGCTATCTAGGCGGCACCGTGGGGTGGGGCGGCTGCGCAATCCAAAGCACAAAGAATTAGATTTAACAATGAAATCAGCTGTTATGACGAGGATCTAAACCCTTCAGCCAATCTTAGGGGCTATTTGGTTGCACTCAAGTATGGTGATATTCGACCTAAAAGGCATATTTGTTACTAGATATGTCAAGACCCCCTCTCTGTAAGGCCAAATATCACGACATATAGGTGCAACCGAACGGGCCCTTATTACGCGCGGACTACAGTCGCATTTCGCTATGCTAGATGACCAAGACCCAACAAAGTTTGTATGAGATAGCAAAGATTCCCAAAAAGATCCCGGATAGGAAATTAATTCTACAATAGAAAAATAGAATTCTCAGGGAGCCTCATACGGGACAGTAAGTGTATCCGGCAAAGCGAGATGAAAGTGTAATATGAGACATACCCCATGCAGGGGACAAAGACACCTGATGCAGCCAACAGCGATGTTATAAGATGATTATGTTTGGTCGACGAGCCAACTAGAGACCAACAACTTGAAGAGGAAATGCTCGAGTCAGTTCGTGATAACAGCTGCTCGACTCGATTTGATCTGTAAATACTAGAGTACAGCTCCAGCCAATCGAGCTTTTAACCTGTCTCAGATATTCTGGATCTTATTACTCCTCTTAGGGTTAGGGTTTATTGCTAAACACAATTACCGAAGATATTGTCAGCATCTTTTGTAAACTATTCAAAGGAAATCTCTGGAGAAGAAGATTGGGTTCCCTACCGAGCATTGTGAGCTCCGCACGATAACTACGAGTTTTCTGATAAACTCTACATAGAATCTTTTAGGGTTAAGGGTGTGGGTGCTACACGAAACTGTGCGGGCGGGATTGAAGGGCTAGGAGAGCTCTACCTATTTGCCTACATGCACCTCTTATCGTTTTGTACAGAGTTTAGCGCTGTATTAATGTGTTGTGTAAAGCGTCGGAGTTTATTGATCATGAGACTGGGGGGTAGAGGGACAAACCCAATATAATTAATGAGTATTTAGTTATCTAATCTGACAACACAAAAGCCCAAGTTAGTTGAATGTACGGGAAGGGTCTTTTTTTTATTTTCAATTTTTATTCAGGTATTGAAAGTTAATTAAGGGGGGCAGCTGAAATCACCCATTAATGAAACGATGCCAGCAACCTGCCGCGGTGGCCGCGAGTTGTCTCATCCTTAATGGATACATGTAAGTAAATAAATCAAATCGCTAGATGGTCTGTCATGCGCTGTCACTCGCCCAGGGCTCATGAGTCATCACTCGTATTTCTGGCGAGTGATCACCTATGATTGCACCATCATTCATGACGTAGACGCCGATTACTGGAGACATAATGTCAAAATTGAAGGTGGAATGGCCATGAAGGATATTCTTAGTGTCGCTATTATAGGATCTTATGGGAAAGAAATGGCCGACTATGCCTAGTAAAAGCGCCGCAAGATAACACAACGATATGTAAAACAACACATGAAGACACAAGACCATGCGGCATATTCCAGAGTGCATTCAGACAGTGTAGATGTGGTCTCTGATATTTAAGCAAGATACGAGCCGCCTAAAAGGCTAGAGTCGGCTGTGTTGTATGCACCCCATCCACATCCCGTCCACCTACCCCCCATCCACCTACCCAACCGTCAACTCCACCTTCCCCCGCCAAACTCCTGCCGCACTGAATGCACCCCATCCTCCATTACCAAGCAGAGACCTCCCCCCACCCAGCCATGTGGTAACCGCTGTGAGATCCATATATGCCGTTGATAACCGTGTACAGCCGCAGCCAATCAGCCGCCCAAGTACCTGATATCGATGCGCATCTCACCCGTTACTCAACACGCCGCACTGACGACGTCTGTCTGCCTGAATTTCAAACTAGCAGATGGGTTCACATGTCGTTCGAATTTACAGACCATGACTCCTATCAGGGTCAGATCTAAAGCTTCTTATCTCGAGCTGTCAAACTCTAGTCAACCGCACATGTAGAGTACATCACACCATGTTAAATTGTGCCTTTCTAGTCTAGGCGAATCAGGAAATTGTGTTCAGACCCACTAATGTCACGGCGGTATCCTAGAATATCCTATTCATCACTACATCCAATAGTTCATAGTGCTCCCCCTACATCTCGACGCAACAGGCAGCTTTCCGAACAGAAACCTCACTGGCATCCACCCACCACCCCCCCCGACCGGCCGGCGCGCACAATTAGACGCAACATAGACTTCTGCTTGCCTCCATACCCCCAGAATCTACCAATTCCGACTAGTCTCTTTCTCACCGGCACCTCCGAAACATTCCATACACTATTTCGTGGGGGGCCTTCCATCAATCTACCATACCTGGGCCCAACGCAAACTTTCTCTATGCTTCTGATACCTGCCTACCTTTCGATGAACGGCCACCGATGGAGCTACTACAAGTCTTCCCAAAGTCGACGAGAGATGCAGCGGCAAAAGAGAAATCTCCAAAGTTCGCCCCCAACTGATCGCTTCAAATTAGCTGAAGTCTACTTCAATCTATCTCCCCTATTCAAGTAGAATTTTTCCGAGAATGGGGTCATCCGCCAATATCTGTTTCGTCAAGGCCTTGTTCCTCTATGCATCACATGCTTCATTCTATATTGTTTAGGTGTTTTGTTTTGCCCTTTTATATCGATAACCGTAGTACTCTATCAAGGAGCTAGCTACAGAGCAATAGCTAATATCACTCCACTTTGATGAGCTTAGGAGAGGAAGTTTTATTGAGTTGATAAAGAGTGCTGCTTACCAAAAAGAATCACAGCGTTAATGGGTGTGAAAAAGAAAGACCACTGGTTACTGGTGCCAAGCTCGGGGTGAAAAGTACTTCCGGACCTCGCATCCTGTTCCTTGGCATTAGAGAGCCTGGCCTCTTGAAGATAAAGTCTGTAATTGCAGAGAGCGGATATAGCTCCGGATTGGTAATAAATATAGTTGATATAGATGGGGATACAGCAGATGAGACTTTGTTGCATTGGCAGCGAGTAGGAAGTCGTTCAACAGTCCGGTTCTGGCGTGGACGGAGTGTCAATGTTGGGTAAAGACTCGAACTGTGCTATCTTATCACCTTTTCACTGTGGACGGGATAACTGTTGACTGCGAAACCCCATTGCCCGAGATACTGTAATAAGGTTACTATTACTGCGGAAGGTGTACAGGGTATCCACGGTATGTGTGAAGAACCCTATTTTGGGAAATTTTAACTTTGACTAGGCTGCGAGATTAAAGAGACATGTAACGGCGTACGGGCCAGTTCCCAGTCTGGTCCTCTCAAATAAATGACAATTGCAGGTATTACAGCTTCCAACACAAGCCAGCTGAACCAATACCCCAACAGAACATGGAGTACGACATACTCCCAGACTGTGTAGAAGTACCTACATCCATACCCACATATTATATGGTAGAGAGGGGTCCTATGAGAAATACAGCATCAGGGAATAAAGAGAGGCGACAATTATATTGTTGTCTCAGGAAACATAAAGCTAATAGACAGAGAAAATATAGCGGGATACAACGGGAGATATCTGACCTGATTCTGAAGGTTAAGAGGAGAAACAGAGAAGATCCAAATTGTAATAGAGTGAGAGGAGAGACGGCGTGTTATACTGTTCTTTCTTTTAGTTAGGTAGTGGCGACGGAGGAGTGGAAACTTGCTGAATGCCCTTTACTGGGTGTGGCCAAGGGTTGGCAGGGCAGTTCTGGGGCTGTGTTATTGCCATGGACTATGGCCTGCATGCAATAAATGAGTTAAACAAAAAAAATAAAAGCTTTGTCGATAAACCATCCGGCTCCCTCGCGAGTGATATTTCATGACTGCTAGCACAGAATGCATCATCCTGTTATCTCTTTTTTTGACTGTTGGGCGGAAGTAAGGGAGCGTGTATTACTTGGTTGAACTAGTTGCGATTGAGCGGGTACCTCTGTATTTCATTGAGCGGTGCGGGCTTAATTAAGCCCGAGTGATATCTCATGGTTAAATACACGACGGGATGATTGGTCGATGATTGACAACTGATTTGCGTAAGCTTCCCGGGAGGTGATAGCTTACCTCTTATATCCCCATCTTCTGTCTACGTGGGGGCGTGTGGGCCATGGCACGGGTGCTTTTGAGGTTAGTTCTGATAAGTGCAGTAATCTTAACATACCCAAACTTTACGAAAATATTGATTCTAATCGATCGGTGCGGCTAGTAACTATTGCATCAAATATATCTTCTCAAACGTGATTGAAACTAGGTTGACAGGAAACACGACCAAAAAATGATGATGTAAAGGAAGAAAGGCCGCGCTACAAAACTCTTGAAATAGGAAATACATTCTGCAGGTACAGGCCTGGTTGGCAGTTGGTTTCAACTCGACTGGTAGAATTACTGAAAGTTTTGACGCAAGCCCAGCAAAACAATGAAAGCCCCACTATACATATTGAATAAGAGGCGACCATGAAACCCCAAAGATAATGGCAAGTAAGAGGAGGATATTGATGTGTACCGGTTAGTACTAGCGATTATATATATGATATCAAGATTTCTTCTACCCTTCACCTGTACCGCCTCTACCGCAACCCGGGGGGCTAAATCTGTTGCCAGTAGGTCCCTGCCAGAGCCATAGTCGCTCTCCGGGCTATTTGATGGTTTCCCACGGACACCGCTCTGCTTAGTGATAGGTGTTAGCTTCTTCTCCACGCATACACCGGGCGCCGCGACTAGCTATAGTACATCAATCCCTGCCTGATCGATGCAGACATTAGCCTCTAGAGTGGCGGGCACTTGACCACTGCCGGCGAAGCGATCTAAACTTTGTGTGCCCGGAATACCAATCGCGGCACCGGATAGACCAATCTGTCCAACTCTTTCCTCGGGGGCGGGGGCGGGGGCGGGCCGGGGGCGGTGGCGGTGGCAGGGGCGGGGGCGGGGAGCCTTCCTCGGAAACGTCACGTGGCGGCGTTGGTCGACTCATAATCGCAGCAGGGTGCGATGGATTCGACGATCTTTCCTCCAGATCCTCCTCCGAATCTGCGGGTAGTACCGCTGTTTCCGACGTCCAGATCCATTTAACCAACCACCAAACATCCGAACCCATCGCGGCTCTCTTCTATTTTTGCACAGCAGAGTTGTTCCTTCCTCACTTCTCCGAAATTTTTAAGGTCCATTATCTGAAAAATCATTCGCATCTACCAGTATAGTTAAAGACTTCTCAGTTGCACGCAAAATTCCACCATCAGAACGAGGGTAATGAGCAGTATCCATCACCAAGAATCCGAGAATATCATATTTCCTTCCCGTGATTACTACACGGATTGCATCTTGCTCAAGGAGGGGTCTTTCTAAAGCCCTATCACCAAGACGCGTGGCAATGCTCAGGGCGGTCATTCTGTACAGATCCGCTTTGTTGATATTCTCGCCCTGCTCTATCAATGCCTGCAACGCCCTCTCGCATCCCATGAGAGCCGCACTATGTGCTAGGTGGGCCCCTGAAAATGGAGATGGCAGGGCCGCAAGCGTCCAGCCGCCCTCGCGGGGGAAGGTAGTCTTTGTCGCTTCTGGATACTTAAGTATAAATTGCATATTACACACGACAAACGCCGCAATATACTTAAGGGGCGAATGTACCGATTCAAGAGATAGGGCTCATGTTTGACATCTAATCATTGGCTTATAATTGCATGAAATCCCGGACAGAGCCTGTAGCGTTTACAATTTATCAGTCCACCAACAAAAATTATCAATTTGTCTAAACCTTGCCGTTTCTACCGGGAGTGAGATGATGTGTAGGACGCATTACTGCAATTAGACCTAATACACCTGATAAACCTTATTTGTCCTTATATTACAAAATGAGAACGGAACAAAAACCAATGGATTGTGATGGAAATATCCCTATAGATAACTGAAAGAAAAAGGATCGTCGACCGTTTATAAAAGAAACATGAAGCTTTTGGACATCAACATAATCGTAAATTCTATGAAGGTTGTTTTTGAGTTAGTATGAATTTTATGTCAGAATCGTTTTGGGATTGGAACACACCTCTCTTTAACCTCCCTCCAGTATTTACCTGTCCTAATCATACGAACATTACATCTGAGATATCTCTAGACGGTGTCTCGTGAGTGTTGCTTTGGGCTTTTTCGACGTTTTCCGCTTCGACGCTTTTCGCTATTTCGAAGTGGATGAGGTCGGAAATAAAATCACTCCTTGATTCCACCAGTTAGCGGACATATCGTAGAAAAGACTTATGCCATCAATCTTTTAACCTACCTAAACTCAAAAGCCACACAGAGGGCATATGTGATTGCGAGAGTCAAAGACACAGAGTTTGCCACTTTGAAATTCATCCATTGAGATGGATGAGGGATAAACGGTGCGTCGAAGGGAAGGGTTACCACCAAAAAGCACATGAATATCAGAACCCCTGAGATTATGGCAAATATAAAGCCGTAAAATACGCCTGGGGCTGTTTTATCCTCCCAATCATTCTCCAGTGGCAATTTGCAATGATCACATTTGTTCCTGAGTTTGTGAGCTTGCCAGTACTTTGAGCTGTTGGATTTGTTTTCGATAATGGCTTTCGGCATCCCAGTCAAGATACGTATAATTGCAGCTCTCTCCTCCACCGACTTATATGTAATCATGGTTATCCCCGTACTTGTTTCCAGAAATCTTCCCACAACGAGACTGACTGTCCTGGATATCCACATGACGCACATAAATGCGGCCACGAAGAACACGGTCCACTCGAGAGAACCCCCCCAGATGCTTCCAAACATAAAGGTGAGCGCCAAAATTGACGCGGACTGTATCATACCATCCAAAGCGGTTTTGATGTCACCTGAGCGGTTGGATTGGTGTGCTTTTCTCACCACGACTATGCGTGGGTGCGGCTGTCTCAGTCTCCCAATGGTGCGGTGCAGCCAGTTTATCCTGATAAATGACAAACGAGGGCTATAAATCCCAAGTTAGCTAAGGAAATGGGGTATAAAGCTTAGTATAGCATACATCCTGCAGCGGAAAAAAAAGCGCCCCGTCTCACCAACTCTCTCTACCGCCCGCTTCATTTTTGAAGATTTCATCGGAGTGACATCTACATGCATCACAGAGCATTTATGGCATGGGGACCTAGTTTCCGTATTTCCCGGCGGCTTAGTGTTCGCAACTTCCGGGGGCCCAGTGTTCGTATTTCCCGGGGGCTTAGTGTCCGTAATTTCCGAGAGCATAGTGTCCGTATCTTCCGCGGGGTGATTCGGTACAGGAGAAATATGCAGGATTTCGTCGTGCTTGGTGAACGAGGACACGGCAATGGTGCGAATGATGGCGGAAAGTACGGCAGTTACTGACAACCAAGAGTTAAATATTATCGCTGTAGTCTCTGGACATCCCCATATGAACAGTATATTTTCAATCTGCGGAAGAACTCGAACAAGAGTGCCAAACAGGAGAATCTGCGCAATGTTGGACGCTGTTATCACTAGACTGATGTAAATTGACCGCTTATTCTCGTATGTGCTGGACGCGAGATCGCGGAGCTTCTTGTTGCCCTTTTCATCGGTGTACAGTTCGCCCAAATCCTGAATCGCTTTCGCCAGCTCACTTATACTCTTGAATTCGCCAGGATTTGCTAAAAGGGATAGGATGTAAGCTATTAGAACATACAGAAATACTATCGTGCCTGAAGATATATATATATACCGTAATGTTTTATCTGCTCGGGCGTGCATAGATCCGGAACACTCATGATCTTCTCGTCCACCAATGTCTTCTTGTACGTCATTGTCAGGCCTAATGTCAAGGCGCTGGTGAATAGCGCTAACCTTGTGTTTATGAAGTTTAGCGATCTGATACTTGCCATCGGCATCGCCGCAAAGGTCAGCATAGCAGGGACTAGAGTCATGACTGTGGTTGCAGCTGAGGAGGCCGCTTTGTCGTATTCATCCGAGTTTAGGAGAATTTGAAGATAGGCATCCTGGCAATCCGATTTTCCAATTGACATACCCCAAATCCTCTCGACGGCTATGCCAGTAGTCGTGTTTGTGACATTATGAAGTCTTCTAGGGAATAAGGAGGGCGGGTCGAGAAGGCTATCCTGCGCGCTAGTGCTCTCGAGCATTGAAAACAAAACCAGTAAAACCGCGTAAGAGCAGTCGGAAAGCACTCGGCCGCTCCGAAGGTAATAAGTCATGGTATAGTTGATTTCACGATATAGCTGCGAAGAGGCGTCCTAGATCCTGTCGGGGCATTAATTCCAGTAGTACTCGACAAAAAAGCAAACTAGGAGAGTTCGAAAATGAATAATGTTCCTACCGAAAATGGCACCTACAATAGAAATTCCCAGCCTAATCCTTCAAGTTGTTGTCGCCAAGCAGATCCGTTCCTAGATCCTTTCACGCAGAGTCCGGGTGCTGGGCAGTATAGACTTCCGTACTACCGATCGCGGGTATCCTGAACTATATATATCAAACGCACATCAAGATCGCTCTAGAGTAGGACCTGGAGAGGAGAGAATTTAAAGTTGTCAAATATGGGGACGGACAACAGACTATTTGTTAGATCGAAGAGACCCAAGACATCCACATATATATATCCACATGGTATGAGCCCTGCGCCTATTGGAGAGTGATTTTCAATCCCTCCACAAACCCTGCATGTCGCACAAGTACTCCGCATCCCGAGGTCAGATTACATTGGCAAGGTGCCCACCCGTACGCGTGTAGGACCATGGTGTCAATCCGTGGGTACACACATATAACAGAAAAATGTCTACGGTACCCCCCCCTCTTTTGAATCAGTTTCTTCATGAAACTATATCACACCTCTTCTCGTCCAGACGGGGAATCTCAACACGCGATAACGCATAGCTACTCGAACATTTTGTATGCATGTCTCAGGTAATTGCCGCAGCTGCACATCATCGAGTGATCGTAAGCACTCAATATGTGGTGTAGACATTACGGGTAACACACCCAGGCAGGCTTTCAAAAATATTCCAGACAATACCGTTTGCACCGCGAGGCGAGTGCTCTATTATGATTGAGGGCGGCCATTTCGGCCACATATACCTCATCCTTGTCTGAACATTCTATTTAGCAATAAATAGAACCTTGAAAACCACCCAATGAAGGGGATTAAAGTGATCCTTCATGATTCTTTAGACGTTCATATACCCCGTTGAGATTCGCCTCGGACTAGAAAGTACAAAGACACCCCCGACCAACATAACTTAAAACACACACTTGCAAACTAAGGGTCCGTTCGGACAACCCAATAATCTAGATTATTGGCGATGGCTTGGCGGATCATCTACTTTTGGATTATCATGCTGTTCGTGCAATTGAATAATAGAGTAGAGTGCTTTGGCTAATCCCTGTTTTTCACACAAAAACAGTGGCCAAGAACTAAATATTTAGGTCCGGAACTCAGGAAACAATCACACACAACACATATATCCTGACATGTAGATTATCCACCGACGACGAGGATTATGATTATCATTTTCGCTAAGCTTTTATGTATAGAGTATAACTGTGCGTGTCCGATAATATTTCTTAGGGTATCCAAAGAGGTTGGTATCTGTCTCTCGCCTCGCGCCTAACCCCCCGAAATCGGCCACATACTAGCCCCAGTAAAGTATCTACTCTACAGGAAGTGCACGTGCACTAGAGAGGTATTATTAGCCTGTCATGATAAAAACTACAACCTCAAGTCTCTACTCGTCTATTCATAGCGTTTCCGAACACGACCAATATTGCATGGCATACAAAAGAATGAATTTAGGGCTGTTTTGTATGGTATGTAATAGTAGTCGTGTTCGGAAACGCCATGAGTTTACGAGTAGGCGTTGACCATATCATTCAGAAAGGGTTTAGGTGCCCGCCGCTTAAGGGATAGAGTACTCTACACTACTCGCTATCAACCATAAGAATCTGAAAATGCAGGTGCCGATGACAAGGATAATTTGTATGGACAAATTCAATTCTCCGTACAAATTATCCCTGTCTCCGTCACTCGCATCTTGAGGTTATGGTAGAGTAGAGTACATAGAGTACTCTGGTGCATGATGCACCGATCTACACCATAAAAATAGATCAATGTAGAATACCAGTGTACTCTACTTTAGGTACAGGACAGGTACAGGTGCTTTGTAGCAGACAAGTTTACATGTATTCTCCTTAAACAAAGGTTTAGTAAGATTGAGAGCAAGTGATAGAAGATGGTTTTGTAGCTATCTCTGGCAGTACCATCGGATAAAGAGGGTTACAAGTATTCACTGGTACTGATACGTGGCGCCTAATGCAATCAATGTGTGTGTCGAAAAAAGAAATTATTTGTCAGTGCTGGGTTGGCTACGATTGGCGAATGCGCGGTGCGCAGTGCGCAGTGTCTCACTTGAAAACCAGACGTATCGCTACAGCTAACGAGGGCACAGACACCATCTGCAGCTCTTCATAGGTCGGAAATGTTTCTTTTCGCGAGAGAACTAAACATTTGGGCTTGATCCTAGTCAGACTATCTGGAGGTACAACGATTCACAAGCATTTGGCGAATACACCCATTTGACGAACAGGGTTTACGGCTAATAAGAATCAGGACATCTAAGTCAAACTCACAGTTTGACTGTTTACTGGCTGGTTGCTACATACAAATTCGCTAAATGGGTGTATTCGCCAAGTGCCTGTGAATCGCTGTACCGTAAAAGCTCGTGTTTGGGCTCACTTTCAGTTTTTACGGTATGTCAGCCTCGTCATTAATAAACCCACTACAGGACCGAGCTTTGGTGTCTCAGGCGCTTCCAAACTGGGCTGGCTGGGATACCACCAAAATATGGTTTTTATGCATGATTTACGCTCATATGCAGACCCAGTTCAGTCCGGAAACGCCAAATCATGTAAGCTCTGGAGTGATGACAGCTGAGAGGCGAGCTGAAAATATTTCGCTCTGCGCTAGGCACCAACGATAGCCTCAACGAACCAGAACCTGCTCACAACCTAAGACCTAGAACTCACATTGTTCGATTATTCGAGAGTATTCCCGGTGCGGGTTCAATTACCCATGTATGTAAATAGAAAGTGTAGGTATTTCTGAAAAGTGTAGAAATAGCGAAAATCTACCATTAGCCCGTCGTAAGGTGGTCGCCATGTGAAAGGGTAGAATACATATTTTACACGCAGGAGTGTGCTTTAAACGCGATAATCTCTGTATTATGTACCTACAACAACCGAGAGGTATGACCAATCCCACTCTCGTGTCTGGTCGCACGATAGTGAAATGAAAAACCCATCGCTAATGCTTACTCGTCTCATCCCTCGGGATATGCACGCCAAATACATACATGCATACTCGTCCCATAGACTCGTAGTGCGGCCTGTGGAGCAGATGAAAGCTCTTCTCAACCTACCTACTTGCATAGTACTCGCGACAGGAAAGATTTCCATCTGACACTAGAGCTGTTGGTTATGTTTCCACACATTTTACTTGACCAAATAGAGTACTCTAGGTATGTATATCGATATAGTAAGTACACAATTCATACCTGGTTCTAAACGGAAACTAGCCCTGGTAAAGGTACAAGTTTCTTTTTTTTTTTTTAGAAAAAGGTTAATGCTAAGCGGTCTTAAAACTCTCCACGTGTTTTCCCATTCCACGGTTGGAAGCTATCCACGATCGGATTGATCTTACTTGACGAGATGGTTTCTCTTATGATCTCACTGCCCACTAATACTCATGGTCAAGCGAAACCCGATTGGCTACATAGATACTCTACAAGAGCCGGGGGATTTGTGAGGCGGGGAAGGCATCAACGTGTGGGGTGTACTCGGGAAGGCATCAAGGTATGGGGTGTACTCGGCAGGCAAGAGAAACCTTAACATAAGAACGTGCTAGCGTGGTCAAAGTGGCTGCTATGGTGCAAAAAGGAATAGAGGGCGACCTTGTCAACCCTGTATACACCACTTCAGTCAATTCTTTCATTGGCTCTGGGAAGCAAACATTAAAGAGCCTCACCTCTAACTCGACTTTATGGCTGTATTAAGGGCTACAATACTGAACTGGTGTGAACAGGGGTTACAAGGTCGCCCCCCAAGGCCTCTCGCACCATACCAGAAAAACGATGTTCAGGTTCTTCATGCTTGCCCAGAATAATAATAGAGACTTGAGTAAATGGAGCCAGCTCCATTTTCTGTCAACCTGGTTGGTGCCAATCGCACCGTTGAGCAATCAGATAATCAAAGGATCCCTTGGGCCGGCGGGACACGCAGAATCCAGGACTTCCTATTCAAGCAAAGCCAAGTCACATTTCATCGAATAATAGAGCGTGGCTTAGTGATGAAGCATCAGGCTCAGTGACTTTGCCACTGGAAATCACTACTGAGATAGGAAGTCCTGGATTCTGCGTGTTTTACCGGCCCAAGGGATAGAGCTGACTCCATTTACTTAAAATCTCTAATACCGCCAAAACTCGAAAAATTGGCTATCTCCGCCCAGGGATTATCTCTAAGACGATTGGCTGAAAGGTATCGATCAGCCTCAGAAGTATCCGTTTGTAGCAAGTTTGATCTTGTGTGCATAGCCAATTTTTCGAGTTCTGGCGGTAGGTACTGGCTTTTTGTTGGGGCGCTGTATTAGGTTCGTTGTGTATTCCATGATATCTAGACGCCGTTGATATGAGATGACCTACTCGTCTTTTCACAGCGTTTGTGAACACAACCGCTATTGCATACACATAAAAAATAGCCAAGACAACCTTTTTGTATGGCATGCAATAGCGGTCGTGTTCACAAACGCTGTGAAAAGACGAGTACAGTAGGGGCCAAATTTAGACGCAGTTTGCCTAAAGTGACGTGTCAAGAAAGCCTAGCGTCAGATCCCATTGTAGATCACCTTATGAGGTAACGGAGCCAGATCCGACTCTCTGTTCTTCTCTTTTCGAGTGATATATCATGATGCATTCCCGGGGTATGTGTGAGAGTGGTGGACTGGGAAGATGTGGTTAATCGCTTAGTATTATACACTCACCAAAGAGTAAAGTCTGGTGCATGGCGGTAAAATCAAGTACTATTTATTTTTCCCGAGTACAGTCACTTACTTACTGGGTGAAGGTGGATCCTGTCTGATGGTAGTTAGGGATATGAGATGTCAAGGGTAAACTACTGCAAACATAGCATCGCAACCGGCTAAATGAACCGAGTGATCTTTTAGCTGGTCTGCACGCGCAGTATCTACTCGTAATTTTCTAACGTTTCCGAACTGGACTGGGTCTGCATATGGGTATAAATCGTGCTTGGCAGCTAGAGTTTGGTGATATGCAGACTCTACTAACAGTCGCTAACCTAGTGACGGCGGATCCTGTCTGATTGTTGTGTTTGCAGTAATTTGCACTTGGCGTCTCTGCTATTGGCCTCAAATATCCCTGACCGCCATCAGACAGGATCCGCCTTCACCCTGTGGGTGACTGTACCTACATACTGCCTGCAGATCGTGATCTACATGATACTCCACAGTAGCGTATATCTCTGCACGCACACCAAACATGACGTACTACGCTGGTAGGGGTAAGTCTGTTGACAGCGAGTACCGTTGCAACCACCTGTCAACAAACTTGCCCACCAGCGTGTTTGCCCTTGGGTCCCAAACTTAACTCTGCTATTGGTCTCAAATACCTGGCAACCAGCAGACAGGATCCCTGAGTGACTGTAACATGCAGCTACCCGCAGCAACCAACCAGTACGGTGGGTTGCCTGAATTATTGAGATGGGCTGCCTGGAAGCTCTATATTATATAACAAGTATCTCGAGGTTTGTGTTCGAATTTTACTCAAACATTTGTATGCTCTATACCTACCTCCAGATATATATTCTGTAGTATTCTCTTGAGTGCGATCTTGACTACCAATATATCAGCTATTCCTAAACTCTCAAACGCAGTCGATAGTAGGTCATAGCATTAGGCTGTCAATCCTCTTGAAGTGGATAGAAATATATCTACTATTGCTCTCGAGTAATCAGAATTACTCACATAAAATCAAAGATGGCATCTTCATCTAGACAAAAGTACTAGATCCCCCATTTACATCTCTATGATCATTTCCAGCCCAGAGCACTACTAACAAACACCTGATAGTACACGAATCTGCAACCAATTCGCCCGTACTGGTACATGTGCCTTCCCCAACTGTCGCTATGCGCATACCTCCGCCGGTCCCCCTCCTCCGAAGCCTCCATGCAACTTCTTCTTCGCGCGCGGCCATTGCCGCTTCGGTGATGCCTGTAAATTCTCCCATGATACAAGCGTTGCTCGTCCGCCTGAAGATCCTGCTAGCGCTACCTCACTGTACAAAGGCTGGTCGGAATTGCTCGGGAGTCGCACCTCCGCTCGTACTACCCGTGGACTTCTCTCTGACCTGACTGCGGACCAGATGGAACGTTTTCTGGTTGACGCGCACAAGATACTGGAGATTGGGACATCAGAGTCGGTGCAGCAGCTTATTGGTGACCTAGGGTCTGAACGAGGGTTGAAGAGAATTCTGCAATTGGTGGAGTCCAACTTTGCCCTTGGGTACTCGCCGAGTGGGATGGGATTCAAAAGACATTGTCTCGTATTCTTGAAGGTTGTTGCACACGAGGAAATGCGGGCATCTTTGGTGCTCGAGAAGGAGGTTGGAACGATATTCAACTTTATATATGGCCCTGGTGGACGGCGGGGAATCGACTTCTTCACGAGAGTAGTTGATCAGCTTGAGCGACTTTCCGGAACAGACACGAGGGAGGAGCTTGAGGGTGCGCTGCTGCCAACGGCAACTGCGCTCTTTAATACGCTGAATCTGAACGACGCCGCGGCAGTGCAGGACCAGTTTAAGAAGATCGCAAATACCCTTATCACCCTCAGCACAAGACATGGTGACTCTGATAGCCCCTTCAACTACACCTATAGGTGCGTGCAGGAGGAGCTCAACCGCATCAGGGTGCTCCTTCAGATGGCGGATACAATCCCAAGTGCAAGCTCAAGAATGCGCGCCGCTTCGCGTGCGCCTCTACAGAACTTTGTGAGGCATTCCGTAGACCTTCCCGGGGAACTATCCAGGGAGGGACCGAGGCATGATAATGATCATGCAGATATAGCAAAGATCAAGATTCTTCCGTCCAGCCAGGAGATTAGTTCCCATAGAAATGAGTTCCTTCCCCAAAGGGCGCTCGAGTACCCTCACCATTTGGAGGGAATCGCCAGAGTTCTAGATTTCCAGTTTAGATTACTCAGGGAGGATACTGCCGGGCAGATCAGAGAGGCAGTAAGGGCTGTTCAAGACGGATGGGTAGAGCTTGTGGAGGAAGGTGGCAAGGGGAAGAAGAAGGGGAAGAACTCGGGAGTACGGACACTTCTCTATCGGAATGCCGTTATCGAGAGGATCAAGTGCTCTCAGAGAGATGGACTAGTTATGAATGCCACCTTTGATCAGCCGCCCAGAGTGCAGGCATTGACTGATAAAGCGAGGAAAGAATGGTGGTCAAAGTCAAAATATCTTCAGATTGGATCGCTGCTATGCCTAGTGGATAATTTCAAGAGGAGTACCTTCCTAGTCGTCTGTGAGCGTACTGTCAACAGCTCAGAGAATAAAAAGAACAGGCCGCTTCCCTCCAATGTGGAGATGGAGCAAGGAGTTCAAGACCTAGGGAGCAATAAGGAAAGGGCAATGATAACTCTTCGCTTCGCTGGAACAGTCTCGGAAGATGATATCGAGAATGTATTTAAGGATGTCGACAGTATGGAAGGGACCACCCAAGTGCTTGTCGAATTTCCAGGGCTCCTCTTCACGTCCTTTGATCCAGTTTTAAAATGCCTCCAACAGGTCTCAAAAACAGGAAATGTTCCGTTCCCAAAGTGGCTGGCCCCATCCCCAGTGTACCAGTATGCCTCGGAGCCAGGCTCAAAAGAAGTGGATGTTGCTCCTCCACTTTACATGACGAAGCCCGGTGTATCACTGGACTTAAAGAGCATCACCACCGAAGGCCAACCATTGTCTTATTCGGTAGGGCAAGAATTCAATATGGGGAATCTTCGGCAGAGGACCACCCTGGACCATGGACAGTGCGATGCCTTGATTGCGAGTTTGAGTAGAGAACTTGCATTAATCCAGGGTCCTCCGGGGACAGGAAAATCATATCTTGGAATTCAAATCGTGAAGGTCTTGCTGGATAACAGGGCAAAAACAAACATTGGACCCATCATCTGTGTGTAAGTCGTACCAGGGCTATCCATTCGTTCCATTATATATAGACAGAAACTGACCCGCCCCCCAGTTGCTACACAAATCATGCCCTTGACCAATTTCTCGAACACCTGCTTGCGGATGGGGTCACCAATATCGTCCGCATCGGGTCACGCTCAAAATCCGAAGCCGTCGCTGCGCTCTCCCTCCAAAACATCTCTCAGAAGGCCGACCGCACACGTCTCGAACGTTATCAAGTTGCAAAAGCGCGTGAGAGTATCCAGTCAATCGAATCATCCATTGAAGAGGCCTGTGGGCAGCTTCTCAACCCAAAAGATCCTAAGGTTTTGAAGGAATTCCTTGAAGAACACCACCCCGCAGCCTTCGTCGACCTGTTCAGCAACGAGCCAGATGAGGAAGGATGGGTGAGGAAGAGGGGTAGAAGAGGAGGCCGCTCAGGCACAGGAGAGATCCTTGGTGACTGGATTTCTGGCCGGGGGCTGATGGACCCTAGCCGTATACCACGAACGAACCGCCCTGTTGAGGCCTTACTGACAACCAGTGTCTTTGACATGTCCCGCATAGAGAAGATGAAGCTCTTAGACTACTGGTACGACTCAATGAAGGAGCTTGCTAGCTCAAAGCTCCTTAAAGGATCAGAGGACCACACCGTAGAGCGTCTGAATCTCACCCGCCAGTATCAAGAGCAGGAGCGGCGTTGTCTACAGGAAAGCCATATTATTGGTGTCACAACAACCGGCTTTGCCTCACACTCAGACCTAATCCGTTCAGTCAATGCAAAAGTCCTAATCTGCGAGGAAGCAGCGGAGGTCCTTGAAGCACATATTCTCAGCGCCCTGTTGCCAACTGTAGAACATGCAATTCTCATCGGGGACCATCTGCAACTGCGACCACAGATTATGAACCATGATTTTTCGATGGAAAACCCGCGTGGAGGGAAGGCGTACGGGCTTGACACATCACTATTCGAAAGAACTGCTGATGTGGAGACCTATGGGGGCAAGAAATTCCCCGTTGCGAGCCTTGATACACAGAGACGCATGCATCCGTCTATTGCAAGTCTTGTTAGGAATACACTCTACCCATATCTCATTGACCATCCTGATACTGTAAATCATCCGACTGTCAAGGGGATGGCTCGGAGGATGTTCTGGATGGATCATAGAGTACCCGAAGATGGTGCAGATAAGCTGGAACTCATTCAGACCTCGCATGCGAACGAGTTTGAAGCCGACATGGTGGTTGAGTTGGTGAGGCATCTTTCAAGGCAAGGTGTCTACAAGAGTGGGGAAATTGCTGTTCTCTCGCCATACCTCAGGCAGCTGTTTGTGTTGCGGCGGAAGCTGGCGTCAATGTTTGAGGTTGTGGTTGGTGATCGAGATCAGGAGCAGCTGGACGAGGAGATGAGCGGTGATGAAGAGATGCAACCAATAGCAGTACCAGTGCTGGTTCCTTCCCAGCAGGTGAAGAAAGGGAGCCTCCTGAACGAAGTAAGAGTTGCTACAGTAGACAACTTTCAGGTTTGCAAAATCTTGCTCGGGCATGTTGCAAGAGATTGTTTTCATTCTAATAATGTGGGTGTTAGGGAGAGGAAGCCAAGATCATCATCATCTCGTTGGTGAGAAGCAATAAGGAGAAGAAGTGTGGGTTTTTGAAAACATCAAACAGGATCAATGTATTGCTCAGGTCCGTACACCAAGAGCCGAAAGATTTTCGATGTATATCTAGCTAACACTGCGCCACAGCCGAGCAATTGACGGGATGTATATCATTGGCAATGCAGAGACTTGCGGACCCATCGACATGTGGTCAAAGGTGATTACCATGTTTGAAACAGGGCAAAACATCGATAAAAGACTGGAGCTCTGCTGCCCCCGCCACCGTGAGACTCCAATATTTGTCGCCGAAGCGGATGATTTCCATCTCTTGTCTCCCGAGGGAGGCTGCAGTGAGCGCTGTGAGTGGCGACTAACATGTGGTCACCCATGCATGAAGAAATGCCACTCGGAGGTTCTTCACCAGAGTACAGTGTGTCTGGAGCCCTGCAATCGGACATTCCAGCACTGCGCACATATATGTCCCAAGCCGTGTGGTGTGGCCTGCGGCAAGTGCGAGGAGAAAGTACGCGGAGTGCGTCTGTCTTGCGGCCATGCACCGTCCTCTCTGTGGTGTCATCAATTGCAGGAGCTTTCGGAGATTCGCTGTCGCCAAAGGGTTCAACGGAGGCTTTCAGCGTGCGGCCACCAAGTCATGATGGAATGTCATCAGGACCCCGATGTACACCGGTGCTCTCAGCCCTGTGGCGGTATTCTACCATGCGGGCATCCGTGTCTGTCGCGTTGCACCGAGTGCACGAGGGTGCGGAACCAGGGCGAGGAAGGAGCCACGGTAATCTCAGTCCATGGGCCATGTAAGAAGCCATGCGGGAGAAAGTACACAAACTGTCCACATGCCTGCATCAGTTCCTGTCATGGAGGAGAGGCATGCCCACCCTGCAAGCAGCGATGTGAGATTCGCTGTGAGCATTCGCGGTGCGGAAAAACCTGCACGGAGCCCTGTGCTCCCTGTGCGGAACGGTGCTCGTGGACATGTGTTCACCGGGAACGCTGCGAGATGCCTTGTGCAGTCCCGTGTGACATCAACCCGTGCTCTGAGCGATGTGAAAAGCAGCTTGACTGTAGCCACCAGTGTCCATCTGTATGTGGAGAGAGATGCCCACCTGCGGAATTCTGCCAGGAGTGTGGAACGGAGGAAGTTTTGGGCAGGGTGGTGGATCTGATCATGTTTGAGCCGTATTCTGAGATCAATGTCGATACGGATCCAATTATTGTGCCAACCTGTGGCCACTTTTACACCATGGAGACGTACGATAATATTATGGGCATGAAGAATGCATATGAGATAGACGAGCTCGGGCAGATTGTTGGTCCAAAGGCACTGGATGGAAGTGGCGGAACCGGACGTGGGGATAACAATGGAGAACCGCCGGATCGACTAGTGATGAAGAATTGCCCAGACTGCCGGTCACCTCTCAGAGATATCCATCGATATAATCGCATCGTGAAAGTGGCCTGTCTGGACG
This sequence comes from Morchella sp. 2016-41, assembly GCA_024713855.1. Taxonomy (NCBI): domain Eukaryota; kingdom Fungi; phylum Ascomycota; class Pezizomycetes; order Pezizales; family Morchellaceae; genus Morchella; species Morchella sp. 2016-41. The sequence goes on along the minus strand of JAMGZD010000002.1, from coordinate 1,663,482 downwards.
AGTCGACTCGAAGGTTCTGCACGAATTCCCAAGCCAACTTTCTCGAAATATATCAGGAGGTCTCGGATGCTCAGGACCTCTTCCAAGCAAACCGGGATGAGTTCATTAGGAGGCTTCATGGAGCACCCAAGGGACGTGGAAGTGAAGGGAAGATTCCACCGGCCGTTCAGGAACGGACTCGTAGGACGCTCAAACTAGGAACAAAGATCCAACTTTTTATTGGGACTGTGTCCGAGGAAGAACAACCCTACTCCAAAGTTCGACAAATGGCCATTAGCGCCCAACGAAGGCGAAATGCCCAAGGAAACTTTGTGGTGGATAGCTCTGCCGTGCAGATGGGGTTCCGTTTGAAAAGCCAGAACTTACTTCTCTCATTTAGATGGGAGAGCCTGTGGGATACACACTTGGTTGCTGCAAGCTTTCCCGGGGGGGATACTTCTGTTGTTCTTCTCCGGACTAGAATGCTGAAGGAGCTTCGAAACTTGCATGGGCTATGCTCAGAGGTCATCGAGGAATGCCAGGCGGCAAGGCTCTCGAAGTATGAGGTCGACGCAAGACTGCGGCGAGCGCAGTTTTTCGCCCTATATCGGTTGGAATCCAATGCGCAGAGTCAGCAGCAGCAGGGGAGTAATATCCACCCAAATGTAGAAAACTTTGACGAGAATGGTCGACAAGAGGAGGAGAGAAGCCTGGATATCTGTGATGCTCTATGCATAAGGCTTCCGGGCACAGTAGGACCGCTCAAAGCTCAGATAGATGAGGCACGAAGACTACTTGGAGGAATAGCATTTTACACGACTGTAACTGCCGAGGAGAAGAGATTGGTACATCTCGCGATGTCAGCAGAATTTAGTAGCACGGGTCGGTGGTATACTTGCGCAAATGGCCATCCAGTAAGTTGAATCTCAGTGCTCAATTAAACTAATAATTAGAATACCACTGACATTTCCACCACCCATGTAGTTTACAATCGGAAATTGTGGAGCTCCAAATCAACTGACGAGGTGCCCAGAATGCGGATCACCGATTGGAGGGGATCACCATGGGCTTGCAGGGGGGGTCAACCGCGCAGCTGACTTTGTCGCCCTCGATGATCAAATGGGCAGGACAAGAATATAAATGATTTAGAGGGATAAGAGGAGTAGGGATGGATAAATAATTTACAATTACAACTTGGTATCTGTGTTTTTCGTTGCGTTGCCACTGTATTACAGGCTTCTTAATTGAATTGGTGTTTAAGAAGGGAGATTGAATGCATATGTTGATTGAGGGAAATAAGGAGAAAAGGAAAAATGATTATTCAATGTTAGATAGGCTAATTGTTGTACATCACTGTGTGTAAGAATATATGTCTAGTACGCGGCATCTTCTCAATGTGCTTCAAAGATAGCTGCGTGCAGTATATAGCGACAGGTAAGAAGGAGTGATGGAACGTCATGGGTGCACTTATACTTGTAAAGGTAGCGTTTTACCCCAAAAAGGTATCACTTCGTCTTAGCTCGTTCTAGCACTTATTATCTCCCGTTGTACAGCGAAGGTTTAAAGAAGTAACACCTGGTCCCCCTCTCTCACCCGTAAAGCTCTTTTCTGTGTTATTGTACCCGAGAAACTTGTCATTTGGTGAATGGGGGCTTGCCGTAGGAAATATTTTGCTATAAGAAACGAAAATTACCTGCACCTTGCCGTTTCTTCTAGCGAAATGTAGTTGTATACAGATAACATACTGTGTAAAACCGTACATAGGAACATCCAAGAAGAAGACAAATCTATACATATGGTCTTTAGAATTGAAGTGGCTTGGGGCGTATCAATAATAGCTCCTACCCTTCTTCATGGTGCTAACCTCCCCTTCGACGCCCATACCAACATGGCGAGCGCCATCTTCGCGGGTCTCCTCCCCCGTCACCGAAAGCTCCCCATATTTAAGCTTTAGACCGGTAAACTCCTTCCGGAAAGAGCTCCCCCCCAAAAACCCACCCCTCAACTCCCGATCCAGCGTTGGGTTTCTTGTCGTTCGAAGGAAGGTCGAGAACGAAGTGTCACTAGCGACGCCGTTCTCGACAAGGGCCAGAGCTCCCAACACCGCTACAAATGCAGAGAAAAACATGGCGAGGGCATTTACCAGAATCAGGACAAATGGTTTGTAGAGGTAGATATTTTCCATCTTTGTTCTGTGGCATGTTGTCTCGACTTTGCCGGCGATTCTGAGATCGACGTCCGCGATCAACGAGACAATCATTTTATGGGCCATGGTTGCGATATGATCGCCGAGAGGATTCCTCACGTTCAAACGGGTCTCATCCATGAGGTTTGTAGAGCGAATGTTGGTGCGGTTCGAGGTGATGGGTACTGTGACCGTATAATCTTCTGGGTTTCGTTGAAGAATGGAACGGAATATGTGGCGATCAAATAACCCCCGAGGATTTCATGGAGAGCTTGGAGGAGTACACATGTAGCCTTTCCATGCAGGCCGACCCCTTCTTTGTCGATTGGGCCGACCTTTATGTGGGGTTGCTGGGGTCGGTGATCCAGTACTCTGCGGGACCGAATTCACATGTATAGGCATGCAGACTACGCTCGTCGCGCGGGAGACAGGAATCGTTTGCAAACGAATGAAATGCCCATAGACGCTCGGACGAGTATAGCATATCATCAGCTGCAGTATTGTTAGCTAGACCAACATCTATATTTGTTATATCTAGATCCGACCCCTGTCCCGCCCCGAACAAGATGGTGTTCTTGTCGCTGATTCCTTCATAAATCTTGGAAAGAACTTCTGGAAAAACCTCGAACTTGGTACAATTAACCGAAGGTCCAATGAAACTGTAAGTGTAACTGCAGTTGACAGAGCACTCCTCCGATACAGGTTGGTGACCGGGGTTCTCGAGAGGGAAGATGACTTCACTAGAGTATGCCGACAGTAGAAAATATCGGAGAACCTCAGAGTCCACATAACAATCCTTGGTTTCTGCATCAATTGAGAGAAGCTGATTGTTGACAGAGACGTTTCGGTCTGTGTACACGTCGGGGTCGTACGTTCCACCACCATGAGACATGGCCCTTTTAGTTCTGCGAGAACCAGCTCCACCCTCCGGGCTACCGCCACTACCACCAGTATAAGTGCCATAGATGAGGTCGTGGCCTTGTGCAGTAGCAGTGCTAACCTCGGAACTGCCATTATCGGCCTCGGAAACAATAGGGTAGGCACGTTGCACGGGAACTCGGAAACGACGGGCTGCAGGACGACCGAAACAGTACTTGGGATGAAGATTGTCACCAGTGGGAAAAGCCATTTCAAAGCCGCCAGCATTGTCGAGACTTTGGCGTTGCACACCATGTTGAAATCCAGGAAACAGAAGACATTGGTGGTGACTCCGAATAGGGCATCTATGCTCTCCAGGGGGAAGAATCGGGTGCGGAGGGTGCGCCAAACCCATTGATCCCGTGAAATCCCCACTAAGGCAGCCATGGAGAATCCGAGGAAATAGGCCAGGGCTGTGCCGATTCGAAGCGTCCATTCCTGGCGTTCAGCCAAAGTGCCGTCCTTCTTGCTGTAGAAGACATGCTGCCCGATGGCACAAATCAGCCCTATCAGAAATAAGGGCAAGGCCATGGCTGGCCTATCATGCTAGCAGATATCCCATGGGGCTGTAGGGTATTGGGGTTTGTCGTGACCATATCCTGACTCTGGTAGGGGGTCCGTATACGTGGAATCATGGGAGTCCCAACCGGGTTCAATAAGGGAAACCGTAGGGCCATCAAGTGGTTCGTGGGGAGTAGAAGCGTTATCAGCCATTGCTGGAGCCGCAGCCTGGAGTTAATAAGTTAAGGCAATCGGCAGAGCGAGAGGCGTGGTAGCTTTTATTAGTCTGGTTTATCAGTATTGGGATAAATAGTGTGTTTTGTATGTACCACATCGAGAAAGACGGGGCGGGGAACATACTATATACTAGTAGTGGCCCACCTCGTGATCGCGAGTTGAATTTTGATTATGGGTATCAATTATTCGAGGCCAACAATGGGGGCCTTCGGCCTCAATAATCCTGATGTGTGGTCTTTGATATACCATACTTTTCGTTCTCGACCACTCAGAGCTCATCTGATATCGTTCACGGGGTATTGGTGATGGCGGATGGGGCAAAAAGAGACAGCCAAGCTAACTTTTACCTGCCAATACCCAGTATCCGCCAATACCGTAGGGAGAAGAAGTAGATATCCAAGATTGAATGGGGAGAGTGGTATCGCATATATACATAATCGGGACACAAATACTCGACCTATCGTATTTGTTCTCCGGGATTGAGACATGAAGTGTAGAATCCGTCAATATTGATTCGAGGTTTCCACCGTGATTCCTATTGCGTCAGCTTCTGCAGATGATATGTCAACTACTCTAGGGTGCAAGAAAGAATAGAGGGCGACCACTTTAGTCAACTCTTTTATTGGCTCTGGGATGCAAAGTGCTACAATACTGAACTAGTGTGAACAGGGATTACAGAGTCGCCTTCCAAGGCCTCTCGCACCATGTGTATTTTCCCAACCAGCAAAATACACCAAAAATCGAGGTTTATAACAACTTAGCGTATGTACTTATACCAAGATATCAACGACCAAGTATAGAAGAATTTTGATAAGGGAAACTCATACTCGAAATTCTTGGCCTAATTGAGACATTCATAAAGGTGTAGTAGTAAAAGGACCTTTTTAGACACATTTCACATTCAGGGTTTGTTTTTTGTAGATATGGCCTAAAAGCGACCTGTAGAATGTTACAGGTGCACTGCCTAAATAGAAGATGCAAGATTTCAAGGGAGATGTGAAAGCTCTCAGGATCCTGCGTGTGTTTTGATGGCTGCGCAAATACAAATTTGACATGCGAGTAAATACTCAATGCTAAATGTTCTATCCTCTTAATCTCATAGCGTTTCCGAACACGACTGCTATTGCATGACATACAAAAAGGTGGGTCTCGCGCCCTCCCCGCATGGCACGCAATAGCAGTCGTGTTCGGAAACGTTATGAGATTAAGAGTAGAGATTTTGCGCAAAAGGCTCCACCTGACTCTCAGTCTGTCCCATCGATCGATATATCCGTTCCAAGATTAAGGCCAAGTGGACAGTAGATGTAGTTCTACGAGATCAGTTATAGCAATATATATTATATATGTACAGCGCCAGGTAGGAAGTCAAGGCTGGCAACCAAAAATACACCAAAACTAGCTTAAAAAGAATGAAAATACACATCCTAATTGCAATCAGGAAGCAACAAGACTCTATCAACGAAGACTTTGGATATCAAACTTAATGTATCCAAAAGGGCACTTTCCCAGGTCAGATATGAAGGAAATTACATGAGCTAGAAGTAGACAAATTGGGGATTCGGCTATATCCCATACCAAGCTTGACATTAAGTAAATGAACCAAATCGGGTGTTGACAGGTGGGAATCCGTTCACTTACTAAATTCCCAGCCCTAGCACAAGTATGTAGTCTTGGCTTATTTTTTGGTAACTCAACACAATAAAATCAATACAGCTCATGATAGAAGAATAATAGTTCAAATTTGAGCTGACAACACAATTCTTCACATGCAACAAATATACTTCTCCAATTCTCGGGGATTATTAATGACAATTGGTGGTCTAGGGCCACGCTGAAAAGTAGCATTTTTGGTGTATTTTTGGTTGCCAGCCTTCACTTTCTACCTGGCGCTGTACATACAATTATCACGAGTGAAAGCATTATCGTTGAAATGGAGCAAGACAGAGAGCCAGAGGTCATAAATGGCGACCGGATATTGAATCGATTGATCTCTACAAAGGCATATTGGCTACATATATATTCTGAGTGCTACGAACGGCACATCTTCCTATTTGCATACAAAAAACGATTGTTCCCCCGTTCACCCTCTACAAAAGTCGAAAAACAGCGCCAGCAGCACCTTCAGCCCCTCCCTCTCTGCAATCGACAAAACGTTCTCCCCGCGGCAGTCCTTCGCATCGATATCAACCCCGCCCTCCAGCAACAAGTCCGCCGCGCCCGCCTCCGCCTCCCCCTCGGCCCCCGCGCCCACCAACACATGCAGCGCCGTCTCCCCCTCCCTGTTGCGCGCATTGACGTCGATGCCCGCGCCCAGCAGCAGCGGCACAAGCGCCCACTCGCCCGCGCCCACCGCCACATGCAGCGCCGTCTCCTCATCCACATTACGCGCGTTGCGGTCGACGCCACCCTCCAGCAGCATCTCCACCACCGCCCGATCCCCATGCCGCACCGCCATATGCAGCACCGTCTCGTTCCGCGCCGCATCGCGCGCATCCAGGTCCACCCGTTTGCGCAGCAGCACCGCCACCACCTCCGCCGCCCCACTCTCCACAGCGCCCATCAGCGCCGTCCGCCCCCCCCGATCCCGCCTATCCACATCCACCCCCGCCTCCACCAGCCACGCCACCATCGCCGCCCCCGCCCCACCACCAGCAGCCACATGCAGCACCCCGCGTCCCTCGGCATCAGCGCCGGCCAGGTCCCCACCCCGCTCCACCAGCAGCTTCGCAGCAAAAACCCCGCCGCCATCGCCGCCGACGGCGAGCAGCAGCGGCGTCATGCCGCCGTGTCCCGCGACGTCGACCCGTGCCCCGCGGTCAAGCAGCAGCCGTGTGATGCCGTCGCACCCCACCGTGGAAACGGCCCAGTGCAGCGGCGTGCGGCCGACTTTGTCGACGGCGTTGATGTCGGCGCCGCGCTCGACGAGGGCGCGCACGGACCCCTCCTGGCCGGCGCCCGCGGCGCAGTGCAGCGGTGTCTGGCCGTATGCGTCGGCGGCGTTGGGCGGCGCGCCGGCGTCGAGGAGGGCGTTGAGGAGGGTCTCGTAGCCGTAGACGGCGGCGCGGTGGAGCGGGGTGCGGTGGGAGGTGGGTGTGGTGGGGGCGGGGGGGCTGCCGGCGGCGAGGGAGGAGAGTAGGAGGGGGAGGTCATTGATCTTTGAGGCGTGGAGGAGAAGGGCCGAGGGGGTGCGGTGGGCGGAGAGGAGGGGGGCGAGGAAGTGGAGGCGTTTGCACGTGAGGAGGAGGGAGAGGAGGGAGGAAGCGGGGAGGTAGGTGGCTACGGCCTGGATGAGGGGGCCGGGGAGCGAGAGGAGGGGGAAGGGCGGGTATGGGCGTAGCATTTTTGGTAATTGAGGGGACGGCAGTTGGAATTGTGCTTGTTGGGGCAGTATGGTTGGGCTGTCAAGAGGTCTGAAGCAGAAGAGGGGGGGGGGATGAGGGTTTACTTGTAGCAGATGGACATGTCGCCACCGAGCATGTGCATACCCCTCTTAAGCTTATCTGCTGAATTTATTTACATATGACAAGGTGAGCGAGATAAGCAGCACTGATATCCCTCTTGTTCCCCCTTTCCCGGGTGCAGAGGGCGTTATTTCACTCCGACAGTTCTCTCAAAGCGCCTGGCATATGACGTTCAGGCAGCCAGCGCATCACAGCCCTCGGAGGTGAACACCAAGTAGGGTGCAGATCAGCGCCGGATCTGGTCGTTGGGGATTGATCGATATCGTAATATGAAAGAACGGTTGTTATTTATTCACAGATCCACAGCCCGCACGCAGAGGAGGGGCGGGCACGAAAGAGCAGCACACTTGGGATGACTCTTCGTGCTGGGGGGTTAATTTAAGCAATGATAGCTGAGACGTGTTTGGGGCCTGCGAACCGGGCGATGGCTGCTCGCTTAGGCACACGGGCCTTGGCGCGTGGGGGTGTCAATGATTGGGTGTCACTGTGAGCGTCTTGGCGGACGAGTGATGCCTGGTGATCGAGAGGCTGCTCAGTATCAGAGACAGGACCATCTGCCAGACATGGGTAGCAGGTATGGTACTATCAGCGCCGCCTACAGGGGCCACAGGTATAGTATCAGAAGTACTACGCCTGTGACGGTAAGTGTAGACAGGTGGCGGCGCATTGGCAGAGGGGTTTTTGAATATGTGTATGCTTGTGTATGTATTACTGCCACTTATCTATAGACTTACCCTCACAGGCATTGTAGAAATGTGAGAGCATGGCTAAGCGTTCTCCTAATCACACTAACCTCGTATTGGCTAGTAGGGGATTATCCCTTGTTTTCGCCGATTCTTTTCTCCTTGCAAGTGAGAGTAGAATAGGTTCAATGAAGCCACATGCACCTCATATCTACACTCACAAATATCTGTACGATCAAGTCTCATCTCCCAAGTTGCCATGTGCCACTAATACTGGTAACATATGAACTGCAATTTCGAAATACACACGAGCTAGCAAATTGAACACATAACCAAAATTTGATAACCTTCTTAACCCCTCCCCACTTGCTGCTTTATGCTGGTAAATCTCTCCCTGCGGTCCGTTATGTTCAACGTGATGACCTTGAACGGCTCGTTTCGACCCTCGTGCCCGGGAGCGTTCATCGGCGCTGAGATGCCCACAATCCGAGTAATCACTCCCTTGCACTGGGGACATCGGCGGCTAGACGGATCCCTGACTTTTAGTATCCGCTCACCACACTGCTTGCATATGCAATGATTACACGGCCGCGTCCTGGCGTCACATTGGTTAGCCATGCACCCCGCACTATGTATCACCCCACGCAGAAGGAATAATAACGTACAAACAATCCCGAATCTTCGTTTTGCAGGAAGTGCACATCTGAGGCACCGCAGGGTTATATACCTCGTCCTCTCTCACCTGCAGCGCCGCGTCCATCTCCGACACCGTCTTGACCTTGCTGAAGTCCCCGCTGACCGTAGAGGGCTGTTCGCGGTAGAGCTCAAAGAAGGGCAGTCCCATGGCCGCATAGGTTTCTGGGCTGATTGGTGTTTTGGGCGCTACCATCCCCGTGATCTCTTCAAAGGCGACAGAGTTGACGACTTGCACGTTGACCAGCTTGACGTTTTCGGTGTTCCAGGACTCGGGGTCTTCCCAGTCGGGATAGATGGTTTGCATGATGGTGCCGCCGACGGCTATGGCCATTTGCCTATCCGTGGCGAACGACGAACACCCCCCCCTCAGATGAAACACACGTTTTTCCGGCGGATAAACCTCTAGGCGGAGGCTATCTCCATCGGCTACGCCATAGTGGCCGAGGGTTCCTCCATCCTGTAGACACTGGCCTTTGAACTGCATGAACGTCATGTTTATATCCTTGATAAGAGAGCCTCTCCGATCCAAAATACCCGTGGCAAGGATTCCCATGTCGCCTTGATTTGCAACACCCGTTAGCGCATGATCACATTATTTGGTGAGTAGAAAACGTAAATGGAAATCGCACGAATCCTTGTCTTTAGTGACATGACTTTGTCCGACCCCAAAGCCTTGATTATGAAGGGAGGCTGATTTTCAATTTGGATCTGGAGAGCTAAGTGGGGGGCCCAGTCGAGCAGAATGTCGCTTCTGGCACCAAACCCTTCGCTCGATGCTTGCGAGAGGCGATATATGTCTTTCCATGTTTTGATCAGCTCCCCGCCAATGCAGAAGCACCGGCGGGACCTTGGCAAAGCGGATCTCCTTTCCATCTCTACGCCGATGCTTTCCAATGGTTTTGTGGAGTCGCCCTTGAAGGTCTCAGTCTTTTGTAATTGTGCACGGCATATCTGTAAGGGTTACTGCGTGGGGCATATATACTCACCTGGATGGAATAGCTTGACTCCTCTGAATCCCCCAAGACCCGAACTCTGAGAGTTCCGTTGATCAACTTACACAGGTCCAACTCTAATAGAGCACCTGAATCATTCAGCAGATCCTTCACCGTCCGAACTCTCATCTCCGTCTCCTTGATCCTCTTGCAGTAGATCACCTCTCCCGGCTGCAGCCCGGAGCTTTTTGCCGTCGCCATTGCATCCAACGACCCCTTTGCCACCATCTCCTCAAAGAACTGCTTCCTGGTGATAAAATACTCATCCTGATCATAGGTCGGAATCACCTCAAATTGCATCCCCCCCACGCTCTCCTCGCCCGTAACCTGTTTCTCAACAGAGTATCCCGATCCGAACGGCATCGCAACAAACTGCTTCACCAACCCAGGGCTGACAGCTACGCCGTCGAGCCATGGCTGGCTCGGAACCACGATGTAGTCCTGCTTTCTGGCGGCTTTGTTTGCCCGCTTCAGATAGGTTGCCATGTTGGGTATCATGGGCTCCCCAGAGATTCCGTTGACGCCGCCAAGGTATATCTTGATTGCGAACGTTCTTTTCGCATGGAAGGACATCCACATTGCCTCTCTCTCTATGCTGTGTCAGTATATCGATCTCCGCATAGACATCTCGCGATGGAGTGGAGCCAGAGGAACACGCACGATACATCGGAATGAAAACACCACCCTTCTCTCCCATATCCGCCGGCAACTTCTTCTCATAGTCCGCAATGTTAAAGATCGGGAACTTCCCCAGTTGCGGCGGCAGCTGGTATTCCTTCCCGTCGTCGGGCACCCTGATTGTCCTGTTGAACGAAATCTCGAGGTTGCCATTATCGAACGAGAGGGACTCGTTTGTGCCCTTGATGCTGCAATCCACCTCTTTCTCGAAGCCTCTGTTTAGGCCGCTAATCAGCTTCTCATCCTCATACACCCTCCGCCCGGCGAGCGGGCTGTCGTAGTACGATTCCTTGTGCGACGTCACGGTGAAGGCGAGGGGCGGTATCTCGTAGCACATGGGGGTGATTATCGAGCTCTGGTTATGGAGCACTACAGTGTCGCAAGCCGCGAAGGCTGAGATTTATTTGCGAGGTTCGTTAGCGAATTAAAGCTCATGATGCAAATAGTCATAACCCATATGATGTATGAATTCTAGCAAATTACCGAGCTTTTCTATGCAGTGAGCGGCAATCTGATCGGTGGGCATGTCGAGCGGAAGCTCCACATCCACACTCGTCTTCCCGACGCCTGTCTTGTCGCCATGGATGCGGACCTTTACACTGCTGGCTGGCGGCGGCGGCGCAGCCGATCCTGCTGGTTTGCGTGGGCCGCGCATTTTCTAGGCTCTCTCTGCAGTACGGTGGGTTGGTGATATGGTGATGTGAAAGGTGGTTTGAGAGTTTTGAGGATTGTGTGCGGGAGTTGGTGTGGTCTGCCTGAATTATATATGCATGAGTGCTCGCTTTCTTGCATGAGCACTGTCAACCGTTGCCGGATAGGGAATATTAAATAAAAACATTTTTACTATCACTACCTGATTGACGCCATTCGCCATCGAGCTGATTTCGGTATTGTCCCAGGGGTGACTGTACCTCTTTTTACATGAGCGGCGACTTTATGGGTTGATATTCAGCTAAAGGAAAAGAGCCCATTCGCCATCCAACCAGGTTCGCCATCGCCCCAGGAGCCACTATAATTGATCTGAGCAAAAGCGTGACCACTTCAAACCGGCCGCGCAAGTCTCGCCCAGGGATTATCTCCAAAACAACTGGCTGAAAGGTATCAATCAACCTTAGAAGTATCCGTTTACCTGTACTCTACTCCGTCTGAGTCTTTCTTGCTTGATCTCCCAGTGCACGTAAATGCTCAATTGTGGCTATATAGCACCAAGTATTGTAGGGTTACAAAAATAACCGATCACTGGCCCTCGTGAGACTCATAGCAACCAAAACTTTCCAGTAAAGAAACCTTACATCGAGACCTTCGGGGCCAGAAGGATACGTCAATCCTTTCCAAGCATCTAGGAAACTCAAAATTATTCAATTGCTCCCCCGGTTGTTGGGTCACTCTGATATGAAGTGCCATTAGGTATGTAGGTGATTGGTTATTTTTGTAACACAACAATATATACTCGCTTATTAACTACATGTATGTAAAATATACCAAAAATTGAGGTTTTCAACGACTTATCCCTTGGACGGATGGAATTCGCAGCCTGGGCCGTGCACGCACTGAGTTGGGTATATCCGTTGCTTTTAATGGTTGGCAATAGCCATAGAGCCAATCAAAAATAAGTGTTAGATACCTTCTCGGGCTAGTATTAGCTCAAAAAGGCAAGCTGCGAATTTGACAGTTTCATCCGTCCAAGGGATAAAAGGTCACATATTTATATCGAGATATCAATGGTCAAGAATAGTATAATTCGACAATGAAGATTCATGCTCCAAATTCTTGGCCAAATTGAGACATTCGTAAAGGTGTAGTAGTAAAAGGACCTTTTTAGACATATTGCACCTTTAGAACTTGTTCTTTGTAGATATGGCCTAAAAGCGACCTGTAGAGTCTTACAGGTGCCTAGATAGGGGATGCATGATTCTAAGGGAGATGTGAAAGCTCTCAGAGTTCTGTGTGTGTTTTGATGGCTGCGCAAATACATATTTGATATGCGAGTAAAGTACATTCGTTCACAAAAGGGGATTCCAAGTGTGCTCCCAGGCTGCGAGACCCCCACTTCTTTTAAGTTCTATTGGCTGCAAACGACGGTCGATCGGCGATAACTAATGGAGCTAGCGAGGGTTAGGGTTAGGGTTGTAGCGATATCTGACAAGCTGTGATTAGATTAGGCGCTCAGCCTTGCCAACGTTTAACACTCTTCATCGTACGGAGTGAAGAGTAGAATCTTCTTCAATATCAACCCAGCGCCTATTTATCCCACAGTAACAATGGAAGTTGGCGCATCTATAGTCGGTTTGCTCTCGGTAGGGGCGACCATTACCATCGCGATCAACGACCTCGTAACTAGCTGTAAGAATGCACCACTTTTTGCGCAGTCGATTCTTCGAATTCAGCTATGCCCTTTCAAAATTGCAACGCTTAGTCCAAGGACCACAAGCTTCGTCGCTCGATCAGTCAAGGACATCTATGATCGATGTCAACCATCTTTCATTGACGCTGGTTGGATGTGTTTATACGTTTTCACAGCTTGAGAAAAAGATTCAGCACATGAAGCTTAGCGGTAAATTTGGCATTATGGATCGTGTGAAATGGTCATTTATAGAGCGAGATGTTGTCTCGATTGTTCAGCGCATCCAAAATCACAAAATGTCCTTGGTACTAATTCTCACAATCCTAAAGTGTGTATTCAAATCTATTATGTATCTTTCTTGTGCCTTGAGTCACTTCAGAAGTCCTTTTGGCTAAATTCGTTCATTTCTTACATTCTACAGCGGATCACCCACAGAAGCGACCAGCAGTCGAGCGAGTCTTGATACGCACCTGTCCACAACGATGTCCAATACTCCAAGTTCCATACTTGATGACGACGACGCAGCCTCGGTTACGAGTAATTCCAGTACTGCCCGAAAGCTATACCGCCGTTCTTTCGAGTCCGCACTGTTCGTTAGCCGTCCCTATGTCAGAGGGAAGAGATTCGAGGATGCTCAATCGGCGCTCTCTATTGCGACGTCACAGCGGCCAAAGGGGTGGTGGTCTTTATATACTGCAAAGTCCAACCATTCAGTGTTCTCTTTACCAGTATCCGTCACAACAATCTCGGGCACGACCCTTGCTGATATACCATCTATCTGTAACTTATCATTGCCGGTGCCTCCTGGTGTCCTAGATAACTCTGGGGTGTATGATCCACATAATACAAATCCCTCAAAACCCACATATACTTCCTCTTCCAGGCCCCTTGGCCTGGATAGACTCTCTCCAATGGTCGATGGCGATTACTACTCGGTTTCATTCCGACCTTTGCTACTTGAGGCTGCTGCCAAGGGGCTTGATGTAGTGGTGACATCTCTCCTGGATCAAGTGGCAATACTGAGTATTAGGTATATTGAGAAAACGCAGCCTCACCTAGACGATGCGCTATCTGAGGCGGCGGTGAATGGGCAAACCCAAGTCATACGTATTCTTCTGGAGCGAGGTGCACGTTGGTCATTGAGAGCAGTCGATGCTTTGACAGAGTCTTCGCTGCTCGAGCCATTACGAGGCAGGCGTACCAGTCCGTTTATTAAAGTGCAAGATTCAAGCGGATCTACGGCTCTAGATGTAGCGATTAATAATGATGCGAGAAGGGATGTGATAGCGTTTCTGTTAAATGGAGATGAGGCTACTCAAGGAGCTGATAGAGATGGATTTACACTACTACATGTGGCCGTGCGCTATACGCGTAGTGAAAGCAGCATAGAGCACCTATTAGATCAAGGCGCGGCGGTTGAGGCAAGAACTATAGGTGGATATAACGCCCTACATCTGGCGGTGAAGACTGCGTACCCTATGACGAAAACTATAAAGCTCCTGCTAGCCAGAGGGGCGGATATCGAGGTAGAAACCGATACACATGAGAGGGCTCTACATCTAGCGGTGATGTCTAGTAATATCGAGATTACGGAGCTCCTACTCGACGAAGGCGCAGCGGTCGGGGCGAGAACTGGAGGTGGATATACACCCCTACATCTGGCGGTGAATACTATGCACCCTAGCAAGCGTATTATAAAGCTACTACTAGCTCGAGGAGCGAATATCGAGGTAGAAACCGATACACATGAGAGGGCTCTACATCTAGCGGTGATGTCTAGTAATATCGAGATTACGGAGCTCCTACTCGACGAAGGCGCAGCGGTCGGGGCGAGAACTGGAGGTGGATATACACCCCTACATCTGGCGGTGAATGCTGTGCACCCTAGCAAGCGTATTGTAAAGCTGCTGCTAGCTCGAGGAGCGAATATTGAGGTAGAAACCGATACATATGAGAGGGCTCTACATCTAGCGGTGATGTCTAGTAATATCGAGACTACGGAGCTCCTACTCGACGAAGGCGCAGCGGTCGGGGCGAGAACTAGTGATGGATATACACCCCTACATCTGGCGGCGAGTGAGGCGAGACATAGAGGTAGATATACACCCCTAGGTCCGGTGGCGAATGCTAGCAAGCATATTTTAAAGCTGCTGCTAACTCGAGGAGCGAATATCGAGGCGGAAACAGATGCACATGATATGCCTCTACCTCTAGCGATGGTGTCTTGTATTATCGAGATTGTAGGCCTCCTACTAGACGAATGCGCGGCGATTGAGGCGAGAGGGACTGGTGGATATACACCCCTACATCGGGCAGTAGAATATGGCAGAGCGGTCGTAAAGTTACTACTAGACCGAGGGGCGGACATCGAGGTAGAAACCGATACACATGATAGAGCTCTACATCTAGCGGAGATGTCTAGTGATATCGAGATTACGGCACTTCTACTGGGCGAAGGGGTTACGATTGAGGCGAGAAGGGCTAGTAGATCTATACCCCTATAGGTGGCGGTGAGAGCTCGTGCGGGCATCAAAGCAAGATTCCCGACCGTACAACCAGGTTTACATTATTCCATCATATGTGATAAAGGAAAAATTTTCAAGTTTCTACTTTGTAGAGTAGGCGTGGGGGCGAGGAATAAGGCCGGGGTGACTCCTTAGCTCTGGAGATGTCACGAGTAGAGGATTATATTGTGCAGCTCCTATTAGGTTCGGAACCATGGCCAGCTACAAGTGCCGGTACATCATCATCTCTCTCAAATATAGACTAAAGTATATATGTGCGTACCGCATGTAGCGGTAGACGAGCTTACGAGTACCGCGAGTTGCTGAACAACACGAGCTTGGCTCCCAAATTAATTCAACCTTACCAGACACCCCGCTTAGCTATGGATTTCACTAAAGAATGATATACTGT
Organism: Morchella sp. 2016-41; assembly: GCA_024713855.1. NCBI lineage: Eukaryota > Fungi > Ascomycota > Pezizomycetes > Pezizales > Morchellaceae > Morchella > Morchella sp. 2016-41. The sequence goes on along the minus strand of JAMGZD010000002.1, from coordinate 1,647,892 downwards.
TCGAGTACCTAGGGACTTAGTAATTTCTTTATACATATATTCTGCTATTACATGCTTTTCTTGTTCTCTGCATAATAATTCTGTTTATCTTGAGCTGATCGCGAGAGGCTTTCACCTTTCTGGTCTCTAATCCTTTTCTTGGTCAGGCTTCGTATATCCATTACCATCTATCTGTTTCTAAGAACTAGCCTTCACATCTAGCTTTTCCTTCTGTCTTGACTGCTGTTTTTCAAGTCAAAAGGACTCTAGCTGTTGCCAAAATTCCTTTGGGGCTGGTTTCTTAGCTATGTTTTGGTCAGCTTCGGGGCGTTAGTCCGTCTTTTAATATTTTCTATAATCTATAAATATCAAATTTCCTCTCCTCCCCGCCACCAAATTTCCCCCAGAACTAGCCGCCCGATTTCCTTTGGTTCAAGCAAGAATGATTAGGTAGAGCCCTGGAGGGGAGTATATAAATGTCGCTCTAGTGTTCAATAAGTCTCCTACTACGTACACTTGTATGTGCGGTTGTACTACCACTCTCGTCTGATTATATATATGATAGCAGATATTGTTTCCCATTTATGTAGTAGTACGTATCTTGACACATTTTGTATATCCTCCGTCTAGATACATATAATCAGAGTTAAAACTGTTGGGTTTCAGTGAAATTAGTAGTGATCCTTATTATTTAATAAGTGGCAAAAAAAGAACACTGTGTAACATGCCATGTGGATACCAAGACCCTCGCACTTTTAGAATCACAAACCATCACTCCTCTTTCGCCACGACACCCCACTCTCTTATTGACATAAAGTTCTGCATTCCCATTATTATATGTAGTTTTCTAATCCTTTGAGATTCAAGGAAACCCAATTGAAAACCAACGAGCATATATTAATATATTGTATCTGTTGTCGCTAAGGTTAATCTGTTCAAATAGAGATAGAGTAGGTCAAATCCATTTGGCTGTTATGGAGGAATTAAACTCCAGTTTCAAGAAGCTCTGCAGTGCCCAAGGTATAGTGCGATGAGCGGCATCAACAGAATTTACAAGATATTCTCTATTACGGGTGAAATATATCAATCGGAACACATGCTTACACCCCTTAGTGGTTAGATGGTTTGACTTATCTTGTCCGTAATATAGCACATTTTGTAATCTGATGTATCGCCTCATTTTATTCTAGCCCTTTATAAGTTAATTTAAATATGCCTACTTTACATTGTTGCCGTGGAAGTTGAACAAACACTAATTTTGCTTTGAAAATCATAGCAAACTCCCCTAATTTCCTACAGCCTTTCCAAATTATGGCCTTTGATAGTGAAATTGGCCAACTTGTTGATTTTGTCGAATGCAATTTTTTTCTTAGGATGATCCTCCGGCTGTTAAATCTCCTGAGCATTCTGCAGATGCGATAAATATGATGGTTCATTCGGCGTTCATCTGAAAGAAATTCCCTCATACACAAGGCTCTAGTAGCCGTGGAAATGCATCAATTTTGACGTCCTCCATACAAAAGGTTGCGAGGTACACATTATTTGATGTAATAATCGACCTACCTCATGTTAAAGGCATTCCTGTCCCATTACCGACACTACAATGATGTATTCGCTTGTTGAAGGCAATAAGATACGGGCTTCCCGACGGCATTCCTCGTTAAAGCCATGCTAAAGGCATGTTAAAGGCATGTTAAAGGCAAAGAAATACGAATTTACTGTTTTCCGATGAAGCCTCTCCTCTAGTCGATCTCGAGATAGTTGAGTCCCCAAAGAGAATATTTCGATGGGGTCATCAAATGGTATCTGGCATTAGCGGCCTTGTCATATTTAGGGAATACAATTTGATTTTATTGGATCCATGTTTTGGCATATACATGCGGGGTATTCTGACTTAATGCTCCTGGTATAATAGTAGGATTCTCTCAATCATATCAAGCATCACCGGTGGCCAAAGACTTATTCCCCCCTGAGCATATGCTCAAAATGTCACAGAAGCGTGATCGGTAAATACATCAGTAAAGTCATCTGTCCGTAAAGTCGTCTGTAAAGTCGTCCGATTTCCCTTAAAACGACTTTCCCTCCGCCAAAATATTGACATTACGCAGCCAGATGTAATCCATTCCCGACGATTTTACTGATTATTTAATATCTTCAGATACACATTTCCACGGCGCCTAGCTAGAGAGGGCATGTATCTCCCTGTATAGTTACTTTTATACTTATTGCAAGGATTCTGTGGATGTACAACGTTGACAGAGAAGCATCCCCGTATCAGATCCGTATCTATATACTCTTCTGTATTGGCTTTGTTTCCCTACCTAAGGCAGTGCATGCCGATATCTCTTAACCTTAGTGCAAAACCTATTACATTCAAGCGGAGTGCGGTTCATTCCGGCCGCCCGAATGCAGAGCCGAAATGAAGGTCGGCCCGCCAAGAGTGCTAGTACAACACTAAAGTCCCCATTACCGGCGCTGTCGATAAGGGCTGCTTGTAAGTAATCCGCCACTTGGTGTTTAGATATCAGTCTAGCCAACAATCCAGCGACTGCGGGTGGTACTGCGACAGTAATTTCTTAGATTATTGTTGTCGTTCTGGATTATTGGGTCATCTAAAGGTACAGGAATGCACTAAATCTCATTTCCATCTCTACTTATAGCTAATCTATGATTCATTAGCCCTAGGATGCACTATAAGTCATTCAATAAGTGGCTTTAGTATGTACGTGTAGTTCATGATAAAATGTTATCAGGGAAGTTCGACCTTGATAAATAAGAATACAGCTGTTCTTTCATAGCTATCCATTGCAATAGCAACACGCCTTTTTTATGCCAGTTTTCTTCCATCTCAAGAGTAGTTCTTTGTCTAGTTGTATAGTGATATGCAATCAATATTAGGAATAACAAGCAACCAATAAACAATAGAAAACGTTCCTGGTCATGATGAGGAAGATCATATAGTTTAGATACCTCACAGGGATAAGCTTGACTAGGTCAGGACAATCGTTTTGTTAGATGTGCTGGCTAGGTGTTAGTCTTTCTCTGGAAGACTGTTTCAATCCTTGACATGCAAATTGAGAAATAGGTTAAGAGTAGAGCAAGACAGTCCAATCTCTGCAAATTCTTCACAAGCGTTTAACCAAAACCCGCCAAATTTAAGTACACTTTGGCAAAGATATATGTCTAACAAGATTGATTGTCTTACGAGGCATATGGCACTGCTGCCTAATGGTTAGTATATCCCGCAACAGAAACTTCAAGGGCCCTCTTTTTGCCAGAGCGCGAGGAAAAAACAATTCTTTCTCTATAGTATAATCTCTCAGGGCTTGCAAAGTCGGGAAAAAGGTGAAGGGCTTTCTTGTTCGCGTAAAGTGAATCAAGTCATAGATATTGACGTTCAGCGGAGCCAGTTTCTTGAAGCGACAAGATTTCAGCCATGAATACCCGATTTATCGAATATGTCGGAGGGCTTTCCTTACTCACCTTTCGACATAACAACATAGTGTCCGGGATGGGGACAACCCCCAGCACTATACAGAGATTTTCCCATGTTCCAACATCTTCGTCATCGGCGCCAAAGGTTATTTCAAACTCGTCTTTAAACGCAAGATAAAACTCAGTCTGTGCTAATCGGCATTCGACTCTGAGCTCCGTATCGCTTTTCTTCTCAATCCCATAACCAAAACAGTTGATATCTTTGAGGTCCCAGCCCTTGTGCTCTATCAAGCGTGTGAACTCTGCCATCGGATTTCCCCTAGGGTTATAGGGAAAGTCCGGATACCCCGCAAAGAACAGATCCACCTTCCCATCAAATTCCAGTTCAAACGCTAGCTGAAAAGGATAGAAAGCCGCCAGAGTGTCTGCTTCATCCCAGCCCTTCAACGCCCTTAATCTATCGAGCTGATACCTCGGCGAGCCGTCGCTGTCGTACTCGATGAAATCCTCGTGTTGCTCGAAGAAATAGTTGTGAACAGGAGATTTTGTTTCGTCCACCAGCGCCTTGAGGAACATTCGCCGAGCGTCCTTGTACTTCTCACTTGATTCTTCCCATTTCTCTACTTCTTGGAGGCGGCGAAAGTCTGTTTCGGGAGACTTTTCCGTGTCGCGAACGAAGCTCGGGAAGGCTGCAAAAAATGGTTTTAGTAGTGGATGATTTGCGGACCTTTTTTTATTCTCCACTACGGGACTAGATGATATTTCTTTCCTAGCGGTGGTAGAGTTTGTTGCTTGCTTGCTGGCAGACGCTGCTGCTCGCTTGCTGGTAGACATTGCTCTTTTGCCCGCCTTTTTATTCTCCACTACGGGACTAGATGATTTTTCTTTCCTAGCGGTGGTAGAGTTTGTTGCTTGCTTGCTGGCAGACGCTGCTGCTCGCTTGCTGGTAGACATTGCTCTTTTGCCCGCCTTTTTATTCTCCACTACGGGACTAGATGATTTTTCTTTCCTAGCGGTGGTAGAGTTTGTTGCTTGCTTGCTGGCAGACGCTGCTGCTTCGATTTCCTTGCTGGTAGACATTGCTCTTTTGCCCGCCTTTTTATTCTCCACTACGGGACTAGATGATATTTCTTTCCTGGCGGTGGTAGAGTTTGTTGCTTGCTTGCTGGCAGACGCTGCTGCTTCCTTACTGGTAGGCATTGCTCTTTTGCCCGCCTTGGAGTACCGAAGGAACGCCGAAACGAAGAAAGAGCGGAATTGGAACATTGAGCAGTGGATCTGAATGCCTGAGGTTTCTGGATGTTTATAGGAGGGAAATTTGGATTGGGAATGTGCTTCCTTTGCTGCGTATACCGTGTAGAGGGGCGAACCGCCCGCACTGAGCTATATTTGCTAATGTTAAGATACAGGGTTAGGGTTAGTGTATTATTTAGGCCACCCTTTTACAGCCTGCACGCAGCAGAAATTACATGTACCTACTCTAGTACCGGGTGTTGAGGGTAAGTGATCAGAATCTGATAAGCAAATACTGCGGTGAATACGTGTATTTCTCTTATCAGATTCTGATCACTTTTCGCTACACCCTAGTATGTACATAATCGGTTGTTTGCTGCTTTCAGTTAGGAGCCATGGCATAAAAACAAAGGTCTGTATCGGGCCGTATACCCAGGTACGCCCATGACATGATCCACACCCTAGGATGTACTGCACAGCACGTGAGCGGACCAATGTCTAATCACCTCAGCGGGTAGAAGTGCAGGACACTCTTAGTATTGAATATATATATCCATCACCGAAAGAAAAACCAATATGCAATAATAAACCTTAACAAATACAAAAACCTTAGTCTACTGCCCCTCTCACTCAAACTCCTCAATATATAACACCATACTCTCCTCAATTTCTCACCTCCCTCCTCTCCTCGCCCTCCTGTCCCTTTCCTTCTTCAAACATATCACCAACGTTGCAAACACCAACGCGATGTCCACTCCAGCTCTCCCATCCACCGCCAATACCCCCCCTAGCAGCCACGTACCCCTCAAGACATACCTAGCCACCGTCACCTCGTTCCCTTCGGCGTCCTCAATCACTAGCTTTGTCGGCGCCAGAAAGTCCCACTTCCACTTGTACATCCTACTGTTGTACACAAAGCTCATCGTCCTGCTCAGGATCGCCTCCTGCTTGACGGCCACCTCCGGGTGCGTGCTCCCGTCAATCCACTTGACCGTCGCAAGATAGGTCTCCCAGACCGACGCATGGATCTCCATGATGTTTATCCCCGCCGGCGTGGACACCAGCGATGTGGTAGAGAACCGGGCGGGTTTTGTGCATGCCAAGAACGGGGGACTGGTGGCCAGCACGGTCTTGAGGGAAGCGTCGACCTCCCGCTTGAAGTTCTTTGCGTCTGTGAGGGGGGCAGTAATGTTTGGGGTAAGATCGTAGGCAGCGCATGACTTTAGAGAAGGGAGCACTGGCGGAGGGGTGATGTGCAGTATGTGGGTTGGCGTGAAGCTGTCTGTAGTTGCCATTTTCGGTGCTTTTTCGGTGCGGGGCGGCTTAAACTTTTCTGTGCGGTTCCAGATTTGCATGGTCTTTGGGGTGGTTCTCACCTTCGTGAGAGAGGGAGATTTTATATTCTCCGAAATCGCCGTGTTTTCTTGCTGCGCCTACTCTAGACTGCAGCCTTGCAATGTTCTGGAATCAAGAATACTTCGCCTTGCGATCATTATGCTGTTGTACGAAGATCTGGAGGCTTGAAGTTATACGAGTTTTATGTTTGCTTGTTTCGCGCGCCAAAGATCTAAGCTTTTGCAACGCCCAATGAGCGTGAATTACTAGCAGAGATAAGCCCCACAAGGCGTTCCTGGGAGCGTCGCTGTGAGATTTTGCTCTACAGTGTACCGGGTGTTCACAATTAATGAAGAACTCTGCTTCATTAGTTGAAAATGCAGGGATTTTATATGGGAGACAAATTATCATCAATCACACCGGCCTTAGCGCACCCAATTTGTATGGGGGTAAAAAGTCTGAAGAACTTTCATTTATCCTCATTCAAAAATCTAGATATTTTGTTAAGAAATACAAAAAATCAACTGGAGAAAAGCGCTGGCTCCCAGCTTTCTCCAGATACTATTGTGAGCCCATAAGCCCTTGTGGGGAGTGTTTTCTGATGGAGCTGGGTGCAAACAACAGTCTTGAAGGTTGCGCCGCAAAAGATGGGGGGCAGCCTATTCAAGTACTTTTTCTGGCGCCAAGTATCACTTTCTGCAGCTCCAACTCTTCAGAGTAACCCATAACCCCAGTACAACATGAAATTTCACGATAAGAAATACTAATCATTAATGTATACCCTGATATTGGGGCATGAGATACGCAAATTAAAACCCAACGTCGCCAGCGCATCACGCTGAACGGACCAGTCGGTCTAGTTTTCAGTTAAGCCACGATTGACATCTCAGCTCTTGAATACGAGCTTTTATGTTTTGTTTTTATCTGTACCAATAGCCATTTGGGGACATAAACCATCACTCGGTACCTTAGTTTCGCTTTGCGCCTAACCACCCCTGGGAAGGTGTGCGGTAAGCTGTCGTGCCGTGATATACAATGCAGGAGAGGATATACGAACACCTTTGATTGTCTGGCATTAATGCTAACCACTTTATAACACACGAATTGGATTCGTATGGGAGATCTATGGAATATAACGGGTTGGTTAGGAAAAGTATATAAAATATCCCTGTAGCAGCATTTCGTTGCCAGAGGAAGTAATACTCAGCTGGCAGTATGGACCGATACATGACCTATAAAATTTGGTAGTCTGCCGATATAAAACCACGACCATATGTAAAAATCCACAGGCTACCTTGCAACATGGTGAACTTTGTTTCCAGGACTCACTTACAGATGCGATCGGCGGACTCCCGGGAAATGTGATTTGTATGGTTTGGGACACCTTGAGCCGGAGTGTCAAAGTTGCCGAACTTCGAGGCTTAGTGTCCAATCATCACAACACATTAAAATTAAGATAGCTCTGTAGGATGATATGGAAGAAGATAAATAGCACTTTTTCAAAGCACAATTAATTTTCTCTGTTGTGATTGTTGAGCTATTGAATTTCTAAAACCTGGGTTTTTGGTGAGAGGCTGGCACTTCCACGTAATACATACCCCATAATTACCCGAATCGGAATAGATCACTGACTGACCAGTCTCTTGGCATAGATATGCTGTCTTGGTATTTTCGGACCGATTTCGTGCCAAGTAATTACCAGATTAGGAAGGTGATCTTTACCGGGACTAATGTCGCGCCAGAAAAGGATAGAAGTAAGTGTTCCTACACGCCGGCGTTACCCGGCTTTACGTTCAAGGCTCGCTGCGCTCGAAGTACTGGGTATCCCCAGCAAGCTGGGGCCGCTCTGTCATGTTTTTTAATTCAATTCAATCTTAATCTAGGGTTATCTGCTCTAATCTAATTACTTGGCATCATCTTGGCAAACTTTTATTATCTATTAAACTAAACTAAACTAGCACGAGTCTGCCCTCCGATAATAGGTTAGTCACCACACCCGGAAAAAAACTCCACCTTCAGTTATTTCTGAGCAATACCTCCATTGCTCAACGCGGCGTACATGCAGTCCACCAGGACGGAGTAGTCCTTCATCCACCTCTCTTTGTCGTCGTCCATCGTATCGAATAATACCTCCATCTTCTCACTCATCTGAAACGTCCCATCGTAGCTCACCATGCGCCAACTGTCGCCCGTAGTGATAAACCTATACACTGAGCCTCCACCGTTATTATCTCTCATGTCCTTTAATGAAAGGAAACACTGCTTCCTTGCCTCTCCAAGAGAAACCTTTTTCGCTTCTACTACCAAGACAAAGTTTTTTTCCCTCAGAGAAACAAAATCCATAACAACGAATTCCCCCATACCGCCAGTTGAGGAATCTACCGCGACGATCTCCTTTTCTCTGCGTAAACGTAGGTTTCTTCCAGTCTGCTGTCTGAAATAACGTAGTATGGGATGCATGATGAAAATCACTAGATCGTTGATATTTGCTTCCTTGAAGTCGGAATCCGCCTCGGTAGGTATCCCTCAATTTCGAGTTGTCCCACTAGGCCATCATAAACCTTCTCCTTAACCTGCAAGATGCCTTCCATTCCTGCATTAATAGACTTGCCTTCCAACATTATCTTTACCGGAGTACCGCGTAATGCTAACGCGATGCCTAATCTATCTTCCGCTTCCAAAAGGCTCATCTTGGAATACGGCACGTTGCACTTGGACTTTCTCTTATTCGCCTGCTCGGTGGTGTTGTCGTCACCCATCGTGTCTGTGTATATTAATGCGTCAGTATTACTTCTCGCCGATCGTAGGAATAGCGGGAGACTCACCTTCTGTATCGTTTAGGGGGTTCGGGTTGAATTCGAGTAGCGAAATCTCACGATGGTTGTGATGGTGGTTCGTGTATACTCCTGCTGTGGCCGGGTAATCACTCAGTGCAGTGTGCCTGACGTGGGTTGGCTGTCTCAAATGAGCCGGGCGCTGGTATGTCTGTGCCAGACTGATCCCTGTGCAAGCCAGGACCGCGTTATACTGTGGATGTGTAGAACCCATCCTTAACAAATGTCTAGACAAAAGCTGGCTCATGGCACATTAGACATTTGTCAAGACTGAAGAATTCAGACACAGAGTAATAGAGGGAACTGGCACAGTGACCCTCGCCCTTGGCACATTTATGTGACACCCACCTAGATGCTGGCACACTTGCGCACCGAACCCTGAGCCACAGCACAGTATATAACAGAGGCATACCGCCCTCTGTCGGAGGATAGAACCATCCCTCCTACACTTCACGCTATACGAGAACAAAACAAGGTGAACCACCCGCTGTCCAGTACTCATCGCTACTCTCACGAGTACCTCCCCGCTAGACACAAGTTTCGCTGCGCTCAATAGTCACTCGAGTAAGTGCTATCCCTTTCTAATTCCTGTGGAATAGAGCTTGAGGGTAAGAAATCAAAAAGACTACTAGTGGCTCAAGAAAGCCACTACGTAGACAAGATTACTGATCCAACGATGGCACCCCAGTTTGGTGGTACAGTCGCTGGCCTAGCTAGTGACGGCGGATCCTGTCTGATGGTTGTGCTTGTAATAATTTACACTTAGCGTCTCTGCTATTGGCCTCAAGTATCTCTGACCGCCATCAGACAGTATCCGCCTTCACCCCGTGAGTGACTGTAGAAGTATGGCCATGGGGGGCGGGCGGGGCCCTATTGGCTTATCTAACCAGCCATGCGAACCCTGCTTTTAGACCCCTGTGCACGTACTTTATTTCTACCTCTCACTGTGGCACCCGTATCAAAGTATGTAGGGACTTTCATTCGATCTGCGGCATAATCTATTCTGGTCGACGATCCTCACTCACTAAGTTTTGTCTACAACGAATGAACTCGAGGTGTCGGCACCGGCTCAGTGATCACCATTCAGGTATGGTAGAGGGTGGGTGGGGGGAGGCTAAATAGACTCGTAAGCAACCGATATATATACAAAGTGTCAACTGTCGCTTTAACACTTGCTATTTAATCCATGTGCACCCCCATTCAATAGCTATATATAGGCAGCTTCGAACCCCATATCGTCGGTGTCCTAGCTAGCGGTGCACTGCGTCATCAGGATAATATAATTTAAAACTATTGTCTTTTCTTCTCCAAATATTTCCCCTCCTACCTTTGACAGTACCCACTTAGTGTATGTATACTAGCATCGAGCGACGCCTCCCCCCAGAGAATCAGCCGATTCCGCGAGTGCTCAAACGCCACTTTGCGGGCTGTTATCTTGCAGCGATCTCTCCTCGTCCAGATATATGTTTTCTCTCTACGTACCCTCTGACACTCCACTGCATCTAGTCATAAATACTGTGAGCATGAAGTATACGGCGCTGAATATACGGCGTCGTGGCAGCAAATCCTCAGCTGACTTCTTAACTCTGCTCTGTCTAACTAGCACGCACAGCTACAGCCTAAGCACTCCACATTGGCAGAATCCTGTATCGATATCATGATCAGCAGATAAAACCCGCAGGTGGGGTCCCAAGGAAGACTATCGCTCCCGGCCGTCGTCGAGAAAGTAAAGCTCGGTGGAGTGACCACGATATATTATGCGTCATCCATAGTAAACAAAACCGACCCAAGCTTGCAAGCTACGTACTTGTACCTAGGGGAGATTAGATCTGACATGTACATGTATGTATGGTACCGCCACTGCTTATACATTGCCCGGGCAGACCAGCTCTCGGATCCGATAACCGTCCTCAAGCATCTGGCATACATAAATCAGCCACCACCAGCGAGGCACCACAAGCTACCTCCTTACATATAGCTAGACGTACGTATATGTACTAGCTATCCATTCTAGTTATCCTGACAATCCCGATCACCCCATCACCATAGCGGAATCATACTTGTATGTATGCGAAATCTTATCTGATAAGAGCGAATAAGTGGAGCTCTTGATAAAGTCACACAACAATTTGCTTTTTTTTGGAGGTCGGGAGTGGAGTGGGGAGGGGGTGGGGGGACAGCATCCTTTGCCAAACAAAGAGGCACTGCCCGCCTATTCCACCATCTTGCGGTACACACCAACCCCACGTTCATTCTTACGCTTATAAGTCCCCACTGCCAGGCCAGTCCGTCCCTCCAGATATCGAATCCATCCCAAGCCTAAGGGCACAACCCCACCGCTAGCTCTACATGTATACATGTATATATATATACATCCCGAACGCACCCCCCGGGCAGACCCCACCATACCACGCAGCGGCACCTCTCCCCCTGAGTATGCAACCCGTGTAGCCGCCCCCAGCATAGACAGACCCATGCCGTCGGGAAATCCACTACCGCCAAAGCTCGAAAAGTTGGCCATCTCCGCCCGGGCATTACCTCGAAAAACGATTAGCTAAAAGGTGCCGACCAACCTTAGAAGTAACCGTTTATAGCAGTTTTATCAGTACGTAGTGCGCTACCTTGGAGGTCCCAAGAGCGAGAGAGAGAGAGAGAGAGAGAGAGACCCCTAGCTCTAGCCTCTAGCCAGCTCTTGGCACCCGGCACCCGGCACCCCCACCGCGCGCGCAGCAAGCGATTCCAGGTAGTTGTGATCATTGGCACCATACGCCCATGTAGGTACAAAATAATTTTTTTTCTTTTTTTTTCCTTTCTAAGGCTGATATTTGTTTTTCGCCCAAGACACCCGGCCCGGGGCGGTGACGGCATCCCGGCATTTTTTGTAGGTAATGTAGGTACAGTCACTCACGGGGTGAAGGCGGATCCTGTCTGATGGCGGTCAGGGATTTGAAGCCAATAGCAGAGTTAAGCCCAGGGCACCAAGGGTAAATTACTACGGCAACAACCATCAGACAGGATCCGCCGTCACTAGGTGAGCGACTGTACCTACTGATCTATGGAGAAGAAAAAAAAACAGTTATATGGTGCACAGACATTGCACCATACAACTCCACCCCCCCCCCTGTTTTTTTTCCATAGATCATTCCGGTCGCTGTAGGTAGGTAGGTAGGCATGTATATGTATATACAGTCCCAGTCACAAATCGAAGCCAACAAGAGCGCACCGACCATTTTGGCTTGACTACATAACTACACGCCTCCCCGCAAGAGGAGCCAGGGAAATGCAAGCGGTGGAGACAAGGATCATTTGTATCCTTGCCCTGAGCAACCTACATTCCATCCCAGCCCGAAGATTCGCCATCCGTCATGGAGCCGCGGGACGTCCGCCGTTGACCCGCCCAGGAAGGCCGGGCTGTAGTGCTCTATATAGGAGCAGTCAAGTAGCGTAGGTAAGTAACCCTCCAACAGCAACCGCCCTCGAACAACAACCAACGAACGCCCCACCACCACCACCACCACCACCACCACCACGGCCAACAACCAACCACACAAACCAGACGGGGGACGGAGAGCGCAGTATCCAGGATCAGTACTAACTGGACGCTATGCAGCCCGTGTGTCTATCTAGCAGAGCGGACGGGACGCCAGATTTTCAGCATTCAATGACTGAGCACCTGCGTGTGCGGGGGTTTATATCATACCCACATAACCAGTGCCAGGTATGTACATGTAGGGGTGGGTGGTATCATGAGCTGTTTGTGTGGATGGGGGGTGGATGGGACGGGGTGAGCGGGCGGGCGGTGGCAGAACGGGTCTTTGTCCGTGTTTCATGGTCGTAAATACTAAGTGATATGCATGACATGCAGGAACCGAAACGGCGGGGGGGAGGGGGGGGGAGGGGGACACGGAAATGATCGCAACGCCCGCTTTTCTTTCTTCTTGCACCTTTGGCTACGTGCCTACACGTACATATACACATACACATACACATACACATACACATACACATACACATACACATACACATACACATACACATACACATACACCTACCGCCTAAGCCCACAACCCCCCCACTACCAAAACCCACCATCATCCAGCACCTCCGCCACCTGCTCCGCCACAACCTTATGCAACGCCGCCGACGCTACACACACACACACGCATTAGCCCACCACTACCCCACTACCCCACCACCCCACCCCCGCGCAAAAACACCCAGGACCAGGCAAACTCACGATGATAGTTATCCCACCACATGCACGTACTCGCCTGACACACGCTCGTCGCATCCGCATACCCGTACGCCGTCGGGTCCGCAATAACCTGATTGAACGGCACCTGCGTATCAAACTGCCACACCGCCGTCGTTCCCGCCGGCCTCGCCGCCTGCCACGCCGCCGCGCGCGCCACAAGCTGGCTGTTGAAGTCTGCAATCTGCGCGGCCTCGTTGGCGCGGTCGGCGGCGTCGTTGGTCAGCTGCCGGGGCACCTTCTCGACCGCTGCGGGGGGTTAGTCTTGTTGTGCGACGAGGGGTGGGGGGGGGGGGGGGTACGTGGAACACTCATAAACAGGAACTTGCGCGCGCCAGCGGCGTACAGCTGCTGCACGAGGTTGAAGATGGTGTCCATGAGCTGGGCGTGCAGCGCGGCCTGGTCAACGTCGAGGTAGTAGGAGTTTCCAATGTCGTTGATGCCGATCCAGACAGCAAAGACGGCGTTGTCGCTTGTCCATGGCACGGCGCTGACGCCGGCGGCGCCGACAAACTGCAGGAAGGTGGCGACCTGGGTGGTGAGCGGGGTGCCCCAGGAGGAGACGATGGTGTTGTTTGTGGGCGCGCCGCCGGCCGCAAAGTTGTAGCTGAGGAGGGCCGCGGTGGCGGGTTTGAAGTCGGTCACGAGGTAGCCGAGCCAGTTTGTGCCGCCCGAGGAGGTGGAGCCGGGGAAGGTGGGGTTGCCGAGCGGGTTGGAGGCGCTGGGCGCGGTGCCGGTGACGTCGAAGCCGGTTTGGGAGTAGGAGTCGCCGCTGCGGAGGGGGGTGGGGGGTTAGTGGCTGGCGGGGATGGGAGGGAATGGAGGGGGCAGGGGGAGTTACAAGCTGAAGATGTATTTTGTGCTCCCACTGGCGGAGGAGGAGGGGGTGGAGGAGGTGGTGGTGCTGCTGGTGGTGGTGGATGTCCTCAGAGTTGTGGATGAGGTACTAGCAGTGCCCGAGACGCACTTTGACGGTGTCAATGATCTTCTCGCCCACCACCCACGAGATATATGTCTCATACCTGGCTGTACCACACATTCTGCGCAACGCAGGTCGAGCCGCTGGCGCACGTTGTCGCGCCGGTGTATCCTACAGTGCACACACACAAGCAGTCCATCAGCACGATCTCTCTCCCCCCCGTGCCCCGATACGATTGCATTGAGGACGGCAATGTGGCCGGATCGACGCACCAGAGCCACCGCACTGTCCCCACAGCGCCACCGTCTGCCCCATCACTGCTGCCGGCACCACCGCAAGCATCGCAATCGCTGGAAGGATCATGTTTGCAGAGTCGGTCGTCGCTACTTTTGGGTTTTCAACTGGCGGAGAAAGTACAGATTGAGAGAGTCGACACTTGACTAGCTAGAAAAGCACCGCGGAGGGGGGGGGGGGGCCACCACTTATAGACTCCGCCCCACGATAATTGGGCCATGAAGATATCGGCTGTACAGAGCGGGGGGGGGGGGGGGGATTCAATATCAGAGAGATTGCTACAAGTACCTACATGTATGTATCCCGTGCCAATATAACACAACGAAGCGAGCGTAGATTACAAGATTACATAGGCTATTCTGCGGCTGCAACGGCTTAACGTGGTCCGCGGGCCCCACTTCCGGCGGCTTTCGGCAGAGTTTGCGCAGGACCCCGAGGCTGGGCGAGGAGGAAAGCTTGTGTTTTTTCTCGGCTCATGTTGCATGCCATCACAACCAGGTAGATGGGTACATTACTGGAGTAGGTAGCGGGCCCTAGAGCACTCTACTCTACTCTACTCTGTGGTGCCCCGTCCACAGGCTGAAGACGGACATGTAGGGTACATACTCTACTGGGTGTTGACGGACAGCGGACAGGGGGGGGGGGGGGTTTCTACGCATGGCGAGAAACAGCCAAGCTTTGCAGATTGTCCTTTTGAAGGATTCCTATTCGTTGAGATTGCCCTGTCCGTCGACACCCAGTGTCTGTCTCCACCCCGTGAACGGCTGTAGGCTGTAGACTGTAGGCTGTAGGCTGTAGGCTGTGCCTGTCTGTCTGTCTGTCTGTCTGTATGTCAGGGGCACAGGCTCGTAAAGCATGTTATAAATAGCAACAACAACAGCCCTTTACCTTCCTATCTCTGACCCGACTCCGGGCAGTGGAAACAACACATGTCACGCGGGGGGGGGGAGAGAACAGGTCCATAGGGCAGGCAGAGGCAGAGGCAGAGCGGGAGCAGAGAGACTAAGCCACAGCCGCCAGTTCTGTTCCTCTCCCGGGACTGCTGCCTGCGATTGTGCGTGTGCTCGCTGCCACTGCTGCTGCTGTGGTCGCGCTTAAATAGACTAGCGACCCTCCTCTCCCCTAAAACTCTTTTCCCCTGGCGCCGCCTCTCCAGCAACACACACACGCACACACACACGCACACACACACACACACACTCTCTCTCTCTCTCTCTCTCCGCGTTCTCGCTTATACCCGCCCGCCCACCCGCCATCCATCCGCCTATCACCCGCTAGGCTCCACACTAATCCCTGCCCCGCTCCTCCCTGCCCCGCCCCCACCACACACAATGAACTACCCCGCAGACCCCCGACACCCCAGAACCTCCGCCTCCGCCTCCTTCACCACCACCACCTCCACCACAACCACCACCACAACCTCCACCTCCTTCACCACCTCCATCTCCACCTCCACCCCCTCCCCCTCCTCCTTCCCCACCACCCCGCCAACAACCCACCCCGCGAGCACCCCACAACCCTCCGCAAGCTCCTCGCCTCCCCAACCCTCACCCGCCCCAAAGACTGGTGGCGCTCCCAATGCGTCCTCTACAACCTCCCCACCCCCGCCGCCCCATCCACAACCATCAAGACCCTCCGCACCCTCCTCGAGTCCGCAATGCAGCGCCCCGGCGGCCTCGACGGCGTCGCCCGCCCCACGCCCAAAGAGCCGCTCAAGACCGTCCTCGGCGCAAAGGTGGCCAAGCCCAAGCCCAAGCCCAAGCCCAAGCCCGCCGCAGACACGCAGCGCAGGCTGCTCGCGGCCGCGGACGAGGAGGCGCCGGGCGCGCCGAAGATGCCGGGCGCGTGGCCGGCGCCGTCCGTGCCGCTGGCGAGGCGCGCGCGGGGGCCGCTGGTCCGCAGGCGCGCGCTGGTGAGGCCTGGTGAGGGGGGTGAGCAGCGCGGGGTGCAGGCTGCGGTGGGGGCGCAGGCGGAGGGGGGGGGCGGGATGGACTTTGAGATGGAGTACGACACAGAGTACCGCGAGCAGTTCCGGAAGCTGAATGACGAGGGCAGGGTGGACGAGCGTGTGCGGCGCCGGCGCGAGACGCTGTTTTACGGCGTGCAGGGCGGCGGCTGGGCTAGTGGGCTTTGATTTGGTGGGGGTTTGTTTTGGGTTTTTTTGTTTTTGCGGATTGGAGCTGGGCTGGCTGGGGACTGTCGTTTTGTTTTTTGAGTTCTTGTATAGTTTCTTGTGTTTGCGGTTATGATTTACGGCTATGGTTATGGTTACGGTTATGGTTATGATTACGGTCACGGTTATGGTTATGGGCGTGTGGGCGTATGGGCGTTCGTGATGTATGGCTGGCTGTATTTCACCTTCACTTTGTAGATTGTTCCCTACCTGATAATGCGACATGTGTGTACATAGTTATACCCTGAAGAGTGGGTAAATAACTCAATCAAATAGCCCTAGAGCTGGTGATCTCTTTCTCTCTCAACGATCACAGCCCGTCACTCACATGCACGCCCGCAGCATTATTATTACCCTTCTGGAATAGGCATAGCGCTGTCAAGCAGACAGCACGAGCAGCCAATCGGAGCGAGGGTTTGCTAGAGTGTGTGAGAGTGTGTGAGAGAGTGAGAGAGTGTGTGTGAGAGTTAGTGATAGCTACAGTATATAGATAGTGCGTGAGAGAGTGTGTGTGTGCCCGGCGCTAATAATGCCAATAACCATCCCGGGACGATGGTCGTGGGGATGCGGTCATGTATCTGCGCTGTCTTTTCAATCTCATTGGAAAAACACACAACTATGGCAATCAACGCAATCTATAACCAATCCTTCTACCAATTACCATAGAATCTAAAACAGACAATCTCAATCAAGGACGCCAATCACTCGACGCACAGCCTCAAACACCATCTGCTCAGTACGTCGTCTGGAAACCTGTCATGCGGCCCATCCTCTGTCTCCGAAACGCGACAAGACGAGCCCTGTCGGTGTGTCTCCACCTGTATCTCTCGCCGCCGGAGTCTCCATCCAATGCTTCCTCCTCGACCAACGTGATGCTGCGTCTATCCCCTGCAGCGGCCGACTCCCCGCCTCCCGGGCTGGATTGATCCTCATCCTCATCCTCACTTTCCTCTTCTTCTTCTTCGTCTTCTTCCACGTCACTTCCATCCTCCACATCGCTACCTTCACTACCCTCCTCGCCCACGGCCGCCCGATAATAAAACTCCTCCCCGTCACTGTCAACCCCAACGAACGCCTCGTCCCCCTCCACCAAATCCCACACCCCACCCTCATCGTCTGCCTCGTAGCCCTCACTACAGCAGCCGCCACCGCTCCTCACAAACACCGACACCCCGCCCTCCTCTTCGTCCTCATCCTCATCCTCAGACTCTTCGGCATCACTCTCACACCCCTCCTCCTCCTCCTCCTCGCTGTCGCACCCAGTCCCAGCACCAGCCTTCTGCGGGGTGCGGAGCCTCTCCCGCTGCCAGGCGCGCACCCGCGCCACGAGGGCGTCGTACTCGGTCTCGCTGTCGGTGGAGCTGGCGTTGGAGACGCGGTTGTGCGGGCGGTGCGGGGTGCGCGGTGCCTGTTCGTTGCGGGCGGTGCTGTATGCGCTCAGATAGGAATTGCTGGCGGGGGACGACATTGTGATCTTGGTTTCTGCTGGTTGTGTTGTGTGTGCGGGCGTGGATGTTGTGAGAGCGGATACTGCTTTGGGGGGGGGGGGTGGATGTGGTTATATACCTGCGTGAAAGCGGTGTTGAAAAGCTATGCTGGTGAAGGTGGCTATCTTGAAAGCCGGCTAGGTGAGTTTCATGGCGGTGTTTTTTTTGGGATAGTTGAAAGTGGTGGTGGGATTTTGAATATGGTTTTTGGCGGAGGTGTTTTGATAGCAGGATATGAGTCTGTCCTGGTATTGCAGAGGGAGTTGTGCAAAGATGGCAGCAGGGAAGACATTGGGTTTTGAGGTTCGCTGCAGGAATCTGGTAGGTGCGCGGGAGGAGTCTAGTAGGCTCTCGGTATAGCGAAAGCTCCCCATCTCGATACTCTCCAGAAGCATTAGTCTTCGATACGAGTACCGGCCCTCATTCATTTTTCTCCCCGAGATGTAACCTACCCCACAGCATATTCCATAGAAACCCAGTCCCAAGGATACTAACCGCTGCAGAACGCTTTCCAATAGGCACCCAACCACCGAATCTCTTTTGAACCAGATTAGCCCCCCCCCTCTGATATACATACAAGGCGGAACGATGTTTCCCGCACATACCGTTATCTCCCACCAGATTCCATCCGGATTGAGTGCAGCGTACCTACCCTACCCTTCGAACCCACCACTCCCGCATTCAAAAAGAACCCCCTCCAGAACACACTCTCACATCCCCCCACCATGCAGTCTCCAAAACCCCAAGGTCTCCAGAGAGTAGCCCGCATGTTCCATGCCCCCGGCCGCATAAAAGGCATCCCTCTGATCCCCACTCCAACCTCACCCCGGGCACGCTTCGCAGGCTCGAATACGAAGCAAACACTACCACTATAAGCTCCTACATGTCTAGTACGCACTCCGTAAAAGAACTACAGGGGTGGGGTGATGCAGAGCGGGGGGGGTGCCTGGTTCTGTGGAGGGGGGTGGTTTGGTGACGGGGAGTTACAATGACTGATGACCATGCCAAAGACGGCTAGGTACATATCCTAACGATATACTCCTTATGACTCCCGCCTTTTTGGAGGCGCTTGTTTTTCTTCGATTGTTGAACGCTCAGGCTAGATGGGTTAAAACCAATACGAGCTACACTTATAATCATGAAGAGAATCGGCACCACCGTTCTGCTGCTAATGTAGTCGGTGCTTTTTTCTTATATCGGATATCTACTTAGACACATGTACATACATACATACATGCATGTATGTACATACTTGGATGTATCTCTCCGCATCCAAACAATCCGTGAAATGTATATATATACAGCACCAAAAAGGGTGGTGGGATCACTACGGTATTCTCGACAATGCGCTAGTAATGTGGTAAGAATACGGTATTGGTACAGTATTCTTCCTACAATGCCGGTTTAATTCGGTATTCGTCACTATGCGCCGTAGTCCTGTGGTAGTGATTCCACCCCCCGTTTTTTCATACTGTATATTTCAATTGATCCGAGCTGTTGCCTCTGGACACTTAGTCACTTCAGGTATGCATCGCAACACGAGCAGTCATGTTCTATCGATGGACAGCGATCGCCGGGCCAAAATGAAATGCCCGAAGCCCGTGCTCGTTTGTCCAATGCGGAGGGGGGGAGGGTTGTGGTGTGTATGCGTTGGAGCCAATTATGAATCACATGAAGTCATATAGAGAAGGACCGTGTCATTTCCCAGACATCACGATTTCCACATCGCGTTACGGCCCGCACGCATTCCGATTTGGCCTTAAGGTCTCGCTATGTAACGGTTGGTTTTAGTATTGCAAACAGGACTGACATCACGAGCTTATTATATGAGTCGCGTCAACCCCCATATCGATAACGCCCCCCCCCACGCCCCCGCCCACCTCCAAGTTCTCATATCTAAATCCACAGATTGATCCCAGTTACACCTCACCACTCTGTCTCAACATGTCGAGCACAATGTTTAGTTTTATAGCAAACACAAACTCCTTCTCTCCTGTTACTATGCTTCGCCATCGTGGTAGTCCGTCTGGGGACTCAGACACAGATAGCTCAGCGGAGGAGACGCAAACTGCCGAGGCCGCTCCCCTCTCCCTCTCCCTCCACGCCGACCCGAACACAGAAGCCTCAATGGCCGATACACAAACGATCGAACACTCCCAAGCACCTACCATCTACGCTAGATCGACCCCAGACGCTTCTTCAAAACCCAAGGCCGAGACACAAGCCCTCGGCGCAGAATCCCACGCCCCAACAACCCGCCTCCATCCGACCACGGCAGGGTCCAAGGACAGCAACGGAGTTGTCCAAGTCCCTGCCACACCACCCCTCCCCCGCTGGCGAGCAGTCTGGAACGCCGCCGACGCAGCAGCCCCAGCCCCAGCCCCAGCCCCACCTCGCAATGATCCCGACCAGCACCCCAAGAAAGCGCGAAAAGTCACGTTCTGCGACGCACCATCCCAGAAGCCCTCTCTCCCACCTACACTGCCAGGGCCGCTACGCCGCCGCAAACCCCACCGGCAGACCAGCCCGCCCACGCTCCCGGCCCAGCACCCCCGCGACACAACCGCAACCCGTGCGTGGGGAAAGCTTGTCACAACGGACCACGCCGCCTGCCACGCCTACAGCACCATGTACCTCCTCGCCGCGATTACCTCCATCGGCCGGTCGCGGTCGTGCACGTACAGATTCAACTATCTGACCGTCTCCAGGGTGCATATCCGCGTCATCCTGGCGGAGCGGGATGATCTGCGGCCGGCCGAGGGCGCTGAGCCGGGGAGGTGGCGTGCGCAGCCGTCGATGCGCGCGTGGGTCAATGTCGAGGCGTGCAACGGCTGCTTTGTCAACGGGGACAAGAAGATGAAGGGGTACATTGGCAGGATCTACAACGGGGATTATCTGCAGTTTTCTCAGCCTGGCGGGCTCTTCACGTATAGATGCGAGTTCTTGGTCGGTGACCATCAAAGACCGCGTTCTGTGGGTAGTGGTGGCGGGAAGACACTGGCTCTATGTTCACCGCCCGAGAGGAAGCGGAAGCGAGAGAGAGAGGAGTGAGTGGTGGCGGAACGTGGGTGCTGGTGGCGCCGTTTCGTGTAGGTTCGACGCTCTTGCCCAGAGTTGGTGTACAATTCGGCGGTGTGGATGCTGATTGAACATCACCAGGTATACCGGAGGGACTTTATCTGCGAATGGTGGTTGTACTTCACTTTGTTGAGTTGCGATGCTTGAGCACCGGGGATGGATTGCAGCAATGTAGGGCGGTGGAGATATCTTAAGATGCATATCGTTAATTCTCACGTTGTCCACGAACACGGCTTATGTTTAGTCCTTGAGTGTTCATTGTTCCGCGCTCAGATATTTGCGCCTGAAGCAAACATTGGGAGCCTTTGGCATCTTGAGTAGATATTAACTGCTCGACAGCCTCCGGGTCGGAAATCGATACCGGGAATGCATAAACTCATGGAGTATTAATGAAAAGGTGATTTAAATCACTATATATCACTCATGTGCGGTACCATGCGGTCTGGAAGACTTGGAACTGCGTCCGAAGGCAAACTCGCCATGGAATGTGTCAGCTTAAAAATGAATCAATCAGTATTGGGTATCTGGCGTTTCAAATGATGTCGTGCGACGACGGATGCGTGTGAGCTGTCATGACGAAGAGCACTGGCGGTCGCACAGGTGCGAGTGAGATATCATGTTGAGACTTGTCCTTATCATCTCGAAGACACATGTCAGATCTGTAACTAGCTAGCCAGTTTACTTGACGAGATTGAATTAAAGCTACTTAACTGTCTCGTCCCCGCCCTACCTTTCCAAGAGTGGTAGGTTCAAATCGTCCGAGTGATATACCATGACGCTAGCTCGATGTTAGTGCATGGTTACTACAGATTTATTTCGTATCACATGGCCCGTGAATAGAGCGATTTGGAATACTTTTGTGTGTAAATATTTAGTTCTTGGTGACAGGTTTTGGTGTGGATAGCCCGCCAATAGCTCAATTTTTGAGAGTATTGACAGGAATATCACGCAGGATTTCTTCTTATTGCCAATCCTTTTATCACAGGTAGTTTTCTGGCGTTTCCGGACACAACTGCTATTGCATGCTGTTAGGATGATGGACGTAGATCCTGTATGCTTGTGTATGAAGATTAAGATGTTTTATTAGCTATGTACTTTACAGTCTATTTATGTACAACTATGTCGTACACGTGTTTTTCCTCCGCGCTTATGACAGATTGTCATAAGCGCGTGTAGCAACGTACGCCTCTAGCGGGCGCACTGATATTACTAATCATTCACTTCATTTCATGATGCTCATTCTTCCTGTGCGTAGCAGTTGCCTTTTATATAAGTTTCTGTGAACGTCTCGTTCATTGCCATGTTCTCCTCCATGATGTCAATCATATGTAATCGCCTGTGCCTTCTCCTAGTGTTTTCTACCGCGCCTTTCCTTAGGCCTTCCTATTCCATCCCATTCCTTCTCTTGCTGTGTTACAGGCAAACGGCGTGGCTTCGTGGAAGAGACTTCGACACGAAGGGGCCCTCGTAGATTGGGTAACATCTAGGGATCTTGGCAGGCTGGGTTCGGCAGGAGATGGACTCGGGGCGGGGAACTGGCGGAGGGAGACCGGGGGCGAGGACGAGACGGGGACGGGACACGGGAGACGGAGCTGGGTTCTGGGGCTACCCCCCAGATGGCAGAAGACGGGAGAGCAGGACAAGGGACTCTAAGCCAGACAGGGCGCGATGGCTATACAGATAGAGTTCATCAGCAAAAAAAAAAATCTCCCAAGACGAATTGTACGTCCAGACGTACCGATTCGTCTTTTGCGACCAAAACTTCGTCTTTTGCTACCAAAAACTCGCATTTTGGTCGTCCCGCGCGTCCCGGAGATCCGAAATGTGACATGTCGTCTTTTGGCGCCTAGTATGCGTCCCAAATGTGACATCTTGTCTTTTGGCGCCTAGTATGCATCTCAAATATGACATCTCGTCTTTTAACGCCTTTTGACGTCGTGTCGGATGTGATATTCTGCCTATGTCTTGGCGCTAATGCTAGCGTAGCTAATGATGTCAGATTTGACTCTTCTCACACCTCGAGGATCCACCCACACCTCCACCTCTACCTATACCTACCTACCTACCTCGCCTCTACCTCACCTCCTACCTCACCTCCTACCTCACCTCCTCCTCACCTCCTCACCTCCTGCCTCCTCACCTCCTCACTGCCTCCTACCTCGCCTCCTACCTCACCTCCTACCTCCTCTCCTACCTCCTCCTACTCACCTCCTGTCGACTCCTACCTCCTGCCTGCATCAGCGCCTGGATGCGTGTTGCCTTCCTCTGCATTTTGGCGCCTTTACTGGCGCTGCAGGAAGCAAATCGGCACCTCAGTCAAGCGAATCTGGAGGATTTTGACACCTACCAGGCTCCAAATACTGGACGATTTGGACACCTCCTAGGCACCGAATACTGCCGCGATTTGGACACCTACCAGTCACCAAATACTGCGCGATTTGGACACCTACCAGTCGAAATACTGCCGCGATTTGGACACCTACCAGTCACTGAATACTGCACAATTTGGACACCTCCGGGCAGCGAATCGACACCTACCGGTCCACGAATACTGCACCAAATGGACACCTCCAGGCAGCGAATCGACACCCACGGTCACCGATACTGCGCCAAATGGACACCCCGGCAGCGGAATCGACACCTACGCGTCACCAAATACTGCACGATTTGGACACCTACCAGTCACGAATACTGCACGATTTGGACACCTCCTAGGCAGGGAGGTCAGCGGGCAGGCAGCTCAGCGGGCAGGAGGGCAGGCAGGCAGGTCAGCGGACAGGCAGCTCAGCGGCGAGTTCAGCGGCGAGCTCAGCGGCGAGCTCAGCGGCGAGCTCAGCGGGCAGGTAGCTCAGCGGGCAGGAGGGTAGGCAGGCAGGTCAGCGGCGAGCTCAACCTACGGGCAGGAGGTCGGCGGGGGGCAGGAGTAAGCGGAGGTTGGTGGGGCGCCGTCGGAGGCAGGTGTGTTGCTAGCAAATATGTACATAGAATTACGTGAGCGTAGATCAATAAATGTGACATTTGCGCGGAACTGGTGTCCTAGTCTATGTACCGATTGCGAGTGACCTCATTCTGCCAGCGAAATGTGCTAGCCGTTAACCGGGCAGAAGCTAGGTGTGGACCCGGTGTTCGTTTTGGGGTTAAAGGCGAACTAAAAACGGCTCGTCTTTTGAGCAAGCGGCGACTCAGCGGCGGGAGCGGAGAGATTCTCTCGTTCGCCGAGACGATGTCTTTTTGCGCGGCGTATGGATGCAGGTAAGAAAACTTCTCATGCGCCTGGCTTTAAAATGGCGAATGGCGCCTGCGCCGTGCGCCCAAGCACGTCCTGGCGCTTTTTGCTGATGAGTCTTGCCAGAGATGTAGCGATGACAGGACGAGGGCAGGACAGGGCGGGCTCTAGAGAAAGGCGGAGCCGGGACGCGGAGCAAGGGCGGGACTGGAACAGGGTCAGGCTCTAGGGAGAGCGGAGCCTGGACGCGAGCAAGGACGAGACAAGACAGGGCCGAAGGCAGAGTGGGACGGGGAGGTCTAAGATGACCATAGATTCTGAAGGCCTTCCCCTAGGCGGCAGGGAAGAGGCAGTGCTGAGGAGCAACACCTAGGTTCTGGAGAAAGACTGAATTGAAGCGTATGAGAATTACAGGAAGAAAAGACTAGAGAACTAAAAGGAAAGCCTCTCGAAGAGAATGGGAGGACTTTCCCTATATACAAGAATCTTAATGTTGCTGATTAATCCAGACAACGTGACATGAACGGGAAGACGGAACGAGAAAACGGAGACAGGGAAAGCAGAAGCGAGAACGAGAACGAGAAACAGGAACGAGGAAAGAACAGGCGAAGAACGGAGACAGGAACGCACGAGAAAACAGGAACAGAGAACAGAAGCGAAGGAAACACGAAAAGACAAGGATAGCGGAGCATACTCCGACGAGAAACAGAACAGAGACAGAGACTAGGACGGGCTAGGAAAGTATAGGAGTTCAAGGAGATAAGAAAACGGGACGGGACAGGGCGAGGCGGGGCGAGGCGACAGAGACAGGGGACGGGAACACAGACTGGAATCGATCGGCGAATACCTCAGCGACATGTAAGAAGCTGAGGCTGGACATGGCCTCACAAAGTGCAACGGGGATCGGGACTGTATTAGAGGATCGAGGCATAGCCAAGACATAGGAAACTCTCACGAGCCATAGGATGTGCTTCCAGGTACCAAAGCCATCTTCCGATACGTCCGGGTTGAATGGTCCCGCGACGATAAGGGTTGACAGGGGTAAAGCCAGAGCAGGGAAGAGCCTACAGGGGATCGGGAGTACTAGGACTCAGGAGCGGGGAACTAGGGGCTAAGCGAGGATAGGGGTACAGGATGGGTCTTGACCTAGGAGACAGAGAAAGACAGAATAACAGAACAGTGCTTTCTGCCAGGGATGTGACTCGGCAGAAAGGTACAGGACTTGCAGCCAGGGATAGGACCCGACAGCAAGGAGGCAAGGAAACAGGGAAACAGGAAACAGGATGAGAAACAGAACAGGAAACGGGACCAAGGGAACAGGAAACGGAGCCAAGGAAACAGGAACAAGAACAGACTGGAGTCTGCCCGTACGCCGTTACATGCTGCCTTGAGCTTCGCCTTCTCCTTGTATGCCACTATGAGGTCCGCGGGTGTGTCAGATTCGTTCATCCACTGGTCATATTCCATGGTCGAACCTTTCCATCGGACTAGGTATTGGTTTTTCTTCCAATGCCAGTATATGCGCTGGTTTAGAATGGCCTTGATCTCCCAACCCGTTGCAGGGCTCTTGGCTTCTCGATGGCCTTCTAAGGGTTCGCGGATGCTTACGAGATCTCTGGCATAGGAATCGTCCTTGGGCCTAGCTCCGGGCTCCAGGTTAGTTATGGATATTACGTCGCTACTCTTCATATTGGGATATAATTGGAGTTTTAGGACATGTCCTTTCCCCACGGTTTGTAGTATCTTGTATGGACCCAGTCTCTGGGCCGTTAGTTTCTTCTTCCTAATAGATGGAAGGGTAAAGCCCATTTTGAGTGATATATAGGCTTATCCTGATGAGAAGTTAGGTTCCTCATGGCTGGCATTATGCTGTTTCATCATTTGTTTCTGAGCGATGGCTATGCCATCTTCGGCCTCCTTTCTAATTGTCTCGCGATACTCCGCGAGTTGAGAGGCTGCGGTGACAAGTGCCCCGGCGGAGTTCAAAAGATTCATGGCCGTCCTAAGGTTAATGCCATAGAGAATTTCATTAGGGGACCTACCTGTTGTGGCGGAGGCGCTATTATTAAAAATTCCTTGTATCTTAGGGAGGTGCTGAACCCAGTCCTCCTGTCTGCCATCCACATAGAAGCACAATGAAATTTCTAGGGAGTGCTTGATACATTCCGATTGGCCGTCACCTGCTAGGTGCCAAGGGGATATGGTAAGGCATCTAATGCCTGCCCAGGGAAATATCTTCTTCCAACACTTCCATATGAAGCGCTTATCCTGGTCCGTAATGAGGGTAGCTGGGTAGCCCCATGTGGTAACCACTCGATCATGGAATCGTAAAGCCTATGACTGTGTTGTCCAGTTCTTCCTACTTTCCAGGAAGTGAGTGGCTTTGGAGAATTTGTCAGTTACCGTCATTATGTAGTCGAATATATCTCCGGTAGGTCCTGAGAGATTTCCCAAATTCTTATGGGAACAGGCACCGATCGAACAAAGTATATTGGTAACTAACAGAATATAGGAATGGCTCCGCCTAGCGTGATATGCTAGGTGAGACCAACTAGGAACGAGTACAGATGAAGACGTTGCGTAAGGAAAGAAGGAGAGAAGAGAAACAGAAACAAAGCGAGGGAGAGCCCTATAATATACCCAAGGAAATCCTCCGCTGACTAATCCCAATGACTCACTCCGTACAACCGAGATAGAAACCATAACCGATCCCGATCCTTTCTTCCGCAATCCCAACCCGAAGCGCCTAGCGCTGACTGTATCCTCCGAGCACCTTCCTAACTCATTCACCTTACCCGACGCGATATCGATCCTTCACCTAACACCCCGATTCCGCAATGTTCTTGATGGCAGGGCAGGTGGGGGCGGTCGTGCCGCGATATTCTGACGGTAATCTGCCTGTCAATAGTCGGGGGCACAGCGACTATTTCCTATGAGGTAGAGTTAGGGGTCGCAGCCACACCTCGGAGGAACTTCCTTCTGAGTCAAATCACGCAATTGTTAAGTGGCGGAGTCGGGACCCTAAGAACTAGAGGGTAGCTGATCCGTTTAACGCTTACGGTTTCTAATAATAATATAGAAGCGATTTGGGTGTTTTCAAAGCGAAGTGTTTGCTTTGGTAGCTTGGATTGCGTCCTCACTCCCAAAGATGCACTGGGGCGAAATCAGGGCGTTCCGTCGGTTTGATGCTCTGGGGGTTATTTTTGGGGTCCAAAACGTATTTTTTGAATTGAGACTTCCATCACCTCCGGACCGCCGACAGGATCCTTTCTGATGTGCTAACGCCTATTTTCCGAGCATCCGTTGCGGAGTTATTCGCACCTCAAAGTTCCGTTGCCAAGGTAGGGCGACTTATGTTTAGGGTCGCCTGACCTCTCCGGCATTACGGTCCTTTTGCTCCAACTGTATCCAGTCGCTGGTTTTGACTTGTAAGAACTCTTACTCTCCAGGATCTCTACTTTCCATACCATGAAAGATAGAGGCTGTCCTGCCCTCTTCTTCACCCGTCGATGAAGAAGGAGTAGCAGTTACCCTAGGGTCGGTAGCTTAACTGGTGGAACAAGTATCTTTGTAACGGGCCGATGGTGGCTCCGTTACAGGTAGGTAGGTATAGCTGGAGGTGGAAGTGTATTTGGATCCTCACAGTTTGGAGAAAGTGTCAAATCTGACGTCATTAGCTAGCGGTATTAGCATTAGCGCCAGTACATAGGCAGAATATCACATCCGCGTGACATCAAAAGGCGTTAAAAGACGAGATGTCATATTTGAGATGCATACTAGGTGACAAAAGATGTTATGGCGTCACGTCGCGTAATGGAATGATGGCACGATGGCGTGAAGAGGAGTGTGGTTACACACGTCAATGTATAAGTCATGGGAATTCTATTGGTTTCTACTCAGTTCCCTTGTATTCTACCTGTTTCCATAAGCGACTGTATTTGTCATACTCGGACAGGGGTTATTCGGTTATATAAAGGGCTCTGTTTGCAGCCGTTGTCTTGTTTCTTTCCTTTCCTTTTCTCTTCACGCAATCTCTTGCATGTTCTTGCGCTCGGTAAACCTCGCTATAAACACTTCAAATTATCGGATACTTCATTTATATTTTATTCTTTCGTCTCGCGTAATGGCCTAGTCTAGTATACCATACCAGACGAAGCCGCTTCAATCCTTATTCCACGGTCGCGTCGCCGTTGTGTTAAGCGAAGCAAGAAAAACATCACGCTGGCCTCAAACGAAGACTTCTCTAGCCTCGAACTTCCACAAGGAAGAAAGAGAACCTTATCCTCGACCAACCTCTACCCTCCAGGTAGGAAAGCATATTCAATCATGGAGCAAACGTCAATCCAAGGCTACCTCCAACCGGAACCGACCGCCTCCACCGCCCCCCCATCAACGGAATACACCCAGAACCAACCCGAGGAGGGCTTCATGTCCATCTACGCCACCTCCCAACAATACGTCAATAACTACGAACCCAGATATGACTACATCTACCCAAGCATCGCTCCGCAAGGCACCCACTCCTTACCCTACCTGAACTACCTCTCCTGGGCCATCAGACATGCTGTCTCTCGCCTCGACTCCCCATCCGACAGGCTGAGCCATGTCGAAGATCAAACCAACGAGGTCTGACAGACGGTCCTGACCCTCAAGAACCAAGTCGAAGCACAAACCATGATGATCACCAGCATGCACTCCACGATTGCCACCCTCATCTCCACCATCGAACAAACCCACGCCTTAAGACCCCAAAACCAAACCCGACAACAACCACAACCACAACCGCAACAACAACAGCAACAACAACAACACCTACAACAACACCAACAATACCAGCAACAACCCCAACAACCCCAACAACCCCAACAACCCCAACAACCCCAACAACCCCGCCCCCAACAGCCCCAATAGCCCCGCCCCCAACACCGCCGCCCCCAACCCCGCCCGCACTCCCTAGTCCACGTACAACAAGTACAACAGGCAGCCCAGGCCGGACCAAGCGCAGCCCCTCCCCCCCTTCCTCAACCCCGCGGATCCAAATGGAAAGAAAACACCTGGGGAAGAGTAGCCGCCCAAGGAAACCCATCAGGAGAAAGCTTCCAAGTGGTACAGAGGAAAAGGAAGCCCACAAAACCAGACCCCCTTTTCAAACCAGATTTCACCAAAATCAACAGGGAGATCATTGTAGAATGCGACGCCCCTCCCGACATCACCCCCTCCGAAATTCGCATGACCGTCAACGGCGGGATCCCAGATGCCACCTGCCATTTCATCACCGCCAGGGTCACCATCAACCACAACATAGTCCTCGAGACCAAATTTGACACAGCGGCTGAGACAGCAATGGCTTCTAAACACGAGATCCAACACACCCTATCCAAAATGGGAATTGACATCATAACCATCAGAGCCAACTCGAAATGGTCAAAGTTCCTCCTACACGGAATCCCGACAACCATCGGGGACGGACACGAAGGAGGACAACTCGTAGCTTCAGAAATTAGAAACAACTACGGAGAAAAACTCACATTGGCCCAAATCCCCAGGTGGATCTCCAACCCAGAAAGAAGACATAGGAAAACCTACTCCTCCATGATAATCGCCTTTCCAGGTGACTTCAACCTCCAAACCCTGGGATTCCGATCCCTACTCCTCTTCGACCGCCGCTGCACACTCGAACCTTCTATAACATCCGCGAAGACACCCAGTGCAGAAATTGCCTCGCATACGGCCACAGACAGGAACTCTGCTCACAGGAAACCCCAAAATGCGGACATTGCGCGGGAGATCACCCCACTGACAGCCACCCCTGCAACACATGCTCAGGTGGCACCCGATGCACACACACACCAATCCGATGCTTCAACTGTGGCGGTCCCCACAAAGCCATCGACAGACATCAACAAAAAAAAAAATCTCCCAAGACGAACTGTACGTCCAGACGTACGGATTCGTCTTTTGCGACCAAAACCTCGTCCTTTGCTACCAAATACTCGCACTCTGGTCGTCCCGCGCGTCCCGGAGATCCGAAATGTGACATGTCGTCTTTTGGCGCCTAGTATGCGTCCCAAATGTGACATCTCGTCTTTTGACGCCTATTTCGTCTCCCAAATGCGATATCTCGTCTTTTGACTTCGCGCGGATGTGATATTTTGCCTGGCGCTAATGCTAATACCGCTAGCTAATGACGAGCTCTCCACACCTCGAGGATCCACGGTAACGGCGTACGGGCAGACTCCAGTCTGTCCTTGTTCCTGTTTCCTTGGTCCCGTTTCCTGTTCCCTTGGTTCCGTTTCCTGTCCTGTTTCTCGTCCTGTTTCCTGTTTCCCTGTTTCCTTGCTCCCTTGCTGTCGGGTCCTATCCCCGGCTGCAAGTCCTGTACCTTTCTGCCGGGTCACGTCCCTGGCAGAAAGCCCTGTTCTGTCATTCTGTCTTTCTCTGTCTCCTAGGTCAAGACCCATCCTGTACCCCTATCCTCGCTTAGCCCCTAGTTCCCCGCTCCTGAGGCCTAGAACTCCCGATCCCCTGTAGGCTCTTTCCTGCTCTGGCTTTACCTCTGTCAACCCTTATCGTCGCGGGACTATTCAACCCGGACGTATCGGAAGATGGCTTTGGTACCTGGAAGCACATCCTATGGCTCGTGATGGTTTCCTATGTCTTGGCTATGCCTCGATCCTCTAGTACAATCCCGATCCCCGTTGCACTTCGTGAGGCCATGTCCAGCCTCAGCTTCTCACATGTTGCTGAGGTATTCGCCGATCGATTCCAGTCTGTGCTCCCGTCCCCTGTCTCAGTCGCCTCGCCCCGCCTCGCCCTGTCCCGTCCCGTTTCCTTGTCTCCTTAAACTCCTGTACTTTCCTAGCCTGTCCTAGTCTCTGTCTCGGTTCTGTTTCTCGTCGGAGTATACTCCGCTATCCCTGTCTTCCTCTGTCTCGTTCTCGCTCCTGTTTCCCTCTTCTGTTTTCTCGTGCGTTCCTGTCCCCGCTCTTTGCCTGTTCTTTCCTCGTTCCTATTTCTCGTTCTTGTTCTCGCTTCTGCTTTCCCTGTCTCTGTTTTCTCGTTCCGTCCTTCCGTTCCCTGTCACGTTGTCTGGATTAATCAGCAACGTTATGATTCTTGTATATAGGGAAGCCCTCCCGTTTCTCTTCGAGCGGCTGTCCTTTTAGTTCTCTAGTCATTTCTTCCTTGTAATTCTCGTACGCTTCAATTCAGTCTTTTCTCCAGAACTTAGGAAGCGTTCCCCTCGTAGACCTCGTCCCTTCTCCTGGGCTTACGCCCAGGGGAAGGCCTTCAGAATCTATGGGCGTCTTCGACCACCACCTCGCTCTGTCTCTTGCTCTTTCCTGTCCCGCATCTGCTCGCGTCCAGGCTCCGCTCTCCCTAGAGCCTGACCCCGTCCTAGTTCCGTCCTTGCCTTCCCGTCCCGGCTCCGCTCTCCTCTAGAGCCCGCCCAGTCTTGTCCCCGTTCTGCTATCGCTCCTTCTCTAGCAGGACTCCTAGTTTCACCCAGTCCCCCGT
This sequence comes from Morchella sp. 2016-41, assembly GCA_024713855.1. Taxonomy (NCBI): domain Eukaryota; kingdom Fungi; phylum Ascomycota; class Pezizomycetes; order Pezizales; family Morchellaceae; genus Morchella; species Morchella sp. 2016-41. Next base: position 1,616,129 of record JAMGZD010000002.1, on the reverse strand, counting down.
GTATGACCATCGCGCCTCGTCTGGTCTTCACGCCCTCTGTCTCCGCCTCCGCTCCGACCTGCTATCGCTCCCTACCTGTTATGGCGTCACGGGGCATAATGGAATAAGCGATGGTGGAGTGAAGAGAAGTGTGGTCGCACTCGTCAACGGATGAGTCATGGGTTGTTCTATCGGTTTCTACTCGGTTCCATTGTATTCTATCTGTTTCCTAAAGCAATCGTATTTGTCATGTTCGGACAGGGGTTATTCGGTTATATAAAGAGCCCTGTGTTCGCTCTCTGTCTAGTTTCTCTTCCTTTCCTTTTCTCTTCACGCAACCTCTTGTATCTTAAGGAATACGAAGTCTTTATTCCTCCATAGTCTATAGTCTACGATCTTTTGGTCTCATCGGCCAAAAGGGTTTTAAGGTTTCTCGTTAAGCAGAGTCTACCTCTAAGTCCGTCATCGGCTGTGTTCCTTGGACCTCCACTGTTTCTGGCTCGCCTCTGGGCCCCACGTAACACTAGGTTGCGTCTCACGCCAACCAACACAGCCCATGAACCACGCCCACCATGTCGAACCTCATTGACTACGTGGAATTATCGCAACAACTACAGACCTGCCGAACAGTATCCGTCTACAACCTGACCATGCAGCCCAAACCTTCGCCCTCCTGGAGCGGTGTCGGACGGCGTTATCCCATCGCTCAAGACCTCGAGGCTGCCTACTCAGGAGAGGAGGCAAGGCAGGCTTTCAGAGGGACCTGGCTGCAGCCCAACAAGCTGCAGCCCAATAACAAGCAGCCCCAGACCCAGCGCACCCCCAGTCAGGGAGCCCCCTTCCACGACTACCCACCGCTCGGAGAAGCTATCCGACCCTGCTGTCTTTCGCGGCGACCAGGACTGGGCTCGACTACACCTCTTCAAACAACAGATGAGGATCAAGCTACTGGGGAATGCCGATCGCTTCCCAACCCTACAGTCCAAACTATCCTATGCCTGGCCGCTCGGCGATATTGCAGCCAGCCAGTTCCTCGTGATACACCACCGATGAAGGCATTAACCTGCCCTCTATGGAACGCTTTCACGAGATTCTGACACTGCTTTCGCGATCCAGACCGAGTCTACACAGCCCGCCAGAACCTGGAGTGATACGCGCCAACGAAACCGTACCTTCTCAGACTACTTCGCCGAGTTCCAACGACACGCCTCCGAGTCAGGTTTCGACCAGATCACTAGGGTTGAGTGCTTGCTGGAAGGGATTTCAGCGGAACTTATGGAGGCGATGGTACACCACGAGACCCCCATTACAGTTGATGGTTGCGCAACCCTTCTACAACGGTTGGACAACAGGCAACGCGCAATCAAGGCTAGACTGGGTACATCAGCAAAAAAAAAAATCCCCCAAGACGAACTGTACGTCCAGACGTACGGATTCGTCTTTTGCGACCAAAACCTCGTCTTTTGCTACCAAATACTCGCATTTTGGTCGTCCCGCGCGTCCCGGAGATCCGAAATGTGACATGTCGTCTTTTGGCGCCTAGTATGCGTCCCAAATGTGACATCTCGTCTTTTGACGCCTATTTCGTCTCCCAAATGCGATATCTCGTCTTTTGACGTCGCGCGGATGTGATATTTTGCCTAAGTCCTGGCGCTAATGCTAATACCGCTAGCTAATGACGTCAGATTTGACGAGCTCTCCACACCTCGAGGATCCACCCGCACCTCCACCTCTACCTATACCTACCTACCTGCCTCGCCTCCTACCTCACCTCCTACCTCACCTCCTACCTCACCTCCTACCTCACCTCCTACCTCACCTCCTACCTCACCTCCTACCTCACCTCCTACCTCGCCTCCTACCTCACCTCCTACCTATATCGACACCTACCTCCTGCCTGCATCAGCGCCTGGATACGTATTTACCTTCCTCTGCATTTTGACGCCTTTACTGACACCGCTGCAGGAAGCAAATCGACACCTACCAGTCAACGAATACTGGAGGATTTCGACACCTACCAGGCTCCAAATACTGGACGATTTGGACACCTCCTAGGCACCGAATACTGCACGATTTGGACACCTACCAGGCACCGAATACTGCACGATTTGGACACCTACCAGTCACCGAATACTGCACGATTTGGACACCTCAAGGCAGCGAATCGACACCTACCAGTCACCGAATACTGCACGATTTGGACACCTACCAGTCACCAAATACTACACGATTTGGACACCCCCAGGCAGCGAATCGACACCTACCAGTCACCAAATACTGCACCAAATGGACACCCCCAGGCAGCGAATCGACACCTACCAGTCACCGAATAATGCACGATTTGGACACCTCCTAGGCAGCGAATCGACACCTACCTGTCACCAGATACTGCACCAAATGGACACCTACCACACAGGCAGGTCAGCGGGCAGGCAGGAAGGCAGGTCAGCGGGCAGGAAGGCAGGCAGCATGGAGGTTAGCGGGCAGGCAAGCAGCTCAGCGGGGAGCTCAGAGGGCAGGCAGCTCAGCGGGCAGGAGGACGGGCAGGCAGCTCAGCGGCGAGCTCAGCAGGCAGGCAGCTCAGCGGCGAGCTCAGAGGGCAGGTAGCTCAGCGGCGAGCTCAGAGGGCAGGCAGATCAGCGGGCAGGAAGGCAGGCAGCAGGGAGGTCAGCGGGCAGGCAGACAGCTCAGCGGGGAGCGCAGAGGGCAGGCAGCTCAGCGGGCAGGAGGGCGGGCAGGCAGCCCAGCGGGGAGCCCAGAGGGCAGGCAGCCCAGCGGGCAGGAGGGCAGGCAGGCAGGGCAGCGGGGAGCTCAGCAGGCAGGCAGCTCAGCGGCGAGCTCAGAGGGCAGGTAGCTCAGCGGCGAGCTCAGAGGGCAGGCAGCTCAGCGGGCAGGAGGCAGGCATGCAGGTCAGAGGCGAGCTCAGCCTGCTACTCAGCGCCGAGCTCAGCGTACAGCGGTCAGGAAGGGGGGGGGCAAGAGTAAACGGAGGTGGGTGGGGCGCTTAGAAATGTACATAGAATTACGTAGACATGTGAATCAATATACGTGACATTTGCGCGGAACTACTGTCCTAGCCTATGTACCGATTGCCGAGTGACCTCATTCTGCCAGCGAAATGTACTAGCGAAAGCCGTTAACCGGGCAGAAGCTACCCAGGTGTGGACCCGGTGTTCGTTTTGGGGTCAAAAGACGACGTAATTCGGTCAAAGATCTAACTCGCTTTTTGACCAAAGATGATCACGACGGAACGGAGAGATTCTTCCGCTCCCGTCGCGACGATATCGTTTTGCGCCGGGGCGTATGGATGCAGGTAAGAAAACTTCTCATGCGCCTGGCACCCAAAATGACGCCCAATGGCGCCTGCTGCGCCTGGGTACGCCCAAGCACGTCAGACCGAACCAAATTTTTTGCTGATGTAAGCGACACCCATTTACCACCAGCAACAGTAACCCTGTCGCCCAACGCACAGTACCGGCTCCAGCCCAACCTTCGCGTCCCTATGTTCCTGCTCCTGCTCCTGCTACGGCGAACCAAGCATCACCTGCGCCTACTCATCCATCGTTCGCGCCCGGAGGTGATACACCTATGGAATTATCGGGGGGCCGGCGCCGCCCCACTCCTACGGAAAGAAATGCTCGATTGACAGAAGGAAGATGTTTTTATTATGGGGGGGTTGGACACCTGGTGAGGAACTGCCCCCAGGCTAAGGGACAGGTGGAGGACAAAGAAGATATACATGAAGGGAGCGGCAATCAGGGTGGAGGAGAACAGGACTTGATAACGAGTAAAAGATTTGTCCCTGGCTTAAGTGGCATAAACCAGGACCTTTGAGGATTTTTCTAGGATGCGTGATTCTACTTGTTCGGTATCAGAGGAGGAAATGGATGGGAATCAATTTGTAATAACCTGTCTCGGCTTTCGTAATAAAAATACTTTTTTACCCACCTTGCTCTCATTGATACCGAGCCTCCGGATACGCATTTGTAGATCTAATCTTTGTACGCCACCATGTTTACTATGACTCCACTGAAAATACACCGACGAGTCGATGTTATCGATGGACGACCCATTCGATCAGGAAAAATCACCCACTTCGTTACTCTTGACCTCGATATACACGGACACCGCGAAGAAGCACCATGTTTTGTTACACAGTTGGGGTCCTACCCGATTGTAATGGGGATACCATGGATGCGACGACACGATGTCAAACTACGGCCAAAGAAGAATAAGCTGGTTTTCGATTCACCAACCTGCTGCCCGCATTGCTGTATTGAAAGGAAACCAATCGTCGTAAGGGGGATCTCCATACCAGCCCCGGAGTGGAATCTAATAAACCTTGCTGAACTCAGCAAAGCACCGGCCTCGATTCAACGGATTGTTCAGCAGCTACACAAGGGCGCCCACCTGATTCATCTTTCAGCCCTGGATCAAACAACCGTTGACATTCGCCAAATCGTACCCCCGGAAAATCACGACCTACTATCCCTATTTCAAGAAGCTGACGCGTCGGTACTACCTCCACACCGAACCAACTACGACCACCACATAGTACTACAAGGAGAAAACCAACCACCGTTCAAACCAATGTACAGCATGACCCAAACGGAACTCAAGGCACTGTGGGAATACATCAAGGAAAACCTACCTCGAGGGGTAATCCGGAATAGTATCGGCGGAGCTCCCGCCATCTTTGTAAAAAGAGTGATGGAACCTTAAGGTTATGTGTCGACTCATCGAGGGTTAAATGAGATAACGGTGAACGATCGATACTTCTACCCTTGATGGAAGAAACTCGCGAGGCTGTCAAAAGCCGATACTACACTAAACTCGACCTACGCTAGTTACAATCAAATACGGATAGCTGAAGGAGACGAATGGAAAACAGCATTTCGGACGACACGGACACTACGAGTATCAAGTAATGCCTTTGCTAACTAATCCACGCGACGCTCCAGAGATCGATCAACGACATTCTCCGCCTCACCTGCACCAGGGCTTTGTAACGGCTTATTTGGACGACATTCTAATCTACTCAGAAACCCTGAGGAACACAAAGTACACGCACGGAAGATACTGATCTACTCTACGCTAATAAAGCCCACCTCCGACCGAAAATGCGAATTTTACACGCAGCGACAAAATACCTTGGGATTATATTAACCCGAGGAATCGAAATGGACCCGAGAAAATATCGCAGTTGTGAATTGGGAAACACCGAAAGCGCATATGAAGTACAAGGTTTCCTCGGATTCGCCAACTTCTATCGACGTTTCATTGATGGATATTCTAGAATAGCAATGCCTCTGACCAAATTGACAAATAATGACACGAAGAAAGAGTGGATTAAAAGGGGTGTCAAGTTTGAATGGTCGGAAGAGGCAAACCAGGCTTTCCGAAACCTCAAAATCGCATTCACAACAGCACCAATACTTCGACACTACGACCCAGAACGAGAGAGTACGGTGGAAACAGACGCTTCCGATTATGTGTCAGGAGGGGTCTTCTCACAACGCGACGACGAGGGAATCTTACACCCGTAGCATTCTTCCAAAAAGACACTCTCCGCCGAACGCAATTACGAGATATACGATAAAAGAACTTTAGCGATCATCCGTTGTTTTGAACACTGGCGATACAACCTGGAAGGATCCAAGTTCCCTATCAAAGTCCTAACAGACCACCGAATTTGGAATATTTCATGACTACTAAATTGCTAAATCGTCCGCGTCGAGTATGGTCGGAATTTCTGTCACGATTCGATTTTGTTATTCAATACCGACCAGGAAAACAAGGGGGGAAAACGGATGCATTAACTAGGAGGCCAGGAGACCTCCTGGGCGGGGATGAAAGACTGGCTCACCAAAGCCAAGTGGTCATAAAAGAGAAAATTTGATGCAGTTTGTTTGTTTATGGCTCTTTATCAAATGAACCCAAGGAATGTCCCACTGTGGAGGAATTATTTTCGAACGCTTACCAGATCGATAGTTTCAAATAAAGTCTTATCGCTACTCGAACGGAGTCAAACACTCAAGAAGATATCACTAGCCGAGGTTCAAGACGGAAAGGGCCGACTCTATACCGGCGCGCGCTTATACGTACTCAGAAGAGTGACCTTCGCCTCACGACTACTTCGGAATATCACGACAAACCATCAGCAGGACACCCCGAAGAGAAAGACGCGGAGCTATCGCCGAGAATACTACTGGCCCCAGATGCGAAATACGCTGACCAATACGCTCGAACTGCGAGGCGCAGACCAAGAAGACGTCCCGCAATGCACCATACGGAGTACTACGACCAATGCCCATACCGGATGGACCATGGACAGATGTATCGATGGACTTTGTTACGGACCTACCGGAGAGCGGGGGATACAATGCAATCCTGATGGTAGTCGATCGGTTGACCAAGATGAGACACCTTATACCAACAACCAAGGAGGTCGATGCCCGGGAGACAGCCAAACTCTACCTGGAACATGTTTGGAAGTTACATGGTCTACCCGAGACGATAGTATCAGACAGGGGAACCCAATTCACCGCGGAGTTTTGGCAGTCCTTATGCGATCGCTTAGAAATATCACCGCGATACTCAACAGCTTTCCACCCCCAAACAGACGGTCAAACTGAACGGTTCAACGCAGTTATGGAACAGTACCTTCGGAGCTATGTGTCATACCAACAGGACGACTGGTTGTCCATGTTGCCGATGGCAGAGTTCGCAGCCAACAACCATTCCTCGGAAACCACCCAAGTTTCACCTTTCTTCGCCAACACCGGGAGACACCCGCGTATGACCTTTGGCCCCTTGGAACACGGGAAGACCACTGCAGAAGACCAAGCAAATGGGATCGCAAGGGATATGAAGGCCATCTGTGACTTCTTGAAAGATGAAATGTTTAGAGCGCAGAAGATAGCAGAGGACACCGCTAACGTTAATCGTTCACCCGCACCTCGATATTCGTTGGGAGACAAGGTATTCCTGTCTACTCGGCATATCAATACGAAACGACCCTCAAAGAAACTCGATTGGAAACGTGTGGGACCTTACCGGGTCAAGAGAATTGTAAGTCCCTATGCGTACGAATTGAACTTGCCCCGCACCATGAAGGTTCACCCCGTCTTCCACGTCTCATTACTCTCACCGGCCGCAAGCGACCCCGTCCCAGGGCAACAGCAACTACCTCCACCCCCAGTGGAGATTGAAGGACAAGAGGAGTGGGAGGTTGAAGCAATATTGGACTCAAGGAGGCGACGGGGAAGGTTGGAATACTTGGTACGATACCAAGGTTATCCCGAACCATCCTGGCAACCCCCGGATGACCTTGAACATTCCCCCGACCTGGTCAAAGACTTTCACCAACGATATCGTAACAAGCCAAAGCCTACCAGGAGTTAGGCCTCGGAGGGGGACCTGATCTGTTATGGCGTCACGGGGCGTAATGGAATGTTACGGTGGAGTGAAGAGAAGTGTGGTCGCGCCACAACGGATGAGTCATGGGTTGTTCTATCGGTTTCTACCGGTTCCATTGTATTCTATCTGTTTCCTAAAGCAATCGATTATGTTCGGACAGTTATTCGTTATATAAAGAGCTTGCTCGCTCTCTGTCTAGTTTCTCTTCCTTTCCTTTTCTCTTCACGCAACCTCTTGTATCTTAAGGAATACGAAGTCTTTATTCCTCCATAGTCTATAGTCTACGATCTTTTGGTCTCATCGGCCAAAAGGGTTTTAAGGTTTCTTGTTCGCTTAGAGTCTACCTCTAAGTCCGTCACTTCGGCTGTGTTCCTTGGACCTCCACTGTTTCTGCCTCGCCTACGGGCCCCACGTAACACTACCTAGCAGTCCCTGATCCAGTCCTCGGCCAACTCTTCACGTATAGCCATCGCTCCCTGTCTGGCTTTAGAGTCCCTTGTCCTGCTCTCCCGTCTTCCGCCATCTGGGGGGTAGCCCCAGAACCCAGCCCCGTCCCGCCATCTAGGAGGTAGTCCTAGAACCCAGCTCCGTCTCCCGCCTGCTCTCGCCCCGTCCTCGCCCCGGTCTCCCTCCGCCAGTTCCCCGTCCCGAGTCCATCTCCTGCCGAACCCAGCCTGCCAAGATCCCTAGATGTTACCCAATCTACGAGGGCCCCTTCGTGTCGAAGTCTCTTCCACGAAGCCACGCCGTTCGCCCGTAACATCCACACACACCTCCACCTCTACCTATACCTACCTACCTGTCTCGCCTCCTACCTCACCTCCTACCTCACCTCCTACCTCACCTCCTACCTCACCTCCTACCTGTATCGACACCTACCTCCTACCTGTACCAACCTCCTGCCTGTATCGACGCCTACCTCCTACCCGTATCAGCGCCTGGATACGTATTTACCTTCCTCTGCATTTTGACGCCTTTACTGACACCTACTAGGCTCCAAATACTGGACGATTTCGACACCTACCAGGCTCCAAATACTGGACGATTTGGACACCTACCAGGCACTGAATACTGCACGATTTGGACACCTCCTAGGCACCAAATTCTCATGGATCGCTTGGTAGAGTCGTTGGGAGTGGAGGAGTTGGATTAGTAATGGTTGTTCTATCGTGTTGCTTTATGTTCGGTGAAAACTCTGTCGATTGCGTGATTGTGAGTCATTGGGTATGAGTCATCGTGGGATTTCTTTGGGTATATTAGGGGGCTCTCCCTCGCTTCGTCTCTGTTTCTCTTCTTCTTTCCTTAAGCAACGTCTTCTACTATACTTGTATTCATTACGTATATCTGGCCTACCTCGCCATACTAGGCTGAGCCACTACTACATTTACGCTTGGTTATTAATATAAACGCTGTTATTTCTTCTAACGAAGACCGCTGCACTCGCTGACTCACTCGACAGCTACCATCGTCGCACTGCACTCGCGAACGCTCGCACAACACCGCCTTGAGATTACGCTGCTTTCATCATCCGCGACCGCACGCCATGTCCACCCCGACCCCGCCTCCCAATAATGTGGAGGAATTCAAACAACAATACGAACAAGACGCCGCCACGCTTATTCGCCTCAATCACCAACCTCGCCCCACGCTGCTCGCACCGAAGCGGACGGCGCCAACAACTCGTCGCCGCCAACGCCACCATCGACACTCAGGAAGAGCGAATCACCCAGCTCAACCTGAACCTCAACATTGCCCGTGCCGTCCCCGCCGTCCCCGCCGTCCCCGCCCCTATCGCTGCCTCCGCCTTCAGATCCGAAAAGTTCCCTGACCCGGAGAAATTCGATGGTACCCGCACCAAGCTCCCTGGGTTTATCACCCAACTCCGCATGAAACTGGAAGTCAACGATGATAGGTTCCGTAACGAGGCAGCCAAAGTTATCTACGCTGTCAGCCGCATGGAAGGGGCCTTGACTGCGCTGCTCTCTTGTCAACGCCAACCCCGCCGCCCCGTTCTCCTCCGTCACCGCCTTCGTCGCCCACCTGGAAGCCTCCTTCGGAGACCCAGACCCCCGAGGTACAGCCCGCCGCCAACTCGTCGCTCTCCGTCAAGGCAAAGGAGACTTTGCCACCTACTACTCCCAGTTCCTCCGCATTGTGGCTTACCTTGACTACAATGAAGGAGCAAAGATCGACGCGTTGGCCGAAGGACTCTCCGAGGACCTCAAGGACGCAATGACATACCGTACGGAAAGGCCTACCACGGTTGAGGGATACGCAACCACGCTGATGACCATCGACAACCAGATACGGGGCCGAAAAGCCGAACAAAAGAACAACCGTAATACTATGGGCCAGTTCTCCGCTCCCCCCGTTGCCGGCCACCCATCACACACTGCCGGAGGTCTCGCCCCTATGGACCTCTCCGCCCTCCAGACCCGACCTAACCAACGCCCCGCCATCGAACAACGGTACACCTTTGTCAACGGTCAACGGAAGACGTCCGCCGCTGAAAAACAATGGAGGAGCGATAGCAACCTCTGCATGTACTGCGCCAACCCCGGCCACCTCTTCGCCAACTGCCCCTCTGCCAACCGCCCCCGTAGCAACCAACCTGTTATGAGGGGTGCCCTCCTTGGCCCCGCCAGCACCGCCGTCATCCCGGCTCCCCCGCCACTGCCAGCCCCGCCTCCTCCGAGTCGGGTTTTCACTAGTCCTGGCTTGATCAATGGCCCTGCCCGACCACTTAATCTTTCTCATTTGTCTGCGTTTCTATTTCGGTTTCTCGTTATCGCTCAGGAGGATAAATTGGATGGCGATCATTTTGTTGCTTCTTGTAAAATAGTAAACAATAAAACTTCCATCCAAACCTACGACGATTGATCGACACGGGTTGCTCCGGGTTCGATTCATTGATGAAACATTCGCGCGCCATAACAAACTACCACTGCTCCTTAAAATCACCTCAGACTCCTCGGTCATAGATGGCCGACCCATATCCTCTGGCCAAATCACCCATCTATGTTACTTACCCATGTCCATTAACTCCCATCATGAAACCATACCCCTCTTTGTCACCAAGCTCGGCTCTTACCCCCTTGTGCTCAGCATCCCCTGGCTCCAACTACATGACGCTACAATACGCTTCAAGGACAACAGCATAGCCTTCAACTCCGACTACTGCAAGGGCCACTGTAACTCCGTTGAGAAGGTTGTTCCTGTTAAGGGAGTAACTCCGCCGCCCCGCTTCCACCTCGTTAGCTCCGCTGCCCTTTGTCGGTTTGGTTCAAGGCGACAAGCTCCAAATCTTCAGTGTGACCATGGAAGAAATTGACCAAGCAATTGATAGGGCCCCAAAAGATGACTGGAAAACTAGAGTACCAAACGCTATTTAACGGTTCTACTACATGATGGACGAAAACTTCGCTAACGAGATGCCACTGCGCCGACCATACGACCACACGATCCCGCTCAAAGAAGGGAAGGAACCACCGTTCGTACCACTCTATGGCATGTCCCGCGAAGAGCTGATTGTCCTCCGACAGTACATCCAGGACAATCTAAGGAAAGGAACCATACGTGCCAGCTCCTCCCCCGCCGGTGCCCCTGTCCTCTTTGTCAAGAAAGCCGATGGAACCCTCCGACTCTGTGTTGACTATCGCGGTTTGAATGAACTAACGGTGAAGAACCGGGACCCCCTACCACTAATCCGGGAAACGCTCGATCGTCTCTCCAAAGCACAATGGTACACTAAACTGGACCTCCGTCAAGGGTATAATCAGATCCGGATGGCCAAGGGTGAAGAATGGAAAACAGCTTTCCGTACGCGCTACGGCCACTTCGAATACACGGTAATGCCCTTCGGACTCACCAATGCACCGGCCACATTCCAACACTTCATCAACGACTGTGTCCGCGAATACCTCGACATATTCTGTACGGCCTATCTCGATGATATCCTGATCTACAGTGACACCCTCGAAGAGCACGAGACCCACGTCGAAAAAGTCCTAGAAGCACTAAAGGCAAACGGGATACTATTGAAACCCGAAAAATGCGAGTTCCACACACAAAGCACCACCTACCTCGGCCTCATCATCGAACCCAACGGCATCCGAATGGACCCGAAAAAGGTAGACACGGTAAAGAACTGGACAGTCCCCAAGACGGTCAAAGACGTGCAAGCATTCCTCGGATTCGCTAACTTCTACCGCCGGTTCATATATGGGTTCTCTAAACTTGCTGCACCACTAAGCACACTGACGAAGAAGGACAGAACTTGGGCATAGACCAGCGAAGCGCAGGCCGCGTTTAGCGCCCTCAAAGAAGCCTTTACAACCGCACCCATCCTCGCCCACTTTGACCCTGAGAAGGAAATCATTGTGGAAACCGACGCCTCAGACTACGTCTCCGCTGGCATACTCTCCCAATACGACGCCGATAATGTCCTACGACCCGTCGCTTACTTCTCCAAGAAGCACTCCCCCGCCGAGTGCAACTACGAGATATACGATAAAGAACTGCTGGCAATCATTCGATCATTCGAGGAATGGCGCCCGGAACTCGAAGGGGCTGCTCACCCAATCGCCATTATATCAGACCACAAAAATCTCGAGTATTTCATGAGTACTAAGCAGCTCAATCGAAGACAAGCACGATGGGCTGAATACCTATCGCGGTTCAACTTCGTTATCCGATATCGACCAGGGAAACAAGGCGGGAAGCCGGATGCACTGACAAGAAGATCAGGAGATCTCCCTGAAGAGGGGGATGAAAGACATTTACATCAGAGTCAGACAGTGTTGAAGAGGAGAATCTGGAAACCGTTAAGTTTGTTATGGCTCTTTATCAAATGAACCCGCTGAAATGAAAGCCTCACTGATAAACTGTTCAACGGCGATATGATGCTGACCCGTTCCCAAAAAAGATACTGGAAATGCGAAACAAGGGCAAACAACAATCAAAGGAGATATCACTTGCCGAGTGCACAGATAATGAGGGACGACTACTGTACCGCGGTAACTTCTATGTCCCCGACTATGACCCCCTAAAGCTTAAAATCCTTAAACTCTATCACGACGCCCCCTCTGCCGGGCACCCGGACGCGAAAAAACCTTTGAACCAATCAGCAGGGACTACTACTGGCCCCTCATGAGGAAATACATTGGACGTTACATACGGAACTGCCATACCTGCCGACGAAGCAAGCCGAATACCCACGGAAAACTCGGGGTACTCCGACCTTTACCAATACCTCAACAACCACAGGAAATCTCTATGGACTTCACACGCTACCGGAAAGTGAAGGATACGACGCAATCATGGTAATCGTGGATAGGCTAACGAAAATGCGACACCTCTTACCTTGCAATACTACCAGAACGCCAAGATGTCGCCACCTATACTTACAAACGCCTGAAAATCCACGGGCCCCCTACGCACGTCACCTCCGATCGCGGCACACAATTCACCGCCAAGTTCTGGAAGGAATTATGCAAACATCTTGAAATTGAAGCAAGGATGTCCACTGCATTTCACCCGGAAACCGACGGTCAAACCGAAAGACTAAACGCCGTGATGGAACAATACCTACGTGGCTATGTATCCTACCAACAAGACGACTGGGTCAAATGGCTCCCAATGGCCGAATTCTCTGCTAATAACCAGATCTCCGCCTCCACAAAAGCCACACCCTTCTTTGCCAACTTCGGTTTCCACCCGCGATTCACAGTCAACATCAGGACTTTCGACAAAACACCGCCCAGCCTCGACGCCAAAGACTTTGCCCAAAAAATGTCGGAGCTCCACGAATACCTCCGCACGAATATCCGAACGGCGCAAGACCAGCAAGAACAGTTTACCAATGCGAAACAGACCCCCGCGCCGGTTTATAACATAGGCGATATGGTTTTCGTTTCGGCAAAGAATATCCGTACCACCCGCAATTCAAGGAAACTTGACTGGAAGAAGCGAGGCCCGTTCCCCATCAAGACGGTAGTATCCCCATACGCTTACCGAGTTGACTTGCCCCGGAGCATGAAGATGCATCCGGTCTTCCACGTCTCACTGTTGGACCCCGCCGCACAGGACCCCGTACCCGGCCAAATACAACCACCACCGCCACCTGTCATCGTCGAGCAAGAGGAAGAATACGAAATCGAGGAGATTTTGGATTCAAGGGAACGGCGAACAATGGCCTGCAGTATTGCCAAGTGGACTGGATATACAGACCCACCTAACTCCGCTACCACAACGATACCCGCCTTGCCGATACCTTCCACGCACGATACCCTGGGAAACCAGGACCACTAAACGAAGATAAGGTCAAGGCTCGCAGGAGCTCGCGCTTGAAGGAGGGGGCTACTTTCATGGATGGTAGAGTCATGGGGAGTGAGGAGCGGATTAGTAATGATTGTTCTATCGTTTCCTTTACGTGCTCGTGAAAACTCTGTTGATTGCGTGATTGTGAGTCATTGGGTATGAGTCATCGTGGGATTTCTTTGGGTATATTAGGGGGCTCTCCCTCGCTTCGTCTCTGTTTCTCTTCTTCTTTCCTTAAGCAACGTCTTCTACTATACTTGTATTCATTACGTATATCTGGCCTACCCTGGTGTGCCATACTAGGCTGAGCCACTACTACATTTACGCTGGTTATTAATATAAACGTTGTTATTTCTTCTAACGAAGACCGCTGCACCTCGCTTGACTCACTCGACAGCTACTACTGTCGCACCTCGTACCCTGCGGAACGTTCGCACAACACCGCCCCTTGAGACAAATACTGCACAATTTGGACACTTCCTAGGCAGCGAATACTGCACGATTTGGACACCTACCAGTCACCGAATGCTGCACGAATTGGACACCCCCCAGGCACCGAATCGACACCCACCTGTCACCGAATACTGCACGAATTGGACACCCCCCAGGCAGCGAATCGACACCTACCAGTCACGAATACTACACGATTTGGACACCCCCAGGCAGCGAATCGACACCTACCTGTCACCAAATACTGCACGATTTGGACACCTACCAGTCACCAAATACTGCACCAAATGGACACCCCCAAGCAGCGAATCGACACCTACCTGTCACCAAATACTGCACGATTTGGACACCTACCAGTCACCAAATACTGCACCAAATGGACACCCACAGGCAGGGAGGTCAGCGGGCAGGAGGGCAGGCAGTAGGCAGGTCAGCGGGCAGGAGGCAGGCAGGCAGCGTAGCGGGCAGCTCGGCGGGTAGCTCAGCAAGGCAAGACTTCGGGAGCCCAGCGGGCAGGCAGCTCAGCAGCGGAGCTCAGCGGGCAGGCAGCTCGGCGCGCAGGAAGGCAGTGCCCGGGCAGGAGTAAGGAGGTGGGGCGCTTAGAAACGCATATAGAATTACGTAGATACGTGGAACAATATACGCGACATTTGGCGCGAACTACTGTCCTCATTTACGCACCGATTGCCGAGTGACTCATTCTGCCAGCCAAATTCGCTAGCAAAAGCCGTTAACCGGCAAAAGCTACCCAGGTGTGGACCCGTGTTCGCTTTGGGGTCAAAAGACGACGAATTCGGTCAAAAGACGACGAATATTCGGTCAAAAGACGAACTCGTCTTTTGAGCAAATGACGACTCCGCGACGATATCGTTTTGCGCCGGGGCGTATGGATGCAGGTAAGAAAACTTCTCATGCGCCTGGCACCCAAAATGACGCCCAATGGCGCCTGCTGCGCCTCGGTACGCCCAAGCACGTCAGACTGAACCAAATTTTTTGCTGATGGATCATGCCCAGAAAGAGCAAAAGCCACCCTTAAAGCACAAATTTGTTTTGCCGAAGGAGCGCAGAGAGAACCCCCCCAGGCCGCTCCAGCAGCCCCAGCTACCTCAGCCAACCCAACCACCCCCGCCATCCCAATAATCCCAGCTATGCCGATCCAAGCTCAGATCCCGGCAACACCTCAAGCCACCATCCAAGTCCCAGCTACGCAGCAACCAGCAGCTGGATCAGCAGACAACGACCTCGACATGGTCCATGCCTAATCACGCCCAACGATCCCTCGCCCTGGCGCAACAGCTGAACTGCGCTAAGAATGAGCTCACAACAAAGTCAGCATTGGAGGAAGCGGAAACAGACTCATCAGTATTCTTTCTTTTACTTCAGGAACCATGGAACAACAAAACCGGGCAACCTCCTGTTACGAACCACATCGCGACACGAACGAACTACACCGCTACACGAAGGCATGAGTCATCGGAGGATCTGGAAGGTTCTGTTGGATTAGTAATCGCGGGGTTCTTTCCTACTATATATTCGTCGTCATGTCTCCTATTGTCTTTCCTTCCTTTCCTTACGCAACATCTTGTCTATTACTTTGATTTACTTTGGGGATTTACTTCGCTTCAATACACTTCTTTACTTCTACAAAGTCCACGTACGCCTATTGTTCATCATGCCATGCATCCGCTGTCGCCTGCCTCGCCGTGACCCTCGTAGTCGCCATTTCCCTCGCTGCCTCACCTCGCTAACATGCCGACCGTTATCTCCGCCTCGTGACGACCACTATCTCTGTCCTCGCAGACCATCGCCGCTGTCCTCTCCTCGCTTCGCAGACTCCGCCCTGCCTTTCAAGATACCGCTGTCAACTCCCTTGTCCTCGCGCAAGGCCTACACCTTCCTTCGGGAACCCTAACCATGTCCCTCGACCCCACAGCCTCTACCTCGCCCATGGTTCTTTACACTATGTTGCGTCGTCTATGGTCGACTGACATCCACCAACCCACCCTCTCTACGGAGACCACCGCCGGCCTTCTGATGTCCTCGTACATCGCACTCTTCCTTGTGGCCTGGATACTAGCCTACCTCCTCGGTAGACTTGGTGCCTGGGCCATGAAGGAACCACTCGCAGACACACCCCCATCACCGACACCACCCCGCCGTATCCGCCGACTCCACCGCCGCCTCCTACAATGCGCCACCCCCTGGGGAAGACCGACAGGAAACGACCCAGGCTGGTGTTTCTTAACACTAGCTCCCGCTTCCTGCCGGCCCTACCTCACGGGCTTAGGACCTTACCCTTCTCCGGTTAAAGTCTTGAACACCCTGCACCAACTAGGAGCCCCACTACTCCCCGTCCTCGTCACCACTCACCGAGGCACGGCCCATGTCGAAAACACCCCCGCGCCCCATACCACCACCCGCCTACTACGGTCTCGCAGGGTGGGCGCCCGGCTAAAGATCGGACAGCTTCACCATCCCGGCGATTGCGAACCGTTCGAAATCCCCACGAAGCTGTCCATCAAGAGAGAAGCCGTCAACGCCCTGGTCGATACCGGAGCCACAGGATACGGATTCATCGACGCGTCGTTTGCCCACTCCCGCGGCTACCCCACCGAGCTCCTTCCCCACCCAAGACACCTGCAGGTAATTGATGGCCGACCCATAGCGTCAGGAGCCATCACGCACTCCTGCAAGCTGCGCCTCGAGATTGATGGCCACGTGGAAGGGATCTCCTTGTACGTTACCCAACTAGGTGACGCCAAGGTAGTACTAGGCCTCCCCTGGCTCCAACACCACGCCGCCCACGTTCAGTTCGCCGAAGGGTCCATTACCTTCCACGCCAACCGATGTAGACAACACACGGCAGCCTCCTGGACAAAGACCTTGGCCCCCTCTTCGCTGACCGCCGCTGCCGCCTCACTACCACCGCCGCCGATTCCCCCGCGTCCCGCAGCCACCCTGCAACCGCCGCCGATACCACCCAGACCCGCCGCCCCTCGCCGCACCCTCACACTGTCCGCCGCACGCTTCCGTAGAGAGGCCCAACAAACCGAGAACCAGCTATTCCTCCTGGCTGCTCGCCCCACCAACGCCACGCCGACACCCGCAGACCCCACTGATGAACTGGTACCCCTCATCTACCACCAGTACCTCCACCTATTTCGGGAAGCAGACGCCCAAGCACTCCCAGAACACCGATACATCGACCACGGAATCCCCCTGCTGGAACGCAAACAACCGCCCTTTGGCCCCTTGTACGGCATGTCGTCGGAAGAACTTAAGACCCTCCGAGAATACCTCGACGACCAACTAACTCGAGGGTACATCCGCTCATCCTCCTCCCCTGCCGGCGCACCAGTCCTGTTCATCAAGAAGAAGGACGGAAGCTTGAGACTATGCGTGGATTACCGCGCGCTCAACGCCCTCACGGTCAAAAACCACTACCCGCTGCCGTTGATCAATGACACCCTGGACCGCCTCAAGGACGCCAAGGTCTACACGAAGCTAGACCTCCGCAACGGGTATAACCAGATCCGGATCAAAGAAGGAGAAGAATGGAAGACCGCCCGACCCGCACGACTGTTCGAATACCTCGCCATGCCGCTCGCCTCACCAACGCCCCGCCACGCCCAGGCTTTCATGAACGACACTCTCCGACTCACCTCGACGACTTCTGTACCTCGATGACATCCTCATCTACTCGACAACGATGGAGGAGCACCACCGACACGTCAACACCATCCTGGACAAACTACAAGCCGCCGGCCTCCACTGCAAACCGGAGAAGTGCGAGTTCCACGTCCAAAGTACCGAGTACCTAGGGTACATCATATCCGGCGAAGGAATCACCATGGCCAAAGATAAGACCCGGGCCATACAGGAATGGAAATCACCAGCCTCGGTACACGACGTTCAGGTCTTCCTGGGATTCGCCAACTTTTACCGACGGTTTATCCGATTACACCGTAGTGGCCCCATGACTAACTCCGCTAAAGAAGGACTCCCAGTTCGCATGGACCCCGGCCGCAGACCAAGCCTTCAACACGCTAAAGGAAGCCTTCTCCACGGCCCCGATCCTGAAGCACTATGACCCCGAACAGGCCTGCATCCTGGAAACGGACGCTTCCGATTTTGTCGCAGCAGCGGTGCTCTCCCAGAAGGACAAGGAAAGAATCCTACACCCGGTAGCCTTCTACTCCCACAAGATGACGCCGGCTGAATGCAACTACGACATCTACGACAAGGAATTGCTGGCGATCGTACGAGCTTTCGAGGAATGGAGAAGGTATTTGGAGACCAACAACGGGGAAACCACGGTGCATCATGCGACCACAAAACCTGGAAAGACTTCATGTCCACCAAGATATTGAACCGCCGCCAAGCTCGCTGGTCCCTCACGCTGTCATCGTTCAACTTCGTGGTCACCTACCGCCCTGGCGCCAAGAACGGCAAACCCGATGCCCTAACACGTCGATCTGGAGATCTCCCAAGAGAAGGGGATGAAAGGTTAACTCAGCAGCACCAGGTAATCCTTAAACCGAAGAACCTCCGCCTATCCGCCACCCTACAGGCCCCCGAAGCCGCCAAAGTATCGCCCTCGAGACAGGACCAACTAAAGACCGCCCTCGCCAAAGACCCCCTCTCCAGGCAGCTAATAAAGGATGTAGTGGCAAGGAAAAAGCACTCGCGCCTCCTACCCATCGGAGAATGCACCACGGAAGCGCCACTGTACTACTGCGACTACTGTACGCACTGACGACGCCGCCATTAAGCTGGAAATCCTCCGCTCCCACCACGACG
Source organism: Morchella sp. 2016-41 (assembly GCA_024713855.1). Taxonomy (NCBI): domain Eukaryota; kingdom Fungi; phylum Ascomycota; class Pezizomycetes; order Pezizales; family Morchellaceae; genus Morchella; species Morchella sp. 2016-41. The sequence continues at coordinate 1,597,163 of JAMGZD010000002.1, read as the reverse complement.
CCGGCGGACACCGACGCAGACGACGCTGAATTACTCGTCGGAACTACTACTGGCCGCAAATGCGTAAAGACGCCGTTCGACATGACCATTGACACCTGCTCCCGGATTGCCGTCCGACACGCCCCGTACGGGTTACTTAAACCACTAGTTCCCCCGGTCAAACCCTGGTCCTCCTTGTCAATGGACCACGTCACCGGCCTCCCCGAGTCCAACGGATCGAATGCCATCCTAGTAGTCGTCGACCGACTCACTAAAATGGCCCACTACATCCCTACTGCATAACGCGGATGCTCCCGAACTCGCCGCCTGTTCCTGCAACACGCCTGGAAGGCACACGGACTCCCAAAGACATAGTATCCGATCGAGGCACGACCTTTACCTCGCTGTTCTGGAAAGCCCTATGCAACCAACTGACATCATACCACTGCTCAGCACGGCTTTCCACCCCAGACCGACGGACAAACCGAGAGGCCAACGCCATCATGGAACAATACTTGCGGATACGCCAACTACCAACAGGACAACTGGGCCGAAGCTTTCCCTGGCGGAATTCGCTCATAACAACGCCAGTACGGAGCCATTGGGAGTGAGTCCCTTCTTCGCGAACTACGGTATAATCTCAGCTGACATACCCCCGCCGATTTAACGACACGTAAGCACCCAAGGAGGTGGTGGAATTCGCCAACTCGATCTCCACCCTACAGGCCGCGCTACGATCCGAGATCCCAGACGCCTGCCGCCGAGATAGTGCTAACACCGCCGACTTCGAGCCGCGACTAGAAGTAGGGGATTTGGTGGCTGTCCCGCAAACACATCCGAACTACGAGGCCCTCCGACAACCACCACAAACGCCTAGGGAAGTTCAAGATCCTCGAGATCGGGTCCCACGCTTACCGCCTGGAGTTACCGCCGATGAAGTCGATCCGTATTCCATGATCGCTTGAACCCGCCCAGACGCACTTCTGCCAGGCCACGCCCAACCACCACCACCACCGGTCATCGCCGGGAGAAGAGGAATTTGAGGTACAGGAGGTGTTGACTCATGGATACGCCATCGACAACTACAATACCTGGTTAAATGGACGGACAGGCTTAACAACCCACCTTAACCGCCCGAACCTCGATGCAGAGGGATCGCTGTAACGCTTCCACGCCGCTTATACCTCACCAAACCCACCGCGTCCCTAAAAAGACCTCCCGCAGAAAGTATAAGTTTCTTACGGTTTCTTTAACAAATGAAACCGCCTACCCGCTTGCACCCCCTACGCCCCGCTTAACCTTTTTCTTTCCTTCATCACCTCTCACTCGCCACAGGAGCCGCCTTCTTCGAGGAGGAGCTAAGCTGTTACGAACCACATCGCGACACGAACGAACCACACCGCTACACGAAGGCATGAGTCATCGGAGGATCTGGAAGGTTCTGTTGGATTAGTAATCGCGGGGTTCTTTCCTACTATATATTCGTCGTCATGTCTCCTATTGTCTTTCCTTTCTTTCCTTACGCAACATCTTGTCTATTACTTTGGGTATTTACTTTGGGGGATTTACTTCGCTTCAATACACTTCTTTACTTCTACAAAGTCCACGTTACGTCTATTGTTCATCATGCCACAGGCATCCGCTGTCGCTTTCCTCGCCGCGACTCGTAGTCGCCATTTCCCCTCGCTGCCCTCACCTGCTAACATGCCGACCGTTATCTCCGCCTCAGACGGACCACTATCTCTGTCCTCGTGCAGACCATCGTCGCTGTCCTCTCCTCTGCCTTCGTGCAGACCTCCGTCCCTGCCTTCGGGCATACCGCTGTCAACTCCCTTGTCCTCGCGCAAGGCCTACACCTTCCTTCGGGAACCCTAACCATGTCCCTCGACCCCACAGCCTCTACCTCGCCCATGGTTCTTTACACCTCCGGAATCACCACTCTTTAACACCTTCACACCAGCCCACAAAGACCCAAAATGCGCAACCTACATCCGCAAACACTGCAACCTAAAACCCAAATACCACTTCACACATGACAATTTCATCCTTTCAGTCACCGTAGAAATCCAATACGAAAGGACACAAATCCTCAACATATATTCACCAGGCCGGAGCCGACCATTCGCGGACATTGCCAGAACAATCACAACCATCAAGAACTGCCTAGTCATGGGAGACTTCAACTGCCACCACACATTATGGTACGGAACACTCGCCCATGAATATAAAAACACAATAAGAGCAGACCGAACAAATGCGACAAGAGTCAAACGCTGGCTAGACAGACAAAAACTCCACCTCATAAACGAACCCGGAGAACACACCCATTTCCCCCGAAACGGGAACCAACCTACAATCATTGATCTAGCCTTCATTAAAGGACCAACCTTCGACCAGAACATACGATGGAGCATAAATATGGACGGAGCAGGCCCCGAGCATGGTAAGATCTCCGTCCAAATGTACATCGCTAAACCCCCACATATCCCCCACCGACTCTGGCATAAGACGGACTGGGAAACCCTAGAAACACAAATGGCAAATTTCAACCTCCCAGACGAAGCATGGGAGGACCAAAACCACACCAAACAATCAGTGGACTTCTTCCTGGAACACCTACAAAGCCTCATCGACCAAGTCACCCCAATGAGCAAACCCCACCCAAGATCCAAGAGGTGGTGGACCACCGAACTAGCACAACACAAATCCACCCTCAACAGGGCCAGGAGAAGAGCCAAGAGAACAAACTCTCCAAGAAGACAAGGAAACCCTGCGGAAGGAATATAGAAATTGGACAGCGGCCGTAAGGGACATCAAGAGCACGCAAAGAGAAAAAGCCTTGAACGAGGCCAAAGGCAGCGAAATATGGAAGCTCCTCAACTCCGGGAAAAGGAAGGATCCCATCATCCCAGATATACAAGGTGAAAAAACGTTTGCGGGGAAGTGTCAAGCTCTTAGAGCTGAACTCTTCCCCACAAATTGGACGTCTCCCGACTCCTCCCTACCCAACATCAGATCCCCCTCCTTTGACCTTAGTGACACTTTTACCACAGTTACCCCCGAAGAACTCTTAAAAGCCACAAACTCATGCCCCCCCAATTCGGCAACAGGCCCGGACGGAATCCCATACACCTTCGTAAAAGCGGTGGTGAAAGCCAACACCCAACTAATACAAGACATGTTTACCGCCATGCTCCGGCACGCAGTCCACCCAGACCAATGTAAGATAGCAAAATGCATCCCCATTCCCAAACCCGGTAAAGAAAATTACTCCCTGGCTAAATCCTACCGACCTATATCCCTACTGCAATGCTTCAGCAAGCTTCTCGAAAAAATAGTGGCAGAAAGGCTCTGCACCGCTGGAGATATCCTTGAAACACTGACAAAGGACCAGTTCAGAGGTAGACCAACCATCTCGGCAATTGACGCACTCCTCAGAACCCTCACCTCCATGCAACAAAACCTCCTCCAGAAAAAAAGGACAGGATTCTCGCCTGACCGGCCTGCCATCCTCACAAATGATATACAAGGCGCCTTCAACTGCGTTAACCACACAACGCTCACCCACATCATGACCCAACAAAAATTCCCCCAATACCTGATAAACTGGTGTAGAGAATTTAATACCGGGTGAAAACTCCAGTTCTCCTTCAACCACGAATTAGAGAAGCCGCAACCGTTCGACTCCGGACTGCCGCAAGGATCCCCCCTGTCACCAGTCCTTTTCATGATATATGCCGGAGTCATAGTGGATGTTTCAAACTCCAAAAAAGAACTCAACACCACATACATCGACGATGATGCCCTAGTACAAGTATCCAAGAACCCAACTTTAATAACCCGAAGACTCGACGAAAGAATGGCTAAGCGAATACTTAAAGCCACCCCACGAAACATCCAATACGAACCCAAAAAATCGGACCTCATCTTCTTCCGACCAACCAACTCCTCCCAAACCCAACAACCCCGGACCCACACCACCCTCGCAGGAAAAGAGATCCACCCTAAGCAAAGACTGAAATACGTCGGAGTATGGATAGACCCAACGCTTTCTTTCAGACCCCACATAGAAAACACCATCGCCAAGGGACTCCAAATCCTGCAGCGAATCCGAAACCTCTCTTTCCAACCTGGTGCAACGGTTAGAACCATCCACCACCTCATCACTCAAGCCTTCCTCCCAACAATACTATGGGGCTCAGAAGCCTGGTGGACAGGCGCGGACCACATCATCCGCTCCCTCACCCCCCTCTATAATGAAGCGGCCAGAATAGTCACCGGCCTCCCCCGATGGACCAAACAGGAACGTCTATTGAAAGAAGCTGGCCTACCCCCTCTTGAACTCCTCCTCACTTACCGATCACGAAAATACGGCACCAGAATCCTTTGCCTACAATACAGCCATCCCATCCACGAACCACTCTTATCCCTACTACCACCAACAGAAACCGACATAAAAGGCACAGGACTACACCGCATCGCATCACTCCTCCTCCCATTCCAAAAAATTGGGGACACACGAGCCCGCTGGAATCAAACGACACTACTCCGAGAACGGATGCTCAACGAATGGAACTCACACACCACCATTAACTACCACCACCCCGGTACACTCACCCCCTGCCCAGAACTTCGCAAACTCGCAATAGCAAAGGCGAAACACATCTCTCGGATACGATGCCAAACAACAAAAATAGACAAACACGCAGCATACGTCGACCAATGTAACGGCGTACGGGCAGACTCCAGTCTGTCCTTGTTCCTGTTTCCTTGGCTCCGTTTCCTGTTCCCTTGGTCCCGTTTCCTGTTCTGTTTCTCGTCCTGTTTCCTGTTTCCCTGTTTCCTTGCCTCCTTGCTGTCGGGTCCTATCCCCGGCTGCAAGTCCTGTACCTTTCTGCCGAGTCACATCCCTGGCAGAAAGCCCTGTTCTGTCATTCTGTCTTTCTCTGTCTCCTAGGTCAAGACCCATCCTGTACCCCTATCCTCGCTTAGCCCCTAGTTCCCCGCTCCTGAGGCCTAGAACTCCCGATCCCCTGTAGGCTCTTCCTGCTCTGGCTTTACCCCTGTCAACCCTTATCGTCGCGGGACCATTCAACCCGGACGTATCGGAAGATGGCTTTGGTACCTGGAAGCACATCCTATGGCTCGTGAAGGTTTCCTATGTCTTGGCTATGCCTCGATACTCTAGTATGATCCCGATCCCCGTTGCACTTCGTGAGGTCATGTCCAGCCTCAGCTTCTCACATGTCGCTGGGGTATTCACCGATCGATTCCAGTCTGTGCTCCCGTCCCCTGTCTCTGTCGCCTCACTCCGCCTCGCTCTGTCCCGTCCCGTTTCCTCGTCTCCTTGAACTCCTGTACTTTCCTAGCCTGTCCTTGTTTCTGTCTCGGTTCTATTTCTCGTCGGAGTATGCTCCGCTATCCTTGTCCTTTCGTGTTCCCTTCGCTCCTGTTTTCCTCTTCTGTCTTTCCGTGCGTTCCTGTCTCCGTTCTTCGCCTGTTCTTTCCTCGTTCCTGTTTCTCGTTCTCGTTCTCGCTTCTGCTTTCCCTGTCTCCGTCTTCTCGTTCCGTCTTTCCGTTCCCTGTTGCGTCGTCTGGATTAATCAGCGGCGTTATGATTCTTGTATATAGGGAAGCCCTCCCGTTTCTCTTCGAGCGGCTTTCCTTTTAGTTCTCTAGTCGTTTCTCCTTGTAATTCTCGTACGCTTCAATTCAGTCTTTTCTCCAGAACTTAGGAAGCGTTTCCCTCGTAGACCTTGCCCCTTCTCCTGGGCTTTCGCCCAGGGGAAGGCCTTCAGAATCTATGGTTGTCCTCGACCTCCTCACCTCATCCTGTCCCTGCCTTCGCGTCCAGGCTCCGCTCTCCCTAGAGCCTGACCCCGTCCTAGTCCCTCTCTTGCCTCCGCGTCCCGACTCCGCCCTTCTCTAGAGCCCGCCCCGTCCTGCCCTGTCCTCGTCCTGCTATCGCTACGCCTCTAGCAGGACTCCTAGTTTCACCCAGTCCCCCGTGTATGACCATCGCGCCTCGTCTGGTCTTCACGCGCCCCGTCTCCCGCCTCCGTTCCGCCCTGCTATCGCTCCCTATCTAGCAGTCCCTGATCCAGTCCTCAGCCAACTCTTCACGTATAGCTATCGCTCCCTGTCTGGCTTTAGAGTCCCTTGTCCTGCTCTCCCGTCTTCCGCCATCTAGGAGGTAGTCCTAGAACCCAGCTCCCGTCTCCCGTCTCCCGTGTCCCGTCCCATCCCCTGCTCCCACCACCCGTTTCCCATCCCGAGTCCATCTCCTGCCGAACCCAGCCTGCCAAGATCCCTAGATGTTACCCAATCTACGAGGGCCCCTTCGTGTCGAAGTCTCTTCCACGAAGCGACGCCGTTCGCCCGTAACAACCAAGAACCATGCCAGTGCGGCATGACTAATTCATCGAAACACACCCTCCTCGAATGCCCACGGTGGGCAAAACATCGAACGAAACTTTTGGACAAAATTCCAGGTCCAGCGACGTGGGAAAACTGGATGTTTACGAACTTGAAGGTGGATCTCATATTGGAATTTGCAAAACACACAAGGCTACTGGAATGGTACAACGACACTGACGGTCGGGAGGAGGAAGACTGATTCTTCTCGTTTTTCCTATCTCTTTCATACTCTTTCGGGCTTCGCGTACGCGTTCATGATTACTGTTTACTGTCTCTCGGTTCGGTTTGGTCAGATTTCCCTATGTTTTTCCTTTGTTTTCTGTCGCGTTTGTTGTTTTTCTTTTCGGCGGGTTCGGGTAGGCGTGCAATAAGTCTTGTACTTCGAAGCAATATAAATTCTCTCTCTCTCTCTCTTGCATGTTCCCCTGCGAACGTGTTTTCCCCCCTGGGCCTGACCGCCCTTGGGCGACCTCCTCGCCGATAGCTGGATACATGAGTCTCTAGAGAGCCTTTGCCGCGCTGGATTCCCCAGTCATGACACAAGTCTCCCCTCCCTCTCCCCCCATTCACCGAGTTGATACCCTCACGGGATGCGTCTATTACTCACCAACTCTCACCAAATCGACGGCCACCGGTAGACGGTCGTTCCCCCCCTCAAGGCCGCTCATCACACGAGCACCACACACGTCGGGTCCGCACACTGTCAGTAACTCTCAGGTTAGCGAAAGCCCTCTGCCAAAGCGCTCGACAGCCCGGAAAGTTTTTGCTTCCCTACGGTCGCGAAAAAAACATTTCTCAAATTTTTTACCCGAGGTCACTCACGTGACCTTACCCCTCTTTTTTCTGGCCCCAGCTAGGCCACCCATTCTTAACCGAGACGGCTCCGATCCCCTCACCCCATCAAACTGGTCCCCCGAGGCCACCCCCTCAACTACCACGGTCGGCACTTTCGATTGCAACCACCCAAAACATAACTGAGCTGGCGTCCCCAGCTCACCACTTTCAACTGAGGCGGCCCGATCCCCTCACCCACACATACTGGTCCCTCAAGACCACCCCTCAACCACCACGGTCGGCACTTTCGATTGCGACCTAAAACTTTACCGAGCTGGCGTCTCCAGCTCACCACTTTCAACTGAGGCGGCCCGATCCCCTTACCCACACTATACTGGTCCCTCAAAGACCACCCCTCAACCACCACGGTCGGGACTTTCGATTGCGACCACCCATTCCTACCGAGTTGGTATCCCCAACTCACCTTTATTCTTGCACGGCCCCTCCAGAGGCCTCCATACCCATACTGGTCTCCGAGACCACCCCTCAATACACCCTGGCTGGCACTTTTGACTGCAGCCCACCACTCCTAACCGCATCGCTGCCTGACAAGCAGACACCCGAGGCACCATCATCGACAAAACACCATCGCTTTCACACCTCGGCCCTTCGTCGACTCCTCATCCAATGATCCAATGATCACGGTACCCCAGCCCCAGGTTAACCTCGCAATGACCTAGCACTTTCACCGGTGACCTGAGAGCTTGTGTTCTGGAACCCGCTAAGAGGACCCCATCGTTCAATGGAGTGGAGCGCGGACTGTAGGATGTCCTTGGAGAAGTGTTCGGTTTTATTTCTTACTACAGGGAGGTTTCTTTGTTGTCGCTTAGATTCTGCTTACCTGTACCTCGCGTTATTCACCCCCTCTTTGCGGGCCCAATATTGTGTCGCGGCCATTGAGTCGTTTGCGTTTTATCTTTTCTTTTGTCTTTTCCTTTGTCGGGTTAGTCGGCGGAGGTTGTGGTTCGGGTAGTATAGTTGCGCGATAAGCCTTAGGCTTCCATGCGAATAAACATCCCTCTCTCTCTCTCTCTCTTGCATGTTCTCCCGCGAACGTGTTTTCCTCCTGGGCCAGACCGCCCTTGAGAGCCCTCCTCGAAGATAAGCTGGATATCCAGAGTTCTAGCATCGCCTACGGGTCGCTAGTTCCCCATGCTATGACACGAGTCTCCCTCTCCCCGCCCCCCATTCACTGAGTTGATACCCTCACGGAATGCGTCTATCACTCACCAACTCTCGCCAAATCGACGGCCACCGGTAGACGGTCGTTTCCCCCCTCTAGGCCGCTCATCGCACGAGCACCACACACGTCGGGTCCGCACACTGTCAGTAACTCTCAGGTTAGCGAGCCCTCCGCCAAAGCGCTCGACAGCCCGGAAAGTTTTCGCTTCCCTACGGTCGCGAGAAACATTTCTCAAATTTTTTACCCGAGGTCACTCACGTGACCTTACCCTTCTTTTTTCTGGCCCTAGCTAGGCCACCCACCCATTCAACCGAGGCGGCCCGATCCCCTCACCCCATCAAACTGGTCCCCCTCAACCAACCCTCAACCACCACGGTCGGCACTTTCGATTGCGACCACCCAAAACTTAACCGAGCTGGCGTCCCCAGCTCAACTTTATTCTTGCACGGCCCCCCCAGAGGCCTCCATTCCTATACTGGTCCCCCCGGGACCACCCCTCAACACACCACAGCTGGCACTTTCGATTGCAGCCCTTCTATTATACAACCGCCTCGCTGCCTGACAAGCAGACGCCCGAGGCACCACCACCGACAAAACAACCATCGCTTTCACGCCTCGGCCCTTCGTCGACTCCCAATCCAATGATCCAACGATCACGGTACCCCAGCCCCAGGTTAACCTCGCAATGACCTAGCACTTTCCCCGGTGACCTGAGAGCTTGTGTTCTGGAACCCGCGAAGAGGACCCCATCGTTCAACGGAGTGGAGTGCGGACTTAGATGTCCTTGGAGAAGTGTTTTGTTTTCATTCTTACTATGGGGAGGTTTCTTTGTATGTCGCTTAGATTCTGCTTACCTGCACCTCGCGTTATTCACCCCCTCTTCGTGGGCCCCATATTGTGTCGCGGCCATATGAGTCGTTTGCGTTTACCTTTTCCTTTGTCATTTCCTTTTGTCTCTCACTTGGGTTAGTCGGTGGAGGTTGTAGTTAGGGTAGTCCGGTGCGCGATAAGCCTTATGGCTTCTATGCGGGTAAAATCTCTCTCTCTCTCTTGCATGTTCCCGGACGCTCGGTAAACCTCGCTTCAAAAAAGTTTTTACTATCTGATACTCTATTCACATTATCGTTTATTTTATCGCTTCGGCCTCACCTGGTATACCATACTAGGCGAAGCTATCTCGCTTCCCCCACGTACGGTCGCATCAGCAAAAAATTTGGTTCGGTCTGACGTGCTTAGGCGTACCCAGGCGCACCAGGCGCACCAGGCGCATGAGAGGTTTTCTTACCTGCATCCATACGCCCCGGCGTAAAACGATATCGTCGCGACGGGAAAGGGAGAGAATCTCTCCCGTTCCCGTCGCGGGGTCGTCGTTTGCTCAAAAGATGAGTTCGTCTTTTGACCGAAATACGTCGTCTTTTGACCCCAAAACGAACACCGGGTCCACACCTGGGTAGCTTTGCCCGGTTAACGGGTGGCAGAATGAGGTCACTCGGCAATCGGTACATAGACTAGGACACCAGTTCCGCGCAAATGTCACGTTTATTGATCCACATGTCTACGTACTTCTATGTACATATTTGCTAGCGACCCACCTGCCTCCGACGGCGCCCCACTTACCTCCGCTTACTCCTGCCCCCCGCCGACCTCCTGCCCGTTGAGCTGTGCGCTGAGCTCGCCGCTGACCTGCCTGCCTGCCTGCGCTCCAGCCCGCTGAGCTGGCTGCCCGCTGAGCTGCCTGCCCGCTGAGCTGCCTGCCCGCTGAGCAGCCTGCCCGCTGAGCTCGCCACTGAGCTGACTGCCCTCCTGCCCGCTGACCTCCCCCCTACCTGCCTTCCTGCCCGCTGACCTGTCTGTCTGGTAAGGGTCCATTTGGTGCAGTATTTGGTGACAGGTAGGTGTCTATTCGCTGCCTAGAGGTGTCCATTTGGTGCAGTATTTTCATGGATCGATTGGTACGTCGCGGAGGATAAGGGAGTTGGATTAGTAATGGTTGTTCCTTTCTGTTCTGTCGTGTTCGGGTGAAAACTCTGTTGGTTGCGCGATCGTTGGGATTAGTCATCGATGGATTTCCTTTGGTATATTAGGAGGCTTCTCCCTCGCTTCGTTCCTGTTCTTTTTCTTCTTTCCTTAAGCAACGTCTCCTACTGTTATCATACTTGTTACGCATATCGGGCCTACCCTGGAATATCATACCAGGCTAAGCCATTACTATATCACGCTGGTTATAAATATATACGCTGTTACTTCTCTTCTAACGAAGACCGCTGAACCTCGCTTACGTTGATACCCCTCTTCTAACGAAGACCATTGCACCTCGCTTGACTCACTCGACAACTACTACTGTCGCACCTCGTACCCTGCGGAACGTTCGCACAACACCGCCCCTTGAGAAGTATTGGTGACCGGTGGGTGTCGATTCGCTGCCTGGGGGTGTCCAAATCGTGTAGTATTTGGTGACTGGTAGGTGTCGATTCGCTGCCTGGGGGTGTCCAAATCGTGCAGTATTCGGTGACTGGTAGGTGTCGATTCGCTGCCTGGGGGTGTCCATTTGGTGCAGTATTCTGTGACTGGTAGGTGCAGAATTCGGTGCCTAGGAGGTGTCCAAATCGTGCAGTATTCGCTGCCTGGTAGGTGTCCATTTGGTGCAGAATTTGGTGACAGGTAGGTGTCGATTCGCTGCCTGGGGGTGTCCATTTGGTGCAGTATTTGGTGACTGGTAGGTGTCCAAATCGTGCAGTATTCGGTGACAGGTAGGTGTCGATTCGGTGCCTGGGGGGTGTCCAATTCGTGCAGTATTCGGTGCCAAGGAGGTGTCCAAATCATGCAGTATTCGCTGCCTAGGAGGTGTCTATTTGGTGCAGTATTCTGTGACTGGTAGGTGCAGGATTCGGTGCCTAGGAGGTGTCTAAATCGTGCAGTATTCGCTGCCTAGGAAGTGTCCAAATCGTGCAGTATTCGGTGCCTAGGAGATGTCCAAATCGTGCAGTATTTGGTGCCTAGGAGGTGTCCAAATCGTCTAGTATTCGCTGCCTAGGAGGTGTCCAAATCGTGCAGTATTCGGTGCCTAAGAGGTGTCCAAATCGCGCAGCATTTGGTGACAGGTAGGTGTCGAAATCGTCCAGTATTTGGAGCCTGATAGGTGTCAGTAAAGGTGTCAAAATGCAGAGGAAGGTAAATACGTATCCAGGCGCTGATACAGGTAGGAGGTAAGCGTCAATACAGGTAGGTGAGGTAGGTGTCGATACAGGTAGGAGATGAGGTAGGAGGTGAGGTAGGAGGTGAGGTAGGAGGTAAGGTAGGAGGTGAGGTAGGAGGTGAGGTAGGAGGTGAGGTAGGAGGTGAGGTAGGAGGTGAGGTAGGAGGTGAGGTAGGAGGTGAGGTAGGAGGTGAGGTAGGAGGCGAGGTAGGTAGGCATGGAGGTGGAGGTGGAGGTGGAGGTGGAGGTGTGGGTGGATCCTCACGGTGTGGAGAAAGCGTCAAATCTGACGTCATTAGCTAGCGGTATTAGCATTAGCGCCAGTACATAGGCAGAATATCACATCCACGCGACGTCAAAAGGCGTTAAAAGACGAGATGTCATATTTGAGATGTATACTAGGCGTCAAAAGACGGCGTCGCATTTGAGACGCATACTAGGCGCCAAAGACGACATGTCACATTTCGCATCTACGGGACGCGCGGGACGACCAAAATGCGAGTTTTTGGTAGCAAAAGACGAGGTTTTGGTCGCAAAAGACGAATCGGTACGTCTGGACGTACGGTTCGTCTTGGCGGTTCGTTTTTTTTGCTGATGCGCGTTCGTTGTTCTAAGCGAAAAGAGAAACTTCACACCACACTACAAATGACCTCAGGCAACCCCTACTCCGGCCCCCCCAACGGCAGGAAAAGACACCAAACGAGCGAGAATCCCTCTCGGATATCCTCCCATGCATCTCTCTCGAGCTTTTTCGCAAATGAGCCGCCCCTGGACACCCCAGCACCACCCCGCTTCGACTCCACCCCGTCAACCCAAAGCCAACTTGAGGCCTTGCAGGTCCCCCTAGCTACCTACGCCACTGACAACGACTACACGAGATACTACGTCCCGAGGCTCGACTACATAGAGCCCAGTATCGTCCCGGAAGAAACTCATGACAAAATGGACCTGAATTACATCTCATGGGCCATAAGACACGCTCTTATAACCAGCATCACCCCACTGCAAGCCGCCCAGGAGAAGATGCTTAAGACCCAAGAAACCCTCCTCAAAGAACACCGAGATCTCGCAATGCTGGTCAACAACTGCGCACGGCAGGTAAACACACTCGTACACTCCGACCTCGTCATCAAACAAACCCTCAGTGATATCCATAAGAACATCGCCCAGTCCCTCCACCCCCTCCTCACTAAGGCCGAAGAGGCACAAAACAAACTAGCCGAACAAGTAAAGGAAGTACAAGGACAGACCCTCCTCATCCTTAACAAACCCACACCCACACCCCCTCCCCCTGCAGTCCCAATTGCCCGCGCCCGCGCATCCACCCCCGGCCCAGCCCGCGCCCGCCCACAACAACCACAACCACAGCAACAACCACAACAGCAACAACCGCAACCACAACAGCAACAACCACAACAACAACAACAACAACAACAACTACGGTCTTTCGCCAACGTGGCACGGGCTAATAACCCGAACCAAGAAACCTTCCAGCTCGTCCAAAGAAGGAAAACCCCAAAAAAAGACCCAATTTTCAAACCCGACTTCTCGAGGGCTAACTGAGAAGTCATAACCGAATGCAACGCCCAAACCCCATTCCACCAAACGCCTTCCGAAATCTGGGCAAAAATCAACGCCGGTATTCCTGACGCCAAATGCCACTTCATAACGGCAAGGAAAACCCTCAGCAACAACATCGTCCTCGAAACGAAGTTGGACACCTCGGCAGAATCAGCACTTGCCTACAAACACGAAATCAAAGACACCCTCACAGTGATGGGGATCTACGTCATCGACATCAGGGCCAACTCAAAATGGTCAAAATTCCTGGTACACGGCATCCCGACTACAATCGGAGATGGACTTGACGCGGGCCAGCTGGTCGCGTCCGAAATCAGAAACAACTATGGGGAGAAATTCGTTCTCGCCCAAGTTCCAAGATGGATCTCGGCCCCGGAAAAGAGAATTGGCAAGGAGCACTCCTCCATGCTCATTGCCCTCCCGGGATCGTTCACAATCACGACCCTAGGCCTCCAATCCCTCCATCTCTTTGACCAACGATGCAACCTCGAGACCTACTTCAACGTTAGGGAAGACACCCAATGCCGTAACTGCCTCGAATACGGGCACAGACAGGAACAATGCTCCCTCGAGACCGGCCGCTGTGGCCACTGTGCCGAAGACCACACCACCGACACCCACCCTTGCAAGTCTTGTTCGGGAGGAATCAGATGCACCCACTCGCCCATCAGATGTTACAACTGTAAGGGCTTCCACAAAGCACTTGACCGAGCGTGCCCAGAGCGCGCAAAGGCTACCCTCAAAGCATCCCTTCGTTTCAACGAATCTAGACCCATCCTTGCAGCCCCGGCTATGGTCGACGTGGCCCCAGCCCCAGTGGCCCCGGCCCCCCCGGCCACTATCCAAGTCCCCCCAACAACTTTACTTTTTTTTTTTTTTTTTTTTTGTTTAACTCATTAATTACATGCAGACCGTAGTCTATGGTAATATCGCACTGCCCCGGAATGCCCAATCTCTTCTACCACCTCTCACAGTACCCGTACCGAAAACACTCATAACCGTACGTAACGAAACATGACGAGCAAACGAACGAAAACAAATGAAACTGACCCTGATCACGCTTCCCCTTCTTCTTCCCTGTCCCTGAGTCCTCCCCACCCCCGCGCCACCTCTCTTTCGTCTTCGTCTTTCTCCTCGTCTCTCATCCCGTTTCCGTGCCTCCATTTCGCGAATTCTTTCCAAATCTCAAGCGCTCCCTTGATGCCTGTCTTTGTCCATAGGAGGGCTTTGACTGTCTTATGGTCTTCGTCCTTAGTCCTGGCCGTTTCTGTGGCTTCGCAGGCTGTCAGGATGTGGGTGATGCTCTGTTCGCCGCCACCACACTCGCATTCCGCCGTGTCTTTCTTCTTGAAGCGATGGAGGTATTGGTTTATGGCTACGTGCCCTGTTCTCAGCCTGCTGATTACGGCTCTGTCCCCGACAACTTTACTGAATATTCTGGGTACAGATTTGCACGGCTCCTAGAGGTCACGATTCTCTGAATTTCATAAAATGCTACTATTATATCACTCGAATATCTTATACTATCCAAAGCCAGGGTTACGGAGGGTTATGGCAGGTCCGGGGTTTTGCATGAAATTTCGTGCAAAACTCGCTCCGGCCTAGAGGATAGCGGGGATGTATGGGACCATATTAAAGTTACAAAATGTATCAGGTATTGTCAGATCGATCCTGCATGTCAACACATAACCTTTATGTCTTGCAGAGCGGACGGGATGCCCGGCTTTCGATATTCTATAGCTGAACATACTAGGGCCAATGATTAAGGGTACCTATTTTTTAAAGCAAGGACTATGATATATCGGTTTGACACAAGCAAAGGTTGTAAATTACTTAAACCCAAAATAAAATACGCCACTTGACTATCTGCCTTCCTGTTTTTCACAATAAGAAAGAGGAAAGATGTAATCCACTCCTGAACTCTTTTCTATCGTTGCCATCTACAGGTCCCGTCCGGGTGCGAAATACCCCCAATAAAACGGCCTGTTTTCGATCCTACATATATACAGATAGATTTACGCTGTGACGGCCATAGATTGTATTTATCATCAATGACAGTATACTATTAGAGCGCTCGCGACAACGTAGGTTATCAAAAGGTAGCAAATGCTGCAAGCATGGCTAGAAGCATCGCCATAATAAGTCATACTCTCAGACTCATCAACTTAATCAGTCCATGTATTCCTAGCAGGGGAGGTAGTTACTATGTACTCCATGGTAGAACGTTTGATTCTGATCGATAGACGTCATTCGAAAACAGGGGAATGGTTTTCATAGGGCATTATGCACACGGTGGAAGTAGTTGACAACGACAGGCAAGAGTCCAGCGGTATATTTCACTCTTTTCTTGAAGAATTTCTTCAAAGACCACTCTTCTCGACCGGTCCTAGAGTCGTTCTTCGAGAACATTATCGTCGTAAAACCATCGCTCTGATGCACAATAAAGCCCGGTAAATTACGAAGGTCTTGCCATATGGCATTGACTACAGCCAGCCCATTTACCAAGGCCTGATAAATAAGTACCAATATCTTAATATCCATTCCGCATACAGGTTCACTAGTTCTGGGTGCTACATACACCTTAACACCTATCAAGATCATTCCAGTTCGTTGCGCACGCTCTAAAACATCTGATTGCCAAAATCTGCTGAATGGAGCCAGCCATTCGATATCCCATTAACCCCCTGATGATAGGAGGGCATGTTCCCCGCCTATGGAAGTATCGGTATCATTACCAGCTGAGGTGATAAACTAAAAATCTTGTTACAGCCTTCCCGGGTTCTAAATATTGCATAAGGATTCTTCATTATAAGATCAGCCCCCCATGTACATTTCTCGCAACACAAACCCAACATCCGATGAGCTCACATCGCTCAGATGGGGAGTAGGAGCCATCCAGGAAACAATCCAGTGCAATAGAAACAGAACTAATATTGGTATCGAGCCATGATATGATTTAAACCTAATCCATAAGCCCATACACCTAGCTGGAAAACAGAATCTTCAACATCGATTCACACCCCCATATCCGGTTAATCATTGGCCGACAGGCCACCATCTACGGCGAAGCTTGCCCCGAGGCTACATATTTGATTAGCCATTGAGTTCCAGTGCACAGTATGCGTGATATCTACTGTTGTGAGATCTGCCGATATATATATACCCGTTGTAGCGTGCCAAAGTAATCACCAGCACTCCTCACCCTGTACCCCAGCTCTCGGAACATCCGGCAAGAAAGGCTCCTCAGAGCACCTTAATGACGATAATCACAAAAGCTTATGACTTTCGATCGCAATAAACGGGTTTTAGCGAAGTGCAGGCATAAGAACCGGGGATGGGTGTTATCGGCACCCGGGGGTGCATCAGGTGATTTAGTCACAAGTTATCACTCGATGGCGCCATGCATCCGACTGCAGTCAAAAGACAGCTAATTATGTAGGAACCAACCGATGGAGTAGTGAATGTCAAACCTACCATGTACTTGGATGAGTGAGAGATATTTGTTCTAGTTACTAATCCTTACGAAAGCAAGCATCGCATTACACCAAACCGTAACGGAGGACTGGCTTATACTCAAACAGGAAGCCAAATTAACACGCTAATTGATCACTGATATGATACCACCGGCTCAGCTCCTTTCTTATCAAATCTAAGACACCTACTACCTCCCCTTCGAGACTTTTCCTCCACCAACATCCCACCAACCATCCCCACATGTAGTCTGCGCTAAGCGAGAAATAAGCGCTCTACTAAAGCCCTGCACCCCAGCATACCGTCTATTAGTCTTTCTCTTGTGGGTACATTAGTTGTAAGTCTTGTGTCTAGGAGCTAGCTAGCTATAGCTCCCTGCGATGGTGGAAATGATAGTGTTTGTTGTGGGGCGCTAGTTGAAGGCGGTCGTGCAAACTCGGTTTGATTGTACTGGTAAGTCTCAAAAGTTTGGGTGGCGTACGAGGTAGAAGTGAAGTACGTGATTGGTACATAAGTGGTACTTTCGTTTTAGTACCGTTGTTATGTTACAGTAAGTTCCTGATACCTCACAACCCGCCCTGACTATTTGTTCACCTTCATAGCATATTGTTATTAACTGGGTACTGGGCATTGCACAATCTAGTATTGCTGTTTAAAACAGAGAGTGGCTATTAACTGATTTGAGAATGATTTTTGTAATCATATAACTTCTGTTACGTTCCTACACTCCTAATTACAGTTTCTTAATTGCTTTAGTTTTCCCCGGATCCCTAGAGTCTGGGCCTTGCTGTGTGTCCATGCTCATACGGCCTTTACGCTGCCTCTGTAACACTAGCTAGGCAAACATGCTGGTCCCCCGTAAACATTCCACGCAAGAGATAACCCCTCGAGGGTGTAAGGCCTGCACCTTCCTTCGTAAAGTATCAAACACCTATAGTTAACGTTCTAAACTGTGCATGCAGCTCATGATTTAAACAAATAGAAATAAAAATAAAAATAAAAATAAAGAGAAAAATGAAAAATGAAATAAAAACACCTATAGCTCCCGCCCGATCCCGGTCCCCCGCCACAAAGATTGGGAATATATATATCTGCACTTGATGACCGCACCACACCTTCTGTCATTGTAGACCGTCCGTCAGCTCTCAGATCAGGAATTTGAGGATCCACACACATCAGTTTCCACAATCTTCTTTGATCCACACCATGCACCAAGAACAACGTAAATAAGTACTGGAAATTGCACATCCGTTTCTGCACCGGCGGCGGAGTATGTCTGACACTGAACATCCGTTTCCGCAACCTTGCGCATGCCTCCTGCTTTTTCTTTTTTACCTGGGGTCGAACTTGAAGGTACACGTCACAAATATGTGTATGTATGTTCTCTACTGGTCCAGCATGCATCCGTCTATGACTATAGTGGTTTACCGTTGCTTGACGACGACTACTCTACTGCCAGTTGACGGAACGGGACCTTGGTCCAATAGAATTCAAAGAGCTGAAGATCTCGCGGCTTGCCTATTTCTTACCGTACTTGTGAGTCATAAAGTGGCAATATTCGTCAAGAGAAGATAAATGATTGTAATGGGGATCCAATAAGACTACCATTGCATTTATTCGCCGGCGGGGGATCGGTGTATGTGTAGTATCTACGTATATATGGCGAAGGTAGAGAGCGAGCTCCTTGGAGATGAGCTGATGTGCAATGTGCATACGACCGCACAAGTTATTTATATGGAGGATTTAAAGCAATGCCATCCGGAAAGCGCTCTGGTTGGCTTTGGTATCAATGCTGGTGGGTCGGCACTGACACCTGTAGACATCATGTCCCAATTGCCTCTTGTCATACGGAAAACGTGGTAATATAATTGCTTCTATACACCCACCGCCCCCCACCCTACCCCACCTCTCCCCCCTCCATGCTCCCTCTCCCCGCTCCGCGCCACTACCCCGCCAGCACCCCCTTCAACGCCTCCACATCCACCCCCACGCTCTCCAAATAGCCCTCCACACCGCCCCACCCCTGCACCAACAGCCTTTCCACCTCTGCCACCAGCCCCTCCGGCGTCCTCGCAAACTCCGCTCCCAGCCCCACATCCGCCATCTCCCTCACCATGCTCTCCCGCACCCCCTCCAGCCCCTCCCACGACTCCTCGTACTCGCGCTGCACGGCGGGCACCGAAGCGTCGAGCAGTAGCAGGACCAGCATTGCGACGAGACCCGTGCGGTCTTTGCCCTGCGTGCAGTGCAGCAGAACAGGGTAGGAGGCCGGGTCGCTGAGGATTGTGAGTGTCTGGTGTGGTGTTAGTGGGTTTATGATCAGGGTTAGGGTAGGGGAGAGAGGGCATACTTCGAGGATCTCTGACTGGCAGTGGAGGAGCGAGTCGTGGCAGAGGCCGGGGAGGCCGCGGGGGCGGAGGACCTTGCGGCCGAGGAGGGAGATGGCGGTGAGGCGGAACTGGAGGATGAAGAGGACGAGGAAGCAGCTAGTACACCCCCGTGAGATTAGTGTTGGTTATATCCATTGTATGATATGGATGTGTGCATAAAAGAATCCCAATAGTAGCTAGCATGTATCAGGTAACCGAAACCCTACACACACATGTACACAGAAAGAGCTGGATCAAAAACTCAAGGCGAAACATACACCAAATCCCACCACCCTAGGCGCCGCAACAACGCAATCTCAAACTGTCTCCCAACAAAATTGATCCGCACCGTCCTTGCGCCCTCCAGTGGCACAACGGGCGTTGCGCGCTGCCGCGCCTGCTTGATATGCTCCGAACTATACATGCGGCAACATGTCTATATCAGCATATGATATAGTAACTACATGTGTATGTATCCTAGTCATGATCAAGGCCACAAATATACATGTAGATATGTATATCTAGTACTGTATATATGTATACCTATATAGGGCAGTACGTACTTTGTACGCAGGTCTATAACGGTGCGGATGCCATACTCGTTGATGAGGCGATTGCGGTCATCTTCGGTTGCGTCATCTGCGTGTGTGTTAGTGCTGCGGCGGGGAGGGTAAGGGGCGGGGTGGGGGGACGTACCTGGGCGGGCAGAGCGGTAGAGCATGTGCGGTTTCATGATTCTGCAAAGCACGCGGGTAGGGTTAGGGTTTGTTACTGTGAGTGCGTGGAGGGTGAGAGGGGGCGGAGCGAAACTATACCGTTTCCTGTCATGGCTGTTGATGGATGTGCCAACGTCGCGGAAGTTGTGGAGGGCCTGGAAGGGGGCGGACATTTGGTGGTTCTGGGCAGTTGGTGTTAATGTTTGGGATGGTGGTTGTTCAGATCTGGAAACGGGGAATTAGATGGGGCTATTGGGTAAGCATCAGCGCAGCAGGCATTTACATAGCTGGCGGAGGAGAGGGCTACTATTCGCTTACAGAGGGATAAAACCCCTATTTCTACAATGATTAGAATCAGTAAAATAGATGCAGTGATCGGCGGAGAGTGTTGCTTATTTATTGCTATATATTCACGACGTGATAGATAATCTCGATTGATTGGGAAGTGTACTTAATTACATTTAACTACATGTATGTAGAGTACGTTGTAGCTGATTGTAAATATTACAGTCTAGCTCTAGCGGAGATGCGGCCGGGCGGAGATCCGGTTTGGGTCCCGAGCTGAGGAGGAAGAAGGATAGGATATAGATGGGGTGAATGCATGGTCGGGGATCAGTTCTTGGGTGCTGGGATTGGGGGGAATTGGGGGTTTGGGAATAGCACTGGCCGGAATAATAGATGGAAATAGACGGATGACTATTCGACTGCCGACTTACTCGGAGTTGATCAGGACGATCTGGATTGCTGTAAATATCGTATTGGACACCAGGCTGGAGATATTACGGTATCGGTACATGTTGACACTGACTGACAGCAGAACACCTGCAGAGTAGTATCACTGCGATTGACATCGTCACTGAATTCCGGTTCCAAGTCGATTCCACCTCGGTCCTGGGCGCTGTGCCCTGTCCTGTCCTGCCCTGTCCTGTCCTGCCCTGTCCTGTCCTGTCCTGCCCTGCCCGTTCTCTCCTGTCCTGTCCCTCGTATCCTACCGGCCAGACCACACTCCCGGGACCGCCGCAAACCACAGTCTCGACCCGAGTCCATCCACCCCGGCCAGCTTCTACTTATGGCCACCCCTCCACCATGCACGGTGGCCGATCGATGCCCTCTTGCATACTCGACGCCTGCATCCACATGTCGAGTCGGCCGTTACCGAACCAACCATGAGCGCGACAAGTGCTCACGTTACATACATACATGGCTTACATACTGCGAGAGAGAGAGAGAGATAGAGAGCGCAGGACCCGGGGGTGGATAAATTGTATGTGCAGCGAGCAGCAGTGTGGAGAGGAGAGGGACTGGGACTTGGGAGAGGGGGGTAAACCTGGGAGGCGGGGTGCGCAAGGCATAAGGCGTTATGTTACGGTGCTGGCTGGATATTGGAAAACTATGGATTTTTGATGGGATGGTGTTTAATTGGGGTGGTTTTTTTTTTTGAGGTATCGTGATCATGGCGGGCATGTACCCACGTCGACGACTACATGTACTCTACATGATCAGGTACTGCTTACATATATTTATGTGGGTTTGTTGAAAAAGAAGTGTAGAAAAGAATGTGGACCATCGCGCGCGGGTCGAGACATACGGCAGGTGGAGGTAGACAAGAGTATCGATAGACACAAGTATGTTACGTACTCAGCGCAGAGTATTATTACGCTTGAGACATCTCGACATCAAAATAGTCACCATACCCACCTACCACTAGCTAGTACTCTGCTCATCCGTAATTCCGCACTTCTTCTCCCCCGGACGAAACAGAATTGAAAGACCACAGTCAGATAGATCCGATTCTGCACATGCCTCTCTCTCTCTATCTGCTCTATCTCGCTCTCTCTCCTCCTCGCTTGCAGCAGGGTCGAGTGAGACTACTGTTGGTTGTCCCCCGGTACGTTGGTGCTGTTGTTTGGTTGGTTGGTGATGAGGGGAAACTAACCCAACCCACATCACACTCTCCTCCGCCGAGGGCAGGAAAAAGGAAAAATAGCAACACCCCCCATCAACACCCCGGCAGCTGCTTGTGAAGAATTGAAAATGGGGGGCGTCATACAACGGCTTGAAGGCCTACCTGTCATTCATTCCTGTGGTGCGTGGTGGGCGCTGGCGGCATTCTGCTTTCCTCTAGTTACGTACTTGCACACGGAATACTGATATGATCTAGAGTTGGCAGAGCAGGCAGGTACTTGCCCGGCGTCAAGAGGAATTGCACATTTTGCAAGCTACATACACACATACCTACTCGAGCTGGCTAGCTAGCTGGAGTAGAGCCCGCCGCCGGGAGTTGAGTTGGAACTTTTGGGGCCTAGGGAGCTGTACTCACGGGATGATCCGTCCGAGCGAGTCCCTCGCGCAATACTGATGCTCAATGTACGAACAGACGGACAGACAGATAGTGCCCCTGATGAGCACCCGATTTCCGCGCTCGAGCAATGATTTACATACCGCAGCAGCAGTAGCTCCGTGCTATCATGATGTGTGATCGCTTACCTACCCAAGATAGATAGATCACTGATCATGCCCGTCGGGTGTGTGTGTGTGAGTGTCAAGGAGAATTTAAATCCTCCCCGTCCAATATGGCCCGGTGTTATCAGAATCGAGATTGATACCACGTTATGGTTATCGCCCATCATCATAATGGCTATACGTTAAGTTTCAGCATTATTTTCTTCTTTCTTTCATCCGATGTCACAAAAAAAACTTGACAGTCAAGCGCTTGCTGCCCTACGTAACGTAGGACCATGGGATAGAACCGATGGAAGCTTCGGTGGAATAGCAGACTAACAATTTAGTGTGCCTAGGTTATGTATGCAGGTGGGTATGGTTATGGTTATTGTATAGCCACCAGCGCTTCAAGCGCAGACTGCTGAGATCACGGGTTTTTGTTGAATTTTCGTCTGATATTTTTTTCTTCCCTGCGGGGGATGAACTGCTACTGCGTTCCGTGCGAGTCTGCCTGTCCGTCTATGCCCATCTGTCTGTGGACCGCTGTAGGTACATACTCTACCACAGTATAATAATGTAAGTACAAGTAGGGAAGAAGGTAGAGCATATGTGTGGCTACCGGTGGTGCAAAACACCTGTGCCAGGGTCTCGACTGGCCATCCGAACCGGGCGCTTAGAGGGTACATTGGGAGTCCTAGAGACGGACCTAACCCATGCGTGACCACCGTGCTGCACGGGCAGGGGGGTATTGGGAGGTCCCTCGTTGCCGCTGTTCCAATCATTACGTCTTCGCGATGGAATTGATGGCCCAAGCTTGCGACATAAAAAAAAAATTTGGTCATTTCCGGAATGGCCGCAATCCGCTTCTGTCGTGGGCTGCGAAGGCAGGTATTGGCTGGACCGTGAATTTGGTGGGAACTGCTTGGGGTTAGAAGCATGGGAATGCAGGGGCAGGAGACCCTAATATTCGCTTCCCCCCGTCAAGCTTCTCGCTTGGAGGGGATGCTTACTGGCAGGGGTGTGTGGGTGTGGAAGTTGCGGAGGAGGATTAGGAAGAGGACGAGGAGGATGAGGCAGAGACTGTGTGGGTGGTGGGATCGAGTAGGAGGCCGGAGGCACACACACACACACCACCACCACATACACACTAGGAAAGAATCTGCAGGCACTCACGGGCCAGGAGCAATATGAATAAGTAGAGCCGGCATGCCCCCGTCGCCCGTGATACAGAAGAAGAGACCACTCTCCAACTGGCCTGGAAGAAGTACGCATATAACGTTAACTGAAGCCAGAGATATATATGTGAAGGACTGGATATGCTTTGAGAGCAGCAGCTACCCAACAAGGAAACACCCCTCTCCAGCAACCAAACCCCCCCCCCCCCCCTCCAAAAAAAAAAACACAATAACACCCAATCGTCCTGTTCGTCCTGTCGAGCCCGACACTGTAGTCGTCCTAAGGGCCCTGTGTAGCCTGCCGGATCACAATAATAGAACAGAAAAACACACACAAAGATGTCATTACCCCTCCGACCCGGAGATGTCCTCAACCCAAATCTATACAACAACTCGGACATCGAGGTGATATTCTACCAGCGACGGAAAGCTCTGCCATGGACATCGGCGGGGCAGCATGCTCTGGCATTCGTCTACTTTGCGCTGGCACTCCTGGTCCTGTTTGGCCTGCTCAACCTGCACGATATCCTGCTGGACCGCCGAAGACTGTCGTACACACACGCCAACGACCAGCACCACGGGCAATACCTCCTCTCACAGGAGAGATCAACATTCGACCGTCTCCTGCTGCATCTGAGATCGTTTGGCTACACCCGTAGCTCCTGGAAACGCATCGGCACAACCAGCTTCGGCCTCGGCATACTCATCCTCCTTGGCTTTGCATACCCCAGTCTGTATGTATTTACACAGCACCCATACTACGAGCGTGAGCCCCGGTTCGGGCCCCCGCCGCTCGCGGGGAGAGGCGGCATGACCGCCCTGGCAATGACCCCCTTCGTGCTCATGCTCGGTATGAAGAGCAACCTCATCAGCGTCATCACCGGCGTCGGGCACGAGAAACTGAACGTGCTGCACCGCTGGCTCGGGTATTTTCTGGGCTTCTTCAGCCTTGTGCACGCCGTGCCCTTCATCATCGAGCCGCTGCGCAACGGCGGCCCGGGCACGCTTGCGGCCCTGTTCCGCAACCACATCGTCTACTGGAACGGCGTGGGTGCGCTGCTGTGCGTGCTCTTTCTGTGCTTTGGGAGCCTGCCGTTCATCCGCAAGTGGTGCTACGAGGGCTGGGTGCATCTGCACATCTTCTGCGGCGTGGGGTATATTGCGCTGCTCTTCTGGCACTGCGCGGATATGCTGCAGTCGTGGCACTTTTTGTATGCCACGGTGGGCATCTGGGCAACGCACCTGCTGTTCCGCTTCACGATGCGCACAAACTGGTTCATCACACGCAAGATGTTTGGGGGTGACACTGCACGCTTTACGGCGCTCACGAACGACGGTGTCAAGGTGACTATTCCGACGAAGATGAAGTGGAGGGCGGGGCAGCACATCTTCTTGAGGATGCCCGGGATCAGCTTTTATGATAACCACCCGTTCACAGTGTCCAGCGTGATGAGCGACGAGGCTGGCGGAGATGGGTATAACGATTTGGTTTTGGTGTTCAAGCCGCACCAGGGATTCACACGGAGGGCGTTCAACATATCACGGAGCATGCCGGACGCGACGTTCACGGCCTACCTCGATGGGCCGTATGGAGGGCTGTCAAGGAAGCTGGAGGCGTTTGAGACGGTGCTGATGATTGCGGGTGGGTCGGGGATTACGCCAATTGTGGCTCATCTGCAGCACTTAGTGCAGAAGATCAAGAAGGGGGAAGCACTGACGCGGGATATCAGAATTGTGTGGACAGTCAAGCACTTTGGTATGTCCCCTGCATGAGTGCCAATGATTGTTATTCTATCGAATGAGACTTGGTGAAGTAAGCTAACAACATACAGAATCACTTGAATGGTTCAAAGACGAGATCTCGGCTGCCGCCCGCGCCCTCCCCCGAAACATGCTCCTCTGCCAATACTACGCCACCGAGGAGACCCCCGTCGAGCTGCCCAAGCACGCCGTCTCCGCCACCCGCGAATGGCCCAGCACCCCTATCACCCCGTCCTTCCGCAAGCCCCCGCCGGCACTACTACGTCCTCCGACCGCTAACTCGGTCGACTTTGAGGAGCGCCCGTTCGGCTGGGGCTTTGGCATGGAGAAGGAGATGCACACGATGAGCAGCGCCGAGCCCGAGAGCAGCACCACCGACAGCAGCGGCGCAAGCCCCATCTTCAAGTTCCCGCCGAGCCCGCGCCTGCAGCAGCGGTTGAGCATGGGGAGGCGCGCGAGCGTGGGGCAGAGGTTGTCGGGCATGAGCATCAACACGCAGCGCATGTCAGGGATCAGCGCAGGGAACGGGCCGACAACGCCGACGGCGCTGCCGCCACTGGGCGACGAAGTGCTGCTGGAGTTTGGGAGGCCGCCGTTGAAGGATGGGTTGGGTCCGTGGAGCAGCACGTTTGGCAAGCGCACGTGCATCTATGTGTGTGGACCTGAGCAGATGAAGGTAGATGTGGCGAATGCGGTGGCAAAGATGCAGCCGGATATTTGGGCGTGTGAGGAGCGGGAGGAGGTGTATTTGCATTCGGAGACATTTGGGTGGTAGACGGTGCGGTAAGGGGAGGGGGAGGGAGAGACTGCCGACGGAGACGTTCGTTATTGCGGGGTTGGTTGTATCGCGGACCTTATAGACTACGTTATAGATGTTTTCACCACTATCATTATCATCATCATCATCATCACCATCATCACCATGCTACGACGTTCGCTACAATCACTTCTTTTTTCTTTCTCCTGGCTATGGTTGGGGTTATCGCAGCGCGAGAGACCTGTTTTATTTACTTTTCCTATGTGGTGTCTCTAGTTTTGTATTGTAATATCTTTCCCCCCGTCTCTATCTCTTTTACTGTGCATGATTATATTACGATACCATTGCCCCCTCCCCCATATATATGTATAATCTGCCTTTTTGTATATAAAACAACGACCCTTTTTTTCATCTTTTACTCTGTCGGCTTTCTCAGCATAGCTGTCTTTCTGTATGTATTTATTTTATCTTTGTTCCGCTATCTGGCTGTATTTATAAAACTGGGTGTGGGGGCGGGGAGCGAGTTGGTGGGGGGGCGTAAAGTTGGATCATTTTTTGGGAGGGGTGTTTTTAATTGAAATGTGTTGTATGGATTTTTTATCCTATTGGGATTTATTTTACTTTTCTACTTGCCTATATATTGTGCTGGGCGTTTTAATCACCAACAAACATATATAACAACGCCGTGCACCACCTTCCTGATTAACAGCTAACGGTGAGTGTTGGATCTTATGCCTACAAGTACTACTTGAGCGACCTCCTTTCAATTGCCCCACCCACCCACCGGCCACCCACACACACACACACCTTAAATAACCGAGAGGTAGGGAGGGTGCGGTGGAGCAGTGTACCTGCCTAGGTGTGTGTTTATACCTCATGGCCCATGACACGCGACACGCGACAGGAACGTTCAAGTGGTACTCCGGCACTGGTGTGTAGCACAGATAAACATCTCTATCTAGCATATATCTCCACCGGCGTAATCTACCCTACAGACGCTACTGGCTGCCACCGGATCTTCTACATGGTACTACTCTATGTAAGTAGTGTACACACGTTGCTACTGATGCTACTATATATATCTCCACATACCTAGTTCTGAAAGTGCAACTCTCCATGTTGTTGGTTAGTTACTCCAGTTTGTCCAGGCCGGTTACTAATGCCCTCTCCCCCACCCCACCATCGCCACTATTAATAGCACCCCAAAAAGAAACTATGGCATACACACGCCCCGCGATGACGTCCATGCAAAACCCTCCAATCACTTGCATTCATGCTTCTCTGAGGAGAGAACGTATCGTGGTGGCTGCACAGTGCAGATAGCGGGCCGAGTGACGGGTTATGCTTATGCACCTAGCACCCCCACCACCCACGCACGCATTCGTACCTGATCGATGGATCTTCGTGCATGTCTGGGTGTGGTGGGTGGTGGTACCTGAGGTGTTGTGGCGGCGTGGTTGAAACCGCGGTCAAACAGTTGTGGTAGGATGATTGGCGGCTGTGTTCTTCGTACCCGTGGAACTCAATTGTTGATTATAGGGCAGTCCAGGCATCCAGGAAGAAGAGGGTTCTGAGTAATGTAAGATAAACATAACGGTTTATAAGATTAATTTCCAGCTGCCCCACCACCCGTGTGCCCCACTCAATGATACACGGTGCGTCTCATGAGGCGGAAATGACTGGATCGCAGGCAGGAAGCTATAAGGAAAGGACCAAAAAGGAAAAATGATTGTATCCAAACAACCCCACGCGGGGCTCGAACCCGCAACCTTCAGATATCAAGATAGAAGTCTGACGCGCTACCATTGCGCCAGCAGGGCTGCTGTTGTACAAGGATCACGTCGTTGTGCATTTGTTAATACTACTAGTGCAGAAGGTGCATTACTAAGTTTTCCAGTACCCTGCCGAAAGGTATTGTTTCGAGTTGTCTCTCCATATGTCCGTATCATGCATTGGACGACTTTTAACCTGAGATGTTTCGCGCGAAATTTTCCATGTGGTTTGGAATGTTGTTTGGTGGTGGTCAGGCAAGGTGCGAAAATTATGCAGTTTGCCATGACCACTAGGCGTGGGATGAGCCCTTGTGAACCACCAGCGATCCGATACGTGGGCAGCAGGTAGGTCGTACCTACAAGTCATATGGTAGGCATCCTATAAAATGCAATGTTTGTTATTCTTTAACTTTACCGGAAGGATGAGCTGTCTCGCAAAATATACTCATAATACCAGTACTCGGTCGGGTTTCTTCGCAAGAGAGCACATATGCCCGTTACATGTTAGTATGTCTTCCTAATATCCGCCCATATGATCGAGATAGAATTCTCGGAAAATAATTGAGGAACCGCAGTCAAAGCCATTCAGGACCTATAATCACATGATTCTTCACGTCATCGTGATTATGTACTGCTGAAGGAACATAGAACGAATGACAAGAACGAACGTTGACAGATAGACGGACTACATACCCTCAATGGGCGAATGTTAACGGAAATAAAAAGACCTAAATACAGACGGGTACCTATTAGTACGAGTGTTAAAAAGTTCCAAATCCGGTAAAGAGGGTCTATATCGATTTCCAGTCTCTCCTGGAGAGTGTCTGAGGGGTCTCGGTGAAGATGAGGGTACGGTCGGCGGACAAGTCGAGCATGGATGAGAAATTTGAGTTATCACAATTGACCGCCAAATACATATAAAACTAGGCAGCCCTACCTAACCCTAGCAGATCATATAGTTAATGAGTTAAACAAAGAAAGAAAGAAAAAAGCCCTAGCGGATCTCGCGCCAGACCGTAAAGGGGGGCTTGGGGTAGGTGTCTGGACGGGCCCGTACTCTAATTGAGCATAAAGCTCGTTCAAAGCTCGCATGGCGGTCAATCAAACACCCCGTCGCGGGTAACCCACATAACAGCTGAACTGATCAAGGTGGGTATGTCGTGTATCTAAAGGCGTTGGAAATGAGAGTATTAATTTGATATTGCCCAATCGAATAAATAACGACCACCAAATGAGAGTTCTAGAAAGGAAAAACCAACTATTGATATGTTTTTCTAAATATAATATTTGGCCAAGACGTTGCGGTGATCCCAAAACCCACGAGATTCAGGAGGGAGTAAAAGCAAAGCGGTGACAGATCATGAAATAGCACTCGATATGTCAATTACAAATCGAAGTCTTATTTTTTTGTTCAATTCAGCAAATTAAAGTCTTTCCGCGGAATACTACTACTTTTTCTTGGTTATCATTACATGATGAGTAAATCTAGAGCTATCTGTACCCAGGAATAACTGGCAAGAAAATCTTTTATGCCATCACAAATAACCATCACAAATAACCACGGAAGATGGTTCTTGGTAGGTAACTATCACTCCTGGTAAAATATACGCCCAACAAAACCCCTAACACCATGTCCTAAACTTTCAGATATGGTGGAAATGATCGAGTTCTATAAGTATAAACTGTCTGTTTCAAGTTGCCCAATTGCCCAATGTACTTTCCTGCAATATCGTCTCGATCGCAATCTTAGTATTTCCTTTTCTCAGAAATGATCCATGTTCTTGGCGGCTTATATCCCATGGCAGTTTCCCAACCTGTTTAGGAGTGGTCTGAATCATGAGATATCACTCGAAGTCCTCCAAAACTGTTTTTTCAAACCCTTTTTTGTTTTTGTTTTTTTGTTTAAGGTTTTTTCAAACCCATTCCATGAAGTACAGTGGCAAATCTTTCTGAAACCGTTGATCCAAAGTAGTTTTTATTCTTTCGTATTAGATAGGCCCCTATCAAGTTGTTCCACCGCGAGAGCTTCTCATTATTCGTGAAATAAGGTTTATATAAGGCCACAATAACCCTTACGATTATTTACAGTACTTGTATGTTTTGGACGGCCTTACAGACTCTAGAGTGTCGTGCGCGTCTGTTGCGCTCGTTCCTCGTTTTCTTTGCTACCTGCGGTTTAGCTGCTGCCGGGGCTGCCTGCATGGTAGATGGATTAGTCCGGTCTGCCCCCCAGTAGATGTTGCCTACTATTTTGCGAGTGGGCTGTATACAAAATTTGCTACTACCTGCCAGAACCTTAGTGGGCGCTCATTGAGGGTCCGCGCTTGCTGGGGTGGTACAGGCGAATTGGGCTGGGGGGAGAACTAGACCGTTTTCACCCTTTTAGTACATTCTTGGCAAGTCTTTAAGCTACAAGCACATGAGTCTCAAGATGAAAAATTAATTAGTCTCATGCTATTCTAGGAACAGGACTTCTAGATATCTCGCCTCGGGGAGGACACTAAGATCCCGAGGTACATGTACTGACCCTTCAGCAACTTCCAACACTACACCCGGCGAACCCAACCACAACCCGAAACTGGCCCAGAAAATCGACAAAAAGAACAGGATTGAGTTCAGTATCCAGGATTCCCACATGGTCACCCACTGCAGTACTAACTGGACGATATGTTGCTTGTGTATGGCAGAGCGAACGGGATGCCCAATTTTCAACATTCTATGACTGAACACGGGAGGTTCTATAACAAAACGATTTTATTCGTAGATCCAGCTAAGGTTCCATCAGTAGAGTGTACACATTACTTATAGATGTACCCTAGAAATTCAAGTTTACAGTTGGGTGCCTGATGTCATCTCTGTACTTCTATCAGTGATGTAGTGTCAGTAATGATTATATACTAAAACTGCCGTTCTCCGCGATACTGTGAGACAAGACTAAGATCCAGGATTGACTCGTCTTACCCTTCCCGGCACAGGCTTTATAAAATCGAGCCAAGATGATTTAAAATCCACTTAAAAAGACTCTTATTTTTTCCTTGATTATAATCTTTAAATATTAACTGTTTTCTGGTCTAAGTATCAAGTCAAATGATATATGATAGATGTCCCGTTGTGTCCGTCATACTCGTCATCCCCGTCACGCTCGTCGTGTCCGTCGTGCACATCGTAAGCCCTGATATTCCCAGACTAGACTGGCTAAACTTTAGATTTCTTTCTAGAGCACCGTATATTCACAAAGGATAGGAAGGGTTCAAAGAAGGAGAAGGTGGAGAATAGACTGTACGAACGAGGGTGCTTTGCTTTATCTTACTCATGTTTCGTTTTGCTTTTGTTTTTGTTTTTGTTTTTGTTTTGTGTCAACACTGGTACTTGTGCGAGGCGGTGGTTGAGAACGGGCAGTTTTTTTTTTTTTTTGTTTAATTCATTAATTAAGAACGGGCAGTTCAGTGGCAGTGCGATATTACCATAGACTACGGTCTGCATGTAATTAATCAGTTAAACAAAGAGAAAAAAACCGTATATTCACAAGTTGAGTTTAGAACCTAATATAGCCGGACGAGCTATGAATGGAGGAAGAAGAGCTTCAATTGGAGAACTAGGGTCCGGAGACCCTTCTCTTCGAACGGTCGAGCAACTATGTTCTTTTGAAATATTAGAGGAGGACTACTTGTGGTGCAGTAAAAGATTTCCTGTTTTTTAGCAGCTATTCCCGTAGTTATTGGATATATTGGGCGTGTTTGAGCGTTCTAGAAGATACACATATTGTGACTATCTATACGATAGGAAAGGTGCTTGTGAGACAGCTTTCTCAAGCTTTCTCAGGTAGTCATATTTTTGGAACACTTTAGGATACACCCTCTTGAGCTTGCGACGAGCTATAGTTTAAAACGCTTCCAATTTTGCAATGCCACTTTAATTTTGATAGACATGAATTCAAATATATATTCACTGTCTATCACTCGACCAGAAATCAACTATATTTCCAATAAAGGACTGTTTCGTCACTCAGATCTTTTCAGGACATCCACAATCAAAATCCCAGTCTTGGCCCCTTTCAGGCTGAGCTGACCATCCTGACAATCCAGCTCCACCGTCGACTTAATCTCTCCCTGCTTCTTCCAGTCTGGAATGTTGACTGTGATCGTCTTCCCCGGCACTGGATTCACCATTAAACTAGCGCCCTCCTCCCAATCATATTCCGCGACATCCGTTCGGTTTCCCATCAATACCGCCGACCCGGGTCTGAGCAGCACCGGCATCGAGAAGAAATCATGTTTCTCTTTGAAATACCCGGGCCCCTCTCGAATCTTATGATCTAGTAGCCCGTACCACTTACCTTTTGGTACGTAAATCTCTACGTCCCCTTCATCGTTGAAAACAGGCGCAACGAGGACGTTTTCACCGAGCATGTACTGCGTGTCGAGATGCCAGGTGATCGGATCCTCGGGAAACTCGGCAAACATGGGCCGCATCATGGGGTGGCCGTGGGTGTGGGCCTTGATGGCTGCTTCGTAGAGATACGGCATTATACTGAGTTTGAAGTTGACCCAGTGCCTGAGTACCTTGTCCGCTTCACCAGACTCGTCAAGTAGCCATGGTGCCTATAGGTTTCTGTCAGTCATCCTTACTATAATTATACCTGTTTTTAACCTACTCTGAAGCTCCCACTGCCATGAAGTCTACTATGACTGCTCATGCACCCGAACGCTATCCAGCGTTTAAACAAGTTCGGGTCTGGCTTCCCCTCGAATCCACCAATATCGTGGGCCCAATACCCAAACCCACACAAACCCAGACTCAAACCCCCTCTCAGCGTCTCGGCCATTGCTTCATACGTACTCATTGGGTCACCTCCCCAGTGGACAGGGAAGCGCTGGCCTCCTGCAGTTGCAGAACGCGCAAATAGCGCCGCGTTATTAGGGCCGAGCTTTTCCTCCAGAATCTCGAATGTTGTTTTGTTATAGAGCTGTGTGTAGTAATTGTGCATAAGTTCTGGGTCCGAGCCATCATGGTAGACAACATTTCCGGTGGGGATGCGTTCGCCAAAGTCGGTCTAGAATGTCAATGATTGCTTTGTCATATAAATGAGAAGGCGACTGACTTTGAAGACATCAACGCCAAGATCAACTAGATCAGCGAGCTTGCTTTTGTACCATTTACAGGCAGCAGGATTGGTGAAATCCACGAATGCCATTCCGGCTTGCTACTTGGGGTTAGTAATGGATATAAGAGTGGAAATGGGACATGTACCCAGGCATCGTATTGCCAAACTCCACCGTCAGGTCTCTTAACAAAATAGCCTCCTTCAACCCCTTCATCAAAAATCTTACTTTCTTGCGCGATATAAGAGTTGATCCATACACACACCTACAATTCAGGTCAATATTTCCCCCATGGCCCCACTGCTTTTTAAAAGACGTTCCCAGAAGCAAAGGAGAAGTACCTTTATTCCCCTATCTTTCAAACTCTTCAACTGTTTCTTCGCATCCGGGAAATACAACGGATCAAACTCGAAGTCGCACCAGTGGAACCCTTTCATCCAGAAGCAATCATAATGGAATACTCCCACGGGAATCTCTCTCTCCTTCATACCCGCCAAAAAATTATCGACAGTGGCTTCATCATAATTAGTCGTAAAGCTCGTACTCAACCATAGTCCAAAAGTCCATGCAGGCACCAAGGCAGGACGCCCTGTGAGGAGTGTATATTTCGACAGGATATCTTTAGGCGTTGGGCCGTAGATGAGATACATTGAGAGGGCTTCCCCGGGAACACTGATGTTGATGCGAGTGGTGCGCTCCGATTGTACCTCATAGGAGATGAAGGCGGAGGTAGGAATAAATATTCCATAACCGGCAGAGGAGAGATAGAAGGGGATGTTTTTGTAGGCAAGCTCTGACGAGGTGCCACCGTCTTCATGCCACATTTCTACAGTCTGAGAGGCATCATTATATTAGTATAGAGACACTTCGCTAATATCTCTGGTAATTGAGCATATATATTCATGGAACACTCTGGACATACCTGCCCATTCTTGATAAATGGCCCAAATCTCTCCCCTAGCCCATATATCTTCTCTCCAACGCCGAGCTGCAACTGATACGTGAACCACCTCTCACCCTTATCTGGATTCACAAGTTCGGTATTGGGGTGAGCATCCGTCCCTTTCTGGACATACCCAATGCTGCGCCAGCCAAGCTTTGTCAATAACTTATTTCCCGCCTTGAAGTCGATATTGAAGGATTTAGGGCGGATATTGATACTTGTCGTTAGCTCTCCCGTAGTCAGTGTTAATAAATCGTCTGTTTTGGCGGTAGTGACGGGATTGGCACGCTCCGGGAGGCCATCGGGGTAGAGTTCGAAACGAGGGCCAATTGAGGTGCTTCGTTGGGCTTTCCAGTGGTAGGAGGAGAGTAGGAGGATGTCATCGGAAGGTGAGGAGGCTGTAATGGTCAATGTTGGGTTATTAAGAGTATCGCCGCGGTGGTTTATTGCTCGTGAAGACTAATATCGGTCTATTAGAGCAGTGTACGTCATCTTAATTGAAAAAACATTATTGATAGATCTAGTTAGGCGATTCGTCCTTTAATAAAGAGGAATTGCTAAACTGCCGGATCTCTCATATAAATTGCAATATTAAGGCCGGGACATACCGCGACAGTGCGAATCGACTCGGGAAGGGCTTCTGCCTTGACAGATTCAGTAGCCCAGCGAATTATAGTGTCAGGTGTGGCATGCCACATCCCCTTGGAGAATTTGACCATGATGTGAGAAGATACAATGGACTTTTGTGGGAATTTGGAGATTCGTTGATCGAATTGAAGGTTGGGTGCAGTCGCCAGTTATATATCCCGTTGAAACGGCTGCATCTATTTGAACATTTGTTTTCTTCTGGCAAACAATTTCAAAGATGGCTCCAACTTTGATTCCTCATTAGAGCAGCCTCATAATATGATCGGATGCTCATCGTGAGGGGTTCCACTCGATGGCTTGATTGACAGATGAAAAAGCAAATACGATAGCCCCGGGGAAGCGGGAATACACAACAGGCTTGCGCATCATTCTGCAAAAGGAATTAGGAACTCAATGGCGGGGTTCGCGAATCAACACTCTGTGTCTGCTCAATCGAAGCAAGTCATGATACATTCCATCATCATACAGAATTATCCAAATAGGTTAAAAGGGTAAATGAGCACCTACGGCTCTCGCTACATATTCCCCGATGAACCGAGTCCCAGGTTAGCTAGCAGTTAAGATTTTGCCAAGGCCATGATTATTAGGCATACCCCGCAGTAGGCTGCATGGCTGAGTTTTTGATTAATAGAGGCTATCCTATCCTACCCGGTAACGAGCTGATAATTGTGTAGGTACAGCACGGATGTAGCATATGAAGATCCCGCTCTGGGAACACGTCCCCCGGAGTATTACCCCACAGCTTTTATCTCCCCACATATTGCTAGAAGGTTTGACATATATAGCCTAGTCACTTGGATGTTTTAACTATTAGGAACATCTCTCAGTCGGGGAGAGTCGGTACCTATTTGTGTCTTATAAAGTACAAATCATAAGATTCATAAAATCCATTCATAAGACTCACTCACAAGTCCTATACTCGTTCGTTAGTTGCGGCCGTCTCACCAACCAGGTACTGGATTCGTGCTTCGTAGCATACTTAATTAATACTCCTCAATCTAGCTAGCCAATTTAAATCCTAGAATACCCAGATGACGGATCACAGCAACGCGTCAATCAATCACTACACCTGGGGTGTCTCTACATTTGCCGCTGTGAGCTTAATGTCTGTATCAACTGTAATCCTATGTCTCTAATACCTCCCAGGTCGGATCTCTCCTATACGGTATCGACTCTGGTATTATTTCTACTACAATCGCACAGGACACCTTCCTAGAATACTTTGCACCATTTGACCGTACGTATCTCTACCCGCATACCTACTTACCTAATTGCTTACACCTGTGTATAGCATCTATTAAAGGCGCTGTTGTATCTACCTTTGGTGCTGGCTCCTTCTTTGGCGTGTTACTAGCCGGGTGGTCAGCAGACAGATATGGTATGTGCAAGACCATCTCAGGATCGATGACGTAGGTTCGTTTGCTAAGTTTATAGGTCGTAAAAGAACCATACAGTTTGCCGCTCTTGTGGCCTTGATATCTGGGATTGTACAGGCCGCGGCAGTCAATGTGTCAATGTTAATAGTAGGCCGGATTCTCGGTGGATTCGCAGTGGGAATAATGAGTACGTATACACTCAATTATTTCCGCCTCATGAGAGACAGAACTTAACAAGCCTCCCTAGACTTGGCAATTCCCATCTATAATAGCGAGATTGCGCCGCCGTCAAAAAGAGGCATAGTGACTGGTCTCCATGCACAATTTGTAGGCTTTGGGTTCGCGGCCGCAAATGTATGATCATTCTTAAATCCAGACTCTATGCATTCTAGATACTGACTAAACCATGTAGTGGATCGGCTTTGGGGCTGGCTATGCCAGCGGCCCTTTCAAATGGCGCTTCCCCCTCGCGTTCCAATGTGTCCCAGCGATCATTCTCCTTCTCGGTAGCTATTGGCTTCCTTTCTCGCCCCGCTGGCTACTTGAACGCGAGCGTGACGAGGAGGCATTCGAGATAATAAAACGTCTTCATGCAGGCAGTGGACAGAGTGATGTTGAGCTGCGTATGGAGTTTGACAGGATGAGGGAGCAGATCAGGTATGATAATGCTGTGAATGTTAGGAGTGTGAAGGAACTTGTGACGAAGAAGAGCTATCGGAAGCGATTGGCGCTAGCTATTGCAGTCCAGGTTTTCACACAGCTAAGTGGTAAGATAACACTCCTTTAAGAGGCTGCGGGTGCTGTGGCTAACGCCAGGTCATAGGAATTAACGTGATTAACTGTAAGTTATGTGCGCCAATTGATAACGGGAGAAGAACTTGAATTGATAGTAGGGAGAGGGAAGACTACCAGACTGACCTCTATAAATCTGTTGGGATAACCGGGCACACGGTCAATCTGCTTGCCGGCTGCTACGGAATGGTTGGGCCGCTCGCCAATGTAGTATTCCCTTCCCCTCCGATCCGCTCTCCGGCCTCTACTAACATCATAGATAGATCATTTGCCTTCTTTACGTCGACACCTGGGGTCGCAAAAAATCTTTATATATCACCGGTCTCCTAATGGCCATCGACATGTCACTTATAATGTCACTCACCGCCGCCTTCGCCACCGGCACCAACCGTGTCGGTCAAGGCTGGGCCATTGCCTTCATATTTCTTTTCTCCATCATCTATTCGATGGGTTTCAACAGCATTCACATCATCTATGTCCCCGAGATCCTCAATCAGGCTATCCGCGCCCAGGGTAGCAGTCTGTCCATCATGTGCAATGTGTTGATTAATATCCTACTCAACCAAGTCTCGCCCATTGCATTTGCGAACATCGGGTGGAGATATTACATTCTATTTATAGTCACGAATGTAGTTGGGGCAGTGACTGTGTGGAGCTGGTTTCCGGAGACAAAGGGGAGGAGCTTGGAGGAGGTTGGGGCACTGTTCGGGGAGGAGATCGTGGTCGAGAGTGATATAGCTGCGACAAAACTAGCGGCGGAAGAGGATGAGGAGGTGAGTATTGCGAGGAGTGGGGCTTGATGACGAGTTGCATGAGTGCATGCAATACCGTAAAGAAATGTAGTCTGAGCGTGTGTGACGAAGCGATGAATGAATTTAAGGTTTAATCTACACTGTACAAATTACATGACAGTGTCGTGTCCATTTCAACCCTGTCGACCTAGAATCTACGGGGCTTTATTATTACCAAGATAAAAACGCAATTAAAATTCTCGCCGTTATTCGATTAATTGTTCCAGTCTATATGGATGTGATTTCAGATGATTTAAATTCGCCTCACCTTCCATCACTCGCTCATGTATTATCACTCGATAGACCTGCAACGAATTGAGTTACTACGCTTCCAACCCAGTCGTGACACTAATGTCGGATACGTTCATGCTTATAGCGCGTATTTCGTAAGCTAGAAGTCGGTTATAGAGAACCATACTCCATTTATTCAAGCCTCTTTATTCATACTATTCACAGCCACTCTGCAAAAGTGTTTGCGATTTAGTTTTAATGTCAGTGCGCAGTGTGGCGCACTCCTGGAGATGATGTTACTAAAGTTGAGATTCAAACCAACGAAAAATATGGTCATTAATCTCCTCCTTCATTGATTTCAGGCACCGTTGATCACTCGGAAAGTCTTTTAATCCGGGGGTTTTGATGGTCCGCCACGGTTACATATGAAGAAATGTCTCGCTCCGAAATCAGAATCACAAACACCTTTGCAGGGTGGCTGTACTTCCACTCCTATTGCGAAATCCCTAATATGACATTTCTAACGACCAGCGTGCAACTCCAACGGTTTAGGCAAATAATGTTAAATTATGGCCTCCCTCAACTGTTCTAACTCGCCTTTTAATGAGATACTAAGTGTAAGTCCCCAGTTTAGTAACTGCAAGAATTTCTTATTATACGATTGGCGTGTGTTCTAGCTAGCTGGCGAGCCCGCCCCACCTTTTGCGATAGTTCAACCTATAGTAGAATAGAGCCAGTCCTCCACAGAATATTTCACCTTACTGGACAGAACAGCTTGGCTACGTATAAGGAACCACTCCATGAACAAAGACATATGAGCTTGACGGGCCCGAGCAGTGAAACGCTCAAAACACACAGTTTTGATTAGTTCTTCTAGCAAGAAGATAAGATGCAAAAATATGAGTTCGGTACCCAGGATTCCCACATGGTCACCCACTGCAGTACTAACTAGGCGATATGTTGTTTATGTATGGCAGAGCGGACGGGATGCCCAGCTTTCAACATTCTATGACCGAACACATAAGAGACAGCTCAATTTCCATTTTTATGCAGAGATATAATATCTCTAACGTCGTTTATGGGCGGCGTTTTGGGTTAAGGGTATGGACTCGGTGTAGTGGGCACTACTAGGTAATATTTGCTGGGATTGATTACGTAAGTATCGTAGCCCCTTTGTAAGTTGTCTTGTATTGTTCTCCGGCGAGAAGTGAAGCCAAAGGAATTTTTATGTTATGAATTAAGCTTACAGCATGAAAAAACGGGTGGAATTACTACATAGTATGTACCAAATAACTTAAAGAATACATGTACTGTACCGATACCGTATTCTTACCGCATTACTTAGTAGCTCGTATTCGCATTACTAGCTCGTATTGACCCCCCTTTTTGGCACTGTATCTTAAAACTCCCCATCACTACAGCGGTAGGTAATAAGTGATGGAACGGGCTGAGACGGAGTAATACCTAATATACGGTATTTGCAGGTATAACCGTATCTCAGGGTCTTCTATCACCTTTTACTTATCGCTGTACTCTACATGTACATTTAGTCAACTACCAATGTGGTTGCAAAATACCGGACGCTCCTATTTACAGTTGCGCATTATTACAAACGTGGACATTACCACCAAGTTATTCTCAGGAGAGCAGTGGTCATGTAGAAGCCGGTTTTTAGGGATGTTATTCCGAGCCTGCGGACGGGGAGTTCAATGTTGTGTCTGTGACAGACAGCCCTTGTTTTGTTCCTAGATAATCGAGAGCATAGTAGAGCAGTGTGGCGTCGCTAGCGTATATATACAATATCTTGGCCGAGAGGTAGCTTTATCTCTGTCATTCTCTCTCGCATTACCTAGAAGAGGATTCATCACCACCAAGAAGCTAGCGAGCAGTCAATCTCAGCTTGAATACCTGGGCATCATCCGTCTCGTGATATAAATATTCCAGCGCTGACTGGACACGAGAAACGGATTGTTAATGAATTAAACAAAAAAAAAAAAAACGAGAAACGGATTGCATCTTCGAGGAACCCCTTCGGCCGATTGAGAAGAATATCTCATTCCATGCGATGAGTCTTGAGTCAGTCTTTGGACTAGTGGAGATACGAAACTGGCCAGAGCGGTGAGATTGTAAAGTTTCGGAAATCCTTGTTCAATACCAACCACTCGGCAAGTACTGCATTCTTTCCCTTGTCTCGTAACCTTTCTGGGGAATATAAGTAACAGTTCGACATGATCCGTCTAGGTTTCGCGCCGTACACCAAACACCCGAAACCGCTCCACTCAGAGTCCCACCGGAATCCCCCAAAAGAAAGCCACCAAAGACCTCCTCTCGCAACACCGCGCCAACTGGGTTTGCATCACCAGCACTGACTCGGCCCGGATCCCACGTTCTCCGACAACCCTAACCCTATCCAATTTTTCCAACCAACTCTTTATCCTCGAACTCGCTGGTTGCTACACCGTTTGGCGAGGGCAAAAATAACGAAGCCACACGCACCCATCAACAGAACCACATCCATCAGGTCAAAGCTACGGGCGCTGAAGGAATGAAGCTCTTTCCAAAGAGAGTTAAAGGGACTGGACTCGGGAGGGAAGCATCGGAGTTTTTGCAGCTTCCTTCCCCAGATTTTCGGCAGATGTTCTCCAGTGACGTGTGTGTGTGTGTGAGCGAGCAGGGGTCTGTGGCGGGTGTGGCGTAGCTGTAACGTCATCTAGCTGGCTGTCCAAGAATCGGTTTGACAGGACAGGAGAAGCCAAGGACAGGCAGGACAGGAAGACAGGGCAGGACAGGGCAGGACAGGGCAGGACAGGACAGGACAGGACAGGGCAGGACAGGACAGAACCAGGACAGGACAGGACAGAACCAGGACAGGGGGAGACTTTCCGAGACATATATCTACAAGAGGGGAGCTGTGTGCGTGTATCCGAAATACAATCCACCATTCTAATACCCTAACAGTACATCACGAATACGTATACGAGGTGAAGTTGATATAGATCTGGCCCAGTCACCACTCCACCACCACCACCACCACCACCACCACCACCACCACGCATTAGACAATAGCAGCACCATGGCGGCCCTCCATGATTCCCTCAAAACCCTCTCCCCCACAACCTTCTCCGACCTCCCTACGCCCGTCACCCTTCCCGGCTACATCACCAACGCCCTCCGCGATACTCACACCCTCATCAACTCTCTACCCCCGCTCTCCAGCGACACCCCTGCCGACCCCCTCCAGAAGGAATGGAAGCCCGTCAAGCTCAACGCAAAGGATAACCCGCACAACTTCAGCGTCTACAAGCTTGCTTCAAAGGACGGGAAAGGAGCGTGGTTCGCCCGGCGCAGTGTACACTCGCAGTTGGGCTTCCGGAGGTTCCGCGCGGGACTCGTGAGGGAGTTTGAGTTGGGTTCTGAGAGGGGGAGTAGTATTCGTGGCGTGGGGAGGGAGCGGCAGTTCGAGAAGGAGAGGTGTGCGTTGGGGCAGGCAGAGGGTATATCACCCACCATCCACTACCCCCATTGTCAATATAGCTGTTACATCGCCAACTAACCCTAACCCACAATTAGTAAACTACCTCACGGCACAATTCCCCGGCCCCTCCGCGCCTCGAGACTTTGTGGTATTAAACCTCACCTCCTCCGCGCACCCGGAAGACCTATCCCCACACGCTGACGATGCCCCCGCTGCACCAGCTCCCCACGACGGCGCACCAAAGCCACGCCAGTTTACGATGATCTCGAGGCCGCTAACTGACCATCCCAAGTGTGAGGAGCGCCAGGGCTACGTCCGCGCCCAGTATGAGAGCGTCGAGTTCATCAGG
This sequence comes from Morchella sp. 2016-41, assembly GCA_024713855.1. NCBI lineage: Eukaryota > Fungi > Ascomycota > Pezizomycetes > Pezizales > Morchellaceae > Morchella > Morchella sp. 2016-41. The sequence goes on along the minus strand of JAMGZD010000002.1, from coordinate 1,555,803 downwards.
GAGATTCCGTCTGTGTGTGCCCCGCCCGCGCAGCTCCACCGAATACGCCACTCGGAGGAGCTGCGTAGGGTTCAGAGTGTGCCGAGTGTGGCGACATTGCTGGAGGAGGCGGAAGAGGAGGGGGAGCGCAGGGTGAGGAGGCGGGGGAGGACTATCACGTTTGCGGATTCAGAGAGTGTACCCGAAGGGCTGCAGAAGCCAGGTTTGGACCCCCCTCCCTCCCCAGGACTAGATCGGCTGTCAAACTAACTGATAAACTTATAGGAGTGGATGAAGGACCGCATCCAGAACAGAACCCCGTCGAATGGATCATGATCACGCGGTCGGACCCGGGCGGGAGCGTTCCGCGGTGGATGGTTGAGCGTGGGACACCCGGCGGGATCGTGAAGGACGCCGACAAGTTCCTTGAGTGGGCGGCGGCAAAGATGGACCTGGAAGACGACTATCCAGAGGACCAAGAATCCGAAGAGATGGCCGAGGGGAGCAAAGTCGGCGGCACCAGCGGCGACGAGGGAGAACAACAAGTCCACGGCCAAGAGCTCCACGACGCATCAAAGCGCGAACCCACGCATCCCCTGGAACGCTCCCACAGCGACCAAGGCCCCGTAGAGCAGTCGCAGAGCGGTCTGCTCTCGTCAGCGGCCTCCGCCGTCTCAACAGGCATATCAATGCTCACCCCCTCCGCCATAAGCACCTCCGCCACCCCCTCCGAACAGGGCCCAGGCACCCCTACTGCCTCTACAGTCACACACAACGACATCCCCACCCCACCCATCACTACCCCCTCCCATTCCGACGACGACGATGCCGCCTCCATCGCCACCTTCGCCACCGCTCCCTCCCCGGAAGACGCCACATCTATCAGCTCCTCCACCATGCCCGCCCCTGCTACCCCCGAAGACAAAGCGCTCGCGCGCCTACTCCGCGAAAAGGCGAAGCTCTCTGAAAAGCTGGAGCGCCAGCGCTCGCGCGAGCGAAAGAAACGCAGCAAGGACGAGGAGAGGGAACAGAAGCTGCTGGAGAAGCATATGAAGGAGGTGGAGAAGCGGGAGGCGCGGTACCAGAAGGATGTGGAGAAGGCAAGGAAGAGGGAGGAGAAGAGTAGGTCGAAGGAGATGAAGGAGGTTATAGAGTTGAAGAGTGTTGTCGAGGGGCTGACGAAGGAGAATCTGGCGTTGAGGGAGCGGGTGGGTGTGTTGGAGACGAGAGAGAGGGAGAGGGAAAGGGAGCGGGAGAGGGAGCGGGAGAGGGAGAGAAAGAGGCATGAGAGGGAGGCAGTAGAGATGGAGTAGTGTGTTCTACTGCAGTTGTATTTGTAGTATGATATCCTTTTTTTTCTTCATTGGTTTTTAGTTTTTGTTTTTGTTTCTGTTGGTGGGTTTAGTGGTGGCGTGGTTTTCTGCGGAGCGGAATATACACATGGCATGAGGGTCCGCAAGCGGGGTTGACGCACGATGATAAGACGATATACGAGAATATACGACAGCGAGCAGGTGTTTGAGCACGATTCATCGTTTTTTGGTCTGGCTTTTTTGTAAAGTAGTAACTTCCTGGTATCGAAGAATACATACATGTACCTACAGTACCACAAATGGGGGTGTTATCCATGCCGAATACAAGTTGATACCGTACTCTTATAGTATTAGTACAGGGGGTAGCATCGCAGTAGCATTAGTGGGGTATTTCGGGTACCAGGCTGGTATTGCTATGGTATTCCGTTAATTTTTGTGTGTACATGCAAGGTTCAGATGTACACCTAGAGAATGATTCTCAGGATTTAATGTATCATGAAGCCTCACGGGAGTTATCACCACCACAATTCTGTTCATCAATAGTTCGCTCATTTCTAGTCTTTCATCATCGGGTGAGAAAGATTTAGGAATACTTTTTAAAATCAAATCTTTCTTTCACTCCTGGATCTCAGTCTACTACAGTTGACCTATCAGTCGTTTGTGCTATAGATTTCTTGATAGATGATGATCATGATCATTGCCATATATGATGATCGTCGAATGCCCATATCATGGCCATGGTGTTGAACTGCTAGCTGGTAGAAGCGGTCCCCGTCCCCGTCCCCGTCCCCATCTCCGTCCCCTTCCGCCCCTCTACCCATTCCCCATATCCCTGCCCAGCAGTTAACCAGTTAACCGTCACCTACCAGCCAGCTACATACTAAGTATTCCTACGGTAGTGCTGCAGCATTTCTACGGTATTTCTCTAAATAAACTAACCCCAAATAATGCCATATTATCTCCGTGTTGCTGGCCATGCGGCGTTGTAACACACACTGCGGTACTAGTGCTACGGTAAGGATAGCACCCCATTTCTGGTACTGTACTTAGTATGCGAGTGATCTTCCATGATTAAGTCTCCTTATCTCTTTTTTTTTTTTGTTCAATTGTTCAACTCATTAATTACATATTAAGTCTCCTTATAAGAGGTAATTGTGACCTGCAACATGGCCTCCGGCGTCTGCCTTCTCACAAACTTTCAATCAAAGACACCTCTCGATTCGGTTTATCACAGGTAGCTATGACCCCTGCCCAGACTAGGGCTACATCACGGTCTTGATCCCCACAGAGCGAGGCCATAGTCCAGAACTAGGACATTTGCGGGTTTCATACGGGTGTGGGAACTCTGGGAGAACCCCCTGGCGGCGTAAGTTTAGAGCCAGGCACATAGATGGGGATCTAAGGCGCCGGAATCGACTCTGATAACAGATACATCATATCAGCATGAATTTTGCTCTCTCCATCTTATTTAAAGCTTATTACAAGCACATATAATCATCTATTCGAACTCCGCGCCTTTGACAGTGTTGTCTCACGTATCCGCACATAAAATGTAAGTACTTACATGTACTTGTATGTATGTAAGTGCATGTACTTGTAGTAGTCCCACCAATATAAAACCAATCCCGGTCCATAGAGAGTAATTCACAGCCCATTACGAGAAATGGGACCATTACTCTATTAACCAAGAACTGTATGTAGACATGGCTCAAAATCTGGAGAGCGGGCGTGACCAACACACTCTGCTGCAACTGGCAAGACTTGATTAATAACTTAAAAAAGAAAAGAAAAAAATCGACAAGACTGGTTTAAACAACTATACTAACCTAATATGGTAGAAATCTCTTAGAATAAGCAGGAGAACGATTCACGTGACTCATAGGGTCGTCGGTGTCACTAGTAGTAGCGTTTTATACAAACAAGAATCGACAATCATTGACCCTTTCGTGTTCGGTCATAGAATGTTGAAAATTGGGCATCCCGTCCGCTCTGCCATACACAATCAACATATCGTCTAGTTAGTACTGCAGTGGGTGACCATGTGGGAATCCTAGATACCGAACTCAGTCCCTCTTTTTCTACAATTTTGGCTCGTTTTTGGTTTGGTGGAGATGTGGTGGAACAACGGCTCTGTAAATTATGGATCATGTTAAGTCTGGGAAATACCGGCATATATTGACCCATCTCTTTCCTGGTGTTGAATTATTTGGCATACTACATGTACTCTGTTCTACACATCCAGTAATGGTCATTCTACCGTCAAAATCTCACGCGTCAAGGCCCGCACATCTGAAGCATCGTGATGAATCATTTTTATATCACCCCCAAAGGGCATATGGGTCAAAACCATTGCTCGATAAACATAAAATATAACGAAAGTAATCCTGACAAAGACTTGACAGTTTACCCTCCCCCACTAGGAAATATCCTTGCTCCATACCGCAACTAATAGTATCTAACCTAATAGTATCTAACATTTAGGGAGTTTCGCTATCAATTTTGTTTAGTACTCGACCACTTGCCAGAGAAACGAAAAGACAGGTAGAACATACACCTGCATGATGACTCAACAAGCGTCTCGGACACATATTCTCCTGTATTAGTTCTGTCCCAGTATCTATCAAGGTAGTGTATCAGCACGCTAGATTCATAACTGCCAAATAGAAGGGTCAAAATTGCGTACATATTGCCCTTCACGGTCTCTCCTATGACATAGCACTTAAACCCGACCGATGTACCCTTCGCGTATGATCCTGTTGCGGGGCATTTCTTATCGTCGACCTCTGGGCACACGCGGTGACGAGCTCCGTCCCCGGTGATTTTGCATGTTTGCGGTCCTTGGCCGTCCGATGCTGAGCCATTTCCTTGTGGGGCGGGGTTGGCGAGGATGTAGGAGAAGATGGAAAGGAAGGAGAGGAGGGTAAAGAGGAATTTCGTTGTGTTTGCTGTGATTGTTACTTGTAGGTGATTATTGGGAGTAATGATGGGAAGATCGTGGGATAGTTGAGGTAAAGAAAAGCGGTATTTATACTTGAGTTGTGATAACATGGCTTACACGGTCGAGAGGATATATTGAAGCTGCAAGCCTGTGCTCAAGATTGATCCCCACCCTGAGTGATCTATTTTGTTCTCTTCGCGAAAGATCGATTACTTCATTAATTGCATACAAAAGATTCCTAAAGCTCATCATTACACTTTCACTACTGGTTCCAGACCAATCATATCAGGGCCTAGCCAGCGGCAGGCTATTGAAAGACCTCGTATTCAAAAGGGCATTTATTCGAATCCTACATGTAGTACTCAATCGACTTTCAGCTTTTATACTTCAAAGAGGCTAGTAATCATGTATCACTTAAATGTGATAACGAGACCGCCGGGATCCTAGGTAGAAGTAGAGTATCACTTCGCAGTGGGTGAAGACAACCAACCAATTGGGATCAACCGGGAGTGAAAACTAAGTAGCTGTGGCGTTGTACAGCGCCCAACCAAAATTCGTGGGAAATGCATGGCAACGGCAACCCTGCGACACCGCAACGCCGGGGCACAAAATTTTCACAGCCCGATGGCGCCGCCCCATACCCAAAAAGCCAAGGGAAGATGGCCGGAGTCTCTACAAATTATCAGCTCTTCAAAGGATCACTTGTGGTTGTTGTGCTCATAATCGTTGTCCAGCAGGTGGTGTTCGAAGTTTCGACGCCCATGTTTCATGCCTATCTTTACCCCAATAAATCTCTTCAGTGGCGCAAAAGGAACATGCAGATTGGCATCTGATAAGGCCTCAGATCGCTCCTTAGCCTGGACAGGAGCTTTAAGTTAATAAGAGAAAAAAGAAAAGACCGCCTAACTCGAGAATTTGCGCAAATGGAGCCAGCTCCATTTTCTGACAACCTGATTGGTGCCGATCACACCATGATGAACCAACCAGATAATCAAAATATAGAGCTGGCTCCATTTGCGCAAAGTCTCTATTAGCTAACAGAAGTCAGGTGGGATATGGTACTTTGTATTAATCGAGATCCGTAAGCTTGGATCCGAACAACTTTAAAACTGCTACCCTGGCCGATATCGCGGCGTGTACAAAGGTAGAATATACTCACCCGTTAATCAAATCCCCACACAAAACTCCGACCTTTTAATTAACGCGCGAGTAGTGTTCTTTAAAAATGCATGCATAAAAGTGTAGAGTACTCTAGAGTAGAGTACATAATTATATAAATAGATTATCCCTTGAGCCGGTGAGACACGCAGAATCCAGGACTTCCTATTCAAGCAAAGCCAAGTCACGCTTCCTCGAATAATAGAGCGTTGCTTGGTGGTAAAGCACCAGGCTCAGTGACTTTGCCACTAGAAATCACTAAGATAGGAAGTCCTGGATTCTGCGTGTCTCACGACCCCTCCATAGAGAAAGCCGGAAACACAGCGCACCTTGCTCACCTGATCCACACTTAGCTGCACTTGTGCCTGCTTCAAAACTATATACCACCATCGTACTATCAAGCAACTAGTATTCCCACAAGATCGTATCCACGTAAATCTTCCGACCAACGTACTGGAAGTCCCAACCACTCAGGCGCTCACTCAGGTACCCTACCCTAGTACCCGCATCCTGCGGAGATCGGTTTTCATCTCCTATCAGGTAAGTTCGACTACTTACACGTTGTAGTAGAGTCGCAACTCTCCAGACCCGCTCAGTGATACGTATTGCGATTTGTCAAAAATAATGGGACGCAATGGGATTCAACTTAATGCTTTCTCAATCGCAATCGACCACAAACAGACCATAGATACGGAAGATGATAATAAAGGATATAACAGGCCTTAAACATATTTTCATCCAGTATCGCCGTTCGTTGGTGGCAGGGTTTGGTGGTCTATCGTTATAGTGTTCATTCCCACTGCGTCCCATTATTTGAATTCTGACAACCCGCAATACCTTATCTCCTACATATCAGTAATGACAATAGCATAACACCTCGTGGTAAGCACAAGGATACCTTCTTACAGGTATCCTGTATATACTAGTAGTACAGCGCGAGGACGTAAATGACCGAAAGTGTGGCGTAGCAACGGGTTCGACCACAACCCGCTGGGCCACGATTATGAGTATAACAACCACAATTGATCCTTTGAAAAGCTGATAACTTGTAGAATAGTTATTTAGCGTATAAAAAAGAATAAGTGACATTTAATATCCTGTGTATAAACCCCTTGCCTTTATTATAGCCTCTATCCTCCTAGGCATACTTTCAACCTACCTACCAAGTAAATTATCAGGTAGCAGTTCCAGGCAATGAATAAGAGCTGCCCCCATGAGTGGTTTAATTACTTTAGGTGATCTACATATGTCAAATGGGGGCAGTGTTGATGGTAGAGCTTCTTGAGGTGTACCCAAACATGCTCAATGGGATTTACATCAACCCCATTCTCCTCCAACCATTGAGTGATAATTTCGGCAGTGTGCATTAGCATTATTATCTTGCATAAAGATTGACCTGATACCCTTCTCCCGTAGCTCTGCCAAAAATTGTGAAACCTTTTTTGTTGCGCACTATCGGTCATTTGTTACCACATCGAGATTCTAGGGCTAGGTTTAATAATCTCGTGTCAGGGCTAGGGGTATTTCTCAACCGGCTGATATCGGCCCTTTGATTGATTTTACCGGCCAACGTCGGCAGCTAAACAACCTACTACATGTACGTACCAACTAGCTGACTTAACTTCCTACTCTACTACATGTATATAGATCATTGCACTAGGTGGTACACTTACCTACATGAACCCTTATTCCTACGCTAGTTACCATACATCAGGTCCGTTCGAGGATAGCTACTGGTCTCGTTGGAGTTGGTGCAGGCTTTTAGGCAAAACGCCCCTCCCGTTGCAATTGATTGGCTGATCTTGACCGCTTGGGCCATTAGCTTGTGGTTTCTGGTATATGTATCATTGACACTAACTCCAGAGACTGATGACTGTTTGGGTAACTGGTTACTGACTGGCTTAGGAAAATAGCTTTCGTTCACTAAGATTCTTGAAATTGGATAGCTAGATATCAAATATCTCTATTATTTACAACCTATTCCGACGTTTCTCAGTTCTCAATAAAAGGTATCATCAAGCCGCCAACCTCGATAATAAAAAAAAAGCACCGCTCGTAACAGAAAGATAGTTGAAAAAAATGAAAGAAGTATCGCTCATAAAAACGGTAAAGACATTATCCACCATCTAGCTCTCCTAAACCTCGTTTCCGTCCTTTTCGCTCACAACCACCACCCTCTTCTCCAAACTCTTCTTGACAGGGTTAGGCGACTCAAAGATCTCGGTGAGCTGTTCCAAAGTGTGACCCGAGGTCTCAACGAACCATTTCCAGATTACGAAAACCTCAAAGCAGTTCCAGCCCACAAACACCAGGTAGTACCTCCATCCAATCTTCTCCATGGCGACGGGCGCGGCAAAGGTGTTTACGCACATGGCAATGTTGAGGAACAGGAAGTTGAGGCCGGAACCCTTGGCACGTGTTTTTGTTTCAAGCACTTCGGCGCTGTAGAGGGCCTGCAACGGGGTGTAGGCCCATGAGAAGGCCATACCGAATAGGTAGATGAAGACGATAACGGCATATGATGCCCCCTTGTTGGAGCTAGAGACGGCAGTTCCAGCGGTGATGATGGCGAAACAAATAATCGTGAACGAGGTAGCCCCCATGAGCATGTTACGACGGCCGAGGCGATCAAGGAGGGTGGCACCCCAGATGGCGGCAAACATGCAGAAGATTGGGTAGATTCCGTTGAGAACGAGACGGGTGTCGGAGGACTCGATACCGGTCTGGGCGAACATTGTGGGCATGTAGTAGGAGACTACGTTGTTTCCAGACCATTGACCAAAGAATGCCATCGCGACTGAGGAAAAAGAGAAGCAATGTTAGTGTCTACTGCAGGTCACAGCGTTAATTACAATGACAGGTGATAAACTTACTAACGAGTCCGATTCTGTAGCGGGCTGCACGGGTGTTGAAGAGATCCTTGTAGTTCCACCAAATCTTGTCGGAACTAGAGCTCGAAGAACTGATTTGCTCCGTCATCTCCTGGTACTCAACCTGAACGACTGAAGAATTCCTATCGCCTTCACCGTGGTACTTGGCCAAAATAGCAATCGCCTCCTCGTTGCGGTCCTGGGAAATGAGCCAACGCGGCGACTCTGGAAGGAAGAGAACGAGGATAGCGACAATTCCAGGAACGGCGGCCTGGACAACAGTGGGTGTTCTCCAGGCCCATGAGTTGTCCATGTGGCGGTTGCTACCGACGCAGCACCAACTTGCAACTGAAATATTGTGTTAGTCCTGTATTTCTGGATTTTGTGAGGGAGAGGGGGCATACTGATAGACCCTAGATACCAGCAAACGTTGTAAAGACCGGCTTGGGTACCACGGTATGCTGGGTGCGAAATCTCGACTGTGTAGGTTGGTGCGGCAGCGCCAGCAATAGCGGCTCCGAAACCAAGGATAAAACGTCCAGCTTGAAATTGGCCCACTTTATACCAATTGGTTAGTCCACCCCTTGAACTAGGGAAATTTGGGGGTTATGCATACTTGAGTTGGCAGGTGTCTGAACGGCGGCCCCAATAACAACAATAATGCAACCAATGAATATTGCCCAGCGTCTTCCATATCCGTCTGCAAGCCAACCACAGAAAGGAAACGCAGCGATTTGACCCAACTATACAAGTCGTTAGAAAGGGAGTTCCTGGAGCTATTGAGAACGGGGGGTCTTTACGTTGTAGATGATAAAGACGATACCAGTGCTGGATCCCTTCCCGTTCATACCAAAAGATTTCTGATATTGCTCCATATCATTGATAGCGCCCCTATATTATAACCAACCATCAATAAGTCTAAGACATTTCGTCACCATCGCGCGCAAGGAAAAAGGGTCACTCACATGAGAGAGCCATCGTAACCGTTCATAGTAGATACCAAGTATCCAACCGCCAAGCAGATATACAGCTTCAACGAGTTCTTGCTCCACAGTGATGGCTTTGGAAACGCAATGGTGGCATCGTGGCTCGAATCCTCGCTCATTGGTGTTGTTTTCCGCTCAACGTGCTCGACGGCGTTCAGGTCTTTTGAGTCCATCTTGTTGACTGCCACTGAGGATGATTGTTGATTTGTACTGGGCTAGCTGGCCTGGAAAATAGAGACTGTAGCAGGGGAATCGGCTGCATTTTATCGTCCAGCGGACTAGAGGGTTCACCTCCATGGCCATTCAATGGGACGGGAACCGGTGTCTCACTTTCTTCTCTTGTGACTTAGGGGTCGTGGTGAAGCTCTATGACCGCCACCTAGCTTGCAGCCAGTAATACCTGCTCAAAACGGATAAGCACATAGTCTTTTCTCCACATAAATTCTTGGTTACACTAGGCAGAGATTCTTTCCCCACACTTCACACTTTAATTCATCAAGCGAGAGAGCGAACGTCGCAAAATAATTTACCCTGCCAGTCCTGTAGTTGCAGCACTCTAGCCCTCTTTTTCTTTTTTCTTCCTGTTGAAGATGATCCGGTTCAGGTACCGATTGATAGGCCGAGCTGGAAGAGAACGCCACCAAACGCAGGCTGGTTACTCAATTCTAGGTAAGTAAAGGGGCGTTAAGCCTTACTCCTAGGATCCTAGCATGACTTTCAACTGAACCTCTTTCTTGCATAGCTGGACATACCTTGATAATACTGGCATTAATACTCTACTTGGCGGACACGTCTATAATATCAGATCGAGTAAACATCATAAGACAAGTGCCACGAGAGATCGGATTATTGTATGTAGAGACAGGGGACTAAAAACAGGGTTTGTATGGCCGGTTAAGCCAATAGGATTTCACCCATATTTCTATAATAATCTTACTACAAGCTATAAAAGCAGATGAGACCATGCGTAATTGCGGGGAAGAGATATTAATTCATTTTCCTGGTCATGTTCATGTAACAAGTTGGCCTAGGTAACCGTGCGTAGGTACACATCTTTAATTCCACGAGTTACCCAAGTCTGTGGTCCGATTTCACAACATATCAACCCGTGGCGTTACGCCCAAAATCCTGTGCGAAATCCAAGATTGAGATTTGCACGGCCAGTAAGCCGATACTCCCCGTGAGGCTCCAGAGGTAGGTACATACAATTAGCATCCTACATGCACATGACTGGATGGAACGTTTGTTACAGTAGTTTACCAACTTGTTAGACCTGGGGCCGTTTCCCCAGCCTTCTCTAGTTTTTCCGGGGTTTTCCATGGGGAAGATAAAAAAAAAATGAGGCGGGGGTGGGGTAACTAAGTTTTTTGCAAGGGCTATCTTTCTCCCTAGTGCAATAAGTTCTTGGTATGGTTGTGGTATGTCCCAAATTACGTGCCCCAAGAAACCAAAAACCCCATATTTCCCATAAAAGAAGGAATGTCGGCATGCTCCCCGTGCGTGCGGGTAGAGGAGAGTAGAGTATGTATGGGGGCGATCGGGTAAAACGTGGAGAGCCGGTACATTCCGAGCTGGGACAAGAATACTGCACATGTGGCTAGTGGGAATTAAGGTTATAGGGAAGCCGTTTTGGGGAAGCCGTGGGTAGCCTACTTTAGTAGTTCAGACCCCATTAATTCTCCCCTCGAATAGGTAATGGGAATAGCTTTTCTGTCCTTGATGTTCGACACTGAGGGGCAACGACATCCCCGAAATACCGAAAAGACTTCGTTATTTTGAAGGCCAGGAATTTTTCGCTAAATGGTGCGTGGCCCAGCGTGGGATATGTTCCTCCCTGTCTTTTGATAGCGCCGCATATCTCGTAGACTGACGCTGGAGTTGTCAAGGATCTGAGTTAAAAGTACGGGGTGCATGTTCGAGTGATATCCCATGCCAGACCCTCATACCCTCGGCAATTAGATAATCCTCTGATAATACAACTGCATAGCTACCAGGGAGCCCTCCCTAGAGTACGTTGTAGGATATTGTAGCCTTTCTCATGTTATCCGGGGTATATATCCCCTTTGTGTAAATTTGATTTGACATTATTTAAGTAAATTTATTATAAGAATTTGTTTTCGTTGTTTAAACGTTTGATAAGATGACTTATGACCAATTCTGGGATTTCTCCCAAAATTTACACAGAAATAATCCGGTGGTCTCTGCTGTGGGCTTGGACGCTTAAAATCGTGGCTACATGCCACAACGCCTTCCTGGATACAGTAGAATAAGAGCAGTTATTCCTACCGACCATGATCTCACCTCCATGATCCAGCAACCAATCATTCAGATAAAAAGCCGACCAAGCGCTAAATATCACTGCCCCTAGTCGGATAGCAGGCCCGTTTTTCCTACAAAGTCTTGCTCGGATGAATAGATACAAGGCTTTTTATCGGATTGCAGAGCTAGAGTAGGTTAATTACATGATAAGCTTCATCGGGGCTCGTCGGGGCTCATCAGGCAAGCCTTTCATGCATATGGAGGCCGGTTTAACCAGGCTACCGCTGGACCCATAAGATTGGGTCTTGGTAGTTCTGGCCATGGAGACCTCTTTGGAACAGTACACAGAGATATCCTCGGAAGTATCTTATGCAGGGACTGTGGACACCACAAAAAGTCGATATATGAATGTATATGCCTTTTCAGTTAGAATGTATAGAGCACTCAGTGACTTCCAGCACAATTAGCATTGATGGTTGGGGAATTTATACAGCTTGCAAGTTCTGGCACATTGTAGTTCAATGGTTATCCTCATAGAATTTTCCCCATATGCCCAAGCCAACCCCAACCATACATGCACTGTAGTTGGAGGTTGGATATTCAGCCTATATTCAGCCTATTTTCCGCAGATACGACCTTCTATCACTATAGTCACAAATCTGGGGGTTCCCATAATCATCAAAACCTGGATGTCCCCAGATGTCCCCAGTCATCAAGCCAACAATCTGATCAATGGCTATCAATATTGATTACTTTCGCCACCGATAAACACTTTTGATCCAGGCGTAGTCTTCCATTGAAATCAATGTGACCAACCCAATCTCACCCGGATGGTCAACTGCTTTCAAGTTAGACCTTGGAAGAGATCTCTCTCTACCCGTGTTTACGGAACACTATTTTGGATATTTGTATATACTTCATATATAAAATTAAATTATAAAGGACAATACTTTATTTCTTGTAACTGACTAGATTCACATTCGATCTTCCATGTGCGGTGCTTATCCTCTTTTGCAGACCCTATAGGGTTTTGATGGCATGCTATAGGACTAACTAGCAAACTGTCAGGAATGTGCCGTGAGAAATACTGTTTTAAGAAATCTTCTTAAATGTATGATCTTTAGAGTATTGGCCATATGTGTATAAAAATACGTAAATCTTTCCCTCTCTACCACGCGATCAACCGTTAAGCTAGAGGGAATACTAAAACTTTAGTCAGGGCCCATAACATCACCAAGTGCGAAAAGGGCTTAACTTGACCATGTCCACGTGGGCCGCGTGGGAAAGGAGTTATTTCAACCTGGCTAGCTTGTTCGGACCACTGTTCTCCGGTCTTCTAAGTTGGTCCGGGGTACGTACATTGCTAAGGCATACGTAACATAATGCCCCTTTATTATCCAAGAAATCTTACAAGCATTTAGTATGTCATAAAGATAATTTATCATTTTACGATCTGATCCTATATACTAAGTATAGAAACTAGGAAATGTCATTGGCCTTAGGTCTGTCGATATATCGTTAGCAAATCTCTCGTATCATACGTATATACATGTAGTCAAGTATGAGATCGAGACGTAAGACCAGACCACCAGCAAAAAGAGTCGAACCCCATCCACTGATCTCAGATTTCTTTACCTAAGTTTCACCACATACCCAATGCCATAATTCTCGATTCCCAAAGGTTGCCCAATTGCAACCTCTCTCCTACCCGTCGGTTCAGCCAAATTACTCTTCCAAGTCAGATATTGGTTATGGAGCCGATTTAGTCTACTGGATTTATTGATATGATTCTTGCAATAATCCAGCCCCAAGTAGGTCCTCCATAGATAAGTTTCATGTGAAAGTTGGCAAATTCGGATAAAGTGCTATGAAAGATAAACGGGCTTGAATATGAGGTTTTTAGTCCATGCATGAGCCAAGGGTAGTGTCCTGGAATCCCCGATATTCACCAATAGACTGATATACCAATTAACTCTCTGACTACCTTAAGTGGCCGGCCATCTGGACTCAAACCATGCTCTTTCATAAATTTTAAAATCCTATAATTCAATCAGAGACTTTTTGCTTCACCCCCAGCCTTTACGAACAAAGTCTCGCAGAAACTTACCTTTGCCCCTTGGATCGCAATAATTCTGATGTATAGAAAATATAGCGATACAGCCTTCCTCGGATACCCGCTGGAAGCACATTTCCCTCGAGATACCCTGTTTTTATAAAACTCCCCTTTGCGCTTCGCGAACAACACACCCTGGCTTGTAGCATCTGTCGAGCGGGGATCATATCAAGAAATAGTCATGCACCGAAAACGGCTCGTTAAAGCCCCCTGATAAGAACTCACAGCAGAACTTAATAGTAGGGTCTTATCTCGATAATTAAATCTTTGCAGCAATCGGGGTATCAAAGAAAAAGAGAGCGGCAGGGCTTAGATAGATGAGCTGCGTTCAATATGCAGTTGTCTCAGGTTATGATTTTGCTGGGTAGGATCGAAGGTTTGTCACCTTACTGCAAATGGATTACAAATTATATATTACGATATTACCACGTACGATAAAACTCTGCGAGATATATTCTTTTAAACTCGTTTTCAAAATACAAGTACAGCGATATCTCCATCAAGCTTTCCTATGTACCACTTTGATGAGATTTCTTACCATCGGAATAGTTTCAAAGCTCGGTTCGATAACCCTGCATGACTGTGCGTGTCCTACGTTCCCGAAGGCCAATAAACACCAAAGTAACAACTACAGGCTTGATTCCCACGGTACTAGCTTCATATTCCTGGGTAAACGAGACTAAGACAATGTCCGTGAGTAATTGCCCCGTGATGCTGTTACATGCACATACATAGTCGGCATATTCCCTTTTTTGCCCTTATTCTCAATATAGGCAGCCATATACGATCGCGATATGACCCCAAGACTTACAAGGATCGCCTTGCGGTAAACATCTAGATCTATGATCTTTTAACCAACACCAGCTATGAATTAGAACACTATCTTTAGTTTGAGTCTTATAGAAGGCCCAGTATGAAAATGCAGTTAATGAATTAACAAAAAACGAAGCCTAGCGCGGAAAGTTCCGGGCGACCTACGGTCTGCATGTAATCACCACAGAGAAGGGAAAAAAAGGTCCGGGTCATATGTTATCACTCGGAACGAAGAAATTCGCCAATTGGGTTTTTTATTGTTTAATTCATTCTCGCCGATTGGGCTTGACCTATACGTTGACCAATTGATTCATTTATTCTGAGGGTGTCTCGAAGATGTAACTACATGTGTGTGCCTCTCGATCTCAAGCACACGACATTTTACAGTCAAATCTCCCTATAGGGCTACGAAGAGATATAGGAGGGAGAGTCGTTTTAAGGGAATCAGGCAACCTTACAGATATTTTTTAAGTACTAAAAAGGACTACTAACAGATTTACTGATGTGTTTACCGGTCACGCTTCTGTCGCACATTTTGGGCGTATACACAGGGGGGGAGGGGGTGTGAGTCCTGGCCACCGGTGACGCTCCACACGATTGACCAAGGCCGTTGCCAATGAAACGAATCATCACATAGCATCCTGCTATTGTACCAGGAGCATCAAGCTAGAATTTCCTGTATGTATATGCCAAACAATTAATCTACAAAATTAAATTATAGTTTAAATTGTAGTCCTCAACTATGATAAGCCCACTAATACCAGATATATACCATGGCTATTTGATGGCCCATCGAAACACTCTATTTGGGGACTTGGCATCTCGAGATCTAGGGAAGGACTTCATCGGAAAGCATTGATTCTCCGGCGGAAAACGGGAAACACCAGAAACCTTGTATTTAAAATGCGTTTCACAGGTAAAGTCATCAGCAAAGTCGTATCTTTTTTACATTCACATACCTTTAACAAGAAAATAAATCAGTAAAATCATTTTTAACAGATAAAAGCATTTATAAACTCGCCGGCAATATGGCAGGAATGCCTCTAACAGTGAGTAGGTCGGTTGATGCATCATTTAATGCCTTTTACACGAACTTTTGTATGGTAATGTCAAAATTGATGTATTTCCACTCCTACTAGAGTATATAATAATAAAACCAGCATTAAATCCGCTTTAGGAACTTACTTACATATTAAGTGATAGAACCAAGTCCAAAATTCAGTTTAGATGATTCTCGGAGTCCATCAAAACTATGTCAAATATGTATGTACCTCCCACAGATCTCATCTGACATCCACGGTGCTTGTTTTTGTTTGTTTGTTTGTTTAACTTATTAATTACATGCAGGCCGTAGTCTATGGTAATATCGCACCGCCTCTGAACTGCCCGTTCCCAACTACCGCCTCGCACAAATCCCTGTACTAGAAAGTAAAATAAAAAATAAAGAAATAAAAATAAAACAGAACAGCACAACAGATTAACTCTTTAACAAAGCAAACTCGTCTTAACCATCCCGTTCCCCTTCCTCGTCTTTAATTCCTCCCCCATCCTCGTTCCGCTTCTCTCTCTTCCTCCTTTCCCACGGTGCTTGTAAAATACGGCTCGCAGAAAAATTTCGTTTTGCTATGTACGGTAGCAGACGCCCCCCGCCCAAACAAACGTTCATTTTCACTTTCTATGACCATACGATGGTATCGCGCCAAATACTCTACCAGTTCTGGAAACGACTCACTCGAAAGCCAGTCGCTTAGTCTGTTTCTTACCAAATAAGTTTTAGGAGACTTCTTTATCGCAATCTTAGATGTCGTTGTACCGTGTAATTCCTCCTCACCTACAGACATGAGTCTTTAATAAACAAGAGCCCACAATCATTGATCCCAACGTGTTCGGTCATAGAATGTTGAAAGCTGGGCATCCCGTCCGCTCTGCCATACATAAACAACATATCGCCTAGTTAGTACTGCAGTGGGTGACCATGTGGGAATCCTGGGTACCGAACTCCTAATCTTTTTGTTTCCTTTTTCATATAAATGGGTTCCATTCTGGGTTGACTAACGCAGGAACGATTGAATCACGAATGGTGATATTGTTTGGATAGAGTGGTGCTCTAAATCTCAGCCAACCTATCCGCTAAACCCCAGCATGCGCCGCCGCCCAGGCCCGTCGTCGCTCTAGAAGCTAGAAGTAGTTACACCCAACCCCTGGGCATACCTCCCGCCGGACAAATCGGAAAACCTGGGATATTCAAGTGGACTCTCCACTCGTCCGAGCAACCCAACCAGACTGTGTGTTACAATGTTAAGCATCCAAGGAACATATAGCGCTATATCTCAAAAAAAATACTTGATTTTAGCCCAATAAAAACCTCGACTAGGCCTTTAACCGCTATACCTTCTCAACCTATTAGTTCATAGAAGTGATGAAATCAGCCTTCTAAATATTCTGACTCATCTGTGTAAGCTATGTACATGTATGGTCATCTATTATCGAATCGACATATGAAAAGTTAGAGCAAACTCTATAGTCACAAGTAGTGCTTAAGCTTGTGTTAACCGAGTAAGCCTCTTCCTTAATATCACAAATAGTTTCATAGAGTAACTAAGGGCTGGTTTATCATAAGGTCAATCAGTGATACAACTCCCATCTCAGGCTTAGTCTCTCCTTGGTATTTATATTTCTGGTTCGTATTTTCCCGAGGTACAATGTTTGTCTTCTGTGATTGTGATGCTTATGGTTGTGGGTTTTACCGGACATGTGAGTATGATTGTTGGCAGTGTTATTTTCTTTTCTTTTTAGTTAGGTAGCGGCGGCGGAGGAGTGCGAACTTGCTGAATGCCCTTCAATGGGTGTGGCCAGGAGTTAGCAGGGCAGTTCTGGGGTTGTGGTATTGCCATAGACTACGGTCTGCATGCAATTAATGAGTTAAACAAAAAAAAAAGATATGATTGTTGGCTTTGACTTTTAGCAAATGGGACAAAGATCATACTAGTACATTTTAGTTCTAAGACTTTGAAGGAAGCTTTCAAGGAGATTATTTATATATATGTGAGTCTATTGTATTCGATATTCACTGCCACCGTTTCTTCTCGAAAACAAAACCAGCAAAATATATGAATCATAGTGTATCACTCGATGGCCGTGATATTTTCACAGCAGGTTCCCTAAGCGCCCTGGGATAAGATGACCTGCGTTACTCACATGTATATGGAAAGCTCTCATAAGCCGAATATGTATGTCCCAATTTAGATTGGGAAGGATTCAACTTACTCGAGCAGCTAACACTAACCACGATAGTTTGAAGCGTCTGGTGAAAACCACAGATGAATATGGCTCTTGGCAGTTAATGAACATCCATGTCAATAGAACTCAAATGAGAATCCGAAGGATTAATAACCAACTAATCATCACATTGCCGGCAGACCGAAACACGCCTAGTAGAAAACGAAAGAATATATTTCTATTAAAAATAACCGACCCAGCTCGTGACATTAGTTCATCGCGGACCAAATCCCTCAGATCTCCCTCGATCGAGAAGAAATAAGAACTCAATAATAACATAACAGTACAATATATACCTCCCCCAACTCTGGGTCATCCACCCCAAGAAACATGACGCTTTTTTTTTTGGTTTCCTCCGAAGAAAGAAATATTGTAAAAAAAGAAAAACTGCAGAAAAAAGAGAAATAAAAAAGTAAAGAGAATCTAATCGTTCCACAAGCCCTCGTAGCCCCCTGGACACTACCTCAGCCAACCCTATGCATCCCAGGAAAAAAAAAAGCCCCACCCAAGTGTAACTCCAGTCAAAATGAGCGAATGATAAGAAAGGTATATATATGTATAATCGGATATAAATGAATGAATGAATACGTTAACGGAAACGTGTACGCCAAATGACACCATAATATGAAAAAAGAAATATAGGAAATATACAACCAACCAGCGCAAAGAATACTAGAAATAAATTGCCTTGAATAGGAAAAAAAATCGACGACAAGCAGCAAATAAGAGTAGCGGAGATCAGCAATATAAAGATTATTAAAGGTTGTTGTCGAAAGAAATCTCAGCTCACAACCTCTCTTATAAATTAGAATCGGAAAAAGAGAGGTAACAAGGGCGCCCTCCTCGAAGGGTTAGGAGGGAAGAGCTGCAGATGTACTTGTCTCGTGGGTCAAACCAATAAACTGAAATTATAGGGATCGTGATAACTGTCCCCTGTTCTTTCAAGGTGAGGCGTTTGCCTTGCCCTTCTCCTCATCTGTTGGATTCTTCTCCTTCTTCTCACGTCGGGGAATTGCGCGCCACACGCTCTCGAGACCTCTCATGACAGGGGCGAAGAAGATGACCAGTTTGTCCCAGCATGCACCGACAAAGGGATCAGGGATGCAGCGGATGAGGACAGCGGCAGGGAGAGACAGGAAAGCAATGACAACACAAATTGCCCATTGGGTTCCGTTGATGGGTTTGATGGAGAAGGCTTGGTTACCAACAAAGATAATGCCGACCTGTCCACCAATCATGATGCAGTTGATACCTATAAAGAAGTAGTTCTTGAACATCCCCTCAAAGATGTTGAACTTATTATCAAGACGACGGTTGCTGTAAAAGTCGTTAGTATAAATAAATCATTAGATGGAAGGGGAGAGGAGACATACTTGAACTCGTTGAAGATCTGCATCCAAACAAAGGTGTTGAAAATCATAGTCCTGAGTTCTTTGAGCTCGGTATCGGTGGAGTAGCCCAAAATGCTAGCGCCCGCGAAGTACATGATGAATGTAACAACCAGCTGAAAGATTGCTTGACCAATTATCATCTTCCACATGTTCAGCGAGATGAGGCTGGCACTCTTCGGCGTAGGCTTCCTATTTAAGATCTCTGGTGTAGGAGCATCTGTAGCCAAAGCAAGCGCAGCGAACGTGTCCATGATAAGGTTGACCCACAGAAGTTGCACCGCAGTCAAGACAGAGGTACGGTCAGAGCTGGAGACGGCGGAAACAAAGGTAAGAAGGACGGCCGTGATATTGACAGTAAGCTGGAATTGCAAGAATTTGCGGACGGCATCGTTAACGGCACGACCCCACATCATAGCCTTGACGATGGATGAGAAGTTATCGTCCATGAGAATGATTGAGGAGGCCTCCTTTGCGACTTCGGTACCGGCAATTCCCATACTGAAACCAACGTCCGCCATCTTGAGGGCAGGTCCATCGTTCGTTCCATCCCCAGTGACAGCAACAGTTTCCCCAAGCTCTTTGAGACGGCGAACGAGGATACGTTTGTCCTCAGGGGATGATCTAGCCAGTACCTGCAAACGTGGGAGTATATCGTCCATTTCAGTTTCGCTGAGCTGGCGGAAGGCAGGGCCCTCCATAACTATGCCATCACTGTATATACCACATTCCTTGGCGATAGCACGAGCAGTAACAACGTTGTCGCCAGTAACCATGCGGACGATGACACCGGCCTTTTGACAAGCGGCAACAGCTTCAGAGACGCCGGGGCGGAGTGGGTCCATGATGCCGACAAGCCCAAGGAAGGTCATATCATTGAATATGGTGTCGAAGTCAGCCATGTTTGGGTCATCCTCCATCACCTTAGCACCGATAGGCGGCCATTGGTTGTAGTCTTTGTACAGCATTCCAATGGTTCTGAGAGAGCGCTCGGCGTAGTAGTTGATTGTAGCGCCCAGGGACTCAATATCCCTTCCTGTCAACTCGATTTCCTCAATAGCCTGGTTGGAAACATCCCCAGTGTATCTGGTGGCCTTTCCGAGCAAAATCTCCGAAGCACCCTTGACGTAGAGCCTGTAGTTACCAGTACGAAGCTTGACGACAACACCCATACATTTGCGAGCAGAATCAAAAGGAATAAGTTGAACAATGTGTGCAGAAGATCTCTCACGTGCAACCGAATCCATACCAAGGTAGTCACGTGCGAACATCAACATGGCCGTTTCCGTCTTGGACCCGATGAAAGCTTGAACACCATCCTCCTCGCCCTCGAAAGCAGTAGAGTTGACCACAATAGACTGGAGCAGGAGATCTTTGATTGCTGGTGAAAATCTCGCAACGGCTTGTGCAGTTGGAAGTGTCTTTTCACCGGCGTCTGAAGATGCAGATTCGAATCTTGCATCTCTGCCAATCGTCCCGGCAACAACAGTCATCTTGTTCTGAGTGAGAGTACCGGTTTTGTCGGAGCAAATCGTCGTGGCGTTCCCCATAGTCTCGCAAGCACGTAGAACACGTACGAGGTTGTTTTCCTTCAACATACGTGTTGTTGCAAATGCCAGGGCAAGAGTTACAGCCAAAGGAAGACCCTCTGGGACGGCGACGACAATAAGAGTAATGGCAACAATGAGAATGTCCATAAACTGCGATCCTTTTTCGGCGGCACCAACATTGCTAGTGGGGAGGGTGACGAGGAAGCGGATGAAGAGCACAAAGAACAAAAGTACAGCACCACTAAAAGAACATTATTAGCATAAGATATCACTCGCAGGTCATAGTAGAAGTATAGGGTAACACACCCTCCACCAAGGTAGGCAATCTGATCAGCCAATTTACCAAGCTTGACCTGGAGAGGCGTAGCTTCGGCCTCAGTACGAAGAGCCATCATTATCTTTCCAAAACTGGAGTTGACGCCAGTAGAGGTAACCAAGTAAGTACCCATGCCTTCAAGAACCTTGGAACCGGAAATGACAAAGGGATCAAGTTTGGCAGATGCGGTTCCTGCCTCGATTTGGCGCATAACCTCGTCACCAGGGGTCTTCTTCATTTGGTCGGATTCACCGGTGGCACTTGATTCGTCACATTTCAGGTTGTGTCCATGAACAAAGATACCGTCTGCAGGAATAAGATCTCCAGGCTCGATGTGGAGAATATCGCCAACGAGAATCTCGTGAACCGAGAGCTGAATGGATTTACCGGAGCGAATAGCCTTGACAACACGGTCTTCTTTCTGTAAAAAAAAAAAAAAAAGCAGATTAGTAAAATTTCCGAAATTAGGCGCAGGAGTGCAATTCAGGCTGGAGGCTGACCTTTTCGTTGAGCTTAACAAACTGTCTTTCCTTCTGCCAATCGTTTAAAGATCCAACCAATACAACAATAATAATAGCCACGACAATAGCAACACCTTCTATCCAGTCAACAGCCGGAGGCGACCCAGGCTCGTGTTCCACCCCAAATGTCTCATACAATCCAAGGCCCAATGAAATTACAGCAGCACCAGTCAACAACAACAGAATCTTATCCTGGTATTGTTCCCACATAAGCATCCAAATACTCTTCGAATGTTTTGTCGGTAGCACATTATCCTTAAAAACTCTTTTTCTGTCGATAAAAGATGTTGAGGTTACTGTTCCACCAGCTGTTGTAATCCTCGTAATCTCAGCCGCGCCGCTGCCTCCGCTACCTTGACCTCTCGAGGAGTCAGAATTAAGGCTATCATTTTTCTTGTATGCCGACGCCTCCTCAAAAGTCACTTGTCCATCCAGATGAGACTCATCGATGCTCAACCCGGCCTCCAGGTCGGTTCTTAGCCCCTTTTCCAAGCCCCTGATCCCCCCCACAGCCTTGTAAGCTGGAAGACTCTTTGGATTCAAAAATCTGTTAAGCTGTCCAGGGCTAAACGCGAAGGGGTTGTTGTCAACTTTGAAGTCATCCTCGGTCCCTGGGTCGGGCCTAAGGGCGTCCTCGACGGTACTAAAATCAATTCCATTATAGGGCGTGTCGGGCCGAGCAGTAACTCCGGAAAGTATGGACGCGTCTCCGACTGAGGAAGAACGAGACCGGTTGGTATCCACACCCAAGAAATTACGTTCGAAACCAGATGGCGAGAGGGCTGTAGGTGTTATAGCATCTGAGTCCCTTCGAAAATTGCTGAGGGAAGCTGGTGATATTGGGGAACGCTCTATAGTAGAGGGAGCATCATCATTTTCAAAAGTCTAATTATATTATATTTCAGCCTTGATCTATGTCTTCTCTTCTATGTAGTCTTTTAATGACTAGGAACTGGTGTTGTAACTTACAGTTGTAACCTGGATAGCAGGAGGCAGCAGGTTTGGTGGCATTGGCATTATGAAGTAAATATGCGCTGGAGTACTACCAGAGTTGCTAATAGAGGTATAGTTCTATCAGAACTGTGAGGTTTGAATAAATATAAAAGTCTGGCCAGATAGATAATGCTGAAGTGAGTCTAATATAATCCCTTGCTGGCTCCTCAGGTTGTTGGGGGAATGATTGAAGAGTCCGGTGCGCATGCAGTTCTTATGTATTAGAGCGACTCTCTCCTTTCAGTGTTTTATTTACTTGGCAAACGCCACAGGCTAAGGGCTCGGATAGAGACTTCTTCCTACAACCACCGCCGGATTTTCCTCTACGGCGATACTACCGTTAGTCGATAACTGTTAATTGTAGTTGAATCTCCTCCTAATCTCACAATGATCCTTCAAGACTCCCATTTCAAGTTCATTTCATGAATCTTCCATTCTAGAGCAAGACCGTCTGGACGATAACTTGATTTTTTTAATTCGCACTTCGGAGCGTATCGCGCTCGAGCGGACGGACGGAGCTCCGTATGGACAGCACAGCCCCCCCTCCCCCATGTTGGTCGCCAGCGGAAGAATTCACACGGAATAGAAGTACCTACACAATACCATGGAATACTACACGTAGTTTTCTTAGAAGAGGGGGAAGTTCATTAATTATTGAAACATTTATATGTATCGAGGGTTAAATTTTGAATAAATGACCGAGTGGGATGATGTGAAATCGTTCCAATTCAATCGTGCATGTTATTTTGGCAAGTAGGTTACAGGCACAACAAACTTCCCCTTAGCCCAATGTGGTGTCCGTACCGCGCGCTTTTTGGGCACACCTTTCTTTTCCTTGGCGCCATGAACAGGGGGGAGCTGTACATCAGCCACATTTGTGGCTGTGCGATGAGCCAGGGGGCGATTCTCAGGATTCCGACTCACAATGAGCGCAGCAAACATTTGATATTAAGAATCCCGCTCAGTTCTAGATCGGCTGAAGTTCACATTTAAGGTTGGTCATTAATGCGCGCGACCTTAAGAACCCTGAACAGCTGGACTCTCTAGAATCCCGGGTCCCGTCACCCGAGATTCGTACTATATAATATCAAGCACAGCCCGCCCACGAAAAGACATTATTCAAAGTTCTTCGCCATCGAACAGGGAGCAGCATTCTTTACCTACGTACATGTATGTATGAAGGCAGAAGGGTAGACCTTGTGACTAACCCAGCAGCAGTAAAGATTCCATCGTCCGTTCTCGCCTTCGAGCCGTACGTAACCACTAGTACTTGGCTTCATGAGTGACAAATATCTCAGCTAGGAGAGGCTTCCAGTACCTGAATGAGCCATGGGAGATCAGGTGAGCGACGGGGATAATCGCCGTCGCCGCACTGGGCTTCGTGGCTTTGATCTGAAATTGGCTCGAGTAAGAGAGTAAGAACAAAGCTGGAGAGTACCTTAGACAAGGGCGTAGACAATGGGGGTCGATCAGTCAAACTTCTTGGTACCTAAAATGAGCAAGGAGTTAAGAAGGTTGACGAAATTGTGATAATATTGTTCAGCCTGTTAGCGTGGCTAGTCCAAGTATCAAACGAGAATTAGAACCGATTGAGATATCGCATAAAGCTGTTAAATTTGATAATCAGACTTAAGATTGACGTTGTTGACAGCCAAGCAAGTAAAGCCTTGGCTTTGTGACACCATGGAACCCAGGGACGAACTCAATAGTCCAAAATCTCGTCAACCTGAACATGAAACTTGACATGACATCTCATGCACTGAGGATCTGGCCGCAGCTTGCATCATCTTCAGATGAGCATGAGTCGTAGCTTTACCCCAGATATCGATGCAAAATTCTAAAAGTTTACCTCGTGAGCCTCTACGAAAGCAACAGAGCCTCACTCTAAGCCACCCACTACCATGGGAATGAGCAGCACCACTCAGGTGCATAAGCGTTAGAGTACTAGCAATAACTTACATAGGCGACCACATCTTCCAGCAAAATAAGCTTATAAATGTTTCTTTTTCTTCACAATACGAGATCGTGAGAGCGTCCTTTCTCTCACAAGGCTCGATGAGCCAGTCATATCAGCTGTAAGAACATGCATCTGACAAAATCCGCTATTAGCTACATATGTACACGCTTACTAGCATAAGAACCAGAAATGCAGTTGCTCAGGGCAAGGATAATTTGTATGGAGTGGCGTCGTCTCTCTTACAAATAATCCCTGGTTCTTTTCTCATATTGACTCGTCCTACCATCGTGCCTAGAGTAGAGGCTATATAGCTCTCCTCCATCCCCACCACCACAACCACTCTTGCGAGCTCTTGACATCGAGCTGCGGCCATTGGCCCCACTTCACCACCACCACTATATAAGCAGAGATGTCTGAAAATTATACGACCTCACCGATCACCCGCTTGGCAGGGCTTTGGTACAGCCTGTGATGAGATTATTGTAGAAATATGGGAGGAACCCCATTGGCTTGACCATCCATACAAACCCTGTATTTAGACCCCTGTTTCTACAATAATTCCACCTCTCGCTGTATGAGCATGCATTCCGTCCGTATCTGCTCGATGGCGGCGTCTAGAACAACGTATTAGTTATATCCCTCGGTCAGCGAGGCTTCGCACCGGAAAGTACTACCACCCCACGTAAATCAGGCTCTCGCTTGTATGTATATACTGGTTTCTGTGCGCACCAGTATAATTTACCTACTACATGTAGTACTTGAATCCGCCATAATACCTTGTGTAGAGTCTCTTATAAGAATAAATATAGTGCAAATATGTACTACCTAAATTCTATTGAAACCTTGTGCATATAATTCCGAAGCCCTATTGATTTCGGATCGCATTGTCGCGTTCATGAGTGAGGTATAGTACTCGCGTGTAAGTGAGAAAACATGATACACAAGCAAATACTCAAAAACCTTGAGACGATGCACCGCCACCTGTCTACAGACTTATCCCCACCCGCGTAGTACCACAAACCCTCGATAAATTCGCTATCGCTGCGCAGGGGTTTTTTGGTGAGAGCCTCAATGGAGAGGCTCGAGAGTACTTTCTCTCCCCAAGAAATCCAACTGAACCCTTGCGCAGCGATAGCGAATTCATCGAGGGTTTGCGGTACTCTACTCTAGAGTACAGGCTACGTGTAGGTCCAAAATAGCCCATATTTCCAAGAGAATTCATGGCTGTATAAGGTTCTTCACCGGCGTCAGGCCCAGGGCGCGGGAGCTGTTGATCATGAGCCACAATTCTAGAGAGTGATACCTCAAATATCGTAATGTTGAGCCTTAATCTGACAGACCCAAAGCGTAAATTTTGGCCGTCTTGACCAATCGGTAAGTGGTATTCCAGCCCAGTCAGCTTCGTTATTCCAGAAATTCTGCGGTAGTATGGAATGAACTGTCAGTCATACATACGTAGATGGCACTGAAGACTGAGTTGTTGAGTTTGAGGATAGATCAATACCTGCCTCCTCGCGCTGCCGGATTCAAGCCGCCCAGAAGAAAAAGGTAATTGATCTAAATGCTACAAAAATACGAGCTCTTATTGGCTGCCAAATCACTCGCTGCAGTTATTTGAGTGGCTTCAGACCGGCCGCGCGAGTAGGTACATAGTGTAGTATTAGTGGGTATATAGTCCTCCACGGATCTTAGATATAGATCATCATCCTCGAGGCTATCAGGGACAACAAATCCCAACCAGGAGCTGGTACCCGTGAAATCACTGCACCTTGAGGTTTTCCGCTTCCAGTGTCATTCGTCCAGCGCAGACTAGGCATAATTTTGACACAAGCATGTCTCTGAGTACCTGATCTCACTTTTTTGGTCCCGCGCTCGACTGCTCTTTGCTTTTCCAGAACCCTTCCTGCCTTCCATAACAAATCATCATTGCATACTCCGTTCTATTTCCACCCCAGCCTATTCAAATAGCTCCCCCACACACGTGTCTGATAATGAAGGGTACATACAATAGGGTTAGGGTTAGTTGGGTTAAGTGATTGTCCGTATTCGGTGTTCTGACAGACGCTCCTAACTTCACCGAAGTGAGGTGGTGTGGAATACCTTGGCACACTATATGAGACCCGAAAGTGTGGTTAGCTACGGAGGGAGCTCCGTTGCATTGCATTAGTGCGACAGGGGTTATGTGCTTAGTTGAACCTTTGTAGGTCGTGGGAAGTTGCGAGGTGGAGAACTTTGAAGATGAAGAGGTTGGCAAGAGGTACGAACGAGGAATGGGGGAAAGGCGAGAAAGGTTAGAAAGGTTAGGAAAGAAGGTGAAGAGGGTTAGAATGAAATCGGAGGAGGCAGTGAGTGATGTAAGGTGAAGAAAAGTAAAGTTTGCATGCCAAGAGTTAGTTGAGTTTTGCGGTTTTCAAGGCAGTAGAAGGCCTGGTGAATGATCACACTCATTCCTTTCTTCCAAGATCAACTTGTGTTCTAGGGAATGAGACGAAACAAAGGCACCTACCTACTCTACCTGTACTGCATATTGCACCTCCGGATGAAATTGAACCTTTTTCTCTTCAAACCTCGATGGAAGCAGTAAAGAAGCAGCCCAATTGAGAGAGGATTTCCAAATTCTGGCATGAAGCCAATTGCCTCGTTTCCGAAAAAGCAGAGGCGAATTGCGGCCTCATCTCCATCTCCGTGAATCGCACAACGCCCCGCAATCCGCTCTTTTCCTTTTTCTTCCTGTTTCCGTAATTCGCAATTCGCAATTTCCACGATGGGTGTTTTCTTGCCATTTACTTCCTTTCCTTGCTCTAAAGGCTTGCAGTGCAGTCGGAGTCGCATCCGAAGAGCGGGTACAGGTTCCATACGATATCTGTGAATACTCAGTACTCAGATGATCAGAATCATGCCTCCTCGCTGATGTTTCCCGAACGTTGCCGTGGACGGAGTACACGCCTGGTGTGGAATGATCAGCATTGGTGCAGAGGTAAAGTGGGGAAGAGGAGGAGAAGAGGAGAAGAGGAGGAGAAGAGGAGAAGCGGGGGGGGATGGGGGGGGTAATGCAGGTGTGAGAGATCGGGTTATGGGCTTCGGTAATCTAGGTACAGAAAATACGCGAGCCCGTCATTGTCGAGGGAGTGTGGGTGGGTGAGCGGTGGGTACATGTAGTTATCATATTTGAGGGAAAAAAATTCGGGACATGTACCGAACTTGTGGTTTATAAGAGCACCGCCACGATTTGTGATTGTAAGATATCAGAGGATTACGATCACGGAGATTTGATCATTACCGCCTTGCTTACCTACCCACCTGCCCGTCTGTCTAAGCCCTCTACCCCACGGGAGATCGTATACCTATGGGATTGCATTGCGGAACGAAACAAAACGGACCTTTGCTTGTGCCATGAGACTTTGGTCCAAAAAAGCGTTTGAGGTGAGTATGATCCTTTCTTGTTTTAACTTGTCCCTACCAGAAGAAATCCGATAACCACTACAGAAATACAGTAGGCACTATAGATAGGGCAGCAATTGATGAGATTCCATTCCCGGATAATTGTACGAGTCCACTGTATGTCAGAGGCTCGAGACCTCGAGCCTGGTAATGGTTACGTAGATACTGAACCAAGATCACTAAGTATCGGAAATGGCCAAGAGACGCAGGAATAGGAGTAATCCCTCATGATAAGGTCTTAGACATAGCATTCAACTTGAGAACTCCACACATACTCGAACAATATTATTATGTCCTAACTCTATGTCGAGTAAACATGATCGGCGGCGGTGGTCAACTAGTGTTTCTAAGTATAGCGTAGTGTAGAGTAGGTACATGTACTCTAGAGTACCTACATTTTCTGCCTGTATGCAGAGCATATTCGAGACGTGCCCTGCAATTGGATACTAAATGCCTGTGCTCACGTTTACACTTGCTGGTTGTCCCCCCCAAAACCACCATCGTGGTCACAAACAAGGTCACTCTACGCGACAACCGAGGGGAACACAGGGAGGAGACGGAGAAGGGAGAACGGATGAAGTGGAGTGAGGGAGTTGAGAAGGCCGGCGCGCAGCACAGCCCTGTAGCAAACGAATATCGAGCGAGACGAGATGAGGCAGGCCAGGGGCGGGGGGAGGAATCTTACAGAGAGCTACATGTAATTGTTACATGTACATAGTTGGTGAGGTAAAGGCGCCCACAGACTCCTACATATGATGATGGATGAGGAATATGTACGACAACATGGAGTGGTGGTTTAAAAAAAAACGTGGGCAAACATCATATGCACAACGAAAAAAGCCAAAATGGTGGAAAAGCGAAGCCACAATGCTAAATAGATGGCGAGGCCTCATCGTCGACCTTGAAATCTCCCTCTCTCTTTGCTGCTACTCAATCGCCCTTGGGCTCCCCCTCTCCTCCTACCATCTCCTGACATCTCCTCACTACTTGACCTCTACCTTTTGTAGACTTTCCTTCTCTCGTCTTTTAGTACTCTCTTCTCCCCACCCTCATCCCCGCACGCCCGCTCTCTCCTCTATCACCTCACTCCACCTCGGTCTTCTCTGTGTTGTTCAACCGCTTATTCTGACAGCGATATGGTTGTGATGCCCATGTTGTGCTGACCTGGCAAGCGCCGAGTGCAACTAACAAGACAAGATTCGAGCGCCCACCTCCATACATACCTAACACTTGCCTTGTCTCGCCTCTCTCATTAGTTAAACGTCACCTCAAAAGTTGTTCCTGGCTTCGTCTGAATTCTCCCCCCACACCCCCCCTCCAAAATCCCTATTCTGGTTTTGATCAACTTCCTACTTCACCCACCCCATGAACTGCGCCTAAAATAAAGCACTCCCAATAAATCCTCAATTTCAAAGTAGACAGGCAGCTGTTAGATGAGACTTGTCCGCGAGGATCCCATTCCATTTTTGACCTAGTCTAGTATCCCCGGGAGTATCTATCACTTTACTACGTACATATCATTCGTTTATTACATTTCATCCCTCTTACATCCACCTACCTACATACATACTCACAACCTTCTTCTTCACCTGCGTGTGTGGTAGATCCTGGCGGAAGTTGGTCGTTTCTCTTTTCAAACCCCCTCCTCTCTCCACCCTCCCCCACACCCACTCACTCGCTCATCCACCTGGGCTGCACGTCTCTCGCCACTTACTAGCGGCAACTACCATGAGCTTGACCTACCACCGCACCACAATTACTGATACTACCGCCTACTCCGCGTCCCCCTCTGCTGTTTCAGGAATCGATCGTTTCTGCTCTCTTTGGTGTTGATCTGGTACATACTGCAGGGAAATAACAAAAAGGTCTCAGAGAACTTCTACAGAAAAAAGAGAAAGGGAATCGAAGTCAAAGGGAGATTTTTGAGGGACAAAAGGTCTAGAGAGAGCAAGCCAAAAAAAAAAAAAAAAAAGAAAGAGTGACGCAGAGTTGAATAAGGGAGTTTCGAAGATCGAAAGAAGGAAAGAAAGAATCGAAAGGATCAGCTTGAAAAGGAAGGAAGGGAGAAAGGGAAAGGGTTGGGAAATAAACCCCCAGGGAAGGAGATAAAACTGGGCCCGGGTTCTTTCTTCGTACACAATATCGCCAAATAATTTGTACCCCCCTTCGGAGAAGGGCACTCACAACCCGAAAAAAAGGGAAGGAGATATCCTCCAAACTACATTGATGAAGAGGGAGCGTCGGACGCTGTCAGTACCTTCAATACACTACCAGGACGAAGTTGGTAGCAGCGGTGTCATTATGGACTCTGGAGGGTTTCTAGGAACAGGAGGCGGAGGTGGTGGAAGAGGAGGTGGAGCAGGTGGAGGAGCAGGTGGTGTTGGAAATGGTGGAAGAGCAGGTGTTGTTGGAAATGGTGGAAGTAACGGGAGTGCGGGGTGGCCTCCGCAACAGCAGCAACAGCAGCAGCATCAATTACCATCATCCAATTCTTTGTCTTTAGGGCAGCCGCATCAGACGTTCAATCGGTCTCGTTCCGCCTCCACATCATCGTTATCAACGCCAACGGGCGCAACCCCGTCTTCAACCAGCGGCACCGCTAAAAAGAAGGTTGTCACTGCTTGCCAGAGATGCCGGACCAGGAAGATCCGCTGCGACGGAGCACTCCCGTCCTGCAAAAGCTGTGTTAAGGCTGGTGTTGATTGCATTGAGGTCGACCGATCTGGTGATAATAACGTACCAAGGAGGTGAGGAATTATACACTAAACTTATCTTCAGTCCCCTCAGCTAGATACTGTGGCGAGTTTTTTGACTGACTCCAATGCTGTACTCTTTTCATCTCGTGCTTGCTAGTCATGTCCTCGAATTGGAAAACAGGATTAAATGGTTAGAAGAGCTTTTACGCACCAACTGCCCCGATATGGATCTTTCTGGTGGGCCACCGGCGGAGCTCAGATCTCGTCCAGCACCTCCAGCAATTCGGATTGTTACTACTGGGCCTGATATGCACCCCCAACCATCGTCGATAAGCTCGACTTCGTCTCCAGCGTTTGCTCTCTCCCCCGCCTCGACTTGTCCTACCCCAGCGTCCTTCGAGTTTTCGCCCTCGGGCACGTCACCGGGCTACCTGGCTGCATACAGTCCATACACCTTCTCTGACTGCCCATCTCCAGCCCCAAGCCCAGCCCCCTCGAGCCCACTACTCCCAAGTCCTATGTTGCTACCGCTACAGGATACGACCGCCCAGGATGTTGCTCTTATATCACTGTCAGCTGTCGAGGAACCTAAATACATCGGCCCTTCATCCGGAATTTCATTCACCCGTCTCGTCTTTCGCGAAGCACATGATGACCTCCGCCTCACTGAATTTGATACTGGGAACAGAGATATAAAACCCGGTTTTGCGGCTTCTGGGAGGCGCTGGCCAGGAACTAATGCAGAGCCAATACCTCTACCTAGTTTAGACGAATGCGGAACATTATCAGGTAACTACTTTGATACCGTCGCCCTACAATACCCATTCATATATCGTCCACACTTCGAGTCTTGTCTCGAAGCCGTGCATCAGGCAGCGAACAATGCGCCTTACCAGCTTCCACAAGGCTACACTCTTGCTGTCGCACGGTTTCATGTTTTTCTTGTGCTCTCCATTGGTGCAAATATTCTTTCAAGTCGTACCGGCCACCATGTGGATTCCGAACGATATTTTTCTAGTGCTATGCAGTATATCGATGACATCACTCTCACAGGAAGTGTCCAGGCAACACAAAGTGCGTTGCTGTTGGCAATGAGATCTTTCCACGCTAGTTCTGGCGGGCTTAACCTCTGGTACTTGAACGCAATCATCATGGCAACTTGTGTCGATCTAGGACTGCAAAGAAAGATATTTTTATTCCAAGAACATGCTGCGATAAAACGCCGGGTATTCTGGTGCGCCTATACACTCGACCGTAATCTTGGAATTTCTCTTGGCAGGCCATTCTCATTGAGGGATGAAGCGTTTGATGTGGACTTCCCTAGTGAAAATGATAGTGATGAGGATTTACATTATCCTACTTCATTGTCGATTGGTTCAACTATTCCCGCAGGTGCAGGGACTCCCCACTCTTCGTTTTTGGGATCGATTTATCTATTCCGGATGACTAGAATACTGAGCAGCATCAAATCTACATTATACCGTATAACTCCACCTCCAATGGGGAAGTGGCCCGCCGATACACAAGATTGGCAGAATAATATTCACCGACAACTTATGGACCTTCGTGACCAAGCACGGCTTGGGTTGGGAGCATCTCGAAGAGGATCAGGAAGTAGCGGGAACCACCTTGGAAGTGGCCAAATGGTAGATCTCAAGTTTCACGAAGCTATTCAATTGCTTTTTAGGCCGTCACCTGCATTCCCTCTCCCTTCAGTATCAGCTCTTCAACATTGTTTCACTGCAGCCGTAGAGACTATTCGAATATACCACAAGCTTAAAATCTATGGGGGGCTGCAGTATACCTGGTTGACGGCACACTCAATCTATCTTAGTGGCTTCACAATGTTGAAAGTGTACGGTCAGTGCAGGGAGGTTCAGGCGCAGACAGCGCACGAAACTCTAGCCGAAGATATTAGGCATTGCTCTATGCTGCTCGACAGCTTGGCTTCATCATGGCCTATAGCACAGAGGTCGAAGGCTAAGTTTGACATATTTGCTCAGAATACGTTACTACAAGCGTCGGCATCCTCATCTCGGATGCTATCGCCACATGATGGCACTCGTCGTACTTCGTCGTCATCCTCTCATGGACGGATGTTCCCAGAGTTCTCAGGTCACACGCTAGAGGTTCCAGGAATGTCACATCACCCAACCCCTCACCCGAGCCCACACCCAAGCCCACACCCGAGCCCACACCCAAGTCCACAACCTCAAATGAGTAACGCCGCGAATAGTTGGTTTCCCAGTGAGCCTACTAGTAGTGGGGGGGCTGCGCCCATGGATACCAACTGGATGGAAACCCTCAATTGGCCGACTGAGCCCCTGATCTCCAGCGGTACAGGGTTTGAGGGACTCGATCCAAACGACGATAGCCTGGGACTTTTAGGTGCGTTCTTACATGTTCCAGCCCCCGGTGTCACAAACGGCGGAGATACCTCCATGTGGGGTATGGAACAAGAGCACGAGACGAGGCTGTAACAAAATTCGTTTTCCTTGGGAGTACTTCAGGTTTATTGATTTCCTTCTGTTTGGCTACTTCCCCGATTTACTGAAGGCTATGGTATATCCTAAAGCGGTAAAAATAATGGGTATGGTTGTCCTGTTAGACTGGGGGCGTACGATTAGGGTTTATTTCTATCGTCATTTTTATTACTCTCTGTTATTTTATTGTGTTTCACTATAGGAAGGTCTTTGCACGGTCGTACATGGAACTAAAATTAGTTATGGGGGCTGTGGTCAGCACTTGTGTTTTGATAGCGGTACTTTTTGTGGGGATTTCATTTGGCATATTTTTCATTTTTAAGGTTCCAGAAGCAGCATCGTCTTTGGTGCGTTTGGTGTTTTTTTCTCCTTTCTTCCCTTTCATTTTTGCTCCTCCCCCGCCCTCGGGCCCGGGACTTTGTGTTTACTTAAGCTAGCTAAAATATGTTTTTTCTTCCTTTTTTTCCCTTCCTTTTTTCCCCTTTTGGTTTTGTATTGGGTTTGATTGTTTGAAATACCTATGATGTTCATTACTTGTGTATGTATCTTGAGATTGATATCTTTGACGTCGGGTTTAAGACATTTAGCACATATATATGAATAGGTGGTACATATCGCCGAAGGATAGTACGTACATAGTACACGCAACGGATAAATCTCACATTGCTATTGGGCTCCGACGCTTCTAGAATATGATATGCAGACATAGATTCACCGAAGATCGCAGTGATTGGAGCGGTTGTGCAACTAAAGTAACTACATGTATGTAGAGTACTTTCACTTCCGGAAACGTACCTTGGGGCATGCGCACTCTTTGATGCACAGATATCCATCAAGGCAGAAAATTGACTCTACAAGGCTTCTTCGAGTCAATATTTCCTGCCCCTGATGCTTTGGCCACCGAATTACAAGTGACTTCTCGGTGGCCACATCGTTGTGTACCAATAACCAAGCAACGAAAATCATTGACGCCCCTCGAATATAACGCCACACCCGAACATGCACAGCCTCAATCAACCTCAGCCTCACCCCTGGATAGAGAAGTATTGCCAAGCCCAATATCGAATGTCCAAGCCTGAACCTGAGAGCCTGAAGAAACAATACCCAGAGCAGTAGAACACACAAAGCGGTTTGCGCTGAACAACTGGCCATACCTGTACCGGGAGAGTACATACATGTATGTATGCATGGCCTGGTCCAGCATTCTGCTTACTAACCACACGGACGTGACCCCGTCCTGCGCGCGCGTATCAGGGCCAACCTTACTACAATAATGCCATAGTTCGCTTTAATGGTACGGGTTGAGCATTCCGATTGTAGCGGGTATGCACGTATGCACACAAAGGGGGTACACTGTGTTAAACCACGGTTATATGTATATTATACTCGTAGTTTTTTCTGGCGTTTCCGGACGCAACTGCTGTTGCATACACAGAAAAACCCCGCCAAGGCTATCTTTTGTATGGCATACAATAGCAGTTGCGTCCGGAAACGCCAGAAAACTACAAGTATAATGGAGGCGAGATGGTCGCGTGTTGGTCGTTGTCGTTTGCAGGTTTGGTTTTTTTTTGCATAGCCCCGTTATTAGCATGGGCGCAGCGCCAGCATGTAGCCTTACTGATGTTAATTTCCGGCAAATCCGTTTGGGGGTGGGTGGTCCGCGGCCGGGGATTGGGTTCATACGACACACGGGTTGAGTAGCTCGGGGAAGGGCGGTTGTTTCGTTTCGAGAATGGTGGGTGTGGTTGTGTGTGTTTGGAACTGGCTGTGGTGAGAGTAGGGCGTCGTCGCGTTTATACGATTGTATGGGATGGGGGCTCGTGGGAAGTGTAGAACTTCTTTTTAATCTGGCTACATGTATGTTGCGTAGATGTAGGTGTGTATGGACATGAGTACGTACATATCAGCATAGGCTGTGGTTTTGAATCTTGTGCCAACAGTACTAGTTAGGCTATATATACATAAATGAACTCTTTTTAGGCACCGTCGCATCACAAGGCTATCCATAGTTAAAAGGTTTAGAGCGTGGCATACACGCCGTAAGTATGAGGCTAATGCCTTGGATGCGCCTTTAGCCCTTTTTGGAGGTCGAGAGGAGGGCTACTGATGCCTGAATGTGAAGACGTATACCGAGTGATAGGTCATGACGGAAACTATTGGTCATTTTTTATTTAATTCATTAAGGAGACTATTGATTGACTGATTGGCCGACTAGTTACTTGGGGGCTACGGTAATTCTTATCTAACAAAATCTGAAACGAAATGTCATCACTAAACAAAACAAAACAAAGCACATGTATCTAGATCTCCCATTTTCCCCTGCATTGATAGAGACTATCGCGAATTATTTATTTTGAACTATGGAGAGGGATGAGTGGTAAGCAAACATGTATTTTTCCCTATTGATAGAGATTCCGAATTGCGCTGGTTATGGGCTGGAGTCATCGATTAGGGACGATTTAAATATATATTGCAGTTGAGTCTCGGTCCCAGTTACTACAGCTACATACATGTATATATACCTATACATAGTAAGCTAGAGTGATAGTAAGAATGTTTAAGCTCTTTTAAATCTCTACCGTTGAATTGGCGTAGGAAATTATACAATAGTGCAAACCTGTATTATGGATGACATTGCATCTTGAGACTCCAACGGTGTTTTACGACTTTGGGAACTAAGCATAGCGTCCTTCTAGGCAGTCGAATATCTTTTAATAATAGACCCTGACACTATGCGTATACAGCCAGCGAACCAGCCATCTCTCGATTTGGGGCTGGGTTGTTCTCATTCCATATCATGACGTTTACAAATTGTTATGCATATATATTAACAGACTACATATTGAACTTCAATAATTAAGAGCTAGCCCTGATTTAGGAGTTTGGGGATTGGACATATGTTCGAGTGTTTCACCGCTACTCCTTGGTTAGCATATGTTGTAGATATACAGTCACTCATCAAAAGTATTCGTGATTCGGACATGTCCGGCTCAAGTCAGGAATCAAAGTGTCCATTGAAATGTTCAAAACCTCAACACAGCAACAGTCAATGGTGGTCAAAGTCAATATTAGACATTTATGATATTTTATCCTCTATCACTCACTGTATACAATTATATAGATATATTTTAGTTCCCCAATTTGACCGTAAAATTTGGTAAGCCATATCACGCACTGACCAACTTTGATGTGAATCACGAATACTTGTGATGAGTGGCTGTATATACTTGAAGAAATGGGCAGTGAATAGTGTAGAATCGAAGTGTTCCAGATAACCTAAGATAGGAAGTAAGGGCTGCAAGATACAAAACTCATTGTTTTATACAGAAAATTTGTAGGATGATCCTCAAATGAAACCTTTCGATCCTAAATGTCACTATAATTGCCTCATTACCCTATTCTCTGGAAAGGGAATTAGCGATCATCACTTTATTAGATGGGTACATATTTACATCACAGGTAAAGGGATACTTAAACATTTTAGTCATCGTCATCATTTATTACTGCGAACTTTCTCTTCCCTTAATCATTTATCCCATAGCCTTAGCCGCAGCACATATTCCGAGGAATTAAATCGCTCAGTCTACACACATGTACATTCGGATCATATAAGAATGTTACAAATTTCATGATTCTCCCTCGGCCGCACAAATCTCCATAGCATCAGGCTGTGTATGTGAGTCCAGGGACTGTCTGGCAAGTTCCAACTTTCTGTCTTGGTAACCCATCATATCCTGATTAGAAGTTAGTATATACCCATAAGTCTTAAAAGAAATGCAAAGAACTCTTACAATCTCAAAAGAGTCTCTCATGATATACCGGGTAATTGTAACATCTCGGCGCTGTCCAAGCCTATGAACACGCTCTACCGCCTGCTGCTCGATCATCGGATTCCAATGGGGTTCTAAAACATGAACTCTGGAGGCACAGGTGAGGTTTATACTACACAAATTTAGAACCTGTCATATTCAACAGTTTTATACTGGACCGAATTTTGTGAATTACATACCCTACACCCTCAGCCATGAGAGATACCAAAATTACGATTACTTGTGGGTTTGTAGAAAATTCGGAAAGCGTGTTATTTCTTTGTGAACGTGACATTGAGCCATCGAGGCGGCAGAACATGATATCATTGGATACGAGGGCAAGACCAACTAAATCCAGCATTCTTGTCCAGCTTGAGAAGACAACGCTAAAGAGAGACGACATATGTCATTAGGATTTATAGACTTGCAGGAAATTGACCGCTGTATAAAGAGCTCTTACTGTTTTGAAACCGGTTCGCCGTTCATTTTGTCTCCTTCTGTACAAGTTTTTATTGAATCGATAAGTGCTTGGACCTTTGTCGAAGGCCCTTGATAATTGGGAAATGAAGTTCCTATATTTTCTCGAACTCTAGCGCACGATTCACAACCATGGCCAAATGTGTCGATATTCTCTGCGATAGCTCGGGTATTTATACATCTTTGGCATATAGCGCTATGAACGCAAGAAATCTGTCCAGCATCCACTTCCCAATCCCTCAACTGCATATGGCAAGTTGAACAACGAATTTCGAGGTCTCCCTGAGGTAGAAGGTCTTTGCCGTGATCACAAATCAATCTCAGTCTCAGGAGCACTTGGAATGTACTATCACAAGCGTCGTTGACAAGAGTACTTAGTTTTTGTTTGTGGCTGTCGTAAAGTATTCTTTCGTGATCATTGAACTCGAGGTATTTTATATTTTCATTTCGCGCAGGTAATCTACCACTTATGGTGTCCTTTGCTCTTCGGAGACATATCTGTCGTAATACATCACGTAAGGTTTTCATCCCAGAAGCATCTCCCGCCTTCAGCTTGGCGGTAATATTGCGATCAAAGTTCTGTTTGGTATTTAAAGGCTCGAGTCTGAGAAATTTGAATAGTGTGGCGATGTCGGTGATATCATTTTGCAATGGCGTTCCAGTAATACACCATCTTCGATCAGCGGAGATAGCACAAGCTGCCTGGCATTTAATTGTTTTTTGAGTACGGATTTCATGAGCTGGTAACACATGTGTAAGCAGTTACTTAATTTGAATTCCGAGTGATTTTACCTTCATCTAAGACGACTCTAAACCAGTTTATTGCGTACAAAGGGCCACAATAAGAGGGGTTCTGTGAGGGCTTCCATTCTTGGGTAAGAGTTTGGAAGCTGGTGAACAC
The DNA here is from genome assembly GCA_024713855.1 of Morchella sp. 2016-41. Taxonomy (NCBI): domain Eukaryota; kingdom Fungi; phylum Ascomycota; class Pezizomycetes; order Pezizales; family Morchellaceae; genus Morchella; species Morchella sp. 2016-41. The sequence goes on along the minus strand of JAMGZD010000002.1, from coordinate 1,517,563 downwards.
AATGTCATATTGACTCAGTGGTTGGGGATCCGTCGGTTTATTTCTACCGTAATAAATCAAGTAACTTAGAGCTTTGGGTTGAATGTGGCTATAGGAATTGTTAAAAACGGCTATGGAAGAAACTGGTTAAGAAAACTCACACTGCTATTTGCTCTTCCCAGTTCCCCAATACTATATATTTGCAGAAGAGAAAAATTCCGAGTTAGTATCTCTGAGATATAGGTCTTTTAAGGTGTCTATAGCTCCAGCTTTGAGAAGGACTGACCCGATACAGGCGCAACTATTAAAGTAGCACCGGAATGAATCTTCTCCCCATGGACTGGTAGAAAACCATTTCCAGCATTTAGCGCTCGGGCCTCATCAAGATACCTAACTATGAGCGATAGTATTGTTAAGGTTTTCCCCAATCCCATATAATCAGCAAGAATTCCTCCTCGGTTTGAGCTTTAAGGTTGGTCAGAAAGTAAAAATCAAATTCCGGTGGTAAAATTCTCACTAGTTTCCATGATGGGACGGGTTAAACGAAGCTTGTTCTCTCATGGCAAGAAAGTATAAACCTTGTCTCTGATGCCTATATCCGTGTTAGCCATCATCTTGTTTTGCACTAGTTTGAGCCTTTGGACATACTCAAGTAGGGGAGTGTTTAAATATCTCATATCACCAAGAATCTCTTGGGTCGTTGACCCACAGAGTCCATCAAAAGTGTGGGATAAACTTGCAACACGAATGGATACTTCCCCTCTTGTGTTCTTTATCAAGTTATCTGCTGGTATGACCCCGCCTGTTGGGGTAGATTTCGTGATGTATATTGTAGCCCCAGGTCTCGACAGAACGTGAGGGTTGCGATAAGGGTACCCTGGTTCTGGGAATTTGGGATGCTGCAAGAAAACACTATTTTTGGATAAAAAAAGTCCGATTCTGCTTCTGATAGTTGAATTTCCATAAATGTTGATGAAAGCCTTGATATTACGAGCTTGAGCTCGTGATCTTTTACCTTGTCGTTCTTTAATGTCTTCGAAAGGCGGAAACGCGAGCGCCTGCATATGGACCAAAGGGAAATCGACCAGTAATGGCAAGAGTACTATAGATAATGAATGCGGAAGATATCCGACTACAGATGATGTCGGATGAATATCGACTGTGACCTGTATCTCCTTCTCGCAAATCACCAATCTCAGGCTTAGGGGGCGGTATTGATCTTCTCCTAGCCTTTCCGCATAATGCTTCCGCATAAAATCTAGAATGGGATCTGTTGAGATTATCGTTCCTTTGATCTTCACTAGAACTTTAGCTATGCATGATATACAAAGTAATAAAGCTCTCATTTCTGGGGGTCCTGCAGGAAGTTCCCGACACTTAGGTACCGGAAATCTCTGAACGATGAAGCTTCGAGATCATCGATTCAAACATACCATTCCGAAACATGCTTCCTTATCACCTTCATCCAGAATGTTGAGATTGGCCATGGCCATGGTATTAGAGTCTATATCTTGCTTTCCCATTAATCCTGCTTGGAATTTGCTGGTGTTCACTTGATTGGCAAAATATTGAGTGTTCCCTCCTTCCGTTCCACCTGCCTGTAGAGCGAGCTTGTGTGAGCAGAGATACCAATAGAGTCATGGGGTCCTATACTTGTTGCGACTCCTGATACGGCGGTGGAGAGTAGCATAGTGAACCACTTGGGCTTGGGCATGAGCTATAGCTCCCATCGGCTGCACATCGTCGTCTTTTTGTGGGTCCTTCAAAATCATCTTCAATATCCGGTTCTTGTAGAAAGATGTTAGGTGCCTCTCTAAAGGTTGAGAAATGGCTAGGGGACCCCGGAGTTAACTCTAAAATAGGGGAAAGAAATAAACTGTTAGGCTGTGGGCTAGCTACATGTAGTGGTATACTGTCTGACATCGTGTGATCGTTTATAAGGAGGCCTTCTGATGTGGAGCTGGAATACGTTGGATGATGGAGTCAAAACACATCATGCAGTGTGATTAATTAAACGTCGCACCTCGACCAATAAACGCTCCTAGCGTATGAAGCGTGTAATAGGTATGGTGTGCCCAGTCATAAATGTAGTCAAGAACTAGGGCGAGGTTGAGGTTGAATAACTTCTTAGCCAGGACATATATCAAAAATCGGGTCGGTGAATTTGAAGTATTAGTAACGGAGAATAGTTTTACCGACCCGATTTTTGATATCTGTCCTGGTTATAAAGTTATTCAACCTCGAGATTCGGTATTTTAGTGTGTAAAAAGGGCCAAGACTGAGCAAAGTGGAACTGTATTATACTCATTTATACCCTTAAAGAAGCAAACCTAATCAGGCCATCATGACCCACGAGGCCATACTGCAGCCACAATTGTTCCACTTCTGTATCTTCTGTACGCCACCTCACTACATTTAAGAGTAAATGTAGGTACATGTATCCTTGAGTCTAACCCCGCACCATATGCATCACGATCAACATTATAACTTTTAAAGCCAGTATGACAACTACGTTAAATACAGTGCCTCTTGCATTTGACAGAGCTGCAAAAAAACTCCTAGGAAGCTTTACCGACGATGAAAAAAAGAAACATTTTGGGCAACCGACTTCCATAGACGATATCTGGGACCTGGTAGAGCATTTGCAAAATCAACAGGCGTCTCGTGGGTCATTACAAAATATGGCGCGCATCGAGCCGTTTATCAATGGAATGACTCAATATTCAAATGTGATAGAGGTCTTTATACAAGTGAAGCCTGAAATCATGTCTCTGATCTGGGTTTGTTAATCATATCTCATATAATCTATCAAGAACGTATTTGGATACTAATGAGAGTACAGGGCCCTCTGAAATTATTGCTTCAGGTATGTTCGTCGTATATACCAACTCACTCGAGAAGTGGGAGCTGCTTATAGTATCGTTTTATAGCTGGCTAGTCAGTTCACAGAGAGCTTTGAGAAACTCCTGGATGCGATAGGGAGAATAGGGGAGAATCTTCCACGGTTTCGGAGGTTTTGTACGGCATTCCCGTATAATGACCAGATTCAGGAGGTCATAAGTATTCTATATGAAGATATCATAGATTTCTATATAAGCACCTGGAAATTCTTCAACCGTAGAGGTAAGATCAAATCTGTCGGACTACAAGGCCTACGATATGAATATTTAGAAAAATAACCTCCCAGCTATCTGCAGCGTGGAATATTATGTTCTCTTTGGTATGGGCTTCGTTTGAGACCCGATTTGGACTTATCCTCAGAAACCTGCAGAGACACCAAGCTTTGATAGACAATGAAGTTCGTGCCGAAGATATCATACAATCACAGAAGGCACGAGAAGAGGAACTAAAACGGGCCGAAGAACGCCAATTAGATGATATACACCGAAAGATGAAGGAGATATTTGACTGGCTCAAGCCAGCCAATATTGTGGATCGTAGGGAAAAATGTGGGCGCCTGAAACAAGATGGCACCGGTCACTGGCTCATTGAAAGCAAAGATATACGGGACTGGACCACTGGGAAGGGTAAACAGTCGGTCTGGCTGACAGGTAAACCTGGTTCAGGTAAGATTAAGATCGTGGGCATGATTATAGGAGGCTCTTCTAGTTTATAACGCGGTATCGACACTAACATCGATCCAATCAAGGGAAAACCATTCTTTCATATACACTTTTAGAGTACTTAGAGCTGAAGGCGATACCAAGCCTCTCTGGTTTAGTCATTTATTACTTCTGCAGCTACGAGCAAACCGACTTGAAAATTTGCCAGAATATCCTTTGTACGTTGATCTATCAGATAGTCTTACAGAAGAAGGATTTACTCGCATACATTTACCCAGAAATTACGAAGCTCTTATCGGTATCAATGCTCCAAAAACTTTTGTACGATCTGATCGAGGCCTCAGTTTCTACTTCCGAGTTTGTCTATGTTGTCATTGACGGACTTGATGAACTTCCACAGACCGAACGTGAGATATTATTGCGGATTTTGAGAGGGCTTAAACAAAAGCCATTGAGTTTAGCTTCGAGAATATTTGTGGCAAGCCGAGACTTGGCGGACATTCGTGCTGTGTTCGAGAAGCAAAAACCACCGGCCTTGGAGATTTCGATAAAAGAGAACAACAAACATGACATAGGTCGATATATATTTTTTGAGTCTTGGAGAGTGGTTGAGGAGTTTGGTTTCGAAGGAGCACAACGGCTATCTGTGCAGAGGGAAATCGAAAATAGTCTTTCTAGACGTGCAGATGGTATGTGTGAAATTACCCAGTTATATCTCATTAAGCTCTCTAACAAAATATATAGGAATGTTCCTCTGGGTTCATCTGGTCATCGAGAGTTTACTCTCACAAGACTCTATAAAAGAGATTCGGGAAGCCCTAAACGATCTTCCGGCCGGGCTGGGCCAGGTGTAAGCAAGCAGTTCTAGATTAAACCAGGATGCCTGCAGGACTGGGGAATCAATGCTAAGTGTATAAATTACAGTTACGAGAGGATTATAGATAGAATTAAGTCTTTGGAACCAAGGCAACGAAGCAAGGCAGAAAAGACTCTAGGGTGGATGACCTGCACATATCGCCCCTTGAAGATCGAGGAGCTTGAGGATGCTTTATCAATGGAACTTCACGGCTTCACTTTAGACGGAGAAAAAAGACAAAATATCATCCGTCTACGTCGTCTTTGTGGGCCGATAATCGAGCTTGTCAAAGGAGTTGTAACCTTTGTTCATTTTACGGCGAAAGAGTCCGTCCCAGTTTTAAAGCATTAAAAGGCAATATGCTAAGATGAGCACAGATATCTTCTAAGTCAACGCAGTGGACCTTTTGTTGACCGCATAAGCTCTCATTTGAGCATTTCTCTAGTCTGTATAACATATCAATGTTTTCGTTGCTTCGAACCGGGCATATCCAATGATGAGCTTATTAGGTTTCTACTTAACGGAGACTTGAGGCTCTTTGATTACGTTCATTCAAACTGGTTCGAACATATCCGGGAATTTTGTAAGCTTAACCCCAACCAAAAACAGATCGAAGCTGTATCGACACCACTCAAAATACTCTTTTGGAAGCAACCCACCTATAGGAACCTATATCATGCCAGTGTTGGATCCGATCTTGCATCGAACTCTACCTCGAATGGGATCTCTAAAATCAAGGAGTTTTCTCGTTTTGAGTCTGAGTTGAAAATCAGACTTACAGGCATTCTAGAGTTTCAAGAAAGATTGGAAAAGCAAACCCTGAAGTTAGGTCCCGGAGACGGTATGTACTGGCCCTTATCTGGCCGGCTATTATTATTGTATAGTCAGATATTGATATATATACAAGGGATATTGTTAACAGATATTAGAACTGTCCGGTTGGTGTAATGAGAATAATCCGTTGAAATTTGCAAGGGGTGCCCGGAGACTTCAAGATGTTCTTGAAGAGTTACTCAATAAACAGCCGTCTGACCCTCTCGAGATACAAGCAATCCGTAAAGCTTACGGAGAAAATCTGTATTTCTGCAGATATAGATTCTGTCAAAGTTCTTCGCGTAATGGATTCTTGACTGACAATGAGCGGTGGCTGCATGAGGAAAGGTTACATATCAAGCCACACAGGTGCCCTGTTGAAAGCTGTAGTTTCGCGGGAGCCCGGCCATTTGCATCCAAGGCCCAACTCCGAAACCACATAAGTAAATACCACACTGTCACGGCTGAGAAAGCTTCTGTTGTGGATATCGAGGTATATATCTCCACAACTCTTGTGCAAATTAAGAGTTCTTTTCTATATCCCTTGTGTCTGTCGAGTGATTTTACCTACAAATGCGGAAATTGTATGAGTGTAGATCACCAATAGACTAGCTATAGTGAGATAACAGAGGCCGTGGCTTTGGCTCAATCTCCGCATTCATAGGTATAATCACTTGATAGGAACAAAACAACTTCAATACGAAGGTTAAGTGTACAGTGCTTTGAAATTACAATCGGGCTGATTTTGAATTTAATGGTAGATTTTGAGCGAGCTATTTCAATGGATGAAATATGGAGATAGAAATCCTCGAGCAAGAGGAAGTTTATATGAGAATCAACTCACGGGATCGACCACCTCACAGCAGATTGATAGAGTTTCTGAAAGATCACGAGGGATTGAATACCCAGTCGACAAGGAGTTAGAGCTAGGTATATGGCGGTCAATCTCTCCGTTCGGAAAGCAATGGTCCCGGGACGAGCAACGGGCCCGGGACGAACAACGGGCCCGGGACGAGCAACGGGCCCGGGACGAGCAACGGGACCGGGACGAGCAACGGGCCCGGAACAAGCTACGGGCCCGTCAGGGGCAATACAGCCAGGATCTGCAATGGTACCAGGAAGAGCAGCGGGCCCGGCACAAGCTATGGGCCCGTCAGGGGCAATACAGCCAGGATCTGCAATGGTACAAGGAAGGACAAATGAGCTTGGAAGAGCTGAATGACCGGAACGAGCAGCGGGCCCGGGACGAGCAGCGGGCCGGAGACGAGCAGCGGGCCCGGGACGAGCAGCAGGCCCGGGACGAGCAGCGGCACCAGGACGAGCAGCAGGCCCGGGACGACCAGTGGGTCTGGGACGAGAATTGGGCCTGGGACAAGAACGGACTGAATGACCGGGACGAGCAACTGGCCCGGGACGGGCTCTCGAAATAGTACGCTCGGCACGTTTTCATTGTATTAGTCATGGTCATGACTCGGACTTTCTGTACTACCTTTCTTTAGTATAAATACTGGGGCTTTCCCTCATGAGTTAGTTTCTTTATCACGCTCAATGTATTATATTCTCCACATACATTTCTCTACGAGCAACGGGCCCGGGACGAGGAATACAACCAAGATTAGCAGCTGTACGAGGACGGACAACTGAGTTTGGAAGAGCTGAATGACCGGGACAAGCAACTGATCCGTGGGGCGCAATACAGGCAGGATCTGCAACGGTACGAGAACGGGCAACTGAGCTTGGGAGAGCTAAATGGGCGGGCGTTAGGGCGCATTTATAGAACTTACAGCCCTATGGTGCAGCAGGTGGGTACACTACATTGTAACTTGGTTAAACAGTAATCAAATAGTTCTCCACGACGAGTGACAGGCTGTAAACCTGGGCTTGGCCGGTTAGGGGTTTTGAGCACAACCGGCGAAATTGAAGGGTTTCGGGGAGGGTTTGTTTTAGACAGAGCATAGTGCTCTAGCTCTCTTCTCTAGTCTGATTGTATTTTCTTCTGCTTCAATGGCTGTAGCTGTGTTGTGTTTGTATAAGCATATAAGCATACAAGTGGTTTCCGGCCTTCGGCCGGTACTACACGTATATCAATCAGTCCAACATACAGGCAAGCCGCCTTGCGGTTTATTTCTCTGTTTGCCTATATCCGCTCTGGTTGATCTATATGTGCCTTTAATTTCTGATATCCTCCATGATATATCAGTCAGAAATACCTCCAGTATACCCCATGTTGATATCCAACACAACATGTTTCAAGTGAAACAAAAAAAGAATGAGCCAATCAGAGGACTATAAACGCACATGCATATGCAGGTTATAATTATATACTTATTAGATATGTAAACCAGGCTAGCGTTAATGATGTACCTAGAAACAGAAATTGAAATGATATAAAAAAAAAAAAAAAAAAAACCAGGCTAGCGTCATGATCGATTGATAGATGATGAGGTTGAGCGGGTATGCATAGGTGTCCTGTCCGCGTTATTTTTGTAATTGCATTTTGTAACTTGAATTTTTCTTGTTCGCCACATGTACTAAAGTAACAGACCTTAAGGTAACGATGTTGAATGAGCTAGTCCTGGGGTCGTACCCAATCAATTGGCTCTATAGAGGCCACTCTGTTTAGCTAGCTTCCAGCATTTCTTGTCGTCGTTCTAAAAGGTTGAGGCTCTGTGATGAATGCATGAATGTATGGGAGGGAGAGCGCTGGATGGGTGTAAAGGAGGTGTTGGGATGAGGTTCCACCAGTCGCGCTTACCCTTTGGCTCAGGCGGTTGCCTTACACTTACGCTCTGGTTCATGGTGCGAGATAGACACCGACCTGTGCTGCGCCTAAGGTAAAGGCTGATATCACGACGACTGATATCTAGATCTATGCAATACGGCCTGGGTCGGGAATACCAGCGGCCCATCCAAGGTGCAAGTACCCCTCCTCCACTGATCGCTCAGGGTGGATTGCAGCATAGGCTACTTTACATACATGTAGCTGGTTAGGGCTGAATTAAACTTACCCATGGTCTCCTAGCTCCTATCGAACTTGATCAAAGCCACCCCCAACTACATATATGCCTGCATATATCTGGAGCAGAGCTGCAGGTACAGCTGTGGAATCTAGCTTCGAAGCTTCTCCTCTGCGACACGACCACCGCACACCGCATACCGCGTTGGGTGCTAGTGTGGAGATCCTTGGCCCATATCCTCGGGTTTCTTGTTGCCTGGCCAACAACCGCCTAGCTATAGAGCTAGCTAGGCGAAGCGCTAGAGTGCCCGGTTAAGGATTCAACGTGTGCCGACTAACGTTATAGACGCGGACCTGCAGTACTACCTAGTCGACGTTCACGGACACTACTTGAAGTTACATGATGATGATGATGATAGTCACCGTGCTGCAATGGCGGGCCGGGTATATATGGGGATTCCTGAGCTCGGCCTTTTTTCCCGCTGTCAGTCTTCACACCTTGCCAGCGACTGCAGATTGGGTTATAGTTATGGTTATCCGGTTGATTGGATATGGCCTAGCTAGTTAGGTCTATGGATACATGTGCATATCCTGCCACGAGATGACAGCTACATATAAGTATATATAGAGTCTATCGAGTAAGTACTCTACAAGTTATAATTAAGTCTACACTCCAATCATTAATATAACGCATCTTAATTAATCCACGATACACCCCAGAATCTCTACCTATTATTACCAGTCTCACTCACCGGAAGATTTTTTCTCTCCCTCTCTCCTGCCTGCCGCAGTAGGTAGTAGAACCATCCACTACATGACTATTATAATCTCATAATGGTGTAGCCGCAAGTCTGGTCCCCAATACCAAGGCCAGCCACAAACGTCTTGGATTAATTGGCGGTACATAACGGGCTGAATCCCATGGGGATGGGACGAGGTTGCTAGATCCGATTTGTTGAGGGTGGGGACTGTGGGTTTACCGACTTGATGTTGTTAAAGCACCCAAAGAGAGTAGTTGCTCTCCAGTCGAAGTACTTGGCTTGTCCACCAGCCACCACCACCACCACCACCACCTCAATTCCCCACCAGCTTGGCACGCACAGACATCGGTGCTAAAAAGTTAAGCTTAAACTCCAATCCGGGGCACAACATGGTTACCAGCAAAAAGCAGTAACAAGACAGTGCCCCAAACCAGCTAGCTAGGGCTGGTGCCATGAGACCCTGAGCGGGCGGGAGGGCGGGAGAGCGGGCGGGAGGGCGGGAGGGCGGGCGGGAGGGCGGGCGGGAGGGCGGGAGAGCGGGAGAGCGGGCGGGAGGGCGGGAGAGCGGGCGGGAGGGCGGGAGGGCGGGAGAGCGGGAGAGCGGGCGGGAGGGCGGGAGAGGCAGGCAGATCAATATAAAAAGCTATCCTCCTCCCCATTTCCCTCCACCTCCATCCTCCTGCTATCCTACATAGCCCCCCAACCCGCCAACCAACAACACAAAAAATACACCTCCCCGCAATCTCTACCCTCGCACTCCTCCTCCTCCTCCACCTTCTCTCCACCCCAGCTCTTGCAACCAAACTGTAGTCCCCACCCCCATCTTACCCCACCACCTAGGTAAACTAATAACCCTCCGCCCCCCTCTTCCATGGCAAATCACGGCAACCCACCGGCCTGGCGCAGGCCGAAATGGAGGCCCGTATGACAGCCTGCGCCAACGCGATCGCGGTTGCGTCGATCGACGGCGACTACTCGGGCATGCCCGATTACTGCAACTGTACAACTATGGCGTGGACCTGTCCGGCTCGTCCTCGTCCTCGGCGACGACGACAAAGAGGGGCGATTACTCTGGGCTCGACACATCGGGCTCCTCGAGAGATTCGGGGGATATTAGTAGCAGCAGTGGCGGCGGCAGCGGCAGTGGCGGTGGTAGTGGGGGCGGTAGTTCGTCGAGTAGGAGTGGGAGCGGGAGCGGGAGTTACGTGGGGTCGTCTAGGGCGGGGCCGGGGGCGGGGAATGGAGGTGAATGGAGGGGAATGGAGGGGAATGGAGGGGAATGGAGGGCTGGTTGTGGTGGGTCGTATGTATGGGCCGCCTTGGGGTGGTAGGACTTTGTGCTATATCTTATATAATGTGTATATGCAGTATTGTATTGGTAATAGTGTAATTTGGATAATCATAATCATAATGGCGGAGCTTATAACTTTGAACCTACTAAACATCGATCAGCCACAAGCCCATATAAGAAGAAAAAACCGCGGTTTGGTTGCAAGCGCTTGATATTTAAAAGGCCGTAGAATCCACTCTCACATACCCAACATGTCCACGGACTCTTTCTCTCTTCTCTCTCTAGATGTAAAATAGAGGTTTAGCCAATTAATCACGCTTCATGTTAACAGTACCAAAAGAGCTTTCCCTATATATATATATATTGTGCCGTTATGTTTTTTTTTTCTTCCAAGATTTAAAAGGTACTGAACGTTTTAATTATCTATTACACGAGTACATACGTAGTTATGCGTATCGTTTGGAGGCGGCCTACTTAAAAGGTCCTTCATTATAATGTTAGGTGGGGGGGGGGGGTTACGCATACGGTGGTCAATGTGGTCAATGGGTTCGAAGTAATTCACGGGTTCATGTGTGGTATTGCCATACATACATACATACATACATGCACTCGAGTAAAGTAGAGTATGTAGACAGAAGCCTGCTGCACGTAATTACTTAGTAAAAGAAAAAAAACAAAAGCAGCCTAAGGGGGGTGGTGGTCGTCGACCAACAAGCGTAGTTAGCCCTAACCCCGGAGTTGACTCCCCACCCTAACCCTGACGAGATCTTGGCGGTTTTTTTGGGGGGGGAGGTGAGTGGCATTTTCGTGCTCAACCAAACATGTCTGTGGTGGTCGTGTGTGTGTGTGTGTGTGTGTGGAGCAAACGTGCTTGGTTTGCTGCATAAGTACTGTTTGCAGAGAAAGATTCCCCGGGCAGGAGAGTACATGGTACATGTAGTATGTAGAAGGTGGATATATATATAGGGTTGGAGGGGGACTGTGGACTGTGGGTGCGTGCGGGTGACGGTTTGTGACGCCGGGTGGGAGTAAGGATTAAGGTTGGTGAGTAGTACTGTTTGTGGCTCTGCTGCTGGGACACACAAAAGTACATGTATTATCTGTTGTCAACACTATTGACAAGCTTGCCGCCCCTGCACAAGCAAACATGGGCCGTCACAAAACACCAGGGACGTAGAATTAACACACACACACCCCTCTCCGCCATGCCTAGGGCAGTACTACTGCAACCGCGAGCAACCCCGCTGCCAAACGCCCAGGCTCTCTCGCCCTTCGGGGGTTTGGAAAGCGGGTGTCGGCGACTGCAAAAGCGGCGGACTCTCAAGGACGAGAAAAGAAAGAAAGAAAGAAAAAAAACAGCCCATCTCAGACTACATGTAGGCACTGCCTCCCAGCTCAATCTCAGCCTTGATTTTGACGCCCCGTATATCAACGAGGTGTTTCCTGTGGCTATCGAAGATCCTGGCGCGGGTGGCGTGGCTGGAGCAGTTCAGGAGTGGTACCAGTATTGCTGTGGGAGCGCGTGCTGCTGCTGGTGCAGGAGCTTTTGTGGCTTGTACTTTACTAGCTATAGTACTTGTGTGGAATGTGGTGACTATGATGATGATGATGATGAGATGATGAGGTGGTGGTGGAATTCGAAGAGCCCTCTTGTATCTACGTGTAGCCCATGTTCGTAAGTAGCTGGGTGTTTCTGTTCTTGATCAGCTGGAATACGGAATTCGAATCGAGAGAACGTACCAAGCCGGGGCCGAGTGATCATGCGTGAGTGGGTGGGTGGGTGAGCGAGCTGTGCCAGTGCTCGTATATATATATATACAAGACCCCCCCCCACCCTCCCATCCCAAACTCCTCCCTCAAGAGTCCACCCACCACAGTCTAAGATACCGCAAAAAGAATCTGTACCTACATCGCCAATACTTATCCCCAATCACCGCGCTCCTCCTCTGCATTAGCGCCACTGCGTGACTCCGAGATATACTCCAAGGCGCTATTGCAATGCATGATAAGCTTAAATCCCCCCCTTCCTCCTTCCCCTTCCTCCCTGCATAAACATGCATGAAACAGACAACCAAGCAGCTAGCTAGCTAGAGCTAGGACCGACCTCACACACAAGCCGAGACTACATGTATATACATCAAGCTCTCTACTTTGATCGCGCGAGTGGTAGAGCACTAGAGTCAACGTCGTGAGTGTTGGCACATACCCAACTATGGCTGTTGAGAGGGGGGGGAATTAAGAACGAAGCAGGGGGCGGCGGGCATGGATGGGATGTGATAATCAGGCATCATCCCAAGCTAATATCATGCAGAGTCACTCGCCTGCTCAAAGTAATAGTAGCGACAACAAGCCGGCCAATCAGAGTGCCCGCCCGCACCCTGTCAACCGCCAACTAAATACTCTACATGTATGTATGTGCTACATGCAGAGGCGGTAGCACACAAACACCACACACTTCGTATTGCCCCCCCCCCCCATATAGGGTATGTATGTAACAATAAAGTATTTTCCACCCAATGGCAGCGCCGCAGCCCAGACAGACAAGCTTAAGCTTAAATAATGATAAGTGGGTTTTTGGTACCACCAGCCCTATATAGCCATATAATCTCTCTCTCTCTCTCTCCCACGGAAATAGGAGGAATAACAAACTCAAGTGGTTAAAAAGATCTAGAGCTCCCCCCCCACCGTATTCCTGCACTTTTTTTATTATCACGACATATACATATATACATCACCAAAGATGCTATTCTCCAGCTACGTATTTATGTGTCTTTCACTCTCTCCAGCGCTCGCCAGAGCAAGAGCCGAGGAGGCCACAGCGCCGTCCGTGCAGCCGCTGCAGCCAGAGGAGAACCTGCTGGTCGTGCGGCCGCCAGCTGCAGCTGCGGATTCTGGTATCGGCGCCTGGCCGGTACTGCCAAAGCTGTTTGCGCGCCAGGACCGTGTTTGCACCGACCCGGCGTATTGTAAGTGGATCATCCATCTACTTTACTTTTTAGGGAAACTGATGGGGTGTGTAGCGACGCAGTGTGCGGCCGTGATTGCAAATGGCCACTGCTGTGGGACCTCGACTTCCTGTGTATGAAGCCCTGCCTGGAATATTATAAACACCCAACCTGGGAGCACTGCTGCAAGTCGCTGTGCTGCACCGCGGGCACAAAGTGCTGCAGCGACACGTGCTGCGCCGCCGGCAACGAGTGCTGCCCGGGCGCGAACGGGGGCCGCGGCGGCTGCTGCTGGCCGGGAAACATATGCTGTGGCGAGGAGTGCTGTGATCCGGCGGTGCAGACGTGCTCGAGTGGGGTGTGTGTTGCGAGGGCGGCGTCGCGGACGACGACGTCGGTGCTGGTGACGACGACGGCGGTGGGGGTGCGCGTGGAGACGGGGGGTGCGGCGGCGGCGGGGATGGGGATGGGGGTGGGGTGGGGGTTGTGGCGGCGGCGGTGGGGGTGGGGGTGGGCGCGGCTTGTGGGCTGGGGTTTTAAGGGTTTGGTTTGGGGGGATCATGGATGTGCTTTTTTTTGATATGTAGAGTGAGAGCTGGGTAATCCTCTCGGGTTTGGCAGTAATACAATCATGCATGTAGCTTACTACATGTACAGTTCTTTAAGGAGATATATGTATCTCGTATATATACATAGCTACAATTATTAAATTATTCAAACCATCAGTCAAAATATCTATATCTATATCTATATATATATAAGCAAGCTTAAACACTAGCTCAGACGTGCCAGTTAGGCATATATTGTACAGATCTACCTCCACCTATTAATCATCAGCACCGTACAGACCACAGACACAGATACCCACCCACCAGCACAGACTACACAGACCGCAAAGACAGCAACAGTCTAATCTGCCCACCCCCAGCGTAACGACAACATGCTGCAGTCCCAAAGCCACACCCGCCACTTATCACCACTAGCTAGCTAGTGGTAGGGGTAGACCCCCACCCCCCACCCCCCACCCCGCCCCGTACCTGCTGGCAACCTTACTAGCTAGCTACATGCATTCCAAGACAGCTCCTCTTAGAACGAACGGATGCACGCGGAAATGCGCTGAAACATTTTTGCAAAGTTGTATTATAGCTCCAAGAATTGACTCACCACCTATCACTCGGTGGCGCCGAGCAGTTCTATAAAAGTGTGCAACGCAACGAGAACGATCCTGTAGTTATCCTCCACGCATGTACATGAAGTCTACCCCCCTTCAGCGTAAATATACTGCTTCATGTAGCTGCATCAACTTCCTTTTCGCTCCCCCTTATCTGAGCACCCCCCTCCCCAACATTCCCAATGCAAGGCAAGCTTGCAAACTATGAATTCCCCGTGACCTTCCAGAGGTTATAGAACCTTGTCCTGCTAGCCCTGCACCCGACCAGGAACAAAAGACTAGTCCCCCCCAAAGAGTTAGCCCAGGTGCGCCAAAGCCAGACCCAGGATCTTACCAGTAGACGGCAGTAAATGCGGTGACGACAGGCCCTCTCTTGCTGCAGTAGACCAGGAGCAAGCAGGTGTTGAGAAAGTGCTCAAAGAAGAAGCCGCGCCCAAGGGTTTTCAGCTGTGCCTGCGATTACAAGCGCCACCATCAGCTCCTCCCCCCCTCCACCATCCATCCAGCGGACGCGGGGATATATACACACCGTCATATACAAGAACCCATCATTCGCCGGCACCAGATGCCTACAATTCACCACCACCGACCCCACCGGCTACACCCCACCCCCACCAATCAGCACCACCACCACCACCACCACAACCACCACCACCGGAGAAAAAAGAACACTCACAATCGCCAACGCCATCTCCCACGGCCTGCGCGCCACCACCAGCAGCATCGCCACCGCAACCCCAAAGCGGCCCCACACAGCCACATACCACCAAAAGTCCGCGGCGGCGTTGAGCTCCTGCAGCGCGCGGATCGCGGTGAGCGCATCGAGGATGCGGTCCATCTCGGGCGCCAGCAGCCGCAGCGGCGCCTCGGCGTCGGCGAGGCCGCCGCCGCGCGCGATGCACGCCTCGAGCGTGTGCCGGCTGCGCTCGATGCTCTTGCGTGTCCGGCGGAGCGCGGCGGGGGTGAAGCGCGGGCGGGGGGGGCCGTGGGCGAGCCAGTAGAGGAGCTTGTTGGCTGGGGATGGGGGTGGGGGTGGTGGTGGGGATGGAGGTGGGGATGGGGGTGGGGGTGGGGGTTGCCATTTTGGTTCTGGAGGTGTGTGTGTGTGTGTGTGTGGAGGAAGGAGGTTGATGGGGTGAGGTTGAGAGCGAGGTTGAGAGCAAGATTGTTAGTGACGTTGGCAGAGACTTTCCACTTTCTGTCCCCTTCGTGTGGCCGCTGTGCGTGTGCGTGTGTGTTTGTGTTTGTGTTTTTGCGCACGAGTGTCCGTCACCACACATCACTCGGCCCCGTCCCACCCTTTGTCCCACATCCACCACATCCACCACATCCACCACATCCACCACATCCACCACATCCACCACATCCAGCGAATACACGACCCACCCGCCCAACAGACAGCAGGCAACCTATGCGCGCAGAGACAGACACACGCTGTAACCCCCCGCCGTCTTGCGATGCCGGGATCGATCGATGGTCGCTACAATGTATGTAATAGGTATGTATGTAGGTACATACATGTATGTATCCACCAGCCATACCGTCCCGAGTCGAGCCCCAGGACGCAGAAGCGGGGGCGGGGACATCATCATCACCGCACATCGCAGCAGGTGGCTGGCACCAGGCGAGGTTATTGCAACTTGACTTGACCACTCACGGACTCACTTGCAAGGGTATATATATTTCCACATCCCGCACTACTCGGCTCATAAATACAGCGCCCCCCCCCCCCCCTCTCTCTCACACGCCCAACAAACGAGAAAGAAAGAAAGAAAAGAAAGAAAGAAAAGGAAAAAAGAATTAAAAAAAAAGCGATAATTAAATATCCCTACAACAACAACAACAGCAACAACAGCAACACCCATGGACCAACGCAACGCAACGCACAATCTCATACACTCATCATGCATGCATCATCAAAAAACCGTAAAAACAAGCACAAGAACAAGAACAAGAACAAGAACAAGAAGAAGAAGAAGAAGAAGAAGAAGCGGAGGAATTGTAGGGTAGGTAGGCCGGTAGCACAACAACGAAAAGAAGAAAGAAAAAAAAGAAAAAAGAAAAAAGAAAAGAAATGGAATGAAAAGTGGTATATATATATGCATATATATATATATATACAAAGGAGATATAGTATAGTACTAGCTAGTATGTAGATCACAAAAAAAGAAGAAAAAAATACTAGTTCAGCGCCACGCTCGTTTTAAAAAGTGAGAAAGAAAAAAGAAAGAAAAAAAGACGCTCATCCTAGTTAGTTATGAGTCGCCGGCACCGCAATCACAAAGGGAAGCAGAACAGAAGAGACCAGGAGGAGGAGGAGCGGAAACAAAGCAAGCACCGTACCGTACCCCTTGAAATAACAGTTAACCCTACATGCCATGTCCTAAAAATGCCCAACGCAAAAAAACCAAAAGACACAAAGGAAAAAATAGAAAGAAGAGAGAAAAAAAGGGAATATGCAATATTTGTAAACGGTGATATATAGAGTGAAAAAGGAAAAAGAAGAAAAAACCGGGAAAGGAGAAGAAAGAGTAGACCCATCTAGCTACTACCACTACCACTACCACTACAGCAACAACCAAAAACCACCCACCCACCCACTCACGCCGCCACCGCAACACTCCTAATCAGCTTCGCGGCCTCCTCCCTCCCCATCCCCTCAACCACCATATTCCTCGCCAGACTGCCACTCCTCAGCACCTTGATCCCCTCCTCAATCTTCCACCCCTCCTCCTCGTCCACCACAAACACGTACCGCCGCGCCTCGGCATCCCTGATGGTCGCCCGGAGCATATGCATCCCCGCCATGCCACCGCCGCCGCCGCCGCCGCCGCCGCTGCCGGAGCGCTTCATCTGGAAGCAGTCGCGATAGCACGTCTTCTGCACCGCGCCAATCAGCGCATCCATATCCTCCGCCTCCGCCCCTCCGCCCCCGCCCCCGCCTCCGCCCGCGGGCGAGAACAGCCTCCGCACTGGATTTGTCGACCGCGCGGACGACGACGAGGTCCTCGACGACGAGGAAGGGGGAGGGGCCACGTAGCGCGGGCAGTAGATCTCAGCGAGCTTGATTGTCCACGTCTTGACGTCGTAGTCGCGCAGGCCCGTTGCCTTGAGGGCGTCGTCGAGAAAGAGGCCCTCGGTGGTCATGCGCAGGACGAGGGCCTCGCTGAGGCCGCCCTTGCCCGGGTGCAGCTGCGACTGGGGCTTGGTGGGGCTGCTGTTTGTGAATGTGTAGACGGCCCTGAGGACGATCTTGGACGGGTCCGAGGTGGTGTATGCCTTGCGCGGGGGTGAGTGAGGGGGTGGCGGTGGTGGCGGTGGTGGGGGGGAGGTGCGGTGCCCTGTGGTTGTATTTGTGGAGGAGGTGGTGGAGGTGGTGGAGGTGGTGCTGGAGGAGGTGACGTTCGTCCTGTGTGGGGGGGGCGGGGGCGGCGGCGGCGAGTCGAGGTGCTCGGTGGCTGGTGGGGGAGACTTGATGTGCACGGAATGTGACGACTTGAGGTGGTACCGCGAGTTTGTGGATGTGTCGCTCATTGGCCTGCGCGTGCCGGAAGGGGGCGGCGTCTGGTATGAGGACTGCAGCGACTTTGTTGAGGAATGGTGTCTGCGGGGCGTCTGCTCCACACGCTCGTGATGATGATGATGCTGCTGCTCTGGCCGCCGGGCAGCGCTGCTCTTCTCACGCATCAGACGCTGCTGCTGGTGTCGCTCCCACTCCAGTCGGTCGTGCTCTGAGCGCTCCCGCTGCCGCTGCTCCTCGGACTGCCGCTCTTGCTTCAGTCGCTCCACCCGCTCCCGCTCCTCGGCTTCCTGCTTTTCCCGCTCCAGCGCCTTTGCGGCCGCCCTCTCGCGCTGCAGTCGCAGTCGCTCCGCTGCTGCCTTCTGGCGGGCCTCCTTCTCCTCCCGCTCCTTCTCCAGTCGCTCCCGCTCCAGCCGCTCCCGTTCGGCCTTCTCCCGCTTCATGCGCTCCTCCTGCTCCCGGCTGGCCTCAACCTCCTCCATCAGCTCCCGCCGGAACTTTTCGCTCTCCTCGTTCTCCCGCAGTATCCGCTCGCGGGCCTCCCGTGCCAGTCGCTGCCGCTCGGCCTCGAGTCGCTCCTCCTCTGCGCGCTCCTCCGCTATCCGCCGCCGCTCCTCCTCTTCGCGCGAGAGACGCTCCTTGTCAACCTTGTCGCGGATGTCCTTGACGCGCCTCGACTCGGCCAGCTCCCTCTCCTGCTGCTGCTGCTTCTCCTGCCGCTCCCGCTCGAGCGTCTCCTGCGCCTTGCGCTCCTTCTCCGCGGCCTTGAGCTTTGCCAGACGCTCCTTCTCCGCCCGCACCCGCTCCGAGGCAAGCCGGGCGCGCTTCTCCCTGTCCTCCTTTTCCCGCCGGGCCCGCTCCTGCTCCGCGCGCTGCTTCTCCAGCTTCTCCTGCTCCAGCCGCTCCCGCTCAAGGCGCTCAGTCTCGACGCGCTCCTTCTCCAGCCGCTCCTTCTCGCTCTTTTCCCGCAACCTCCGCTCCCGCTCGAGCCGCAGACGCTCTGCAGCCTCGCGCGCAATGCGCTCCTTCTCCTTGACAGCTTGCGCCGCCTTCTGAATCTTGAGCCTCTCCACACGCTCCTTCTCCGCCTTCTCCCGCTCCACACGCTCCCGCTCCTCGCGCTCACGCTGTATCCGCTCCCTCACCGCGCGCTCCTCCGCCAGTCTCTCCCGCTCCTGCTCCTCGCGCCGCTGCTGCTCCTCGCGCTCGCGCTCAACCCGCTCCTTCTCGCGCCGCTCCTTCTCCACACGGATCTTCTCGCGGCTCTCGCGCACCCATCGCTCCTTCTCGACACGCTGCGCCTCGGCCGCGCGCCGCTGCTCCGCCTGCTCGGCCTCGAGGCGCGCCGCCTCTTGCTGCGCAGCCTCGGCGGCCGCGGCAACCCGCTCGCGCTCGACGCGCTCCCGCTCCGTGTTGCGCATCCGTGCCAGCATGTCGCGCTCGCGGCGCTCGCGCTCGGCCTTGATCTTTGCGAGGCGCTCCTTCTCCTTGCGGTCCTTGTCGGCGCGCTCGAGCTGCTTGCGGAGGCGCTCCTTCTGCGCGAGCTCGGTGCGCAGGCGGTCCTTCTCCAGTGAATCGCGCATGGTGGCAAGCTCGGCGGTGAGGCGATTGGTTTCGGCGGTTTGTTGGGCAAGTTCTTCTTCTTCTTCTTCTTGTTGTTGTTGTTGTTGTTGTTGTCGTTGGATGCGCTCCTGTTCTTCTTCTTTTTCCTTTTCCCGCTGCTGTGTGGCGGCGGCGGTCTCACGTGCAAGGTTCTTGGCCTCCTCTTGGGATGCCTCTTGTTCTTTGGCTTGGACGGTCTGCGATGCTTGTTTTTGTGATGTTCGGTCCTGCTGTTTTTGGTCTTGGTCTTGGTTTTGATTTTCCTGTATTGCTACTCGTTGCCTGCCTTTGTCCTGTTCCTCCTCTTCCGCCTGCTTACTGCTACTACTACTACTGCTATTCTCCTCCTTTTCCTTGTCCTGCTTTGCCTTCTTCTTCTTCTCCTTCTTGTCCTGATTCTCCTGCTTGGTATCGGCCTTTTCCCTTTCCTTTTCCCTTTCCTTTTCTCTTTCTCTTTCCCTTTCCTTTTCCTGCCTCTGCTTCGTCTTCACAGGCACCAGTGGCGGTGAAGGCGGCGGCGTGTCCGGCTTAAGCTCGGGCTTCAGGTCTTTAGCTTTCGTCCCTGGTTTCTTCTCCGACACAGGGGCAGGGATGATAGGTGCAGTCACAGGCACAGGCACAGGCACAGGCACAGGCACAGGCACAGGCACAGGCACAGGCACAGGCACAGAGGAGGGTGAGGGTGAGGGTGAGTATGGAGGGGGGTCTGCGTGATGAAGATCAGACGCAGAGGCAGAGGCAGAGGCAGAGGCAGAGGTAGTGGCAGATGGAGACGCACCCGAGGAAGACGCACCTGATGCTTCTGCCGGTCTCCTCGCAGAGGAAGTAGAACCCGACGGCCTTGTCTGGCTCCTATGTGGCGGGGGCGGCGGGGGCGTTGCTGTTTCAGCCCGTTCCTTGTATGCACCCCAGTTCCGAGACCCGCTGCTACCGTTACTGTTACTGTTACTGTTACTGTCACCACCCGTCTTTCCCGACCAAAAGTCGCCGCCGGCAGACCTCGCAACGACCGCGCCGGCACCAGCACTGACCAGCGCAATGCCCACGCTCGCGGCGGCCCAGCTCTGTCCCCAGTAAGTCAGCACGGGCGCCAGCAGCTTGAGCAGCGCAAGGAGGGACAGCGTGCTTGCGACGCCGGCGAGGAACGAGTTGCGGTGCACGGAGAGGCTGGGCAGGTAGATGACGCCGCCGCCCGAGTGCTGCGGGACGATGATGACGTCGAAGTTTGGCTGCTGCTGCTGCTGCTTTCTGTTGCTGTTGTCTGTGTTTGTGTTTGTGTTTGGGGGGATGTGGTGTTGTTGTTGCTGTTGCTGTTGCTGTTGTTTTTGTTGGGATGAGGAGGAAGAGGATGAGGTGGAGGAGGATGAGGAGGGCTTGGGGAAGGTGCGGTGCGGGGGGGGTGCCGGGGGCTTGTCCTTGGTACTGGTACCGGCACTGTCTCTGTCTCTGTCTCTGTCTCTGTCCTTGTCTCTGTCCTTGTCCTTTGTGGTTGTGGAGGACGAGGAGGAGGAGGATGGTGTGGAGGTGGAGGAGGATGAGGATGGTGTAGAGGTGGAGGAGTGACGGGGAGGAGGAGGAGGAGGATGAGGGTGGGGGGGGGGCTGGTCTGTGTCTGTGTCTTTTGTTGTGCTGTGGGGTGGTGGTGGTGGTGGCGGACCGCCGCCGCGGTCAGCCGCCATGGATCGATGTGAGTGATCTGAGTGAGTGAGAGAGAGACGGTACGGTACGGTGTGTACGGCGAGAGTCTCGAAGAGCGAGAGAGAGGGTGAGCAAGAGGGTCTCTGATTAGTGTTGGTTCGTCAGGGCAGGGCAGGGCAGGGCAGGGCAGCAGGGCGGATGACGCAGGTTGGGGGCTCTAGCTGGGCTAATTCCAGATGGAGATGGAGGGAGGGCGGTGGGTTTGTTGTTTATTGTTGTTATTATTACTACTATCCCGTGTAATTGGGGATGGGATGATATGTGGGATACGATGGCGATGGGTGGGGGGGGAGGGAGGGAGGGGAGGGATGGAGGGATGGATGGAGGGATGGATGGAGGGGAGGGAGTTGTGCTGTTAGGGAGTTGTTAGGTTACATGTAGGCAGAGGTCAAGACGTGTATATAGATAGATACATGTATGTACATGTATGTACTTGGTAGGTACAGGTACAGACGAGAGCAAGGTAAATTGACAATCTCCTTCCTTCCTTTCCTTCCTTCTTCCCACGAGCAGAGATGGGAGATAGATTGATTGAGAGATCAGAACATGCACTCCATGTAAATAGTAATAACAATTTCAACACAGTTCCCACAATTAACCCACACTCGACTCGTTCCCCCGGGGCCAGACAGAAACAAAACGGTGCACTGGGTGGTATAAACGTATCATGTATCATCCTCCATATACTCTACTCTACATATCATTATATGCACCCCCCGTCAGTCCAGCCCAGTCCAGTCTGCAGGGGTGCGGTGCAGTGTGTGTGTGTGTGTGGAGCGGAGATGGGTATCAATTTCTTTCCTTTTTTCTTCTGCTGCTGCTTCTTCTCTTCTTCTTCTTCTTCTTCTTCTTCTTCGTCTTCTTCTGCTGCTGCTGCTGCTTCGTCTTCTGCTTGTGGACCAACCTCGCGGATTACTCTAGACTTAATTCAATTGCCTTGCTTGCCAGCCAGTGGGTGTCACGCCTCTGCCAGTGTCTTGCTTGGCCTGATCAATTTCAATGGATGATGGTGATGATGGGGGCCAAGCAAACCCAAGTCAAGTATCCGAGTCTCGCATCCTAGTGCAATGTGTGGGACCCCCAAAAAATAACTATGTAGACCAGTGCCGTAGCTCTAGTAGAAAAAAAGCGAGAGATCGAATTTTCCAACCCATCTGGCTACAAGCAGAGTAGCCACATACATACACAGTAGGTAGTTAGTAGCCTCTCAAGCTGCTCCACTACATGTATGTTCCCCACCCCACCCGGCGGGCAGCATAACGCACCAAACATACGCACCGCACCGCAAGAACAAGGAAACTAAACGAAGGCTACCTATGGTAGAGTAGGTACTGTACCTACCTCGCAGCGCAGTGCAGTGCAGTGCAGTGCACGCCCTACAATTAGACTCGGCTCTCGGTTCGCTTGACGTCTGCAGGAGCGAAGGGGGAGCAGGTAGAGAGTAAATACCAAGACTTCAATTGTACCCAACTACATGTAAGTATATATATCAAGGTAGAGATGGCAGATCAGAGGGGGGAGGGGGGGTCTGTTCGGCCTGGCTGATTGATACTTGTTTCGTGGATCGATATATACGGAATAATTACATGTAATCACTACAGCAAGTGTAGTAATGCAGGCAGGGTAGGCAGGCAGGGCTGCGCAGTGAGTGAGTGAGCGAGTGAGTGAGTGAGTGGGGCGGAACCACTCTAAACACAGTCGAGCAATTGCAAGCAAGAAAAGAGGATTCAGGTATATAGGAAATGCGAGTACGACGAGCAATGAGCAATGAGCGACGGCGACGGTGGCAGACAGCCAAGTGGCCCAACGCTTTCCAAGTTTACGAGTCTCGTACAGGCCTCTAGGTAGTGGTGGTGGTGGTGGTGGTGGTGATAGGTACTCTACAATTGCAAGCTACAATATGCTACACCCCATCCCCGTACGTGCTATCAAGAGGAGGTAGGTACACATCTCCCGTATCCCTATGGATACAGACAGACAGTGTGTGGTTTTACCCTTGCCACTCTACACCATACCTCGATAGAGTACCGCCGTATCATACCCTGCCAAAACGTATCTAGGTAATATCTATGGTTTGCATGGATGGATGGTTCTATACTCTACTTGCGTCTACGGTGTAGGTAGAGTATGTACTCTACTCGCCCTGGTAGGTACAGTAGGGTAGAGAGAGAGAGAGAGAGAGAGAGACATATCTCATACTCCCACTCTTGCTCTTACTCATACTCTGCTCCTCCGCCGGTCTATACCTGCCCTTTTCCCTCACCCTTCCATATAGAACCCCTAGGGAACAGCCAAACCCAAAGCCAAAGAAAAGATTTGTTCAGCGGGAATTCGTCCAGCCTCCCTATTTAATTTTTTTCTTCTCTCCCCCGGTCCCACGGCGACCATCTATCCACCCACCCACCCATCGCATCGCATCCCCCCCCAGAAATCCAAAACTAAAACTAATCCCCCATCTCTATCGCTCGCTACCTACATACACATACATAACCGCTGGCGGAAGGGTTCCCGACAGATTGTACGCGACCGTTTTAACAGGCCGGGTGCCCCCAGCCAGGCCTTGGGCTTTGTTTATGATGACTCTTCTGCATGATGATGGGATCTCATTTTTTTTCTTTCTTTCTTTTCTTCTTTCTTCTTATTTCTTCCTCACCATTGTCCCCACCCCCCAACCCATGAAACAAAACGGGTGCAGAGGATGAAAGAGAAAGAGATAATTAAGGGCCAGATCCAAATTCCCCTCCTCCCACTCACCCCCCCCAGTAGCCGCCGAATTTCTCTGAATTGGAGCAATCAAATCAAATCAGATAGATAGATGATCTTGCCCCCCCCCCCCTCCTCCTCCCATCAAAAGAAAGACCACGACTGTGACTTCCTGTTGGGTTGGTTCCTGAGCAGAAACAGAAACAACCACAACAACAACAACAAACACGCGCACGGATCGCGCCGCTGATGGTTGCCGCAGCAACCCCCCCTCCCCCCCCAGGGCCCAGTCACGGGATGGATGGTGGACGCGCGCGAATGCTGCAAGGTCAACCCTTTCAGCACAGCACGGACGGGGCCGCCGCGTCTCGTCTCAGTACCCCGCTCTCTTCTCGACATATGTACGGTACATGAAATCCTGCAGCGAAAAAAAAAAACGACGAGAGAGAACGAAAAGGAAAAAAGAAAAAAAAAAGCTTTTTTGCTACATGGTACATACATATGTAGGCCAGACAGTGAGATGAGGTAAAAAAAAAAAAAATAATTAAATAAAATACGAAAAAAAAAAAAAAAAAAAAAGACGACATGTATGATGTACCTACCCTAACTAGAGTAAACTCTCCGATTGCCAAGGGGGAAGGTGTAACCGTGGTGGACATTTGTTTACCGGTTTTTCAGGCCAGTCGTGTCCCGGTTCAGACCTTTCAAGAGGGGCGCGCCACTTGCACACACACACAGCTTCCCTGTCTCCCTTTGTCTGTCTGCCTGCCTGTTCACACTCTCGGGAACTCTGATCAGCTAAGATTGTCAGGTATGTACATATAATAATTCAACCGTTTCAGCAGCGAGTTGTAAACGGCCCCCCCCCCCCACCCCCCCAGGACCAGGGAACACTCGCCCAGCCACTCCCAATTTCTCACTGGAAGAGGAACTTTATTTAGCGAGGAGGCTGGGGGGGAGGGGGGAAGGGAATACATACATACATGTGTCTGTCTGGTCTGTCCATCGTGGTCTATCGCGATGATGCTTTTGAAATCGATGTGCCGGATCAGCTCGTGCGTTTTGTTTACTCAAAAATTCGCGCAGAACAGAGTTGTGACGGAGGCTCTTACTGGATTCAAATGTCACGCAGTGGAGTGCTAGGCTGCGTTACTACTATTTGGTAGCCTGGAATTGGTTCGGTGTGACGACATTACTACATAGCCACTAGTGTCTTGGCCAGTTCCAATCTCCCTAATTCCAATTCCAAGCAAAGATGTAGTAGGTACATGTAGAGTACCTACTCTACATACTTACATGTAGTGGAGTGCCTTCTCAAAGCCAAGAACCCATTGAATGCCAGCTTTCTATATATAGTGACTGGCCCACGATGTTCTCTCCACCATGGTGCCCATGGCCAAACAACGGGTGTTCCGATGAACCACAATAGGGTAGCTGACCCATTGGCCGGCCGGTGGGGCCCCGCATGCCTGATAACTGTGCGTTATCCTCAGTAGGCAAACGGCACCCCGTGATCGTCTTGAATCAGGCATAATACCCCCCCTCCCCCGGGGCTGCTAAAATTGGGCTCGCCATCGACAAACATGAGCTCCGAGTATATATCATGTTCAGGCGTCGTGGGCCCTGAGTACCTATTGATGTGTAGCTGGGCCATCCAATGAACCTCCCGTTTGTGCCGTCCCCATCAAACGGCGATGATTATAGCTGATGGCGGGATAGGCGGGCCCGTTGAGATGCCTTTTTGATTAGCTCTGGGCGGGCGTCAAGAGAATGATACTTACACACTGATCATGAGGGGGGGTCCTTTAATATCACATCACATTGACTGTAGCTAGACGCTTGCTTGCTTACCTTTGTGGCAGAAAAACACTAGTTACTGCCTCACCGTCCATGAGGCATTTGGTCCACAATGTGATCGGGGGTTTTGGCCAGTCGTACTAGGAAACGGTACATCTCTCTGGAGATTCCAGACATCTTGTATACTACATACCTGCGCTGGCCCAGGGCGGGCTACCTTTCATATCACTTGCTCGGGCCGGCTCGGGCCGGCCCGAGGGCACATGAGACGGGTCGAAAGACCATGGCCAGGGCACATTGGTTCCCAGGACCAGGCAGTACTACATATACGTAGTACATGTGCCTAACACAATCTTAGCAACTCTCCAGCATTGTGCTGTCTGCTTGGAGTCATACCATCCCAGCTCCAAAGCGTAAGCAAAGGCATTGTTTAACCGGAGATGTGCATCACAGACAGTCCAGCTGGTCTATCATCCGCCCCAGGATTCTTCGATCTAAAGGGGCTGTAGTGGTATCGCTATATGTAGCTTTTTTTTTTTTTTTTTAAATTTACTCTGAGCAATCTTTATCGGATGTATGAGTTGAATAGGCCAGCACTGGTTCAACTGAGCGTAGAATTAAAGAAGCTCCTCTTATGGCGACAAAATAAGGCAGGAACAAATGCTCCATCCCAAACAAATTACACAACGTCCAAACAACAGAGGACAACACGTAACAGCATGAGTACATCTTCGGGGATGAGCCCTTATCATTGGTTTACTTACATGTATATATATACCTAGGAGTAGGACGTATTATGTAAGATCATGAACTCTCGCTCGGCCAGAAACCCCAGCCGACAGAGCAGCATGCAGCGAGTTAGCCACCCAACGCATTATGTGCATGGGAGCCTTAGATGGGCTGAGCTCCTGCCACCCGCAAGATTCTGCTTTTACCGGTTTCTTGGACCACAAGATCTCGAATCTCAAACACGCCATCCTAAAAAAAACATCCAAAGACCCCAGGAACATCGTGATCCTAAAACTCCACCAGCATACCAAGAAAGACTACACAAAGTCCTGCGGTGCCAGTGCGAACCAAAGTTAAACTCTGGGACTTGGCGGTCCTCCACTATGTGATCACGACTCCCCCCTCCTATAAACCCCAAGGTCAGCGGTGAGCCTACCTTTATACCTGCCTATTCTATCACCTAGACAGCTTATTAATTACTATTCCTTTGACTTCGACATCGACATCTCAACCGTGGATAGTGAACCCCAAAACCAGTCCTCCCAAGCTCAACACTCTCACCCGCTCCCAGAACTCCCAAGAAACCCACTACCGGGTGCTGTCTAGCGTACCGACCCAATCCCGATTCAAGTTTTTAGTACTGACCTCACTTACAAGCCGAAACAGGCCTAGAGTGTACTTGATCCGACAAGAGTTTTGATGTGGACTACCACATTCGAATTAGTGCCAGTTATTATCCGATACTAGTGTGTTTCAGAGGTCAATGATCTTCATGACGGAATTGATTGTTGGGCGCTGGGCCGGGCCGCGAAGAATAGCACGTCACAAGAGACATATCATAGGGTCTACATAATATCGATATTAGGAAAGTTATTAGTAAATCGTCGGAAGACAAGTGCATTTTTTTGGTAAGGATTGCTTGTTACTCTAATAGCGCAGCCAGTTAAGGAAACCTGCATGAGGAGGCACAGTAAGTGTCACTTAGTTATACCTGATAACTACATACCAGTCAACTTATCAAACAGAAACAGGACTAAAAGCAAGATAGAGCTAGTAAAACAATAGTAGAAATAAAAGGAGAGAAAAATCTGCTTGCTACTGAGACTCCTTTCCTTTGCCCTTTGTATCCCCCGTGATTCCCGTCTCCACAATCTTGTTATTGAGGCCCTCCATCCACTTTCCCAGCTTTCCCAACAATGTCTCTTCCCTATTCCCGTCCCCTCTCCCATCTCTCTCGTTCTCGTTCTTGTTCTCGTTTTCGTTCGTGACTCCATAATACCTAGGCTTCTCCATCGCCTCAGAGTTCTGCCTATACCCACTCGGATGGATCTCTGCACTTCTCCTAGCCGCCGTATAACTCGGCTCCTGCACGGGCCGTGATGGCAACGCATTGTGGTACTCTGTGGGCACAGCAATATTCATTGTCGCAGGCCTTCCAATGTGGTCGTCAACCGGCAGATGCGTGGTCGGCCGCACCTCCTGCTCCCCGTGCATACGCGCCCCGGGGGGTAACGGCAGCGTCGATCGTGTTGGTGCCATATTCTCGCGCAGCCGCATCTGAGGCGGGTACGGCTCGGCAGGACCGCAATTGGGTGTTGGTGGCAGCGTGTCGTTGGGATTGACGCTGCTGCAGCGACTGCTGGGGCCTGTACCGGGCGCGGCGGTCTCTTTTGGGAGGAAAGGGATGGCACCAGGTTGGGGGATAGCGGGTGTGGGGGAGTGGCGCCCAGTTTCACCATGAAAAAGAGCACCGTGGATTCCTGGGGCTGGTATTGGGGTTGGCTGGAGAGGGGGCTCTGGGGCAAGTGGAGTAGTTCTTGTGGGTGCTTCAGCAGTGGAGGTAGTGCTAGTTGTTGCTGTTGAGGGGGTTACACCTGTGGGGTGTGAGGCCGTCGGGTTTTCTGTGGTAAGTTCTGTCATTGTGTCTTTTTATCTTTATCTGGTCTGTATAACTATTTCGGTGGGGGGGCATGTAATTGTAGTTATTGGTGTTTGAGATTCTTTCAGAGCTCAGGTGTTGTAAGGTGATATCTTTGAGTATATGTACCTGTAAGATCAGGTGAGTGACGTAAGCAGCCTCTGTGACGTCACTCGCTTGTTTTTTTTGACTAAGTGTGGGGTGTGGGCGTTCCGAATGCGGTTCTTATTACTGCTTCACAGGATATCACCCGACGTGGAGGAATGTTGGTTTTCTCCAGTCGTGAGTGCTTGAGTATCATGGGCCTAGAAATGAAGGGTTCCTCTTCAAACTCAGGCACTGAATCTTCAGAAATAAGCATCAAGTAAATGTCTATTGAAAGTTCTGGTCAGTCGATCTGGCATCGCGATATCGCATGCGTATGGATTCCGATTTCGATCTGGCCTGGTATTTTTCTTTAGCTAGTTAGATGATTAGTAAATCCATGCATGCAGCTGCTTGTGCAAAGGGATTGGATAGTAGGAAGAAGGTCTAGAGACCACATACATACATCTTGCATTCTATGTTTGATTGAAGGAACCAATACTGACTGATGACCATGGTATGGCACGGGCATGCGCATGCGCACCAAGGGCTGCAGCTGGAGACGATATGTACTCTAAAACACGCACTCGGAAGATTGTCCTAGGAGCCAGCCGCTACCGACGAAAACATTCACCGGCTACGATATATTGATCGGGAGCGGTTCAAGACTATTATATATTGGGTGCGGCGGGCTCGTTGCCCACAGTCGGAAATCTAGACGTGCGAGGGTTAACTGGGTTTGTAGGGATGACGGTAATTGAAGCTTATAAGAGAAGAAAAGAGAAGGAGAAAATGAGTAAATCCTCTATTCACACTCTCTGGTGACACATGTTCACTGACGATAACTACAACGTATGGCGCGAGAATTCAGAGCATAGAGATAGAGGGCTGGGTGTGTCAACTTCAGAGGAACCATTATGGGGGGTAGATCTCCCGATTTCTATTGTAGATTGGTTGGCTGCAAACACCGAGGTTTACACACCTACCCGCCATAGCTTCTCGAGCCATAGACTCTTGGAGATTACGTAGTCCGATCCTGGCCATGATATAGAACGTATGTAATCACTTGTGCCTCTAAATCCTGGTAGGTATCCGCCCTGCAAGCTTTGCCCCACTAGCTTGGCATCGCACACTCCTTCCATCTCTCTCAAATACTAACTAGAGCTGCAGCTCAATGGGCATACGTTGATCATCGACCGAGCTTTCTCATTACAGATTGATTTTATCCCCACGTTATATGGCTTCCTGGACTATTCGGATTAAAACCCCAGATATGGTGTCTAGTGACTATAGTTAGATGGCGAGGCGTCTCAAGGCTGGAATTCTCCATATTTGTGAGCGGCATTCTCGTGCTACTAACGGGCAAGACTACATATAGTGGTGCCATACTTGCAGGAAACTGGATGATTGTGAGGGCTCAATATGATATTCTAGTAACCTACGGTTTCTCCACGAGCGTCGATATATTGCTCGTAGTGCTTATATTAAGAAAGCGATTCTTCATCGACCACAGCCCAAGAAACACGTCATTCCAGCCCCTCTCACTCCACCGCTAGCTGCTGTTGGCCCAGCACTTCCTCGGAGAAAAAATCAAACCTTCAACGATACTTCATATCTTCCGATCTCTCACTCTCTCTCATAGACCTGTTTTCATAAGGAAGTCTCTAGTTCAAAATGAAATAGTGTACTTCATGATCCGATTTGATTCGACCTGGACCCCTAGACCCGGCTCAATCAGCAACTGTCAGCCAGCCTCAAGTCGAAATCATGATCTGACTTGACTAATCCATCGCGCTGGAAAGCGGTTCAAATTCAAACCATGCGCTGAAAGGACATTTAGAAGGCTCTCTAACTGGATTGAAGCCCACACGCCACCGCCGGAGACTAGCTTCCGCCATGAAAGGTATCTCAAATCTATATATTATCTGGTGTGTGGCTAAAATCGGTTTGAGAGTGAGTTTCCTTGGGCTAAATCGTAATGATTTGATTGTGAGTGTTGAATTTAATACAGATCGAATCGATTTTTCGGGCCGTGGTCTGTAAAGTATGGTGCACACCAGTCCGAAGGCCCCACCACCAGAGTCTTGAGACTTTGATTCCAATCTCACCTGCCCACCAATGATGTAGATAGGAACCCATTCAACGATATATCCGGGTTGTCAGGCTTAATGATCATTTCTGTCTTCTACGTGCTTTATGGGTCCTAGTAGCTAGGGAAGGTGTCATGTAGCCAAGCTATTATTAGTATCTACGCTAAACTTTTTATATCACTACATGTAGCTTCCATGTGAATGAGAAAAAGCTCTACCCAGTGATAGGACATCTTAACCCCAGCCCAATGCCGTTTGTTGGTGCCAAGTAAAATACGTATTGTTGCCGTTATCTCAATTCACCAAATCGATTTGTCTAATGATTTACCTCCTGGATTTTTGTATTCTATACAACCCAAGTCTGGAAAGGAAACTAATATACCGTGAAAACAGGCAAGATACCAAATTAAGATGAAGTGCGTTGCGATCAAAGCAGCTTTATTAGGTATCTGACAGAACTGCGGCTCACCGGCTATTGCATACACAGAAAACCCCCGCCAAGGCTATCTTTTGTATGAAAAGTAATAGCAGTTGCGTCTGGAAACGCAAGAAGAATATTATATAATGAACTTCTAAGCAAAATAAAATATGGAGAGCTCTAATCCCTCCGTTCGTTAGAAACAAAAAGACGGCGTGGTGATACCCAGAAGGCCCATGGAATATGTATGGGTTAGGCTAATTACCGAAGAGATATAGAGCAAAAACAAAAAGAGTTCGTTACCCAGGATTCCCACATGGTCACCCACTGTAGTACTGACTAGGCGATATGTTGATTATGTATGGCAGAGCGGACGGGATGCCCAGTTTTCAACATTCTATGAACGAACACATTGGAGAGTGTTGGTTTTTGGTTTTTATTCAAAATTCGAAATATAGCGAGTGATTTTTCATGACGAAACATTTTTTGGTTTAGGGCTGTTTACGATTGAAGGCACAGAACAAACTTGTAGATACATGATAGCTATTGATTACCTTAGCGAATAAGCATATGTCTTTATCAGAGTGTTTTAGCAGGATCTTGAGCATTTAGACATGAATTCCTACACTTCCATATTGGTTGTAACAACCAGTTTCTGTCAAACCGCGCGGCTAAATCCTCTAGGTGCTTCGTATGGTCTTTGAGAGAAAATGCAGGGGTAAATCTATCCCAGTTAACGGCAACATGGAGAACACCGCGGTTGTGGCCAAGACCTTGGTTTCGGTGTTGCTCATCACTCTGGTTGAGTAAAACACCGACAGGGTAACCTGCGATCTTCAGGAGTGCCGTATGATTAGATAATGTGGCCATGGTGGCTGATCATTATCTAGCGCCGTCGTCAGCCACCCTCAGCCCGTCGTCACCATCCATCCAACTTCAATCCCTCGCAACAATCCAACTTCTTCCGACCTCCGAACCTCATCTCCCCACAACCACTTCACAGAGATAGCTTCTATATATCACTCTCACTCAGTATCGTAACATAACCAGTCACTATTTTCTCACCGGACCCTTCTCACAGCGGAACCAATAGCAATCAACAACACCGTAACTAAGCAACATGGCGTCACGCGAAGAATCAGGTGCACCAAAGCTCAGCAGCAGCGTGAAGCTGGTGCTTCTGGGAGAGGCCGCCGTTGGAAAGGTTGGTTCTCTAGTCCATACATAAGTTCGCCCTCTCAACTGCCCGCATCTGTTATGCTTGCAGATGCTGCTCGGATGAGCTCGGGTCAGATAAGGGGCTGAGATAAGCTGTCGCATAATGGTGGATGGCCGGGGGGGCGGTGTTCTAAGTCACAAGAAAAAGCTGACAGTTAGTGTGGTTGTTGTAGTCTTCTCTCGTCCTTCGTTTCGTGAATGACGATTTCCAGGAGAACAAAGAACCCACCATCGGAGGTATGCACATACCCTCTCCCTCTCTCTCAACCCCAGCACTTCCCGTGAGCTAGTGTGTTCTGATTGGTACTGATTTTGGGATCGTTACAGCCGCTTTCTTGACCCAGAAATGTAACCTTCCAACAAGAACTATCAAATTCGAGATTTGGTAAACCACATGCTACCCGTGTAAATGTTTGTGGATGTTAACACGTACCCAGGGATACTGCTGGCCAAGAACGTTTCGCCTCATTGGCGCCAATGTACTACCGCAATGCCCAAACTGCGCTTGTTGTCTACGACATCACCAAGCCCACCTCCCTCACAAAAGCCAAGCACTGGGTAGCTGAGCTTCAGCGCCAAGCTTCACCTGGCATTGTTATTGCCTTGGTTGGGAACAAGCTCGATCTTGCCTCAAACAACGCCATCTCTGCAAATGCGGATGATGTCGATGATGCGGAGAATGAAGATCGCAGAGCCATCCCTACCTCTGAGGCAAAGGCGTATGCAGAGGAAGAGAGCTTGCTCTTTTACGAGACTAGTGCGAAGACTGGAGAGAATGTCCAGGCCGTCTTTGAGGCGATCGCGAATGCCATTCCTGAAAGCACATTGAAGCCGAGGGGCGGTGCTGGAACTGGGATGGGCGGCGGTGCCAGATCTGGTGCCGGTGAGGGACATAGTCATGCGGTCAACATGGCAGACGCCACTAGAGCAGCGAAGGAGGGATGCGCGTGCTAGTTGTATTTCTCTCTCTTTTTTTCCTTTACTTTTTTTCTTATTGGTATTTTTTCTTTACTGTTTTATGGGAAGATGAAATGTGATACGAGACGAGAAACAGAGTGTTTGTATGATCCAGTAGTTAACAAGAAGCACAAGCACTCTTCCAACCTTTTTTTTTGTGTCCCCTCTTTATCTTTTTTTTCTAACTCTTGGTAAGGGAAACCATCGAATACTCTAACGAAGGTCCGGAAAGTGATAATACATGTATTTCCCTCCCACCCCCCTCCCTCCCCCAAAACTTTTATTAGGGTGTGGGGGTGCTGCTTTCCTCTCTAACTATTTCTATTCTTTTGCTTTTTCTTTTCCCTCTATTATTTTAGGTTGTAGTGGGGGGGAGGGCGGGTGGCGGGTGGCGGTAGCTGTAATAACTTCATGGCTCGGGCGATCGGTTGTTAAACCGAGTGTCTTTATGGAATGGGAAATAAACATGAGACTTTTTTTTATATATATGACAATAGTAGGAATTTAGGTTTGGGAAATGAATTAATAAAAAAAATACCGAGGTTTGGGAATGCGAACTGAATGCCCGCGACTGTGATTGGTGTGGTTGCGTCCTAGATCCTTCTTCATTGGCTGGCGGATATATGAATATATATACATTAATATTGCTGCTTGGTTAATTGCCTATATGTATGTGATTAGATTACTATACCACCCTGCATACTGCCTCTAGTATTGTAATAAAACGTAGCTCCACAACGTGTTCAATAGAGCGTATTTAACAACTGTCGATTCCGATAATTGACAGCTCGCCGGCTGCAATAGCGGTTTGCCGAACCGTCAATTTTGATTGATGAGGGTATCGGCACAGGGTACCGGAACTCTATCAATGCGCAAACGGCCTTAAGGATATGTCTCGATCCCGTCACCACTGATGATGGTCGAGACCTACTAAATAATTTAAGTATAATGTCAATTTTGCGACCTGCAACTGTCAAAGCCGAACTGTCAATTGTCGAAATCGACAGTTGTCAAATACGCTCTAACCGGGGAGATTTATCCTAAGCATCGATAGAAGAGTAAGTTTAGCAGCACCTGGATTACTTTTTGGTATACTCTTCTAGATCTCCAGAAACCGGAGAGCAGGTGCCAGTGACGGGTGGGTTGTCTTTGTATGTATTACGGGTCTGTGACGAACCCGGGAGCTTTAAACCGAGTTACTGATAGACGGTTTGGAACTGGTTATGAACTGGCTTGAGGGAAGCTGGGTGGGTTAAGATAATTTTGCAAGTGAAATTGGGGTAGACCTCAGGGTTAGTTCATGACAATTGACAGTTAAAAACTGCTCTTTATGACAGGCTGAGTTCGTGAAAGGCCCCTATTATATATCTCCTCGGTAGCGGTGGTGGTGGTAATGACGTACCACCAGCCACAGCTGGGCCGAACGACGTGAAATTAAGGTTTGGGTTTAGTCCCGCCCCGATTGCGCACTTCGGGCCTCGGCGTGGGACTAGGTACATGTATGCACCAGACAACGACACGGAGCTGCTCCCAACTTTATTTCACTTTCTCTACGGTGCCTAGATTTGTCAAGTATCCACCCCCCCCCGCAAGAGATGAGTATGTAGGACTATGAAGAGAGCGGGTAGCTCTGTGGGGAACTCTGATCGGGGGGTTATGTGTAAGTGCACCGATGTTGATTGCTCTAGTCCGTTCTTGACAACTTGCTGACTCGCTGGTACTTTGAGGGGATTGATTCATCCTCCGTGAGTGCTTGTAAGTGTAGGAGGGGGCACATCTCTTCTTTGACATGATAGTCGGCTGCGAATATATGCAGTTTTACGGGGTGTCAACTTAACCTAGAGCACGCAACAGAGATTACTCATTAAGGATTTCTTGGGTAGAGGTTAGTTTTATCAACAGAGTTCTTTGAAATATTTGACTGTATTGGCTGATACGGATGAAGCTAGTTCTAGATACTCAGTCCAGAGCGTTTTTAGTTCTAGTCCTTGATTGACACAGAAAGTCAAGTTACAAGTGGATGTTTATTCGTGCCAAGCACATCATCGTTGGGGGAAGGTTAAAGGATATGCCAAGACGAGGCAGGTTCACCCAGAATCACTCGTGCGCTGGTCAGGTCGCCTAAGGCGAGTCACACATGTCTCATGGCGGACTACAACTACATCTGAAAAGTAGATATATTTTTCGAAAGTACGTAAATATGCCTCCCAGGAAGAATAAAACAAATAAAAAAGCGCCTGCTAAAACAAGGTTTACTCCAGAACCTGAAGAAATGAATGTAGAGAAACACCCTCAACAAG
The DNA here is from genome assembly GCA_024713855.1 of Morchella sp. 2016-41. Lineage (NCBI taxonomy): Eukaryota > Fungi > Ascomycota > Pezizomycetes > Pezizales > Morchellaceae > Morchella > Morchella sp. 2016-41. The sequence goes on along the minus strand of JAMGZD010000002.1, from coordinate 1,482,194 downwards.
GAGAAACTCCGAAAGCCCTGCCGGAGAGCCCAAGACATAAAGAAACTATTTACAAAATAACCCTATAAAAGAGTGAGAAATGCCCTTCCTGAAAGCTAGCGATTTAACGGCGAGCGCGTCTAGCACGTCTGTAGCCACCACCGTAGCCACGACCGTTCCCACCGCCGTTCCCACCGCCGTTTCCACCGCCGTTTCCACCGCCGTAGCTACCAGACCCACCGGCAGCAGTTGTCGAAGCAGTGCCCTCGCTATCCACCTCCTCGCTGTCACCAAGAAGACCCTCTGTACCGGCTGAAGCAGAAGGCTGAGGTGCGGAAGTCATAGTGACCAAGGTAGTTGGGGAACCGCCTTTGCCGTACCCACCCGAGCCACCCGAGCCACCCGAGTTTCCACCAGAGGGAGCTTGAGTCATCTGACCGTTTCCTTGACCGTCACTGCATGGCGCACCAGTTGCCTCAACTGTATCTGCGGTGGTGGTTGGCTGCTGGTTGTAGTCTGTGGGGGTTTCGATGGGAGTGTTGAAGCCATTGTCGCCAGAGCCAGAGCCTACATCTACAGCAACAGATGTGGTGGGCTGTACGTTCGGGGAGCTGGTAGTCGCGCCATAATCGGGAGACCCATAACCCTTAGTAGAAGTTCCGACGAGAGCAGTAGAGGTGGGTTGCGCAGCGATTGTAGAGGTCTTTCCAAAACCGGCACTAGAAGTGGGTTGCGCAGCGATTGTAGAGGTCTTTCCAAAACCAGCACTAGAAGTGGCTGTCGGCTGAACAGGTACAGAAGAACTAACACCTGGAGACCCTCCTGCACTCCCGGGAGCATGGCAGTTTCCTGCTGATGGTCCCTTGAATGGAATTCCGGCAACTGTGGTGTCTTCTACTTCGGTTCCAGGGTTGGGGTACAACAGAGCATTTCCTGCAGTACTGCGGCATTCACCTGTAGCAATCTGTCCGGGAATGTTCATATCGCCGACATACATAGCAGGGTAGTCGGCAAGTGTGCTAGTGCCGGAGCCAGTAATTTCGACAGATGCGCAGTTCATATAAAACTCGTCACGGTTACCGGTTACAGCTGTCCATGTCCTAAATTTCAAACATTAGCTCTATATTAATAATAGGAAAAGCGGTTTATCAAATAAACTTACCAGGCGAAAAGAGCGGTTCCGGCCTTGGCTTCAGCAGGAATAGGGAACGGGAAGACCTGATCGGGTCCAGCCAAGTTTGAATTGAGCGTGACATCTCTTGGGCACCCTCCTTGGAATGACTTCAACACGCTCCATGTGGCACCGTTGTCATAGGATAATGATGCTTGGCAACTCCCTCCACTGTGTGCTGCCAGAGCACCCTCACCAGGAGTAATATGACCCAGAATTCTGTTCAAATTACAGATTAATATATATTCATTGAAGCTTTGATGAGATAAAGATAATACATACTCAAAAGAACCAGTCCCCCCAGCGGCCCATGTCTCAGTAGGTGTCATATCTACACCTGATTTCTTGTGGAGCTGTTTACAAGGGAAATCGCTACCATCTGGATTGAGAGGTGAGTTGTACGCGTTACCAGTGGGGTCCTCAACAGGAGCGTCGAGGGGCTTGGGCGACTTGATACGGGCATGGCCAGATACCAGACTTGCTGAGATCGAAAGGAGTAAAATTGCCAAGAAACGCATTTTTTCAAAAAGTGGGTTTAGTTTATTTTTAAAAAAAAAAAGGCTACACTAGGTAGATTAAGAAGGGGAAAAATAGGATGGAAGAAAGTATTTAAAGTGAAAGCGAAAGTGGGTTGTTGAGGGTGGTCGATTGACTTGCAATTGACTTTGGTTCTGATGGATTCTAAATGACGGGAATGCAAGCTACTTAAAAGCAGAAGGGACTGGATTATGAATATCTGAGGCTTGAAGGGAAAAATACGAAGCTGGTAACTATTCTGGAATGTGGTAGGGAGGCGCGCGCCTGGCCGTTCACGGAAAGAGAAAAAAATACCACATTCGGACAGGGATCCTACCTCCTAGGTGGCTATTTTCCAAGCTAGCCAATAGCTTCGTTTGATCAGCCAATAATCTAACTATATGGACCAATAGATCCCTGCAGTTCAGTGCCTTTCTCTGTTCAGCTTCAGCACTACTCATTTGGGGGCGGTGACGTTAATTACAGCCGCTCGCGAACGATAGGCGACAACTTACCAGTGCATGCGAGATTTGTAACACTACTCTTACTGCGGCTCAAGAACAAGCTTTCGTTTCAGGCTTCAGGTCAAATCAAGAGCCGTGCAAAGGCACTCATTAACAAGTGGCAAAGCCGGCAACTCGTACCATTGGACAGAAAAGTGGAAATTGAAGTATTGTCAGATGCAAAGTTTTCTAGCCCTCGGTTTCAAGAACATGCCAGCTAAATATGATCATGGTACACAGAGAAACCCCTGAGAAGGCAACAAGGTGCCGACTGTCAATGTTCGGTTAGGCTTTTGGCCACCCAACAATAGGACGAGGTGGAAGAGGATCTCAGACCCCTCTTGAACATGCAAGGGGTAAATGTTCCCTACATACATAAATGCAAACGGCGCACTTCACGTGTGACAGCTGAGACCTGCGGAAGAAGTCGTTGATGTACGCTGATGTACGCACGGAGCGGTACCTGCTTAACCGTTGGCTTGGGGGGATTCCCGAAACATGATGATCATATGGGCTTGGCCCAACCTCTTATATGATTTGATGTATATGCCTTTATATTTTGTTTTTGCCTTACTATCACTGCATTCTGTATCCCTACCAATCCAGCCAGCCACTTAAACAATTGGCGAGAATAGGGAAGTTGCAACACTGCAAAACATTTGGTGTATGAGAGAGTGAAAGAGGGGTTGGGAAAAGAAAGGAAAATCCTGAAAATAGTAAGGAAATACATATCTTCATTCATATGCAAAACCCAGCATATATGATTCATTGATTACAACTTTTTATAGGTAAAAACCCACTGTCTTCAACTTCACTCATGACGTGGCTACGAGAACACTGATAGATCCACTGACTGCACTGCACTCTGATGTTCCTCCGGACTCTCCAGCACCTTTTTCGGCCTGTACAAAACGGCCAGCAGGCCATTTTCTATCCTCCACAATGACCACATCTTCACCTGTGATACGGACTGAGCCGGACATACTACTTCCGGTAACGACACCCTCCCAATCTCCCGGATATTCAATTCTAACAGACCCGCTTATAGATGTGTGCTTTGCAGTGAGACTTTTATTTCCGTTTCCTAGACGGTTTGTAAATGATATGTTGGTGGAGCCTTGTCTGGTGTCTGTGATAAGGGTCGAATGACCTTCACCGGTAGCAGTTATGGAAGTTGTAATACTTCCGCTTACTGTGCCATGATAGAGGGATTCTCCAAGTAAGTAATTACCGCTGATGGAACCGCTGACGGTATCAACTTTTGACCGGTAGCTTCTCCCCTGTGGAAGGATAGCTGTATCTCTGGGGAAAATCGTTTTTATGTGGCCTGACATGGTCACTGCAACGTACTCAGCGATATGGGAGTTTGATTCTTGAGGAATAATGTTTGCGGTTATGCTCCCTCTGCAGATTATCACTTAGTACAGTCCTCAATAGAACTCTGTCGTGGAAGGGGGGGGGTGCTTACGATTTTATTTCTAGATGGACTAATTCATAGAGCCCGAAATCGCCATCGATATTACCAGAGTCAATGATAATCACTGTTTTATTCGACTCTATGCCGAAAGCTGATCTTGCGATAACACTACCCGTTATTGTTTCGAGTGATAAGTCGTTAACTACAAGATCCAACGATGGTTGCAAAATCACGTTTAATCCTTCGGTGCGCAAGGAAAACCTCGGGAATCCTGGTTTTTGAAGTGGGACTGAAATTGTTGCCCGTACTTCAATACAGCCACGAAGGCCTCTGAAAGGAGTTCGATTCGTCTGCAACCTGTGAATATTGGTACTAAAAGGGCGTGTCGAGGTTTTGGGCCTACCTTGAAGATAATTCCTTCTTCATTCATATCAATGCTGTACTTGTCCACAAGCTCCCTCTCCGTCATCTTGATCTCAAAATCGATAGTAACATTCCTTAGGTCCTCGACGCCCTGCACGAACACATCGCCAAGCACCTGAATATGCCCGCCGCGATCCCAAGCTCCGGGATCCGTTGTCGATATCTCCGAAAATGCAAACGAACTCGGGCCAGAGAAAATATATTGCTTCTTGGCGAAGAAATCAGGCCCCGGCCCAGGAGGACACGCGTTGAAATCCGGCCACTAAACAAAACCGACACAGTGTCAGTGTAGTAGCTAACCATCCAAATAGCATGAGCCCAAACCTTTCGCCCAGGTTCATCTGGCGGCGGCGGCCCTGGGTGAGGTCTGCCCGGTGGCCCTCCGCCATGACCGTGCCGGTTTACGGTAAACATTCCTGCGAGTAGAAACGATGCAAGAAACACAAATGCTATCCGGATGAAGATCCACCCACAAATTTCGCTCGTGGAGTTTTCCTTTCTAATTCTTTCAAACGTTCCCCACGGGTCTCGGAGGATATCTGGGCGCCTCCACCCTTTATCTTCTAGCACCACCACCTGCGCGCTTTCCCCGGCCCCGCAGTTACAATTCTCGGTACACACGTGCTGCTGCGAATGATCGGCACTGTAATATGGAGGAGCCGCATCCTCCTCTTCTGTTGCGTCATTAAACGAGCGATCCCCACCACCCATTATCCTCCCCGTGGGTGTGCTACCGTAAGTTGTCATTGAATGGTTATATGGAGGCGAAGGAAGCGACCGACCACTTCGTTTTGAATTGTCCGTAGGAGGCCTGAAAAGCGGTGTCCTCTCGCCAATGGGCTCCATCTCTGAATCTGAAATTTCGGGATCTAGGTCGGAGTCGGAATCATCGGAAATATATACAATCCGCTGAGGATGGTTTCGTGGACTAAAGTATCCATCCGCGTCTGTCATCCTTATTCTTTTTCTTCAAATATTTTATCTAGCTCTCTGCGCGGCGGCCTATCAACGATGACTGGTAACGAGTGAGTTGGTGGTGGGTTGAATGAGCCTTTGGTTGGTTGAGGAGGTTGATCACCTTCTTGCGAACACGCAAGCAATCTGCAGAAAGAAGGAAGGAGAGGCAACAGCAGCACTGGAATGTTATGGGGGAGAAACTGAAGCTGCGACGCGCGTTCTGCTTGTGGGTTGCTGGTGTATATCTACCGATCCCTGCCTGTCTCTCGTTCTCCTTTCAAAAGGAAGAGCCCCCCCCCTTGCACGATTGAAACGAAACAGGCCCTCCGCAACAGGCAATTCGTTTCGGATTTTGGAGAAGATGATGGGTCATGGGATATCACTCACAGTGCTGTCTGTCATCGAGATTTAGTTGTTTAGAACTGAGGATGAATCGGGGTCGTGTGCATATGTGTGTGCGCCCGTAAATTGATAACTTGACTGCGAGAAACGCTTAAACCGGAAGGGAAGTTGAGAGAGAGGGATGGCGATAGTGGATAGTGATGAGTAAATTGTAAATACATGTACTAGCACATGTTGTAGACTCCTTGTAATAAGATGGATGTTGAGTTGAAATAGTAGGCCTTCCTATTTTGGAGCCTGCTTGAGAGATAGATAAGCATTTATGCTTATTATATTTACTAAACCGTTTACTCAGTTGCCGGTTAGTTGGTGGATTAGTAGATGTCAAGGACTTGCAGCTTGCAGCTTGCAGCACAGCGGCAGCCGCTCACCAAGTCCCCCCACGCCATTACGAGAGTAGATGTTAGTCGCTTTTGATCAAGAGTTTGTCACCTGGGACTGATGCCTCGCTTCCCTACATAACTCTGCCTAGTATTCAAGATGCGCTTCAGTAAGGACTTTACATCTAAATGCTTGATAGTAGGTACATACACAGCTAATTTCTTCCTAGTAGCGAGCATCGGCGCCGAGAAATGCGGGCCCGAGGACAAATTCCTCACAACCTTTTCAATTCTTGCCCTACGAAGGCTCGGTTGATGCCATCAAGACTGGAATGAATCGGACCTACATCGCCGAGCTAGAGATCGAACCGGCGCCAAGAAATGCGGGCCCAAAGGCTGACCCCCCCCCCCGAATCCCGGTGGATATCTGTCCTATTCAATTCCCGCTGGTATAGTTATGACCGATGGAGCCTATAGCTATATACATCGCTGAGAGATCGCGTATCGGCGCCGAGAAGCGCGGACTCCTTCACCCGTTTATTGAAACAGGATGTATATTCATCCTGCGCGGACACTGGGAGTACATTGAGATAGGAAGAAACCTAGCAACACCGAGGGGGGTCCGCATCTTCGCGGGTATCACCATCGAGAAAATCGATAAATAAGGAAACTGCGGGCCCAGATCTAGAAAGCAAGCTAGGACCTTGGACTTTGGAGGAAAAAGGGTGGTTCTTGGCTTGGATGTCGGGTAGCTCTACGAACTATTCGGATTTTAAAATGAACGGTAAGAACAATTATGGAAATTAAGATCTCATCCAGGGCTATTTGGTGGGGTTAAAAGGCTTACAAGAAATGTTTTGAGTATATTATATATTTAGATGTGAGTACCTAGAGTACATGTAGTTAGTATAGCCACTCTGCAAAAGTGTCCGTGATTTAGTGCGCAGTGTGGCGCACCCGTGAAGTTGGCATTACTAAAGTTCAGATTCAAAACAACTCACTATATATAATAAAAAAAAGTCATTAATCTCCTCCTTCATTGATTTTAGGCGCCATTGGCCACTGGGAAAGTCTTCTAATTCGCGGGGGTTCTGATGGTTCGCCACGGTTAATATTAATTACACGGTTAATATTAATTACATAAGAAACGTCTCACTCCGAAATCAGAATCACGAACATTTTTGTACTTGTACACGATGCAACCCAGGAAACCATTCTGTACCTAGAATCAGAATTGACATTACTTTAAAAAAAAAATACAACCCACGAAATTGGAAATCGAGCCCTTGTACTAACCATAAACGCGGGTCTTAGTTATAGGCTGTACTAGTCTTGTTAATATCTTAAAACTTATGGAAACTTCACCTCCAGAGTTGGTGGAGGGTGGGTGGTAGAAGATATTACTATATGTTAAATAACCAACAATCGCCGGCATAAAATGCTGGGGTTACACTACTCACCTAGCTGCTCTGAAGATGACTTGTTGATAGCTCAAATATTGGTGGAGTTATGACGCATAAAGTAAGGGGAAATAATGTTGCATTTCAATCATTCCCCCCCCCCATAGCAACCACCCCCACCAAGAAATTTCTAGCGCAGCAACCACACAAGATATCATGCTATCCTTTAGGGCCCGATACTCCGGATACCTAAGAACAATGCATATACATCCTTCAAATTACATGTATCTTTATTTCAATTTTTTCATGTCATCTATGGCTTGAAACATCTGAAACGCAAACCTTACCCCCTCCTGTTCAAGAAATAATTATTAAAACCGTTTGGCTATCCCTAAAATCGCTTAAAAAGGTTGTCGTTGGACGTTGTTGCGACCCTGTGCCAAGCCTGTTCCACCTATAGCTTGGCAGGTTTTTGTAGGTACGCATGCAATAGCGGTTGTGTTCGAAAACGTTGTGAAATGGGGGTATGTATGTACTTCCTCCTAGATCCTAAGGACTCCTCTTCAAGGCCGCTAAGACTTTTCTTTGGCTTCTTATTGCCAAAGATTCTTTCCCTCTATGGCTCTGGTCATTCTTTCGTCTATTCCCGAAACTCACCACCTCCGCCATGGAAAGATTTGCGATTATTTAATTGAGTTAAGCAGTGAATGGGTAGTGGAGGTATCATAAGCAATTGGCGTGTTAACTGCGCACGAAATTACACCTTTAAGCGGGAAACACCGCAGAAAGCCGCAGGTGCTGATTACAGAGAAGGGATATAAATGAAGAGATATTACGATGATGCCATCGTTAGCTTCATTGTACCTCGAAACAATAAAAAATATGATAAGAAATCCCCCGATGATGTGTCCGGTTAGCCATCGTCACTCGTCCTCCTCCTAGGCCAGTAACCCCTTCATTAGATGCCCTGCAAGGGGCCGGATGTGCGGTTCGTGTCGTACTAAAGGTGCTAAATCTTCGATGTTCTGCTAGGCTGTCTCATCATGGGCTGTGCATGTTCCTTATTATATTTTTCTTTTATGTTTCTCTGGTTTTGTTCTTTCTGTTTGTCTGTTTTGTTCTGTTTCGTTTTGGGAGGGCCCTCATTTGCCTTGCAAGAGAATATGCGGCTTATGGCATACCATAGCTACAGTGATGGCTACTTATTCTTTCTTTCTTTGTTTTTTTCTACGTTCCGTTAAGCTGATGGAACGGTTAACGTTCGCCTTTTTTTTCAATCAGGAGACCAGGAGAAGATATGTTTAAACTGAGAGGGAATCCTGGGTCGAGCACTCACTTACTTATTCACTCCTACTCACCCACTCACTCTCTTCTCGCTCTTCATTATCAACCATGTCTCACTCCTCCCGCTACGCCCCAAGTTATTTCAGCAAAGTGCCGTTCAATCAGTGGAATATTAAGAGTTTCCTCGACGCAACCCTCGATCACATAAGGAGATCTAGAGAGGCAAACAATACAACATAAGAAGGCTACTAAGGTTTGGCAACATAGCTTGCAATATTTTGCAGGGAAAGAAAATACAGAATTGAAGGGCAGGGCTCAGTCACTCTTTGAAAAGTGGGGTCCACGAGTGAGTACATTTGTGTTTCAAAGTTCCCTCATCCATTAGCACATCATTGTGTTCAGAAGTCGATTAGATACGGCCGTTCTGTATCCAAGAGTGTATGAAGGTTGGCCTTAAGCTGGACCTTTGGCTAGACCCTCAGCCTAATACTCCATTTACTTCCAGCAAGCGCCATCCAAAGACATACAGTTATTGTCGGCGATGGGGCTTGCAGGAAAGTAACTGGCAGAGCTAGAGTATGAGCGTGTTTAATAGAAGAATGCCTGTACTGGTGAAATCCATGAGCATGTTAGACGGCGAATGCCTACTCCTGTTAGACTGAGTCCCTCCCCTCAGCATTACTGTACTTATATATACACTGTTGCGTTGCAGGACAAACGAAGAGCCACTAAATGGTTTAAATCCCACCAGTCCCGACTCAACCAGCCAGCACGTCTAGATCTGCCAAATGTAATGGGTACCGCTCTGGTTAGCGTTTAAAACGTCGCCACTAATGAAAATACCAGCCAAACCATAGGTATCAACATTAAATACCGATAATCGTTTTGGAAAACTTTACTGACTGATTCTGGGCAAGGTAACATCGATGTCTGTATTTCTCATGACCTAAACACCGATGGCTATACCAGCTACGGAAACACCGATCTCGATACCGACACATACAGTGATGGTGATGGAGGCAGCGGTGGTGATGCCGATGGAATGAACTATGACGATAACTATAATGAAGACATCGTTCATGGTAAGGAAAGAACACTACCCCCCGAAAACATTCAGGTTTGTCACTACCAAACGGGATCTGAGCACCATCATTACTGCAAGCACTATTCCAGCCCAGCATCTAGCTAGGGAGGGTATTATAAATTTGGGCGACGATCTAGTCATGCAACTATTCGAGGAATGCGAGGTATTAGAGTCGAAGAAGCTCATTCCCCAAGAACCAAAACCTGATGGGCATTTTGTCCAATCGCTGAAGAGATTTTGGGGTGTCAAGTCAGACAACTTCAGGGAAATCCTTGGGACATCACTTTATCGTGACGCAACAGTGGCCTATGAAAGGGAGATATAGAGTACGCTGATGCTGAATGGGTCAATCAAGTCTTTACGCATATGTAAGAATCTGAGTACCTTATATTATCTGCGCGCTTGAGTTGATTTAAGACTAATACTTCCTAGGGTGAGATTATACGAACGTTATAGAGATTTGAACCACGTGATAAACAAAGAAACCAAGGAAGGTTGGCTTGACTCGAACATTTGGTCCATCCTCATCGATGCTTGTGTCGTTGGTCATGATGGTTTATTCTTACAACGGTTAGTTTTCCCCGTGGTAATTCCATATCAATTTGTGCTGACATTACATAGCAAAGAGATACAGTCATCGTCACTCGAGTGGAGATCAAAGCTACATGGTACACGACCCCACAATGGGAAAAAACCGAGAGCCAAGCTAGATGGGTTATTATACACCCATGACAACCCGCACTTAGAGTTCGGAGCCGTCGAAGTCTCATCAGACTTCAAAGGCACTGACACAAGAAAATGGCTTAGTGACTCGAACAAGTTGTTGACGATATTACACACTATGGCAATGTGCATGAGTAACTTAATCGATCATGATGAAGATGCCATGAAGACTTTAGGATTTGTCGCCTTCATTCATGCAGGTACGTAAACCAGTTCACCGGTTAGTCTTTAGGCTTACCAGTAGCAATAGGCCTCAAATTCAAGGTTTACCGATTGTTCATGATTTCCCCGACACAATCTTTATGCACCTCTGGTGAGCTTTGCTCGATCCCCGCTAGTTTGGAAGATCTCGAGGAAATTATCGACCCCATTAACAGTATACATTTGGCCATGGCAAGTATTCTGGCTGTTTTGTGATTAACACTTACTGACATTGCTAAAGAAATTTCTGAGTCGATCTGTCGAAACTGTGAAAAACTTATCTTAAAAAGAATGGCCGACCTTTACCCAAGGCAGATTTGGAAGGTGTTTTGGGTGCTAGTGGTTTTTAATAGCGATTCCGGCAATTATACGAGTCACGTGAATCAGTCTCCTTCTAAGAGTTTCAAATGAAACAAGGGTCACATTACCTAGAGAAACGCCGGTATCGTTAGTACAAATACTTCTCTTTGACTTTCATTATGCGGATATCAAATTTATTTCTATTTTCCTTCGTCGTTAACTCACAATTTTTGTCACGGTCCTTCATCTTTTAGCGTAATAAATAACGGATTTTTTTCTTCTCTTTATTCTGATAATGTCCGTTTTATCTGTCACTACGAAAGTCTGCACCTTTCCCGAATTTGTGTGCTGTAACCGTCTAACAACCACCAAGCGGAAGGTCTTCATTTCTAGTCAAAGAGAAAGACCGGAACACAAAATCAAAAAGCCAAAACTAGGGTGGTGTTAAAATAGCCCAAACAAAACGATCAAAGAGACAAACGAGGGCAAATTATTCACTTATTTCCCGTCGCTGGACACTGCTTATTCTCCCCTTCTGCTTTGATGAGCAGGGACCAAGAAGGATGTACAACACTTTGCCAGTCAGGGTTCTCCTGGATGAATAAGAACGTTTAGAATACCCTACGCCTTGCCATAAACACTTCAACATATATACCATACGGGGGGGCTTTTCTCGTGACTTTTTATGGCGGTAGGGTATAGCTAGTAATGGAGATTGTGTTTTGGCAATGGGAGAGTAGGAGCGAGAGGTACGGGCACAGACAGGATTGGTAGCACGGATTCCTGGAAATGATGATGATGCGGATGAGTCTGGAGCCTCTGCGTTACGTAGATGCAAAGCTCTACTTGAGATTATCAAGGAGACGAGACCCTACGCAAGCTTGGAAAATACTGGAGAGGCATTGCTGGAGGTCTTAACTGCGTTCCAGGAAAAGAGCATTTATAAAAATAGAAAGAATTTTCTACCAACTTTGAGGGACGAGATGAAGGAGCTTATAGTTTTTGAGGATTTTACGATATTTGAAGAAGTTGGCTAGCTATTAGGGGAACCTAAAAAAGAGCAGGCACATAAAATCCGGGAATCCTCATTCTCATATTCTATAGTAAATGATATGCCTTCAATACATTGTATTATTCTATTATTTTATACAGCTTGCAGATGGGATCGGGTCACTTCTACCCTGGAGTCTCTGTAGCACTATATACGGAGAGTAAACAAGGTCAGAGAATATGAAATGATTGAAAAGGAAGAAACAGGGATGAGGAGTAGAATAGAGCAAATGCTTTGAGGCAAGCAACATTTGAGGGCGGATTGTCAGTTACAGCCCTGAATAAATCTTCACAGTTGGAACATGAAGCAGCAGATCCTCAAAGAGAAAACCATGTCAGTTGGTTAAGTTGGGGATAATTGCCAGTACAAGCAGCTGAGCAGCTCGCTAGAACTACGTGTACCAGAGGTTTGGATGAGCGGTCAATACTATCAGGGGACGGGCATCAGTGGGGTGTGTGGGCACTCAAATTCTGTTTGAATACCTATTCTAGAGAATGCTAGAGTATACATTATGCCATACCAATCATACAATGCAGCACTTGATGGAAATAAAGTTTCCTTCTATAGTAGTAAAGCTAGAATCCATTTAAATACTGAAATTATTTAAGAATAGCAACCTTTTTTTGATATTGTAGGTCCCCCTATAGGGATTAAAAGGAGAACTGAATATTACCAAGCACGCTACTCTACGTAGCAATCGAGTTCGGCAAATGAAATTTGAAATAGAGTTTGGGAGAACATTCTAAACAGTATCGGGGACGACATGAGACGTTACTTAAACTCCTTCCGGGCCAAGGAACCTTATTAGAGACTTTCCGTAAATGGAGCCACTGCCCAAAGTCTCTATTATCCTCTAGATCATCTTTCTTGTACCGTAAAAACCCGATATGTGAGCCCGGGCTCATCTATCGAATTCGAGCTCCTTGGTTGGTTGCTTTATGTTTCCACAACTGTATGTTTGCCGTGCTCACCTGTCGAGTTTTTACGGTGCTCGCTATCGACCGAAAATGTAAGTGACGAATACAGGGATTATTTGTATGGGGAATTGTCTTGGCCCCATACAAATACTAGAACCTGTATTTTCAGGTTCTTATGCAAGATAGCGAGTACAATCACTCACGGGGTGAAGGCGGATTCTATCTGGTGGTGGTTAGGAATTTGAGAGTTAAGCTTGGGACGCCAAGGGTAAATTACTGCAAACCATGCTATTAGACAGGACCCGCCGTCACTAGTTGAACGGCTGTACTCAAATTGACACATGTGATCCCTAGCCGGGATGTTGCAGTCGGGGTGAAGACTTCAGTTATGAAAACGTCAATATTATAACCTGTAAGCACATATAGCACAACTACCGCGCGACACAAGCAAGGCCCACAGTGAGCAGAGGTATACGCAGACAAGGAAATAAAAAGGGCTTTAATCGCTTCATGTCTGTTCCCTATATCACGCAATAGGTTCTGAGTGGACTGATGCCATCTGTCCGGAAACTTTCCAGTTCCATTGCACAATATAACGGCAATCACAAGCAACAAACATTGGCTGCGCTCTTTAACCAAAGTATCGCCATATCCGATCTCAGTTGGTATCCACGCGTTGCCGTCAAACGAAAGTAAATCTGTGACCACGGCCCCCGATGGGGGCCAACTCATCTAATCCGTTCACATACAGTCGCAACTCTATATGCCGTATTGCCAAGATTCGAAGGACTTCGTACGGGATAGCAAAACATCCGGGATAGCAAATTGACTTTATAGTAAGAAAATTAAAATCCCAGAGGATTTCGTACGGGACAGCAAGGGGTCCGGTGTATTGAGATCCTGCATATCGAGTTGCGACTGTAATACCTACACATCTACCCGAACCACTCCACTGGAACAGGAGGTAGGTATATCTCCGCCGTAAGGACGCATACCCGGGTCAAAGCAAATCTTGGTTGTGATCTTCGCCGTTTGCTAGCTACCACATTAATTCGTCTCAGTGGACGCTCACATTGACGTTGAAATTCCTTGATCTGGTCATTTGTCTTGAAGACCCCCCCTCATACGCGCTGTAAAAGGCAACTTCGACGTCTGTGCAACCGTCCGCTGAGACGAATTACTGCGGTATAGAACTATTGCTATCAGCTCTTTGTCCAACTCCGTGGATGGGAGACTTTTATGTATGCCGTAGCTTGGTTAACTCTGGGATGATATTACGGCATGGCACTAGTACCCGCGTAGCGCCGGGTTCAGTGCCATTTAGAAATGTTGGTTGTTGGGCTGACTAAATGCCCTCCCCGTTCATGGTCCATGGCATGTTGACATGTGGGAAGGGGAGGGTCACCAGTGCTGTTGACTCTGATTCTATTAATTATTCCACGGTGAAAGCCCCTTATTTTGGGGTCAGAATACTCGTAATATTGTGTATGGTGGAAGTACAGCTCCATAATAAAACCTGGGGTTCCTAAGCATACCCTAGTACGTACTTGTACCTACTCAGAAGCTAACCAAAATACGAGTACGACGCCGAGATCAGGAACCCTCTAGATAGCAAAGCCCTTATCTATTGGCCCAGCTAGCTATGTTGCTAGTGGATCGTAGGTACTCCTGGCTTAAAGGGCCGATAAGTCTCCGACGCCGATATGGCAACTAGAACGATGGTTAATTTGATTACTGCGAGGCGGAATGGACGTGACAGAGGTAATCTCACTTGACACAAGCACTGAATTCCGTTTTAATTGTCATCATCTCTCGATGGTTGTACAGACCGCCAACGGTCAAGCAGAACCCGGTTAGCTGGGTGATTGGTGGTAAGGTAGAAACGTCGTCTCACCCGTACATGCTCGTACATACACAGACATCATGTAGGGGTGGGTACATGTAGGTACATGTACCTACATAAGGCTGACTGGCCCACTAACCTTGGCGCGTCACAGTGATGCCCCTGTGACCTTGGCCAACGATCAGCCTTAATAATTTGAGCCGCATCTAAGCCGCATCTCCACGTGCACACAGCCTGGGAGCTGAGAGTTAAAGTGAGAGCTGCGCAACGGGCCCGACCGCCGTTCTGTCGGGATTGGGTCAAGCAGGTTTTGGGACTGAGGTAAGCTTTGATCTAGTGGACGGGAATGGCTTTTTATGCGTTTTGTAGGTTGTATATTGAGACCAAATGGTTGACTAAAATATGATGCACAGCTAGAAATCTGACAGAAGACTAAAAAGAAGAAACAGAACCATCAAGACACCCGTGATACCCTTGAAACAATGACAACATGACCACATGTAGCACTGTATACAGGCTTAAGGAAAAACAAGAAAAACCAAATGAGAAAACTCCATAGCTCCTTCCCGTCGACTTTTCACCATCCCATTTCCCTGCTCCTTTCCCCTCCTCCTGTTTCCCGGGTCCTCCCTGCCATCCTCAACCTCTTCCCTTCCACCCTCCCCTTCCACCCCCTCCCCCTATCTCCTCTGCAAAATAAAAGGAATTCCATCATGAATCGACGCTTGGACGAGACTCTATCGGTCACTATCGATCGTTCAATACGGAGTTGCAGAGCTAAAGCTCAATGCACCCTGAACGTCGAGAGGCCACGAGTGGAGAGACGCTGCAATCGGTGGAGCGGAATAATTTGTTGCTGTGCTATTGCAAAAAAACGGATTTATGAAAAAATCGGATGACTGTTCGACTACTGCTTGAGTTGGCCAGTTCGTCCGTGGGTTGAGTTGAGAGTGTATATAAAAACAAACATACAATTCAAGAAAACATTCCTGCCGGGGCGTCTGGGATATCTGGAGTCCCGAGACGAGGAGGAATAGGCCTTGGTGGTGGTCCGCTTGGAGGCATGTTTAAAGGTTTGTGGTAGAGTGTGGTGGTAGTAGTAGCGGTGGTAGTGATATTTGCAGCTAGTAGCTTTTGGCTTTTTTTGAGACTCGAGTGTTATTGTGATGTGGAGTAGTAGTAGTGGATGTGGAGTAGTGAAAAAAAAAGGTAGAGCACGAGGGTAGAAAGACTTCTTTATAAAGAATTTCCAGGACCGCAGCAATATATATGTGAGGCGGGGTGGTGGTAGTTGTGGTGGTGTAGGTGAGAATCGTTCGTCTCACCTCTAAGCCAAGCCTTGGGGATCCTCGAGTCGAATGGCCCCTTGATCCTCACTCAACAGCACCAGCAACGTTACTGCATACGCATCCTAATGCGCACCGGAAATTTCCCTTTTCGCACCTATCATCTAAATAGTTTTCTTCTTTTCTTTTTCCTACCGACCCCAGGCTTAGCTACTTAGTTTAAGCGAAATACACCTTATTGAGGCGATACTTCTGCCTGGAGAGTTTCGGAATATTGGATCGGCGAACTAGCTCATTATTCAGCAAGGATATGACTCTTTCTTCTGCTTGTTTTCCCTCTATGTGCATAGATATATTTACAAACCGTGACTGCTTAAGGGTGGTGGTAATGATACCGGTTTAGACGGGTTGCACGGTGAGTCGGTAGCGGTCCAACAATGAGGCCGTACCCAATAATACCGGTCCGACTGTGATACCCGTCAACTCATCGGAGCAGGGTCCGGTCATTTGGCTGCCTGTGGCTGGCCTGCGTTAGCAGCGCCTCAGCCAGTCATCAAGTAAGGGCAATGAATGTACGGTGTGGTGCTTCAGCCCTGACCAGCGATCATTCTCGAGACATCGTACCTGCATCTGATCAAGATTAAATCAGCGACTCGAGCATGAGTGAGTTCGTCAAGGCTCCCTGCGTACAAGATCTATTGGTCCCGCAATGAGAAGAGTTGAGGCTAGCGATCCTACTGGCCTTGTTTCCACTCTTCCTGGCGCAGCATTTTAAGGTCACGTAAATTCTGGTCTTTTTGACTCATAGGCGTGTACGCAATATTAATGATGATGTTAGCGAACACACATCACGCACCATATGAACATCCACTTTCTACCACGTGTGACCCACATGTCACAGCGTTATTCTATGCATAACGTGCCTGCATACACCAATATGACCCGTTTGTGTGGGGTCCAGAAGCCACGGTGTCGAGTGTTGAGTGAATGTGTGAGGCGGTGCAGCCACCCTTAAGCCCCCACGAAAAAAGACCAAATGCGAAGTTTTATATAGATGTGCTGGTCCTATTGTGGTCGATAAATATCTAGAGGCACAACTGATAATCTGCCTGATAATTGCTGCTTTGGTTTTTCAGCGCCACACACATGAGGCGTCGACGGCTCGGGATCTATTTATTCACAGATCACAGAAGATCCCCGCCGGCCGCGGTCGCAACTGGGCAAGTGCTGGATCCATGGATTACATTAGCACAACCGAATAAATGATTACTCAAACTCCGAAATAACTTTGACTCAAGCGTAGATGTGGGTATGTAGGTACTATACCTACTTGCCTAAGGTATGACTACATAATAAGTAGATCTATCTATTCCAGACACAGGATAAAATTCAAACAGTTTCCACACGTCACTTGCATGTGGCTCGTCCAGTTTGTTACTGGATGTTGACACTTCTTGGCGGCACAAGCCTTTGTTCTGCCTGCGGGATCTCATCACTCTGATTCCTTAGCAATTGGCCAGTCATATAACTCAATCGCATCAGTCACGGTGGCAGTGCCGCTACAAAACGTTAGTTGAAAATGACAAAGAAACAGAGTATTCACGATCGAATCTAACCAAGGAAGTTGAGCCAACAAAAGCCCTCTTGGTGCTGGCCGGGGTCCTGGGCAATATCAGTCAATTCGGTAGATCGCTCGCTAAATGAAGCTTGGGGCTGAGATCCGGGTGTAGTTCCGAATTAAACGCTTGGATGCAATTTGAGTATAGGCTGATTACGATTGTGGCCTTGTATCATGTGCTCTTAATGGCGGGGCGAGGTCGTTGGGCTGTACACTATATCTCAACTACTAGCTTGTATGTATGTACCATTAGGTATTACCCTTGTTCACTAAGGATGCCATGCGTATTTTCTATCCTGTTATAGTATCTCACAGTACCCCTAACCTGCCTCCCCAGGCAAACTGATAATATTTTTTAGTAGAGTGGGGCCGGGGTCTATATAAATCTATCCTACTGCACCAAATATAAAAATCCTGAGAATCAAAAACCCTGCACGCTCGATCCCATCTGCCCTATAATGCGAGGTCCATCGCTAAAACCAAAAACCCAATATTAGATATTAGATAAGACTATTTTCGAAATTCCCCAGCGCACTAGGGACCCATTATTGGGTGTAGCTAAGACTGAGAACTATTAGGCTGATTCTCAGGACAACAGCTGAATTTCTGGTCACGTTTGATGCGCGTAAGGCTGGTAAATAGGATGTCGAATACGCAGGGAGGTAGCACATACCCAGTTGGGGTGCGCAGCATGAGTGTTGCCCGGTAGTACCTGCGTATTTAACATCATAGATGCGTATCTCAAAGTAGCCCAAACGCGCACTAAATAATTACTACTCACTCCGCAGAAAAGGAAAAACCTATAGATACCCATCTTCACGAAGTTCAATCTACTATTGTCCACCCGTGTTAACATGGATAGGCAACTACATGTATAGCACCCTACGTCATCCTCAAAGTCTTCCTGACTTTCCCGCTTTGCATATCGTCGGGTTCCACAAAGCAAAAGAGTACAACCAACACGAGGAAAGTCTATTTACGAGCATACGAGAAACCTCCAAACGCATGGTATACGTAACCGATATTGTTTCGACTTATAGAGAGTCTTGTGATCATTCCAATACCAGAGTCTTTGAACTCTAGAATCGATAAACGTGATCTGTCACGCTTAATGAGTGTTACAGGGTCCAGTACATGTAGCTAACGCAGAGTAACAACCACCACCGATCGCAATGAAGCAATACTCGCCTGTCAACGAATATGAGAATGGGTATGATCTCATGTTCGGGTGCGCACTGATCTATTTTCACGAACGCAAGATTTATTTTTGAGCTCGACCAAGGAAGAAAAACGCCATTCCCGAGCGCATACGTGAGAAGCTGAGGAGAGCGACGTCAAAAAGATTTGATTCCAAAATGAAGCTCTGAGACCGATTTGAACGATCGACCCTGCGATCTGCAATCGCATGCTCTAGCCCCTGAGCTACCAGAGCGTCTGCTGAATGACGTTGGCATATTTTTGTTGACTCGGTGGGGTGTCAGAGTCTTGGTTTGGTGTCTTGTCCCCGGTTAGTATGGCCTGGGATTTGGGCATCCTGGGGTTTGAACATGTTCTAAACAACTGCCTCTCTCAAGAATATCCAATTTCGCGCATGATGGGGGCCTTATTTTACGTCGTGCTCTACATCTTCTGGGGAATTCAAATTCGCAGACGCTCCAGACTCCACTTATTTCCTCTTCCTGAAATTTCCGCTCCCGTCTACGAGTCTATACGACTCACTATTCCCGGTATCTGACTCGTACTAATGAGTCACACGTACATGGATGTTTCAGGACACATTTACTACAGTGCTAAGTAAAGAACATATGGAGATAATGCTAAATCCCAAAACAAACCCTTGATGAATGAAGTAAAAAAGACGACACCGACGAGATTCGAACTCGCGCGCCCGAAGGCATCCGCTTACACTTTCCGAAGAATAGCAGGCGAACGTGATAACCACTCCACCACAGTGTCCTTGTTTGAGTGTTGGGGGCTTGTGTATTTGACGGCAAACGCCCAGGCAACGCTGTCGCTAGCCAAGGGATACAAGGCAGACACGGGGGTTATGTAATCATTCCGCACATCACTCGTTTATGGAAGAGTGATCTATGCTTCAAGGACTTATATATAGAACAGCTTCAGGTCTAATAACGCAACATTATATAAGCCTTATGATTTGCTTATATATGGCTTATTGGAGACTTATATAAGAAACCTTATTAAGAGGGTTAAATAAGATTTAGAAAAGGCCTATGAGAAAATCCAGGTACTCAATTGCAAGAGCAAGGCACAACATTCTCGTGTGGTTTGCTGAATACAGGGTGTTCTCAAATAAATGCGCCTGGTGCACTGCTGATTCAGGGGCTCTGACTAATTGAAGGAAGTCCCGGGATATATCCCTTTACCATGATCGGCTGTCCGTTTACCCATGGAATGTCAAGTCCCCATCGCATCATTGAAAGAAACGGCTGTACCCGATCAGTGGCAAGTCGCTACTATGTAGGCTTGCCCCATAGATCATAATAAGCTTCTATCACTCGTTAGACGCTTTCACGGGGGTACGGTCAGCACGGGGGTACGGTCAGCACGGGGGTACGGTCAATCTCAAATATACGCCGGAGTGAGGTATGATACGCAGGGAGTTGATCGACTACCTCTTTTGGTTTCCATACAAAATCTTGGAATTGGCCATACCCCCGTGTTGACCGTACCCCCGTGAAAGCGTCTACTGATCAGTCCTAAGCTACTAGACTAAGGGATAGCGGGGTTGGCGGAATAGTACCAGCCCATCAACTTACCAACTGAAGGGACTGGAGGATTGTAATATTCCAGGCCGTAAGCGAGGACCTACTTAAATATCATACATGTAATCATGGGCTGGTATGTACTAAAGACATCATCCACGTATTCTACAAAGCGTTTTCGATGTTATAGGTACATGGAATATACGCACATCGTACTTCAGCTGTATTCAA
Source organism: Morchella sp. 2016-41 (assembly GCA_024713855.1). Classification (NCBI taxonomy): domain Eukaryota; kingdom Fungi; phylum Ascomycota; class Pezizomycetes; order Pezizales; family Morchellaceae; genus Morchella; species Morchella sp. 2016-41. The sequence goes on along the minus strand of JAMGZD010000002.1, from coordinate 1,461,842 downwards.
ATCTTATAACTTCGCAAAGATGTAAGTGGTTTTCTCGTGGTGCCCTGTAGAACTGCAGAACGGAGCAGGGCCCGAAATACGACACATTACCGAGATTTTACTAAATTTGACAGGAATACCAAAGTCGAGTATATATTTTAACATGCATACACTGTATGTAGCGCGTATCACCTCAAGTTACTTACATATACTTAGCACTTGGTCGAACCGGAAAAACAATCATGAATTATCACTCGTTTCATTATCACACCAATGTTTTTAACAGCTTAATTTCATTTATCCAATTCTACAACAGCATATAGGAGCTTCTATAGATACATAATCAAACACTGCCACATGTACGGAACGGTGTGATGGATCGAATTGACAGCATTGCAGGCAGCAAATAGCCGGTGTGTCAAACGCTGATCATATGCACTATTAAGTATGGTTGATGTTCGATATTTTTGTCAGTGTACTCCTTCGTGACGGACTTCCTCTGCTACCTTCTACGTACTCTAGGTGTTAGGTTAGGTCCGTCGGGAGGGTCGTGGTGGCTCTCCTCGATACACTAGATCACAGGGACTCAGCACCAGCGTCTCCTGACTCCACCACAACCAAACCTGGGCCAAAAAATTCACAAAAGTAAGGAGATTGAGTTCAGTACTCAGGATTCCCACATGGTCACCCACTGTAGTACTAACTGAGCGATATGTTGCTTGTGTATGGCAGAGCGGACGGGATGCCCAATTCTCAACATTCTATGACTGAACACGGTAGAATGTCTAGATGACGCGATTTTATTTTAAGTTAACCAGCTAAATTACGGTTCCTTGGGTTGCGGATCGGATCTATAGTGAATATGGATGGGCGTTGAGCGATTGCGTTACACCCGTTTTGGCAATGGTGTTGGTAAAGTTTGTGGTTTTTGATATCCGAATGTTTAACGTGCGAAGGAGGGTGTTCTTTTAAACGCTTTACACTCGGCACCAAACCAAAGCGTAAACCGGATTTCACATTTTCTCACTCGGATGTGGTGTAAACACATCCCACAAAAGCGCCAGACCAGCCCGCAGTGAACACCCAGTCTACTCACACCACCTCCCGATCATAACTTACAAAAATGTGCCTGTAGAGAAGAATAATGCCTGCTATCTCTACAGACTGAGCTGCAGTACTACAAAATTCTAGCTGACGGGGCAGGTAGTAAGTATCACACGGAAAACCTCGGCGCCGCTCTCACAGTTATACACAAGACCGGCACCATGTGCGCATGCTAGTGCGGATATAAACTACTCTAGCACCCGCCTGGGTTTGTATAAGTAGCTTCATAAGGGTTCTGCGCTGTTTAAGTGCGGCTTGCGCTCAGTACCCTTCCACGCACACAGAGAGATTGATACTAAACCGTGACTGATTATAAACCCTGAGTACTCTCCGCACCAGTACTTCTAGAAGCTGGCTGTTCAATTTCACCCTCCTAGAATGGCACCGGAACAGTTGCCCACGCACGGCGCGGCGGCACTAGCTAGCTACATACAAGCTTCATGAGTCATGAGTATGCCCCGGACGCATCGTAGTGTTGAGGTGGTAACTGTTTTCGGCCAGGTAACTATTCATCTATATATAGAAGCCATCTAATAGGTTATACCCGGCCAGGGTTCTAGGTGGCTTCAATCATTGGCCCTTGTATGTACCTACTCTACTTATCTCGACTACAAGTCATCTATCCAAACCACCTTGTATTGGAGGATCGGCCGGCCCGCCCTGTTATCTTGACAGGTAGACGTCGACGCATGTCCTATATCCTGGCCGCTTCAACTTCCACTTCCACTTAAGGCCGCCGCCCCCGCGTGATTGGCCGCCCTACTACGCCATCTACGTCTACTACTTGCCCAGCGCCAGTAACGATCAGATTGGTAGTGGTCACTCATGTCACCCAGCAGCCCAACAATCAACAGCAGCTCAACACACTACAAACAGCCCACCACGTAGACCCAATATATCTACTTCGCCCACCCACAACCTTCTAGAACCTACCACCCCACCAGGGTTAGGGTTCATTCCAGCCAGCCCCCGATCCGTAAACAAAAAACAAAGAAACAAATAAGCAAGCACGTGATGTAGTGATCAGTATTATGGTGGTCTGATGGGGTGTTGATGTCATAGCCATAGTGTTCTCAGAAGTTTTATTTATACGGCCTTGAGTTCGCTGCTGTCTTGATGGTTTGATATCATGTTTGGTGGTGTATCTACTAAGCTACGGTCTATCTATACGGCTTACCTATAATGTCAAACATCAATAAGGGTGTTAGTGTTCGCTCACGGTCACGGACGTGCTCGGTATCGACGGAGAGGTCGACGGATAGTTATGGGACTGCTATGACGGCGAGCTCGATGATGGATGGGGAGTATTGTCTTAGGGGGGGTGGGGAGGTGTGTTTCCGGGAGGTATATAAACTTTCATGGGATTCCACAACCAGCTCTACGACTAGCTCTGCAGCCCCTTCCACGCGGGCAAGTTCCATCTCAGAGCCCACCAGGGACTCCAAACCCGCCCCCGCTCTCGTAACCGCCCCCGAGTTCACAGTCGGCGTTGAACTGGAGTTTCTCCTCCTCTCCTCCGTCCCCACACCCCCCACACCCCCCACGCTCCTCTATCCCCTCCTCCGCACCGCCCTCACCCCCCTCGCCGCGCTCCTCTCCACAACTGCATCCCCCCTCCCGCACCCCCACCCAGAAACAATCTTCCAGCTTAAAACGGACGACACAATCTCCTCCCACCCATGGGGCCCCCGTGCAACACCAATCGAGATCGCAACCCCAATCCTCCGCAGAGGCGACTGGGAATGGGTCCTTCCCGTGCTGTGCACGGCCGTAAAATCACTCCCAGGCATCACCGCCCACGTAAATAGGTCCACAGGGCTGCATGTCCATGTTGGACTCGGACGGCCGTATACGCTCCCCGAGCTCAAGCGCGTGGCGAAGGCCGTGGTGATGCTAGAGCGGTGTATGGACGCCCACCACCCACGGCACCGGATCCCGAGTGATGCGATGGGGAGCTGTTATCGCAGCGTTGTGGGGAGCCTGGTGTTTCGCGGATGCTCGCCGCGGGACATGGTGAAGATGGTGGATGATTGCAGGACTGTCGAGGAACTGTTGGGGGTTTTGAATGCGGTGGGCGGGGGAGGGAGGGGCAACGGGTGGTGTAGGCTGTACAAGTACAACTTTACGGCGGTGGTGGGGTACGGGAGCGTGGAGTTTCGGCAGGCGGCGGGGACGGTGCGCGGCGGGAGGGTAAGGGAGTGGGTGAGATGTGTGGTGAGGTTTGTGGAGAGGGCGGTGGGGACGGGGGAGGAGATGTGGGAGGAATGGGCAGCGAGAGGGGAGGTGCCGAGGGAGTTGTGGAGGATGTTTGGCGCGCCGAGTGCCTGCGGGTGGGGGAGGAGATTCCGGGAGAGAGGGGGGAAGAAGAAGGGGGGGAAGAAGAAGGAGAGGAGAGTGCCCATGAAGTTCAGGCTGTCGAGGAGGAGGAAGAGCGTGTATCTGACCAGGCGGGGCAGAGCGGGATAGCTAGCTAATTGGTTAATTGTTTAATAATTGTGCTGTAAGTAATAAATAGTATAGTCAGTATTAATAGCCATGTGCTCAATGCGGTCAAGTGGTGGCCAATTAGTAGCGGGACCTTCCGGTTGTTGTCCGCGCCAAGAAAAAGGCGGGCAGGCAGCTGCAAGAACAGGATCAGGATCAAGGGAAAGCATCTATCTTCAGGCCCACCATCGTTAAATATGAAAAAATTACCAAACTTCTTATCGTAATTATCCTCTCCTCAGCTGCTGCCAGCTGCAGTGGTAAGATATCTAGATCTACTGACCTAGTAGATTCTCGAGGAATTCATGCTACATCTCGCCCATTATTCCATTATTAGCACACTCCAACCACACGATAACAATAACCTACCAACCCACAGCACAGGGCACCTTAATTCCTCGATTGACCGGCAAGCCGGACTAATCACACCTCACCGGCAAAGACTCGCATCGGCACATCCAATCATGAACTATCACCAGCAGCGCTGATCCACATACGACCGGGGGGTGTGCAGGGTGACTCGTGGGCAACAAACAGGCGATTGGTTGGGCTGTCTTGCCACCGGTGAGCATGGATTCGCAGCTCCCCGGTTTATATAAGAAGCTGTGTTTGCGTCACCAAACTCCCCTCCCTCCCACAGCTGCCCCGCAAATATCTACTCCCCAATTGCTCTTCTCCCCCCTTCCCCCCCGTCTAAACAAATCCATCAGTCAATCAACCTATACCAAAATGCAGATCACATCAATCAGCCCCTTCCACACCAGCTCCCGCGAACCACGCCTCGAGCACCGCGGAGGCAAGACCTTCCTCGTCTGCGAAGCCCGCCGCAAAGACAACACCTGGACCCGCGCCGAGCTCGACCTCGACTCCGTCGTCGGCAATAACGATGGTTCTCCCCCTTCCCTCCATCCCTCCATCCTCCCTCCTCTCCCCACTAACACCCAGCAATAGGCAAATTCGACACCACCGGCAAGGGCAGCAACTTCACCCAGAGCGCACAAAACATCCGCCTCGAGCGCGGCCACGACGGCCTCCCCGTGCTCCACGCCTCGCTAGCCAACTGCGCGGGCGAGTGGAAGGACGCGACAGCGCATCCAGCGGAATGGATCATGAATGCTGATGGAAGGCTGCGGTTTGGGCGCCAGAGGGACATGAGGGCGTTTGAGGTTATTGCGGATGACCGTACGTTCTTCATGTGCCAGAGCCAGCGCCCGGACGGGTCGTGGGGAGAGGCGAAGATGGATCTGGATAAATTTATTGGGAATGATGATGGTTTGTTGCTGTCCTCCTTCTTTTGGCGTTATGTTTTTTGTGGTTGTGGGTGGGTGGGTGGGCTGACAGGGTGTGGGGTGCGTGTAGGGAAGTTTGATGTCTCGGGTGGAGGAACATCGTTTACGCAGTCGGCGAGGAACATAAAGATGAAGTATGGCGGTGTGGGAGGGGACCACCCGATTCTGATGGCGGACCTCAAGGATATGAAGGGTGAGTGGAGGGCCGGGGAGGTGGACCTGTTGGAGGTGCTGAAGAACGTCAGTGGGGCTCTGGAGTTCCGTGGGAGGAATCAGCATGGGCCGCAGTGAGTGAGTGGTGTTATAGCAGGTGCTGAGCCCTTGAGGCAAAAAAGTAGGGCAGAGCATTTAAGGTTTTCCTTTATTTTTTCTTGCAATCGTTATCAGTCTCGTAACTCATGGCTGTTGTCCGGGAGGTCTCATAAATAAAGAGAGAATCGGAATTTCAGTGGTTCTTGTTCAATTGGCCCGTTACTGTTAGTGTAGCTCAGCAGTAACACCACTACATATCGAGAAAATCGTGAGGCGTATGCATGCCTTGCTAAGTTACAAATGGATATTCCCAGTATTCAACGGTGCCCAAAAGACCTTTTCAGCATCCATACCAGAAGCCGAGTGAGTTTTGGTGCAATAGCTCCTAGAGGGATGTACGGCCACTCATCAAAAGTGTTCGTAATTCACATCAAAGTTGGTCAGTGCGTGATGTAGCTCACCACATTTTACAGTCAACTTGAGGAACTAAAATGTATCTATATAATTGTATCCAGTGAGTGACAGAGAATAAAAAATATCATGAATGTCTAATATTGACTTTGACCACCATTTACCGCCGCTGTGTTGAGGTTTTGAACATTTCAATGGGCACACTGATCACAAACACTTTTGATGAGTGGCTGTACCTGGGTGGAAATCAGCTGGCGTTGTATTGTTTATAAGGAGGTTTACCGCGCTTTATTCCGATTGCAGATATCAGTGCTCGTGGAGAGTGTTTAACGATAATGGGAAGGAAGAGGAGCCAGAAGGGCCCGGGTAGGGGCCACACAAGTTCTCTCTGTGGGTGAGGAGCATATATGAGATCACAGCGGAAAATATAGACACCGAAAGAGGCAAAATAATATCGAATCCCTTGGAGCACGTGCATCTCGAATTTAACCACCACTGATACCGGCTACAATCTCAATATAAGATTCGAACAACGGCCAAAATCCCCCAACCACGAACCCCTACAATTGTAGGCCCCGAACTTTCCACTCTATGGATGACAATATCAGTTAGATAACCCGAACTAAAATCCTTTTATCTGCCTTCTCCAATGTGTTCAGTCATAGAATGTTGAGAATTGGGCATCCCGTCCGCTCTGCCATACACAAGCAACATATCGCTCAGTTAGTACTACAGTGGGTGACCATGTGGGAATCCTGAGTACTGAACTCAATCTCCTTATTTTTTGTGAATTTTTTGGCCCAGGTTTGGGTTGTGTGGCGTTAGTTTTGGTGGAGATGGAGTCGTGAGGCGTTGGTGGTGAACACTGGAGGCTACACCTCGAATTCTATTTCTCGTCGATGAATTATTTGATATCAATTCGGCTGATAGGGAATTCTTTACGCTTGCTCTATTCGATGTGGGGATATTGAAGTCCATTTAGTTAGTTCTAACACCTTGACGAGACCATTACTACATGTTCTACTAGGACTTTCTGTACTCGGTAAGCGAGTGATAATTCATGTTTGTAAATCAACACACTCTTCTTAGTTACAACGCCCAGAGGTATTGGGGCATTATTCATGCGGGTGAGAATGTTTATAGCTACGGCTACGACTTAATGGACCTATCTCTTCCTGCAGGCTGTATACAAGCCTCTGATGGTAATGGCAATATGCTCACAAATTGTAGAATCTACGTAATAGACCTCACGGACAAACCAAGAGCACAGGAATTGGAAACGGCCAGGCCAGGTGATTCATTCTCGCCACAAAAAACACTATTTTGTGAAAAAAATTACCGAACAAAGCTTCTAAACGCCCCCCGGTCCCCAAAACGACAACAGAAAAATGAAGAAGAAAAGAAAACCCGAGCCAGCAAGACAAGATTATTCCCAGAGCAGAAAACTTTTTTTTATATTTTAGTTTCGTCCTCCCTTGTACGCTTACAAAAGAGTTCTATTCCACCATCTAGTACTCGCCAACGACGGGGAACTCAAAGATGACGTGCTTGCCAGTCAGCTTGCGGTAGACCTCGCCGAAGGTGTCGACCTTGTAGTCGACGCCGGCACGCTCCTTGGCGTCAAGGAAGACCTTGATGACCTTGTGGGAGTCCTCCTTGGTGCGGATGCGCTTGCCAACAATCTCGGTGGGGTAGACGAGGTCGGAGAGGATAGCGTCGTGGACAGCGGTCAAGGTGCGGGACCTTGGGCGCTTCTGGGTGACACGGCTGCGGCGCGAGGGGAGAGGGAGGATACGGCGCTGAGCAATGAAGAGGACGTGGCGGTCGGAGAATTTCTTCTCGAGCTCACGGGTGAGTCTGTTGCATTGAGTTAGTGGATGATGGTGGAGGAGGAATGCGCGGGGAGGGGGGGGAGGGATACCTCTGCTGGACGGCGTGGAATCCCTTCAACAAGGGGACGGGCACAAAGATGACGATGGCCTTCTTTCCGTGGCCAACCTCGAGCTGTCCTCCCACCGAGTACGAACCCGAATCGTTAGCTTTCCCGTACCTTCCTTCGTTCCCGCCTCCCCCACAAAGGGCGGGGGGACCTGGTCTGAAGGGGAGACTGGGAGACTGCGCATTCCGAGGAATGGCTATTTTGGAAAGGAATTGGGGGTTTATATTACCTCCTTGGCGGAGTGGAACTGGAGAGGACGGAGAGCACCCTTGAGGTCGGCGACGGAAGTCTCGAGATCGTACAAAGCCTGGGCAATGTTGGTCTCCAACTCCGAGGGCTTGGAGTGGGAGGGGGAGGTGGCGGCGATCTTGATAAGGGCGGACATCTTGACTTTTTTTTAGGGGGGTGCTGAAGTTGTTCTGCTGGATGGGAAAAAATTGCCGTGATGATTTTGTCGTCGTTTGGGTCGTCGTGATAAATTTCGTGGTGGTTGGCGTTCCAGGATCCTGTGTGTGGGCTTGTGAGGCAGTGGCGACTGTGGGGACTGTGGGTAGGGCCTTGCCCTGGTAGCGCCAAGACGATGTGAATCATGATGCAGCACTCGACTTGGGGATTATTTGTTTGTTTAAGCCAAAACTGGGGAGAAACCAGCGATACAAGCAGAATGAATGTTTTATTTGATTCTGACTAGTACTCATGCGCGCAACAACAACTGATAGAGCTTGAAATCGCACCTGGTAATTTGTATTGGTGCCGGGAATCATTCTCTAAATCGATATTGTAGAACGCTATATAGCTTAGAACTTAGAGATGTCTATCCAAGCCATAGATCCACTCTACTAATAGTTGAAAATGAAGCTATGTGTTCTCCGACTAACCTTATCTGCTTGTAGTTGCCCTTGTACGTACGTTGCGTTCAACTACTAACGGCGCTCTAATAAATCAAAACCATTAGGGTCTCCTCATTTAGTACATGAAGTTGAACCAATTGCCAAGAGAGTGGGTATATATACTAAAAAGTACCCAGATCAAAAAGCCTAGTTATCCAGCCCAACCCGTGCAAGGAAGGGAACTGTTACTACCATTTAGATTACTGTTTGCAGAAATATCTACAACAAAGCAGTCACTGAAGTACCTGTAGCTTGAAGTTCAAGACAGTCAATGATCAAAACGTGTATTTCGGGGGGCCATATCGGATGTGGAGGGTCACAGTGGCTTTCATTCTCCATTCGCTTTGTCCCTTCTATTCTTCCTGGGCTGGCCGACGAGCTAAGACGAAATCTACGATACCGCCTTGTAATAAAATGTAGTTTGAAGACTTTATAGAGTTTAAGAGCCCGAGTCACACCTTTACTGCTATTTTATGGGATATATCCGCGCAGGCCCGCTGCTGAGACACATAGAATGTAACACGAAAAACACAATACCCCAAATCCGTATCACCATGGCTCTATAATAGTATAGCCCTGACTCGCACACATGTGCCGAGGTTTCGAGTGCAAAGACACCCATAAAGTAATTCATTTGACAGCCCATGCACAACCACGGACTACACCACTATAGCTACCAACCATCATGAAGTACAGCTACTCAGCAACGACACTACGGTTCCCAGCAGACGAACATACAAGCAGCTGTTCTACTAAAAAAACGTATAATGCAGCCTATGCACATTCTAAAACAAGCTTAAGAATTGCCACCGTGCGTTACCCCTCCTCTATATTGCAGCAGCTAGTACTCATCCTCATATCATCATACTCATCAGACTCCACAATTACCATGCCAGAACCTCCTGAGCCGACACAGCGATTAAGCCCGCCATACTACTACACCAGTATACCGCCCCCCCATTCACAGCTATAAGGTCGGCGATGGTGGGGTACATAGGCACATCACATCACACATCATACTGGCTCCTATGTGTCTCGCCCACTAACATCCACATGTCCACGCACCCACACACAATATACTCCATTCGCCTACCCACCCATAGAACGACGCTAGCTAGATCTATAAAGCGTCTATTATATCTATATCGCCAAGTTGCATTGATGTCGGTCATGGGCTATCACTCGTATATCGACGTTGTGGCGCCGAGCACCTAAATATCACCTTTATCTTATGCTCCCAGATTCAAATGCAGATAGAGCGAGCGTCTATGGCTCCATAATATTGCTGCACCGGCCGCCCACCCACGGCCCCTGTGTCGGTGATTACAAGTGCCGGCGCTGCAGGACACCTACGTCTAGCCAGATAGATTAAAGGCAGAGCTCTGAGATCTCCTTGTACCTACAGTCTCGCAATGCAATATAATGGCCCCCCAGCCAACAGACGGTTTCCCAGGCCCCTTGATATCGCCCATTACTCCACGGGACCAGAATCAGGTCAATACTGTCAGCCCGGCGCCGGCAGTAGGAAATCCGATACCACGGCCCCGGTACCTGACCTCTCCGCGGCCGGGCGGAGATTGCGGTACACCGGCAGCAAACCCGGTGGTGGTGAATGATACATCCCGATTGACCCAAGTGTGCAGGTTATGGGGGCCTGATATTAGGGGCCGTCGGGCTCACAGCCTCGCACTCGGACATCGCAGCCCCTCGCTCGCCCCTCACTCGCTCTACTTTCAATTCATGTCCGTTTTCCATTTTTCCGTTTCAGTCTTCAGTACAGCAATAATACACCCACCCATCCATCACACGCACGTAGTTATTCATACGAGTCCCCGGCCGTAAGAACAGAACAGAGAGAGAACAGAACAGAGAAAAAAGAATACCTAAAACCGACCACACCACAGTTGAGAGAGGAGAGAAACACAGGAAAGAGAAGGAAAAAAAGGTTAATAATAAGAATAATCATACTAATAACAAGAGGAGAAGGGAGAAGAACACACCCCCACGAAGCCCTGACATTACCACTTCCACCATACTACTACACCGCACACCATCTATACCCGCTTTTCCATGCCCGCGAGTCTCCTCCCTACATTCCCAAAGCACACGCAGCTACAAAACAGCACAGAGCAAACCCAAACCCATACACCAACCCTCTCGACCGGGACCCACCCCGCCAGCAGTCCCTCTCCGCGGCTCCGAGCGCCCGCGCCATACACAATCTCCGGTGCCTGGATGAGCCCAGGGCTGGTCTGCAGCATGACCACACTCCCGACGACGCCCACAACGGCACTGAACCAGAATCCGGCGCGCGTGCGGTCAACCAGGTACCACAGAAATGGGTTGATGAGCGCCAGCGTCAACGACACCTGCAGCGTCGACTGCCAGGGAAGCTTCCGGATTGCATAGGCGATTCCGACGAAGGCGCCGATGCTGCGCACTACCGGCTCCCAGTCGATCTTAACACCTGAAGTGGTGCCGTCGAGCCATGGGAGGATGCTGCCGAGGGCGACGCCGGCGAGGCCCCATGTTGCGAGGTACTGCAGCCCGTAATGGACGGAGAGCATGGAGGCCGCTGAGAGTGACTTGGAGTGGTGTAGATGCGTCACAATAATGCCGTAGGCTGTTCCGAGGATGAAGAGGGAGGTGATTCGAAGGGCATGCCATACGAGGGCTGTCCTGGTATTTTTCTGGATTGTCTTCTCACGGGTGACAAGGGATTGCGCGCGCGCGCGCTTGTGCATTTGGGTTTGGGGTGCGAGGGTGGCGGGTAGGGTAGGTTTCTTGGTAAAGTCAAAGTCGCTGATGTTGAGGACCGAGGGGGCCCTTGACACTGTCGTGGGTGTTTGGGCGCCCGGTTCGGTGTAGTCGTAGATGCCGAAGAGGGTTGACGAGGTCAGCGCTATGGATGACTTTGTGCGCTTGACGTCGCCATTAGAGGAGTCTATAGGGGATTGCAGCTCGGAGGTAGTTTCGGGGGTGGAGGCCCCTGGAGGGGTGGCAGAAGGTGTGTCAAGTTCGAAGGGACGACGGGGGACTGGACGCAAGATTGGTACTTCGGGTTGTGAGGACATTGTGAATGGTAAGTAGAGGAGGTTAGTATGGAGTTTCAGGGACGTATGGATTGCTGATGTAGTGTTGATGTAGTGTTGAGAAGTTCCCAGGGGGGCAGGGGGCGTGGGTAGGTGGTGGCCGCGGTGGAATGTGGTGAACACTGTGTTAAGTGGGATGAATGCAGTGTGGTATGAGTATGAGTATGAGTATGGAGGAAGAGGAGGAGGTAAATGACTCTCTCTTTCTTTGCTTCTGAGGGCAGACAGACGTGTACGAACGGGAGGTAGCGTGACGTCCTTCCTTGATCTTCCTTCGTCTCTGCAGATCTTCTGTTCCTGGTGTTGCGGACAGGGAGTGAGTGAGTGAGTGAGAAGCGGTGTGGAGAAATGCAAGTTACAGATGAAGTCACGGACAGACAGCCAGAGTAGAATCAGACAGAGAGACAGAGACAGAGACAGAGACAGAGACAGAGACAGAGACAGAGACAGAGACAGAGAGACGGAGAGAGCCAGCCAGATGAGCGAGGGAGAAACAAATCAACACGCAAAGGGGAAAGGCCAACCTAAGTACCCCAGGCCTGTGGATACGTCCGGATTGCACGAATGCGAGGCCCGAGAAGATGATATGTCCCTACATAGAGTAGTACTTTACCGTCAAAGTACATACTTCTGTAATGTACGGTGATATCAATGACCTCAACAATTGCATTGGCACGACGGAAGACAGCAAACAGAGGCAATTAACACACAGCTGAACATCCGTACCTGTCTCCTTATTCTGCCCGTCTGCTCCCGTATCTATTGTGCTTTTCTGTTTCTGTAAAAGAAAAGAGAAAAAAAAATACCTCCAGCTAATTAACCACTCTCTATTCTATCGCCATCATATGCTCACTCCACACTCACTCCTCCTCGCTCACCCCTGAGGGCTGAGACAACGCTCGATGATCTCAACTATTTGCACGTGAATCACCCGAGTAAGCTTCTGATCACTCCACGTCCGGTCCGCCCAACAACTCAACATGCCCCCCTCTCCCGCCCGCTCTACCCAAAGTACCTACATTTAATAATTGTTTTATCCATCATCATCATCATATCGCTCATAGAGAACTTTGTATTTAACCTCCCTATATATATCCAAGCCACCTTCTCTCCTCGCTCGCTCGTCCGCTTCCTCAACAGAAAGAAAGAAAGAAAAAATCTCTAGCGCGACAGCCCCCAATCCCTACAGGGCCCTTGCATCACATCTCTAGAGCACCTGTATGTACTCCACACTCGGAGTCTACAAGTTACATGCCCCCCTCCCCCTCCCCGGTGTGATTGATCGTTTTTATTGGACCTACATAGACAAGGTAGGTACAGGAAAACACCCCGATCCACGACTCCCGAGGAGAGAGGCGTTACCACTTTCGGCCGTTTGCAACCGGAGCCTCACCTTCCAACTGTTTGATCACTAGATGTATCTACAAGGCTCTGTGATTAAGTGAGCGAACTAAACGGGTGTTGACAGGTGAGGATTTGTTCACTCACTTTGTCCTAGAGCCTTGTACTGTCATTCACGGGGTGTTGGCGGATACTGGGTATTGGCGGATTGGAGCCAGGAGTTGGCTTGGCTGTCTCTTTTCAAGCTTGTCCGCCAATACCCCGTGAGTGACACCTCCACAGACCGTGGGGAAGAAGAAGGGAGGTGAGAGTGAGTGCGGGGTTGACTACTGACTTACAGTCTTCGGAAGAAAGATGGACAGCACCATCACTACCATCGCTCGATTTGAGATTTGCTCCCGGTCGTGTTTGAGATTGAGGTGGGGTGGTACACAGATGTTGGGGGGGGAAACGCTTAACTGTGGGGTGTGTGATGCCGTGCTATGTTATGTGCTATGCTAATGGGATTACATCTCTAGCATGTATCAGTAGGTTTTGGGTCTTGGGCTGACTTGCAAGTGTCTGCTATAGATTGGACATTGCAGGAGCTTTGTAGGAGCTCTGCTAGTACCTACGGTCGTTCGTGGGTGAAGACGAATACTACATGTGGGTAAAGATAAACTAACAGCTAAGCTGCTAAAGCAAAAATCCCTGTTCGTCTATACGGTAAACCCAGTGTTCGTTCTTCTCCCGTGAACGAGATTGTATACAAGCATCACAATCCAATTAAGGCAATGGGATATAAAACAATGATCTGAGGCGCACATAAATAGTTTCATGTAGTCGTTGATCTGCTTACCTGCTTGCTTACCTACATGTGCTTTTCTTGCCCAACGGGCGGCCCCGAACCGGCGTATGAGCTGTTACTAGGACAGCGCACTAAAGGCACTTTTGCAACAAAGTGAAGAACTGGTACTTTAAATACTATATGGGTAGTAAACTTGTAATTTTTGCTAGCTCGCTGCGCGCCGTTCTTCGAGAAATAGTACACCTGGGATATTACCTTGGAGGACGCTCCTGTAGAAGATCTATAAATCGTGGAATTGGTTTACTACTCTGGTTAAACGCCGAAGCATTGGATACAGTACACTGCCCACACGTAAGCAGAGACCACCGAAAGGCCACCGTGGAGCAATAGCGCTGGCTACTAGAAAGCCAGTATAAAGAAATCTATCCCACGGCCCGTCCCGTTCCATCAATAACATCACCGGCCTTCATCTCCGCATTTGTCCCCCTCATTCTCTTAAGCTTTCTTCTAAACTCATCAATCGAATTCTCTGGGATGTCAAACACTCTACGGTATCCGGGTTGGCCGCTGACAGCGTGTTGGTGCTGATCTTCCAATGCTCTACTGGGATTCTCCTGCCCGTCTATACATACAGCACCCCCTGTTGTCCGGACATATGTCATTATATGGAGCTTTACGTCTGCTTCCTGCACATCATGCATGATGTTCCACTACGGTGGCACCGTATGCCAATTAGCTATTTAAATCTGGCATGAATTCAGGGTGCGTTCTATATACCATCAGAAGGCAATAAAAGCTTACCAGAAGTAGATACAATCCGGAGACAGTTTTCACTGGTAACATGCTTCGGCCATCTCTTGGCGCATTCATAGGCATTCTTTCAGTCATCAAATATCACTCGAATATCAACTGCACCAGATAGTATTATTTTGGTTGAATTAATGTTCACAAAGACTATCTATCTATTTAAACAAAAATATATAACATATAAATCTAAGAAAAGACCGACTGCAAGGTCCTACATGACGAGGAAAATGGAGAAGGAAAAAATATTACAACCCGATTCGCCAGGAACCGACGAACGTCCACAAGGATGCAACCTCTATTTGTGCACTTTAATTGAGTTTGAGGTCCCCGGAAACGTATAGGTCCCACCTGCTTTACGGTCGGTGTTTTCGCACTTATTCATGATCTCCATCGCTGCTAATCCCGCTTGCTCGCAGCCTATGCTGCCATCCCATAGGCCGCAGAATGATATTTTGCAGCCACCAGCCGATGAGACAACACCACATTGGTTGTCGTTGAAAAGGGTCTTTGTGCATATCTTGCCGTCTTTACCGGAGGATAGGAGTTTCTCAAAGGCGGCTTTGATATCATCGTGGGTAGGAGAGCCACCGCTGGTTTCGCACTGGACGCCTTCGGCACGGATAACGAGTGGTGTTGCGTGGGCAAATGCCACAAGGAGTGTGAGGAGAAAAAGTAGGAGAGATGTGAACATTGTTTAGCTTTTATCGGGGGAAGGAGGGGGGAAATTGGGCTATCGTGGATGCGGTCGGGAATGCTTCTTTGCGAATGAGGGTAAAGTACGCTCGAATCGACTGAATGATACCAAATAATCTAGGATTGAAGGACTTGAGCGGACCCCTCCAACCTTATAAACCAGTCCTTCTCCCTCGTCGTTAATAGAATTATGATGGTGTGCACGGCACAACTTAGCAGAATATAATATCTCCGCGACCTACCTGTCTCATTCCTTTACTTTTTTTTCTATCTCCATGCAGTCGTTGGCTTGTCGGGCAATCACTGAGCGACGGTGAAAAATACGAGGGTGTGCGCGCGCGCATGTGTTCTGCAGTCTGGGGGCGAATCAGAAGGCCGCATATCGACGGAGGCTCAACCGGGCGAAACTAGAATGAAACTGGCGGATATAGACTTTACGCGCAGGAGTTGAATATGGCACCTTAGAAATGAGGGCGTTTTTTTTGTTATTTCTACTATACTTTTCTTCATGATAAGGGGTAATGGAAGGGAGGAATTCCAAGTTTGAAGTCACGTGTGTTGGTTGATACTCAGTTGACAGGCAGGGAGGCACCTGGGTAAGTCAGGCTTAATATAGATCTGGGATTACTCTAGAATTAGAGTGGAAAGGCGAACCCCGTAGAGCACTATATTATCAACCAATTGATTGTGATTGCACTCAGTGGACAGGATTGAAATCCTTAAATATCTACATTCAGCACTGGCCAGAACTTGGCATATACCCACCCTGCAATGAAATTAGCACGTTTTTTTTATTTTTTTTTTTACAGACGGGACCGAATACCCAGAAATGGCTTAGGGTGTACCATGGTAGGCACCACCACCCGGCCTGTCAATGTCACTACATACATGTATGTAGGTAGCTATGGTGGAGGGGCTGGGGTTATATTCGTCCGTTCGTGCGGGGAATATCCATATGGACACCGATCCAAACTCTGGATAAGTAGAAGGCGGCGGCGTTGGCGGCGGTGGTGGTGATGGTGGTGGTGGTGATGGTGGTGCATTTAGAACGTCATACACCCACAAATGATTGGGTGGCTGCTTGTGGTTGGCTGTTGTACCGAGAGTGTTTCAGCATGTGCGAGGCTGGGATCATGGGTTGTCACTCGAACTTTCGATGCGGAGTTGGGATGAACTCTTTACTGGAAAATAAGCGGGTGTTTGGGATCTTGGAGATTCTTGTGTGGAGTAGGTTGGATGGGGGTGGATGTAATTGGCGCGTTGGTGTAGCTGTTGGCGTTTCATCTATCGTGATTTGATGGCTATAATATAGCACATATCACTGTTGTACTACCTTTTTCGTCTAAGCTTGTAACTTGTTTTTGGGGACTTGTGGGATTTGTGTAAGGAGTAAAATATTGTTTCGTGGGACAAAACTACATGTAACTCTAGGGGTAGGATATGGGGCTGCTCTTTTTATAGAGATAGAGGGGAAGCCATATATTTTTTATGTCGAGATGCGCCACACAAGCATATCACCCCGTCTTCTACGAAAGGGTAGATATCGGGTACCTCCCACTTAAGCTTACTGGGAAGCGTTTACTCAATCGACTGTTTTAGCTGGATCTTACCGTCAGATTTCTCATCTGACCGCCATATCGCTAGCGACTCCAGCGACGGTATATATTAGGCCCTTTGCGCAAAAGACCCTAGCTCTAAATCCCGGTAATCTGATTAACGCCGATCATCCATCAACCAATCATACAAGTAGAATTTAGAGCCAGCTCTAGCTATTTGTGCAAAGGGTCTATTCATATGGTCGAGGCGCGGGGAGGAATACGGGGAAATAGAGGCCAAGACCGGACTAACAAGAGAGAGAGTAATGACCGCTACGAGATAGGACTTACTTAAGACCGCCCCACTATCAAGTCTCAATCAGGGCTATAGAAGCAGTGATTTTGTTGAAGTTAGTGTTGCTGCAACGACCCATATTCTAAGAGCGCCACTTGGGGTTGTAAATAGGCCTTCGAGGTACTTCATGCGTAATACCGTATTAATTCGAAAGAACGGCCGGTCACACAAGACGTTGGAAATTCCATATTTGGTTGTCTCTCTTGAATACGTCCCCCCTAATCTCCTTTGAAAAGGCAACTTCGACGTCTTATGTGACCGGCCGTTCTTTCGAATCAATACGGTAAGTTAGACGGTTTGAGGGTGAAGTTCGTGTCTTTGATGGATGGCCTAGGTTAGTAGGGTGAAGACGGTAGCTGGTCATCTGATAAGGGCCTGGGCCGGAATAGTGAATTAGGATAACTATATATAATGTGCTTATCTCAGGGTAGTGGCCCTCAGCTGTATAACATATGTAAATACGGGTGCCAGGCTAGCTAGCTATTCCATAAATCGCCGATCCTGACACCCCTCATGCGAGACCGAAAGCCACAGGGGAATTGGGTAAGAAATCAACAAAAATCACAAAGCCCATTGGCTCCAGCCTCCTCTTCGTATTTTTCGAAGGGGTGTCAGCATTGTCTCGACGGTTTATGGGATAGCTGCCAACTTCGTTTTCGGGCGTCCCCCACGACCATGTCAAGGCAAAGGAAATCTTATCCCTTTGACGGATGAAAGTGGTCAAATTCGTGACCTACCTCTTTCAGCTGTCAATAGCCTTCTGTGGTAACTGTTGCAAATTTTTGATTGGCTCTGTTGTTATAAACCATAAGTAGAAAGGCAATAATTCCCTTACTAGGTGGTGTACGGTCCAGGTCGCGAATTTGACCACTTTCATTCGTCCATGGGATAGTGAGAGATAGAATTATTGTAGAAACCGGGGTCTAAAACAGGGTTTGAGTGACTGACTCGGCCTATAGGAAGAGTCCTATACTTCCACAATAATTTTACCATATGCTGTAGTTGCTCGACCAACAAAACAAGACTCGGAATCCTTTAGAGCTCAGATTTTATGGGTATTTGAACGAGACCAATGCCTCGCCCCTTATCTCCATTACTAATGTGCAGGTCGATCTTAAGAAGTTGGTTCCCACATGAGGGCTGGCGGTCTGATGGGCGTGATATATGTGGGCTAATTATGCTGGTTTGGCCTTTTTCACCGGTGGTACTTGGAAGAAGGGTGCCCCGGTTGGTGGGTACACCTGCCAGACTTTTTTATTCTGTCCGACCCGAATCCGGGAAGTATAGTAGACGATTATGTCGTAAAACGGGTAAGACGCTAAGGTGAGGTCCGCTGCGAAGCAGCTCTTTGTCCAAGCCCCAATGAGGAATCGGATAGAATAAAAATCAGGCAAGCATTTTATTTTCTCCCCCTGATCTGCTACTGAATACCAATGGATAGTAAGTAATAGTCCAACATCTTCAAAATGGTCCCTCAGATTCTAAATTCTTGACCTCTCGAGATAGGAAAATGCCTCGTATTACTACCTTATCTCACAAGAGGTCTTGCGTCGTTGTATTTTTTCCAGGTGACTTATACCCATTATCAATAACTTCAAGGAAGATTTGGAAGAGAATATGCTAGCAGGATGACTCCTATAGCTAGTTGGAGTTAGTATGTATCGTCAACCAGTAAATTCAGACAAAGGTGTTTCTGTTAAGTATTTCTGTAGTAGATGAATAATAGTGGCATCAACAGGGGATGAGAATAGTGGTGGGAGGGGGTTGGGGTATGTCAAGAGGGCGTTTGCCTTGTCGACACTCGGACTGGAGATTGTCTATCGATTCGTCTGACCCGGCAAAATTCTGATCACTCTTTGTGGGACTGGTAAGGTGGCTAGTTCTAATGAGGTCAAATCAATTATTCCATCTGGATTAACCTCTGGCCAATCTCTCGCCAGCACTCGTTGTGGCGTCCTTGGCTCCCATCAAAATTGTCGACCGGTCAGACGAGCCCAAGGGATAACCACTCTGCGCCATTGATAAAAGCCAAGTCACTCAAGGCGCCAAGGCCCGCCAGTCTCATTCAAACCACTAACTGCAAATAGATATCGAGTGAGATCCAGTGATTGCACAATCAAAAACTACCGTGGCTGTCTTCAATAATGTCGCCCCACAGAAAATTTGAAAAGCTTCTAGATGGGGGCAATTGGGCCGGCATTCCCGAGAAACATTGCCGGGTGGCCATTCTGGTTTGTGCTCCGCGGTGGCGCGTTGCCTGCTCACAAATCAGCGCTTGGCTTCAGAGCAAGCACAGGGCGTGAATGAGACAAGACAAACCTGTGAGTACGAAGAATCCGTATCTAAACCCCTGCGAGTGAGTACAGTTAAAAATTGCCTCTGAAAATGCAGTGGGAGGGCTGGCCGGTTACTTGCTGATCATGAGCACATACCAGAGGGCCCCCCAGTGTTATGTATAGATGACAGGAAGGGCTTTGATGCCCCACAAAGCTTTCCTTTTCTCTAGGTGACCGGGAGAAAATCCGGGGCGTGGTATGCGTGAATTATGGTGTGATCAACACATGCACGTATATCCACCAAGGTGCGGGATGGTCGTAAGATGCTTGCATAAGGATATCGACCCCCACGATAAGATCTACCCAGGTAGAGGGGTATGTGTAGTTTACACCTGCATTCTACATACTGGGAGAACATACATACTAGGCCGCATTGATCATACGTCATTAAAAATTTCCTTTTGGTGTTGTTAAGTAGTTCATACAACCTCACTCGACCAGCCCGTGTAGGTCACAACAAAACCATTCGTGTGCCCTTGGCCCGCCTCAAAAAACCCACCTCATTGCCCACTCTAAGTACTACTTGATTCATATATAATGCTTGTCCGAGGAGAAAGAAAACAACCAGATCCCAATCCCAACATCGATTTTCATGATATCTAACTCTAACAAAAAATAAAACCCCGTGCTCTTCTTCATATACGATGTATATACAGAGTTCATTTTTTTTATTTAGAAGTACCCTTGATGACATCTGGGACGATCTCTTTTGCCTTCTCGATGATGGAATGCTCCGCCTCCTTTGCCTTCTGCGCGAGCGAAGCCTCACGACCTCCATAGCTATGATCCATGTTAGTAAGCCAGTGGAGGAGAGTGTTATAATGTAGGCGAAGAGGTAACTGGGACTTACTTCCAGTAGTTAATGTAGCGGTAGCTCTGCGCGAGCTGGGCGGCCTCATTGACAAAGTGGCATCCTGTTCCTCGTAGTTAGCGGATATAACGGCGGAGATAAAGACAAGGATTGCGGCATGCCGAAGAGGAGGTAGTTCTTAGGAGTGACGGCCATTCTACATGAGGCGATCTATTAGTATAGTGGCGAACTAGTGAGAAGAAGAAAAATGGGTAGGTATACGAGTATCTCATGAAGACAGCCGAGTAGACGAGGAGAGAAGCGGTCATCTTTCCTGAGATTCTGCACTGATCATTATTATCAGCGTTCCCTTTACAGAAGGCAGGGCAGAATCCAAAATCCACATACACCTCAGGGTCCTTTCGGGTAATATCTAACACGGCTGCGACGGGGATTCCGAAGTTGGAAGCCGGTCCCCAGAAATCTAAACCACCAACCATGAGCAATGACTCTACTGCTACTGCGGGCGAGAGAAAGAGGTCGACGACGTACGGGTGGAGCAAAAGTAGCTCGTCGTCGGATTGCTCCGGATTTTGGCGTTGAGGGCGGATATCATTGAAGCCATGGATGCTGCTTGTGGGGGGTTATGAGTTGAATTTTATGAGGTGGTGTTACTGCTAGATTCGAGCCTCAGGCACGGAGTTATAGGAGGAGGTGGTGGAAGGGGTGGGTTTTGCTGGATAAAGCGGAGTTGATGGAAGGGGAGAGGTTTCGTGGAGGGGAATTGCTCTTGTGAGCCAGCAAATCTTTGGCTTCTGGTTCGGTCGGTAGCTGTACCGTACTGTGGCCCGGGGACCCAGGTACGAAGATTACATGATAGGAAGACCCTGGTCCGCGATTCCAAACCACATAAAACAGAACAATGGCATTCTATTCAACTTATATAGCAATAGATCATCAATGTGAATTATAGTTATCTTTCTTTCCTTTTGCTTCACATCCTCGGAAGTCTGTTTCGTCTTTGAGATTTTTCTATTTTTCTTTCACTCGTATGGTCTCGGAGTGGGGAAAAACGACATGCATACATGGCTTGGCGGCAACACCCAGGCTCCATGCACTGAACCCCACTAAGCCCCATCCGCTCTAAGACGACATAACAACTGACAAACAACTGTAAGATGAATTTACAAATACTCTTTTACATAAGTTACAGGCAGCAACCCACGAGGGACCACCCACGCGCCCACCCGTTACCGGGATGCATCCAATGTGCTTGTGTATCTAATTTGATTACATTACACATTAACGGACGGAAATGCAGCGAGCAAGGAGACGAGACGGTGCCGAAACGAATAGAAAACATGACGCCCAGTTAACTCGTTTTTATCCGCCATGTTCCGCCCTATCCAAGGGCTAGTGGCCATAAAACATCTCTCGTCCTGCCCCTCCATAACTAACCCCTCCTCCCTCCTCTTCTCTTCTCTCTTTTCTTTCCTCATCCCTCATCCCTCATCTCATCAATCACCATTTTGCTACCGGCATTCCTTCGCAACCTTAGACCTCAAATAAAAAACCACTTTTGTCTTCTTCCATATAACTTTAAGTACTCAACTATGGCTGAAGAAACTAAGGCAGTGTAAGTAATATGATTTCGTCATAGTCTCTATATCCCCGCTCCCGCAACAACCCCTCTTTGTCCGCCCCAAGTCATTCGGGCTTGCGACTGGAGCTCTACTGTCTGCCTCTCTACTATCTCTCGTCTCAAAACTTTAATGTTGATGAAGATCTTTTCGCTGACTTTAGAGCGCGACTGGCCGCTATTGCTGGCGGCTTTGCGCATTCAACACCTAGTGGTGGTTAGTACTATCCAATTCTAGTAACAAGTACTGCTCGGGGATTATTTTTTGCTTTTTCCTTATCTAGTTTTAGGCGGAAAAAATCTCCGAGGAAGCGAGCGGGATGCTGACGATGGTGGAATAGATTTCGGTCTCATTGGTCTGGCCGTCATGGGTCAGAACCTGATCTTGAACATTGCGGACAACAGTATGTACCAACAGGTTAATTGAACATTGGTACTATTGCTAACAGGAAATAGACTTCACTGTCGTTGCCTTCAACAGAACTGTTGCTAAGGTCGACCACTTTTTGGAGAATGAGGCCAAGGGTACGTACTAGAAGTTGAAATTGCCACATTTGCACAGTTTCTAAATAAACTATAGGAAAGAGCATTGTTGGAGCACACTCCATCCAGGAGCTCTGTGAGAAATTGAAGACTCCCCGTAAGATCATGTTGCTCGTCAAGGCTGGTCCTGCTGTCGACGATTTCATTACTCAACTTCTCCCATTCTTGTCCCCCGGTGATATTATTATCGACGGGGGCAACTCCCACTTCCCCGACTCCAACCGCCGCACCAGGTACCTTGCCGAGAAGCAGATCCGCTTCGTCGGCGCTGGTGTCTCTGGTGGTGAGGAGGGTGCCAGATATGGGCCTTCCATCATGCCCGGTGGTAATGAGGAGGCTTGGCCATACATCAAGGACATCCTCCAGGCCATTTCCGCCAAGTCTGATGGTGAGGCGTGCTGTGAGTGGGTTGGTGATGAGGGTGCTGGTCATTTCGTCAAGATGGTCCACAATGGTATTGAATACGGTGACATGCAGTTGATCTGCGAGGTAGGCGCAATTCGTTCCGAGATAGTACGTAATATCTCTAACTCTCCATATAGGCCTACGATATCATGAAGCGTGGTCTTGGAATGAATAGCTCCGAGATCGGTGATGTTTTCGCCAAGTGGAACACTGGTGTTTTGGACTCTTTCCTCATTGAGATCACCCGCGATATCATGAAGTACAATGACCCCGAGGACAACACCCCGCTCGTCGAGAAGATCCTCGACAGTGCTGGTCAGAAGGGTACCGGAAAATGGACCGCTATCAACGCCCTTGACCTCGGTATGCCCGTCACTCTGATTGGAGAATCCGTCTTTGCCAGATGTCTTTCTTCCATCAAGGCCGAGCGCACCAGAGCTTCAGAGGTCCTCGAGGGTCCTGAAATCCCGGCCTTTACCGGCGACAGGGAAGCTGCCATTGCAGACCTTGAACAGGTTAGCGGAGTCCAATATATAAACCGTACAGTATTTAGGCTAATTTGGGTTTTCCAGGCTCTGTACGCTAGCAAGATCATCTCTTACGCCCAGGGATTCATGCTTATCCGTGAGGTATGTTAGCTTGTCGCCCCTCTATTTTACCCCACTATACAAAATACTCATCTCGACGTGATTATTAGGCTGCCAAAGAATATGGCTGGAAGTTGAACAACCCTGCTATCGCCCTTATGTGGCGTGGTGGATGTATCATCCGCTCTGTCTTCCTTGCGGACATAACTAAGGCCTACCGTGCCAAGCCCGACCTTGAGAACTTGTTGTTCGATGACTTCTTCAAGGCTGCTATTCACAAGGCCCAGCCCGGGTGGAGAAGAGCCATTTCCAAGGGTATCGAATACGGTATCCCAACTCCTTGCTTCTCAACCGCTCTCTCCTTCTACGACGGCTACAGAACCAAGAATCTTCCCGCAAACTTGTTGCAGGCCCAGCGTGATTACTTCGGTATGTCCTTTCATGCGTGATATCTTGTCATATTTTCAATCCCTAACTTTCTTGTAGGTGCCCACACTTTCCGCGTTAAGCCAGAGTGCGCTTCGGATTCCTTGGTAGAAGGAAAGGATATCCACATCAACTGGACCGGAAGGGGAGGAAATGTCTCTGCATCAACATACCTTGCTTAAATTAAAATGTGAACAAATTTGAATGACCTTTTTTTTCTTCTTTCCTCTCTATCATGACTGAATTCAAATTGCTGGATAGGAGTGGCCCTTTTTCTTGAGCGGCAGTGTAGTTTTAAAACTGGAGAGTCATCTTAAGGACGAAAACGGTGTGTTATGTTAAATTAAAATAAATATCCAGCAAAACAGATATGGCAGTCCTGTAGAGGGCTTGGCACCCAAAAAAAACTTCCAGCATGACCTGCGATTAGAAATTGGATGGAAAAGGCCAAGAAATGAGCGAAATAAAAAAAACATAACAATCAATTGAGGGTAAGTGATCAGAATCTGATAAGTGAATGTTGCGGTGAATACGTGTATTTGTCTTATCAGATTCTGATCGCTTTTCGCTACACCCCCTAGTACATGAACCCCACTACGCTCGTCCCTCGCTTCACAGGGCCCCATGTTTTTCCACAAAAAGAAGAAATAGTTAATAATAGACATTAGAATTAATTACTAACTACAAAGGCCCTGTCCCCCAGCTCACCTGACACATATCAGGCGACTGAATAGCTCGTATGCTATCCTCTGCGCTGCCTTCGGGCCCTCTATAATCATGTCTGAACCGGGCGGTAAATCAAACTCAAAGACGAGCTCTCCAGTTCCCTTCATATCCAGAAGCTCATCGACTGGTCGATGAGGACCCTCAGGCAATTGCTGATCGAGATGCTTGCCGGCGATGCCCTTTCTATCGGTGTTGAAGCAGACGATCTTGTAATTATCTACTGGGTTGATCGCCACCTCATAGCTGTCAAGAAGCGCATGACTGTCTGCCCTCAGTAACATCCCGTTTTGCACAGAGCTGATGGATCCTGCGGACTCGGTAGCCGGCGAAATGGTGACCCACCAACCGCAGTCATTCTCCTTCCAGTGCCCTTCGTATGCCAAAGGAAAGGCATGCGCAGCCTAGAAGCCCGTCCAGGTACCTACGGCATTTGCCGCTTCTTCTCCAGTAATAACGCATCGACCATCCCGCTCACGAACAGCATCGGTACAGGTTCCGCTAGCCGCCGAGATCGTACGAATTAGCCAAAGCTCATTAGTGAGCGTGATGGATCCTATTGAACGAGTCAGCAGCAGATCATTTACAGCCGTGGAGGAGGCCTACCATCGGTGAGAATATAGTAATTCCCTGGCTGAAGTGCCTGCTCGTCCTTCAAAGCATCCGCGACATCCTCATGTTGCAAGATGGAAAATCAAGAAGACTTCCACCATCGAGTAGAAGTTGGCGTTTGTCACACCGTTGGTGAGAACGAGACCCCCTAGCTCTGCAGCGGGATCATTCGCGTCATAGATGTAGACGTCGCGTCCCAGTGAGCGATTAGACATATAATCCCTTGAGGGAGTTGTGGGGGATGCCCTCCTATCCCGGTGTCTGTGCTCCGGGTAACCGTGTCGTAGGACATACAGTAGGTTAGTGTTGCTTTATAATTTAGGCGTGCTAATTTACTGCATGAACTATCACTCGAGTACAAGACACTGTCTCTGACTCAATGATAAAAACTCAGCAATTCTCGGATAGCGGTCTGCTAAACATCGGCGCCGGGCTTTTCCGGCGGAAACGTCGGAAAACCGAGAGGAGCCACCGCCTCCGATGTTTGGTTACGAAGCTCCGTGGGTTCTTTCTCCGGGTTGAGGGCCGGGAAAAAGCAACGGATAAATATGAAAATTTGCTAACTATACTACTCACATTTCCGAACTGGACTAGATCTACATATGGGCGTAAATCGTGCTTGGCAACTAGATTATGGCGGTATGCAGACCCAGTTCAGTTCGGAAATGTTAGAAACCTACGAGTAATCTACTCTACTGGCTATGTATTGGTCGTGTTTGGAAACGCTATCAAACTACGAGTAGTAGGTAGGTACAATGCTAGCTATGTGATATATAGCCTATTGGCCCTCCTCCCTACTCTAGATTCATCATAAACCAGCCAAGCAAGCCACGTGCCCGACGGCGGTTCCGAAATATAGTAGCCCGAATCACTTATCATGATGCTACAAATTACCGTAGGAACGATAAGTACTACGTATGCTGTATTAAATATATATTCTATCACAGAGATGTAGTACTATCGAGACAGAAGGGGATCAAGTTTGAATGACGAAAACTAATATTATGTTTTAAAATTACTCGGGATCGCATACTATTCAGAGAACAGTAGTTGTAGAGTGGTGGTAGTTTTTAACTGCGGGTTTTTTTCTCATCGTGTGGGGGTACCTCTCTCTTGCAGGAGTCCAGACAAGTCTAGATGGCGGGTTCGGGGTTAATGCCGCAATCTCAGATTTAGGTTGATCACCAAGCAAGACATGCACAATTCTTTTCGCAGAAACTATTCATGAATTAACTAAGTGTAAGATTCGACAAAGATCTCTAATTAATATATGGGCAACCCGTTGCGCCTGATTGGGACCTAAAATGCAAACAAAGAATGTAGCCAAAAAAAAAAAAAAAAAAAAAAAAACGGAATCCCAGATCCCTCAAACATAACGCGTTAACGCCCAGGCCATGATGATTAAGAAGCCATAAAAAACCCTTTACCAAGTCAACTTGTAATTGATATTTCCACCATCGATATGTATGATATATTCGCCACCATTGTTGCCCGGCTTCCTTGGTTCCTTATCGGGGCACTTCTGGACGATCTTCTCCAGCGCTGTTGCGATCACATCGCAGCGCCGTCTGAGATTTTCAGGCGCACATATCATGATTTCGACCCCTTCGTCACTCTGTACAAGAGACGTGCATTCCGTATCGTTGGGCGGATCTACTGCAGTTGTCTGCCTGCAGTCTTCGGTGCGCTCTCTGACGAGTTGGATGGCGGCACCGATATTGGCTATCAGCTCGTCGCTGAGCATTGTTGTGCAGATTATCTCAACGGGTGAAGGGCCCGGGGCGCAAAGTGCGAATGGAAGCATGGCCAGCATGAGGAGGAAGAAAGTAAAGTTGAGCATTTTCGTAATTAATTGGTATTCGTGGATATTCGTAATATTTCGACTTGACTAGCAAGTAATCTGGCCGGCAGGAGGAGGGCGAAGGACGGGGAGGAGGGGGGGAGTGAATGCTGCTGATTTGAAGAAGTGCAGAAAGAGTACCGATATGCTAGATATATAGCTGTAGGCAGAGTGCATCTTTCAAGTACGTCGTGCATCTTTCAGGTACGTCGAGCTCAGGAACGGCGAACTATTGTGCGTTTCATCTTGCCCTGGTCGTGTTGTTTCGATAGGCCGGCGCTTACTAGCATTTTCTATATTCTATTCAAGCCCACATTTGGAAAGTTAGCTTTAGCGCTTGATTTGATTGGCTACAACTAGGGGGAAACTATTAATATCGCATTAATCCTAACCTCTAAGACGGGAAGAAAGTTTAAATAGCTGACTAGCCGTCAAGCTGGAGCTTTTAGCATCGATTGTTGCCACTTTGGCATAGAGAACATTTGAGTTCAAGTTCCAGGGGATCCATGTAGGTACGCGGCCGATCCATAACCGCTGATTGGCCAATCCAAGAGCGGTTTAATAGATTGGATTTATTTGTATTTGTACGCGACCGCGCACGAAAACGCAGAATTGCTAGGCTCTAATGTTCTTATTTTGGCTGTTTACGAATGATATGAGCGCGTCTCGAGAATTAGTCTGCCTTGGCGCGATTACTTCGGGCGCAGTCTTTATTTCCAATTAACAGTCAAAGGGGAAAGGTTAGAGCTAGACTCAGCGTCGGAGGATTTAATTTCAGATGCGGATTAAGACGACCACGTTATGATCCACAATGTTGTTTCAGTCGCAATTGGCACGTCAATGTCTTTGATGTGAAACCACAGTTTTTCTTTGGTGCTAGCCCCAACGCAACAGCCATAAAAGCGACCGAATGGTCATTTCCGTTTCTTGAAACCCAGAGTATCGAACTTGGCATATCTGACAGCGGACATATCTCGTAGAGAGAATTCAGTTGCTATAGTCCGTGCATTCTACAATAGCCTCGTCATTCCTATGAATGCTTTTTAAGTTAGATTCCAGATAATTCGCTAATGAATGAGAGCTTTTTGGGGTCCACAACTATGTAGTGAGAGGTGATTGCCTTCTTATCTCTTCAAGCCCTGACCGAGGCAGCCTTGATCAAGGTCTTGTTGCCCCCCCAAACATTAGTTTCGGGGGATTAAAAGAAAATGAATGACTTCGGCTGTCGTGGTAGCTGATCAATTGATCAACTCATTTGGGTAAGAGTGGCTTTAGAGGCGTGACCTTTTTAGTTGACTCCAAAGGGGATGGGGGAAGCTTTGAAATAGCCCAGCTTGGGCGAAGTTTTGACTTGACCTGGTCTCGCTCATACCGAGAATCTCACGATCTGGTGCACCCAAGTAACTTAGCCTAGTCCGCCTATCTAAAATCACGGCTTATTGAAGTTCTTAGACCTAGAAAGCACCTTCATTTCAGGCCAAATAGAAGTGTAATCTAGAACGACTATAATCCTGCTGATATCTGCTAACGGCTAATCGAAGATGGTGATTGGTGTGAGGACTAAGTCTTGCCTCGTCCCATCTTGTCCCACAATAGCCTTGAGACCTAGGGTAAACCTGGGGACTGGTATAAGTTGGTTTTGGTCCTGATTTGGGGTAGGTACTTGTATATACATCAACCTAACTTTTCATCGTTCCGTTAATAACATAACCTGTACATCAATCTATCATCGTTCACTTAATAACATGGGTAAACGGTACAGGTGGGCCGAAATCCTTGGCAAAAATGGTGGATTTGATTTAGTCCGATTTGCAGCCAATCAAAATACGCCTAAGAAGACTTATTTTGGATCATATACCATCACTCGGAGATCTCGAAGGATCTCATCTCGTCCCGGGGTTGTCTCTGAACATTGAGTTAAGGGCTTTTCACTAATCAAAGATGAGGACTGCAGTGTGATCGTCTTGTGGAAGATATTGAACTCGGCTGTCAAGAGTGGCGTCCTGTTGTAGCGGATCTGAGACAGCTTCTTATCCAATCGTCAGTTGTATATGAGGAGAGACTCTACTTTATTCCTGGTACTCCTGTATCAAGTACACAAGCCAAATCAATCATTAATATATCATCGTTGGTGTTGATTTCGTGGGGGTATAAGTATATTCTCCGAAAGGAATGAAGGCTTTTCATTCCTGGCACTCTCCTTTCCTCCCGGAAGGTCTCCGCGGTTATCTGGAAGGGCCCTGAAACAAGAGTTTAATGATATTATTCGTGGTAGTTCTTTAGTTGGTAGGTATTTCGCTTTTCAAATGATGAACTCGTATAGTTGTTTATACCTGTCATGTCGACACCTATCACTTAACCATTTATCTCGTCCTACTTTTTCAACACTAAGCATATATTTCGAGATATACATGCATGGGTCTATACTTTGTTATTCAAGACTTTGATAAAACTTTCCACTGGTACCCGTCCTAGTTTTCCTTAGTCATTTGCTTAAATGAGGTCAGTGGTAATCCTCTGAACGTCACAATAGCTCATGGTTTCATGCGAATATGAGGGGATTGTTGTTATTGTTGTTCTTGAGTTGGTCTAACGGGACGAGTGATTTTCTATGATCCTCTTTTTTTTTTTGTTTAACTCTGATCCGTCTGTCTTGATTGATTGGTTGATATGACTACTTCACTAATTGCATATGAAATGTCAGTCAGGTACACGATTCCGCTGCCCCGGGGTGTTCCGCGCTACCGTCTCTTGGTCCGGGGCATTCCTAGATGAGAGATATTCGTAATTGGGCAAGGGAAAGCACATGTCGGAGAGTACGAATAACACTCAACTAACCAGCCTTAAACCCCCTGCGCCGAGGCTGTTGGCAGTTGTACACTGATGTCAAGACATCTGGTCTAGCGCTATAGTACCAGTCACCGATCAATCTGTGTGCTCCTGACGCCCGAAAGAAGTATCATATCCGCCTCTCTGGGCGTGCCGATAAGAATCCCACTGGTGTTATTCCCTATACTGGAGGTCTGGAAGTTTCCGTCCCACGCCACCACAGGCACCTCCCCATATGCATTGGGCGGGGAGAAAAGTGGTGACCTATCCCAGCCATAGGACCAAGCTTAACCATACAATTCTCCACAGCCTCAAGATAATAACATACTACGCGTCTTAAGGCCTGTTGATATATTCCATGCATATCTTGGTTCCATGGATCCAAGCCATGTATGGCTATCTGGTGTCACTGTCTAAGTAACCGTTGGTAGAGGGATGAGGCTTCGATTGGATCCATGGATCTTCTGCATCAGCAGTGTAAGTATGTAGTAAGTACATATGTACAGTGCGGGTTCTGTCTGATGGTTGTGCTTTCAGTAATTTACATCTGGTGTCTCTGATATTGGCCTCAAATATCCCTGACCGCCATCAGACAGGATCCTCCTTCACCCTGTGAGTGACTGTAGTTACTCTAGCTAGTCCGGCTAGACACGGGGGGAGTGTCTCGAGGTGGACAGCATACCGCCTTGACGCGTGACTCGGATAGTCCGAGCGGCGAGTCTGCATGAGGCCAAACAAACTTTATATTCAGCCTCGTGGATGACGTTATCTATTTGGAAGAGCGCTAGTGATGAGGACAGACTAGCAAAGGAATACGAAAACCCGACTCACCAGCAGCACTACATGTAGTTAACCAGATCAACCCCGGCGATGTAATCAATGAGTTAAACAAACAGAAAAAGGGGATGAACCCCGGCGGTGGCATGTGACAAGGCCGACTGTCCAGCCTCGTCCAGCCTTGAGTACTATGCATAGCCACGGAAAAACAGTCAGATTGCATATTATATCGCCGCTCGGACGGTAACTTATGTAGGCTTATCGTGCGTGTGTTATAACTTGTATTTTCCCTTTAGGAGTAACAACTTTTGTGTGGTAATTAATGTGCACTGGCAAGTACATGTAGCTAAATATTGTAGCCTCGTTGTATCAGACCCGAACCCAATGATTGGGTGAGTGCGCTATTAGCTAATGGTGTATACTGTTATAGTGCATGAGTCGGTCTTACGGAGCTCGAGACGGGACGGCTCGTATTCCGTGGTGCTCATGATTCGTGCGGCGGTCGAGAATGAGTGATAGTCTATGATCCTGGTTCTATAATGAAATATCTTAATTCCCAACCCACCCTACCTGCACCAAAGTTTCGTCTCCGCCACGCTCAGGTGAAACCTTAGTATATCTCTCTATACCCAATCTCAACATCAACCCAGGCCACAGTAACGGTAGTCAGACTGGGCCAGAGCCAGAGCCAGAGCCAGAGTCGGGATAATTTTTGGGTCCAATAAAGGTTGTTCTGGCACCATCCTAGCTTTCCACTCGACCTTTTCGCTGGATAGAAAACTGCAAACTGTTATCGTCAACCAATCAATTCATTCTGACTTTGGCTCCGGCCCGTTCTTGGCCCAGTCTGACTACCGTTAGTTTGCCCATGACCAGCCAGCTAAACGTTGGATGAAATCTTGCCTTGCATGGTATTCGATCATTGCATCTCTCAATGCAACCATAAGTCAGGCTCTGCTCGCGACAGTTACCTCCCCTCGCTGACACTGTAGATTATCGCTCCAGGTATACCTTTTATCTCGGGAAGCAATTCTACCCATACCTTTGAGTAGTGTTAGGGTTATCACATTGGTAGAATTCTTTATGTCACTCGTGACCCCTAGGCTGTTCTTTATAATGAAAAAAATCAATAACTTCCTAGAATATAGTATCCCTCTCTCTCCAGCTTCCTTTTATGCTATAGCTTCTGTTTGTGGTTGGAGTTTTGCTTCTAACTGGTTAATTGTTGACACGCCGTCACGTCCGATATTGCAATTTTCATATAAATAGCTAGGCCTACAATGTTGTAGCCGTTATATAGAAGAAGCTAGTGAGTGCTTTATAAAAAGCTACGTTGAAGCTGTAAATCACAATCACTCGGGCCAATTCTAAAGGTACCCCCCATAATCAATAACAAGCGCCCACAGCGACAATCGTTCCGAAACCCTTACTATGCCTGATAGCATAATCAAATTCTTCTAAAGAAAAAAGAAAAAAGAAAAGAAAAAAAGAAAAAAGTCCCACTATATAATCGCCGCCCAACAGAAAAAGCCCAAACAAAACCCCCCCATAACTCCAATAAACAGCACCACCCCCGCAGTAGTAGTCCCAGCCTACTCCTCCTCCTCCTACTAATACTTCTACGCACACTTGGACTGCGGCCAAAACGACACATAGCACTGCATCAGGCGGTCCGAGATCTTATCCATCCTCGTATACCCCTTCTGCCCGCATGCCAGGTCCGCCGTGTTGAGGCATCTTCCGCACTTTGTGATGTCCGCCGATGCGTCGGCGACGGTGGGGACGGCGGCATTGCCGGCGCTATTGTGCGCTTGGAGAAGCTCCATGCAGTGGTCGAGCTGTACACGGGGGCTGTTAGTAATTGTTCATGTAGACTCGAGAGGAGAGGGAGGGAGGGAGGGGGGGAGGAGTACCGAGGTGCCGGAGTTTGCAGTGGCGGCCGGAGCGACTTTGGCGGGGGCTATGCCGCCGGGGACGCCGTTGGGCGGGATTACGGCTGCAGAGGTGAGGGTAAGGGAGAGGCACGCGAGGAGGAGGGTTGTGTAGCGCATTTTGGTTGGTGGGTACGGTGTTTATTTGTTGTATAAAAGAGTGTGGAGATCTAGACTAGACTAGCTAGTTTTTCTTTTTTGCTTTGATGCTGGTGCTGAGGAGCTGAAGAGACTGTAAACTGTGAGGAGAAAAGAAACCTGGGCTGCGGGCGGCGGAGGGCGTAATATTTATCTAGCTGGCTCGTTGGGTGGAATAGGTCATTCTAGAGGAGCGGCCCGGTGAGGCTTCGGTAGGTATACGATGCCCGGTGAAGCCGTAGCGGAGCAACATACGGTGTTGGGTAAGAGGTAACAATAACTAAGCTCTCTGATCTTGCCGGTGCTTGGGTTGGTAATCATTGGGTTTTATAAAGATTTTGTCGTCGAGGGCGATGTTGGTTGGTAATTATGATGTCTGTATATTAGTATCTACCGCGGCCGGAGCTGAGTGTTCATTATATAGCTATTATAGAGGAATGTGGTTATTGAAGCTATGGATGCAGTAAGCGGACGTCACAATAAAGGTCTTACAAAGGCAAGACTGTATTCCAGGGAGATAGATTTTTTCAGATCCCAAGTCGTGGAAGGCCTTTTAGTTAGTTGTGAGTTAGTTGTGAATTAGTAGATACCCAAATGCGGTGTTGAGTACTAATCGTGCTACCCGCATCCGAAGCCCCCCCACGCGCACCCACAACCAACTACAACCACAACCACAACCACAACCACAACCACAACGTTAACCACCTACACCACTCCCTTCGCAAACTTCCAAGTAATAGCACCTAAAGCCTCAAATTACTTTATTCCCCTAACCCCCAAATCCCCAAATCCCTAAATCCAAAACCCTCCCTTCGCCGGGCCCAAGCGGCACAGCAATGCCTTATTTTAGAGTGTCTCCACCGCCACACAGCGGCGTCCGTCAACAGAACATTCTAATTCTCCGCTTCCAGCACCGGGAGAGAAACATCAAATCAGATCATGTGTATCAGCCACTTTTTTTCTTTCTTGAGTGCTGCTGCCGTGGTACCGTCTCTACCAAGATTTTGCTACATGGTGGGCAGGCATTCTAATCGCTGGTGTAACGTCGGAAGTGGGGTATATATAATGTCGACATAAGTGGAGTGGTGTGTATAATTGTATATAAGGGTCCTGCATAGTAGTGATATGTGGTGCATGTATGATGGGTATATATGCCATGGGTGGTAGGCGCGTGCTAGGGAATGCCCGACGCTGAGGTAGTTCTAGTATGCCTGAGCCTGTGCTTTCGTCCAATGTACTTGCAGTAACATCATGTATACTTTTAAAACTAAAGGTAGAGGATTAGGGTGCTTAATTCATTCAGTTGACTATGACCTTTTCTATCTCCAGCTATATACGGTGTCAATGGTTTCCATTGCATGTTTTCGTAGTAACTATTATTTCTAGTTGGCATTCACGTCACATACAAGTCAATCGAACCATACCAATATTCAAGCTCTACGCATGGTATTCAACATTCTCATTGTAAAACCTTTTTTTAAAGGGAAAGCTATCTATTACCCCACCTTCTCCCCCAGGGCATCATCTACACAGTCCTTCTATCCGTCATAACCCTCACAATCGCGCCCTCGCCGGCAATCTCCACAACCTACCACCCACCCATCATTAGCCCCCACCCCTCTCCCAATTCCTCAAACACCCGACTCCATGGACAGACACTACATACCTTTTCGTGCCAACTCAACAGCACGCTCATCCCCCCTCCATCCCCCCTACTCGGCGCGACCCCAAACTCCCTCTGCGTGCTGCCCGTCGCCTGCATCGAGATCGCCTGCGGAGCACCGTTGTGGCGGGCCATGCCTTTGTATAGATACCTACACCCCGCATACTCTTCGTCAGCAACCCACCACCCCACCCCCTACTCCCAAGAGGTGAATCAACCTACTTCATCAGTGTGTCTAGTAGCTCCGTGCCAGCCGGGCCAGAATACAAGCGCGACAGGATCGGTGACATCTCGACTGCCTTAATGCTCGACAAGATCTCGAGAACGGTTGCGAGGTGGAGATCCTGTTGCCGCCAGTTGTGAGATTGGATGAAATGAGTAGGGTAGGGAGGCAGAGGGGGGGGGGGGCATACCTTCCCAGCGTCATCAGCGCCGTAAGGGACGTTCTGTAGGGCGGTTACGAGTGCGTCATCTTGTTCGCCGCGCTGGAGCTGTTGGCGGCAGGCGTTGGCGAGGCTCTGGACCTCGCTGGAGGGCACGGGGTCGAAGTGGGGGGTGAGGAGGTCGGCGGGGAAGGCAGCATCGGGGTCGAGGGCGTCAATGTCGATGAGACGGTAGTTTATTGCTGCCATTGTTGATAGTATGAAGGAGGGGCGGTGGTGGTGGTGGTGGTGATGATGATGGTAGTGTTAGTTGTGGTTGTGGTGGGGGTGGGTATGTTGCGTCTCATTGGTTGTGGTTAGGACCTCGTGGGGAGCTGCTGAATGGTGGGTGAACGTGCTGATATGGCTGTGCCGTGCACGTCAATCACGGAGCTATGTACCTACATGTAGGTACGGACAACCGCCGCAACAAGCCTTTTGGATGGATAGGGTACACTCTACTTGATCTACTTGACTTACCTGCAGAACGTACTTTACTAAGGTGACGCTATGCGGTGTATGAGATGACATGTAACTGTAGCGCTACATGTACAGTGCCGTAGTTTAAATACTGTAATTATACATACGGTCTATATTCTCAGGCTTTAGAAATTCGGAACGAGCCTAGTGATAAGCCTTATTATTTTATGAACACCACCAATTCAACGAATAGTACTCTAATCCTAGCTCGGTCCAAGAGAAATTCCGGGTTCTTGACAGCTCATGTGCCCCGGTTCTTGCCCTATTTAAATATACACAAGGTGTGTTATCGTGGGAATAATCGCGACTCTAGTGATCCAACGGGGTAAATTTGCGCATCTAAGAGTCACTCTGACTTGGTCAGAAGGTCAGAAGACCACCAGAACTACCAGACATGCCCTTTTATAGAGAGCCCCTTCCCCATCTCCTTCTCCACTCACATATCGCACAAAATGCAACAAACACGAGCAAATTCTTTAGAACGGACAGCCAAGGTTAGGTTTTTCGTAATCTCTGACACCCATGCTCTGCAGCCAAAGCCCAATACGATATTCCGGAACCCCTTTCCGGAATGTGATGTACTTGTTCACGCTGGGGACCTCTCTAATGATGGTACACTCCTTGAATATGAGCGAACGCTCTCCTGGATTAAGGCGTTCAAAGCAGAGTGCAAGATTGTCATACCTGGTAAGCTCCCCCCTCCCTCCCCCACCACCACCCTTCCACCCTTCCACCCTTCCACCCTTCCACCCTTCCACCCTTCCACCCTTCCACCCTTCCACCCTTCCACCCTTCCACCCTTCCACCCTTCCACCCTTCCACCCTTCCACCCTTCACCCTCCACCCTCCACCTCCATCCACTAACCTTATACGCCACATACAGGAAACCACGACGTAACTCTCGACCCACCGTACTACAACAGTAGAGGCAGTCGCTTCCACGGCAACGATCGTATATCGACTGACGCCGCACATGAGCTCTGGACCAACTCTGCGGCGATAGATGCGGGTGTAGTATTCCTAAAGGAGACTACACGCACCTTCATACTCAGAGGGGGCGCGAAGTTCAAGGTCCATACATCTCCATATCAGCCCGAATTTCATGAATGGGCCTTCAACTACCCCCACCACGAGGATCGCTACAACCCAAAACCCACTTCACCTACGGAGACAGCCGTGCCTGGAGTCGCACCGATTCCGGAGGGAATAGATATACTGATCACACACGGCCCCCCGCAGGAGATCAATGATTTTGCGAGGCTGACCACAAAAGATAACGCCGGGTGTGAGTGGCTTCTTAAGGCGCTGAAGAGGGTGAAGCCGAGAGCGCATTTATTTGGTCATATCCATGAAGGGTTTGGGGCAACCCGGGTGCGGTGGGGAGATGATGGGGAGATGACAAAAACCATACTGGAACCACCAAGTATGAGTGAATTGAAGAAGATAGCGACTCGTGAGGGTGCGTATGCGTCGTGGAAGATAGATGTGTCGAGGGATGGAAGCGATCCTCTTAGAAAAAAAGGTGAAGAAACTTTATGCGTTAATGCGAGCATGTTAGAAGATCCTGGGGACCCCGGGAATATTAGATGCGGGGGTGTGCTGATTGATATGGAGCTACCGGTTGTATGAGTATTCCGGAAAAAAAAATTTGTTTTTGTTCTATATTTTTTTCTTCTTTAACAAGGTATCACCCAGGACCCCAGCGTGTGGGAGTGCACTTATGTAATTGTCACCCTTGCTCACTCAATGTCCTTTCATTTTTTCTATATATAAATTGTTCATGTAGTAATTTCTAGAAAAGCTGGTGTTAGCATGTAAAAATCCGAATACAAGTTGTGAGAGCAGGAATACCTTTGATGCTTAAAGCCAGGAAGGAAATGTATGAGCAACTGGTTATTAGAGGTAGAGCCGATAGAATTGAAGTGATTGAAGAAGGAGGACGGTTCTCCATGAAAAAAAGGTGGTTAGAGATATATGTAGTTTTGTTGGCGATGACGTAGCATCGCGCAGAGTACCTACATAACCACGCAGACATTTATTCTAGAAGAGAGCTCTTTGTGTCCAACACTCCCGTCGTGCATGAAAGTGCTGCAACCACGTGGGTCTAGATCATTGGACCAGGAAAGCGCATCCCTCCCGCCGATGTAGAAAGTGGACATTTAAACTATTCTAAAAGATAAATATGTGCAAGAAACTACATAGTTCAAACGGTTCAATGATTGATTTCAATTTACTGAAAACTTTCGTAGCAACTCTAGTGTCACTCGTCCTAGGCCTTGCACTCATAAGGAAGGTGCCCGCTACCCTGCCGTAAGCACAATAGCCAGATGAGGGACATCGGAATGTTTGGACTACACAAATACCTGGCTCGGCGTAATGATCAATGTGATATTTCAGTTGAAAACAGGAATACCTAACAGAATATGCGTGCGACTCTATCAATAGAAAAGATATTACAACAGCCCATTGGCAGTAATGCCATACAGAATAACATACATGTATCTTACATAGAATGAAACAAACGATCTAAGAATGCATCGCTTCATGATCAATTACAATGATATGTAATCCAACCTCACCCAGAAAGCACCAGCAGAACACCCCAGAAAAGAAAATGAAACCTCGTAGAAAATAATCAAACGCCGTGTAAGATTTACAGTCCTAACTCATCATCACTCAAATCAGAATTAATTGTTTTTCTTTTCTTTTTCGCCCGGAGTTTCTTTTTCTTTGATCGCTTTTCGGCTGATCTTTCTAGTATTTTCTTCAGGTCTTTCGACTTGGATTTTACTAGGCTGGTGTTTGGGGATGCTCTAGGATCGTTAATGTTGACCATTGACCTCAGCGCGCCGAGGGAGGTGCGTTTCGGAGGACGGGGGTGAGGTGGTGGGGTTGGTGGCGGAGGTGATGAAGGAAGGGCTGTGACAGAAGGAATATCCTCCTCTGACATAGAATCCTCCATTTCTTGGTCTTGACCCTCTTCATCTTCCTCGAATTCCTCAAATTCTTCAGACTCGTCAAATCCTTGTTCTTTTCCAAAAGCCTCTGATTCTTGTTCTCCCTTATATCTTTTGAGTTCTTGTACTTCTTCTTCTTCCCCAGAAGAACTGTATTCCATAAGCTCAGATAACGATATCTCTCTCCCGCGCTTCCGCTTGGATGGTGGTGTGGGGAGAGCTTGCGGGGACGAGTACGGTGAAGGTGAACCGAATTGAGTGTCACCAAATGATATATCACCGATAACTTCTTCTTCCTCTGACTCATCGTCTGACTTATCGTCGTCCTCAGTAGGTTCCTGTCTTCTCTCCATTCTTCTCAAAACAGGTGATGAGTAGTCTTCCATCATTACTCCCTCGGAATCTAGATCTTGATCCTCATCCTCCCAGTCGTCCTTGTCGATCCCAAGTCTCTTTATAGTGGAAGAAACTACCGAGGAATTCCGGAGGGGAGAAGAATCAACAACAACACTAAAATTGAACTGCCTCTTCAATCCGCTTGATTGGGTCCGCGAAGGTGTTCTAGTAAACATAGGAGAAGACGACTTGATGGCAGAGAAATAGGCAAGGCTCTTCTTGATCCTGGCGGTGCCACGGGGGGAACGTCGAACCGTGCGAGGAGGTGTTACTCGAAGATTCGAGTAATAGTCGGCATCCTCGTCGGAGTCATCCTCCATGAAAGATGACGAGGATGAGGGGGTGACGGGTCGGTCGTCATCCTCTACATCTTCTTCCTCTTCCTCATACTCAGACAAGCTGATAGAGGCTTCATCCGCCTCCTCCTCCTCCTCCTCCTCCTCGTCCTCAATGACAGAAGCCTCTTCAACGTCGCTGGTGATAACTTCATATTTATCTCTCCAATCGTAATTAACATCTTCGTCCGGCATCTCGACCTCAACACAATCCATGAACAACCCCTCTCTCCCCTCCTTCCTGCCGGGAGTGGCGCCGACAGCAACCCAGAGATCGAGCCCTTCCTCATATTGCCATCCCTTTCTTTTCCCCCTTTTCTTTTCGATGCTCTTTTTCTTCCTTTGGTGGGCTCTTGTGCCCTTCTCCAGTTCATCTTTCATATTCAAAGGCTGCAAGAAACACCTGACCCTCCCGGGCGTCTGAATTTTAAGGCCGATAACCTTGTGCTCAAACCTTCCTAGCCAATCAATCCACGAAGTATTTGATTTGACCTCCTCTGAAACCGAAAATGTAACGGCAATTTGAAGCGCCAATTGCGCAACCAAGTAACGCTTAGTTTCAAACAGCTCTTGATGCGGGGCAAGTTCAGGCTTGCCTGGAGTAAATGTTACCATCTTCATTCCTGAGGCGTTCCGTGGAGTTTCAGGGGCCATTTTTGAAAATCCAGATTCGTCTTGTCCATAGGAAGGTGACCATGCTTTGCTTAGGGCAGCAAGGCTCAAGAGGCGGTTAGAGAGTTGTTGGATTGGATCTTCTTTTGCCCGAAAAGTGCCATGGTAGAGAGGTATGTAGCATTCTACTATAAATCCCGCCAATGATCTTAACGCATGCTTACCGCCGGAACTACAGATATCTTCAAGACATCTAGCGAGCTCGTCCATAATCAAGTTATCATCTCCGGCGCTATTGCCAAGTCCTTGGAGAAGGATTGTGATTTTGGCTGCAACTGGCCAATTTCCACCCCACACCTCCTCTGTACTGCTTTTGACTCTAGCATCCTGGACTAGAAAACCCCGCACGAGCTGTTTCACTACCTCTACAGCTTTTGACCTAGGGTTAAATAAGGATAGAGGCACGAGTTCTATAGTTGCTTTGAGAATTGTATTTTCTGCTTTTGTAGCAACATTATATGGCATTACTGCCGCCGCCTTTTTCGCAGCTTGGTCACTGTTGAATTTAGAAGTACGCGAGGCACCTTTACGTCTTGAAGCCTTTTGACGTCGAGCGGAAAGGGCGTTGATGTGCTCTTCTCCAAAAAGGCCAAAGGCTGCCTCGAGAGCCCGTGTTGTAAGAACTTCGAGACCTGGATTTTCATCAAGACCAAGTTGAAGAAATTTCCTGATGTCGGTACTTCCAAGCCAAGACGGATTCGATTGTGTCATTGGGAAATTCCGCGTAAGAAATCTGTAGATAATTTCCTGTTCTGAGAACCAGAGTTTCTGAAGGGTAAGAATTGGGGGGTGGTCGGAGGAGGAGATAACTGGGGAAATATCAAATAAAGTCTGGAGGAGAGACTGAGCCTCCTGTTCAGCGTCACAGCTTCGACAGAGTCCTACTAGTACACCAGCCATTCCTATACCCCCATTGTTTCCTTGTCGTCCTTTCATCAACCCATCTGCAATGGATTCTCTGACAAGCTCAATCGCGTGCCAGCGAACTACATCACGCAGGTATTCACCGCCACAACCCAACTCTGCGGCAGCATCATACCAGATGTCATCAGCGTCAACCTCGCCAGATGTAGCGAGGATACAATGTGCAATTTTGCGGGCAGCAAGTGTACGGAGGGGGAGAACTTTAGTTTTGGAGGGCGGAAGCCTAGTTGATAGGAGTATAGACTCGAGCGCGGTGTAAATGCCTAGGTAGACGAAGAATATGG
Source organism: Morchella sp. 2016-41 (assembly GCA_024713855.1). Taxonomy (NCBI): domain Eukaryota; kingdom Fungi; phylum Ascomycota; class Pezizomycetes; order Pezizales; family Morchellaceae; genus Morchella; species Morchella sp. 2016-41. The sequence goes on along the minus strand of JAMGZD010000002.1, from coordinate 1,421,175 downwards.
AAGGGTGGACATGAGACTTGAGTGAGTGGAGAAGTACAAGTGGGTTATTTGGATCCTGAGGCTTTGCTTGATGCGACCGTTTTGACTGTGATTGTGATTCAGACTCCGCTGAGTTGCTGGCCGAGTCTCCCCATATTGAAAGATAAGAATGGTCAACAAGAATTGACGGTACTTCATTGGAAACTGATGGCGGGTGGTTCCTGTGATTTCTTGATCCATTGTTACCACCAGCTCCCGCATATGTCTGCTGTGGTCTTGCCCGTGCCCGCCTCGCTCCCATTCCAGCTGTTCCCGCTGCCCTTTCAACTACCTCGACGAACAAAGCATCGGGATCCGTGGAGCCGCGTTTCGGCCTTGGACGAGCTGCGTTTTCAGTGGTAACAGAAGGATTCGACTTCACAATGCTCCTGAGGGCCTGTAGTTTGGAGGAGAGCGGTCGAAGGAGACGGTGGCAACGAGCTGTTGTCCATTGCTTTGTTGGGTTGTGAGAGGTGGTTGTGGTTCCAGTTATGGTTGAAAGACTACTTCTGGATTTTGGTAATGCTTCGGTCATTTCGCGGTTATCGGTAAGGTTTGGTAAACGAAACGAAGCTGTCACATGAATACCCAGCTCGTTGTTGTTATCTTTGTTGTATGGATAGCGGATTCTGTAGGGGGGGGGGGATTTCTGATGGAGATTTCACGATAGAAGACAAAAAGTGATGGTGAACGCGTTGTGGTGGCTACGCGTGTGGCTGAAAGTGTTGATACCTTGATAGAGGATAGAGTACATGTAGGTATGTACCTCCCAAACCTTGATCCAGGAGGCGATAAGGCGCTGCACGGTGCAACTACTCGCGTTTCTAGACGCAACTGCTATTGCATACACAGAAAAACCCCGCCAAGGCTATCTTTTGTATGGCATGCAATAGCAGTTGCGTCCGGAAACGCCAGAAAACTACGAGTATGTAGAGTACCCATTGGTCGCGTTCCCCTCAACCGAAGGGGCGATAAGATTTTTCTTTCTTTTGTGGTATCTTATAGCACAATACATCATGCACGGTACTGTATGTGGGCTCTGGGTACCTCACGTCGCAAGGACTGGAATCACTTTGGATAACCGCGGGATTGCGGCTCTACGAGTTTGTCCGATTGGATCAACTCCAGCTCTTGCCCTTTGGATCCTAGGCACGTATCCTTTCGAGGGGCAGGGTCCTGCACGCGACGTTTTGCTTGTTTTAGTGGGCCTTGTTACACTGTGGCGGCGGGGCATCAAATCCTTAGTGTGTGAAGTTCTGTCCTCTAGAGTATTGATATGGTGTCGACACTGCAATGTAACAGAATCGTCGAGGACGAGGACTAAGAAAAGCGGGAAAAGAAAATAAGAACAGAAGAAAAAAAGTAAAATTCGGAACGTGAACATGCAAGGAAGAAAGGGAGAAGGTTGTCTTGAGGGAAAAACAAAAAATCGAGCCTTGATGCGCGGTTCCCCTGGCACTGAGCGACGAATATCACGAGTAGGAGCCTGAATATCGAAACCTCCCCTATCGTAAACCTTCATACCGAGACTCCGAAATCTCATCCGCAAGGGTTCTCCTATACATAGCTTCTACATACGCAGAGAGCAATTTCAACCAATGCTTGTTTACATATTGTCAAAAGAACCTCACATGCAGCGCCAGTTGTTCCTACAGTGGAGAAACTGGGCGGCAATGTGAGCATTTTGAAAGAGCTGACACCTAATCTTTCTCACCAAGCTCGTGACAATATTGAAGTCTAATATTAAGTAATACCAGACCCCATGTGCCTTCTATGGCGTCTCTTTTCAAAAGCGGCGGCTTCTTCCCGCAGTGGAGAAAATGTCACCTATGTGAATTCATGGAGATTCTCAAAGAATTCCTTGCCCGGCTACCGCCAGAGACAAGTAAGGATGAAGGGAACCGAATCCTCTCCACTTGGATCCCTGCGCAGTGATGCCGCCCTAAAAAAAAATTGCTTCCACAAACATCGGGGCGGAACGGGAAAAGCCAGTCTCAGCTATGCCTCTTTAAGGTGAAAACAGGGATCGCTCCAGCCTCTGTGAGCGGCGTTTCATTTTTTTTTCCCTCGTCCTCAAGCAGTGTGAACAGAAATTGCCAAGACCTCCCTCCACCGACCCCGTTCAAAAACCCATCGTCCTCCGCAACTCTTTCCTCCCTTCCTCCTCTCTCATCCATCCCCTCTCTCCCATTTCATCAAGACAACAGTAAAGAATCGTTGACCCGATCTTTACCGTCATTCATCTTCTTTAGCCTCACTCTCCCCTCGAACGTTTGTTAAGATGTCGACACAACAGAAGCCCCAGTCCGTAAGTTACCTGATTTTTCTTTCTTTTTTTCTGGCGGAGCCGGACCCGATCTCAGCGGTGTTACCACTGCCACGATCGATAAGATGAACGTCAATTGACCTCCACGACGAAGTGGGGGATTCTGTTATCGTGACGGGCCTCTTATCGTGACGGTTGCTGGGCGGTTGCTGGGCTGACCGGGGTGCATCATGGGTTTCATCTGAATTGAAAGAATCTTTGCTAACTATTATTGTATTAGACCTTCATGGTTGACTTCTTGAGTATGTTCATCCATCAACCAAGCAATATCAGAAATGATACTGCTTTTTTCCTCGAAATTTCGAGGGAACTCGATTAAGAATTCGATATGGAAGATAAAGATTGCTAACATCATTTCTTTTGGGCAACTACAGTGGGTGGTGTTTCCGCCGCCGTCTCGAAGACTGCTGCTGCTCCTATCGAGCGTATCAAACTTCTCATCCAGAACCAGGTTAGTACATTCCCTCAACGGACGAAGATTGGAATAATATCTCCCTCTTCAAGTCATTCACTTCAGTATTCTGACCTTATTTTGTTTATATAGGATGAGATGATCAAGGCTGGTCGTCTTGACCGCAAGTACAACGGTATCGTTGACTGCTTCAAGCGTACCATGGCTGATGAAGGTAATATATTTAAAATACAATTGACATTTTCCAATTATCTAACAATTTTATACAGGTACCGTTTCTCTGTGGCGTGGTAACACCGCCAACGTCATCCGTTACTTCCCTACCCAGGCCCTAAACTTTGCTTTCCGTGACAAGTTCAAGTCCATGTTCGGATACAAGAAGGACCGTGATGGTTACGCCAAGTGGATGGCCGGTAACTTGGCCTCTGGTGGTGCCGCTGGTGCCACTTCCCTCCTCTTCGTCTACTCCCTTGACTACGCCCGTACCCGTCTTGCCAACGACGCCAAGTCCGCCAAGAAGGGTGGTGAGCGTCAGTTCAACGGTCTCATTGATGTCTACAAGAAGACCCTCGCCTCTGACGGTATCTCCGGTCTTTACCGTGGTTTCGGTCCTTCCGTTCTCGGAATTGTTGTCTACCGTGGTCTGTACTTCGGTATGTACGACTCGCTCAAGCCTGTCCTTCTTACCGGAAACCTTGAGGGCAACTTCCTTGCCTCTTTCGCTCTCGGATGGGGAGTCACCACTGGTGCCGGTATCGCTTCTTACCCTCTCGACACCGTTCGTCGTCGTATGATGATGGTAAGTTAATAATTCCTCCAAACTGATCTTTTGACCACATTCTTACACATAACAGACTTCCGGTGAGGCCGTCAAGTACAAGTCCTCTTTTGATGCATTCACCCAGATCGTCAAGGCCGAGGGTGTTAAGTCTCTCTTCAAGGGTGCCGGTGCCAACATTCTCCGTGGTGTTGCCGGTGCTGGTGTCTTGTCAATCTACGATCAGGTTCAGCTCCTCATGTTCGGAAAGGCCTTCAAGGGCGGTTCCGGTTAAACGGATTGACTTTGATGAAGTAAAATACCTCTCGGCGGAGAGGTGGGGTTAGCGTAATATGAAGGCGTCAGGGATGGGCGCGTAGTGTTAATAGTTAGAGTCTGATCTCTTTCATACGTCTAATATACAAAAAGTTTGTGTGTTACGTTTGAGCGAGGTCTTCTTTTTTCTGTTAACAACTGGGTTCTTAAAAAAAGACGGACGGGATAAAAATGGGGTTTCTTCACTACTTTTTTGATTTCCTGTTTTTTTTCTGTTTGGTTCTTTGGTTAGGGTTTCTTTTTTCATAAAAATATAGAGACCCGTCGGTGGGTTACAACACATTATTCATCTCTTGTGAATCATAAATTTGTGAATTGCACACAGTATCCTTATTTCCAGACCGAGACATCTCCGTATCGGATTTGTGGAGATTCGATAGCAATCCCGAGTTTATGGTTTCGCCTAAAACGAGGCACAAATCTATGGATCGATCTTGCTCCCTACATAACGCATTTCGGAAAGGTGTCAACAAGCCGTTTTGGGCTGAGGCGGTGTGGCTTGGTAATTTCTTTCCTTTTTTCCCACAAGCACCATCGAAAATGCCACACGTATCCTTATTAAAAGAGCGCAAATGCAAGCATTATTTTAATAAGAGCAGTTCGAAAGGATTTATTTACTCTAATACCTGTTAATTTGCTATCTCTGTGCAGCAGGGGTTCAACTGGAATATTCTTGGTGAAAGGCAGTACTCTCGAGCATCCCCCTTGAGGCTCTCTCACCAAAAAACCCTGCGCAGAGGTAGTGAGTTTTTCGAGTATTTGCGGTACTCTACAAACATTAAATAATGTATCCCTCGGTAAAGAACGATTTCTACTAGATTAAACAAACTATGGGTGAGTAAGCATTTACGAGTGATATATTATGACTAAACCCTTAAGTGTACCATAATGGGGCTCTATGGTAATGTCCTAGGTGGGAAATGGTAAGTCATGCCATACTCACGTTTGTATTGGTTTCAATCATCGAGAAGGAAAGAAAACGATGTCTGTATACGTAAAGAAGCAAGGTTTATTCTGTCCTTTAAGTATCCTCTGAGTACCCTCCCACTAGTTGAGTCCTCCACTCGACCATTGGATATTTCGTACTAAAAGAAAAGAAGAAATTCCATCATATAAAGCTCACCATCTCTTTTCCGAGACCTTGACATACTCGTGATGTGATATATGATTTTCAGTAAACCCTCCGCTCTTAGTAACCTGCTCTAGCGATCGAGTGTTCAGAAACGAAAAAAAAAGAAAGAAAATTTTATACATACGTATCGTACGTAAAAGTAGGAAAAGCATCAGAAAGATGGCAAAGAAAAGAAAAGAAGATTACCAGCAATAAAGAAGAAGAAAAATAATCTGTAGCAAAAGAAAACGAAATCAGAACTCCCACTACCACCTCGATTTTTCCACTCTCCTATTCCAGGACCCCAATTTAACCATGCCTAGCATGTACTGTCTCGATCCATGCAATCTTTGCCTCTGTTTCCTTCACTAATCATCTCTGATACCCGCCGGCTCAGTGATAAAGTTCAATGAAGGATCATCGTAATCGATGGTTCCCTCTCCAGTCACCCCGATGGTATGGATCTCGTTACTGAGGCCGACTGAAGCCAGTATCTCATTTTCTGCTACACGCTCGGCAGCCAGAAACTCGTCGCCTGTATAACCACCGGTGTATTTACGTTCCTCTTCGAGAGGGGCGATACGGTCGTTCTGGATCACATACGAGGGGGGGCCTTGGGGGTTCGAGGTATTCCAAGACCAAAAGTGTCCACAAAAGAAGAGGTTTATGATAAACTCGAGGAAGTCCATTGTTATAATTGCTTTTGTTCGAGGAAGATGAGATGGTTTTTATGAGGAGCGGTGGGGGTGGACGATGGTGTAGAATTGATGAACTGTGAGGACAAGGTGATGAGAAGGAAGAGAGTGAAAAGCTGTGACAAGTCTAGACCATTTATATATGCTGCTATATGGCATAGCTACACAAGTATCAATTGCATAGAATAGTCGTGCCTTTTGATCATGAGGTATCACTCGCACAGGACGCGCACTACCACGAAGGCCGCTTAAGCAGATAGGTAGATAGGTGCTAGACCGCTTCAGCGTAACATAGAAGTTGGTGTGAAACTTCAAAAGAACCCTTGTATTGAGAGGTTTCTACCTTCTAGGTGCATTTTGGCATCTTCGGGCACAGCTCTTGAGACTGCACTCTTTATATCTTCAGATTTTTTAGGTATTTGCTAGTTATGCTGAAATTTATCCTGAGCTACATGTATTCTTTTTATCTTTAAAATAGGAAGTAAAAAAATACAGATCGATAGAGTTTTAGATGATGATACATGCAACAAAAATCAATGTGCTAACTACATGAACTACTATCCGCTCCTTTCTCCAATTGCAATACACATTAATTACTGTTGTAACCAAATTATCACCTTCAATTCAAAGAGTAATGCTTTTATAAGGATGATTTCTTTCCTCCATTTTTCAGTGGACAACCAATAAATGGATCATTTCATTCGACCTGTAATGGATACATGTAGTGCAAGGTTAGGCGATTTGAAGCGAGCTCTGCAAAACCTTATTTTGTGTTCTTCAGCAGCGGGAGGTTCAGTCTCTGTGAGCTATGGTTCAACCTTCCCCCGGAAGGGTGCCAAATTACGGTCGAGCGTGCCATTACAGCAAATTTTCGCTGACGCAGCAGCCCCTTCGTTGCAGGGCCTGACCCTGGAGATAGAATGGAATCAAAACCCCTTCGGTTTCGTCTTATGGTCCCCCATACCTTTCATCCCTCTCCCTCTCCCATCCGCTGTATCCGTTGGTGCTGTGCCGGGCCCTTTGGTTTTGAATGTTTGTCCTTTTCTGATGGGTATGTGGCCGATATGGGGGCCTCTGTTTCTTCCTTACAATAGCCACCTCTGGCTGGATCTACACATCTAGAGTACATACACGTTTGCTGGTGGAAAGCAGATCAACTCTGGTGACAGGTGCTCTCCTCCGGACTCCACTGCGCTCTGAATGGAATACAGGTAGAGTACAATACCCAAATACTTCGACCCATTTTACTCACATCTGATAGCTCTTCTACAAAAACACCAACGCGACATTCCATGACGTCAATCACTTTCTCAGCACGTGATCCTGAATGCCCAGCCACCATCCAACGCGTTGACCCGCCTCACTCCTCAAGCAAACCAGCCCAAAGCGGGGAACGCCTACATAGCCTAACCGCAACCATGGAGAATGTTCGTCCTACGCCCAGCTCCGACGAAGCTCTCCGTCGGCGAAGACAGCAGCAGCAGGAACTGGCATCCCCCACCAAACGGCCCCTCACTGACACCACCAACTTCCCCGTGAAACGCATGAACAACGGCCAGAAGATGCTGGGCGTGGCGCCGGACTGGGGCGGCAATGAGATCACACCCTCGCCTTCGCTGACATGGGGTATGGCTGCTGCTGCTGCGTCGACGCAGATGCCGCCACTGATGTTGACGGCGGCGGGATACAGGGACACGGCGAATCCGTTGTCGCTGTCCAATCCGATGTGGGGGTTAAAGAGGGAGGTTGTTATTGGCTTCGGGGCCTGCGGAATTGCAACCATGTATCCGTGGCAGTTGGCATGTCTGTCGTTGCCGGGATTGCTGGCGGGCGAGAAGAATTTGGTGTATACGGCACCGACGTCGGCGGGAAAGTCACTGGTTGCGGACGTATTAATGATCAGGAAGGTGGTGATTGAGCGAAAGAAGGCCATCGTGGTCGTGCCGTACATTGCAATCGTCCAAGAAAAGACAAAGTTCCTCAAGAAGGTATTGGAGAGGGTAAAGGTACAGGCTGAGCCTCGAGGCGAGTGGGATAAGACCAGGTACTGGAGGGGCCTGAATATTGCTGGTTTACACTCTGGCTCCAGATCCAGACTGGACTGGGAGGAGGTTGATGTGGCCGTATGTACGATCGAGAAGGTCTGTCGCCTTTTACCGCCATCACTATCATTAGAATTTACGTTATATAAAAAAGAGCCTACCTTACCTATATCTCTTTTCATCTGCAATAAAAGCTCTACAAGCTCAGACACTATGTGCGTAATACTAGGCCAACGCTCTCGTCAATGCATCCATCGAATCTCGCACCATCGACACTCTCGGTATCATCGTCTTTGACGAGCTGCACATGCTCTCAGACCCGCATCGTGGCCACGTCCTCGAGCTCCTCGCCACTAAAATCCTCTGTCTCGCCGACGAGAACATACAGATTGTTGGCATGTCCGCAACGCTGTCTAACCTCTCCGTCGTCGCCAAATGGTTACAAGCCGAGTGCTACGAGTGCACCTACCGCCCCATCCCTCTGCAGGAGCATCTGGTCTATGACAATAGTGTCTACAATGGGAGGATGGAGCTGATAACGCATATCTCGCCATCAGAGCTCGGGGAGCTCAAGGATCCGGTGACTAATGCGGTCGTGTCGCTAGTGTGTGCGTGTGTCCTGGAGGGCAATGGCGTGCTGGTGTTTTGTGAGAGTAGGAAGCGGTGTGAGGATCTAGCACGTCTGCTGAAGCGGTTTATGCCACGTCCTAATGCAGAAACGAATAGAAAGCGGTCGGAAGTTCTCAATGATCTTGAGGCGACCAGTGCTGGAATGGATATGGTGCTGAAGGAGACTATCTTATCCGGTGTTGCTTTTCACCATGCTGGTGAGCCTAATACTTCCATGCAATTATTCACAAATGCCGAAAGGTTGATCTTATAAGACTACATCGCGGTGTTGTGTTGTATCAGGTCGTGGTCTATCTTTCGGTATTTTATCATACTCGTTTAAAAGTCAATGATTGATTTTCCGGTTTTGCTGCTTAGGCCTCACAAGCGAGGAGAAGGACCTGATCGCGGGAGCATACGACCAAGGATATCTTAAGGTGATCTGCTGCACTGCAACTATGGCAGCGGGTGTCAATTTACCTGCAAGAAGGGTTATCATATCACCACGTATGGGCCGTGATTTTGTAACGCCTGCTATGCTGTGAGTATATAACCTTCTGGGGATAATGACGAGACTTAGGCTAATATAGATGAATGTCTCAAGGCGGCAGATGAAAGGGCGAGCCGGGAGAAAGGGAAAGGATACAGTGGGTGAAAATTTTGTGGTCTGTCGAAGGGAGGACCTGGAAACGGTTAGGGCTATTATAGACGCAGATATGCCGAGTGCCAGCAGTTGTCTTACTGGCGAGAGTGAGGGTCTGAGACGGTATGCCTCTGACATTCTCTTGGGAGCAGTACCATACTGACCGACACGCTACAAGCGCCCTCCTTGAAGGCATCGCCACAAAGCTCGCCACCTCCGCCGACTCTCTCGACGACTTCCTCCGCTGCACCCTCCTCTTCCACACGACACCCACCCCAGTTGCCACCCTCCGCCCCCTCATCACCGCAGCCCTCGCCTCCCTCACCACATCCAACCTCATCACCGCACATCCCTCCACCTCCTATTTCTCTGCGACGCTTCCCGGTCTCGCCACCGTTGCCGCCGGCCTCGGCCCTGACGAAGGCCTCTTCCTCCATGAAGAGTTCTCCCGCGCTCTTAAAGCCTTCAACCTCGAGTCCGACCTCCACATCATCTACCACTTCACCCCAATCCACTCCTCATCCACCTCTAGCATCGCAATCGACTGGAAGCTACTCCGCGACGACCTCAACAACCTCTCAGAGTCCAACCTGCGCGCTGCCACCTTCATCGGCGTCAACCCGGCATTTGTAAACCGTATGGCCCAGGGCGGCACACTGAAGGAGGATACACCTGCCAATATCGAGAAGGCGAGAGTCTATCGGCGCTTCTATGTCGCGCTCATGCTGCGCCAGCTCATCAGCGAGCGTCCCGTTCACGTCGTTGCAAATTCATACGATATTGCGCGCGGATTTGTGCAGGGTCTCTGCACGACGTGTAAAGGGTTTGCGACGACGAGCGCTACCTTCTGCAAGGTGATGGGGTGGACGGGACTCGCGGTGCTCCTCGAACATTACTCGGGGAGGCTGGATCTGGGCGTGCGCGATGATCTGATGGAGCTGGCGAGGATCCCGTTCGTCAAAAGCTGGACGGCGAGGGTGTTTCATGAGAATGGGCTGAAGACTGTGGCGGCGGTTGCGGGCGCGGAGGTGAGCGATTTGGTGAGGGTTTTGGAGCTGGCGAGATGGGGGAGGGTAGGGAAGGATGAGGAGGGCGTGAAGAAGAGGTTGGAGGAAAGAGCGGAGGTTATTTTGAAGTGTGCGAAGAGGCTGTGGGATAAGGATAATGTGGGGGATGTAGACGAGTATTATTAGGTAGTTAGTTTTGTAGATTGGCTATTGGAGTAGGGCCGTTTTTATTAGTATTCTGCTTTCTATCTGCTTTCTGCTTTCTTGGATATTGGAGCAAGCGGCGTGGGACACATGGTTATGGTGATTATGGTGGTTTTTTTTTTTTTTTTGAGTTAGTTTCAAATGCAATACCTTATGACTTTGATTACTACATATTTGTGATATTTTAAAAAGGATGCCGGTTAAGTTGTGTTGATTATAGCCAATAGCGAAAGTGCGCGGCGGGCTCGGAGCACGGTCATCAGTGGTCACTCGGTATATGGGCCTGGCAGTAGCCGGCTTTTTTTTTGTTTAATTCATTAATTACATGTAGACCGTAGTCTATGCTAATATCGCAATAGCCCTTAAACTTCCCGTTCTCCTCCTCCTCCTCCTCCTCCTCGTACAAGTACCAGTATATAATTTTAAGGAAAACAAGCCCGTACTATAGTACCAATCTTTTGCTCTTCCCTTTCTTCGTTCCTTAGCTAATTAGCCATTCCCATCCTTGTCCTGCTTCCCTTTCTTCTTCGTCCTTGTCAGCAGCCAGCTGAGGCCGTGGGAGAGCTACATATCATGCCGTCCTGATCCGCCTCCGGGGGGGGGTATTCGCAACTATAGCACCTATGCGCCCTTTATTTATAGATATTTGCTAGCCCAATATACTAGCGATGTTCGGAGGTTTGCATGTATATATTGATGCAAGATATATCCTATTTATACTCATATTCCCATGGTCATTGCGAGATTATACTTACATACAGGTACACACACTGCAGTATTCCGGGTTGTATATACTTCGTTTAATTTATAATTAATTAAAATTTACCCAGTGTCTAAATACAGACAGATTGCAAGGTTTGAGAATACGCCCCTACGCGGCAGCCATCATCATGCAAATGCACTGTGTCCGATTCCTATTTTCCTCAGGTTTAAATTTATTAGATTATATCTCGGGAAATAGGTTACAAGGGTCCCCCACCCCCCCATAATGCTTTTCTGAATTTATGAGCCCATCTTGTATCAGCACAGATTGCGGCCTCCCGTTCTGGGATCGTTGCAGCTGTGGGCTAGTGCATGGGTACTATATATGGGTGTCGTTCTAGGAAAACCGTCCGCACAGCCAAATCCTTATTCCGACGAACCAAACAACCGATAAACTCCAAATTTTCATAAAGCTCAGAGGACCTTGGTGAGAGCCCAGAATTAATTTTTCTGACATTGGTTCCATAAACGTGTTCGCAATCGGTGGGATCGTGATGCTGGGGTTGGTGTATTTGGGTATTTGTTTCGCATTTTTTCTTATATATGATCCTCAAGAATTCTTTGCCATGTATGGAACGCTCTGTTTCCCACTGGATTTTTTTGACGAGATTCTTGGTTTTGTCATGTCTCCCCACTTCTCGCAAAACTAATCTTGACTTTGTCCATATGGTGAATGAATCACAATCAATTGTGATAGATTATGAGATATATCAATATGCTCTGCATTCTATGAAGCCCTTTTCCAACCATGGCCAGGCGATATGACTTCCTATCGTGAAGCCACGTCTTGATTAATTATGACACCCGGAGCCTGTTCTATATGTTTGCCCACACAGCACGCTCTTCCGCGTATATATACATGTGTGTAGCCAGTACCCAGCCGAGTGACAACCTATGAACTACACCGCACCGTCACAGCCCCGGCCGGCCCTATCAAGTAGATCTAGCACCATACCCACCATATCGTATCGAAGGTAGTAAAACAGAACATAATTCCCTCTACATACATACATACACGTAGCTCTCCCAGCACAAGCGCGCCGGCCAACAAGCACCAGGGATCTAATATAATCTTTTGTATTCATGTACGTCCATCAAAACCCACAGAAAAGCTTCAACAAGTAATCAGCCAACCAGCAGCAGTGTCCGTGCTATAGTATCCATATATATCGTAGGTACTCCGTCACTCCAACACTCTCGCGTAGGTACATACATACTAACTTACCCCCCCCTGCCCACCCCGCAGCCCCCACCCCCATCGCCGGCGGCTGCACATCCCCTAAGCTAGCTCACTCTCGCGCGCGAGATTAATTCCCCCACAGAATGATGTCCTCCGAGACATTTGGATGATCTGCGGTGTTGATTGCTTATGCACTCCCTCCTGGCATCGGAAATTGGTTTGGTCTAGTGGGGGTAGCATGGAAGTGGGGTGGGGTGGGGTGGTGTAGGTAGGAGTACCGCATTAATTCGTACGAACGGCCGGTCACACAAGGCGTTGAAATTCCCTTATTTGGTTATTTGTCTTGAATACGCCCCTAATCTTCCCTCATACTAGCTTGAAAAGGCAACTTCGACGTCTTGTGTGACCGGCCGTTCGTACGAATTAATGCGGTAGTGTAGTGATTATATGGGCCGGGTTCCCTTTTCTTCATAGTCGGGGTTCAGTCAGTGGGGCTTTAACGTGTGGGGTGTTGGAGTGGGCGTGTTGATGGTTTAAATGCTAGCTCTTGTGTAGGACATATATGTGCATGTATTTACTGGATGCATGATACTGCATTATTGCGGTACTGAACCCTAAACTTATAACAATGGAATTGCTGCTATAGCATTCTATAGCTGGCAACAACATCGAGATATACCGCGCCCCCAGCACCAGGTTTTTACGGAAGTACATGTAGGTAACCCGAAGTCTCTTAGAATACAAATGTAAGCCATGTAAGCTAGGGGAAGCTTATTTTATAGGAGATCTTTTTTTTCACCAGCTCCCACTCTCCTAGATCTGAGCCATGAAGTACCTTTAATAGTTGCCGCATAAGAACAAAATCCATAATATGGACTATTTATAAAATATGCCTATATAGAGTATCCATCTCCAGAATACCAATTAAGTATTCAGGCGCGATATTGCGTTGTTGCGGCCAAATTTCGGTGTTTTGGTGATTTATGTCGATCATATTGTCATGCACCCTTTATGTGAATCCCCAAGCTCGCATTTCAGCACACGTATCTACATTACTCAAGTAGTTGTGTCGTTGAGCACAGTTAGAGTACCTATTTCCTTAAGCTCAAGGCATCGGCCACTCGGAGGCTCCTATGGGCTAGTCATACCCCTATATAACGCGTGTGAGACATACCTATATGAGACACACTATCCAGCTATCGTATTCCACAACTGTATTCCAACCCCGAAGGCGTCGCTCAGCAACTGCGTAGAGCAGATAGGTGCTCGCTCATTAGACTCATAAAGCATATAAATACTCTCCCCACCTCGACTCTCAATTCCAATTCTCAATTCCAATTCCCAACTCTCAACTTCTCAATCCTCAATCCTCAATACCAATTCCATCATATTTTCAGAATAACCACACCAGCCCAGCCCTCAAAATGAAGCTCCAAACCGTCCTCATCCTCCTCGCCTCTGTCGTCTCTGTCCACTCCCAATCCCAGCTCGAAGCGCCGTTGCTAAGTGTAAGTCCCTTACCCTGAGCTTCGATCACAACTTGGCGCCGCCTACTAACAACCCACCAGAACTGCCTTGCTACCGTCACGAATGGGGATGCCACGGACCCCAACCTTCAAAGCTGCCAAAAGTGCATGTAAGTGTTTACCCCGGCCCGAATGATTGCCCCCACGGTGCGTCATGAAACTAGTATCTAATGCACAAAAAAAAAAAAAACAGTGCCAAAGTGGAGAAGGAATGTCTTCCAGCCGCAGACCCTGAAGGCAACAAGATGGAATTGTTGCAAAATCTCGAGGAGAACGGCGCGATCTCTTGCGGAGAGGATAGGTGTATCCAGGCCTTTGACGACGCTGAGAATGCGGCGGCGAAGAGGGATGTGAAGAAGAGGTGCAGAGGAAGATTGTGTGACAATTAGACCTATGCCCACCTCTAGAGGGCGATATGGATGCTTTAATGTGTATTATTATGTATGGTGGTATCGATTAGGGACTGCGGGGGGTCTGTGTTTTGAAATAATAATTAATAGTGCACTGTCTGCTTTGATTATGTTGCCTGTGGACCGCTTAGCTATAGTCTATGGCGGTGAACAGCTTCTTGATTTCAGTACCTTTTGTGGGTAGCAAGCTGCTCATGCAGCAGCCCAGTGTGCATGAAAGCTTAGTATGTGGCAAAGCAGGGAAGCTGCAGTCCTAGCCACCCGTGCTGTGTGCGCATATTGATCGTCGAGGAGGATAGAGCACGTAGGTAGACGAGCTGGAGAGCTTCCTGAGCTGCGTTGGCCGATCCAGTGACGAAGAAAGCATTGTGAAGCGAGAGAACACGTCTGATACGTGTGTGGTCAACATAAGAGTCAATGTCCGACCTGATTACTGACAGAAACGACAAGCATGGCAGGTACTACATGTACATACATGTATGTATGTAGCTACATGACGTAGCTAACCAAGCTTTCTTACAAGCTACTAGGGCGTTGTTTTCTACGCCTGCCCAGGATCAAGAACAGGCAAACCCCCATGTACATGTATTTATAACTGTACCTTGGGTCGAGTATATATTCGGGGATATCCAATCGCGGTGATATATTTCTAAGAAACACCAAGTAACAAACACGATCGACGGTACGCACCCCAGCACTGGTAATCCAGGTCGAATTAGCTAGGGTCCTAGTCAAAGTTGCCTCGCACCTCCAGCATAGCCTGCCCGCCTGCCCGCCCGCCCGCCCAGAATGTGATTTCCACCCAATAGCTAAGAATATATAGAGCTCGACGACTATTAGCAAGCAAAGACATGCGTTAGAGTAGTTCGGGCCCGGCACATCGCTGGCAGCCTTGCGCGTAGTGAATATATGGGTGTGGTTAAGTAATCGCTCACTCTCTGCTTACGTTGCGCAGCAGCAGTGTGTTTGCATGTATAAGACTCTGTTTTATTTAAGCTTTTTTCGATATTCGTCTGTTTAGACTCGATCGACTCCGTACCCGGGACTTTTATTGAGAAGTTCACCGGACGGCATATTATTCCAGGGGGGAGGGGAGGGGGGTGGTCAGATGGCAATATCAATATTGTCTGACACTGGCAGGGTGAATTGAACTGAATTGTAGGTTGGAGCAGCTCAGTATGATATGATTACAAATTCGTGCCGGCCGGGCTACCTATTCCTGGGTGCATGTTTCTAATCAGCAAACTGCCTATTGGTGGAGGAGGAGGAGAAGGAGGAGGGGCAGCTTGATATCGATAGGCTGACCCGCGGTAGAGTACACAGGTACCTACAAGTATTTCTCAAATCACAGCCGGCCACAAAGAGTATATGTATATATACCATGGTCATTCCCAACACTGCCGCGCGACTGCGTAACTCTCAGATCTCGGGCGGGACCTGCATGCTGCTCACCGCCGGCCGGGTATGTATAACTTTCGACCCCATTAAAGTCTGCTTGAACAACATCTTATCACTCGGGTTTACGCATCACAGATTCATCACGCTCGCCCCCCCAGGTTATGGTCAAACTGCCACCTCTACTCTATAGAGTAGAGGGATACTCTATCGAGGATGCATCGAAAACAGCTGTCACATCACTCAGTATGTATTTACCTACTCGAGAGTAGAGTACAGCTAGCTGTATGTGCCCCATCAAGCGCTTTCATCCTATGTATCACCAGATCGACGATCTCATCGAAAAGGGTCCCGCGTCACATCACATCCATATATTCCAGTCCATCGGCAGCTGCAAGCAGCCAATCTTCCTCCCCGCTGAGAAACGTTTATGTAAGGCTGACGTGACCTTCCCTCCGGGTGAACGTGGTTTGTCAGGTCAAGGCGGTTTTCTTTTTAAAGTGCTGTACTGAGCGAATTGCGACTGCTGCCGGGCGGATATAACTCCTTTATTTATTTATTTATTTATTTATTTATTATATATACCCTAGAGAAGGTACAAATACAATACCAAGCCACTCTATCATAGATACATGTATATACATACCTAGAGTATATTGTTGTACTAGAGTACCGTATGTACATGTATTTACCGTCTGTGTACATACATGTACCTACATGTATATACCTTGGAGGAGGGCGGCGCTTATCCTGAGGTGGAAATTATGTACCTTTTTTTATTATTATTATCACCTCACCTCACATCACCTCACTCACACCTCTCACATGTAGGTACACCTGTATGTGGTACACCTCACACCTTGCGACCGTTGTGGGATTGATTTGATTTGATGTAAGGGGTCCTTCCTTGTTTGTGTGTAATTCTCCGCGTGAAACGGAGACGGCGGCGGCGGCGGCGGCGGAAGCGATAGCCGGGCCCGTACGCGCGGGTTCGGGGAATAGTAGCAGAGGCATTTAGGTAGAGTAGTTCTACAGATACGGACTGGGTCCGGAGTTTTGTGGTGGGGTCACTCAGGTACTGTTCTACTTTAGAGTAGGTACATGTAGGTTGCTGTAGGTAGAGTACTAATACTCTATATGTCTAGAGCACTGGGTGTGTGGTGAACCGTAGAGTACGGCCTAGTAGAGAGACCTACAATACTGCTAGCTGTAGATACATGTATTTTTGGCCAGGGCTCCATGTGCCTAGCTACCTAGTATGTAGGGCGATCAACACAAGGCAAAGGCAAAGGGGACAGACAAATCAGGCACCGAGTTGCTTGATATTTAAAATAATAATGGTAGAGTAGGTATTGATTGTCAAGGCTGAGATTTACAACATACATAGCCGTGTTATCTCCTCGAGCGAGCAGTAGGTAGAGTAGGGAAAACCACACTGCAACCAACACCCCTCCACGACATCAGCTCTGAACCCCATTCGCCACCACGTCTGGCTGGCTGTATACAGAATCTTGGTGACTTCCGCTAGGGCAGAACAAAGAGGAAAAGAAAAAAACCTCCCAGCGTTCAAGCCATGTAATACCCCAGTCCTGCACCAACCACACCACCACCACCCAATCCCTGCAAGGTTGGCCCATATCTACATGTACTGTTCCCCACATCTACTCTCGGTAGAGCACCTAGACCAAGGTCCAAGATCCCCCCCCCTTGACATCCCTACCCTTACCCTTGCAACCCTGTGCTCTACCTATCTCTGCCAGTGTGCTGTCACACCTGTTTTTAGTTTTTTTCTTCTGTCGAAGTACCGCCGTGCTTCCTGTTTTTCCTTTTCCTCTTTTCTTTTCTGTTGCTTGCTAGCTATCATACACCATACACATACACATACACATACACATACCACATACCACATACACATAGATACTGCTGGTGCTGTTTCCACCGCCAATCCAGACTTTGGACGAGAGTGAGTGAGAAGGGAAAGAGAAGAAGAGAGCATCATACATACCTACACCCATCACCATCCACCAGCTAGCAGCTAGCAGCTTTCTACCAGATTGGATATACATTCATTAACTACCACCACCACCACCGCTGTTTTGTCTATCTGCTGGCCATCCATTGCATTGAACAATTGCTGCTGTTGTTGTTGTTGCTGCGACGATGCCGACCTCTGCAGGCGTGGGCAGCGTTGACGTGAGCTGGATGCATTTCCCCCACCGAGGTATGTCTGTCTGTCTTGCAGTGCGTGCTGGTTGTGTGATTGTGATTGCGGTTGTGATTGCGGTTGTGGTTGTGGTTGTGGTTGTGTGCCGCAGATCACATTGGGGCCTCGAAACATTGTTCGGCCAACAAGATATCAAGCTTTCCTCAGACAACAACAACGTCGACAACGACAACGACAACTGCTACTACAGCCCCTCCACCATTCATCGTCACCCATCATCACCCATCCACCATCTCCCATTCATCTCCCATCATCCATCCATCCATCCATCCATCCATCTCCACACATTGCCATGCCATACCACACACATGCCCTGCCCACAATCCCACAATCCCCACCATTGTAATCCGTAGTACATAGCACAACTATAGTCCGTAATCCGTACCGAGACTAATCCAGAAATGTCAGAGTCCCGCACCCGCTCCCACTCCAGTCCTAGCCCCTCCACGGTCTCGCTCCCCTCCTCCGCCCTCGGCACCCAGATGAACCACAACCATCAGCCCCACCCGCACCCGCACCACCACCCCACGCAGCCGCACACCACCGCCTCCCCCAGCCTCATGCACACCACCGCGGCCGCACCCATCATCCCGCCGCCGACGCCCTCCCGCCGCGGCTCCTGGCTCAGTAGCATCTCGAGCAAGTTCTCCTCCTCCTCCTCCTCCTCCTCCGCCGCCGCCACCGACCCCTCCTTCGCCACCCTGCCAGCCGGCCAACAGCCACCGCCCCCGCCACCCGGATTCCTCATCAGTACGCTGCGCAAGTTGTCTACGCCGAGCCGCAGTGCCCGCGCGGGCGTCTTTGCGAGCGAGCGCGTGGTGCTCAACCGCGACCCCACGCGTGAGCGCTGCAAGATCACGGAGCTAGACGCCGGTAAGCTGCGTAAGGTGGCGTTCTGCGTCGACGTCGAGGTGGCACCGCTCACCGAGGGCGCCGACAAGGATAAGGACAAGGATAAGGCGCGGAGTGAGAAGAAGCGCCGCAAGGCCGAGCGCGCGGAGCGCCCAGCAGCAGAGACAGAGGCGCCGGAGGAGCGTGCGGCGCGCAAGGAGCGGAAGAAGGAGCGGCGCGCCGCTGCTGCTGCGGCAGCAGCAGCAGCAGCGGGGGGTGTGGGGGGCGCAGAAACAGAGACCCCGCTATTGGACCAGGCAGAGCCCCCTCCTACGGCCCCGACCCCTGGCCCGGGCCCACGCAGCAGAGTCATCCACGTGGCGCCCACGACGGACTCCGCGCGCATCTACCGGCAGGTGTGCCAGCTGCGTGAGACGGCGATGCTTGCGCGCGTGACGGGCCAGCTTGTGGCGCCGATGCTGCAGATACTGGACCTGAGCGGGCACCAGTTTGCGCTGGCGGACGCCGTGGCACTGTCGGACTTTCTAGCGCTGGTACCAGTCAAGAACCTGCTGATGGAGGGCTGCGCGCTGACAGACGAGATGGTGCGCGTTGTGCTGTGCGGGCTTGCCGTGGTGCGACCGCTCACCACGGCCGCGGGTGGAGTCGCGCGCAAGGAGGATGGCCACAGCCAGGGCCAGGGCCAAGGGAGGGGCGTCATCGAGCGCCTGAGCTTCAAGGATAACCCAAAGATTGGCAGGGACGGCTGGCGCCACATTAGCCTGTTCATCCACATGTCGCGCAGCCTCAAGGCCGTGGACCTGTCGCAGATCACGCTGCCGCGGCCGCCGGCGGTGCATGCGCCGTCGCACCCGGGCCACCCGGGCCATGCGCACAGGGGCGCAAAGCGCGAAAGGACGCTGCCGCCGAACGACACGACGGCGCTGTTTGCGCGCGCGCTGGGCGAGCGGCTGGTTGGCGTGGGGCTGGAGGAGGTGGCGCTGGGAAGGTGCGGGCTCAGCACGGAGCAGCTGGCGTGCGTGATGGGTGGCATTGTGAAGGGCGGTACGAAGAGGCTTGGGCTGGAGGGAAATGATATCGGCGACGAAGGGCTGGCAATGATTTCTAGGTGGATTAAGGGCGGCGCGGAGGGCGAGTCGGTGTGCGAGGCGCTGGACCTGTCGAACAACAGCATACATGTGAGTATATCAATCAAACATCCTTCACTCTTCACTCCTCTCCCCCCCCCCCCCTCCCCCTCTCTCCTTCCTGTTTTCGAAAAAATAAAAACCCCCCAGGCTGACACAGGAGATAGGACCATGTCGACATGATCTCGGCCTCTCTCACCGCCACCTCGCCGCTCATCGCGCTGAGCCTGTCCAACTGCAGCCTCTCCGCACAGAGCCTCGCCAGCCTCTTGCCCGCGCTCACGGCGCTCCCGCGCTTCCGCCTGCTGGACCTCTCAAACAACCCGCTGCTCTTTAGCACGCAGCCCGACGCCCTCCCGCTGCTACGCAAGTACCTCCCACGCCTTCACAGCCTGCGCAAGCTGCAGCTCGCGAGCACTGCCATGACGCCCGACCACGCAATCGCTCTCAGCGAGATCCTGCCCGACATCCCCATGCTGGCGCACTTTGACATCACCGGCAACACACTGCTGCTGCCTGAGGAGGACGGCGGTGGCAGTAGCAGCGGCAGTCTCGAGGAGGGCGCGGCCCTCTTCACAGCCCTCGTCGCCGCCGTAAAGGTCTCAAAGACGATTGTGCGTGTCGACACCGACGACCCCACCGGCGACGTCATCACGGCGCTCGCCCGCCGCGTGCTGGCCTACTGCCTGCGCAACATGGAGGCCGGCGCCTGCGACGACTGGACCATTGACATGCCCTCCGCATCGCCGCCGACCAATACCACCAGCACCGCCACGGCCACCGATGACGACCCCGACGACCCCGATGACGACGATGACGGCGGTGACGGCGACGAGAACTACGTCGTCGGGGGCACGGGCGTCGTCAAGGCGCTCGGCGTTTGCCTGGGCAATACGGCACCCTCTGGCGGTGAGGGCGCACACGAGATGGCGCTCACGCTGCTGACGCGCGCACGCAAGATCAAATCCCGCATCCAGCCTGCGCTGCGCAAGGCCGTGCACGGCGAGCTGGCGGAGGCGCACCACCGCCGCCTGCTCTTCCTCGACGAGACACTCTACAAGGTGATTCTGCGTTTCGAGCAGGAGTACCCCGAGTGCCGGCTGCCCCTCCCCCCGGTGACGACGACGGTGTCCACGACGCCCCCCACGGCGCCAGCAAGCCCCCATGTCGATGTGGCCGACAAGCCGAGCTACCAGGGGCAGCTGCGGTCGGTGTCGCGGCGCGGGAGCGAGGTGTCGCTGGCGAGCAAGTGCCTGGAGAACGAAGAGGGGCAGATGCATAGGCTAGGCCACTTCATCAAGAAGGAGGTTGTGCTGCGGCCTCAGACGCCCGATATGGAGCGCATCAGGAGGGTGGTGGAGGACATGGCCGGCGACGAGATCAGGCGCAAAGTGCAGGAGGGCGGCGGCGTTGAGAAGGTGATGGAACGGATAGGGGAGGGCGGCGTAGCCGAGTGGGAGGTGGTGGGGAGGAGCGGCGCGGGGAGTAGTAGGCAGAGTAGTAGGCAGGGGAGCAGGCAGGGGAGCAGGCAAGGGAGTAGGCAGGGTAGTAGACAAGGGAGTAGGGATACTAGCAGGACAAGGTGATGCGGTGGATTGCTGTGCTTTTCGGGAAGTCTTTTTTTATATTTATTTTGTTGTTTTGTGGTATATACCTTCATTTTTCCTTTCCGTAATAATTCCATTTCCTTTTTTACTTCTGACAGGAGAAATTGCAAACTAGGGTGGGCTGGCGAATTAGGGGTTTCTGGCTGCTGTTTTCTGTTTTTCTGTTGTTTTCTTTCCTTTTTATTCTTTTTTTTTGGACTATATTTTCTGTCTGTCTCGTTTTCCTGGCTTTGGGGGTGGGAGGTGCAGCTGCATATCTGGGTTCAAATGGTTATCATGCATATCCCTAGCTGCACTGAAATAATAGTTGAAATCCCGCTCCGGGGGCTAGCTTTCTTTGGGGGGAGCTGGGAAACTTATCTGAGTTCCACCACACACATGTTTGGTTCCTTGTATGGGGCCGGGGGGGTCGAGAATATATGGCGGCTTCGATATTTCCTATATATATATTAATAGCTGGGCGTAGTCATAGCCTATCACTCGGTGCATCGTTTGTTTGTCGTGTGTTGCCAAGAATACCGTGTAGCTGTAGCTCAGTATGCACAAAGATCAAACACGCTCGTGTGTACACATTGTGCGTGGAAAGGTGTACAGGAAGGTAATGGATAGTCGAAGCTAGTGATGCATGCAGGTGGTCGGTACATACATGTATCTCTTAGGTGGTGGTGGTTTGTATGGTGTATGGCTTGATGCAGAAGCAGGTCGGCTTGCTATAAAGATTTATTGATAGCTGGGTGTGCTTTAACTATGTGTGCTTGAATATCATCAGCTGCTTGTACATATACATATCCAACTGCAACCGTGTCCCCTCCTGTCGAGGAAAGAAGATGGGGGGGGCTCTGAAAGTGGGTGATGGATCCTGCCTTGTTGCTTGATTGTTGAGATATCGATATGTAGTCTGGTTTAGTAATTTGGATACTAGGGAACACCTTCCGGGTACTGCACAATGCCGCGAGGGGTTTGTACATGTATGTACATGTATGTATATGGTGGTATCTCGAGATGTACGGGACTCACATAGGTGGTGGCTGGATAGATGCCGCCAACGCCCCGGGATTGGCATAGGTGGTTTAACCTGGGCCTGGGGTCTAGCTCTAGCTCCGGGACGGCTGTACATAACAGAAAACCAAGCATTGACGCCCTGAGCTTCACGTCATAGTTTCCAACTTGAGAGCGGGATCATTTCATGTAGCCCCCAACCGCCTTTTTAGAGGGATATCCCTAGGGCCCGGGTTTGACGCCATCATATTGAACTTGTAATCTTCTCAAATAAAGGAAAGCTCCCTAGACTCTTCCCATGATTCTCAGCGGTAGTAAAACAATAGGCTGGGGTGCCTGATACTATGAGAGTGACTTCTAGTTCTATCCGTATGCATATGACTATAATAATTTCGTATTCTGAAAAGTGGAGCCAGATATGCATGACTATCTTACAAATATAACTTACGACTCTATAGAGGCATACATCTAGACACCTCAAGCTCTACCCTGCGGGGGTCAGGCACTTGCTTCCCATTTGATTTGTTCAATCGAAATGTGTGTAGACTGGATCGATTGCTCAAGACGACCTATGGGTCGTTAGATACGAGCAGGTAGAAACACCCCGAGGTTTTCTCTGAGCTTTAGTGGTGTACTCCCTTTCCGCCTCGAATTAGGAGATGACACGACACTCTGGGGATGTTTGGGGGGTGTCTGGGGGTGTCTGGGGGGCGTTTGAGGCAAACATCCACACTTATAGGCTGGCCAAGAACTACAGACTCTCGACTTGATACCTACCAATGAAATGGCCCTCCTATGCACACAAAGGGGAGAAACAGTATATCTTTGATTGATATAGGTATTTCTTGAATATGTCATGGGGTCGGTTCAAAAGCTATCTAGAGCTTTGGTGTCACCTCCGGAGAATTGGAACATCACCATATCATTCCGGAAACCATGACATTCTCAATCCCAGGTCGCCAAGTTTCCCTTTTTCACTCTTTTACCCGTTATCTAGTTCTAAAAAATGACTTCCCAGTTCCCCCCCCCCTCTGGGCATCTTGCTGGCCTAACACCCTGGTGTTAGTTAAAGCTGCATTCTCCATTAGTTTCGACACTAGAACAAACGGTGTTAGAAAGGCCAGGGCGACAAGTGATTGATCATGATCCATATCTCCTTTATCTCTACCAGAAAAAATGAACATGAAGGAAAAGAAAGAAAGGAAAGTTTCTATTTACAACATAGACAGAAAAGTTAATAATTTGGATTCCTCTTGACTGTTTAATTTTCTTACCACTTTTCCTTCCACTCCTCCCGCCTTCTTCCCCCGGTTCATTGCAGTTTCCCCCCTTTAACCAAAAACAAAACAATACGTAACTCTTCAAGATGGGTTTTCATGATAGAGAGCAGCCAAGTTGAAGGGAGGTGGGTGGAGGTTGTAGAAGCCTAATTTATCGATCGGTAGATGTGAATAATGCTAAGAAAAATACAGGTAGGTTTTACAGTTTTTTTTTTGGGTTGGCGTTTATTTCCAAATTTCTTTCTGTTATGTGGGTTTCTCGCTCGCCTTTTTTTTTTTAGGGAGGTGGTGGTTTATTCGACACCAGTCGGGTTTTCGTGTGCTGAGCCTACGGAGGATCCGCCGAATGCAATCGAGCCGTCAAGGGCGATCATTTCTGCGAGAATGTCGAGGACATGCTATAAGAAAGCGCTGATTAGTCAAGTGCCCTATCGAGCCACCGAGAGTGAATATATACCTTGGGTACTGTCTTGTCGTAGATGCTGATAAGGTCCTTTGGTTGAGGGTACACCTTCAGGGCCTTGTAGAAGGACAGAGCTGCATCAAGAGCCTTGTCGGGTCCTAATATTGGCAGATATATTAGCACCGTAAGAGTAACGAATTTCCGCCAATCATGTAATTCATCCGGTCGTCCCAATGCCCCCACCCAAACGTCCTCCAAAACAAACCCCCAAAACATATTGATCCTGAAGAGGGGGGGGGAGAAAAAAACGAACCTTCTTGGCACAAAGCCTCTCCCGTGGCAACCTCGTTCATGAAAAAGGCCTCCTTCTCCTCAACATCTGTCGGGAAACCCACCAACTGCGCATTGCTGACCGAAGAAATAAGTGTTTGTCGCTGCTCAGCATGTGCGGCTTCGGCCTGGAGCTTCTGAGTCTTAGCATGGCGCTTCTTGTCGCGCTTCAGGGCCTTCCGGAATTCGGGGTCGTTGCGGCGTTTGTAGTCGAAGTAGAATGCGTCTGGCCTGGGTTAGTTACAGCCAACCAGCAGTGCGAAACTACTGCGGGGGTGCAATAAAGCAGAACAAAACGATCCAATCAATCAATCGTAGATGAGAGGTTCTATCTATTGCAGAGAAAACAGCAAGGGAACTTACAAGCTGTAATTGATGGCACAGAAACATATCAGCAAAACCGGAGAAAAACGGGACAAAGAACGAAATGTTTCGCTCTGGTCATAGATAGGTAAAACGGATGCAACTCACCACCTCCAAGCGCAAACAGCGTCACCACGCCTGTTACTACCATCGTCGATGTCTGCATCTTTTCTATTATTCTTGAACTTATAAGTTCAGTCGTTTGGTGGTGATAGTAGTATGTTTGGTGGGGCCGGTAATGGAGGGGGTTGTGAGCGGTGCTGGTGGGTTGGCGTTGCAAGGTGCGTCACCATAATCAGGAAATCTCAAGCGCTGCTGCACGAGGAAAAAAAAATCGGCCCAAATCGGTTTTCTATGGCTTATGTCATCATTTCTATCACGTGATATACCATAGCTGCAAAAGAACAAATTCGACGCCATGGAACAGTGATCTAAGAGGG
The DNA here is from genome assembly GCA_024713855.1 of Morchella sp. 2016-41. Classification (NCBI taxonomy): domain Eukaryota; kingdom Fungi; phylum Ascomycota; class Pezizomycetes; order Pezizales; family Morchellaceae; genus Morchella; species Morchella sp. 2016-41. The sequence continues at coordinate 1,396,117 of JAMGZD010000002.1, read as the reverse complement.
TTTAGATTGGGAAAAGTGATTATATGTTCGAAGGCCTTGAATTCATGCTGAAGAAGCACCGAGTGACAATTGATGATGTTGGTTATCAGCATCCTCCGCCTTCAGCTTCAATTACTCGCGTGGCCAGACTGAAGTTCTATCCTATAAAAACCTATATCTCAAGATTTCTTCGTTCGTGTGGGTATATGCACTCAGAAAACACTTACTTCGTACTGGCCATCAAATTTCAGACATATCCAACCACAGCCAGGAGTCTAATACGTAAGTCTCTCCATAAACTTCGATATAAACTCCCCTGGCTGGATATCTATCACGGGGCTTAACTATGCTGAAAGAGAGAGTCGCTAGAAATATAGGAATTGTTAGCTTATCAAAATCACAAACACCCCTAACAATCAGGAAACACATACATACAGTTCTAAACCCAATTATTGATCTAAACTTTATTGTGTTTAGAGGCTGTGGTAAACCTCTCGGCACTGCAAGGATCCAACGGCTGGCTTCGGCTCAACGGTCGGTCTAGGGGCCACCATTTTCTTCATAAAAGATCACTCGATTACTCAACATCTTCTATCATATGCAACTGTTATTGTAGCTTCTACCAGAAAAGTAGACAAAAAGGAAAGAAAACAACTTTTATCTTTCAGATATAATCGAACACAGCTAAAGGCCAGGAAAGAAAAGAAAAATACATCGGTATCATGTCATGCCTCGTAGTACAGGTTACGCCTCGCCCTGACAGAAAAAGGAAAATATGGCGCTCCCAAAGTCAAAATGAATAGAGGGGAGAATTAAGTGGTTGAAAAGGAAAAGAAGAAAATAAGGTTGGGATTTAAGATTATGTGTCTAGACTGGAGCGTGGTGGAAAAGGAATGATACACTTTCGCCGTTGTGAGTTCTTCTGCAAGCTTCCGCGAGCTAGATAGTATATTAGTAAATCGTTATCTATAATGGAGGCTAAGGTAACAAACAGTAGGTGCGATGTCGATGGTGTCCAGCTTAGGGCACGACTTCTTCTTCTCCGCATGTGGTACAGTGTTCGTAACCACCACCTTGCTCAGCCTACTGGAGTTGATCTTCGAACATGCACTTCCCGACAGAATTCCGTGCGTGACGATTGCAACAACCTCCTTTGCGCCGTTTGCAACCAGTACGTCCGCAGCTTTAACAAGAGTTCCACAGGTATCAGCCATATCGTCGACTAGAATAGCAATTTTCTTGTCAACATCACCAACTAGTGTCATTCGGCTGACTTCATTCGGTCTGGAACGCTCCTTGTGGATGAGTGCAAAATTCAGGTCGAGACGGTCAGCAAGCGCTGTCGCACGTTTGGCACCACCGGCATCGGGGGAGACGATGACGGCATTCTTGTAGTCGAAGTTTTCACGGATGTAACGGAGGGTCGCAGGTTCCGCGTAGAGGCTGAGGAGACTGATTAGTATTTGTGCTCCGGAACATAGTGAAAGGTAGATTCATTTATGGAAATTTGAAAACGTAATTTCGCGTTTGCTATACAACGAATCGGGGCCAAGAGGGTGCATGTGAAGTGATAACAAAGGAATGACACCTTCCATCACTTCCCAAAACAGGGGAGGGACCACTCACTTATCAACCGGAACATCAAAGAACCCCTGAATTTGACTTGCATGCAAGTCCATTGTAATGACATGATCACAACCTGCCCTCTGTAGCATATTCGCCACAAGCTTCGCACTAATCGGCGCTCTTGACTTATCCTTCTTGTCCTGTCTTGCATAAGGGAAATTGGGCATAACGGCTGTAATGCGACGGGCCGATGCGGTTTTACAAGCTTTAATTATGATGAGAAGCTCCATTAAACCGTCATTGAGTTCTTCACCAGGCTTTGTGGTCTGAATGATGAAGACATCTTCGTCACGGACTGATTCGCGCATGACGACGGAGGTTTCCTGGTTGGAGTATTTGAAGACCGACATGTCAAGGAGATCAACCCCGAGTCTACAATGAGTCAGTAGAGCTACGGGCGGAAGGAAGAGGATAAGAGGACCTATCGGCGACCATCTTCGCGAGTTCGGGATGAGAGTTTCCCGTGAGAAGCTTTATCGAGTTTGAAGTCATTCTTACGGTGGAATATGTATATGGAGGATAAGTGTGAGGGGGGATAACACGCAGCTTCAAAAGTAGCAGTTTGTGGTGGGGTGTGGGTGTGGGGAGCGGAAGATTGTTGATCTAAAAAGTGATGATCGCGCGAGGGAAAAAAACTTAGGGTAAGGTAGTACTTAGTGGGGTCAGCCTTATCGATACGAGTGGCTTGGCAATATTAGAGAGTTTAAGCCACCAGATATTTCTGGCAAGAGCAAAAAAGATCAGCATGAAGAGTTACCAATACTGCGTTCGTTTTTCTCTTTTGACCCTAGACCGCTGATCTTTTTGTCCGACGATTTTTTTTGTTTGTCAAAATGTCAGGTGGCTTAAACTCTCTAATGAGCTGGTGGAAATGGGCGATTTCCGAAACTGAGGTGTATTTGCGTTTACAATATAAAGTGTAGCGGAGTGGAGTGAGTCCAAGTGAATAGAAACTTTTCTAGAGTAAGTATATTTTGTGTTATGTAGCTCGTTTTTCACATGTCCTGTGCTGTTATGGAGAGCCCACCTATCTGACAGAGGCTCTATGAGTATGCTGTAGCTACGTGTAGATATATGCACTCTGATCATCTGTATAAACAACGGCTCTCTCTGTATCCTCGATCACTGATACTGAATAAGTTCATGAAAATGCCATTGAGTCAGTACCTAGCAGTGCACCCTGAGGTCAACAGTTTACCGGTAATCATGAACCAAACAAACCCTTGGCACATAACCCTTATTTAGACCTATCGACCGGGTAACGCATCCAAGGGCCCAGGACCACAAAGTTAACGTCGCCTCAACTTGAAGACACCATATCACAATTACTCCATCTGTTCCATCAAACCGTACCTGCAGCCCCTCCAATCTCCTTCTGAAGCTCGGAATTTTCATATATCTTCAATATGGTACCCCATCTTAACAGCAACATGATATTTCCGATCACTGACTTAAATATCGTCTCTAGACACAGCTATCTAATCTTCACGATGACATGATCGTGAGTTGCTCAACCATCCCTAGCCGTCGAGAAGCTGTACTGATGCTCGCGCTCTAGCATGATTGTGCTCTGGACTACTACGGCAAGCGTTTAGCTGTATGTCGAGTCCTCGGCAATGACACACCCTTCCATTGGATACTACTAACACCTCTTTAGACTTGCTCCTCCGACAAAACAATCAAGATATTCGAGATCACCGGTGATAATCACCGTCTGCTTGAGACTCTCCGCGGGTAATTGCCCTACTATCTCTAAAATTGCTTCATTAAGCTTACTAACACGCGTCCTCAAAGTCACGAAGGTCCCGTCTGGCAAGTCTCCTGGGCGCATCCCAAATTCGGTAACATTCTCGCCTCCGCATCTTACGATGGTAAAGTCATGATTTGGCAAGAGCGTCAAGGAGTTTGGCAGAAGATTTTTGAGCACGCCAACCACCACGCCTCCGGTAATTCCCTAGCACTATCCCCTCTCCCGCCCACCTAGCTAATACCGAACAGTAAATTCCGTCCAGTGGGCCCCCCACGAAGCTGGTGCCGTTCTCGCATGCGCTTCATCTGACGGAAAGGTCTCTGTCCTCGAATTCAAAGACGATGCGTCATGGGATACCAAGCTCTTTAGCGCACATGTGATTGGCTGCAACGCTGTTTCTTGGGCACCAACCACGCTACCGGGCAGTGTAGTGCAATCCAACCCTGCTCCTACTGCCCAGCGTAGATTCGTCACTGGTGGAAGTGATAACCTCGTCAAGATCTGGAGCTACAGGTGAGTTCATGACTCGAAACGTTGAAATTGCCTCAGGCTGACATAGAAAAGTCACGATGCTGGAAACTATATCGAAGAATGTACTCTTGAGGGCCACACAGACTGGGTTCGCGATGTAGCATGGGCTCCATCGATCTTGCAAAAGTCCTATATCGCTACCGCATCTCAAGACAAAACAGTCATCATCTGGACATCCGAAAACGGAAATACATGGACAAAGAAGGTTATTCCTTTTGAGACTGTGTTGTGGCGCGTCTCTTGGAGTTTGAGCGGAAACGTTCTAGCCGTTAGTGGCGGTGACAACAAGGTCACGCTCTGGAAAGAAACTCTCAAGGGCGAGTGGGAAAAGGTTGAAAGTGTAGAGGAGTAAAACGTCAGCGGGCTATTAGATATTGTGGGCGTTAATAATGCTTTTATTATTTATATATTTCTTTTTTTCCTTTCTCTCGGGGTAGTGGTTCTCGCCGGTCGCGGGCAAGAAGTTCTCGGGTTATTCTTTGCAAATATGGCTCAACGTCAAGTTCGAGTGAGAGGTTGTGATACTGTAGTTATGATCATTGTCTTCATGTAATATCACTCGGCCGGTCTTCAAACTGTCCACAGTATTTCGTCGTCTCAGCTAACCCCAATGGTTCTTCTTTAGACTCGCAGAATTGAAGGCACTGGTGAAGCTACGATGGGCACCTATATAAATAGCATTTCATTAAGTGACTACGCATTGGGCTTATTGGTAATAAGTGCGTGCTCCTGGATGCAGCACAATCGAGGACCAATGATTAATATCAAACCTGACCCGCCGGCTGTGTTTCCCCGAGCAATTCAACTGCTTGATAGCAGAACCTAGGCTTATATATAGTCCTTGACTTTGGGAGGCGATTGGGGGGGGCCATCCGGAACCGTTACGTGAGAAATTCCATACCTGAAGGGTTTGTTTATTAGGTGAGCGAGCCTCTCTTTCAGGTTCGCATCTGCATATACGTTGAGTACTTACTCGGTTTTCAAACCTATATACACACACGGAAAATCCACAAAACATATTAGTCCTCTTTATAAGATAGGCCTGATCTCATGCACGGAGAGAGCGTTAACTTTTCTGGGCCCCCATCGATCACAGTTTGCGATAGAGTAGCTAGAACCTATCCGTCTCAAACCTGTTAGACTCTTGGCATTGCCCAGGGCCTAGTAGATGGAAAGAAACAGAATAGAAGAACCCCATTACACCCATAAAACCACTTGATTCGCCCTTGTCGGGTCCTTGGTATCTCAAGGGAGAGGAGCGATATAACCCCCCCCCCCGTAAATAGGCCGGGAGGGGTGTAGGAGCGGGTCTAGCGCAAAAAGTTCCTTTCCCCTCCTCCCAGTTCGGGAGAAGAGATGGAGGGCAAGGAGCATTAACGCAAAAGCCCCCCCCCCCCCCCTTCTCTCCCATTTGGAGAGGGCAGTTAAAATGACCAAAAAAAGGCACCCCTTCCCACCTTCCACACCATATTGGGAAGAAGGAAGTGAGGTATAAAAATAACATAAAACCCTTCTGCTCCCACAATGGGGGGGGTGGGGGGTGGGGGCCGGGGCCGCATGGGACACTAAGGGATGCAGGGGGGACTCCCAGGGCCGGAGGAGAGTCCAGATCGTCCTAAGAGGAGGGAGAGGAATATGAGGGAGCTACTTTCCCCATCCTAGGATGGAGGCAGCGAAGACGGCTGCCTCCCCTCATGAGGAGGAGGGAGTGATGCATATGGTGGAGAATACGAGCCCCGCGGTGTTTTGCAGAACTTATAAAGCTGGGGTACTCTATGCCGAGGATCTGATTCGCTGACAATTTTTACCCGCACTCAGGTTAACTTTCGACGTTGGATAGTTGGTTATTAGGCCGCAGAACGAGGCAACGTACAGCTGGCTACATGGTATGCTGTTGGTACGCAGTTGTAAGCTTGGACGCCTTTCTCGACCTCAATATGATGCTTCGGGCTACAATCGTCTAGTGAGAGAGGTATTTTATACATGTATCTACGACGATCAAATTGGCTTGAAATTGTGTATTCTGGTATCCATACAGAAGGCCGGACTTTGCGTGGGTCATCGATCATGGTTCGTCACTCGATTGCCAAGAGTCCCTGCATGCTAGCTAGGAGGTGGGTGATTCAACGACTACACCAGCCTGTAAGGACCACTCAACATGTGGACGGCACGTGCGTAGCTATATGCGCCTGTAGGTCAAACAATGAACATGAACATCCAACGGACTGAACTCTTAGCTCCCTCGTGGTGTTGTAAACAGGTACTATGAACTCCCCAGATCGATATCTAGAGTAAAGACTGCAGCTGGCTAGAGGTCTTTCCGCGATGAAGTATTAGGCTATTTTTAAGATGAGACTTGGTGAACCGGAGATTTTCAAAACAGTAAGACAGGTCCAAGTAACTTGGCTATTTCCTGTTCTTTAAGTTCTTATCGTCGTGGGGTGAACTGTATGTTGAGTACTGACGTCCCAAGTCAAAAACGAGCTTAGATTACTGATCACACCCACACTCACCCTTCTTCTTCTGCTGTGGCTACTGTAATATGCGATTATGAAAATAGGACGGCTGAGACTATTCTGTTAGACAGGAGTTGGCCAATGGTATTCCGAGAAGCTTGAGATTGGGCAGCTCCGGACGTACATAGTGTCCATCCATTAAAACCATGATGTCTAGTACAGCGGCCACAACTTACTAGCCAGATAACTCTAGCTCGAGCCTTGAAACTACCCGCGCCTACACATGCGACTTACACTCAGAATTAAGGGCATTCTTCAGCCATACAGTTCCACGCACGGAGGCGAGCAAATATATGGCCAAGCTAGCGTAAACAGAGAGCCCAGCCAGATAGAGCCAAGACAACCAAAGAAAGAGCTGTGAGCGTGGGCCGTTGGATGGTCCAGCGGCTCAGGTCCCTGACTCTGAATCTAGCTCCGAGCGTTTAACCATCCGAGACTCGTGGGAAAAGACGTAGAAACCGAAGAAGTGTTGCGAAATCTTTTTATTGAACAGATTTATATATATACTTGAGAGCTTAAGCTTACTGTACACGTACAGTTAATGCATGCACCAGATCTTTTTCTGGTGTCGATATCAACTAAGAAGTCAGTGCGGATGTCCGTATGATAAGGTCTACCGAAGCCTTAAGTCCTGGTCCTAACCGGGTACAGACGTAAAAATTCAGTTAATTCTTCCTTTCTGCGACTGGCTGCTGTACAAGGATCGTAGCGATCTTCATCACTGGGCTATATTATGTGCATGTATGGCTTGATGTGCTGATTCTCGCCGCCCCCCCTCTTTTTCTTAGTTTAATTCATTAATCGCATGCAGACTCTTGTCTATAGCAATAATTATTCTCAAATATATGTCTATACTCCGCAGAGTGAACCCGGCCCAGAGAGAGCTCCAAAACTAAGAGTCAACTTGTTATGTAAATAGCGGTTGAGAGCTCTGGGGCTGGAGGGGATACAGTGCAAGGGCGGTTTCCACGGTAAACCGGTTCCGTCTGCAGCTGGTGGGTAATGCCAAACCTCTAGACGTGCGGAACTTAGAGCGGCTATTAATATAAGCTCCTGTTCCGATACCAGGGGAGAAATTAAAGGAGAGGACAGATCTGTACAGATCTTCGCGCCTCAGATGCAAGAATCGAACCGCCCATTAGTATCGTTTAGTAAGTAGTACACACCTGCATGTGCATTAGCTAAATAACGTAGTCCGATGGTATAGCATATTTAGGATAGAAGAAAGGAAACCTTCTCTCCCTCCCCATCATTCATTCCATCATCAAGAATAGGAGCCACCATCTATCGGCCTCGCATCTTATCTCATCAGGTCACTTATTAATCGATCAATCACCAGCCACTTGGAAGATTTAGCTTTGGATTCTAAACCAGATACGCGCCGGAAAACATGAGTTTTAATGGAAACACGCTAAATGCTGGAAGAGTGTCATTATAATTATTATTCTATACATGCCTTTGGGAGTTACAAATACATCATATAAGTACAAATACAACTACATATCATGCACCAACCAAGTCTATCATACTACAACCAACACACCCACGGCGCACCAGCACCACCTATGCCATAATACCCGCCCCCCTCTCCAACAATAACTTCACCGCCTCCGCCCCACCCTTAAACCTCGTCGCCAAATGCAGCGGCGTCCTCCCTACCTTATCTCTCACCGTCATATCCGCACCATACGCCAACAACAACCCCACACACCCCCTACTCCCATCCGCCGCCACATGCAACGGCGTCCTCCCCTCACGGTCCTTCGCATTAGGGTCCGCCCCTCGCCTTAGCAATACCTCTGCCACCTCCTTCGAGTACCTCACCGCCGCATGCAACGGCGTGCCCCCCTCCCCATCTCGCGCGCAAATATCCGCCCCACAATCCACCAACAGCTCCACCACCGCCGTGCCAAACCACGGCCCCAAGTGCAGCGACGTCCGGCCCTGGTGATCGCGCATATCCACGTCAACACCGCGGTCGACCAGGAAGCGGATCATGCGCTGGCCGCTGCGCGCGGCGGCCCAGTGCAGCGCGGACCAGTTTGTGCCGTTGCGGTCTTGCAGCGTGAGATTGACGCCCTGGGCGACGACGTAGTGCAGAACGGTGTCGGGGCAGAGCGACGGCGACTTGTGGAGTTCGCGGAGCGCGCCTTTGCTGCTTGTGGCGGGGACGACGATGCGTGAGCCCTGGGTGAGCAGGAGGTGTGTGAGGGGGGCGTTGGCATTGGCAGCGGCCCAGAAGAGAGCGGTCATGGAGTGTTTGGGCTGCAAGGCGTGTTCATTGAGGAGAGGGGTGAGGAGGATTGCCAGGCGGCGGGATGTCTGTAGGAACGCATTGACATCTTGGGCGTCGGTGAGGTATTCGGCGATGGGGAGGAGAAGCTCGTTGGGGAGGGCCAGGAGGGACATTGTGTGCAGGTGTTTAGGTGTTTTAGTCGGGTATTCAGTATTCAGTATTTAGGATTTTAGGATATTAGGTCTTTCAGCACAATAGCAAGCCAACAAGTTTCTGCAACCACGAGACAGTAGGGAGGTAGAGGTAGGTAGGTATATATAGGTCCCAATAAGCACACCAAGAAACAAAATCGAGAAGGGGGATCATCCTCTCCCTCTCTACCTGGGGGGGGTATACCCCCTTCTGTGTTTACTGTTTTCGGGAGGCCCGCAAGGGGGTCACACATCATGCTGAGTAGAGTAATAGCAATCCCGGGCCGGGTAGGTACAGTGCAGGTGTTTTAGTCAGTCTGTGCGCTTCTAGAATGCTACTACATACATAACACCCACACCGAAACACTCGGCCGGCGGGCCGTTGGGCTGGGGGGGGAGAGGTTGGGGTTGTGTTGGGGGTGGTTTTCCAGGGTATTACTTAGTTGTAATATCTGTTCTCTTGGCCAGAGACAGACAAGACAAAAACAGACTTCCCCCTGTGGATGTGGTGGTGGTTGGTGGTGGTGGTGGTGGTGATGTAGTAAGGTTTCATGGATGTTGTGTGTAATACTGTTACTCCGGGTTAGCTTCGTTGGTTGAGCCGACGCTGGGGCCCGCTAGCCGCGTCGGGCGCTGGTACAGATTCTGGGGAAATGTTTTTCCGAACTGGTTGGTGTGTGAAGGGTATGGCTTGTACGCAGCGTGTGTTCTGGGCATACTGGGCGTTAGCAATGGTGCAAGAGGGAGTAGTCAAATCTTTCATTGGCTCCGGGAAGTAAACATTGAGGAGCCTCACCTTTAATCCGACTCTATGGCCGTCAGAGCCAATAAGGTATTGCTCTGAACTGGCGTGAACACGGTTGACGGGGTCGCCCCCCAAGGCCTCTCGCACAATACTATTTGCAATTTGGACGACGGCGTTGATAAATTTTTTATAATGTGTACGGAGACTTTCTAGGTAGAGTCGTCTCCAGGCCTTTATAATTATATGCGCTAGCTAGGTAGTATAATAATGTGGATTCAATACATGTAACGATCTGGCCAGCCAGCAAAACCCTGAGCAGCGGAGTTAACAGAGTCAACTGCCATATATATATCGATGCATCTACATACATGTATTTACGGTACCCTGGGTATTGGAGGATGGGTCGAAAATGCTACGAGGGTTCAATTGACATGGTCCTTGCAGGAGTAAGGATTTTTTTTTTTTTACCAACCGCTGCTTCGGCAGTCTTTAGTTAAAAATGCGCCTTCGCAAAACATAAAGACATCTTTCAATATACGGGATACCATCGTTCACCTATAAGGTCCAGCGCTCCCTCCGCACCACAATCGCGGCATAAAGCACCCACTAACACAGAAACCCACAAAACCACGAGCAGCAAGTAACACTCAACCTCAACCTCAACCTCAACCACCCCCCCCCCCCGCCCTCTACCACCACCATCGCCGTCTGCCCGCCTGTGTTCTCCGACAAAATTTTATTTAACAGCTCTATTAGCATCGGTCGCATGGCCCAATGGCAAGGCGCTTGACTACGATTCCTATATCCGAAATCAAGAGATTCCAGGTTCGACCCCTGGTGCGATCAATAAGCCCCTCTAAAATTCCCTACAACTAGTTCTCCACTGCCGGTTGTAAAATCTTTTTTCCCCACACTCTCAATGCAGTGTGGGGTGGGGTTGCGGGATGCTAGTGGTGGTGCTAGCAGAGCTTTACTTAGCGCGAGCTAGGAGGTATCTAGCAACAAACACCCGTGCGGGGTGCACGAGTGAGAGTGTGTGACTCAGTTCAATTCAGATGTCTTGTGGGTATTGTCAATCGTCTAGCTACGTCTACTTTTACACAGAAGTCACCCACATTCTCGTTCGTTCGTTCGTTCCGTATATACCATATCATAACCCCCCGTGCCGCAAATATAAAAAAAACAGAAGCATCCAAACCAGAATGCAAAGCAAGCAAGTCCAACAAACCAACATGACAAAACCAAACTGCGTGGGAAAAAAAAAAAAAAGAAAGGAGGAAGGAAAAAGAAAAGAAGAGGTATCCATCTAGAGTAGTAAAGTAAGTACCAAGTAGGTAGGTAGGTAGGTAGAAGGGTGGGAAGAAAAAGTGGTTTAAAATGGCGAAATGGGTGGGAATAACGACACACACAGAAGGAAAAAAAGGAAACGTAAACAGGAACAGAAACGGAAACGGAAACGGAAACGTCAATGAGGCAAGAGAAGAAGAAAAAAGACAAGGGAAAAACTCCGGAAGGGTACAGTTTATTTCTAGGGACAGAAGGGAAGTGAGGAAGGGGAGGAAGGGAACGGAAAGGGAAGGGAAAGGAAAACCGGAAGGGCAATTTAGAGGTTGAATAGGGGTGTGGGTGAGAGCTGGAGCTCTAGTTGATCCCTAGGTATAGTTTGCAGCGCTCATAGACGTAGAACGACGTTCTATCACCAGCAGTCAGTAAATATTGCAGTAACAAAAGGAGAAACGGGACAACTCACGCAACCATCGGTCCAACCTTCACATAACCAATTCCCAACCCCACAAAAAAGCCCCTAAACCCACTCACGCTCCAAATCCTCCTCGCTGTCTCCCCAATCCCCACGCGCACACCCTCACCCACTGCCCCACTAACCTGCATCCTCCTCCGCACCACCTCCAACGGATAACTCGCCGTCTGCGCCACCATCCCTGCAACACCACCACTAACCAGCTCTGCCCACGCCTTCAGCGTCGGCCGCCTGCCCCCATGCCTCCCACCCTCATCCGTCTTCGCCACCGTCGACCACCGCGCCAGGGGGCCCCGCCGCAGCCAATCGCCCGTAACATCATGCGTCAGGAACGATATCCCCGCATACGGCAGCATGCCCAGCAACGTCGGAGAGAAGCCACGGTAGAAGTTAGTCAGTCCCCCGCCGGCGGCCGCTGACACCGCCGTCGGCTCCCGGTACAGCCGGTGACATATGCCCCATAGCCCGGTGCGCGCCGTGGTCCGCGTCTCGAAGGCGAGCCGCACGCGAATCACCTCGAGCGGATAGGTGAAGAAGACGCTTGTGACGCCTGCGGCGCTACCAGAGAGGAGGCGACGCAGCGTGGTTTCATGCTCCTTGGTGGGGATGAGGACGGAGCGGATCTGCTCGTAGGCGACGAACTTGATGGCGGCGTAGGGGAAGATGCGGAGGAGGGTGGCGGAGTGACCGCGAAAGAGGCCGAAGGTGCCTTCGCGGTGGGTGATGTCCTGCATGGCTGAGATTGCGCCGAGCCAGGAGGTGCTGTACTTGGCGTAGGCGGGGGACGAGGCTTGGAAGAGGATTTTGACGCGATCGAGGGGTGCGATTAGTGTTTTGGCCTAGGGGGGGAATGGAAAGTTAGTTGGTGGGATGCGGAGGTGGGGAGTGGGGGGGGGGGGGGGGCTGACTGCACAGCCGGCGAAGCCCCCAGCGGCGCCGGACCTCAGGATGTAGTCGAGACTGCGCTTGTCATGTGTAGGAACGAGGAGCGTCGGTGTGGGCTTTGGTACGGGCGTTATGGAATCGTGGTGGACTGCTGCTGTGGCCTCGCCATGGCTGTTGCGGAAGGAGACGGCCTCGGGCATGGGCTAGCTGGTGTGTGTATCTAGGTGCGAGTGTATGTATCCCGAGTAATATTGTGTATTCTTAGGGGGGAAGGGGGGGGGGGCGGTGTGTATATCTCTTTTCCCAGAGCTGAATTAGATAGAAAGATGGGTCGACAGAGTCTGCAAAGTTCTAGTCAGTGAGGTGAGGGTGAAAGAAAGTAATGTAGAGTGTAGAGGAGAGAGAAGACCAGCAAGACCGACCCTGTCGGGAGTGCCGGGGGTGCCACCGTCAGTGCGGCGTCATCCCTTCCGCTTAGACCTCGGTTCTTGCCGGGGGGCTCTTTCAGCCACGGGGAGACAGCCACAGCTGCTGGGTATTTGTTCATCCGCCGCTCTTCTGTGCTCTCTCTCTTTCTCTCTTTCTCTCTCTCTCCATCTCTCCATCTCCCCATCTCTCCATCTCTCTCTCCCCATTTGAATTGTATCGATATCGCATCGTGGGATAGCTCTGGTAGTCCGTTGACCCGGTAGCTGAAGTCTCTGTCAATGGCATGTTTCACATCTATGATCTATCGATCTCTCTTTTGACTGACTGACTGACAAGCTTTGATGTCTCACTCGCCCACATGACCCTGCAGGCGGTGCGGCTATAAACGGTTATGGTACGGTCCTACGGAGGTAGGGATTAGAGCCTGGGGAACGTTTTCTATTGGTGGCGGCTATAGATACACACTGCAGAAACGTTGGAAGTGCTATTTAGATAGTTGAGCTCTGGTACTGATAAGTAGGTACATGTAGCTGTCACTGCTGCTAGCGGTTAGAACTGGATATCGAGGTAAATGATTAATATCACCATTTTCATAGGTCAACTGGATTATTATTTAACACAATTCCTGTGCTGTTGTCTGACGTGATACCCGAAGCTCCACTGGAGTTTATATACTTGGATCATTACGCTTTCTTCCCGGGCGGGGGCTCGGCGCGGTTGGTGTTGGCCAGTTTTGGCGCCGAAGACTGGATACTGCACTGTACATGCGGGAGCTGGCATGAAAGCGAATGCGAACTCATGACGGCAACATACCGCTCCCGCACAAGACACCAACACAGAGGAACAGCTACGTCCACGCCCTCCGAGCGAGTAATAGAACTACTGTGACCATTCTCGGGGTCTCAGTACGCTTCAAAGAGGATTGATCAAAAGTCAGTGAACTTAAGCCAATGTTGGAATCCCACATGCAAATCACATTTTCTTTTTTTTTGTTTAACTCATTAACATGCAAATCACATTGACTGTGGGGCAACGATCAAAGTATCACGCCTACCGTACGACGAGCACAATATCCGCTTGATTCCCCGCATAAGGACAAAGCTTCAACATGGCGTGATATGGTCTGGCCATGTGGCAAAGCTTAAAATCACGAAAATCTTCCTAGTACACTCCGAGGTCGGTGCAGGCTGATACTTGATAGTAAGCTTTCTATCGTCACTACTCATAGTAGAGGAAGGTTATGAATATGGCCTTCCCCGATACTGTGCTTGAATGATACCATAAGTCTCCGAACTTACGGCTGCTGGTATATGTAGGCGGGGCTGGGACATAATACGGCATTGACAGGAATAATAGTCTCGCAGTGTTTCATTTGGTATTCTGTATGCATCGCCCCTCTGCTCGCTTGTGGAACAGCTGTATAGGCGAGATATCACTCGCGGCCGAGACCTCCGGCGGCGGGCGGGCGGGCTCGATAGATATTTCATTACGCCCCCCCATCAACGGCCATGACCCGTGTCTGCTCTATATCTATATCTTCTGGGCCCCGCGCTATATATTTCGTTCAACTTGTCCTACTAGAGACATAGAAGGTCGAAGCACATATAGTTCGATTAGCGAGGAGGTATAAGAACGGCCTCTTAGCGCAGACCGCGCTTTCGGAATTTCTAGCCTTTTTTTTTGACTCCTCTGGTCTAAGCGCTGGTAGATGCATGGTTTGTGTTTGGCTTTGGGTTTTGTGGTTTTTACTACTAGCTGCTCGAGGGTGACCTACTATGAGATGAGCGCCTGAAGAAGAAGAAGCTTGCGACTAGCATTTGCACTAGAACATCAATTAGGTGAGGAAGGGTGCTGGCTGGCAGAGCTATGCAGAAGGTGAGGCGTGAAGGGCGACGTCTACTGGTATGTGCCTTTGGCTTCGGGGCTGGGGGATAGGGAAAATGCTAGTCCCGGAGCTAGGCAGACATTATCAGATACATGTAGCTGTGAGGGTCTGCACTTCCACATTTAGCTAGGTAAGCCGATAATTCTAGTGTGCCATGGGAAACGCTATATAGACATTCTTTTTGGGATATTTAGTCCTTTGCGATGAGTTCGTCGACAAAGGCACAAGTTTGATTTAGAAAGCCCGTGGGTAGGTGTAGCTGGTATGACCTCAACTATTTCTTTCCTACGTAGAGTGGCTGTATGGGGCTGTCGAAACCTCAAAGCTCAAAGATTGAGCTATCAAGCTTCTCCTGACGAAATTAGTTACTTGTGCCCAAAGCCTCGAAGAAGACCGTTAACATTCAGTTAATAGCAACTCGGGCTCATACTCAAAGGGGGAAGACGTACGCAGAGATTAAGATAAGGGTACTAGAGAAGAAAGGCTATATCATTATCAGCTACAGGACTAGTGTTTTCTCCCTGTCAACATTATATTCCACAAGATAGCGTGTGCTGTGAAGAAGGGAATACTTCAGGGCGCCTCTGCCTCTCGAGGTGTATTTCTTGTTCTGATCGAGCGAGGAGACTCGAGACTTCCACCTTCGGGTGTTTGGGTTCAAACGTCCGAGGCAACTACGGAGCATTTTTATAGAACAGTCATGATAAGATCTAAACCCTGTCGTACATCTTTAAGTGCGCATCAAGTGATACAATAGGTGTCATGGAGTTTAGAGTTTCGGTACGTATATAACAGTTCTTGGTTTTCGTGGTCTTGAATCCAAACTACAGTATCATATATAGGTTTTACATTTACATGATTACCTACACCCTGATCTGCATGTACCCAATTGAGATACTTTCCTCGAGATGCTAGCCTCCTGGACCGCACTGTCTGAGTCGTAGTTAAAACTGTGTTCCCGAACTTGAAATATATGGAGCTATATGTAGTTATCGGTAGTGCTGGTATTATATTATGAGTGGCCATGATAAATTATCACACAAATGACTAAAATCGAAGTATGTATGCATGCATACAGTACCAAAAAGAGGGGTGGGATCACTACGGTAATCTCGTCAATACGCTAGTAATATGGTAAGAATACGGTATTGGTACAGTATTCTTCCTACAATGCCGGTTTTATGGAGGGACAGGGCCACAGAGACTCGGCCTCAAAAGTCATTTGAGTCAAGCCCACCATATGCGTGCAAGGCTGACCATTCCGCATGTATGTGAAAATCACCCACCAAAATCATGTCTTTCATAATTATTGCCTCATGCCCAGATAACATCGGGAGACGAGTTCTTCCCCACCAGAACTCTTGGGTGCACATTTCGTACTTGACTTTGACATGGTTTTCTCCGGGGATGGTTTACGGAGTGAGTTGAGTTCGTACCAGGAAGGGCACGCGCACGCATGTCAATTCTGTTTCTAGGTATGGCCTTTTTCTTCTTTTTGTTTAATTCATGTTTCTAGGTATGGTAAAAAAGTTTTCAATCTGGTAATACCTCAACTATATATCTAGCGTTGCGAATGATGATTGATAACAATACAATACGACACAACACACCCAATAACCAGAAGCTTCCATAACGAATCCCCCACTACGAAACCCAATCTAGGAATCGTCACCAAAATCTTCGCACTCAACTACATATACACACGGCTTAAAGAGACCCAGGTTTATGCAGCCTCTCACGATAATACGTGTTCGGGCTCGTAGGAGCCACGGGCTTAAGACCCTTCCCTTTCCGCTCCGTGTAGTTTTGTACAGCTTCCCGGCAGTCGACCATCATTTTCTGTATAGATAAAGGCATAGATAAGCAACGGAAGGCAATGCCGGTGGGATGATGGGGTTTACCTTGAACAGCCACAGGGACTCTAGGAGCTCAAAGGCTTGGGGGAGGGTCTCGACGCTAGTTGGGACTTTCCTCAGGCTACCCTCCTGTTTGATGAACACGCGGCCCACGCAGGTGAGACGGATAGTCATTGTTTCCAAACCTGCAACATAGGGGTTATCAGTAAGCAATACATTACACTTACCTGAGAACAAGGGGAGAGGAAGGGCAAGTCCCACCAGCCTGTATCAATCCCGGAAACTGTAGTTTCTTCAATGTCTCCTCATCATAGTCAACATACTCCCCAACATAGCGCATCAGCGCACAGAGCCCTCTCAGCATCTTCAGATTGTCCTTCTTCCACTTTGGAGAGTCTGGGCCATCATTCTTGCGCGCCACCTCAATGAGGCCCCACTCATCTGGGGCTCGGAGCTGGGAAGAGGTGGTTGTGCGGGTGCGGACGTGGTTGCAGATGACGGCGTCGAAATGCGGGTCGGTGCCTTGGAGTATGTCGGGGCGGGATTTGAACGCCATTAACGACGAGTCTCGGCTGCGGGAAGCGGTCAGTAGGGAACAGATAATTAGGACGGGGAAAAATGTCGTACCGCCGTGCTACGAAAACGTTCACGAGGAGGAGATCAACAAGGTTGGCCCAGAGTGTACACTCCAGAGATCCTTCTAATAGCTCATCAGACAAGAGCAAGCCGTTGGTGTCGCAGACTAAGGAGATACTACAAGCAGTTTGTGAATAACATGATGAAATGGATATGGTTTTGTGGAAAACGTACAGGTGACGCATAGCATCATGGGCCCAGGCCGCATCAAAGGGCTTATTCCCCTTGTCATAACTCTTCTTATATTCTATATGAGTTTTGTACGTATACTCGCGATACTCATCGGCCGTAGAAAGCTATTGACGGTCAGGGCCTATACCATGCGGTGGGCAGCATACATATATGTGGGCGAGAAAACTCACACCACTAAATCCAGAGATTGCATAGATCACGGACGAACGAACTGCCGGCATTGGCATTATCATTTCTTTAATCCACTCCAACAGCTCGGGAAACCAGTCCACTATAATTGCGTCATCGGGATTAATCACCCACAGAAACAGCTGGTTCATTTCCTTGAAGCCGCCGGCGACTTTCTCAATGACGGTGTTATAGACCTCCGTCTCGAGGTATTTCCCCGGGCTAATGAGAGTTTTGGTTTTCATCTGGTCATAGGTGCTCTTGAAGCTATTCAGGAGATACTGGAAGTCAATGTCGTCCTTGGGGACTACTATGGCTGCACTGACTTCTTCTTCGGCCACCGCTGGGGTCACAGCTTGCAGCCCTTCAGGTACAGTGCCGCTGCTCACAGTAGCAGCGGCAGGAGCAGAAGAAGCTTCTGCACCATCATTGTAGACCTATTGGAAGCGCAGAAAGACACGACTCCGTCAGAAAAGGAACGAGGCACAACTACTAATAAAATTTATGGGAAACAGTTGAATTAATATTTACACTATTGACAGGGCCAGCAAACAGCGTCCCCACGGAGCCGATATGGAAAGAATTGGTACTCTTTGCCTTCTTCTTGGCTTCTTGTTCTGCTAGCCACTGGGAGAGATACTTCCGGTCCTAGTGATTTTTACCAGGCATCACACAAACTACAGGTCAGCAGCGGCTTCACGATTTTTGTTCCCTAATCCCACAAGCTACAGCAGACGAGCAAACTGGTCATCCGTGAGCCTGTGGGACCAAGCAGACGAGCGAACTGGTCGTTCTGCAAGACAAAGCAACAGACAAGCGAACTGGTCATCTGTTACGCCACGCAGACAAGCGAACTGGTCATCTGTGGGCTCTAGGGATCGTCGCAAGTAAAGCGAAACAGACAAGCAAACCGGTTATCTGTATTCACTTCACTTGCGGCGATGTGTGGAGTGGATATCATGTAGTGGTGATGGTGGTGGTTGTGGTGATGGAAGGAAGGAGGTTAGGATGAGGTGAGGTTGAAAGGAATGTCTTGGCGCGGTGCCTAGCGCGGCTCATCAGGGTTAGGGTTAACTTACCGCTGTTTTCTTATTCTTCCACCGCCCATAATGAACGTTAGCTTGATCAATCTCGTCTTGAGTGCAGCAGTCATCCTTGCAGTCGGCTATAGCTCTAAGCGACCTATGCCACCCGTCGGAGATCTGTCGGGAGGTTTTTTTCTCTGAATGCTCGACTTGGAACTTCACGTAGTCCTTGACGCTCCAGTCGCCAGGGATAGTTTCTTTGAAGTATACGGGGTTTCTTGGGTGAGGCATGAGGCGGGGTTTATTGAGCGAGTGTGGTGTCACTGGTGTGTGCGCGATGCGCTGTAAAGAAGAGAATGTGGTGATGGTAGTAGGACGCGTTGGGAGCGACGCGCGCGACGTTCTGGGCTTGGCGCGAAGG
Source organism: Morchella sp. 2016-41 (assembly GCA_024713855.1). Lineage (NCBI taxonomy): Eukaryota > Fungi > Ascomycota > Pezizomycetes > Pezizales > Morchellaceae > Morchella > Morchella sp. 2016-41. The sequence goes on along the minus strand of JAMGZD010000002.1, from coordinate 1,377,287 downwards.
ATCTTATCTTTGGGATCGTGACGGAATGTGCCGATGCGTATATGTGGTCATGACAACTCTCTCAATTCGATTAATTGAATGAGTGTGAATTGAAAATAAAAGCAGTCATCATAAGTAGTATGATCGACAAGCCCTTCTTTACAGTACAATTTCAGATCAAGTATACTTATGTACATACATCTTGCAGGGGACCGTCAAGGAAACACATCCTGACACTCATCACCGCTTATACATCCAACAAGAAATGAACGTAGTCCCATTTCTGTTGCTCAGGTAAGCCATACCATAAGGCAAGTGCTTATGTTTGCCAATTTCCATAAACCAAAGCCGAAGGCTCACCTGAAAGCTTGCACACGGTGCTCTGGAGATGCAATTGATCCTCGCTGGGGCTTTGTAAGGCCGGCACCAGTCTCGTAGATTCGTACTCTTGTAACCATAGGAGGTATATTATACGGGGAAAGGCTGAACCAATAGTTCTGCAGCGTAGTAAGTGGTATGCTGTCCTGTCCTGCAGAGGGTGCTATAATCTGAAAGTTCTCCAGATCAGTTTACTCTTATTGAAGAAACCAAGAGATTTTTAGGAAGTAAAGGATAGACCAATAAGAATGCCATAGCAAAGATATGGCAGGATATAGTAGATAGTGGCAAGAATCTAACGAACCAAAGGATGTCAACCTCGATGACCTATCCTCCAATCCAGATTTTTTTCGCTCCATATAGAAACCCAGGTACAAAGAAAGCAAAATTAAAAGCAAAGACTCCATCCGACACCACATACCTGCTATTTCTCCAAGCCTAAAATTACATATATCTTTTGAAGATCACCTACTGTCCTTTTCCTTTACCTTCGCCCTCAGCAAGCTCCCTGATGAAGATCTTTACGCTTTCAGGTGGGCATTCTCCACTGTCGTTTCCATCCTCGAAGCTACTCGAGCTGCCAATGGCAAGATACTTTCCGTTTGGACTGAATGACAACCCGGCGATGGATGCCGGGTATTTTTGGTATTGCCTCAACCGGCGCTTCGCCATTCCGTCCCACAGGGAAACAATACCGTCCCCACCACCAGAAGCAAATGTACCATAGCTATTCCGAAGTCAGTAATCAGGCGCGTAGTGCTGGACAGGGGAGAAGGCACAGACTTTGGGTGAAATGCCAACGCGTTGACTGGATATACAACGTCGACACCGCCTTCCACAGCGCGGTGACATTTGAACGCGTATTTCCTCTTTTGGCTCTCCTCGCTGGCATCGAAGAATTCGACGGCTACGCGGCCCTCGATACTGCTGCTTGCATATCCTTGCCCGTTGGGCATGCATCTGACGGTACGGGTTTGGTACTTCAGGGAAGACTCGCGGCGCTGCCAGGGTTCTGCCATGTTACGAACATCGTAAAGGTAGACGCTGCGGGAGGCCATGGCCACGACGAGGGTATGGTTGATGGTCGATGTGCTGAAGATCTTATGGGGTTGGTGGTGCTTTGAGGTTTCCGTGGAAGTACGAGGGTCAAATAACCGGATCGTATGGTCCCAAGAACCGGATATGAGGGATTCTAAAGGCTGTTAGCGAGGTCAGATATATGAAAGATAAAGGTAGACTGACTGATTCCATTATTGTAGCAGACAGACTTTACACCGCCTTCGTGCGACCCAAGGGTTGTTTCTGCGCCGGTCTCGGGATCCCATCTGTGTATATAGATTAGAGCACATTACCTCTCTAAAGTTTCGAAATTTATGGGGAGAACGTACTGTTTAACAAGCCAGTCTAAACCTCCACTAAAGAGAACCCCGTCATTCTCGCCGAAACAGCAGTCCAGCACGGGCGCTGCGTGGGACAATGCAGTCAGTTTGGAGCCATTCAGGCCAGCATTTGTGTCGTAAAGATGGACATACTTGTCCCAAGAGGAGACGAGGAGACGCGTAGGACTTGTGGGCGAAAAGGTGAGGGCCGAGATTGCGTCCTCTGGAGGGCTGGACAGCTCGAATTGGGATGCTGCTTATGAATAAGAACTGTTAGCGTTTGAGATTTAAGAGTAGAGAGTCTCAGAGCTGTGGCGATATTGAACAAAACATAAAGTAACTACCTTGTGCCATTGTGAATTGAAAATGGTGTTATGTCGTGTTCTGTATCTGGTGCGAACCCTGCGAGGCCTTGAAGATTCAAAAGCTTGACGTTCTTTATTGACATCAGATAACAGAGCTTGGCGTGCTTAATTTGGACGGCAGTTAGTGTTGATTAGTTACCCTACCTGGAGGTGTGATGGGACCGATCTCCACTGGGCATGGCTGCAGCTGCAACGTCGCTGAAGCGAGGAAAAGGGGACAGAAAGGGAAACAGAGTGGGAGGGAGGGGAAAGAATTGGTACTCTACTGTAGGTACCAGTACATACTGGACTGCATTCCCGTACCTTAATTGTGGAGATATATCCTATTCCTTGCCTGTACCTACTCTACTGTGACTTTTTTTTTCTTCTTCGTCTGCTCTCTGACGTTCATCATCGTCTTCCCTCTTTGCAATTTGCCCATTCTATGCACATATCTTTGCCCATTATCGTCAAGCTTATCGTAGTTTAGAAACGAATATACAGTATCGTACAAATTTTCTTCTCCAAAAGCTTATCGCTTCGCAGGCACAGAAATCTAAAAAATCACTTGCCCCACCCTTGCTAGTTTGGCCAACCAATCACTCTATCGTTGTTGTTGGCACGCATCCAGAGAGAGAGCACAGACTACTACTGCTACACAGAGACAGACAGACGGACACCCACGCAAAAAGGAAAGAAACATCAAGCTCCCACTTATTTTTTCACAACCTCATCCGCAATCCAAACACTCTCCTTCCCCTCCTAGCCCAGCCACAGCTCTTTCACTCGCTCGTTCACTCTCATCTTCCAACCACCCCACCCCCGTCTATAACCCCTCCATCTCCATCTACATCAATCCCTTGATTACAACCAAGTAATCCTTTAGGATTTCCATTCTCTCAATCGTCAGCCCTAGCCAATAACCTATTCGCTAGACTACACCAATCTATACACCCATACACCTTCACGAGGAAGCACCCCTTCCGAAGATCCCTCTCCCCCGATTGTAACGCTACCCTCCCATGCTCTCCGCTGCCCGGAGAAGGCCGTCATGAGTACTATCTTAGCTCCCCGCCAAAAGGACGAACTGTGCGTTGTTCTCCCTCGTCCCCCGCTGCTCCCCCGACCCCATATTCTTCAACCTCCTCTTTGTTGATTCCCGTTCGTTGGCTCTGACCTCAATCCCGGCGTAGACACAAATCCCTCCTTGCATACCTTTCATCGTCTGGTCTACCTCAATCATGTGCAGCATTACGAGACGAGCTCGGTGTGGGGGATGAGTTTCTAGATATCGATAAAATGAAGAAATACGAGGGTCTGTTGGAAAAGAAATGGACCAGCGTGGTCAGGTTACAAAAGAAGGTTTGTCACGTTTCCAAGCCGCACACTCAATGCCGGCCATAGTTTTGTTGGCTGGAAAGTCGATCCCCTGACCTTGTTTACAGATTATGGATCTTGAATCCCGCCTAGCCTCTCTCCAATCGGAGCTAGATTCTGCGACCCCCACGTCACTTACCCGTCGCAACGTCGATCCCGCAAGCTGGCTCCCACGGGCTCCGGCGCGCCATGTACTCACCGGCCACCGAAACCCGGTGACATCCGTCGCTTTCCACCCCGTCTTTTCGGTCCTCGCTTCATCCTCCGAAGATTCGACTATTAAGATTTGGGACTGGGAGCTTGGAGAGCTAGAGCGCACAATCAAAGGACACACGAAGGCTGTACTGGATGTAGATTTTGGAGGACCGAAAGCGGGAGTACTATTGGCGAGCTGCTCCAGTGATCTTACAATAAAATTATGGGATCCGAATAACGAGTATAAGAATATACGTACTCTTACCGGCCACGACCACAGCGTGAGCGCCGTAAGATTTATTCCTAGCGCGGCAGGAGAATACCTAGTCAGCGCTAGTAGGGATAAAACGTTAAGAATTTGGGAGGTTGCGACCGGGTATTGTATCAAGACAATATACGGACATGCCGACTGGATCAGGGACGTGGCGCCTTCATTCGATGGCCGATGGCTTTTATCTGCTGGAAATGATCAGGTTTGTTAATTCGGGAATCTAGAGTATATCGTTAAATTTACTAACACTACTACAAGACAACTCGAGTATGGGATGCCACAACAGCAGAACACAAAGCCACACTACTTGGCCATGAACATGTAATTGAGTGCTGTGTTTTCGCACCGCCGACTTCGTATCCTTACCTTGCGACGATGGCTGGTCTAAAAAAACCACCTCCGTCCACCTCCTCTTCTGAATTCATTGCGACTGGCTCCCGTGATAAATCAGTTCGGCTGTGGGATAGCCGAGGCACACTCCTCAAAACTCTCATCGGCCATGATAACTGGGTGAGAGCATTAGCGTTTCATCCTGCGGGAAAGTACCTATTATCTGTCAGTGATGACAAGACTATCAGATGCTGGGATTTGACGCAGGATGGGAGATGTGTCAAGACGGTGGATGATGCACATGCACATTTCGTGAGTTGTCTGAGGTGGGCGCCTCCGGCAAAGGAGGCCGCCAATGGGGATGGAAAGACAAATGGGGCGGCGGGGAAACGGGCAATTGAAGATAAAGCAATAGGAATGAGGTGTGTCATTGCGACGGGAAGCGTGGATATGAGTGTTAGGGTGTTTGCGTCATAAAATAGGTTTTCTTTTCCTCTTTAGCGGCCGTAGAGGTAGAAGGTCGGGTTATCAAGGGGTTTTAGCTTGAGGATTCATGTTCTCTTAATCGAGGCTTCATTGATATCCCGGCTGTTTGGGTTTTTGAGTACTGGCTGGCGGTATGGGGGTTGAGTAGTATTATCAGCTTTTCTGTTTCCTTTTCTTTTCTTTTTAGCTTCGCAGGCTTTATACTCACTTTCTGTGTAACTTTTTCCCCCTTTTCCTGTTTTTTTGTTCCTTTCCTAATTTCCTTTCTTTTTTTCTTTTCTTTCTTCCGGAGTTGAGTTTGAATTGTTAAATTAGTCCCTATTCCGTTCTCCGTTCCATCACTCCTCCCATACCATATCATATTACACCATTTTATATGAGGCGAGAATCTCTTGGTTACTCGTGCTTAACGCCCTTTTTCTTTTTCTTCAGCATTTGGGTGGACATAGGGATGGGACATGGAAACGAGGAATGGATAATGGAATCGGTATATGAGCGACATTTATAGGCGCGCGGTATGTATTTAGAATTTAAATATTATACTTATTATACAACGCTTTTTAAGATTGGCTCATGAGGGATCACTCGTCGCGTATTCGAGGAACAGATTGGTCCTATTCTCTTCTTTTATTGGTTGTTCATATTTCAATACTAGTTGGTTGAGGCGAATAAGGATTTCCCTTGAGATACTCGAAGTAAAAGTCAATGTCCCGAATTCTTGCTATATCCAAAGAAGGTACTGATAGATATCGTTTAGTAGGCACAAAATGCTGAGTTTGTTGCGAGTGCTACTATCCTGAAAGCTGGTGTGACAGTGGTGTCTGGGACCAAACTGCAAAGGGTGTATACAGAGGATACACGAACCACAAGTTAGACCAAATCAACCACAGTATGAATAGTACCTAATACTATCTACATATGCTGGCTGATTACCGGGGGGGGGGGTTGTATTATCTAGCTACGAGCCCAGTGTCCGTACCAACTTCATAGCCTATCACTCGTTACTTCTTCGCCATCATTATCTAACCCAACCACCTCCCCCCGCCTCACCCCGTTCCGTCTAGCTCACGTTACCCGCCCGACCCGCCCAAAGCGCTATAAGGACAGAATACGCACGTTTTGTAGCTATAGGGCTACTGCAGAAACACAGTTATCATCTCCTGTGCAACTAAAGCAAGCAGGGAGGGAGGCTACCTACATATACACACACATGCATCTGCCACAAAAAAGAGCCAGCACACCGCCCTACACGGCAGCATAAATCTTAATACTCACTATATATATATATAACGCGCCCCTTAGGCAGTCAGGCCGGCCGGACGCCAATGGTTTAGCTGGGAACTGATGTATGTATATTGCGATACACACACAATATAGTAGCCCCTTTACTTTTTACTTTACCACTCATATAGGTCCCGCACAGGTCCGATAGAGAAAGCAACCAAATACTTTTTTATTCCCTAGCCTTTCATCCCGAAAAATAATAGTACAGATTTTTGATTGATTGGTTGTAGAAAGTAAAGTTTCTTTGGGGGAGGGGGGCTGTCAGGTCGACCCTGATTAGTGACCACCCCCCATGCATATCCCTATAGACTCGCAAACCATTTTCCTCTCTTGCCTACTCTTACTGATCACTCCTAATCTACATGTTGAGAAAATTAAATGTTGAGTAAACTTGTAGGTCCGGAATGCTGGCCCGTCTTTCTTTCCGTCTTCCCGAACTCCTAATTACGTTAAACGCCAGCAGCGTCATTGACTCACTCATCCCTGCGATTTCTCCTAGTAGTTGACACCCCAACCCCTCCATATCTTTTGAGGATCCAAGACAAATACGTATTTATAGGGCGAGTGATACTTTATGACGCTGTATGAATTGGTTTCTTTGTACAGTGGAGTCCCGATAGTAGCATACCCGATAGTAGCATAAATTCGATTGTAGCATATGATCTGGCATTCCCAACGAAATTACTAAGGGAAAATTTGCATATCCCGATAGTGACATATGCTGAGGCCGCCAACCCAAAAATATGCTACTATCGGGAATAAAAATAGGTATTAGTAGTAGAGAATGGAAGGAAAAAAGAGAAAAACATTATGGGATGTTTTAGAAAAATATAAATATCCATCTATACTCCTCTAGGGGCAATAGTGGTTGTGTTTGAAGCCATTATTGGTCCACCCGTGACCCCTTCCTCGAATTCGTAACCCCTCGAGATCGATTATGGATTATTACTAGGCTAGCTTGGCGCCAAGCTTGTCTCTCTAATAGCATATTCTCGATAGTGGCATACCATTTTGCATTCCCAAGCGTATGCTACTATCGGGACTCGACTGTATATGTTTCCGGGATGGACGGGGAGAACCCCGTTAACTTAGATACTCTAGGGCCACCTCACAAAAGAACAGTTATCAACGGCTCGACCAGTAAATTACACCTGGCTTGAAATGCTAATGATAGGTTTAAAGCACCATCGATACCCAGCACCCACTTGAACTGGGCCAAAAAAGCTTCCCGGTTGAAAAGGGTGTTCATTTTTTTTATCCTTGTGACAGCATCCCTAAGACCTCGCAGAGCTGGTTGAATAAACCCCGACTAAAGCAATCAGGTATCCATACTAAAATCCTCTTCGTTTAAAAACTAATCACCGGTTGAACGATCAATTGACACCTGCACCCCGCCCATACCCATACCCGTTATCCCAGAGTGTTACAAAAATAAAAGAAACAAGAGAAAAGAACAAAAGATATGCCCCATATGACTTTTCAATAAAAACGCCGATGTTGAATCTCCACTACCCCAACTTAACTTTTTGTTTTACTACAATAAGGATTATATGGCTTTATGTTAAATTAAGCCTTGGAGTACTTGGCACGGAACTGCTTAGTGGCCTTGAGCATGTTGTCGAGGGCAGCACGGGTCTCGGGCCATTGACGGGTCTTGAGACCACAGTCAGGGTTGATCCAGAGCTGCTCAGGCTTGAGCCACCTAGTGAAAAGAACAATGGTTAGTAGATTGCTAATAAACGATAGGAGTAAGAAACATACTTGAGCATCTCCTCGACACGGTCAACAATCTCCTGCTCTGATGGAACACGGGGAGAGTGGATGTCGTAGACACCAGGTCCGATGTGACGGGGGTAGGCTTCATCCTCGAAGACCCTCAAGAGCTTAGCATCAGACTTGGAGTTCTCAATGGAGAGGACATCGGCATCAAGGGCAGCAATGGCATGGAAGAAGTCCTGGAACTCAGAGTAACAGAAGTGAGAGTGGATCTGGGTGTTGTTCTGGACACCGGTGGTGGCAAGGCGGAAAGCCTTGACGGCCCAGTCAAGGTAGGCCTCACGCTCCTTTCCGGAACGGAGAGGGAGACCCTCACGGAGAGCGGGCTCATCGACCTGGATGATGTGGATACCGGCAGCCTCGAGGTCAATGACCTCATCACGTAGGGCAAGAGCGAGCTGCTCAGCCTGGACGGACTGGTGGACATCGTCACGGGGGAATGACCACCTCAAGCAGGTGATCGGGCCAGTGAGCATACCCTTCATGGCCTTCTTGGTGATGGAGGCGGCGTACTTGGACTCCTTGACAGTCATAGGAAGAGGCCTGGAGATGTCACCGACGACAATTGGGGGACGGACACAACGAGATCCATAAGACTGGACCCAACCGAAGGTGGTGAAGACGTAACCAGTCAAACGCTCACCAAAGTACTGAACCATGTCGTTACGCTCAGGCTCTCCGTGGACAAGGACGTCAAGGTCAAGAGCCTCCTGCTCCTTGACAACGAGCTCGATCTCCTTCTCAATGAAGCGCTCGTACTCCTCAGCGGTGATATCGCCCTTGGTGAACTTCTGACGAGCGACACGGATCTCCTTGGTCTGGGGGAAAGATCCAATGGTGGTGGTTGGGAAAAGAGGAAGTTTGAGGTGAGCCTGTTGACCAGAAATACGGGTGTCGAAGGGGGCGAGACGGTTGTACATCTCAGGGGTGACCTTGGCCTGGCGCTCCTTGACAGCGGGGTCGTTGGTGCGGGCAGAGGTGGCACGGGCTTTCATGGAGGCGGCGTTAGCATCAAGCTCAGCGCGGACGGACTCAGCACCCTCAGTGACGGCCTTGGCAATGACGGCAACCTCAGCAGCCTTCTCGGAGGCGAATGAGAACCAGTCAGCAACCTCAGCGGGGAGCTTCTTCTCGGAAGCAAGAGTGTGAGGAGTGTGGAGGAGAGAAGAGGAAGTGGCAACAACAACACGGTCAGCACCGAGGAGCTGGATAGCCTTCTCAACGGTGGCGATGGCTTTCTGGTAGTTGGTCTTCCAGATGTTACGTCCGTCGACAACACCAGCAGAGAGGACCTGGCCGGGAGCAAGGGCACCAGCAACGGTCTCGAGCTGCTCAGGGTTGCGGACAAGGTCAACGTGGACAGCGGCGACAGACTTGATGTCGTTAAGGATCTCAATGTTGTGGACAATATCACCGAAGTAGGTGGCGAAGACGATCTTGGGGATGGCATCACCCTGGGCGGCGAAAAGGTCGTAGGCGGTCTTGAAAGCAGCCTTGGTCTCCTTTGGAAGGTCGAGGACGAGGACAGGCTCATCAATCTGGACAGTCTCGGCACCGGCAGCCTTGAGCTGCTTCAACAACTCAACATAGACGGGGAGGAGCTTGTCGAGAAGGGTGATGGGAAGGACAGATTGGCCACGGTCTGGCTTTCCGAGGTGAAGGAAAGAGACGGGTCCAACAAGGACAGGGCGGGTGGTGATGCCCTGGGCCTTGGCCTCGTTGAACTCGCGCACGGGCTTGGGGTCAGCAGCAAGGCTGAAGGTCTGGTTGTCCTGAAGGGTGGGGCGGACGTAGTGGTAGTTTGAGTCGAACCACTTGACCATCTCCTATAATTCGCATTGATTGCGTTAGTATACTGGTCCATATCGAAATATATCATCACATTTGATAGCCATCGCGTGTGCATAAGAAATTCACAATTGGTCCATTGCTGTGGGGGCAGCAAAGAGGGGTAGTGACCGCGTGCCGTGGGGGGGGGGCTAATAGATAGAAAATGATTTTTACTGACCAAAGCAGGAACATCGACGGCAGGGCCAGTTTCAGTGGCAGGGCGCTGGAGACCACGTCCCATGGCGAAGAACTCGTCAATGGCAGGGAGGTCATACTTCCTGTACCTCTCGGGGACAGCCTATATTAAGAACGATTAATCATCACTCCGTGTTAACTCCGAGGGGGGGGGGGGGTGAGCACGTACGTTGAAGAGCTGGATGTGGTCGAGAACGTGGTCGTAGAAAGAGAAGTCGTTGCTAGCAATGGTATCGGCACCGGCCTCCTTCTGGATCTTCCAGTGGGCAGCACGGAGGGTCTTTCCGGTCTCAACGAGGGACTCGACGCTGGACTTTCCGCCCCAGTAGGCCTCAGTGGCCTTCTTGAGCTCACGGTTTCCTAAGAGTTCCCATCAGAAACAGTCATTGACAGAAAACCCATGGAAATGGGGTAAAACATACCACCCATACGGGGGAATCCAAGAACGGATCTAATTGATGCAAACAAACATTAGCCATCATCACCCCAATCCAATTTCTATCCTCCTGAGAGAGGAGGGGGGGGGTCAAACTTACGAGGAAACCATTATGAACCGAGATTGAAGATTTGATTTTTCTTGTTGGGGAAGAATTGCAATTGATACTTCTCTTGGATGGCGGAGGGTTTAAAAAAGAAGATGGGAAAGAAGGAGAAGAGGGAATAAAAGGGGGGAGAGGGAGGAAGTGAAAATTTAACGAGATGGTGGTGGGGGGTCGTCGTTTGGCTGGCTGGCGGGGTAACAACAGTGCAGCAACTTCCTAGGCAAGGATGCCCCACGCTAAGGCTATGGTACTTACATGTACATGAAGGGTCTTATTGCCAAGCACCAACAGAGAGAAAAAAAAATTATTAGCGATGGCGCAATACCTATCTTGCTTTGTATGAAACATAAAACAGCAATTCCTTCTTGCCGGTTGTATGCACAGGAGTGTTAAGCTCGGTTAGCAGCAAGCGGTGGTTTGCTCCATGTACCCAAGACCGAGTGACCGGTCGAGGAGCTGCTGTACCTACACGGTTGGGGTCGCAGCCGCTGCTGTACCTACTTGCTCTAGATAACCAGATGCAGCAGATAGTGACCAAAAACGATATCATAAGGACATATGTAGTCATTACTTTCACTAAGTCAGGGTTAGGTGTCGTTCACACACACACACACACACACAATACTGTGACACACGCTTGCACGCATGCCCAGATGTGCACACATATAGAGAAACCTTGAAGCTACAATTCATGCTATTAATTAGAAACAGAAGTGCTGGGAGTAACAGGAAGAGAGAAGAAAAAGAAAAAAAGAAAAAAAGAAAAAACAGACAAACAAATCATTGACATCATAAAATAGATATTTATATAAAAAATTATAACGGATCTAGGAGAGATCCATTTCCCCCCCTCCCCCATCGCCCCCCAAATCCCCACACATCATGTGTTATTCCAGTTGTTTGTTTTGAGTTCATATACTTCATGTCAATCATTTACCCGTCCGCAGCGGATGGGATGGGATGGGAGCCTGAGCCTGAGCCTGAGCCTGAGCCTAGACTGCCCATTCCGAGAGGTCGTCTTGGGCCGTCACGAACGCCTCGTCTATCCGCTTTATTGCAAACTCGCTGCAGAGAACACTATTGGCACCACCTCACCCGTCAGCGCCCCCTCTGAAAAAAAAAACGCAAACAGGCAAACATGAATATAGAAAGAGAGAAAGAGAGAAAAAGAGAAAGAGAGAGAGAAAAACCCACCACTCCGACGCCACAAGACCATCAAACTCCTCCACCGCCTTCTCCCTAATCCTCCCGCCCGCCATCCCCCTCTCCATCCTCTCCTGCACATCCTTGATCCTGCGGCCCTTCCCCGGGCCCACGCCCCTCAGCACCTCGCCCGTCAGGCAGTCGCTATGGAACGCATGCTGGCAGGGAAAGACGTAAAACAGGCGGGCGAGCAGCGGCATCTGGCAGAGCCAGCAGCGCTCGCCGGGCTCGACGATAGCGTAGCGGCGGTCGAGCAGCGCCACGTCGCGACGTATGTTTGCGGCGGTGCGGGCGCTCTCCTCCATCTCGCGCTTGAGGGTGTCGATGGCGTGGCTGTGGCCCTCGAGCGCGGCGCAGATCTCGTCCTGGAAGTCGTCAATGACGACAAAGTCCGGGAAGAAGGGGATCAGGTCCTCGATCTTGAGGAGCTCGCAGCGGCGCAGAAAGTCGATTGCGGCCTTGATGCTGCTGCCGGGGGTTGTGATGACGGCGCGGGCGACGGCGAGCCAGAGCTGCTTGCGCAGGGGGGTGGGGTCGGTGGATGTGGAGGTTGCGGTGGCGGGGCGGTCGGCGACGATGGCGGCGAGGGCGAGGTTGCCGTGGGCGAGGGCGAGTTCGACGGCTTGCAGGTAGAGGCCCATGGATGAGTAGAGGTGCACGCAGGAGAGGACGTGGTTGTGGCGGATGCAGAGGCGCAGGGCAAAGTCGGCGTCGTAGTGGGGGGGCGCGGAGGAGGTGTGGGTCTCGAGGTAGGCGAGGAGGTGGGACTCGTCGCGGCTGGGGTGCGAGGCGTAGATGCTGAGGAGGGTGTTGTGGACGGCGGCGTCGGTGGAGCCGTGCTGGTGGATGACAAAGAGGAGGTAGCGCACGGCCTGGTTGGCGTTGAGCGGCGCGCGCGTGTACTTGTTGTAGTTTAGCAGCGCGGGGATCAGGTTTCGCGGCGTCAAGTTGGCCTGCCGCATCAGGATGTCGACCGTCTCGGTGGGCGCGTTGCTCAGCAGGACGCTGGCGTACTTGTAGAACATGTCGGGGTCCGTCTGCTTCTTGAGCACCGAGAGGGCCTCGTGCCACTGCTCGCGCTGGATCCAGTAGGCGAGCACGTAGCTGTAGTCGTTGATTGTGTTTGCGTAGTGGAGGAGCTCGTCCTTGCGCCCGTGCGACGAGATGATCTCGTAGGTGGTTTTGCGGTCGAGCGAGTCCTTGTGCGCCGTGATGAAGGACTGGTATTCGGACCGCACGGCGGCGAGCTGGGCCGTGATGTCGGCGGAGGTGGTGATGGAGGAGGATGCGTGCGTGGCGAGCGTGGAGAGGCTGTCTTCGAGCGTGTTGAGCTTGGCCATGAACACCTCGACGAGCCAGGAGGCGGTCATGATGCGTTGCATTATGGCCTGGGAGGTCAATGATTGTTTAGCTAGTATTCGCGGTAGCAGTAGCCAAAAGCAGGAACAAAACCAAAAGCAAAAACTCAAACTCGAAAGCAAAAACTCAAACCCAAAAGAGTGAGCGAGAGGACTTACACTCTTCTTCAGACTCCCCAACTTGACCAACAAATACCTCCTCAGCGCATCCTGCTCCCCCCTCTCCAGGAACGTCAAGGCCACCTCCTCAAAGCTCTTGCTGCACGTCCCCCACACGCCCGCCGCCTCCTCATAGCGCCCACAGCTCGCCAGATACTCGCCCTGCCCCACGGCCACCGCATCCCGCTGCGCGGGCGTCTTTGCATACCTCATTGCGCGCTCAAACGCCCTCTCCTTGAGCAGGATGCGCCACAGATCGCGCTCCTCGTCCACCACGACCACCTCGTAGATCTCGCTGGCCGTAAAGACCCAGTACGTGCACTTTCTGAGGTCCGCGCAGATGCCGAGGATGCGCGTTCCCGGGTCGACGATGCTCTGCTGGAAGACGATGCTGTCGTCGAGGCGGTTGATGGCGTAGAGCGTGGTGCCGCTGAAGGCGAGCACGTGGTGGTGCGTGAGCGCGATGGAGTTTGGGTGCGACGAGAGCGCGGACGAGGGGAAGAGCTTGGACGTGGAGAGCACGTGCGCGCCGAGGTCGGGGTTGGGCGGCGATGTGAGCAGCCGGCCGTGGTAGATGCCGGGCGAGCAGAGCCAGGCGAAGGAGCGGTCGGGGTCGTGCGGGTCGGAGCTGTCGGGGGAGGTGCACAGCGCGCTGAAGGGCGTGGAGGTGTCGTGAAAGTCCTGGATCACTGCAGCATCGCATCATCACATTGTGTTAGCTCTCTCTCCACGGTACGAGAGATAGCTCCGGGGGGGGGGGGGGGTATACTCGGCCCCTCCGCCTCAAAGAACTTTGCAAAGATGGACCCCGCATCCGAATGCCTCTGGACCCTGCCCACCCAATGCATGACGGCGCCCGCCGTGGCCACCAGCACCCTGCGTAGCTCCGGCTTTCCGGGCAGGGTATCCACCCAGAGGCCCGTGACGCCGCTGTTGTCGGCCATCTTGTACACCTGCTTGAGGTACTTTTCGTCCTTGCGCATAAAGGCGGCGCCGCCGCCGTCGTCGAGGCCGTCGATGAAGGTCTCGTAGACGCTGCCGTCCTGCGTGCCGAGCAGGATCTCGCGCGTGCTCGTGGTTGGCAGCGCCGGCGACCAGGCGACGCACTCGATGTGCAGCGACTTGAGGCGGCCCAGGTGGCGGGCCTTTGACGAGCGCGAGTGCAGGTAGAAGTTCTCGCCGTGGGTCGTGGTGATGAGCAGGTGCGAGGCGGTCGGGTCGAGGAAGATGTTGCGGATCGTGCCCACCTCTGAGATTTTTCGGGGGAGGTCGATGTCTACACACACACACAAGGGCAATCACCCCGTGTCAGCTTCACACCTCCTCACTACTGTACACCCCCTTTCCATCAAGCCAACGGGGGGGGGAGGTCTCCAGCTAGTAGCAGTCACCCACCGTCGACATTCTCCGGACTCGCCAGGTCAATCCTCAGCAGTCTCCCGCTCGTCAGCGCCAGGATGATGACATTGTTTGCGACCTGGACGGCCACAAAGTCCGAGCCGACCTGGGCCTGCAGCTGCACGAGCTCGACGCGGAAGATTGGGTCCGTGGCCACCCCTGCTGTGGCGGGCAGGGCGCTGTTGCTGCTGTTGCTGTTGTTGTTGTCGGCGTCGGCGGTGATGTAGTTTGTCGAGTTGAACTCGGAGGGGTCGAAGGCCATTGCTCGTTAGTGCTGCGAGGGGTAGGCGGTGAGTGGGAGAGGAGGGGAGCTGGTGGCAGAGCTGGTGGGAGCAGAGAGCAGAGCTGGAGGAGAGAGAGCCCTGTGGTTGTAGGCGGGGGTGGGCGGGTGGGCGAGTCGAGGCTCGGTGGTTGCGTTGTCGTGGGCGTGCGTGCCAAGCAAGCAGGCGAGATACTGCAGCGATAAGATGTGTGTGTGTGGATCATGGCCTGTCACTCGCCCGCTGTCACTCACTAACACTCACACACTCACTCACTCACACACTCTCTCACTCACCCTCTCACTCACTAACTCACTCACACTCCCTCTCGCCCACACGTATAGATGCTCTCACTCTCGCCCACACGTACATCTGTTCACTCCTCACTCACTCGCCCACTCGCCCACACACACGCACATCTGCCCTCACAAGTCCACCAGTTCATCCCTTCGCTCACTCACTCACCTCACACACTTCTGTTCTTTCACCCACTCACCTACATATACACCTCACTCATTCACCTACATAATATACATCTGTTCACTCACTCACTCATTCACCTACATATACATCTACCCTCACGCTCACGCACTCATCAACTCACTCACTCACCCACACACACACACATCTACTCACTCACTCACTCACCCTCACTCTCAACTACATATACAACTGTCCACCCACCCACTCACCCCCTCACCCGCTCACCTACACACTCATCCATCCTCACGCTCGCTCACTCGCCCACACACACATCTGTCCACTCACTCATCACCCTCACACACATCTGTCCTTTCGCTCACACACTCACCCTCACACACTTCTATTCACTCACTCACTCACTCACTCACTCACTCATCTATCCTCACGCTCACATACCCACCCACACACACTCACTCACCCACACACACATCTGTCCACTCGCCCACCCCTCCCTCACACTTCCGCTGTGGCTCCCCCAGCAGCAGCAACTGCACACTGCCCTGCTACTAAATGCACACACACGAGCAGCAGCCGGGAGCCAGCATCTATACAGGTTGATTACAGGGGACAGTGTCTCTTTTGATTTATCGACATGTGAGTGGTGCATACAGCCTTCATCCTGTCCTGTGCCCCCCCTTCCTCTCTCTCTCCCCTGGACCTATTTTGCTCATCTCACACTACAGACACAGAAACGACAGCACAGAACAAAGCTACTCAAACACAACACTTCCCCCCCCCCCGCTCCAGAGCCAGCTCAAACACCCGAACGAGACCCCCCCGCCTCACTTCGCCCCAATCCTCCTCTCCGCCTCCTCAAACCCGTCCAGCACCTCACCATACGCCTCCCACACCCCCGGCGTATATCCCTCCGCCACCTTGTTCACCTTCCCCTCCTCCTTCCACCGAGCGCCCACAAACTCCTCAAACCCCTCGCCCTCCCCCCTCTCCAGCGCCCACGTCGCATAGTACGCCGCCCCCAGCGCACACGCATTGCTGCCCACATCCAGCCGGTACACGCCCTCCACGCCGCCCAGCACCTCGCCAATTACCTCCGCAATCGCCTGGTTCCGCGACGCCCCGCCCACAACATACACGCGGTGCGGCTGCTGCCGCCCGCCATTGACCTTTGCGTCCGGTCGCAGCAGCGGCCGCGCCCTCATGCGCATCGACAGCGCCTGCGACTCGAGGATCGCCCGCGCATCGTCGCCCGCGCTCCATCCCCCGCGCTCTTTCGACTCCTCCAGCTTGCCGCCCGAGTACTCGAACCGCCAGGTGCCCGCCTTGACGTTTGGCACAATCTCCGGGATGGGAAAGTAGATGCCCAGCTTTGCGGGGTCCGTGGGCGCGGACCTGCCGAGCGGCGGCGTGGCCAGCGCGGTGCTGTTGAAGCTCGACCAGGGGTCAGCGCCGGCGGCCGGCGGGTGCAGCTTGTTGAGGGCGTCGCGGACAGACTCGCGCGCGAGCGCGCCGTTGCAGTAGCAGAGCATAAACATGTACAGACCCTTTGTGGTCGGGTGGTTGAACATGTGGTATGAGGGCGACGAGACGTACGTCGGCGTGCTCATCAGCAGTGTTGTCGACGTCCCCAGCGACACAATCACGTCCAGCGGGCGCAGCGGCAATGCCAATATCGTTGACGGGTTATCGCCCGTGAACGGGGTGATTGTGCAGTCTATCATTGACAACCCCCCTGTCAGCATAGGATATCACTCGGTCTGTTTGGGGGCTGACCACCACCACCACCACCACCACCACCACCACCACTACTGGTACTGACCTGGGCTGAAACCAAAGCGCTCGACAAACCACGGCGAGACGGAGCCAAGGTGCTTTCCGTGCTCGGTTTCGACGGGGCCGAGGCGGGCCTTGAGGCCGTCGACGCCGCCGGGCTCGCCCTCGGCCGTGGTGGAGAGCAGCGTCTCGTCCCACTTGCCGCCCTGGATGTCCCACAGGTTCATCCCGCAGACGTCGCTGATGTCGAATGGCGCGATGCGGCCGAGGAAGAGCGAGCACAGAAACGACGACACGAGGGATATGCGCGCCGTCTTTTCGTAGACCTTTGGGAAGCGGCGGTGGAAGCGGAGGATCTGAGGGCCGGTGAAGCGCTGGGAACCAATTAGCATTTTTGGCGCAAACACACACACAATGTGCGATGGGCGAGAGAGAGAGAGAGAGAGAGTGGCCATACATGATGCGCTTTCGACCCAGTCAGTCTTGCAAGGGCATCCGCGCCGCCAATGGCCTCCTCAAAGGTGTCGCACTCCGCCTGTGTGCTGTGGTCCTGCCAGTTTGGAGACCACGGGTGCGAGAACGCCGCGGGCGCGAGCTGCTCCACGAGCTTCTGCTTTGCGTCGAGCTTTGCGAGGATTGTTTCGGCTTCGGCGGACCAGTAGCTGTATATATATATATTGGGGGTGGACAATTAGCTATCCGCCGCTATTGACACTTGGGCGCGTCTTACTAGGTGGGATGTGAATGTGGATTGCGAATAACTGCGACTTACACACTGCCGTGCTGCTGCCCGGCGCCCGAGACGCCCTTTACGCGCGAAAAGTCGAAGCCTTTGGCCTGCATCCGGGTGAGGATGAGGTCCAGTGCCTCGATCCACATGGCGACGGGGGCGTAGACTTGGTGCTGGTCATCGTTCGTGTGCACGCCTTTGGTGACGTTGTAGTGTGTGAGGTCGGTGTCAAAGGTGATGATTTCCTCGTGCTGGGGTTCTAGGTCGCTGGAGCATGCAAGCACTATCAAGTGGATGAAGAGAGGTTTAGTTGGGACTCTTCCAATTCTCTTGCCTACGGTAATCGGAGCAGCTACT
The DNA here is from genome assembly GCA_024713855.1 of Morchella sp. 2016-41. NCBI lineage: Eukaryota > Fungi > Ascomycota > Pezizomycetes > Pezizales > Morchellaceae > Morchella > Morchella sp. 2016-41. The sequence goes on along the minus strand of JAMGZD010000002.1, from coordinate 1,359,242 downwards.
ACTACTAACCTTTCAGTTGCTGGGTTGAAAGATCGAAGCCCAGGTACAATGGTGAAGAGGAAGCCATGACGACGCTGATATTGCAGTACTATGTAGCTAGTACGTACTTCAAAGTGGGTATATATCTCTACAAAAAAAAAAAAACACCAATTGCTAGTAGCGAAGAAGAAAAAAAAAGAGGAGAGATTGAGAACGAGAAAGTGATTCCCGTTCGGGAGGAAAGCATTTTTATATCTCCTCCATCGCAGCGCTATCCATCCATCGCAGTATCCATCCCATCTGTCATTGCTCTTCTTCCCTCTCTTCCCTCACAGTGACGAGAGCGAGAGCGGGGCAGGGAATCCCACCATATTTAACCGGAGCCTTTATCCGCGGTTGCTTGTACCTACATACATACAGAGCCTCACCCCCCTGCTAGCTGTATGTAGCCCATCTGGCCTGCATTAGCCCGAACTAACCTTAAAGACATTTCACGAATCGCAGCCCGGCCTTCACGGCTGATGTGGTGAGTGCAGTGGTGGGGAGAAGGGGGGGGGGGGTTCGTGGTTAACTACATTGCCGGCGATGAGAGTGCTTGCTACAATACCATATTATCCATTCCTAAAGACCTCGGGTTGGGGGGGGGGGGGGGGGGTAATTACCCAGAATACATGTAATTAAACGGTGGAGACGCGCGTGAGGATAATTCGAGAAACGGACGCTTTTTACCTGATGTGTACATGTAGTATGTCTGCCTGTTTGCTTTGTAGCGCCGTACATACATCATCATCTACCGGCTGTATTGTATTGTATTGTAAGTGGTTTTTCCTTTTTCCTTTTGGTGGCCAATGGGGCCGCTACGCTAGAGCTTGGGTTGCATTTTTACTTCTGGGGGTTGGTTTGGTTACATGTAGTATTCTCCCCCGCCCCGGTACTTCATGGGGGATCACTCGGCAACCTGACACACACACACACAGCCCCAAGGATGTACCTACTTACTACCTACTAAGCACGACACACACACGTCGAGTAGCCGTTGTAACGCTCCGCTACTAACCCCTACCCCACCCCACCCCACACCGCACCGCTCCGCTCCGCTCCGGGGACAGGCGTGAGAAACTAAACCGAGTGAGTGGTCGTGAGCCAAGGCCCCCTAGCGAAACGAGAGGCTTTGGATATTCTGTGTTTCCTTGTGTGATAAACGCGGTGGGTTCTGCGTGCTAGTGGCTCTGGATGGATGGCTGTGGCCGGGTGCCGTACCCTACTGGCTGGTTCGTCAAGCAGCTGCGGCACTAGCTGGCGCCATCGTGCCCTATAAACAACGACCATGGTGGTGGTGGTGGGGAGGGGGAGATCGAGAGGGGTCTCGCTATAGGTACAGAATAGTTCGGGGAGTAGAAATGGCTTCAAGATAGAGTGTGGATGTGTTATGTACGTGTACGTGTAGTTCTGAAGTCACGGTCCAGTACGGCGCGTGGTGGAAAATGTTGGCATGTACATATGCGTAATTGTTAGCAACAAATCAAGCACCGCAATGGCAATGGCAAGGCTTGCTACAAGTAAAAAAAAAAAAAAAACAGACGTCACATCTCATGGAGGGGAATACAATCTAGAGACCATGTGTTTCCTGCTTTTTTTTTTCTTCTTGGCTTTTGATTATTATTGTAAATGCCCCCCCCCCCCCCATTATGCTTGGCCGACTCAAGGTATTTGCTAATCTCTGGAGTCCAGGAAATAATTACCCAATGTAGATTTGGTACTCTTCTGCGGCGGATCAATGGGGTTGATACTGCCACCTTCTATGCGTGTACATACATACAATGAACACTCGAAGCAGGAGGGGGCCCAGAGGAATACTAATAAACCACTTGCACCGATATAAAGTGGTTACTGTAGTTCCTTTTGTGGCTTTGCCTAAGAGTCCTTTGGGGGGAGAGCCTGGCGCTGGTTTGTGGGGTGTAGACGTTGCGATAAAAAGGCTAACTGACAAAGTTTTTTTTTTTTTTTTTTGGCTAGATATATAAGCGGACCTGAGGAAACAGGGTTTTTGTATATTAATCGCTTTGGGCACGAGAGACGCAAATGCGAACTACGTGCACCGGTGTACATGGTGTACATGTGGCTTCTGAGCTTTATTTTTGACAGCATATATGTATGTATGTATCTGCACACACGCCTAGGCTCGTCCCCTGCTGCTCCAATCTCGTCGCCGCATCACCGCGCGCTCGAATACCAATATCAATCAGTGGATTTCCAATACAAGAATTTCCCAATTCCCAATATGGCTAATGGTCATGTGCTAAACGTATATATATATCTACGGATATAACTACCAAGCTGGAGACCGTATATACCGCAGCACCTCTCGCCCACACTCATCTGAGTGCCGAATCCATAGGAGCCGTAATTACAGCCTCCTGCCCAAAGGCGAGCTTGTCATTAGAGACACAAGATTAATCTGATACTAATAATTATTATCTAGGCTCTCTTAAAACACTGCCGCCAACCGGGGCCCGAGTGATCTCTCATGATGAATAGCCTACCTACCATGCCAAGATTCATGCGATCAACACAACACGCTTCGCTATATGGACTTTTCTTTTTTGCATTCACTTGAAACATATCCATAATTAAAAATTCTCGGCCGTGTTTGCCCTGTACTCTGCGTCTCTATTCGCCCATATTGGCAAGGCGCCAATGTCTCATGACGAATATCTTTGTATGAAGGTTTCGACGTCAGAGTACCACCCTAAATTCTACCAACCTGTAAACCGGAACACTCGGTGCGTCAGCGGCGATTCATGCAGCGCCCCTGCGATTATCACTCGGGTGGCTAATCGATGAGGTGGCTAGGATTGGGATGTGTGTATGTATAATCTTGGCGGCAACAGCCCAACAGCAAAGGTTGACCGAAACAGGTATGATGTTTAGCCGAGATCACCAATAACAGCTCAGAGGGGAGCTGAGGTGGTCCGGCCGGGATCGATGGCGATGTGTGTGTGGGGGGGGAGGGAAGCGAAGCCCTTAAGATTTTCTCAGATCAGTCGGTAATTTTGGGTCTATTGCATGCTGCAATTCATTCTTTGACGTTTCTTTTCGACTTCACATAAGGCAAAGTTCATCGAAAATAGAAATTACGCAAAGTCTCGCGCGGGAAGATCTGGAGTGGTGATTTTCACCTGCTTAGGCAGAGCACGGTTGCTATTGCCGTTGGTGGTGTTTCACTTGCTGTAGCATTTGACATAATTGAGGAGGCTGGCTGCGCGGTTTGGAGCCTCTTCTTCAGGATAGAATTTGTTTTTTCTGTTCTGTGTTTCCCCCAGCCTCCTTCGCCCTGAGAGAGAAAATACTCCCACACCTCACCTTTTCATTCTTCTTGGGAGATCTTCTTTCCCTCTGTTTACCTGCTTGTTTCTTCTTCGAGAATTCCATTTCCACAAACACGTTACCACCACCCTCTACGGCCGCTTTAGTTTGTTGACTTTCTACTCGACGACAACGACAGCAGCACTCCATTACTGGAAGTACCAAGTGAATAGGGCTAGAGCCGAAGGAGAGGGTCATTCAGTCTCAGAATGGCGCCTCGAGTGACCGGCTCTGCTTTTGACGGCAGGTGGGATGGGGCAAAGTCGTTATACCTCCTACCGCCGCTCGTGGGCCTTCCCTTACCTGATATGCGGGCAAACGGTGTGTGGCTTTACTATTCACTGTGGCGATAGCGTGTTCTTTTTAGGTCGGGCAATAATCTAATAGTTTGTTTGTGGTATTTTAGGATACGGAGCACGAAACGCCGGAAACTCAAGTTACTACAGGCTCATTGTTGTCCATGCTGTCTTCGCGTGTTTGGCGTTCCTATTGTTTATCCCCGCGGCAGTCGCCTGCACAAGGTACCTGGTCCCCGGAAGGAACGAGAGGACTGCTATGTATGGGCATATTGGTTTCAACATTGCGAGTATTATATGTTTGACTATCACTTTTGCCGCCGGGTTTTCCGCTGTTGGAAGGGAGAACTGGGGTACCAATCCACACCATGTGAGTTTATTTATGTTCTTATCAACAAAGATAAAAGTTTTACTGATTCCAAATAGATCATTGGCGCAACACTGTATGTTGGGGTACTCTTCCAGGCTTTATTCGGCGCACTCGTCCGTTGGCGCAATTCTACTAAAATCCGAAAACGAATTGAGATCCAAATTCACACTATGCTGCACCAATGGCTTGGACGATGCCTTCTATTCCTCGGATTGGCGCAGATTCCTTTGGGATTCTACCTCTACGGGTCGCCCCTCGTATTATTTATTCTCTATGGCATCTTCATGGCCTTGTTCATACTTGCCTGGTTCATTCTTGACTATCTTAGCGCCCGCGACTATTTCCACAGCGGTTACCACAGTCCCAGCAATGAGAGGCCGCCGCGCGAAATGTCAGAGACAGGAGCTCAATCAAGAGCCCATTCAAGGGTTCAATCAGGGATTACCCCGCATGCAAGTGAGCTTGGGGAAGCCTCTAGGTTTGATGAGCCTGTGCAGACGACGCCGAGGCGTGGAAGGTTCAGCTTGTTTTCAAATGTGTTCAAAAAGCGTGAATCGGGAATGAACAGAGAAAGTGAACAGATGGTCATTGACGATCGCGGAACATCCTTTGACACCAGCAGAGCTCCCAGTACTAGCCTTGTCGCAGGAGGCCTTGGTGCCCCTCCAGGCAGACACCCGATACCCCCCGTCCCCAATGTACCACAGGCTCACCTGGTAAATCCTAACAACCAGGCCAATCTACACCGTGATAATAACGATCAATACGTCCCCCAACGAGAAGAATATGGACGGGGATATCGGGATAGTACCACACTCGGCCATGGCGCCCATCTACCACCCCCACGGCAACAGCAGCACAGCTCTCTGCAGGAATCGTCTTTCTCTTCCCAGACAACTAGCGGTGTGAACAGCTCTGAACCCGTATCTGAAGTTAGTGCGCCTTCTTCAGGTGGTCGCAGATTTCCATATGCCCCCGTCAACACCCAGTACGAGCGCATAGGCAACGAATATGAGGAGATGCCAAGCTCCCCGGTTAACCCATCCGATGTCAGCGCGCCCTCTCCTGCCGGAAATAGGAGGTTCCCTGCAGTCAATACCCAATACGAACCTATTGGCCGCGAGTATGAAGAGATGCCACCTTCTCCAATGGGATACATGGAAGTCGACGACGGGTTTGCTCGTCCTCTCCAAGGAGGTGCTGTTGAACCGCCTATGGTACCACTTCCCATGCCGCCAGAACCCCCCCGCCGACCAAGTCATAGTCGCGGAAACAGCCGTGGTAATGGTAGTCGTGGAAGGACCAGTGAGGATGTTGTCCGTCTGCCTATTTCCCACAGCAATGAATTCTTGACCCTTGATAGAAGAGAAGCAACACCAGGATTCGAAACAATCCGACTATCAAAAGGAAATCCCAATGTCAGCGTCCAAGTTCGTGTCAACCCCGACGGGAAATCCGTTACTGTGCGCCGAATCCCCACCGAGGAAGCCGAACGTGACCGCAGGGAGCGAGCGAGACAGCGGGCGGAGCGTGCGCAGCAGCGGGAAAGGAGTATGGACATTGAGCGACAGAATCGTAGATCCGGATCTGCGAATCGGGGTCGTCGATCCTCTTCAGTAGAAAGACCCGATACACAGTACGGCAGCAGCGTTCTTGGAGCAGATTCGAATATCTCCAGTGCCATTGCAGGTCACAGCGGTGGTCTCCTCGGTGGCTCCTCGGTAGTTCCGTCACCACCCTCGCGACATCCACAGACACAGTATGCGCCCCCAATACCGGAGCCGCCAAGGGCAGTGGTACAGACACCTATAAATCAGGGGGTTCCGCTGCCGGGATGGACCGGCCTTAGTGGCGCTATATCCCCCAGCCAGCGGGGAAGCGTAGTCAGTGCCACGGGAACAGAGGCAAACTCAGAGCTAGAGCTGGAGATGGCGAAAGATTACAGGAGGAAGAAGAGACGTGAAGAGAGAAGTGGAATGGCACCAAGCTCGCAGGCCGTCAGTGGGCCAGGGAGTACACTGATGAGCAGCAGTATCGGCCTCGGCGATGACGCTGAGGATGGCGGCGTCCAATGGACATGATTTTGATGAGAGCCTTTTTGTTATTATTTGCTTTGGCGGAACTTTGTATTTTTTTATTTTCCTTTTCCTGGGTGAATAGATGAGTGACGAATCCTTTTACTTCTGATTTGGGTGGGTTATATGGGGAAGTGGGTTGTTTTTTTCTTTCTTGTTTATGAGATATCACGAATATTTTCTTTACGGGGTTGGGGCGGACGTTAACGAAAAAGAACTGCAAGGGGGTTTTTCTTCTTCTTTATATAGCCATATATCCCTTTTCGTCTTTTGGGGAGGCATAGGAGTTTTTTCTTTTTTTCTTCTTTGAAGATACCCTGATTGGAGCGGTAGCTGAAGCTTATATGGCTTCTACGTTAATGCGGCTGGGGTTTCGGGCTGGTATGGGGGAAATAGGGTCATTTTGAATCCAGGATGCTGTCACGATGTCAAGTAGATAGGATGAATTGAATGACACAGATAAAAAAAACCAGTCACCACAGGGTATGTTTTCAAGGCAAATCAGTGGAGTGTGATTTTTGTTCAAATACTTCTGCGATAACTTTTGAAAACCTCGACAAAAATACTTGAACGAACTCAGTTTCTAACCCTATAAAAGTATGTTGCGCGCCATACATACGATCCCTACCACACCTCAAAGCTGATATACAACACCCTAAAAGCTAGTAATTACAATTCCCATACCATGTCTGCACAGAACCAACGTACCCAAACGCCCTGCCCAGAGTGCACTGTTACGCCCACTCCCACTCCACACACCTTCTGCACATCCCCCACCTGCCCCGGCTGCAGACAAACCGAACGCTGGATCGACTGGGCGCACGAAAACAGCCCCAACGCCTTCCAATGCCCGCAGTGCCACAACACACCCACGGACATGGCAGGTCTCCTCCTACAGCACACCATCTGTGCAACCTCCCTTAGGCGCAACCTGACCGTAGACGAAGAGATGGAGCTAATCTTCTGGCTGCAGGATTTCTCCAACGATCTGAGATGGATGTTGAGGGTGGAGTATACACATATATGCGAGGGAAATATTATTATTATAGAGGTGGGAGAGGATGCGCGGGGCGATCATCAGTGGGCGACCTGGATTCTGGACGAGCACTGGTTGACCGAGGGGGTCGATGACAAGAAGTATGAGGAGATGGTAGAGTATTTGCGGGGGAAGGAGGATTAGGAGTGTGCTGTGTGAAAGTATGGGATGTGCTGATATGGGAGACTGTGGATTTTTGTGTTTTGCGATGAAATCAAAAGGAAAGAAAAAGTTTACTGGAAACCTGAGAGATGATCATTGGTACAGAAAGAGTACCGAGTGATGAACTGTGACTTATATACAACACCAACAAAGGTTTATAAAACAGTCCGTGGGATGCAGAGGTGGATGGGTGTTTCCGACCGCTAAAAAACAATAGATTAGCCAGCATGAAAGGGATCGGCATATATCAGATATCGAGTGATAGACTGTGTTGCGTTTTGCAGCTATACAACATACACCGTTTTATTAATTGGTTCAGTATGGTTTGCTTGAGAACGTAAGAGTAAGGAGGAAAAACTACAAACAGAGGGGCTATAAACAAAAATTTCCACAATAAAATCACGTTAAAAACTTATTTATTTGTTTTTTTGTACTTTATCCCTCTCCGAAAAGCAGTGTAATTTATGCCATCATGTTGTCCCCCATCCCCAATCCCGCCACATTACTTCAACTACATAACACCTGACTAGCACATATACACATCTGCCGTTCTTTCTTTATTTCAAGATTTGCAGGGAGTGAGGTAACTCAACTTAATGAACCGGGATGATTTTTAAACTTCGGTGTTCAACACACGGAGACTAAGCATCAAGAGTCAGTCCACAACCTAAATTCTGAGACTACGGTTTCAACTCTCTTTCTTTCCTAACGCTCTTACAGAGTAGGAGCACTAAGGAGAGAAAAAGAGAAGAAATCGAAAGCGGATAGGGGAATTCCTACGTGTTGGTATTTCCAAGACCACCCCTCCATCCCTGGACGGCGATGATGGTGTCACCCTTGTCGAGGAGACCAAGGTGTATGGCCTCAGCCATTCCCCATCTGAGACGCTTGTCAACGTCCTCTTGCCAAACGGTCTTGTCGAAGTCGGGCTTGGCCTCCGGGTAAACGAAGGGGTATACACCACGGTACAGATGTGAGTACCTGGCGGCATTGTCACTTCGGGTGATCTATTCCACAAGCATCAAAATCGGAATTCCATTGTGTCTTTAAAAGGATATCTTACCATGAAAACGGGGCAACTAGGGCGGTATTTGGAAATGAGGCGGGCAGTAGACCCGGATGTAGACAAAACAATGATGGCGCGAGCCTTCTGTTCCAACGAAGCACTGACAGCGGCGATAGCGCAAGTTTCGCTGGTCTCTGTGGGGCGAGCAGTCAAGCTTCGGAGCTCGTTGAAAAGAGGGGCATACGAGATAGCAGTCTCGGCAAGCAAGCAGGTCTCGTGCATCATTGTGACAGACTCGATAGGGTAGTCACCCTTGGCAGTCTCTCCAGACAACATAACACAATCGGCACCGTCAAGAACAGCATTTCCAACATCAGAAACCTCAGCACGGGTAGGGCGGGGGTTATATGTCATGGACTCAAGCATCTGAGTAGCACAGATGATGGGCTTTCCAGCAAGGTTGCACTTGGCGATCATCATCTTCTGTGCAATGAAAACCTGTGCAGGGGGGATTTCGATACCGAGATCACCACGAGCAACCATAACACCGTCGGTCTCCTTGAGGATCTCGTCAAAGTTGTTGACGCCCTGTTGGTTCTCAATCTTGGCAATAATTTGGATCTCCTTTCCATCTTCGCCGAGAACCTCACGGATAGCGGTGATGTCCGAACCGTGACGGATGAAAGAGGCAAAAACCATGTGTACACCGTTCTTTACACCGAATCGTAGATCGGCTTTGTCCTTCTCTGATAGAGGGGGAAGGTCTACATCAGTCTTGGGAAGATTGACACCCTTCTTTGAAGAGATTTTGCCGTTGTTCAAGCACTTAGCCTTGATGGTCTTTTCGTCGACAATTTCAATGACCTCGAATGAGAGAACACCGTCGTCGACGTAGATGATACGGCCCGCAGAAATGACCTTGGTGATGTTCTTGTAGTCAACGTACATGATTTTCTCGTCGCAGGCGGTGGCATATTGGTCATCGGTGGTGATTATGATCTCCGCTCCCGCAGAGATCGGGTGGTCACCACCGTCCTTGGTGTTACCAGTGCGGATCTCAGGCCCTTTCTATAGGTGGTTTAGCTATTAAAAGATAAAAGTTAAAGCTCAGTAGAACATACGGTATCAAGAGCAATTGCCAATGGACGACCAGGCTGGATTCTCTCAGCCTCCTTGGAGTTGTCGATGACAGATTGGTGGTACTACTCGTCAATTCTTATCAGCACCGATAACAATTTTTGAAACACCCCCACTATACACCCCTCCATAACAACTACACGTCACCCAAACAATGGGAGGTTGAAGCGCGGCACACGAGAGAGAAAAAAATTACCTCATATGAACCGTGAGAAAAGTTCATTCGCACAATGTTCAAACCAGCTGTAAACTTAAGATTAGTGCCTACCAATATTTCGTTGACGAAGCGGGGCGGGGTAAAAAGATACCTTTACGCAGGTTGTTAATGGCCTGAACAGAGTTTGTCTTAGGTCCTATTTCGAAACTTGATTAGCTTGCAGCGTGCAAGAGAGAGAGTATTTAGAAAGAAAAACATACCAATCGTACAGATGATGGAGGTCCTCCTGTAGTTCTTCTGCTGAGGGACATGGTCTACATCAAGCTGGCTCAACCACTGATAGTGGGTCTTAACACTCTCATGCTCGGTGAAGGCCATCTTTGCTCTTGATTATATGGGATAGAAAGGATTAGGTTTGAGCAGGCGGATGAGTGGAGAGTGGAGATGGGGTGATGATGATGGAGAGAGAAGGAGGTTGAGAAGAAAAGGAGGAGGAGGCGAGGGTGAATCTATAGCACGGCAGAGACCCGTGTAAGAGGCAACCCAATCTTCAGAAATTCACCGGGCTAGATGGATGCTGCAGAGGGGCGGGGTTTGATCGATTAATTGATTGATGGTGGTCATGATCTATATCCCATCCCTACCTACTCTGTATGTGCTATTCTGACATTTTGCCTTATTTTTCATTACCTGTTTCACACCCAACCAGCTTATTCTCTTCTATTATTACATGTATTATTTCTTCTACCACGAGTACATTTTTCTTTTCGATTGAGTCCTGATTGCTATGCATCGCAAAAAAACAATTATTATTTTTTTTTACTCCCCCCCTTTGAAATTTGTTTGCACACCGCGGATGCGGCCAACTTATGAATTTCTCCGGCGGGACGCGCCTCCCCAACCACCAAGCTCAACTTTACCTGGACTGGGCTGGGGTTGGCTAGGTTCGCACCCCCACCAAATATACAACACAAACTTTGTTGACTAAAAAAAAAAAAGAAAGGGTAAGATCGAATCCCCCGCTATCTATGGACCCCCTCCAAGCAAGAAAAAAAACTCAGAGGAGCCCTGTCTTTGGATATTTATCAGGTAAGAGAAGCTCTTCTATTCGCGGTGGTAACCATAATCCACGGGGATCAGATGAAATATTAGGAGAATTACAGTACAAATATATCTACATGTAACCGCATACATATGTAGATCAATGCATTGTTCCTGAGCGTAAACCAGCACAGGGATAGGTATCTTATCTCCCCTCATAATTCCCTGTCTAGTCTTGAGAATATCTTTATTCATAGCATGAAAGAGCCGATAAGACGGCTGAGAGAACGTGCGGTCATGAAAGGTCAAATGCCAACCTAGGATGAATCCAACCCACGTGGGCCTAGCAGTGACGTTTTACGGATTGGATACACTGGTTGCGGATAATACGGGAATATAATTCCTCCAGATTAGGCGCAGGCTGAAGAAGGCCCAACTCACCGGTATTCACTGCGGGGCCTAATGGTGGTGATGATGAGGGGTCAGTTGTTTCCATTTCTCCTCCGTAGTGACTAGGCCGGGTAACGAACGACCAGAGACGAGATGCATCGATACTGTACGTTGCAATCTATGCTGTACGTCCTACCCTACACTTGGAGAGATGGAATCGAAGCGAATGCGAACCCCGGCCCGGGATACTGCTGCCGGAGTGCATTTATAGATGGCGTGGGTCCTGTACCCATCCCACCATCAACCTATCAACAGGGTAACACCATAATAAAACTTCTTCTTACAGACCAGCATGACGGGTGTAAGTGTGTAACTGCAGTAACAAATCGAATGTACCTACTCTCCCAGTCCCCACGGTAGAGGTGAAGATCATCGGCAATCACTCGCGGTACCTTACGTTCGCTCCCGTCAAGGAATCCAAGGAATCGTTAATCATTTGTTATAAAGTCGAACTCCCACCACTCCTCCCTACCCGCTTAGACTTCTAGGAAAATAAAAGATATCCAGATAAAAAATAAGAGAAAAAGGAGGAGAAAGAAAAGAAAGTGAGAAGGAAAGATATCGCCATGGATATGATTTAAGGGAACAGGTAAGTACATGGCGGTAATTTACTCTGAATCCAATGGCTTAACACCCTTCCAGATACTTGCGACACCAAATGTTAATTCTTCATATCCTTTTCCAACATTCATAAACCCAGCTTCCTTAATCATAACCGCAAACTCCTGTTGGGTTGGGAATTTTTTAATAGACTCGACAAGGTATTGGTAGCTGTCCCTGTCACCGGCAATAAGTTGTCCCATCAGAGGGATAACAGAGAAAGAGTACTGCTGGTAGATGGCATCTAGCGGCGCAGGTGAAACTTTAGAGAACTCAAGACAGGCGAATACACCGCCGGGCTTTAGAACCCGATGGGCGGCCTTGAGTGCCATGGGGATGCGGGTGACATTACGGATACCGAAGGAAATGGTATAGAGATCAACTGAGTTGTCTGGAATGCTGTCAAGTGTCTCAGCGTTCTCCACGCGGAAAGAGATACGATTGGCTGTACCAATTAGTAAGAATGTCTCATGTGGTGGATGTCTTATCGCTTATCGAAACGGAAAGTGCGGGGGTGACAGATGATCACTAGCATTGAGGAGAAGTTTGGGAGGAGTAATTACTGGACATGTATCCTTGCTGCTGAGCACGCTTCTCGCCCTCTTTTAACATATCAGCGTTAATGTCTGCGCAAATGACGGTGGTTTCACGGTCGCCATTGATTTTGTCGGCGTGATCGAGCATGCGGAAAGCAATATCGCCGGTTCCGCCAGCGACATCAAGGATGGCCATAGGTGAGCCGCCAGGCTTTCGGCCAGGGTTGAGAGATCGAACGAAATGATCTTTCCATAGACGGTGGATGCCAAAGGACATAGCATCATTCATAACGTCATATGAGGAAGCAACGGAGGAGAATACCTCAGCAACTATCGGTATAGCTCAAAATGTCAACATTTATTCTTATACTCTTGTTTCTTTCTGATTTTAAATAAATAGCTTTTGTAGAAAGAAAACACTTGCCCTTTCCCGCCTTCAGGGATTCTTTGACTGTTTGAAACCCGAAGTGAGTCTCTGCTTCAGATGCTGGAGATTGACTGGAAGAAGCGGGTTTTGGGGAAGTTGAATAAAAAAGGGCAGCACGGGGAATTGCTCCAAAGGCAAATTTTGTTGGCACAATTAAAGCCCTGTTTCTGATAAGACGGAATGCCATTATTATCAATGCTCGGAAGTTGATAATATGGAAAAGATATCGTGAGTACGGCAGTTGCAAGTGGACAAGAACTTTGATACCTTTCCAACCCATGTATATCAAGAGTTGGTGCATGCAGGTCTGCGGCAATGCAGCAACTATCAGGTTACCCGGCTAATGTGTCCTCGACGCCACTCCATCAGATCAGCCACTGTTGTGCGTTGTCAGCCACTGCCGGCCTTCTCTCCCTTTTCTCTCCGCGTCTTCTTCGAAGCAGCACGCTCGACACGTTCCACCACTGTTAGCAGGAACAACTAATACAACACTGGCAGCTCATATTTCTACATACCGCTCTCAACTCCGCGGGCCATTGAGAACACAATATCCCTAGTAAAATCATCCTACTACATACATCCCATCGCGCAGATTACTCTTTACCCTTCACGGTAAATAAGTATTTCTTCAGCGGCAAAACTCCTAAACATTCATCTCGTATAGCAAACGTTTCTCTCAGCCTTCATCGTCAAGAATAATGAACGGTGACAGTTACACCTCGTCAAGGGGCGGTATGAACCCAACTGGATCAACATCTGCTGGAGTCAAGCAAGAGCGGGTTACTGATGTTGCAGTCCGCCCTGCAGATAGGCACAATTATTCATCATCGCGTGAATATCACGTATGTTCAACTGTAGCCTTGCCACTCCTCAAAAAGCAACTTTACTAATATACAATCTCTAGTCATCTGATCGTCGAGATAGGGATAGAGACAGAGATAGAGATAGAGATCGAAACGACCGACCCCGTCGCGAACGCTCGCGATCTCCACATCGCTCTTCGAGAGCAAGTAGGCGCGAGGATTACTACGACGGCGGAGCACGAGACAGCTATAGAGAGCGCGATCGTGATGGCGGAGATAGATATACCGGTGGTGGCGGCCGCGATAGAGATTTTGATAGGGAGAGGAGACGTGGCGGCGATGGCGGTGGACGTGGTGATAGGCGTGGTGAAAGGGCCTCTAGACAAGAGACCAGGAGCACGAGGGGTACTGTAGATGAGTTCCCTGCTGCTCAAAGAAAGCGGTCTGCAACACCACCTGTAAAGAAGAGGGAGCCGACACCTGATTTAACTGATATTATTCCTATTAACGAGAGGAAGCGGAGAATGACCATGTGGGATATTAAGCCTCAAGGATATGAAAACGTTACCGCTGAACAAGCAAAGCTTTCTGGTCAGTCGGACCCATATCTAAATCATCTCATATGCTAACATGCAATTCAGGAATGTTCCCACTCCCCGGTGCACCAAGACAGGCCCCAATGGATCCCACTAGGCTTCACGCATTTATGACACAGCCAAGCAGCGTAGCAACAGCAGCTACACTCAAGCCCACAAACTCACGCCAAGCCAAGCGTCTTTTGCTCAGCAATCTTCCCCCAACATCTGACGAGGAAAGCTTACTGCAGTTTTTCAACCAATCATTGTCTTCGCTTAACGTCGTTACAGGCAGTCCCGACCCTATAACCTCCGCGCAGCTTTCATCTAGCAAGGACATAGGTCTTCTTGAATTTAAAAACACAAATGATGCCACAGTTTGCTTAGCTCTCTCAGGAATCGTGTACAAGGGTGCCAAGGTTGACATCAAGAGGCCCAAGGATTACATTGTACCTCTTGTAGCTGATGATCCCGGCCACCACGAGCCAGGAGTTATCTCTAGCAATGTGCCTGATACACCTAACAAGATTTTGGTATCACAAATTCCGGACTATCTGCAGGACGAGCAGGTCATCGAACTCCTGAAGAGTTTTGGTGATCTTAAGGCTTTTATTCTAGTCAAGGACACGACTGATGATGTTTCCAAGGTACAACCAACTCCAGATATACTAACCAAAATCAAACTAATGTCCCCTTTGCATTCGCAAAATCTTTTGAAGAAAAATATGCAAGGCAAAAAGTGCGAACGGAAAATCTATTCCGTTTCAACAAATGCTTATTGGGGACATTATCAAATTTAATTTTAGTATAGCTATTAACCTTTAATTTTTTACTTTTCTATATCTAGGGAATCGCCTTTTGTGAATATCTAGAATCCAGTACCACAGATATTGCAGTAGAAGGACTCAATGGGATGGAGCTAGGCGACAGCACACTCCGGGTCCAGCGTGCTTCTATCGGAATGAAACAAGCTGCCGGAGTTGAAATGGGTGTTAACGCAATGGCCATGATGGCAGGGACTACAAGTGTCGACCTGGAAGCTAGTCGCGTATTGCAGTTGCTAAATATGGTTACGCCGGATGAGTTGTTGGATCCCGACGAATATGAAGGTAAACTAGCATTTTTTCTCAAATGACTGGCGGAACGATTACTAACTTTTGATTAGAAATTTGCGAAGATATTCGTGATGAATGCGAAAAGTTTGGAGCTCTTGTTGACATGAAGGTTCCCCGCCCTAGCGGCGGTAGTAGGCAAGCAGCTGGCGTAGGAAAGGTATAATATTATCTTTATATCTTGTGATGACTATTGATTAACCCTTCGCAGATTTTCGTCCGATTCGAAACACAAGAATGCGCATCCACCGCCCTCCGCTCACTTGCGGGAAGAAAATTCGCTGATAGGACTGTAGTCTGCACTTACTTTTCAGAAGTATGTTTCTATCCCATTGGTTCCCACATATCATACGCTAACAAATCGCCTCGGTTCAGGAGAATTATGAGGTGGGCGCATTTTAAAAACCCAGTAATCGTAACAGTAACAAGCCGCAACAGCAAGATCCTCCCCCTCTACACCGTATTTTTTTTGGGCAGAAAATAAAAAGGAAAAGTGAAAGTAACAAAAAATTTGCATCAGCCCACACTTTCGCATGCCCTTATGTCGTTAGTTAGTCAGTAGTTTAGCTTAGTCTATGCCTCAATATTCAAAATTTAAAGCAAATCATAGGCGGAGGCGCAAATTAGGAGGACAGTGACGAATTTAGTTTAGCGCCTGATGGATAACCATGCATTAGTTTCCGGTGGCAACAGTGCCATCGAGTGATTGCTTATGATTCATGGTTACGAACCCTGTGGGTGTATCACTAAATAAAGTACTGGGGGCGGGGCGGGGCGGGGCGGGTGTTTCAGTACAGCGGTGGGTAATAAGTCATCAGACGGCGTAGCACAATTTTGCCTGCAAACGCGTATTTGGTGGCGTTCCGTCTGATGACTTATTATTATCCACCGCTGTATATAAATTCAGCTTTCTTCGGCAACTTTGGATCATCCCGTTGTCACTCATGATCGCTTTCCCGGTGAAATACGTTATCACTCTGTCTCAGCCCGTTCTATCACTTATTACCTACCGCTGTACTATAGTGCGAACTACATGTACGAAGCACTTGGTACGGAAGATTAGACTTACAGTATCAGAAATGGGGGTAAAACTGATACCGCATCAGTACGGCACCTCGAGAATATATATATTAATATGCCGCTTTATCTCCGTATTTCAACGAACTATACGGTAGTGTTACCGCAGTGGTGCGGCATTGCCATAGCCTGCGGCAATCATTCTACCTATGTTTCTGCCACTGTAGTTAGTAAAAATTGAAATTTTAGCAGGGCACTTACAAGCGTATTATTGAGCCTATTTATGTCTAACATTAAATTTTGTATTGTATTGACACATGTAGTCTCATTCGGTCATTTTTCAGAGCAGTAATCATTTAAAATGAAAAGAGTGCCTAGGGATAATCAATTGATCTATTCATATACAGGTGCGCAAGGCTTCTACATATAGATAGCAATATTACAGTATTGATCCTCTCTAGATCCTCAATCTTGAATTATAAAAAGAGAAAAAATAACATGATGAAATGAAACCTTCAATAGAGGGACTAGCGAGTTCGCAGGCCAAAATATCCCAAGCGCTCCTACCAGTATAGATCTTGAAAAACTGGTTTTACAGCCTCACTCAGCGTTGTATAACCTCCTCTTTGAGCGCCTCCCTGAGCACCTCTACTGGATCAACCGAAGAAACCTCTTGTCTAAGCGCCTTCTTTTTGTTCTTACTTAGAGTGCTATTTAGAGGAGCACCTTCCGGCCCATCTACCCTGGCATCCTTGGTTGTCCTATCTCTATTATGGGAACGTTGGTACGCAGCACTGATTCCTTGGTACGCATTGCTGAGGGCGCTGTTCAGATCAGTACTAGCGATGTCGATAATTTGGTGAGTAGAGCGAGAAGAAGGAGATATATACCCCGTAGAATTATTGGCATCGTTAATAGTAGTGTTGGGCATGCTGGGTACATGATATCCGCTGTTACGTGATATATATGGTTTGGTGTGCCCCCTTGTTGAAGCTTGGTGATATTCATCGCGATCTTCGACTCCGTGAGCTGGCATTCCGAAAGTCAGCGCCCGGGCTGGGGATAAGGGTTCGGCGTATTGTATATCTGGTTCAACATATTGTATCTGTGGATAGTAAGGGGTTGAGGATATAAGCTGCTGTTCCGGAACGTTTTGCAGCCTACGGCGAGGTTCGTGCCCCGGTACTAGGTATGTAAGATGGTCTTTCCGCGGCGGGGAAGTTAGATAGTGTTGGTTTTCCCGAGGTTCCGTTGTAGGTCTCGGCGCTGGCTCATTCTTTGCCTGTGATTCTGAGAAATTCCATTTGTCTTTCCTCCCCGATAGAATACCCTGTTTGGGTGTAAGCTCTGTAATTAGACCGTATGATAAAAAGACATTGTTAATTCGTATTTTTTTACCTTTGCCTTTTCTGCGAATGAATCTCTTGTCATTTGGGAATCGTCATGCCACATACATCGAAGAACTTCAAGGACAACCCATTTTTCAAGGCCTGAACTACTAAATAACAAGGAATGCTTGTCGCAGTAAAGGCCAAAGCCGATTTCTGCGTCAAATCAATAAACATATGTAATTTAAGTGCGATGGATAATATTTTACCTTCCAGTTGCTCAAGTAAAAAATTTAGATTCCTGCTTTCGGTAAGTGCTGCTGACTTTATTCTATTCCAGAGATAACCATCAGATTGCTTTTCAGAAGTCTTTTCTAGAGGGTCAATTTCCCCTTGTAGTCGTCTTTGTGAGGGAGATATACGCCCGCGCGCCCCCCGATGCGCGTGTGGCGTGAAAAGAGATGAATCAATTTGGCCGTACGGCAGTTTGTAATACTCTGATGCATGTGCATATGCTGGCGCTGGTGCTGGCGCTGGTGCCACCCGAGGTGATTTATGATCTGGATATACCAGTGGGGACCCCGGTTCGCCATACCTTGGTGCCTGTGCCTGTGCTGGTTCTTGTACTCGTGCTCGTGCTCGTGCTTGTGTTTGTGTTTGTGCTTGTGCCATTCGAGGTGAAAAATCTGGTGCTGGTACCGTTACTGGAAGTGCCATTGATGAGGACGATGGCGGCCTCCTCACCGCGGTGGTCGTGCCGGGCAGAGAATTCACTTCAACAAGTTCTTCCGGAGAGCGCTGAGAGTGCTGTGTAAATGAAGGGAGTTGAAAGGGTTGGGTATGAGGAGGAGGAAGCTTAAAAATTGCAACAGGTGAAGAAGGTTGGGATTGTTGGCCTTCCCCTATATCTCGAATGGCCTGATAGACTTGCGAGTGAGAACCCTCTCCCAGGTTTGCTTTTGCCATTTCTAATGACCTAACTAGAGCGATCAAAGTCTTGTTCGAGTCCTTTAGGCTCTCGATTAAATACTCTAGAAGAGGACTTTCGTCAACTAAGATTGAGAACGACGAAGACGCCATAGAACCTCTGGATTCTGGACGGTTAATGCCAAAACCGGTAAGTTCTGCAGATCTATGCGATTCTGTAGGTCTATGATCTTCCAAGGGTTGAGGCGAGATATTTGGCCCATGATATTGCTCAGGTGGGGCCGAATGCCGTCTTTGGAATGAGGGGGGTTGTAAGTGAGGCGAAGCATTTCCCATTGGATTCCGACCCCCTGTAGAGGTTCCAGAGGGCGAACACCTGAGGACTCTCTCGTTTAAGTTCCCTATAATCAATGATCCTAGTCTCGGAGTTGTTGGGGAAGAAGTAGGAGACAAATAGTTTTCTGTTTTGTCTGATTTGTCAGGAAGTATTGCTAAAAGCCCTTTAGCTTGATCGAGCCATTGATTGCGCATTGATACGGCGGTATCTGGAAAGTTGTTAGAAAGCCTAATTGCCAATGCCCCCAAAACAGATTTATTCAGATTACCTACTCTGAGCAGGTTCCTCTATGAGATGGCCCTCACGAAGTGATATCAAATCTACAAGAATACTCTGTAATATTTCTCCAACATGCTTGTATAAATCGTGGTTCACTAAAATTGATAGGGCGCCTTCATCCATCCCGGTATTAGAAATCCAAACTTTTAAGCGGTTATGCTCCTCCTTTACTTGCTCCAAATATTCTCTCGAATCAGTTGCATTATCAGAAAAAATAGTCCCAGAAGGAACAGTTTTTTCCAGTGATGCGGCATTCCGGGTGATTTCTGAAAATCCCCTCTCGCATAATAGTGATAGAATTCTATTGAGATCTCCTGAAATCCCATTCTGGCCCAGTTCATCTCCTCCAAACACATTGTCGTTCTCGTCTTGCCATATATATTGCCTCAACGTATCTATGTTTGAACCGAGCCAATTATTTAGGTCTATAAATTTTCCAAGAATAAGTTGGGTTCTTTTTCCAGTTTTGGGGTTCTTGACTACAAATCCTGTTGCTGTGATGGGTTGGTCTCGGATTTCGTTTAGGATATAATCTGTCGTCTTCTTGAGGGAAAGCAATGCCCCGTCCAACATTGCTACTTTTAAAACGATGCTTTCAAAGTTTTTATCTAACAAAGTGAGTTCCGAGTTGGGTTCTTGGCCTGTAGTACGCCTTTCATCGTCGATGTTCGAGTAGTCAGAGGTCATCTTCTCGTCTCCTTCAGGCTGAGGGCTATTCCGTTCATGGGGATCACTGAACTAATTAACATAAGATCAAGCCATCCAAGAAAATCCACAACTAGGAGCGCTCACGACATGATCAACAATAATGTTTACGTCCAGGTATTTCCGGTTCTTGAAGACCACGTTAGAATGGACTTGGAGCCGTGTTTAGTTTCGAGTGTCAGCTTAAGGAGACAAGCAAAGAGCACAGGATTACCTTATCACAGATCATCCGCCCCCGACCGTCGGTTCGTTTTCGCACCTACTCGCTCTGTGGATCATTGCAACGCAACCATTAGGCCAGGTACTTTTCTTACTTTTGGCGAGTATTACCGGAAGAATGAATCAAACTGGACTGGGTTGGGGCACCTCATCTTGGGAGTAAGAGCCCGAAAATTCAAGCTGATATGAGGGGGCGTATTCAAGAAAAATAACCAAATACGGGGAATTCCAACGTCTTGTGGCCAGCCCCTCATTCGAATTAATGCGGGTCCTACCTAGTACGGGCATAATAAAACTCCCAGGATATAAACGAAACAAGACCTCATCGCCTCAATTATTTAACCAACGGGATATCCGAATCAAACGAAGTTCGCGTGATACAACATAATGCAGTCTAAATCAAAACGCGCAATGTGCTTTTAAGAGAAAGACTTAAGAAGGCTACAAAAGCCATCAAACACAAAATCACCACGAGAAGCGACTATACAACCCAATTTTAGCCCATATCATGGAAGTTGCTGGACTTGCCATTGGTATCGTTGGAATTCTAGATATCTCTCTTAGAATTACTAAGGAGATCGATGGTTTCGTGCGTGACTTCAAGAGTGTTGGCTGGGAGTTCCAGTGGGCAAGCAAGCGCTTAGATATCTACAATGTCCAATTCAAAAATTGGATCGAGTTCTGGGACATCCACGAGAGAACACCGTTCCATACCCTATGGGGACCCGAAGGCACAAATGCCATAAACGACCACCTAAAAGGCATTAAGACCCTGTGCACGAGAGCTGCCGAGTCACAAGAGAAGTACAAACGTACTCTTGAGAAAGAATACAAGCGTACTCTTGAGAAAGAGCACAAACGTACTCTTAGCGAAGGGCGCTATCTTGCTCTTGAGAAAACCAACAAATACCAACCGAACACATTACGGCTGTTACGGGATAAGATCCGCTACGCGGTCTCGGGAAGGAATGAATTCAAGGAGGTTTTTGACAATCTCCGGATGGAGTTCGGTCTTGTGGAGCAGGAAGCGATGGATTTTTTTGTGCGCTGCCATCCTAATACTTCAAGAGGTTCAGTCTCAAGAGCTATGATTGATGGCCTTGTGAAAGAACAAGGCATGATGGACCGCGCCATGAAAACACAACAGACAACGATGCATTTGTTCAACGGATTGGAAGTTAAGAGTTTGAAACTAACTCTCGATCTTTCATTACAGCCCGATTATGTTTCAAAAAAACAGTTTCGAGAGTTGGAGTTTGACACTCGAAGATTGAACAAAAAATCAGCGAAATTGCCTATCATTGTGAATGACCCCGGCTCTGCACCCAGTCACCAATGGCGCCACTCTCTTCAATCAGTCTTTGTCCTTGAGGCCGGAGAAGAAAGCAGATTCGATAACTCCCTTCAGATAAAAAAATTTAACTCCATTCTTATCTCAGATCGATCACGCCGTAGAGCAAACGACACCAGTACCAACCTCGGCCACGACGTAAAGTTCGAGAGCTTCTTCCTCAAATGTCCCCCTAACTTCAAATACGATGGAAACCGGTTTCTTGTTCACAGTACTGGGACGAATGTAATATCAGAACCAAGACGACTAAATGAACTTTTCGACAACGATCCTCGGCACCAAAGCCAACATCCTTCACGAACAAATTTTCCGATTACATGGCAGTTTGATTTGGCCTATATCCTTGCCGCATCAGTTCTCTATCTTCAGGGATCCGGATGGCTCACCACATTTCACAGCGGAAACATTTACCAACGCGAAAATCCTCATAGGTCAACCATTCATACATTGAGAGTTTGTGGAAGCGATATCAACTATAACCTTAAAAAGACCCCATTAGATAAAGTATTTCGCAGGCCCAACTACTCACATGATTTGGGACCGGAAATATTTCTTTTGGGTGTTATTCTACTCGAGATTGGTCTGGCTCGGTCTGGGTCGGCAATTTTAGAAGACGTGGGGCATATAAAAACCTCCGAACAAAGAATCGCTGAGATATACGTCCGTCTTGACAATTCGGTTTGCCCAATATACACCGACATCACAAGGGCCTGTCTTGAAGGAGACTTTGAGTTTGATGACGATATGGATCGTCAAAAAATCCTGAAGAGCTACATCTCTAAAGTTATTGAACCGTAGGCTAGCCTCTGATGTCCCATACTATATATTATCACACTAATATCTCCTGTGTAGTTTAAGGAGACAATGCGATAATTTAAGAGGAAGTCGAGGTCCCCGCGGCCACCAAATGAGGAAAATCCCGGAAATTACGATGCCAATAGCCCTGAAAGAAATAACTTATCCCGAATGGAACAGTTATGGGAATATCGATACCGGTATTGAGGGTCTTAAGGAAAGAACTTCAACTTGGGATAGCACTTTATCAGTTTGAATTCTCTTTTCTCTTTTTTTACAGCGCTATGTGTTACAGTTGGGGACGACTGGACCCGGTGTATATAATAATCAGGGCATTCGCTTTCAGGTTCGATTTATTTCCGTATTGGGTAATAATAAGTGACCAATATTGGCCAAGATATTAATTCAACTGCTTATCCGGGAAATATAAAATTAAAATCACTGCCAAGGGATATTTATTAGACCCTAAACGCTATTTAAGTACTTACTGGGCCGAATCAGGTAATATCTCATGCGTATATGTCTAATCAGGGAGAAATATGTGCAATAGGCGACATTCGTTGGGCCTCACACCAAAAACCCAACCGCTTTGCTCCACCACCAATAGAGCTAAATTAATTACCTCTGTATTTAATTGTAGAGAAGAAGGAATAGAGGCGTTTTATAGAGTGAGAATTAACTTAGGGGTTGTGGTGGTGAAGTAGATAGGTCTCAAAGTCGGGTAACTTTGACACCCCGGATATAGGTGTCCCCAACTACATTATATTATCTAATCAATATGTGCATGTATAAGCATATCCATCATTTGCGCTGTGCGCTTTTAGTGATTTAATTAATTGATTAATTCAGATGTCTTAATTAGTTTCACTTCACACTTCAGGAATGTATACTGTTTCTCACCGAAAGGCCTTGTATGAAAAGATAACCCCGTATATTCTGTGTATATTAATGCTGTGGTTGCTCAAACGCTACCATGGCAGCAACAGAAAGAATCTCACATATTGTACCAAGCTGGCTAAATGTCATGATATTTTTTGCAACAGGACGCAGCCTTAGATAGATGTTTTGATTTTTCTGGCTGTAGATAGGATCGACTAGGATGCGAGATCGACGGTATTTGGCCGTGTGGCCGGGCCGCACAACGGCTTGAGATCTCGACTCCGGGAGATCTAGATTGAATTTGTTCGAGATATAGTTTTACAGAGCTCGGTCGATCGAAGCCTAGCTCGATTTGTACGTGTATATTTTGAATTGTGGAATGAGCTAGTACTCGACAAGGGCCCGTTGGCAGGGGGCCGACTTGTTAAATTTTGGTAGGGAATTATCAACATAAAAACTAATATTCTGTCCAATCGATTTGGAAATAATACAAAAGTCAACTAAAGCCAACAACTCGACTGAAACAAAAAGCTGCTGCGACCGGACTTCTGTTTCTTGCCTAGAAAGCAACTTGTTGCAACGCCTTAAACCCGTTTCTACATAACTACATGAGCAATCCCTTCAAAATGCTGACCCCCCACCCCCCAGAAAAAGAAAAATGGAATGCTTGTGTGGCTTTACTAATAGATCCCCTTATCTCTCTTATCAAATAATGGTCTCCCATACAAATTTAATTCCTCCATCATTGGGCCGGGGGGGGGGGGGGTTAGCGTTGTCAGACATACTAAGGGATGTTAATTTCGTCATGAACTGTCACTCGCGTACTCATATGTGAAACGCTAACCAGAAGATGAACCCTAGTTGCTAAAGTGTCCTCAAGGATGAGAATATTCAATACTTCCCAACTGGCTAATTTACTAATCGTATAAAGTGGCCTATAGTAGAGTAAGAGTAGATACATGGGTTAGTTCGCGTAGTACATAATCCACACCCTCGCGAGATAGTAATCAAGTAAATATATATTACATAACATATCTTATACGGATTTCTTCACATTCACAGCCTTCCTCGGAGATTTTTCACTGGCCTCCTTCTCTTTCAGTCCAGCATGAATATCACCTGAGAACCACCAGATGCAATATGAAGGAAGAAGTACCCAGAATCCGTTAGGGACGATGTACAACGGAACCAGTGTAGCAAAATCGTTACTGAATTTCACATCCACAATGTAAGCTGAAGTTGCAAGATCTAGAGGGACTACTCACTGTCCAATATGTCCCCACCCCGAAAAGTATTCGACGCACAAGTATAGTATCGTTTTGCTCAATGTCATCACCGTGCTCACCAAGCCAACTACAACAGCCGCCGAGTTGCCACGCGCCCAGAGCGCCAAGTACGCAAAAT
The DNA here is from genome assembly GCA_024713855.1 of Morchella sp. 2016-41. NCBI lineage: Eukaryota > Fungi > Ascomycota > Pezizomycetes > Pezizales > Morchellaceae > Morchella > Morchella sp. 2016-41. The sequence goes on along the minus strand of JAMGZD010000002.1, from coordinate 1,334,873 downwards.
TCAACGCACTCTCAATCAAGTTCATGAAGGACAGCGCGCCTGGGAAACCATCATTACTTTCAAACGCTGGAAATCCATAGACATAATCAATTGTGCCATAAAGACCGTAAGGTTCCCAGAATTTGTGAAGGTCGCCACCAGGCATTGAGCGGGGGCGAAGGAGGACGTAGCCACAATCCTTAAAGTTGAGGTTAGCTGAACTTGGCATTGTTATGAAGAGGACAAGATGGCCCTATCACAACACACTTAACATACCCAGAGGACCAGCAAGGTCGATATCAGAATCCAGGCAGGGATTATCTTGGGTGGACTGTGTGAGAACGCCATTTTTCCGCGTCTTCTTAATCAGCTTCACGTCGCTGACAGGAAGATTAAGGAAGGAGAGTAGGGAGTATGAGGAAGCGAATAGAATATAACGTAAGGAACGGGGATGTTGGTTGTTACCCGGAAGTGGGATATATCAACATTGCCCAAGTAAGCGAGATATTATTGACTTCGTTAGATGCTTAGATAGGTGTAAACTAAAGAAAAAAGATTACCTAGTATGAAATCTGAGTTTCTCCTTGCTTCTAGTAGTAATATAGTGATTTTGAAGTTTTTCGAGTTTTGGTAGACCTCGATTTAACACCGATTTTTAGTTTAACTAGACTCATTCAACTCTTGTGCAAATAAGACCTCATCTGACAGCTCAAAGTTGATATTCAAAGTCTAGACCATCTATTTGGACCATCCAATAGCTTAAATTTGATCTAATACAGGGTTAACTAATAGCAAAACTGTCATATATTGCGGTTCATTTATAGACACTATTATTGCTTTATTATCAGATATTTATGGACATGTTAACTACTAGGATAGGAAAAAAGCTTATACACCTAGTATATACATGGTAACTTCAAACTACATATTTTTGCATTTTTACTATAATTTTTCGTGAGCTTTCCTTTAAAAAATCAAACATCCGACATCCCAGTCACGTCCGACTTCACTGTCGGATACGTTATATTCTTTTAATCACATGTCTCGCGGTGGATTCACTGCCACGAGCCCAGCACCCTAACCCCCCTGTTATCCCTTAAACCGTCAACAAAATGCTGGCCCACCAAAAAAAAAAAAAGCGAACATGGTGTGGCTTTACTAACAGATCTTCTTATGTTTCTTATCAAATAAGAGATCTCCCATACAAGTTTGTTGGATAAGATCTTTTTAAAGGGGCAAATCTTGCAACCCGTACGGTTTGATAGTCACTCGAACACCCCCCTCACTCAAACAGCGAGCGATTATTGGTGAAATGGCGATATAGAAGCCGGTTATAACAAAGGTTATATATAGTATTCATGGGTATATAGTTGCATTACATACATATGGTCACAAAGCTTATTTTCATTAAGAAAGTACTTATACAATGTATGGGGCCTATCATGTGCTGGACCTCCTCCTAACTACAGTGACATGATTGTTGAGGATGGAAACAGTACTAAGGTAGCTAATCATAAACTCCACTAAAGCTTGAAAACCCGCTTCATCAAGAGGAAATAAAACTTAATATTTATCATATTGTAATATCTAGGACCTTGTAACCAACCATAATGAAGACCATGCCCCAAATTCTGGCAACGAACAAAACAATCTAAAATGCTCCATCAGAAACCAGTTACACAGACAAACTAGTTTGGCCAATCTTAGCTATTGGTCCTTACAAAACTATTTAAAAAGATTGTTTACTCAAGTCCATCCCCATATGTTTCTTATGCATGCTTGGTGGTTGGAACCGTCTATAAACCTATAGACCTCATCCCCTCATTCCAAGTCCTCGAAGGTTTAGTTGCCGGAGCCTGAGATGTGTCCCACATAGACGGGTAACCGTAGTCTATGCCATCTGATAATGTAATATTGCAACGAAGGTACGAAGGCAATATTCCATTGTTTGCGAACGACCCGGGCTCATTGAGTGGACCCCAAGATTTACGAGCGGCCCAATGTGTGTTTCTTCCCAGCTCCCTGGTAACTTCGTGGTAACGCCCATCATTCTTAATTTCCAAATATTCTGGGAAGCTTGATAACGCCAAGGGACGTGTTTTTTCAGGAGCCATCGAAACTGGGGTATCAGGCAGTCTTGCGGCCCATTCCTCGCTTGTTGGCCATGATTTGTTACATGGAAGATAGAAGTCCTCTTGAGGGTACCACCCATGGTCGTACTGGAAATTATCTGGCATATTTCTAACATATTTCTCGTAAACGCCCTTTTCACAATTCCAGATTAAGACCTGCCCGTACTTATCAAAGACTGGAAGCCCATGAAACCCATCATTCACCGTACTCATATCCGGAATCTTTTTCTCGCTCGTTTCTGCTTTTTGCTCTAGGTAATCAACCCAGACAGTTCCGTATTGGCCTTCGCACATTGGCTGGTTTCTATTTCGCCATTCTTCACTGTCCAGTCCTTCGTAACGGGCGTTGTCCTCGAGTATGTTATCTTCGGGGGGTACCGTTCTCATTCCATATCTATATATAGGATCCTGACAATGGCCTGAAAGACTCCAGCCACCCGAGAATCTCGTGTCGAATTGTCTCCATTGGATATTAGGAGGAACCAGTGAAAGTCCGGTTACACCAATTCTGGTAGAAAATGGCCCAGACCTCGGAGTGGCCAGGTATGGGTGTATTCGAGCTACACCGTTATCTTGAGAATAGGAGTTTGTTCTAATTTCGCGCCCGTCATTGACTGGAGGAATATACTGGCTCATGTCGACGTATTTCATATTTTGGACGAATGCTTGACTTCGATTCGTCATCATATCGGATGTTCCATCAAAACCAAATTCGGCGGGAATTTCAAAACGGTTGGTTCGTGGTTTTACGACATGAGCATTGTCTGTTTATCCTTAGTATTTGATATTTCAAGTTTACTTATTGGAGAGCGTACGTACCTTGAATACTTTCAAGTGAAATAAGAGTACACATAACGTCTTTCCCCGCCTGTGTGTCATTGTTTCCCATGGTCACTTGGGTATCTTTTGATATTGTTAATGATTTCGAATAAGACAGGACAGCTTTTTATTGGGCTTACCTTCACCACGACAACCCTTAAGATCTGACGATATATCATTAATGGTATCCCTCTCAGATCCAGCAAACTCATCTTGCTTGATGTTCACGATAGCTTCACCTAAAAACTTTGGAGGGTTCAGGAGTTTCTTGGCTAATATTTAAAGAGAATTAATTATCAATAAAAGTGATCAAAAAGAGGAAGACTGGAAGTACTCGCAAGTACTTACCATTAGAGGCTTCTTGGGATTCCGTTTGATCAAATATCCCCAAGCTCCGCTTTTTGGAGCTTCTAGGCTTTATATTTCTCTCTTTTCTTTTTTTGTGGCATTGGTTAACCTTCTTCTCCTTATTTTCTGTCGGAAACAAAACCCTATCTTCATCGTTCACCATTTCGATAGAACTCGGGCTATCGTAGAAGATATTTCGATGTTTTTCCATATCCTGTTCCATTTGGATAAACCTTGACTTCACCGCACCCTTCCAATGATTGAACCAGTGCTCGAAAGTAGGGTCATCAATTGTGTCTCTCCACGATTGTGTAAGTCTAAGGCTCAGTGGACGAGTCGCGCCAAGATACGGGTCGAGTTTTTCATTAAGGTAATCTGGATTGTCTTTGAATAATGTAAAGGCAATCTGGTAAAATGGGTTGGCAGATGGGAGGATTTTTAGCTTGAAAAGGGCATGTTGAACGGTACTAGAGTGAATGGTGTACTCCCTTCCTTTCCCAAATTTGCTATACCACGTAGGAAACCCGGATATTATGTCTCTCAGTGGGTCTCCAGCTTTGGTCACATCCCAAACGAAGCTGACAACCAATGACCAAAAGCAAATTCTTGTAATTTGCTCGGGATGGGACTCGATGAGCATATCAGAGATAATTCTGAGCACCATTTCGGCAAGGTCGGCCGTTCCATATCTGCGGGCAACATCGTAGATCTTGAGTTGGCTGCAGAATGTTGCACGGAATGTGCCCAGGTTGGTGCGGTAAGAACCAGTGTTGATGTACTCGATGTAGTACGAGAAGACTGATTCGTCTTCCTGGGGGAGGTCTACTCTATAATTTTTACACCCAAATTTCCCGACTGCAGACATTCGAGAACAAAGATTTTTGCCGTAATCAGATTTGTTGTTCCATTTTTCGGCGTTGATATGGAAGACAGCAAGATTGGTTCCCACGCGGATAGTGATGTATGGATGGTTGCTGAAACTATAAAGTAGCAGCAGGGTTAGCGTATGTTCGCTAAATCCAACTCTCCTCTCACTCTTATCCGTAAAATAACCAATCCACTTACACTACAAGTCCTGGTTTACCCACGATCGCCTCGTATGCGAGAAGAATGTCCTTGGCAAAATATCCTTCATCATACGTTGGATGAGGCTCTGAAGCATTTCCATCATCCGTAGCTTTAGTAGAAGCCCCGCCCTTGCTACGAAGAACAGGCGGCATTTTTGAAAATGGAGAAAACAGGCCTCTGGATTCTGGTGATCGAGGTGGGAGTGGGGGGGTGGGGGGGTGGGGACGCAGAGGGATCCTGTGGAGATGTAGTGGTATGTGACGGCCAAAAGGTTGGTTGTGACGGGTTGGTTAAGCTAGAATGCAGAAACAACACCAAAGATAAAAGAGTTGGTGAGCTCAGAGGGGTAGTTGTCCAAACGAAGCTGGGTAACGTTAAGAGGATTCTACCCTCTAACCATGGGGACTGGTCAAGCTCAGTCCAGACAATTGCGTCCAAAATGTGACTGTAGCCCAAAACTATTGTGGTGGGAGGACCGGAATAGAGAACGTATTGTAAGAAGAAAATTTATAGGGCTCGATTGATCAGTTGAGGTAGCGTATATGTTTACATCATCGCCCAAATTGGCTCCCAAACCAGATTTGCGTACCCGTATAGGCGTATACGGCGTGATGACAGCAATGCATTCGCCATCTACTTTCTTTATTGTATTCAAGGTAAATCTCCCAAAATAGAGGTGACATACATGTATGTACATGCAAGCAGCAGGTTGGCCAGGGATCTGAATCATGATATATCACTCGCCGGTTCGCGAGCATTACGTAATGATGTGCCTATTCAGAAATGGCAGTACTTGTGATATAAGAGAAGTTTTATTCGTGCCATAGTGTTCACTGCATGCATACGATATTCTTGTGCTTAGAAAAGCACTGGGGTTAAAAAAGGGAAAAGAGAAAAGAAGACAGCGCTCGCGATCATAGATATAAATTTATAGACCTACGTCGATATGTATTTCACGACAACACCCGTACAACGCGCAACATTCACGACCAAAAACCTTGGATCTAGAAAGTTTCAAAGCGAAAAATTATATACGTGTACATATGTAGTAACTTTTCGAGTCCTATAGAGCGGCTATTGTAATTTTATGTTAGCCGGGGGTGCCTCCCAATATAGCACTATCAGGGGGTAGATATAAAGAGTTAGTTGGTCAATTAATCAAAAGAAAAGGCTTCCAAAGCTTTCTGAATTCAATCCATCACAGTCTAAACATGAGGGTTATAGTGCATGTACAGCGATAAGCAACAGGCGATAAAACGTCCTGAGATACAGTTATACTGCAAACACCGTATGTTAGTAGCGTTTTACTCAAAACAGGTATCACTCTGTCTCATCTGTACTCTCAACCCATCACTTATTACCTACCGCCGTACATATGATATTAGGGCCCGTGACGAACCCAGGAGCTCCAAACTGAGTTATTGACAAACAGTTTCAAACTGCCGGTTAGGAACTGGCTTGAAGGAAGCTGGGTGTCATAGCCATGAATTAGTTATAATTATGTATATTGCAACACAGGTCGTCGGTGTGCGATCTGTTTTACTACAATTATTGACATATATCCAAGACTCTGCGATGAACCTCTTGGGGCTAGCTAGGCATAGGTAGTGTTTAAAAAAAAGTAATATATCGGCTATACATAAAGGCAGGGAACGACAAAAAAAAACCCTTCATGTAGTCTCAAAACCACAACCATTTCAGCGTGACTTCGTGACACGCCAGTGAAGGTGGCGGGCTTGCGCTCGGTTAGGGTATTCCTTTAGGTCCATTGCGGATTGAACCCTCCAGGTGAAGCTTAGAGAGGACAGTACGCCGCCATTACCGAAAGGCTACATACGAGCATGAATTAAACAAACAAAAAAACAAAAGCTACGTGACACGCCACAGGCACATGTAAGCTTCCGAGTGCGAGCCTATGATCTCGGTTTGGCTCAATTTAAAGAAGACCCGGCGGGGCTGCGTGTCGTTAGAAAACCAAGATCTAGAAAGAAACGGCTTCTTTCGAGTTTATATTTTGATACATATACATGTGTTCTACAGGTATTTATCAAAAGTAGCTACTTGTAGTATGATTTCCCAAACATGAATAAGCTACATGTATTTGACTTGCGGCCGCGGACTATCATCAAATTAGTTAATCGTCATAACCTCAGAGGGAAGGGACGCATATATGTAATGTACATATAGATAGCTGAGCCCCCAGGCTTCCAAGGTTCCAAGACCCCAGACCCCAAGACTTTAAGCGGTTCCTCTGAGGAACTCCCTTCTCGTGACTTGGCGTTCGGCCTCCACTCTTGCCGGCACTTATGCCGCGGCTCTGGGCCTAGCCTGCATACATCGATGCATCTATATATCTATAGCGATTGCTTATCCCAACGATCCGCTCCACATAGTGAGCACTTATTGCTCCAATCCCGGTATAACTTTGGTGTGAAACATTTTCACGCAGGAGCCAAGCTGTTGCAAGCATCTACAGGGTACATGTAGTTTTACCGCACTTCTAGGCGGGACCCCGCCAGGTCAGGTCGTCTGCAGGTCTCCATAGGTCCTTTGAAAGTCACCAGAAACTAGAACCCTCACCGCTTGGCTTCGGCACCTACGGCTCAAGATCTCGCTGCGATGTGTGTGGTATGTTTATGATATGGGTACCTGGCGGGGAGATAAAAACGTGGATCAGAGTGGTGCCCGTGCATGGTGGCAGTTTTGACAGGCGGGGTGTTGGTGTGGCTAATAATCCGAGGCGTACCTCATGGCAATAGGAGACGGGTGATTACAGTACACAGAGAGGTTTCATGTAAATACGTGTACATGTAGTCTTTTGATGTCTGGGTTAAGATTCTAAAGACGGAATCTAATAATAATAATTTTATATAGTTGTCCGGTTCGAAGCCGGCGGATCAAGAAAACGAAGTACCAAAGTATGCTTATTTGTAGGTACATATGTACAGCGGTGGGTAATAACTGATGGAACGACTGAGACAGCTGCAGAGTGATACCTCTTTTGAGTAAAAAGCCACCAACATACGGTGTTTGCAGGTATAACCGTATCTCAGGGCGTTCCATCATTTATTACCTGTCGCCGTACATCTCTGAGCGGTGTTTATATATCATGGCAAACGCCTCGCTCGTCATCATGCGTTTTCGACTACATTTGGTCGATATTCGGGGCCGGGGGCGTGCATGCAGGGCAAACGTATTCCCGCAGCCGACACGCCGAGCTCAATATTTCGACCATATGGCCATTAAGGCAATATAGCCATATGGGCACACAGAGGTTTGATCCTCTCTAGTTCCGATACACTTTTTGACAGGAAAAAAGGCCTTGGTCGCTGAAATGGTTGTAATAGAACTTTTCTTTTCTTTCCTATAGATACTAACTCTATAGCTACTAATATCACTACAATATCGCCATACGTATCTTTATAAAGGCTAACTATATGTAGTTTGCAAGGCCGATATCGGATGTTGCTTCTGAACCCTGGTCTATCAGCTAGTTCTTCTAAATCTTTATAATTTACTTGAGCCATTTACTTGGCAGATGATACTTCCTTCAGGATCTCGATAGTTCCAACTGCCAGGGCGATGTTATCGCGTAAATTCCGCATCAGGAAGTGCAAGCGCAAACTAATTTTCTAGTTCAGTTAACTAACAGGTATAAATTAAAGAGATGGATTTTAGCGGAAAAATTTGATGCAGGAAATAAGACTTAAGAGACGACCATATGCATGCAAGCGGGGATGTTCCGCTGTTTCTTTTCTTCTGTGACCTGACTCGGAAGCCTAAGTATTCGTCTTCAGCCTTTGGAGAAAGGGATGAGAAGACTTTTTCAGCCTCTATAATAGAGCAATCGGATCATTCGCTACATGATGTTACTTCATGTCATTCGAGCTTGTGGCATGGGGTAGGCTCTTGTTTATGATTACATTCCAGTGTAGAACCGTTACTGAAGTAGGTAGGTCATACACTCTCGCACTAGAAAGCAGAGCCTTATTGACAATAGTAACTCCAAATAGGTACATATGTAGTTATTTCCCCCATATGTAGCGACCCGAATGCTCTAGCGCTTTCTTTTCATTCGAAAGCCACACTTTTTTAGTGCTCAGAGACATTCCCCGCGCTCACATCTCGGCCCCGCAGAACCATTACTCCAGTGGCTTGGGAGGGAGCGACCTTAAGATCAAAGGAAAGATCCAATCTAAACTACTCGCGGTGCCGAAAAGTCCTCGGGTCATGTGACCAAATTAAGCAGAAATAGGAGTGAGATCAACTATAATTGGGTTTACGTGACCCGACGACTTTTCACCGCGAGCATCTTTTTCGTGGGGGCCAAAAGGTGTGGCTTTGCTCAATTTCGTTATCAATTATTGGATCTGAATCAATCTCCCACCAATTGCCGGTCTGTATTTGCTATGGCTTTTGGCCCCCACGGAAAAGGGTCAGCATTGCCAGAGCAAGGGATATGCGCATGCATACCATGTAGGTATACCAAGCCCTGCGTTGTTAGGAAGTAAAGTACTCGGAACTCCATAAACGTTGTGTCTCTCAAGATTCCCGGGTCAATACGTGCATAGCATAGCTATAGGGAGATATATAGAGTACATGATCAGACCTAGCTCGGCAGGGCTTTTTCACGGACAAACCTCGGTGAATTCAAATGTGCGCACCTTTAGCGAAGAGGTTAAAAATGTGTAGTAACTTGGTACCGGGTATTGCATCGGGATGTTATAGGGCAGTGGGGATGTGGGGATAGTTGATCAGTTGAGCGTGCGGTCCCAAATACCAGATTTTATCCTTGCGCAAATGAAATTAACTTAGCGAAAAACTCATGCGCTAACCACAGCACCTACATGTATGTACTCCAGAGGTGGATAATAAGTCATCGGATGGAACGCCACCAAATACGCGTTCGCAGGCAAAATTGTGGCTAGGTCGTCTGATGACTTATTACCCACCGCTGTACCTACATACATACATGTACATAGTAACATCAAAAGATCTATGTAATTAGGGTTCCGGAGCGCTGCCTTCCGGTGTTACTTGCATGTTGATTTAGACTTGGCAGTGACCTCGCTGCGACTCAATATCTACCATTGCGTATGTGCCTACACATACGTATATCCACGATTATTCAGAAACTAGCGAGTATGAGGGAAATATACGACTAGACTACGTGCCTGATATTTTCTCCTAGCAAGAGGAGTTGATTCCTGGGGAGGAAAAAGGATACGGTGGCTCCCTATATTGTTGTTCCTCCCCCCCCTTTGCTACTTGGTTTATCGTGGATACCGAATAGCAACCAAGGCTGGCGATAACACAATGTTTGTGGTATGATATCGGTTTAGGGGCCGAGGTTATTACCGGCGGGGTCATTTTCGGACAAGAGCTGCTACGGACCTGGTAAACTGGGTGCTGGACCTGGTAAAACCATCGAGACGATAATAATTCGACACTGGATTGACTTCCATTACACGCCGGTTTTAATTTCGTGGAGTACGGCTTAGTATACTCTTCAGAGACTTCATCTCTCTAAGCGTACACACATGTAATTATTTAGGTTTTGTTTTACCGTTTTACCATGGTTGAAAACGCGTTTGAGATTCCAAGAAGTGACGTCTACCAAATCTTTGCCAATGTGGTTAAGCTTACCGTTTATTTACTTACACCCTGGCAACCCGCCCCACCTTGGCAGGGAATATCTTTTCCCCGGGAAAAGTCGTTTAAATTATAAACACAATGTGAGGGGAACGGGAAAACACCACGTTCTAGGTCACCGGCATCCTACGGAGCGATGACCGTTGCCTTCTCTAGCATTGCGCTACGAAGATCCAACACTTGGTCAGGAAGTTTCTCCGAACTCAGGGCAAAAATAGGTTGTTGTGCTTTGTGTCTGTACTACCATCAAGGTGCCTGCCTGCATAACCGGCAACTTCCCCCTGCAACTACTCAACTCCACGTTATGGTCAGGGTTCTTCCCCAGGTCCCAACTGAGAGATAGTTCCTGCGAACTCAAAAACGCGAATTGCGGGGACTCCACAGGTTTGACCCCCCCCCCCCGGGGAGTGTAGGGAGAGTATCCGAGCGTATGTATTAACTTTCCTTCGCTACATCGTGTTTGCGTAGGTCACGGCCCCACACGGTGCACTTTAAGGAAGCTGGTTTATCACTCTCGTATGCCTACTTTCGTATGGTGACCCCATGTTCCCGCAATCAGAGATTCCCTCCTCGAGATGATTGTGATGACGTTAATTTTCACTTTCACCGGTACCGCCTCTCTAATTTTTTGAGAAGATCGCCTAGTGTCGCTCAGTAGTAGCGACTTCTCAGAAGCTATAAAGCTCGTCGGATTTCACCTCTTTTCACATCCCTTCCATCCTCCATCCTCACAGCAAAACTTGGGCTTTCAGTCTTATACAGCTTGGAAAACATTTAGTTGTCTACCAAATCCTTCAATTCCTGACAGACATGTCGAGCTCCAAGCTATCGGCAGCAACATTTTTGCTGCTGCTCTCCCCCATCGGTGCTTTTGGGTACACGAAGAACTACACCGGCGATGGCGCTCCAATTGCTCCTTTGAGCCCTCCTTACTTCCCATCTCCTGTTACTTCTGGCGCTGGCGACTGGGCGGATGCCTATGTCAAGGCGCGGAACTTTGTTGATCAATTAACTCTCTTGGAGAAAGGTATGTCATCAATTTTATGTCATTTTTATGATTGAAACTACAATCGTTACCTTTAGTTTCAATCGTACTAACAGAAACTACCAGTCAATCTCACCACCGGCACTGGTTGGGGCCAAGACCACTGTGTCGGAAACGTCGGTACAATCCCTCGTCTCAACTTCCCCTCCTTATGTCTTCAAGACTCCCCGCTCGGTGTTCGTATGGGAACATACGCTTCTGCGTTCTCGTCAGGCATGAACGCCGCGGCAACATGGGACCGCGGTCTCATGTACAAGCGTGGGTACGATATGGGCGCGGAGTTCAAGGGAAAGGGTGCTAATATTGCCCTTGGACCTGTTGCGGGTCCTCTTGGAAGACATTCTGAGGGTGGCCGTAACTGGGAAGGGTTCTCAGTCGACCCTTGGTTGACGGGTGTTGGTATGTGGGAGACTGTCAAGGGAATGCAGGATGCGGGAGTTATTGCTACTGCGAAGCACTTTATCGGTATGCAATATTTTTCCTTTTTCAGTCACCCGTGTTTCTGAGGGCTAAGCTAACTTGAGGATGATAGGTAATGAGCAGGAACACTTCCGTCAATCCGGAGAATCAAACAGCTTTGGGACTCACGAGCCGGTCCTGCAAGCCATCTCCTCCAATATCGACGACCGTACCATGCACGAAATGTACCTCTGGCCCTTCGCTGACGCTGTTCGTGCCGGTGTCGGTGCTATCATGTGCTCATACCAACAGGTCAACAACTCCTACGGCTGCCAGAACTCGCACCTCCTCAACGGTCTGCTCAAGGATGAGCTCAAATTCGAGGGGTTTGTTATGAGCGATTGGGGTGCGCACCACTCTGGTGTTGACTCTGGTTTGGCGGGAATGGATATGAGCATGCCCGGCGACTACAACTTTGGCTCTGGAACCTCATGGTGGGGCGGAAACCTTACTACTGCTGTGCTTAACGGATCCTTCCCCGAATGGAGACTCGATGATATGGCGACCCGCATCATGGCCGCCTACTTCAAGGTTGGCCAGGACCCTGATACTTATCCAGAGACCAACTTCGATTCATGGACCACCAGTGATTATGGATACCTCCACAACCAAGTCCAGCTTGGATGGGGTCTCGTCAACAAGCACGTCAATGTCATGGGTGATCACCACATCGGTATCCGCGAGGTTGGAGCGAAGTCCACCGTCCTCTTGAAGAACGTCGATGGAGTCCTCCCTCTCGGCGGTCAGCGCCAAATTGGCATCTTCGGATCTGACGCAGGCGAGTCCCCCTTGGGCCCCAACGGCTGCTCCGACCGCAGCTGTAACAAGGGCACTCTTGCCATGGGCTGGGGGTCAGGCACTGCAAACTTCCCATACCTGATCACACCTCTCGAGGCCATCAAGGCCCGCGCCATCCAGGACGGCACTGTGGTCCAATCCGTCCTCGACGACTACGCTTACGCCCAGATTAACTCCACGGCCCTGCAGGCCTCTGTCTGTCTTGCATTTGTCAACTCCGACGCCGGCGAAGGCTACGTCTCTGTCGACGGCAACGAGGGCGACCGCAACAACCTCACCCTCTGGAACAACGGCGAAATGCTCATCGCCAACGTCGCCGCAAACTGCAACAACACCGTCGTCATCATCCACGCCGCCGGCACCGTCCTCGTCGAGTCTTTCGTCGACCACCCCAACGTCACTGCCATCATCTGGGCCGGCATGCCCGGACAGGAGTCCGGCAACGCCCTCGTCGACGTCCTCTACGGCGCTGTCAACCCGTCCGGAAAGCTCCCTTTCACCATGGCCAAGACGCGCGAAGACTACGGTACCGACATCCTCTACGAGCCCAACGGCCCCATCCCGCAGGAAAATTTCACCGAGGGCCTCTTCCTCGACTACCGTCACTTCGACAAAGCCGATATTGAGCCGCGCTACGAGTTTGGCTTCGGCCTCAGCTACACAACCTTCGCCTACTCAAACCTCACCATCAAGAAGGTCAGCAGCAGCACCTACACGCCCATGACTGGTTTTACCGCCGGTATTCCAGAGAGCAACAAGACCCTCGGCTCGCCGTCCGACTACACCTTCCCCGAGGGCCTCGTCAAGGTCCCCAAGTTCGTCTACCCATACCTTGACAACGCCACCGCCATCCCGTCGGGCTCTACCTACGAGGCGCCCGAAGGCGCATATGACACCTCGCCGCAGCCCATCCCGGCGGCTGGCGGCGCACCGGGTGGTAATCCCTCGCTCTACGACGTAATCTATGAGGTCTCGGCAACCATCAGCAACACCGGCTCGCGCGGTGGCGAGGAGGTTGCCCAGCTGTACATTAGCACCGGGCTGGAGGACGACCCGGTTAACGTCCTAAGGGGGTTCGAGAAGGTCAGCATTCCCGCGGGACAGAGCACTACGGTTACCATGCACCTGAACAATAGGGATCTGGCAAGGTGGGACACGGTGAAGGGCGATTGGGTCGTGTTGGACATCGAGAGGACTGTGAAGGTGGGCAGCTCGAGTCGGAAGTTACCTTTGAGTGCTACTTTGGCTTAGGGTTGTGTGTGGGGAATGTGAGCAGGTGAAAGGCAGTGCGAGTGATGGATTGTGATGCGGTGTTTCAGTCGTCTATACATATCATTCTTTTCTTTTCTTTCTTCCTTTATTCTTCTTTTTTGTTTGTTTTGCTTTGTATATATTATTTTCTCCTTTGTCTGATGGCTATGACAATGATGATGTATGTATGGGTTACGTTACGACCACGAAAAAATGAACTGTGCAGATGACCGAACTTTGTTTCCTTCCTTCTCCTTCCCTTTCTCCTTCTCTTGATCATTTAGTTTGAATGTGTGATTGCTATCTCCAAGTCAGTGCCTGTAGCTACTTTCGCCTTGGGGGGTCAGCAGACAGAGTCATGCCTCCAAGGTCTCCCGAGTGATACGCCATGACCGCAACCTCACCCAAGAAAAGATACATTCCCTTCCCACCGCGGATATGCAAATGTAGTAAAGAACTTGCATCACCGCAGCTCCGGGAAAGATCCAACACCCGGCAGCCACCAATAAGAGGGTCTTTAGACACTTTTTTCATATCGTGCCCGATACTTTACAGCAAGGTAGTCAAAAGTTAACCTTTTTGTTCTCTATAGATGATGTAAAAACGACAGGGGATTTGGAATTACCAGAGGTTCTGGATGGATTTAGTATCCAGAAATATCTACTAGGGAGAGATTTTTACCCCGTTTTCAAAAGGGCCCGAGGGTTTACAGCATGAACGGCGAGGCAGTCGGCCGATTTCTCGGACATGTTTACCCTTGGTGCTAGACTGTTAGGGAATGATGCGGTAATTCAATGCGTCTAGATCATGCTATCGATGAGATAGTGGAAGTTCAGGGAAAGTTGGTCTATCTGTTTTGCGGCATTGTCCCAATTGGCCCAGAAGGCCAGAAACGAATAAACAAATCAACCCTAACCCATCCATACATGATACATATAATGAAAACCCAGAATCAAATCCAACCACAGACGATATAAGGGTGTGGATCTAGCAAAAAGTACCCGTGTGACAACACAAGAAAACAATGACCGAAAAATTAATTCAGGGCTCCCACCAGGGTTCTCTAGACTTTAGGAAAATTTGGAGCTTATCGGTTATGGTTCCTCGAAATAAGGATTCGGCTGTGTGGACGGTTTTCTTAGAACAACACTCATATACAAAATTCCTCAACGAAATCAAGTGTCTATCCGTTACATGAGCATTCAGCACACACGTGCGGATCTGCCACCTCTAGGGCCGAAACTCCCGGAGATAAAACGAGAGCACACTATGCTTCTCATACCCTTCTTTAAAACGCCAGCCACGGTAGATGCCCGCATAGTCTCTAGGGTCCAGTATTGTTGCGAGCCAGTCTGGTAAACAGTCTATAAACAGGTTGAGGATGGGCATCTACACCAAATAGCTGGTCAAATGGTCTACAGATATGGGAAAGTCCGGTGGTTGTTGTTTTGCTTTATATCTTTATTATTTTTTGCTTCCGGCAGACTGCGTCAGAACGTACAGGATGAAAAAAACAGGTTAGAACTAGCGCGATGGGGCAACAGAAGACGATTAGAACTCTCGTTTTTCTGGTTGTCCTTCTGATATAGCCCCGGAGATATTCTTGTTATTTAATTAAACAAATAGTATGTATGAACACGCTTCCTGGAGCTCCCTGAAAACTATGTAATAGTGATATGGCATGCGCCAAAATCCCCAGGTTTAATAGGAGTGGTATCCGTCGATTATAATTTTAAATTGACGGCGATATCTCCATCTTAGGTTTTGTTGTTCCAGCGAAGGGGTCCACGGATGGAGGAGGAAACCCAGTCCTATAGGGTCTATTATTCATAGATTAGCCTTGCCTGTAAAAAGTGGGGAGAATTATCGTTTGCACCACAATATCCGGGATAAAGTTCTAGTTCTCCTTTTTTTTTTTACCTCTCAAGGAGCTCGGTACATGTATACATGCAAACCTAAACGTCATCATTGGAGGTCCTTACCAGAAACCATGAAGCTAAATTTATCTATCGTTTCGTTCGCAAGATACTTAACGTTGGTGCTCTAAAAGACGCGGAAGAGAACGATGATCAACGGGGGAAAAGAGACGACACTCGTACCCATCTAGCTCAAATTGTCAGTATAGGTCATACAGAGAAATCTATTTTGACCTTTATAAGTGGTGGCGGATGTAGCTGGTTTGCCGAATACCCTTTACTTGGCGTGGCCGGGAGCCAGCGAGGTGGCTCTGGGGTTGTGATATTGCCATAGACTACGGTCTGCATGCAATTATTAACGAGTCAAACAAAAAAAAGAAGAAAAATTCTAGCGTTCGAAGGAAACGAAAACTGGGTTTGCCAACAAATGCCTCTCTCTAAGTTCCATCCCTACCATACTTCCAGCAGAATTTAACCACCATGGAGGTGGGGCTATGGTAGGTTTTGCTGTATATATGTTTTATCCCCAAAGGTCAGATCTAGATATTTGACCCATCGATATTCACAGGCAATCACTCGCCATCCCATCTCAGTATAGCGCTGCATACTTAGGCCAAGCTAGGCCGTATTTGGAGCGCCTATATCTATACAAATCAAGCTATCTGCAAAGCTTAACGTTCTTCCAATTAATCAACGAAATTCCAATTCATACCATACGTACTATAAGCCCTCGGCTCATTCTACTAAGTTCAAGTACCTACTCATCCAGCACGTCCAGAAAAACAGGGGCGTTGTTACTCTTGTTACAATACGAACGCGAACACGTACCTGACATCAATCTCCCTATCGCCATGCATTCCAGAATCTAGTCCCACCATGGTATCATCTTTTCCAGGCTTAATATCCGATCATCAGTTCTCGTTTGATCTTGTCATGCCAGGTACACACATCCCTTCGTTCGTCAGAGCAAAAGCGGAGACATATTAGGCCCGCGACGGGGTGGTGATATCCAAAAAAAACCTAGCTATCTACAGACTGTAGAGACACCTGAAAAAGGTATAGGAGAGGTCACAGAAGGTTACTTCACAACAAAAGGTTCACTGAATGAGGTTTAGGTTTATCGCCGAGTAAAGGCTACATGTACCCATTAGCGCCTAGTCGTGAAAACACAGGAAGGGACGTACGTCCTAGCGCGGATTAGGTAATAGGGGTAAACAAGCTATCAGCCCATTACCAATCCCTGGAGCCTACTATTTTGCAGTGCGCGTATGATGGGAGTTTACAATTAGGGGTTCGAGGGCTAGAATTGAGAATTGGGATATTATTTCCAACGGTCATAACCTCCCAAAACCAATTCCGTCCCACTGCACCCTAATAGCTAGTACGAGCAGTATTTACCAACAGCTCAACCCCAGGACTCTACCAGGATCCCCTAGGTCTAACCACCACCTCCAATTGCATTGCACCACCCGGAGCGCCCGCAGCCGCACATCAGCCCACAGATTATCAGATTATCAGTAGTGTCTAATCCACACTCCTTACTGTCTTGGCTCCCGCCGCATATAACACCTCACTACCTCCCACACCTAACTCCTCTCCACGCCCACAACATCTCATCTTCATACACCTCCACCACACACCTCACCACATCTCCCACAGCAAACCGCGCAATGGAACTTACAACAACACAAGCCATCCTCGCCGTCGCCGCCGCCGTTATCTCCTACGTGTGGCTCTGCTACGCCATCAACAACACAATGATGAGCCGCTTCCTAGATAAAAACCCGACGAAGTTTACAATCGTGAAGCCGGTAGTTAACAACTAGACCACTCCTTTTTTCTCATCTTTCCCGTTTTTTTATTTCTATCGGAGGTGATTACGGAGTGGAAGGGGGGAGGAGGGGGGAGGGGAAGGCGAATACTGGTGGCTTAGTTAATAATGTATTTGGGCTTTGGACGATAACGTGCTGCAGTTGCGGATCTTAAGTGATGTAAGCATCCACCATCCGACTATATATCTAACTACCCACATGTGCCTATCCACACCATGTCTAACTAGTTATGATTTAAACAGCACCTCGGACGGACAATGGACAACGGATGAACAATGAACGGACGACGGATAGAGTACTAAGATTGCGTGCGGGGGCCATGGGGGTAGGGGGGTGGGCCGTGGAATAGTATAGATACCTGGGGGTGAAGGTGGATGTAATACAACAATTTCGGTGTAATCAACGTCTGTTTCCGTGTTGTGAACGCAAACAATTACAGCTTCTATCTCCGGGCTCGATTACTGTGCACCATCCCCGAGAGCCAGCGGAAATAGCCTGGCCCATGGGCTCGGTTTTTTTTGTACCGTGCTCCATCAAAGCTGCAGAACGAGCATCAGACACGGTAGTGGATATTTCTGGAACACAACAGAGGTTGAAGTTGTGTGAGACCTAGGATTGGTCGCCGTTTTGATATATGGCACGGGTAGGTTTTTCCTTCCGTGCTGTCTTCGCAGTCGTCCAGAGAGTACTTCCGCTGTGCGGTCCAGCCCAATTAATTGAAGCACTGACTTTGAACGCTGCTATGCTGAGTGAAACGACGAGGCTGTGAATATTGAGACAAGCTTCTCTAGCTCTCACATCGCGAAGCAAGAATAAGTGAACAATAATAATTATCCTTTACCGGGATAGAACAATTCTCAATAGTCTAATAAATACATGCACCCTAATGCTTTAACTCAACCTCTAATGACAATAAAGTCATTGGGGTTAGGGTTAAAGTAATATATATATAGAGGTCGTTTCTATGCCAAGGCCCGTCCTAATAATTAGATATGATTCGACGCCCTGTAGCATACATGTAGTTCTTGTTTATATTGGAACCTACAAGAAACCAATAAGCTGCATGGGTTCTGATATAAGGCGCTGCAGGTAGTTGATTATATTAGTTGTCAGTATATACACTTATGCCCACCCGTATTTATCTTTCCACATAGCATTTCGAGACCCATGGCCATCAATTGCAACATGGCAGCATTACCTTTTTTTTTTAGGCCCTATATAATAGCGATGCCTGGATATCAACAATCATCCGGCCGACAGCATACATATACTCAACATCCTAGACTACTACTAATTCTACCATATACGACATGTTCAAGAAGTCATTCCCGTCATTTTTTACGTCTATCGAGAAACAAGACAGCTGCCAGATTACAAGCAGGTCTGACTATTTTAACATGTGTCTTGTAAATTTATAACTCCAGGGGCAACGGTCGACCGGCAGTGGGCTCTCTGTTGCGCGCCCACTGTTACTAACCGAAGGCCGGCCGGTAGTACCGGCAGCTACTATGGCAACCCGGGAGGTAGATTGGTAGCTATGGCAACCCGGTGTGGGTTTTCCGTACGCAAAACAAAGAACGGCTCAAGATGTCAAACTCCACAAATAATGGCTGAAAAACCCCAAAGTCGAAAGGGGCTTCTTAACGAGGCTAAACAGAAGCCAAGAAGCTAAGGAAGAGCCTATAAACCAAGAAAAAGTTGAGCCACCCCGCGAGTCAAAGAAGCGTATCGTAACTGTAAGTAGGCAATTCCAAAGAAACCTTGTGAGTCTAGACTCTATCTCTTTGCTCCTCGTCACCAACGATCAGCCTTGAGTCTTGAGCCTACGGAGACTACATAATTTGTGATACTATATGCTACAAATGGGAGTTAGAGCCGGTACCGTTGGTGTATATACATGTGGGAGTATAGGCGACAACATTGAAGGGATATTAGCGGGGCGGTAGACCTCAACAAATAACACGAGATGGACGAAACCAATCAAATTCAAACGCAAAGCAGCGGGAACGGATGTCTTAGAAAGCTCGGAGGTAAAGAGTAGCGTGGGGATTATGGCTTTTATAGCTTTCGTAGACGATCGTGGGGGGTGATAACGTCCAGTGCATGTGGCCGTGAGGTAGAGACCTCGGTGTGTAGGCATGGAGAAAGTGAATAACTATATATCATGGAGCACTTATGTATGTGGGGGTAAAACAGCCAACTATCCAACGGCCCCACAGAAACTTCTAGCACCAGCCCCAACAAGACACCCTCAATATGCAATCACACAATAAGTTACTGCCATAACTTCAATTATGTCGATCGAGCAGCGTCAAGTAGCAATAGTTCCCACCACTACTTGCCAAATTTTTTATTGTGTCCAGCGAACCTATTCTTCCTGATACGGAAGAATCACAACGACTTTATCTCACCAAATATCTATCAAATTCACGAAGTTTTAGGGCCGTTGCTTCGTAGCACTCCCATATTTCCGGATGAGGAAGAAACAGCTGGACACAATAAAAGATTTGGCAAGTAGACAACCACAACCAAAAACAACCGAGTGACACTCCATGATGTCGACCTCTTGCACGTGATCCCAACGGGGTTACCTTCCCATTAACCAACCCGCGGCCTCCGGAAAAAGGATTTTTTTTTTTTTGTGTATACCCCCGCGGAGCTGGCCTGATCTGCGATGGGAAAATTTTTCTTTATGGCATGAACTAAGCCCCCGCCCAAGATTAAATTTTAAGACCTGGAGTAGGTCCCGGTGCGCTGGGCTACCTAGCTATCGGCACCCCGGGTGATAGCCGAGTATGTAATTGGTAGCATCACTTGCCATCACTCGCTTTTCACATTCCCATTGGTTGTTTTCATTTGCCAAGACGATTTAAGCCCCCCGATTCACTGCATATCTAATCTTTCAACACCGCAAGGGTGCTTTCCGGGGCTCCTCCATACATGCTTTATGTATCCTAACAAGCTTCTTGCTAGCTGGAAATCGGACAACAGTACCCTGGGGTGGAATGTTTTGTTTGGGACGATGATCGATCTTTTGGTTTGGTCGGTGGGTGAGCCGGAAGTATATGAGTAGCCCTAACTGGTTCTGGGATATTTTTGTTGGCAATGTGGTGGAGGGATTAGTATTATGAGATTCATACGTAGATTTGGACGCGGATGTACGAATGGGTTGAGGGAGGCACGGGGGGGTGAGGGGTTATGGTTAACTGCCGGAACTAGTACCATGGTGATTACTACATGTAGGTACTTAAGTATTTACCTACTCGTAGTTTTCTGGCGTTTCCGGACAAAAGATAGCCTTGGCGGAGTTTTTCTGTGTATGCAATAGCAGTTGCGTCCGGAAACGCAGAGATGATTATATGGGGGTGATAAACACTTCCCGATACTAACTACTCTATGATGATATACATCTAAAAGTGACAGTACTATAAATTTCCTACTCGCAATTTTTTTGTGTTCCCGGACGCAACTGATATTGCATACACAGAAAAAACGCGCCAAGGCTATCCTTTGTATTGCATGCAATAGGGTCCAGTCTAGAAACGCAAAAAAATTGCGAGTAGACATAGATCTCAGACCCCGACGTCAGTAGAGCAGGCTTCGTCCTTAATTTGGGGATTACTACGGTCTACCAGGTTTCCAGGAATCGTGCATATAGAGCAGGCAGCTGAAAGTGAATAGAGTTATATGCATACAGTATCCCTGAAGATCGAGACCATTATGAGGCTAGCTTAAGCTCTATGAAGACAAGGGTTGATTCAAACCTAACCCTGGGTGGGACATTACAAATGATGACAAACCAAGCCGATATAAGATAATTCCATATTCAGATCTTCAATTAATTAGTTGATTAGCTTTTTTAAAAGAAAAGACCGGAGAGATGGCACCGAATCTGTGTTAGTGTATGTTCCCAATACGAGGCCTGAGGACACGGTCAATGATCGAATGCCCACCGCACCGGAGGGCGATATCTGTCCACTCCTTCTGCCAGCAAGGTCCGAAAATTTGAAATCTCGCCGCGCCAATCAAAGGGCCAGTGGACTAGCACATTCCAAAAAGCCCATGGGCCAGTGTTAGTAATTCCCAGCTCCCCCAACGTAACGTAGCAAACCTGACAAAGCCCAATCCGCTCTCCTACTTGAAACTCTGCCGAGAACCTAAGCAGGCAGCACTCGGTCCAACTGATCGGGCAGCAGAATAAAGGCTATATTCCCGGCTCTCTCGGTCAACTGTCGTCGTATCAGAACACCGTATCAAAAAAGTAAACTTCTCGACCGAAAAGTTCACCCCATCTTTTCTACATTGCTCTGCACCCAACCGGCCAAGGGGCCCGTGCTAGTTGCTTGACAGTACCACATTGACTCCGATCATGAATCGGAACTTCTCGATCATTTTTTGGCAGCTTGAGGGAAAAGATCTCTCCCACCTCCCCGCCAACGACGGCGATATCACACCTCTCTCACCCGCCCCGGGCCAGGTCTCGTGTGGAACGTAAACCTCCAACGCCAGACGGAACACACGTCCGATCCAAGCAAAGCAGAGCTTTGACGTCGACGTCGACGTCGACGTCGTTTTAATCGCGCGTGCTCGCTCACAAGGAAACCAGTGCAGTCCGTAACAAAAAGCGGGCCGCACTCTGCGGTTCCGATTGGAGAGCGAGCTTTACCAGGTAAAGGAAAACAAAAAAAAGTTCAACCCCGCACTCGTGGGAGAAAAAAAATCTAGAGCCTCGTTGGCAAGTAGTGGGGAACATGTCGGGCGCAAGGCGAGAGGTGAAAGGTGAGAGAGAAATGTAATGTACGTAGTAAGTGGATTCTATTATTAAATCGGATTGGAGTTTTCAGAAGGTCCGAGGATGAATTATTGGATAGCTTGACAGTAGTCGAGCGTAGATATGTAGGTAGGATATGAGTACGATAGCGACCATACTGTACTGCACACATCATGATCATGTAGGGACGTCGTCTGGATGTAAATACTCCTAGGACAGTCAATACGTACGTATGCAGCCCTTTTTTCCCTCCCCTTCTGTCTCTCCCTCGTGATCCTTTCAACATTGTTATTTATTTTTATTCCGAGACCGCAACGATCGTGGAGCGCCAGATCAATGCTTGTCTCACATTAAGATCCCTTCCTCCCCCACACAGAGGAGGCCCGCCTACTCGTGTACTCTACTCCAGATAGGTAAAAGTACAAGCTGTGCATATAGACCACCTTAGCGAACCAGTGCTGGGACCAGTTCGACGGCGCCCGTGGGGGTACTCTCAATTGAATGAACGTAGATCTCACCGCCCAGCCAGGAGAAATACGTACGCCTGGGACTGGGCAGTAGGAAACCCCGATATCGCCCTATCTGCGATTCAATTTCGTCCAGCTCAGGCGTTACTATGTAATGCCTGTGTCAGTTGAGGTGCCCCACCTCAAATAATCACACCTTGCCTTAACAACCAAGCTGTAGTACTCCCACGACTTGTCCTCGAGCCAACCAACCTGATAGTCAGATCCTTTGTCAACTTGTCCATCCACTTACAGCTACGAGACCTCCCTCCACCTTAAACGAGAAGCCCAGTAAACCAACCAGACCACAAAGCAGAAGTATAAGAAGAAAATAAAATCACCATGTCCGGATACGTCAGGATGGGCCGCGGGGG
Source organism: Morchella sp. 2016-41 (assembly GCA_024713855.1). Taxonomy (NCBI): domain Eukaryota; kingdom Fungi; phylum Ascomycota; class Pezizomycetes; order Pezizales; family Morchellaceae; genus Morchella; species Morchella sp. 2016-41. The sequence continues at coordinate 1,311,923 of JAMGZD010000002.1, read as the reverse complement.
TGCGGGCAATACGTTTACCCAAACCGAACTCGAGAAGAAGGTACAGTTGAGCAACCCCGCCATTAGCTACATACATGTAGCCAGTTAGAGTAGTACCCTACTGCAGGCAGACAGGCGGAGCAGATGAATATTCAATTCAACGGACTAACAAATATGTAGGAGGAGGATATCGAGGCCCAAGAGCCCAAAACTGCGCATAACGTCGTTGGCGTCGAAGAGACATCCCCGCCTGGCCCTCCGGCAGGGTACAAACACATGTAAGTAGGGCCGGTCGAGTACATAACTCCCCAGGCCGGCCTTCCTTTCTGTTTTGTTTTTTTGCCAGCTAGCCAGCTGGTCATAATATTTGATTTCCTTTGGGTAGCAGCTGCTTACAACCCGCAGGGGCCGCGGCGGCGCTGGTAACTGGTTCGTTCCCTCCGAACTCGCCGGCGGCGTTCTCTCCGACCAATCTGAAGCGCCAACACCCGAGCCGCCGGCCGAGCATGGTCAGTCCGTGCGGATATGGCGAGGTCGAGGTGGTGCGGGAAACTACGCTGCTGATGCACCGCAACAAATTGAGGGTGTCGAGAAGGCGGAGGCGGAGCGGGCAAAGGCTGAAGAAGCAAAGGTTAAAGTGGATGTGGAGCAGAAACTACAGAAGCCTAGGCAGGCGCACATGAAGAATGGGGAGAAAGGGGATCCCGAGCTTGGATGGAGAGAGGCGGGGCTGTAGAGTGGGGCGGTGAAGGGGGTCTCTAATTAACCCCAATTGTGTGATGGCAGTCTTTTCTCGCTGGTGTTGAATTGACTGGGTGATTATGCCTTTTATTTGTTTCTTAAGATCTTCTTTTCCCCCAAAATCTCTTCTTATGATATACACGACAATAGAAGATTTCCTTGAGAAGTAAGGGACGTTTCCCCGTGTTTCAGAGAAACTCTGAAGACTCTTTTTGTGTATTCAAGGTTTCAAAGTAATGTACCACGACTGTGCCAATACGGGAAGGAACGATTCACTTCACATCAATTCCACATCCATGAACTCTCTAGCTCGGCCCTGAAGTACTTCTGATAGATATTTGCTTTGTCACAGCGATTTGCGAATCCCCAGCCCTAGAGGATTTTGCAGTGCATTATCGTGTCCGGGGCGTCAACGTGTACCAGTTCCATCACCTTCCACACCCCCGGTGCCCTCGGGTGGTGTTGAAGGAATTAAAAGTCACATCACATCGTTAAAACTAAATCGTATCATATAGGTATGCTGAGTCTATCTATCCCATCTAGTAGTAGTATGGTGCCGCCTGTGTCGAACTTCTCATCACCGGACATAACCCATCTCTAGGACCAGGGGAGAAGAAAAATAAAAATTTAAGCTGTTTACTCACATCGAACCATCTCGCCATAAAAAACTTTTTTTATCTATCTCCCACGGGTAATCTTGCTGATCATACAGGGCAGAGCAGGAAATCGCTATGCTGCATGATGCATGTACTCGACATGGATAATGGTAGGCATGCGGGGTGGAAACGATTCTGAACCGCACCGGCAGTGGGTTGGGTTGTGTGAGTCTCACTCATGATCAACTCAGGCAACATTTCTTTTCTTCAAAGAATACATCCACAAAAGAAGTTTCGTTTCATCCGTACAGATTAAAGATCTGCCCTTTGGATCACTTTCTCTAGCTTAGTTATCCAGATTGTGAAATTAACGGGCGTCCGTTCGAGATTGTTTATCTATGATATTTTGTTTACCCCCACCGGCACCGGAAATATGATGTTTTGCTGTTTACCCATAAACCTAACCCGATCTTACCCAACCCATCCTACCCATGACATCGTTCACCACCACTACCCAAGGGACAACCCTCTGCCGTTGCCGGCCGTTTCGACAGCTTGTTTTGCGGCCTTTCCGTCCGTACGTACGGCTAGTTCCTCCGCGCAGCAAGATCTAGATAATTAAGCCCTGTGCAGTTTCCGGTTCATAAAGTGGACGCTGCGAAAGGCAAAAAAAAAATATCAAATTGTGACATCTATCATATCAGAAATTTAAAAAAAAAATGTTCGGAAGAATTGGTGCACTGTGATATTATTATTCTCCCGGGGACACAGCAATGTCCTGACATTTTTGAACTGGGCCACTATTGCATACGCCAAAAATCAGAAGCTTGGCGTATTTTTGTATGGTATGTAATATTCGTCGCGTCCAAAATTTTGAGCTCAAATTTTGAGTTCTTGGCGGGATTTTCACACCAAAACAGTCGCCAAGAACCAAATATTTAGGTTCGGAAGTTGGTGGCCAATACACTTTATTGCGAGTAGAGTATGTAGAGTGCAGCATCACACGCAGATAGATAGGTAAAGTTTCCGGTACGGGGCAAGAAGGCAGTTTTGTTTGTAATCTTCGGATCTCCCACTCTTGGGTGCTATGTTAGTGCTATAGCTAGCTCGTGCGTTGGTTTAAAAAAAGTATAAGCTTCTGGGATCGTCATAGGTACAGGAACCTGAAGTTTTTTTTGTGGATCATGGAGGCGTTTTCGATTTTCGCTTAGCTAACTAGAGCTCCTGGATACATCTATCGATGTGTTGGTGAGTTTAGGTAAAACACCGCACGAGCCATTCCTAAATCAACGTCCCCAGGTTCAAAGGTTTAACTTGAGTACCTAGAGGTTTAAATATTACGGAGGAGTGTCAATCACCGCCAGAGCACTTCAGGAACTCTCAATGCCTTGAAATAAAACACCGAAACCGGACCGAGCTCCCAAAGATCTTGCTGAGAAACTCCCCAGATGTCTGTCGGCCCCAGATGTCTGTCGGCCCCTACTCTAGAGCAATCAATAGCTTTCCAGGTTCTGTCTTCTGAGCTCCGAAATCTTGGTTGACTGTGCTGGCTGGTCCCGGGAAAGGGGGGGTATCTCGTTGCCCTTGAGAGCCTTTACCTAGCTACATTTATGTCAGTCCCGAAGCTGGGTTTCTGCCGGCGCTGCACCGATTTACCGGGTTTAATTAGAAAGAAAAGAAAGTGAGCCGAGACGATACGACATGATCACCAGCTAGAGTATGGGTGATCATAAAAGAAAAAAAAAAGATGGGGAAAGCAGAACAAAGGAAAAGAAAGCTTTTTCATTCTTTTTTTTCCTCTCGTCAGGAAAAAAAAAAAAAGTTGAATGATCGATTGCTCGGATCATCTGATTTGTTCCTGGGAGCATGAGGGAAAAGGTGGGGTAGGTAAGGTAAGGTAAGGTAGGTGTCCCTCCCTTCGATTCGAGCTGGTTCCTGTTCTCGGCCTTACGTGCATGGATTTGAAGGAAGTGTGTGCACTTTTTTTTTCTTCAAAATTTGAGTCTTTTTTCTCTGCCCTGCCGTGGGGAAGAAGGTTTTGGTTGGAGGACCTGTTCTTTTTCCTTCAGCCAGCCAAACCAGCCAGGGACGCTCTCCTGTAGGAACCACGGAATTGAGAAGCGGAAGCTTCTCAATTGAACATATGCAGAAGCAGAGCAAGAAAAAAAGTACACCCCCCTCCTCCCCCCAAGCTCCACCAAGTCCTAGATGGAATTTGAGAAGCTAGGAGCTGGGAAACAAAAAAAAAAAAATTATCAGCCTCGTGATCGCACAAGATTGAATTTCTGTATGAGTAACCGACCCTTGACGAGACGATACGTGAGTGCACCATACTATGAATAAGAAAAAAAAATCTTGGACACAGGCAGAAGTCCAGTCTGACTGGAATCGTGAACGTGTTCGCCGCGCATCCCTCCCTTCTTGGATCCGCATTCGATCCCTTTCTTCACTCATACCGTACCCCGGCTTCGCAGCTCCGTTCATTATCCCATCATCCAGCACCTTTTTCTCCTCCTGCTTTCTCTTCTTCTTTTCTCTCTTCTTGCCATTTTGTTCCCACTCGGTGCACTCACTCACTCAACCAATCTCATTCTCACTCGCTCACTCTACTATTACCTCGGATCTTCTTTTTTCTTATTGATATTATTACTATTCTTCCTGCATTCCTTTCTTCCCTCTCATTTCCCTCATCACCATCATCAATCCTCATTACTATCACACAATACACCCCCCATTGCATCACTTCTCCCTTCATCTTCATATAAACAAGATTGTCTGCCATCTCCCATCTAGGTAGGAAGCATCGGACAGACAGACAACCTCCATCCATCCCGATAAGGTTACACAAGGGAATTGAAACACCACGTCCAATTCAACCAGGCGCTTTCCGCTTTGAGCGAACGACGGTTACGTTCTAGGCGTCCGGATCCGATAGAATTCTTTGTGGAGGGTCTGAGGTTTTTTCTGGATTACTTTTTTCTCCAGCTCCTGGGTCCTTCTTCTTCTTCCCCCTTCTTCTATTGCTTCTATCACTTCTATTACTACTACATACATCGGTGCGTACGACAAACAAAATCAATCGACGCGGCACTTATATATATTTCCATTCTGGCCAACAGCTTACCTACCTTACCTTACCGGAACCATCTACTATAGCTACTACAACAACCGAAATCAACGTCGGAAGATAGCTACAGGCAGCTTGTTTTGGGTTTCATCGGCAGGGATATATTCTCAGTATTATTTGCGAGCAAGCACCTGGGGGAAGATCACACACAAGCACATCGCAACGAGGCAGAAATAAATAAGGGATAAAAATAAAAGGAAAGAAAAAAATAATAATAACTCAATAATAAAAAGAGGGCAACCAAAGCAAGCAAGCAAAGACTCACTTCTTTTTGAAAACTCCTGCTAGTTACACGAATCCAGGAAGGAAAAGCAAAAAAAACAAGGAGGAGCTCCGCCTAGTCTCGCGCCTAATCCCATTCACCTTTCTTAAAATTAAAAGTTCGTAGTTGGCTGGGGAAAGCGCAGGAGCCTGGTGACCGGGACCGTCGACCACAGTGCTCCATGATGACCTCCACAAAGGTAGCTCCAACCCATCCACCCCATCCCATCTATCCTCTATGTCTATCTATCTGTTTCTTACTTGACGCTCCCCCTCCTTCCTTCCCACACACACACACCCACACCCCCTTAAAAGCATAATAAAAAATACACTCTACACTCGTTTTTCGCCATTATTTTTATCATTATTATTATTATCATTGTTGGGAAAGAAAGCTCATCTAGTCTGTGACAAAATTAAAGGATTCGTCGTCTTCCGTATCCCCACGATTCCCATCACGCCTCCCTCCCTCCCCAACAGCAAGTGCCCTCCCTATCAAAACCCCTCACCACAGAACCCACTCGATAGGCTCTGTAAATACTCACCGCATAACGCGACGGAAGAGTATGTCATCGACCGCCGGGGTAGCCAACATGGCCGCCGTAGTCCAAGCAGTCAAGGAAGCCGCCGCCGAAATACCACTCTCGCTCCCGGCACCGACTGGGCTCGCTCGGAGTCCTGGTAAAGCGGTCAAGACACCAATATTAGGGAATAGTGGATACCCTAGCCCGCCGAGCAGCCTTCCCACTTCAACAGTAGTCCCGGATCCGACGTTCAGTGGTAGTAACAGTAACAGCAATGTTACAGCAGTAGAGGAGAACTTGCAATTCCCGAGAAAGACAGGGAGTCTGGAAAATGGTAGCGGTGATAGTGCTATTGCTGAGGGATATGGACCAGATGCAATGAAGAACGCGGGAGGGAGACGTAGAGCGAGTGAAGGTGCGCATCTAGTGCTGGGCGGCGCACCAGGGGGCAGCAGGGCGAGGAGTGGGAGCGAACTAAAATGTGACAAGTGTGGGAAGGGGTATAAACATAGTTCTTGTTTGACGAAACATTTGTTTGTGCTCCCCCTCCATCTTCTCATGCGTGTTGTTGTTTCTGTTATATACTTCTTCAGATTGCTTCGCAAGAACTGGAATTATTATCATTGCTCTTTGCCGCAATCCATTACTCCTACCCCACACTTGGTCTTTTTTCCTTTTTCCTTTCCTTTCTTGGCCTGGTCCGGTCTGATCCCAACATATACATACCCCCAGCTTTCTTTACGTAGTGGATATGCTATTAATGACACTGGGAATTTGTTCTGCAAACCAGTGTTCCCCCTTCATTCCCATTATTATTGACTCATGCCCAACAGCACATCACCCGCAATAACACAAGGAAATGGGTCAATTTTACTTACGCCCTATGATATAGATGGGAACACACGCCTGAATGGTCTTACACCTCTAAGCTCTTGATATCCAAGCACCAGCAAGTACAACTCCTTGAAGCCGCCTCTATCCTTGTGTCCATGAACCCGAGCACCACGCCCCCGACTTCCAACTCCGGCGCCGAGCACGACAGCTCGTCATCTTCCTCGGAAGATACCACGCCTCCGCCCCACTCAGACATTGGCAGCCCAACCCCGCGCGGTATCCGCAATGGCGCCGGCAAACCCGGAAAACGCCTCTCCGGATCATATCCGCGCTCGTCCACCGCCCCGAATTCTACCGGCTTCCCTAGCCATTTCGTGCAGAAGCACACGACGCCCAGGCAGAGAACGAGGATTACGCCCTCGGAAGATGAGGCGCTGGCGTCGGCAATTGAGCTACTGAGTTGCTCGTTTAGGACAATTGGAAGCCCACAGCCATCACTTGTAGTAGGGAGCTTGCTAGGACGGGTAAATGAGGTGAAGAGAGAGGAGGAGGAAGAAGAGGACGAGGGTGATGTGAGTATGGTGGATCTGGAAGAGAGTGGGAGCGAGGTCGAGGGGTGGGGTGGGAGACGTGGGAGCGACGAGGATGAGGACGGCGTCTTTGGCAGGATGGAGGAATAATGGGACTTTGGGGTTGGTTGAGGGCCGGGGGGTTCCAATTTTGGGTGCACAGACTGGATCAGGAGCTCTTGATCTAGGTAGAAGCATCGCATCCTTCGGGACAGAGAGTTTCTACCTAATCCTCAAGTCACTGGTCAATTTATTCACCTGAGACCCTCCCGTAGGGGAAAAGTGGGATATACTGCGTATGCATTGTATAAATTTTTGGTTTTTTTTTTGGTTGAGGCTTCTTTCAATTCTTTAGTTGTCGTTGATGTTGGGTCGGTGGCCTTTGGGGTTGGAGCGGTTTTATTCCCTGCGATTGATTATTTTCCTGTCTGTTTTTCTTTCTTCTCTTTTGTAGGTACTCTGGGTGGTCTCTTCTTCTGTTCCTTGTTTCCTTACCTTTCCTTTTTTTTTCCCCTTCTCTTCTTTTTATAGCTTTCACGGGTGATCCGCGCGCGCCGGACCGTCCGGCGACGACGATAAGGATTGATCTCGATAGCTAGCTATCTAGGGCCCACCCCCCTTCTTATTTACGGTCGGTCGGTACCCTACTACTATATTTAAAAATAAAATAAATAAATAAACGAAGATAAATAACCTTTCTGTCCTTCTGTTTGCATGGCCCCTGATGTCATTGAACGTCAGGAAAAACGAAATCGGGCTGAGTGAGGGGGAGGGAGGGGAGCGGCCGGGGCGGCGGGACGTTGTGTGTGTTGGCAGTTTTGTTTTTTGTTTTTTGCTTTTGCATTGCAACGTTTGGTGTTGATTAAACTTGTTTCACTTATGAAAATGGAGATTGGGGGAACCTTGTCTGAGAAATTTGAGTTTGGTGTCGCTGCGGTCAGGTGATTGTGATGATTGTGGCGACATGATATGCAGGTAAGCAGGAGGAGGGTGGGTTTTTTATAGGGTTCGGAGGAGAAAAGGGCTGAAAATCGGACGTAGGGCTGTGAGTGTTGCATGTTTTGGGTTGTATCGAGTGTCAATCTCCCAGATGGGCAACGGCTCATGCTCACGCTAGAATGGCAATTGGGATTCCAGGATGGAATCATAGTGAACGTAGAGTTCCATAATGCCAGTCTATCATTAATTTTCTACGGCTAGTTTTATTAATTCCGTCGAATGGCAAGGATTCGCGGGTTCTCAGGACATTGTTTTATGTGCAGTACCCTATTGCAGCGTGTACATCATATGTACCTCTGCGTCATCTAAGAAGCACATTGATAGGAATTGACGATTGTGGCTTACAACCTTCGATCATTCTTCTCTCTCTTCTCTTCTTCCCCGCAAGTATTCCGGGCCCGCCTCACAAGTGCAGTGTTTCGGAGCTTAAAACGGACGGGGAGGGGAAAAAATAGAAAGAACAAAGAAAGAAGGATTCTGGCCGGGGGGGCCTCATATCAGATGAGATGACGGTGCTGGCACAGCATGTCATGCAAACCTGCCAGGAAAAGACTGATGAGATCGGCAGTTAGAGCAAGATCGCCCTTATGAAGATTGGACGGAAGGCTTTTATTTATTTTTCCCTCTCAGACAGTGAGAGAAAGTTGAGGCTGCGATACTGACACTACATACAGCAGCGACGTGTCTGCTACAGATCTTCGCCGGCGCCGTCGCCGCAGCAGCAACGAGATGCGGGGCGGTCCCTGCGTCGTGAATGATGTGATATGTGTGAGGTGGTAGGCATTTTTTGCTACTGTTGAGAAGGCCGAGGAGCGGGCTGTGTGTGCACGTGCTGGAACGGGGAAGTGGTATTTTATCAAGATTCAATGGTTGATTTTTTTATGTAGCACCAGTCACTAACTCGCTGGCTGGCTCACCCATCTGAAGTATTCGAAATACTTGTTTTGCAGCTGCGTAAACACATGTAGATTAGAGTAGTCTTTTTACTATTGCATAGCATATCATATATCTGAATTGGAGTAAGTAAACAGTAGCCACGAGGCCGGAAGGAAAGCTCGAGAGAAGGGGAGATGAGCTGTTCTCTCAATATGATGTAACGAGGTAGTTATTTTGAAAATTGATTTCGTCAGTTCGTCACCTTGAAGAATTTTTCCCATTTCCGTTGGGAAGGATGCCAGTGGTCGTGGGATGTTGTGTATGGCAGGGGGGCCACGGAGCTATCAAGACTTTTAGACTGGACCAGTTCCCAGGATTTCCGGACCTCGTGGGCTCTGCCGAATATTGGTGAGCCTATGGGATTACTCGGACCAGATGTACGAGTGCGTGACCTCTGAAAAGCAAAGTTTGTAGAACACACTTGACTTTCTCTAGAAACTTAGTTAGAAGTAGTAATTGTAGCTTTAGGAATGTGCAAACAGGTGCCAGAAGCCAATGCGGAGCTCTGAGTGGTCCAGTTGATACGTTAGAGCATGTAAATTACCATTAACCAGGATACAGCCTGTTGACTGCTTCCATACTAAGAATACCAAGAGAAACGAGCCCATAAGAAACAAACTGATTCCAACTCTCTGTCCCAAAGTATTTCCGACTTTCCAAGATGAACGCCGCATAGCCGTGCAAACTTGGAAAGGAATTGCTTAAACAAGAGAGTGTGTACAGCTGGCCACCTCGCCTGGCGAATCGCAGGTAGAGCGGGATACCCACTTTCTGCAGCCTCAATTCGGTTGGGGGAGCACACAACAACACGCCTGTCAGCGAGAGCACCCGAGGCGAAAAGGGGAAAGGCCGAGAGAGCAATGGAGGGGCTTATGTGGGGAGGTTGCGACAACGCAGAATTACTACATACATCGAACCCCCTCTGACCTACACGCTGCTTCTCGCTCCATAGCTTGCCCACAGCACACACACAGACGCCTGAACACGTATGCAGCAGCAAGCAGCGACAAGCAGCAGCAAGCAGCAGCGACAAGCACCAAGCAGCAGTAGCGACAAGCAGCAGCGTAGCAGCGTGAGAGAAGCAGCAGCAGCAGAAGCAGCAAGCAGCACAGGAAGCAGAAGCAGCAGGAAGCAGAAGCAGATGAGACTCACTGGCCTCTCACCGCCCCTTCTTTTCCTCACTGGCGTCCCGATTAACTCCGTTTAGAGATTGAGAAAGGATAATGGATGGGAAAGCGAGAGCGACTGGCATAGGGAGCAGAGTGTGAATACGGCCAGAAGAGATAAATCAGCCTCCTCTATGTATCTCTCATCCTGACAGGGCGAGACGTCTGTGAGGCAAATTAGACGCCGCGCCATTGGATTCTGCAACTACCATTGGATGACAAGGCAAGAGGGGATCATTTGGATTGGGGATTGGGATGTCCCATGTACATACAGTAACAACAACAACATTGCAGTCTTTTTTCTCTTTGGCTTCGCTGGCCAGCGTGGCCGGCGATCTGGCAACTCTACAGACAGTAAGAGGGCGTAAAGTAGAATATCATGTCTATCTGTCTGTACCACCGCTACCCATCCATCTTCCCTTCTTTCCTTCTTTCTCTTCCCCTCCGCCGCCGCCTCCCCCTCCTCTAATACAGACTATACCTATCTACATAGCTTTCTCAGCTTTTGAGTACATCTCGCTGTCAATTCCTGCCTGTGCCCCTCACTCTTCCATTTCCACCATCCCCCTCCTTTACACACCCCCCTCTCATTAAATCTATTCACCACTCAGCTCCCCTCCTCCCGCTGTCATAATTTGGTCCTTGGTACATCAGCTTTCTCTGCTTCCACATTCCCGGGAAATAAAGAAAGATACACAACCGGAGGCAATCTAGGTGTACCAGCTACTACCCCACACACCCACACAACACGTCTCCTTGCCTTTTTTTTTATATTTTCTTCCCTTTGATAGTCGCATCTAGCCAACCCTGGTGACCCAAACACAGTGGACAAATTTTAAAACAAATCACTCTGATCGAATCGTGTGTGCTACAAACGTGTAGACACATACAATATTATCTACCACTCGTCATCACCCATCTGCCTCTGAGACATACATAGATTTGCCCCAAGTTGCCACCCATTGGTATATATCTGACCTCTTCTTGATGTTGCTCCTCGGACAGCTATTTTGTTATCGTTGATCTGGGCTCTAATTCCCTACCTGGCTAGAAGTTAAACCTCAGTAGTACCCTACGTACCAGCATATATACTTGTATCCATCACCGGATCTTAAATAATAATCCCTACCGATCATCAAGAGTCACGCCTGCGTTGTCTCTTAGATCTCCCAAACTGATTTCCAGTCGCCCAATCTCTAAGAAGTTCCGCCAGACCCAACGGACATCAGCAAGTCGATCAAACTTGCCTCGGTCACAGCATCGTCCCAAAAGGTTAAATCTGAGTAGACAACCAGAAACTACAGATATGGCCGCTTCAATAGTTCATATTCCGTTGTCTCCAATGACCTTGGAGATCAACTCTGTATCTTCAGAATACGTTACTTGGGTGGTATGTCTTGTGAACTTACTTATTCTGGAGGTAGATAAAGTTGTTAACTCCTTTGCTTAACAGTATCGATGGCGAAATGTCGATCTATCTGCCGATTTCGAGACGTATGCTACAAGCCCAAGTTAAAAACCCAACTAAGGATTTATAAACTGACTACTACAGATATTCTCAAAACTTCGGTCATCCAGATGGTTGGGTCTGGCGCATGCTGTTCCAGCAGAACGTCGATGCCAACGGCAACCGTGTCTACGGGATCTTCCTCTACGTTGTCATGACCGACAATGAGCTTCAAGAGCGAACATGGACTCGTGACATTAGATATCTCCAATTTGTCATCCTCAACTCGGAAGGCCGACAGCTTAAGGACAAGAGCACAGTTGCTGTCTACCGCGAGAATCAGCTATCGTGGGGCTTCCCCGGACTACTTGACAACAGCATTCTACTCCGGGATCCTGTGGTAAATTCAAGACGCACGATTGACATTGTCTGTCGTCTACGGTATCATCCGGACGGTGAGAAGATGCGAAGGCCTCTCAGCCCTAGTATGACTGGGTCCTTGCTCGGTGGCTCTATGATTGGCGCCAATCATGCTGCTGCCCGCGCAGCATCTACTCCAGCAAGTTATTGGGACCAGAAAGCTAGTGGTGTTGCTGTTGTAGATCCGGTGGGAAAGAATCTTCGAACTTTGATAAATAACCGAAAGTTCTCGGACTTGGAACTGGTAGTCGGACCCAACAAACAAATCGTCCACGGACACAAAGCGATACTTGCGACAAGAAGTGAATGGTTTGAAGCTGCACTGAGGCCTGGATTTAGGGAATCGAGGGAAGGAAGAATTACCTTGCCGGATGAGGATCCTAAGATATTTGAGGCTTTGTTAGAGTTTTTGTACACGGGGGAATATCCTCTCGCTTCGATCGAGAACCACGGGATTCCTGGTTCGCCCATGATCACGACAAAGAAGTCTAGTTCTCCGGATGGTCTGCATCTCTCTCCGCGCTCCCCTCCTAATATACCTCCTCGTGGATTGGACGATTCTGCCTCGACGGTCGGGAGCTCCTTTACTGATGCTCAACCCCCGACAGAAGACTCCTATGAATACATGAACACTTATGACAATGTCGACATGATGGATGAAGATGAAGAACTCGACGAGCAGAAATACGCCCTATTTCTCATGGCCGATAAATTCGGAATTGCGCAGCTCAAGAGTCTTATCCGAGTCCATCTAACGAATGAGCTCCTCGACCTCTCCAGCAGCAGCCCTCCAGGTAGCAGGTTATTACGATTGATCAGATTCGCCTTTGAGGAGCTTCCCGAAAGCACAACCAGCAAAAAGAGGGATAGTGGGATGGGTTCGTCAGTTGGAAGCAACGGGATGATTGACAGAGAGCGAAGCCCTAGCGGTGGATACACCCACGGATATGTCTACGGCGGCGGCTCCGGCAGCGGATATCCGCCAAGCGATCTCACGGGAGTGGCAGGCTCTGTTGTCGAGAAGCGCGAGGGCGCAACCTCTGCCTTCGGACATGCATCAGAGGTTGGCGATGGCTTGGTAATGACTGAGCGCAGGAGCAACAGCAGACTCAGCAATGTCAGCAGTATCACTGGCACTAATGCATACCGAGGTGGAAACAGCTACGCAAGAGATAATGAAACCGCTATCCTTAGGGAAAACATCACTACATATGTGGCTAAGATGTTCCATGCGGTCAGAGTCTTGGACGGGTTCGATGAGATGTTGAGGGAAGGTGGTGAGATGGGGGGTTTTGCACGCAAAGTCATGGACAGCATGTTTAGACCTTAGTTTTGGAAAAACTCATTGGGGAGCTTCCTTACTAAAATTCTTCTTTTTGGATCATTTTTTTGGGGGGGTGGTTTATATTCTTCTTATTTTCATTGGATTCATCTTTCTTCGGTTTTTGGCATCAAGTGGAGAAAGGGTTCGGTCTAGAACAGCACTCGGCGGCTCACTTTTGCATTTTTCTTTGGTTCAGCCTGCTATGGATAGTGAACAAGGAGCTGGGAGGGTTTACTTACTTATCCAAGCGGGGTCTGTTGGGTATTATTATTACATGTTTTTCTTCTTTCTTGGGAGGACCGGGAATTTGCGAGGGGTAGGGTTTCCGCCGCCTTTTTTGTTTGATTCGCGGTCCAATCTTGGCTCATTTCTTTTGGGGCATATTCTTGGAGTCTAGTGTGTGGTTTGGGAAAGCATTTTTCTTCTTCTTTTACATCTACTTTACTTCTTCTGATCTGCCTCCTCTTTGTTTAAAGGACGGCAGGTATTTGTTCATTTTTATTTCCTTTTTCTCTTTGGGTTTTTAGTACACGCTCTGATGTACCAACGGGCCGTGGCCAAAAATTACGATATGATATCATGATAAATAATGACTAAAATACTATTACTCTGTACAAAAAAAAATATTTTCTCATATTGTTCTCTATTTTTTGTTTTTCGCGCTCGGGCTGTTTTCCTTGGAAGGGGGGCGGGGGGAAAGTGTATACATACACAAACCCGGAAATCGAAGAGAAAGCACAATAATGACGTTTCAACCCCATCTATTCTTGAACCATCTCGATTCAAAACGTTCATTGACGTTCTAGTTTGAGCTGTTCTTTTGTTTCTTTTTCTGTTCCCATTTTTATTTTTCGAGAGGGTTGTGGACGGGCGAGCCCGAGTGCGGTTTTAAATTTCATGTAGCTGGGTTTTCAATACGGCGTTCAGATAACGGCGATCATCCAATTCGCTTCGTGGATCAGCTTATTCGCTCTATACATCACCGCGTGGAGGAAAAGAGGGGGGCGGTGCCAGTATATAAAATCATGTCGACCGGTACCAGCGTCAGTATTGGATGGGGTAGGTGCGAGTGATAGGTTGTGATGTGGAGTGACTTGACTGCTTCTGGTAGGGACTGGGCAAATACTAGTAGAGTCAGTAGATATGATATAGAGTATGTAAAAATAGACGGGCTGCATAGTATGTTGAGATACGTGTAGTTGACATGGCCTCAATACAAAGGGCATGCTGAGTCATCGAGTCGTGAGAAGGGGTGATCCTACAGTTTGCATGTTATCATTGTCTAAGACCGATTGTACACAACCCTAGCCCATATAGTTCCTTCATTTATTCAATCTATTAATTATACGGATTCTCGTAGTATATATTGCATGTTTAGTTGCTGGATGCTGATGGGATTTTGATGCTGAGAGGGCCAAGGCCGATTCAAGGAACTGAGTATACGTATATACAGATATAGATTAACATTCTCACCGGCTCACCGGCTGGAGTCAAGCAGAGGACTCTGGTTGACTTATCTCTCATAAAGAGACTGCACACGTACAGCATTGCTCGATATGTTAAGGTTCCAATTATAAGAGAACAACGCATCTTCAATCTTTGATATCGGGAAGAAGAGAACTGATAAGAATGGTGTATTGTGTATAAGAACTGATGGACTAAATAATACAAAGGAGCAAAGTGAGACAGATTCATCTTATCGTTACAATTCGAGAACAACGTATTCCTGTAAAGATAAAAGTTCAGATATTTAATCAGCCATGGAGCCATATCCGAGCTACATACATATACATCGACCTGATGACGAAATAGGTTTCCGTTCTCTACATGCATCTCAACCACTTACTACTTAAAGGAACTAATACGTTTTGCAGTTCACTATATCTACTAATCCATAAACTACATCCCGCAATCAAACAGACTACATGTATGTACAGCGATAGGTAATAAGTGATGGAACGCCCTGAGATACGGTTATACCTGCAAACACCGTATGTTGTTGGCGTTTTACTCAAAACAGGTATCACTTGTCTCAGGGCGTTCCATCACTTATTCCCTACCGCTGTATAATAGGATAAGGGAAGACCACATATTTATAGAAATAAGGAAATGTCAGATGTATTTATTTTGACCGCTTCGCTATAAGCCAATAAACTTTTTTGAAAGGGTTAAAAGCTCTGCACGATCCCGATACCTTGGTAATATACCTCAGCACATGGGCTGGGCTTGAGCATTGTATATGTGTATACATTTGAGGTCAGTAAATACAAGTCTAACATTCGACGCTGATGACCAATAACCGGTTGTAAATTAACTATACCCAACATGTACATAAATCTAGTATAGTACAGTACCTACTCATTAGTAGTTATAAATATCACGTGGGTTTAGCGATTGGCATAAATCTACTTAGTAGAAATCGAACGTCTGTCCGTCCGGTATGTACTCTCTCTCTGATCTATTTTATCATTGTCGACCCAAGAACCAACTGTCTAAACTTCATTAATGGGTTAAATATATAAAAAAAAACTCTCTAAACTTTATGCAACAGTCTACATTAGTGTGCGGGTGTCAATGATCGACACAACACGCGATGTGCAACTGTCTTATCCGAGCACATTCTAATATCATCTGGGGATACCCACAGCTCAGATATGAGGAGCGTCCGGTCATATAGGGAGTATTCTACAACGCAAATGCGTACGCACCAAATGGCAGCTAAATCTCTTTGATCAACCCTAACTAACCTTATAACCCTAGCGATAACTAATCCTAATTAGCTCCACCTAACCCTAGACGCCCGTTGTTTTCTCCATTATCATCTCACATGGGGTTATTAGAGTGTGTGTAATTTCTAGATGTGGTAGTAGTATAACACTGATTGGTTGAGGTGCATTGGTGGTTATTATTCAGTCATGATGGATCACTCGGTTTATGTACAGTCGGGTCCGCATTCGAAGCTCATAAGTTTAAATCACGATATCAACCATTTGGTAAGAACGACTAGGGGAGAAATTTATAGATAGATATTTCCATACTGCTGTATATCACGACATTTTGTATGACTATCTGTCGAGGAAGAGGACTAAAATATTTTGTTGCAATCGCAGACGTTTTTACAGGGCGCCAAAACCTTGCGGACGCGGCTGTACTAAGGGCTATGGTGTTGATTCAAATTCATTACTTGTGTTGGTGTTAATTAATTGATCTTTTGATGATTCATTGATCGCGGGGGCTGTGGTGTTGATGTTGAATGGAAGCAAAGGGGGGGATGAGCTGCTTGGTTAACAGCTGCCGCCCATTGCCTTTCTTACACAATTAGGGTATACTCACTCGGACATGGGCCATCCCCAAAAGTCAAGACACCATACATATATAGGGGTCCTATTACGATCGAGACAATCTTTTTTAGAGCCATTTTGATCCTTGAATTTTTTCCGGCATTATTTCACGAACGGAACGTCACTGGGAACAATTACAGACTTTAGTAAGAGGTTATGGATTGATATATAGTTAAAATAACGAGAACGGTCAGATAAAGTGTCGCCGAGACTATTGATATGCCCAAGAGCACAGGATACTAACAACCTCCGTCTGCTAACATTTAAATAATGTTCGTGAGGGTTCATATCTGCTGTTAAGAGCTAGTGAGATAGCTATAGCTCCATAAAGATTGACCGCTTATATCACTGCAGCTCAAGAACGATCCGATACCACCTCCACCACACTAGGCACAAGACGAGACCAGACCCGGCTCGTCATTACGTAGCTTCCCCGCCTACACACCAACTCACCCATCACCCATCGCCCTCCCGGCGGGCCGCCACCATTAGTTAAACTCCTCGCCTAACCACAGGAGCGGGATCGGCCGCGAACCGCGACGTTTAAACTGACAGCACGCGCACTTACCCGCGTTCCAAAATAGCTCTGAGTGATGGGACGAAAGCCCTGCGACCCGAACCTGTGACGTGTAACCCTAACCCTGCGACTGACTACAGCCGGTCAGATATTGCGGGGTGGGGGGTAGTTACATGTAGACTAGAGGAAAGGTAAAAGCTGGTTCCGTGTATTTGCTGTAGTAGTTTAAATTAAATAGAAGTGCATTTCGATGGAGGGGGTCAGCTGCGCAAAAAAGAGACGAGGGCGGTTAAATTATACATGTGGGAACGTCCTGCCCTGTCCTGTGCTCGATAGAGTAGAGACGACCGAGACGAGAGGTAGCGGCCGGGGAGGAGGGGAGTGGACTGCATAAAAAGAAGGCGCCGGCCAGCACAACCCATCTCGTCGCCGAGAGAGGTTTGAGGGTTGCGGTTGGAGGGGGGGGGGGGTGTTGGGAATATTGGATTGGGTGTTTAGGTGTCCATCGATCCATTCCATATGTTTCCACATGACCGCAAAGGCAGCAGCAGAAGAAGAAGAAGGCCACCGTAACACAGGCCCTGAGAGATTTTTTCGACGACTCGGAGGCCCGGTTATTTTGCTAACCACCAAGGTTTGGTTACGAAACCGCGCACACGCAACGCAACGGCGGAGGATAAAGCACCCCTATGGGTCCTACCGGCCAAGATCTGCTGCAGTCCAGAAGAAAAGGAAGTGGAAAAGTAATCAACTAATCAACCCCTGGCACATAATATACATCATGTACACCAATGTAAGTAAGATGATCCCTGGAGAATAAAAAACGGACTGCGAACTAATGGGCAGGTATGGTTGACTGACTGGCTGGCCCATGGCTGTACGTACCAAAACCAAAGCCACCCTCATCTCCGCAGCAGTCGATGGATGATGCCATGATCTGGCCGGGTGGTGTTGGTGGGGGGAAGGCGAGGGGGTGTGCGGTGGAGGGAGATCCAGTCCTATTTAATACCCCAGATCCCGATATTCTAGGCCCCATGGGAAGAAAGAAGAAGGAAGAAGCGGGAGTGAAATAAATGGAGTGGAACAAGAAGAAAAAGAAGAAAAAGTCAGATCTGCTACCTAGATGTATGTACGGAGTTGTTGTTTTAGAGTATCGGACCAGCATGGCCATGCGGGGGGCCGGGTGGACATGAGCGCCAGGCCGGAAGGGCAGGAAAGGAAGGAAAGAAGAGGGTGAGTTAGATCGTTACACCAGCCGCCAAGGCGCCGACGGCGCAGGTTCATGGAGGATCTTACTACTAAGACCGCGGAGATAATTACGAGGCGGGCCGGGGGGGAGAGATAAGGTTTTTCTACGCACGTATTCCATGCGCTCGGACTGGAAATAGCAGAAAGTGTGGGTGCCCTCATTTGAAGATTTTCTGAAACAGCCGTACAGCTTTTCTTTCCTTTCTTTTGACGTTGTGGCCGTCATGAGATGTCACTCGAGCAACTCGATGACGTTGGTACATATTTAGCTATATGTATGTATGTAGTAGTTTTCTACTACCCCGCCCCCATGTGATGATCATGCAATCCATGGTTGTGGAACGCCAAGATAATGATAATAACCAGGTCAATAAAGAAATAAATGGGTTTTCTTATGATACATCGCATCGCAACCCGACCACACTTCAAAGCTTATTCGAAAATCCCCGGGGTCAGTCACATGTAAACAGCAGGTGATAGAAACGCCACATAAATGACCTTCTCCACCTCCACCGGAACTTCGACGCAGCCCTGTAGCATCTGGGAGCTAATTGGCTTGTACTTCTTGTGGCGTAGAAGGGACGTAGAAGATCGGACATGCCCGGTGTTCGAAAAGCTAGCGGGCCTGTTGGTAGGCATCTCCTTCCGTATCATCCTATTAATGCTCATATTTTCCTTGTATCCCTTCGCCAAACTTTGTACGGATTCTTGTTGAAATTCGAGGATCGTTTTTGCTGGCGATGTCATCCCCTTCAAAGCCATATTCCCAATCGTCAAAACAAGTAACAGGCCATCACAGTACTGTCCCCCACCCCGTGACTATAGTAGTCAACCAACCAGTCCACCTATCATTTCCGCACCCGTTGTCGTAGACATTCATCCAATCATGAATCCCAACGCTGCCCAACCTTCGACCTTAATACCCTGATAACTCCTACCCTATCTCCACTCTCTCTCATATCTTCGATCTATGTCATGGTCAGTATGTGAGAACGCTCGAGAGGTGTAGAATCAAATCTCAAAGGTAGGCTAGTCAATGTCAATGCAAAGAAATTGAACCCAACGGAGAAAAATCGTGATATCTGGTACATGTATTCCCATATAGAGTTATCCAGCCTCAGACAATGTTACAATAACAATAAGTACAACCGCAATGAAAGACGAGTAAACAAACTTTTTCGCTAATTCCGCTAGGGGAAAGAAAAAAATTCAAAAAAACAAAAACACCTTTTTTTTGTGCATTTTCCAGAGAATAAGACCGCCTCGGCTCGAAATTCACCGTGTCCGTTGAGAAGTCCATGAAAACGGTAGGAAAAAGATAAAAAGAACAAAAAAGAACCAGATACGCCTCACCAACCCTGCAGTCGACAATCCAAAAAAACACCTCCCTAAATAAGGACAACAAATAGAAGAAACCACCTGCTGGATCGGTCGAGTAGAGTCGGCCGAGTTGGTTGGATCGGAGTGTAGTTTCGGCCAAAGATTATGGTACAGTTCCGTAAAAATAAAAAATAAAACGGAAAGCTCCCGGGATTAAAAAGGTCGAAACTCGATACAGCAGGAAAACCTTTGTACTCGAAGGATCTTGGAAACGTCGTAAAAACAATAGCATTACAACCGAAAATCCGAAGTGAAGAAAACAATATACGTTGAGACCATATAACACAAAGGGATACCGCGTCACTGAATAATCAATGATTAGTAGGACACAAACATCCGAGCAAAGGGGAACCTACCTGATATCCATATCGTACTGATGCATAATCCATGTCGGATTTATCTGTAACCGAATCCGAGATTGTACTGCTTTAATGAACCATCCGTTAGACCGCCTGTGCTATCCGGAGTCGGATTTGATGCAAACATCGAATCGAGGGAATATTCGAAGCCTCTAACATTACTAAAGATTCCTTGCTGGTGTTGCTGCGGCTGCTGCTGTGGCATGCCCATGCAATTACCCATATCGTTCACTGGAGTGTTTGGAGTCCGCTGACCCTCGTTATCGAGTGACTGGGTATCGTCGTTGTTGCTTTCGAGAAGCTCGGCGTCGTATTCCTGGTCTACACACACACATGGATCAATCTAGGATGGCCGGGCTCTTTCATAACAGAGAAATGAAGCATGGGAAGTACACGGGGTAGCTTGCCGAGCTCTTCCATATGTGATTGGAATGGTGATGGGTAAAAGTTTTGACCCATCGGAATTCCTGGATGAGGAAAGTCCTGTGGTGCAGTAGGAGTAGTTACTGCGCTGTGAGGAATCTGGAATGATTGGTCTGGTGGCGTTGGAATAGCGATGGACGGTGATGTTGTTCGCGAGTGATTTGGCCTGAGAAGTGGACTGGTTTTGATGTAAAGGGCCTCAGGCGGAGGGTTGATAGACGGGCGCTTTGGGATGATCGGTCCTCCGTGTATGGGTCGAAGGGCAGGGTGTTGTTGGATTGGCTGTTGTCTAGAGAGAGACTGAGGCATTGTTTGCTGCGGCGCAGCTTGAGGTCTACCTGTGTCGTCATATTGGGCGAATGCCCGTAACTCCGCGGTGACATCAATGCCCTTCTCAAGGAGAATTCTCTCGAGCAGAGAATTTTTGTAACGAAGCATCAGTACCTCATCAGCAGCATTGCGAGATGACTGCTGAAGACTTGATAAAGTTTCCTCATGATGTTTGATGGTTGCTTCCAAGTGTTTGATATATTCGGTTCGTCTTTCGCGGAAGGCTATTTCGATGTGTCAATAGAAATGTTAAAAATAAATGCAGACCCACACTTTCGATGACACATCGGAACTGGGACGTAGCCAACTGTTGTTGGAGGAGAATTCAAAGTATAAAGATAAGGACCGTACCTGCTTGAGCAGCTCTGTTTCGCATCTTCCTCTCTTCCTGTGTTGCGTATACCGGTTTCCTCCCACCCTTCCTTTTCTGAGTCGGGAACTGAGCCTGCTCTGCCGTCGTCGCTTCTGGCGACGAGGCAGAGGAAGCTGAAGAGTGAGGAGGTGAGGTCTTGACAGCTGCCATTGCGATTCGGAGGGGTTGTTGATTTTGGAGACTGATACTAGTTGGTTGGCTGGCTTACTGCTGGATGGGAAAAGAGTCGAAAGCTTGAGGAGGTAGAGGGATGCTGGTTATGAAGCTTTTTTTTTTGGAGAGGAGGGCAGTTGTGATGGTTGGTTGACAGAAATCCTTGCGACAGGGAATGCACTAGTGATGGGGTGAGAACAGGACCTTCAGAGCTAGCCAAGGCAGAGGAACAGCAGGGGGAGAGGAACGACGATGATGTGCAGCGAGAAAAAAAAGTGGGGAAAAGGACTGCTTATGCAATTTCAATTCGCAGGCTGCCAGTCTAATTCGGTAGCGGCAAAACGTGGGGTCGCGGGCAGCTGCGCAAACATAAAAAAGAAGTCAAAAACTTCTTTTGCGAGAGAGAGAGGCAAGGGAAGAAAAAGCAATCAAAAAGCGACCTGGAACGACAATTGGAACACACGATGCAACACAAAGACCATGTCAGAAGGTTGGGTTGGGTCGGGGTATCTTTGGCACAGACAGTCACGGTACAGACAAGACACTACTGACCACCAATTTAGCATAGTTCATGGGGATCTAGAGTACGTTAGTACATCTTCCTGTACCTGTTCTACCTACCGTGTCTGCCTTTCCACTCTTCTAGCTCCCCATCGAGTGCGTGAGTGAGTGAGTGAGTGAGATTGAGTGAAGGAAGGATGATCTTTATTTTCTTCACCTGTACACCCATCCATCACTCGCTGCAACTCACGTCGTGCCACACACACCATGGCCAAGTTACCGCACATGCATTTGATTCTTTCTCACACTTCACCTTCTTCACTTTCTTTCTTCCCCATTCTCTCACTCTGGCCCTGTCTACCTACAATTGCCTTTCTCTGATCTACCTATTGCCCTCTTTCTCTATCTACCCCTCAGAAATCGAGCCAGAGAAAGTCAGCCCTCCTCAGGCTTTGTCTCCGGTCAAAAAAAGATTTGTGTAAAAGAGAGAAAAAATACCCAACGAGAGAAAACGGCAAACGCTTCCGGCAGAATGCGAGTGGTGCTACCTTGATTGGTCAATGAGCCTTGTCGCCTCGGGCAGGGTCACGAGTGACGGCCACCTCCGATGCTAGCCAGAAAAAGACCATTTTTTCCAACCAACCCCCCTTCTCTTTTCCCTTCTCTCCAGGGACGCAAAGCCTTCTTTCTATTCCGCGCAGATGCTCGATGCTGCTCCAAAACTGGAGAGCAGGGTGCACGATGCAGTCTCCGCTCGCCAGCCTCCACTGGTTTAGTCCCGGTTCCCTGGACCCTACTCAGAAAATCGACCAAACCTTGTCGAAACTAACAAGCAGAGCCGCCCCCCGAAACTGGTGGATCAGCAAGAAGACACGACATTCCAGGGGCAAAACTGAATCAAAATAGGGCTTGCCCTGTAATGGTGGCCCATGGGAACTGCTCCTGTGTTGTGCTAGGATCTTTCCCCGCATTTTTCATGTCGTCTCAGTCCCCCTTCCCACCGCAGACCGACAGGCAGCAGGTGTCTAAGTACTCTACACCGGTTGAAGCCGTGTGATGTGTGATGCAACACAACGGGCAAAGTTTCATCTCGATCCGCATTTCCTTTTTTGCCCTTTGTTTGCTTCTCCGCGGGGAGTATTTCCCTCCTTCCATCCCAAGTCCCAAGTAGAGAAAGGTACATGTAATTCCAAGTAATGTAATCATGAATTATGTTGTACTTTAATTGATACTGTACAATGCACCTGCATATATAATCTAGAATAAATATGAAGATTTCTCCGAGACTGGTGCCGCTGTTGTTGAATTATTGGTGTTTAGTGTCTTGTGCTTTGATAACCAGTTCCTTTATCTCTTTTATCGCTCAGCAGCTACAAAAATACATGTATCTACATGTAGCTACCATGAAGCAACATATACAGGGTCTTCCCAATTTATTCGTTGTTTCCTGAGCCTAGTACGTTGCCTACTAACTTCACTAACAACCCTAGCAAACCCTTTTTGGGTGACTTCTGGCCCCCACTCATCCATACCTATCCCTTCGTCATCAAACTTCCCACCGACTACCAGGAACCGAACCCCCACGCGCGCTCGCCTCGTCTAAGACTTCATATATGTCGTTTTCGTCAGCAGAGGTACATAATAATGAAAATTCTCCTACACAGTGAGCCTGGGAAAGCAAGAAATAATGCACATTCATCCCACGTCCATATCTCACATGATTGGTGAATCTAGAGCCGAGCATTTATTCCTCAGCCTTCTCCTCTCCTGACAGAGGTTGATCCAGGTCCAATTCCATCTGGGGATGCTCAGGCGCGTCCAGGTACGAATATGCCGCACCCTTGATCAATCACGTCACTTTGGTAGCTAAAAAGAGAGAAACCTATCGCTTTGACAGAGCTGAAAGTAATAATTCAACCACCCCTAGGTTTGTCCCGCCAAATTCAATTCACTCGTCTTCATCCCACAACAACTTACTGAATGTAATAATCATGGTTAAAAATCTCAGCTTCACAAGATGTCGAAATTGGAAAATGGAGGAGCCAACCCCGGATTGGTGACTCAGGATATCGTCGAAGGTATCATTCCGGTACGACCACGGGCTATTACTCGTCCTTTTATTCGCCTTGTATTCTGAGAATAAAAAATCTTCATCAGGTCCTAGCCGCCGGAGAGGTGCAACTTCTTTGGGAGAAGCTGGTTCAGGTGGGATATTTTTTCCTATATGGAACGCTTGGCCCTGACATCTCTGACTTTGGTTGCCGCCAGATGCCCCACAGCAAAACCAACCCCCAAGTATCGGTCACCGGGCATCATTCGGTCACGCAATGCCTGTGGATCTCAACTCTATGATCTACGTTCCTAATCTCGACAACACGTTTAATCGCGGGGCAGTCCCACTAGATGATATCAAAGAAGCTTCTGAACGACAGACTATCACCCCAGGAAACATTTTGGACCGCTCGCAGATACCTTTATGGCAGTCCGCACGTCACACAAACCGAGTCGGAACTGGCCGAATAAGTCATGAGAACCATCGTGGCTTCGGAAACACGGCACCTACCCTTCCTCTCTCGGGACAATTTGACGGGGAATCTGCCTCTGCGAAGGAAACGAATCCACCACCTATTGCCAAGACATTTGTTCGTCCGATTCCGCCGCTGGAATTGCTAGATTACCCAGTAATATTCAATCCCAGGGTAACCATGAACATGGCTACAAGCTCGCCGTTATATGTAGGTGGCGGCTGTGTAGATGGTAGGCTCAATATCCATATACGTGGAACACGTCTAGATGATATCAGATTAGGCCGTATAGGGATCGATATAGTTGGAGTTGAAGGCAAGTACTATTGTCTTAAATCTCTCCAAAAACATTTTGAACGCAATATAATTTACATGATACGTAGAAATATCATTTTTCCGGAAAACAATTTTTATGAGCATCGCCAGTGAACTCATTGATGATGAACATCCACCACCGCCAGCTATCCTTCTTCCTACAGATTTTGATCAGAAAACATTCTGGAAAGTGAAACCTTCGCGATCTTTTCTTCCCTTTCGCTTAAACCTACCGCTGAACGTTGGTCCCGGTCCATTCCAATCTGTTAGAGCTCGGATACGGTATATCATTCATGGGTATGGAATTCTAGCCTTGTGTTTTATTTATTTTTCCTCTCACCCAAAGAAGAAGAAAAAAAGACCAAGTAAAAACAAACGAAATAAGGCGGGAGTTGAATTTATAATTCTAGGACCGTAATGTATACCGTCAACGGTAGAAAGAATATAGTCCGCTGTTGCAGGGACATTCGCGTGATCTCAGCCATAGATCCTGAAAGAGCTCTATTACCCTTGGAAACCCCGCTACTAACCACTGAAGAGGGCCCGCTGAGGTGGGGAGGGTATGACACGTTGAAGGTCACGGCAAGCTTGCATCGTGCGGTGTGGGTTTCTGGAACCGTGGCATACGTCGACGTGAACATCGTGAATAATACACGTAGGAAGGTTAATACAATCCGATTGAAGCTAAGGCGGCATATACTAGCCTATAAAAATGTGAGTCCAGATTTTGTTCCCACTTTGCTAATAGCTTTGCTTTTTTGTTTGCTTTTTACATATTTTTTTACATATTTTTATTCCCCTATATCCTTGAACCACACTGAGTTCACGTGCGCAGACCGTAGCATTGGCAGAGAATAAATCTGCTGGACATCTTAGGGTTCCCAGCTGGATCGAGCATAAAACACTCTCGCAGTCTGAGTTGAATGTAGGGAGGCGTTGGAAAGGTGTTAAGGGTAACCAATTGGATATTGTGACCTGTGAGATCGAAATACCAAGGAACCAACTATCTGTGAAGATGGGTCGGTTCTTTGAGGTTAAGTATTTTGTAGATGTTGCCGTGTGTACTCTTGCGGCGTGCGTAGCTTACTATTCTGTGCTTTTATAAGTATGCGTTGCTTTTGTGTTGATGTGATTAACTAATTTGGTAATATTAATATTTAGGAAAACCATAAGGTGCCAGCTGCCTCTAACTATTATTCATATGGTTTGTTTCAAATTATTCGTCTATTTATTAATTGTTCCATTCCAGTTACTCTAACACATGTAGAACTCGCTTGATATAATGCCGAATCATCTTTTACAGGTGGCCGAGGCCTTCGGGGAAAGGTATGGCACTGGACGAGGCTACCAAATCGCAGGACGTGCGTTCACGGCACCCCGGGAAAGTGTACTAATCCCAGAACGCAAGGGCTCACTTAGGCATAAACATAGTTATATGAACCCATCCAAGCCCAAAATGATCACCTCTACAAAAAACTCATCTGGCAAAAGCTCGGGAGTGTTGATACCGGGTCTCGAAGAAAAGAAGCCTTCTCCAGATAGTACTAGTAAGGTAGCAGCTGCCCAAAGGAAACGCAAGATCACCTTAGATGATCCCAGAAAACTAGATATAGATGTTCCTGGTCTCGGGCCCGGCAACCCATGGGCCGCGGGAATGGGTCCCGAGCAACAGAGGGAAATCCGAGAAGAGCAGCAGAAACAGTATCACGATGCTGAAAGAAGAAGGTCAAGTGCAGTTTCATCATTTGCGGAGGGTTCTAGAGTTACTATGAGAAGATTCAATAAGGACGACGAGATACTTGGGGGTATGGGAGGCTACGGGGGCGTCCCGCAGGATAGTCTTATTTAGCCGTGGGTAGTAGTCGGTCGGTTAGTCGTCCTTGTTGTCGCCGCGTTGCTGTCGGAGGTAATTTGCGGAGGATCGTCAGGGCCGTTTTCTTGGCTGGTTTGTTTCGGTCATATCGAAGGAACGTCGGAGGCGTCTCTGGGGAGAGAGTGCGTTCAACTAATCTTTTTTCGCTTTCTTCCCTTTTGCTTTTAGAAGGGTTCAAACGCGTGTAAGAAACACAGAAATGGCTTGTAATTGCCGTTTGGGTGTGTTAAGCATTGTCCTTGGAGGGGTTGCTATTATTACAATACGCAGGAACAGACAAAAGTTGCAAGGTGAGAAAGGGTTGCTTTTCTCAAAGGATCAGACTGCATGAATTTGGCCGCATGAAATTATTATTGCAAGCTGTAGCACAAGAATTGTCTCTTGCTAAAACTGAATGGATAATTAGCTACACTAAAATCAAGGTATTTGAACATTGCATTGCATTGTGTGGAAACCAGACAAGAAAACGATTCCAAGATCAGCTTCCTCGCATAAATCAATCTCATCACAAAATACGAAGGAAAAAAAATACGAAAAAATACGAGCGCATAGGCACATGGAGTCATTCGTCGGAGTTCCCCGCCAATGTTTTCCACCAGTTTTCCCCTTCCTTGATCCTACGTACACCCACCATAATGATGATGATGATGTATGAGCCAGCCCATCAATCATCATCTCACTCGTACGAGGCGGAGATCATGATCAATTACCGGCGGGCAGATCGGAAACAGGCGAACAAGCATAGATCCATCCAGGGTGAAGAAATTTCTCCGACGCACTCATCCATGGGGCCATAGCCCAGGTCTAGAGTACTTTGCTTGTGCCAACCCCTCACAAAAAAAAAACGAAGGAAAAAAAATCTGTGCCTTGCTACTCTGGTGCTGTGATGCGGTGAGGAGCTCCCTATCCTACTCCAGAGTAGGTACCACCATACATAAACCTAGATAAATTTCAACCGAGGATCGCAGTGCAGTGGGAAGGGAGGGAAAACGCTGGTTCGGTGGGCGGGGCTTTGGCCGAAGTGGATTAGTGCTAATTGCTGGGGACATAATAACTCTGCTGATATGGTCTTCCTGCTTCAAGGACGGCATGTTGAGCCGTACAGCTGGAGAGATAAAAGCAAAAAAGAAACACTAGATACCCGTTGACTACGCGTGCAGATTGATGCAGGCGGGATAAGCTGCAGGCGTGGCCTAAATGACGGGAAACATGTAGGGATGAGGAAATCCTAGAGTGTCGAGTGTGAGGGTAAGAGAATTGGTACCTGTCCACTAAATTAGTACTCTAGCTCATGGAGAGAGAGGACATTTTCAATGCTGATTTCGCTAAAGTTGGTTGTTTTGGTATGGCCCTTTTCACTGACTGGTGGTTAATTGGCTGGGATCCTGTTGTTTATTTTGCACTCTAGCTAGATTCCCACTTGAGATAGATGGCGAGTATGGAATTGAACACTTTGAATTTTAGCTGAGAAGACGACGAACACCGTTTGAGATGTTTTGTTGCCCCCATTTTTCCTTTTTTTTCTGGGGTAACGGCTTGCGTTCTAGTCCTGGCATTTTGGAGGAGGGGTTTGCGCCTTTTTCTCTCTTCCTGTTGGTGCATTTCGACACTTGCGGCTTAACTACCGACCGGTGACCGGCGACCGTTGCCTCGATACATATGGCGTGATATTGGTTGGTTGCTGAGTGTGAATACACATGTCTTTGACACAGAATATTCAATCATGAACTCTCACTCGATTGCGAGACAGGGCTCTAGATCTAGTAACTTCAGGAGACCGTTTAGATGGATTATTGAAGCTGATCCCGAACCAACGGACAGAAATATCTGGCTTTGACAAAATCGACATCTCCTATCGATAAAAATAGGTGAGATTATCGTGTGGTGCAATATGGAGTTTCTTCTAGGGTAATGAAACTTGCATAATATCGCGTGTAGTGTGGTTCTGGGTTGGGCGCTGTTTTTTCTTTCTCAATACATAGATCTTGAATCATCTGGGAAATCTTGGGTCTCTGGGCCGGCAGGTAGAGTATTATGGATGTCCGCCCGGAGCCGAGAGGTTGAAATAAGAATTATTAAAGTGAAAGTTTTTGTGGCGAAAGCCACCGCCCTGAAAAAGCAACCCCAAGGTGTAGAGTATGAAATCACCTAGAATTACTTTGTTTGGTGCCCCTGATTTCGCTGTCAAGGTCCCCGCCACTGCCGCTCTGGTGGATCCGAGCCCCACAGATTAGGAAGGTGAAATTTTCAATGGCGAAGGCTGAGAATCCCCTTAAGTTTGATGCAAGCGGCAAAACCAATTTGCCACAGTTCATTCCAATCCATGTACCACAGCCAAATTTTTAGCTTGTAGTATTAGTTCGTGAGATCGTGTGAAATAAGGCATTACAGTAATCCTTGGAGCGGATGCTTCAGCCTTGAGGTATTAGACATGTCTTCGAGGTTCTCATAATTATATATAAGTGTTTCGCGGCCAGGGTCTATTGTTGAATCATGAATGAAAACTGGCTGCCTCAAAAATAAGGGTGACCTCGAGGTGAAAACCAAATTGACATTGATGTTTCTGGCTGTACAAGGGAAGTTGTGATACTTGTAGGCTAAGCCCAGAATAAAATTTTGTTCGTGTCAATCCAGGGAGAGAGGTAACATAGTCCCATTACGTTCGCTGAGAAACTAGTAGCCCAAAAGGCATATGTAAGTTAGACGTTGCGGAACTGATCTAAGTCATGAATGATGCTAAGGATAGTTTAAGTACATGAAGAACCCACCGATTATCAACCTCAGATATATAGTAGGACCGTAAGAATTCCATATGCCACTGTGCTGGGGCGTCCCCTCTCCAGAGACCTATTTCATATGATCTTCGTGGGAATGACGGCACTCCTAGCGATGGCTTGGGGTTAGTTAGAATGTTAAGAAGATGTGGGACGAGGTGTGGGGTGGAATAGTAATAGGGATATGGCATGATAGAGCTGGTAACATAAATTCTGATGCGGGAGATTCGTGAAGTATCGTGCCTAGGCTGTTGCGTATAATGCTGCGGCTCGCTCGTATTTAACCTCAAGGTGTAAGTAGACCGAAGCATGACAGGTGTAGGCAGTTGAGTGAACATTATTTAAGGTGTTGAAGGGGAAGGTAGATTTATTGCGGCTGTGAAGCCAACTCACACTTAGTAGCCTCTCCATGGATCTATATGTCACCCGGGCCCGATAAGGGGTTGCTTCAATATGCAGACCGCCGTGAGAATGCGAGTGATAGTTATGATCGTTATGTTTGCTGCTTAGTAAATATCTTTAAGATTTTGACCAACATTCTGCGATAAGATAACACATATAGTACTGAGATTAATATTAGATATTATCATGTAACGACCTTTACACGTGACCTAAACCCCCTCTGAGTTAAACAAAAAAACAAAAAGACCTAAACCCCCCCGCCGTCATCAATCACTTCATAGTCAGTTTATGAAAGAGTTCCCGATTCTCAAACTCCGAGGTTTATCAAATATCATCGTTTGTTTACAGGTTGATCTAACGCGTAATCTATCAAAGATTGATACTTGTGATTGCATATCTCACGTGCACGGGGTCTAGAAACAATCGCAGATTGAGGATGTCACACCCGTAACTGGCTAATCAACCGCTCCTTTTGCTGATGGGTTTCAATCCCTTATATAATTATAGCTATGGCTAGAATACGCTCAGTTCAAAGATCTTCGGCACTTACTAATAATTACAGGAGAAAGTGGTGCGTGCTCTTTCACAAGAGATAGATTACACGACTGAATCATATCGCCATATAATTGGTCAAACTTCGGTTATTTAGAGATATCGACTATACGATAATTATAAGGGCAAGATTTTATTTCAGTGGTAGATACAAGCGGTATTTCCATTGATAATTACAGAGAGGTATAGCTCAGATTTACTTACTTTCTGTGGTTATTCTAAAAACCTACATTGGTTTTACTTTGAAATTGCCATCTTACACTTATCAATAGACTTCGGCCCCGAAGGGCTTGAAGGAACCTCCAGAGCGTACGGTCAACACCTCGAAATCGAGATTCTTTGATTTTATCTTCATTTAAAACGGTCCTGTGAGCATTAGTGACATAGGTACTCCAAGGTTCAACGTTATTTACCCTACTCACAGAATCTCACTCGATACCAAGCCTTTCTTTACTTATATTACGGACCTACCCCTGCATTCAACTTGACAGGTTTCCGACCCCACCCACTAATACTAATCCCCCGGTATAATTACGCTTGTTCTAAAAATAGGCGCATCCACCGAAAGATCACCGGTAAGAGAGGGTATGTCCCTTGTGCAACAGCAACATACATACTTTATTCTTTCTAGAATATTTTCAAGATATTCAGCTAACTGGCTTACAATGCGGTACATTACATCATATTTTCCAAGCCAATTGCAACAAAAGCTGCTTAGGTCTTGGTCTTCGTTATAACTTTCTACCATAAGAAGAAAAAAAAAGAAAGAACATAAATTATACAAGTGATTGGGGTACTCGCTGGTTCGACGTTCCATACATGCCGGTGGAATCTTTACACAATCGAATTTCGAATGAATCCCTTTGGAAGAATGTGCATGCGGTAACCAAAGACTTTTTTCGCATCACAGTTAGTTTGAATGCCATATGTCTTTATCTCTCTAGAACCATGGTTGATCTAAAAGCCTTGAAGCTCATTTTCTCGGCTGGCACCCGGGGGACCTGCCCCTAAACTCTCGGCAATCCCTTCGGACCTGTGGTTGACCCATGATTTTGGATATTATCTAATTGCCTATCAAAGTTAACTTTAGAGATCGATCTAATTGAGGGTAGAATACCAACCGATCGGGCAATGAATCCAATATCGTTTTACTGGACTGCGTTACTCGTATAACCTCCCGCTCCTGCTGGGGATTGTCGGGTGGTATGCGTTGGTAAGGGGCGGCCAGGGCCAACGAAATAAACATAAAGTTGAGGATAGTAAGGGCTCGTAAAAGCATAATGGTTTTATTAATGCAGGAGGTTTTGACAGATGATCCTGAGTTGAAGCTATCAAAGAGGATAAGGGATTTAACGACTCCAAAAGACAAGCGATCATTTTTAAACACTGACTAATTAAATTATGGGTGAACTTGATCTTAAGAAAAGTTTCATGCAGAGAAAAACCGCCAATGGTCGGTGGAGTTGCAATCCTCCGGTGGCATGGGGGCAGCTGTGTGTGGAAGGGTGAGATATGTTTAAGGGCGCTGGCTGCGGTAGGCTCATGAAACCGGTGATAAGGTTCTTAGTTGTTTGCTGTTACTGAAGCATAATCGAAGGCTACTTCGACTGCTATGGGATTTCATTCATGAAATGATATTTGGATGGTAAACTGCATAACATTAACAACTTTCCGGTTGCGAGTTTTCCACCTTGTCTGACATAGGATACATGGGCATGCAGTGCCAAGTCGGTGGATGTGGCGTCTCCAGCCACATCTATTTATAGCACCAACCAACGTATCACACCCCAACAACGGTTCTCTGCTTTATTAGCGATATTAATTTCTGCACAGCAAGAGCTCTCATCTGCTGTTTACATATTCACAGGCGGAGTACATGGATGTTTCGCTAAACAAAGAACTACATGTATTGATGGAATATTGTATGGGGCTTATTAGACAACCTCACCGGGTAGGACAGGGCAGGGCTACTTCCTAGTGCATCCGACCAAACACCCCCGAACATCGTTGTGCCGTCAAATGGCATGCAAACTTCTTCTGTCGGGATTCTCTTCAGGAGATCCCACTATCGGTCGGTCACAATTGCGCTGTCTCTTCTCACACATGAGTTGAGTAATTACTAAGCCACAGTCGAACTAGCTTCGATTGCACACCGTACGGTACGTACGGTAGCTTAGGGCCTCGCACCAAGACAAGAATCAAAGTCATCATTCAAGTCCGGCTTCGACCGGGTATTACTATATTGGTGGGGCTCACCGACCACTGGTCACAGAAGATAGATATAAGAGCTTGTGGTTTCGTGCCCATCATGTTTCTTTCCTTCCTCATCACTCTCACAGATCAAGTCACTCATTCCGGCTTTTCTTGAAAGCCTTACCTTCCTTTTTATCTTTATACAAAGAACCTGGTGTTCTTCTTACCTTCTTACGCTCCTTTGATTATATTCTTTTCACCAATCTTTTTTACCAATCCGGTTACTACAGTCGTTTCCTTTTTTTTATATTACCATTTTATTTTTATCACATTCTTTTGAAAAAGCATTCATAATGCGTCAATACCTTGTTTCAGGTGTTTTCCTCTTGCTCGCTGCCTCTTCAACCAACGCGCTTCCTACAAGCATAGAGGCCCGATCAAACAACCTAGCCATTCGATCTTATACTGCTTCAAGTGGATCAAGTGTTAGCTATGCTGCGCCTGCCGACGAGTCTGTTCTAGATGCTCCCGCCGACGAATTTGTCGGTACATCTGATGCGCCTGCCGACGAGTCGGTCGAAGCACCCGCCGATGAGTATGCTGGCGAGGCGCCTGCCGATGAATCCGTTGAAGCTCCTGCGGATGAGTCTGTAGACGCACCTGCCGATGAGTACGCCGGCGAGGCACCCGCCGATGAGTTTGTTGGAGAAGCACCTGCGGATGAGTCTGTTGAAGCACCCGCCGATGAGTCTGTAGAGGCTCCTGCCGACGAATATGCTGGAGAGGCCCCTGCGGATGAATTTGTTGGTGAGGCTCCCGCTGATGAGTCTGTCGAGGCTCCTGCCGACGAGTCCGTCGATGCCCCTGCAGATGAGTCTGTAGAGGCTCCCGCCGATGAGTTCGTCGATGCTCCTGCCGATGAGTCTGTAGAGGCTCCTGCCGATGAGTCCGTCGACGCCCCTGCCGATGAGTTCGTTGATGCGCCTGCCGATGAGTCCGTCGATGCTCCCGCCGATGAGTCTGTCGAGGCTCCCGCTGATGAGTTTGTTGGGGAAGCCCCTGCCGATGAGTTTGTTGGAGAAGCCCCTGCCGATGAGTTTGTTGGAGAAGCTCCTGCCGATGAATCCGTTGGAGAGGCCCCCGCCGATGAGTCAGTTGAAGCTCCCGCAGACGAGTCAGTCGAGGCCCCTGCCGACGAGTCAGTTGAAGCACCCGCCGATGAGTTTGTAGGAGAGGCTCCCGCCGATGAATTCGTTGAAGCACCGGCCGATGAGTTCGTTGGAGAAGCACCCGCCGATGAGTCCGCTGGAGAGGCTCCCGCCGACGAGTCAGTTGAAGCCCCTGCCGACGAGGGAGTCACTCAAGCAATTGATGCACCTGCCGATGGTGATGAAGTTATTCCAGATGACGAGTCTGCTCCCGATAGTGCTGATGAGGAGGCTGCTCCCACCGGTGGTGATGATGAGAGCGCTGGTGGTGATGATGAGAGCACCGGTGGTGATGATGAGAGCACTGGTGGTGACGACGAGAGCACTGGTGGGGACGACGAGAGTACTGGTGGTGACGACGAGAGCACTGGTGGTGATGATGAGAGTACTGGCGGTGATGATGAGAGTACTGGAGGTGATGACGAGAGCACTGGTGGCGACGACGAATTCTTCGAGGACAACGAGGAAGCTGAAAGTATCGCTGATGAGCAAGGTGAAATTGATGACAAGGAGGCAGCTGCACCCACAGCTCCTGCCGATGAGGGAGCCCCTGATGGTTCCGACAATGAATCTGCTGGCGGTGATGATGAGAGTGCCAGTGGCGAGGCTGATGATGAGGCAGCTGCTGAGGCCGATGACGAGGCAGCTGGTGATGGTGGTGATGACGAGGAAGTCATCTTGCACAGGTAAGCGTCTAGAGTTATACAATCCTTGATAATCCTATAGACACTAACAGAGTTTGAATGACAGCATCAAGAAGAGGGCTGTTCCCTTCACCGCCTAAGTGCGATCAATCTCTTGTATGTTTCTAGGATAGGCGATTTCTTTCTCTTTTTGTTTGTATCAGGATAGTAGGGCGTGTTTAGGAGGGTCCGGAAAAGTAGTAAAGAATGTGAGGGTTTTTATTATATGACATTGTTTTTTCGCTACCGTTTATCATCTTTGGGGGGTTTTCATAGCATTTTTTGTTCCGCTTTTCCATCTGTTTTGTATTTTTGCGGGATAATCTAGCGATCTTCCATTTTATAGAGAAGAAAAGACAACTCTTTTCAGTTATAAGTTATGCAGCGAGTGATATACCGTGATGTAGAGATAAAGTGGCGGTTCAATCATTGACCCCCTCTTTAGTCTTCCGTGCGTAACCTCGTATACCGGATATCGTCTCTACTACAAAGCCTCACAACAAAACCATGCCAGGGTCATTCAGAGATAAAACTAAAACCATCGCTGGCTTTCAGAATCGACTGTGCCATGAGAGTGTTGAGGTGGGGTAAGGTCGCTAGCTATCATCTGTTGCCGCTGATCTTTCGTCTTTTCCCACCGACGGAAGTGCAGTGCACAGTCGCCCATACACGACCACTATACTTGAGCGCGCTGGAAAAGTAAGAATTACGGCACCAGACACGTGAGGCCTTTGCATCCAATGCAGGTGTTCACCCGATCATTACATGGTTAGCCAGTTAGCGACCTGACCTCTGATCACTGTGTCAGAGGAATGGCTACCTCAGCGCTTCTCTCTTCTTATGCTTATATTTGTCCTTATGTCCCGCCAACTTCTGTATATTTCCCAAACCGGGGCAGGAGTGGAAATATGCATGCTGGGGCACCTGTTTATGCTTAAGTTGACTGTAAACATGACGGCGGAGGTGTAGTCGTGGAGGGAAAGCCTCTGCCCGGCCTCACCTCCCCTGAGCGGGGGATGATCGACCGGTAGTCGGGCGCTCTAGGCCTCTTGGTGGTGGCTCATGTCTATGGAGGTGCTATGCGCAAGGCTTGAAAGGGGAGGGCGGTGTGATGGTGGCCCACTAGCTAGCGGTGATGTTTTTCTTTAATTTTGGCCTTGTATGAGTGGGAAACGCACCTACGGGTAACAGTAGTTTAAAGTAAAATTTATCCATTAAAGCCACTACAACCACCATCATCACCACCGCCACCATTACCACCACCCTCGACCCCGCCCCTACTAACTGGTTGAATTGCAGACGTTTTGGAGAGAACGACTGGCCGGTATATCGTACCGTTGACCGAAACTTCCGCCAACTTCAACCCCACCAATAAAATAAGACCAGAACGCTAGACGTGTCCCTTTTGCTTCAAGATATGGACTTGTCCTACGCTTCTAGCTAGGCGTAAAGAAGATAGAGGGAGCGGCACAGCCTAGTTATCGCAGGTCAAGGCATAGGGCCAAAGTCTAATACCAACCTACCTATATGTACTTTATAACTCACCCATACAGAAAGGGACTAGCTACAACCTCAAATCTATCTAGGCCATTATGTACATTCTACCACGGCGCTGGTACCTCGGGAAAGTCGACGAGAAATCTAGAAAAAGCCGACACCCAGAAAATGAAGTGGGAAGAAAAAACGTTTACCCACTATATCTCCGATTCCATCAACACTTCGTTAGATGGGAGAAAACATTGAAGGCTGCTGATTATCAGCAAAGATCAAAGGCGACTGCTTCCACGAACTGACGCTGGGCTAGAGAGAAGATATAGTGGGCTTTTTTTTTTTTTTTTTTGTTTAATTCATTAAGATATAGTGGGCTTTACCAGGTAACATCCATAGTGGAGCTGGTCATTAGGGCTCATTGGTTGAGATACTCTATTTGTTCCGCCTCTGCAATACTGCAGCTACAACCGGCAGGAATTGTTATATACACGTGCAGGAAGGGGCGTCGTATAGTGTTTCTGTTGGTTCACAGTATATCACTCGATAATCACATACCGTCAGGTACAAGCACAGGCTATCACTCGCCCCATTTGCCCACTTCACACCCACGTTCCCAGAGTCACAACGCGCACAACTGCTATAATGGTCAGAATGTAGAAATTTCTATATTCTTATCGTCCCATCTCCATCATCAGTAGTAGTAATGCAGTCAGTAGTAGCAACATATAAAAACCACACCCCGAAACATATTCCCAAGCAAGTTTCCCGTCGCAACAAAAACCAACAAATAAAGGAGCGCAAGAAGGTTCCATTCCAAAGCACAACCAACAAACCAGATATTACCCACGCCGAAAAACGCACTATTGCCATATCAAAAAAAAATAAAAAGCGAGGGAAAAAAAAAACAGGTCCCAACGATCCGCTTCTACTCACCATTACCATTGGATATCGTAACGGTGTCCTGCCCTATCTTACACTACACAAGTCTTAGGAGACAAAAAAGAGGTCTAATCTATGCTCTAGTTATGTTCAATTGGATGCTCTGGGAGGAGCTCTCGGTGGCCCTCTTCATCGACTGTGCCGTCGTGCTGGGTGAGGATGTGCTTCCCGAGACAGGCGGCCATTGGGGGGCGGACAAGCTCTGTTTTGCATGTCAGCTATTTACCCGAGAGTGAGGTGAGGTGGAGTCCATGTACCATTGAA
Source organism: Morchella sp. 2016-41 (assembly GCA_024713855.1). Taxonomy (NCBI): domain Eukaryota; kingdom Fungi; phylum Ascomycota; class Pezizomycetes; order Pezizales; family Morchellaceae; genus Morchella; species Morchella sp. 2016-41. The sequence goes on along the minus strand of JAMGZD010000002.1, from coordinate 1,275,156 downwards.
CAAGAAGGTTCCGTAAACCAACAACGCAAACCCAAGAACCTGGAGGGGCTTGAAGGTCTCCCAATGGAGTGCCAAACTGAAGATCCAGATGAACAGAGTCCTGCAAGTATCGATGATACTCCTGGCCGTGGCGCTGATGCTCCTTGTAACACTGATACCAAAGAAGTTGAAGCCACCAATCGAGACCATAATCGCGACGGAAGAAATCGCGACAGCGCGGTAGCTGGTGATCTGGCGGAGCCCCTCAACGGCGTCAAAGTATCCGTATTGGCCCTCGGGGTGGCTACCAATGGTAATATGGAGGGCAATCATTCCAACGACGGTGGCGAGGAAGCCAAAGATACCCTCCCAGCCAACAACCTTTAATGGCTCAAGGGCGTAGTTCTCGAGAATCCATTCCTCTGTTACGAACTGGGTTGCGGTGAAGATCTGTGCACCAGCAATGAGGAGGATACCGATGATGGTTCTAAGGGCGGCGCTGGAGGCGTCTTCTTCAACCGGGGCATCATCGTGGAGTTTGGGGACGAGTTCCTTCTCCTTGAAGAGGGCTCCAGCAAGGCCGACAATTCCAACACCAAGAACAACAACAAACAACGCGAACCACTGGAAGGGGCGGAGGTGGCGCTTCAAGAACAGAACAGAGAAAAGGCCAACAAAGAGGACAAGGGCTCCACGGGTCATTTGGTAGATTGACGCGGCAACAAAGAGGAAACCAACGTTCATGAGCGTCGTTCCGGCAATATCACAGCATGCCGGGATGGCGAGGAGGAAGACCTTCAATCCAGTGATCGGGGTACGGCCATCGGCGTTCTTTACGAGCGGCTTAACAGCGGGCGAGACTGGGTGGGTGGGCTCCTCGCCTCCCGCGACAGGCTCGTACCCGGCGCGTTGGCGGCGGTGCTCGGCAAACATCTTTGAGAGCGAGAAGCAACCAACGATCAACCAGCAGCCCATCTCACCGATAAACATCTGGAGACTGTTTATAAAACGCCTGTTAGCTCCTGTAGTCCTCGGTTTCCGTAGGTTTCAGGGACCGGGGGGAAGGGGCAGCTTACGTCTGCATAACTGGCTGCTCGAATACATGGCGTTTCGCAGGGTTTGGATCGTCACAGTTGCGGACGCACTGCATGTCCTGGTATTTCGTCAAGAGGGTATTCGCGACACCTGTCGCGAGCATCTGTGGAGCTGTTAGTACTGAGGGATTCCCTTATCAGTGCCGAGACCGGGGAGAGGTAGCTTACACCAGTGACCAGCAGCGCGATGACTGCTTTACTTGTCATGATTGTGAGTTGTTATTGGTGGGAGTTTAGGAAGAGACTCGTCGAGAGCCGAGTGGATATTTTAGAGTTGTTGTGGAGGGAGGACCAGCTGTGGGTGCTGATGATGGGAAGAGGAAGAAGAGAAGGAAGGTGGCTTTGTCCAGAGAGTTGAGAGGTCGTTGCTATCGCTTCTGAGACATCACGAGGGTCAACACCGGACTCTTGCCGATGCGATCATGCAGGGGTGAGAGCCTCCCGAAATACATGTGTACATATATGGGATGATCAAAATCTACTTTTTATACTTATTGCATGACACTGAGCTCATTGTTAATTATATCACGGCTTCTCAGAAATCTTTAAGGTAATTCTCTTCATTATCGCCTCACATCACGTGAGCTGCGTTAATAATAGCTGTAGACGAACAAAGCGACCCGGCTGTATATCTTGTTCTGTCAAGGCTGGTGGGACTTCGGGCGTTCAATGGCCGACTGGATGCCTACAGATAATTTTTGGTTTACTTATCATCCCTAATATTGTACTAAACAAAGAGGAGAGGTCAACGATCGGCCGCAGTTACGCACAATAACCCGAAGCCCCCCTGATAGCAATGGGTAGTTGCGCAAAGTATAACAACTTTAAAACGGGTGACGCGGATTTTCCTAAGAGTATTCTGAAGGGACACTTTTGGCGTTTTAGGTTCTGTAAACCGTTCACCAAGTCATGACTGACTACTTGGGGTGAAATTAAGTAGCATCTCGTGATAGCAACTATCGCCATTTCCTTAGGCTCACCAACCACCACCATAGTTGTATAATCATGATTATTAAAGCGGAAAATAATTGCTTTTGGGCATAAAAATATCTACGACTTTAATACACTTGGTTCTAGATATTAGAGACTTTGCGCAAATGGAGCCAGCTCCATTTTCTGACAACCTGATTGGTGCCGATCACACCATTAGCCAATCAGATAATCAAAATATAGAGCTGACTCCATTTACGCAAAGTCTCTATTAGTTGTAGCTACGGCTCTCAAGTTTGGTGGGGTTGAACGGTTTCCAGGCAATTGGGACAGTACTTAATTTCACCCCAAAGTATTGGGTTGACAAAATTAACCGGACGCTGCATTACAACCAAATACTTCAACATCGTCTTGCAACACAACCACGGCTGGAAACACCAAGCGATGTTATATCTGTGATTCTCTATGCATGTCTCATCTCAGGTTTGGTATGGGCTTAATCACAGGTAATTGAAAGGTTGGTTATTGTAGTCTATTTAGTAGCGCAGTGCCCGGTTAATTTTGTCAACTGACAATACATACACGCATGAAGAAGGATATTGAATTCTGCTATAACCGCGTCCTCAGGGTCCTGGGGGTGTTGGAGATATCAAGCGTAAATTGCATATATAGAGGCAAATTAATCATGGCGCCATAGATTGGACGCGTTCGGACTAGGGAATGCCACTTCGTGGGTGTTTACTCCCGGCCCGGCCGACATATTTCTTGCCTGGAAAAGTACATGTACGTATGGACCATATACTACATGTAGTACTTAAGATGTTCCAAACCTTGAGTGCTGTAAAAAGCGCTACGGTTAGAATACTAATTGCTATGCAAGGTTATTTCACCCTGTCCTACACTATACTATATATCGAGGTGGTCTTATCTATTAATTACATACTACCAACGATTAGTAGAAGACGTAAACCACATGTAACTAAGATAACACTGCTAAGATGCAAGGCAAAGTACAGTTTAATTATTGGGTTCAAGTTAAGTTGATGAGGAATGCTCAAGTGTGGTAATAAGGAATCTTTAATTGGATCTAGACCAAGAGTTACATGTAGGTTTATACCAAATATTCGATATTTTAGTACAGGCATCTATATCTACAAACTAACCTTACATTCAATCCATGCTAAAACACACCTGAAAAATAAAGAATTAAGTGGAGAATTAAAGAGACGAGGTACAAGAGACTTACCGCTCAATGCAGTTAGTAGGCTAGGTGTCACGAATGGGGCGAAAATATCGGCATCTATACTTTATCATTTTATGCACCGCAAACCCTCGATAAATTCGCTATCGATGCGCAGGGGTTCAGTTAGATTTCTTAGTGAGAGAAAGTACTCTCGAGCCTCCCCATTGAGGCTCTCTCACCAAAAAAAACCCCTGCGCAGCGATAGCGAATTTATCGAGGGTTTTCGGTAGTCAAAACCTCTAGGTTATTTTTTATGCATTACAAGGATCTCGTCAACACATGCTTGTCACATCCCCATATGTATCCATATTACGGGATTCCATAGTAGCGATCTGTAGATCTGATTTTGATAGTCTGGGCGTAAACTATGGACTAATGACTGTTAAGTTCTTTCCACCGATGTATGCATAGTGAATATGGGCAAATTCGGTAATTGGTCGATTTGGATATGCCTACTTTCTTTCTACCCTGCATTCTTCCCATCTAGCTTTTCCCTCATACTCTATGAATCGGCCGAACCACCAATGAGCTAACAACGACAACAAGATCCACCGAACCATATCCCATCTCTGACCATCTCTCTGACTCTCTCGGCCTGGAACCGACATCCTTGCCTGCAGAAAAAGTAGAACATATAAGATCGTTACGTGACTTGACTCCACCAACAGCAAAAGACAAAGAGGCCAATTAAGTGCATGAATCTGAGTATATACAAACAGGACATTCAAGCACCGACATAGAAAATCCCCAAATAACAAACTACCCCCAAACAAAAATATCCCTCTTCCTTTCCAAAACCGAGTGACACCTCATGACTAACTTTGCGACCTTACCACACACGACCGCATGGCCGCCGGCCGCCCCCCGGCGCTAGCCGCTCCGGCGAAACACACGAATTAGGCGAGCCATGGCCCATGGCATGTTATCGATATCGGGTAGCCAGCCATCCTGCAAGCAAAACCCCACCCCCACCCCCACACACACACATGCACCACCGGAGATTTGACAGACTCTAAACTTATCGATATCGGCAACGCAACAGGATTGGAGAGTTATCGATAAAAACTACGACGTGACTAGCTGCCAATCAATCGAAACTTCAAAGAGGGGTATAAATTGCAAAGACAAGACACGATCAACGCTAAAACAAAGAATCAATCGCAAGCCCCTGTTTCTTGCTTTCCGCTGAAAATTGCATAATCAGATAACTACAAATGCTCGAATTCGCAAATTTATTTTTATTGTACATTGAATATGTAAACTGCCAGGCTGGGGGTTCACGGGATCAACTATGTAACCTTTTTTTCACGGAGGAAAAGAAAAAAAAGACAATCATCTCATAACAAAGAACAATCCGGAAATAAAAAAAAACCGCAATGACCGAGTAGTCGAGTTTCTTTTGTAAAAAAAAAAAAAAAGAACTTTCGAATTTCAGTTTATAACGCCCCCAGACCACACCCCAGGTAGTAAGACACGATGCAAAAAGGAGAGAGAGAGAGAAATATAAAAAGGAACAAAGAGATAGAAGAGAGGTAGAGAGGGAGAGAGGGAGGCCTATTGTAAGGAAATAAAGGGAGGAAAAGAAAGTAAAGAAAAATAATAAGAATTTCATGATGGAAAAGTAGAAGAAACGAAAGACAAGGAGGTAAAAAAAAAGGGAAAATATGCCGCTCATGGCCAGATAGCTAGCAATCTGCTTAGCCTCTGAAATGTGATGTAAGTACCTAATGATCAACGACCTCCGCTCTTCTCTTATACAAGTTGCTCTTCGAATCATCTCACATGCCACTGATGCATCATAACACCCCTCAACCTCCTCGTCAAAACAACAACAACAATCAACAAACCACCATCAAAACAATCAACAAAAAATAAAAATAAAACTATACTAAAAAATAAAAAATGAAGAAATGTATAAATTACCCTCTGCCCCCCAGGCCTCGCCTCCCTAATCTATCTCCATCACCCGCAATTCTCTTCCTGGGAGTCGCCAGGAAGTCCAACCTTTTCTTTCTTTCTTCCTCCTCGCCTCCCCTTGGCCTCTTTTTTTGTACAGTTTGACCAAGCATCTCTTCGTCCGAGCTCTGGTCGCTGTCCATCTTCCTCTTGTTATTGACGGGAGTTGTCGCATCCCACTGCATTGGGCTCGTGGCAAACGGATCCTCAACGCCCACGGGGTCGTTTTCGGTGACCTTCGGAGTTCCCATCCTGCTCCCAAACATCAACATCCCCGCGGCCGCAGCGGCCTTCCTATCATGCAACTCAGTGAGGGTGTTAAAACCGAGGCCCGAGGGCCCACGGCCAGCGCGGAATGTGAAACCGCCGGAGGCACCACCGGGTGTCTTCATTGGTGTTGCGGCAGAAGCCTCGGCAAAGTTGATCATTGTGTTGAGTCTGCTAGTTGTTCCCGGGGGCTTGCGGGTGCTAGTGCTTCGGAGTCGGCCAGGTGTTGCAAACGTGGTTGAGGGTGTGAGATTGAGCGATGGGACTGGCCTGGGGAGAGTGTATTTCTGAGCGTTAAGTGCACTTGATTGGCCGCCGGGTGTGAACATGGCACGCTTCATCGGAGTGCTGGAGGCGCCGCTTACGCCGGCGAAGCGGGCAATCTTGGTTGGCTTCGACGAGAGTGTCGGAGCGGCAGCATTGAGACGCTGTCGCTTTACCGGACTGCGATCCTCCGCGCGACCAGATGGATTGACTTCGTCAGGCCTGCGCTTCTGAGGCGACGGCGAAGAGGGGGGTTCCCGCTCGCCGAGCACCGATTGGCACTTGGCGCGCTTAAGATTTTTGAGCCCCATATCGGGGGTTTGGATCAATGCGTTCTTGGGGGTGACTTCTGGGGCGATAATCTTCGGAGCATTGGGGGTTGTGGTGGGGGTGCGTTTAGCGGCGTAGTGTGACGCAATGCTGTCCATTTTTGCAAATTGCTCACGATGGATTTCGCTGAATCGCTTCTTGCGCTTCGGCCTCCCCGCCTCCACCGATGATCCCCTCGGGGTCCCATGTTCATCCGCCTCGCTGCTCTCTGCTATCGGCGGAGTCTCGAGGATCATTGGCGTGGGGGGAGCAGGAGCATCCGGAGTGCTGGGGGAAGATGCCTTCATTCCCGAAAATCCATCCATTATCTTCTTTCCTGTCATTGTGAGCCCGCTTCTGAACCCAAAGCCGCCTTTTCCCTCTGGAACATCGAACCCTCCCTTCATGGGTGTAATGGGGCCAGTCTTGCTGCGTGTAGAGAAGCGACCAGTTGTAGAAGTGGCACTGGGCATTTTGGACTTTGACATTGGCGGTGTCTTTGGAGATGGGTTGTTTTTGAGAGCCTGCTCAAGCGACAGATACGAGGGAGTCGCTGGAGTGTCGGAAGGAGGTGGCGGTAAAGGAGTGGTGGCAGGTGGCCGTGGAGACAGAAAAAGTGAAGTTTCACCACTGATGCGGTGGTGACGGTGGTTGCTATTGTGATTATCGGACTGTGAGGCTGCAACTTCTACTAATTCTTCTTCTTCAGGGGTGGAGATAGTGGTTGTGGCTGTTGACTGCTCGATGATAGCGTTGAGTCTTGAGGATTGTTCGGTGATGCGGGAAAGCGTCGGTTGCTGTGGGAAGATGTGAGGGATAGGGGATTAGCAACGGGACGGGGTGTGGTTGATGAAGAAGTTGAGGTGAAGTGAAGTGAGGCGGAGTGAAGGGGTTATGGGTTGTTGTTGGGTTTGGGGTGTGGGTGATGGATGCGAAGGAAAGTAGGGGAGCAACCGTCGGTTGCCACAAGAACACAAACTGGGCAACGGGCAGGGCAAGTCAAAACACTGCAGGGATGTGAGGGCAGGCTGCAGTAGAAGCAGCAGCAGAACAAAAAATAGGTAGACAGCGGGGTGTAAACAAATGAGGGTGTGAGGGAAACAGTCAGGTTCCTGGGGTGATGATGAAGGGGAAAAAAAGAAGCGGAAAACAAAACGGAAGAGAGGCAGAGCCCGGGGAAAGGCAAAAAAAAAAAGAGGAAAAAAAAAAACAACACTCACAGAGATCATAACGCCAAAACCCGTGCTAGTCCCCACAATGACGGGTGAAAGCCCCGTTCGAGCACTTCTTCTCATCCCAACCGTAGTAGACCTCAGACGAGTCATCTTTCACAATTGACCAAAAAAACAATTCGTAAAAGTATCGTCGGTGCAGCGGATCTTTTGTCAAACAAAAAAATAAATCTTTCTTTAGATGGTAGATCTACAAACAAAAAAAAAACCGGGGTATGGCTCCTACTTTATCCACCCTTTATCCCCTCCTCAATCTTGCACTTCCACTCCTCCCAAGAACAGCGCAACACATATCGATGCGTTTTTTCCTGATGAGCTGGACACACTTCCAGTGATGTGGATTTCAACCAGTGGACTGAAGTGGAGCGCCTCCGGAACCTGAGCCCCTTGCTAGCGCCATGGGATGTTTGTTTACACACCCAGACCCAGGCACATCTCTTGGCGGCAACGGAGGTAGTTGCATAGCAACCACCAAGAATAGTACGAATAGTTCGTGCGGCGGAGGCGGGGGGCGAGGTGGTCGTGCCCGCTGCCGGTGCCTGCGCGGCGTCCCCCTTCTCCTGGCTATCACAGTTCGATGATCTCATATCACGTGAAAGGGGGCCAGGGCATCTATGAGTCCGAGTTGAAAAAGAGTCATGGTGGGCCTTGTTCGCCTCGGATTAGATGCGGGATCCGAGTGTTTGACAAAACGCTTGAATTTTAAATGAGAGTCCTCATTACGGGTTGTGTACGTCTGCGTTCGCGTCCTCAATTCCCCCGAGACCAATTGCGAGAGAAGGACTAAATTGTCAGCGAGATCATCTCCTCGGATCCATCGTTATTGTAAATACCTACATTTTGTCATGGACAGTCACTGGGATTGCTTAACCTAGATGAGGACACTAGTTAAAGAACACTAAAGGAGTCCAAGCAAGCCGCTTGTAGTGGTTATTATTCACGGCTGCATGGCTTCAAGATACGATTTTCTTATGTTTCAAAGATGGATGCTTGGTAAGAAGAACATTGGAATCAAAAGTTCTGAAAATCCTCATGTAGGTAGCCGTCAAGCTTCCTTTTATGCACATACACACTTGCCACGATCTGATGGAAGTGAAGAGAAGAGTGTTAGCTAGACTATGGTTTAGAGGATATCACAGCGGAAAATAACAGTAGTGCTCAGTTAGATGCGTTGGTTGACACGAACGACTATTGGTGGGCTTGAATTATAATTCTCGGACCCCCCGACTACATAACTCTATGGCTACTTGGTGCTCATGTCCACAAGAAAGACTTTGCTTCATCATCTTCGACGCCCCTACCATTACCCTCTTTAGCCGTTACAAGGCCTAACTTATTGACCCTTACCTCTCTCCACATATCGACCCTATCACCATCTAGCTCCTCCGCATAGATGGCCCTCTTCAACTCTTTTATGATATCATTATACACCTCTGGCTCATCAAAATCTGTGAACTCATCTCTTATGGCCTTTAGCATCTCACATGCACGTGCGTAATTTGTGTCTGCCAAGCTGTGGGTGATGAGTCCCTTGATGATTTCCAGCATTTCCTGCCCTGCGGATATAAGTTCATCCAGATTGTCAGTCTGAGTAAACTTCTGCTTGAACTCCGGAATCGCATTGGTGACGGAGATCTTTTTAAGCTTTTTAGGGGTGCCGGAGGCTGAACTTAGTTCGTCTTCAGTGAGGAGTGCTTCAATGTCGAGACCGGACTTGGGTGCTGGCTGTTCACGGCGGCCTTTTTTGCCAGTAGCCTTAGGGTCAACTCGCTTGATATCACAAGCTGTAATGAGGTTGCCAAGGGGCCCTTCTATCTTTTCCAACAGGCCTTCGGGCACCTTGGAATACTTGAGCAAGACTTCGTAGGGAGGCGGGATTGGTTCGTTGGGGTGAATTGCACGCCAACGAACGACTTGGCTAACACGGTGTACGATAGGGGAATATGTGTCTTCCACAGTGATATATTCTGATGGATTCCCTTCATCGTCTTCGCCAAAGTTGGATAAGTCCATGCTATCCACATAATCACTCATATATTTATCCATATCTGGTGTGGGGATATATCGATGCTTATCAAGCACCCTTCCTGAAATAGTCTTAACTCTATCCAGGGGCGGGAACTTGTATGCTCTGACATCTTCGGCAAAGGGTACCTGTTCTAGTGTGAGCTCTTGAAATCTTACAAATAAAAGTCATTTAGACCTACCTCGACATCGATCAAGCATTCAAATTCAGCATCAATAAAAGGTGCCAAGACAACCATCAATGGCTGTGTATCTTTCTTCTTGACAAGCCTCGCCAGAGCATAAGAATCAAGCTCAAAAAGCGCATGGATCAATGATGACAATGCCATTGCAGCCTTATGGTTTGTCTTTGCACCAACGATAACGTTGGTACTCGACATGCTGAAGTACCGTTTATACTGAGTGACGGTGGTTAGACGAGATTCTACCAAATCGAGTCAGGCGTCTCACCTTTTCCACTGGAATAAAGCCAAGGATCTGTAACCCTGGCTCTGTTTCAAAAAGTGTTACTGTCTCATCTGTACTACTAATTGGCACAACCTCTCTGCCATAAGTGTATCCCTTCTCCATCTGCTCTTTATCAACATCCATCTTCCCGCCAGCTGCATTATGATCGTCAACTTGGTACACCCTGGCTTGCCGGACGGCTTCCAAGCTGACGTCTGCTTCCTCGCCTTCCCCAGCCTCCGCTTTCATGATGTAAGAGCTAGAACTGATAGGCTTGGCGACCATTGTGCGGGGATAGCGCTCAACATTGATGGTCACGGCGTTTGGGTATTGAGCAGGATCCCCAAGAGTGAGGTCACCTTTGAATGAGGCCACTGGTCGAGTCTTCTTGAGGCGAGGATTGCCAAGCTCCTCAATTGCTTCTTGTATGGTTCCGAATACGCCACCAACGTCCTCGCATAGTTTTTTCAGAGACTCTTCAACTTTGGCCTGTAAATGTTAGCCCTACTGCTTCAAACAGCTTAGCCATAAACCAACAAGAACTCTACCTTCTTTGGGGGTTTATCTTCCTCCTTGAACCCAAAATCCTCGTCATCAAAGTCCACACCCCTAGTCACTATCAGCAACCATATCCCTGAAGTCTACTCAACCAGAAACCTACAGGATAGTAAGATTGATACCCTCTGCTTTTATCTGCTCTTTGATCCGTTCGATCTCATCCATATCAAAGGATCCTCTGCCATTCGTGACTAGACAGATATTCCGGATGAATTTAAGCCGTTTGCAGTGAAGCATAATCAGTTGTATCGCGATACAGAGCGCCGAGATACCATCTCCCACATCCACCCTACTAGGGACAAGCTCCTCCTGCATCTCTCTCAGGTCCGGTAGGAGGAACCTACTCGTTCGTCAGCTCTATAACCTGAAGGCAGAGAAAAACCATAGCTAAACATACTGTTTCACTGGGCTCATGACTGAGACATTTTCATAACTATCATCCTCCTCGACCATCTCATTATCGGTTCCTAAAGCGCTCGTACCCCATCAGCTCAACCTCCACCAGGATGAATTAAAACTCCAAGGCCCACCATCGGTGCGAAACCCCACAATCCCAATCGTATCCGTCTTCCTCCCATTCGCGATCTACTCCCCACCCACAAAATCAGCGCCCACTCTCCATCTCCAGGAAAAGCGACAAGAACAGGACGGCACCGTACAGTCGACGTTATCTTGTCCCACACGTATTTCAGCACATACTCCAGATCCGTCTCGGTCCTCCCGTTCTTGGGCCCCTCGCCCATGGACTTTCCGAGGTCGATCACGTAGATGGTAGTTTGTTTGTCGGCCATTGCGTTTTTGGAGTTTTTCTTCTTCTCTTCGGGCGGAGAGGAAAGGGGGACCCTTTAAACGCTGCGACGGCGGACGCGTCGTGGGAATTGCGAGGGAGACGTGTTGAGTGGCACACGCGAGGTGTCGCTTACATGCCTGCATGCGGGATGGCGTGAAGGCGTTGAGTCAGAGGCTGGGGTGGCACTAGCGGGCCTGCATCCACGACATGGAAGCTGTTTGGTATGGTGGTTTGGACACCTTCAACTTTGACCGCTTATAGCTCATCAACCACCACATATGTTTCAGTTTTACCTACAGTCGTCTTGGGGGCAACAGCGAAACTGGTTGAACGACGAACAAGGGTCTTTGTCAGTCAAGACAGCGGCGCTCAGGCTGGTGAGCAACCGCTTGTTTGGCTGAAACCTGTGTTTTCGTCGTTGTCCCAGGTTCGTCGTTGCTCCAAAGGTGACTGTACTCTATCATTTTATCTGCTCAGATTCTCGTTGTTGCGTTCTGACTGGGGCAATGCCGCTTGTATCCCTTGGACGGATGAAACTCTAAGATTCGCGACATCCCTCTTTCAGCTATCACTAGCCTTATGTGGTAACTGTAGCTGATTTTTCATTGGCTCAATTATTGTTATAACCTGCAAAAAGAAGGACAACTGCCTTACTAAGTGCGTGCACGGTCCATGTCGCGAATTTGAGAGTTTCATCCGTCCAAGGGATAGTCAGAAAGAGTACTTTGCCCGTCCTAGGAAGTAATTTGTATGTGTTAGTAAGCAAAACGAATGTCGCGGCACCTCGTGTTAAGGCTTCCCCCACCATAGGGTGTTTACACATAAGCCTCCGTACCGTGCCTGATCACAAGGAATTCTGACTCCCAAGAACTAGAGTACATGCTGGGCCGTGGGACGATCATCGTAAACCGGTCATCGTCGATAATCTGTTGGACGGGCGATTGAAGATGCTGAACCCGAGAACGTATAATATGCAATATATTGCAATACCGCTAAATCTTGGGTTATTCGGGGTTGCCAAGGCAAAAAGCTGAGGATCTTCCCTTTAGGGGCAGAGATCTTCAAAAAACAGCCCTCTTCTGCAGGATCTAAACTAAATGTAGTTTAGCGGTATTGAACAAGTGCAGTGCTTCAGAGGCGTGTTACTGGAATTGCGCCTACACACCTAGTATCAACACCACAGCAATATATCACCACGCTGGTATCTTCCATATCCGATATTCGCCAAGCCGCAGCAACGAGACATGACACGGTTCACAGACCAGTGCAAATAGAGTATTAACGAAAGGAATTCGCAGCAACAGCACATGCACCGCAATCAATGTATTGCAGTACGGACTGCTTCGAATATCATATCCCGTGCGATACCTATTTGAATCTAGGACTGAGGCAACGCCATATTAGGAAAGCTTAAGGACTGTACAAGCATACTAAAGCGGCACCTATCACAATTTATTCCCTAAAGTTGCAGCATGAGGAGATCTAGCAAGAAAGGCGCGGTTCTCGTGCCATGGGCCGTCTATCGATAAAAACACGACGCTTTTTCAAGCATGCAATAATGGTACTCCCCGATGCCAACGAAGCAATAATTATCCAGGTACGATCGGATTTTAGAAACACACAACCATGCATAGGGCAAGCCGATTTTATAACAGGCTCTAGGGATGAAAAATCGTTATGCTAAACAGGGTTCCGCCTGATAAGGGATGGGTTGAACAAAAAAAAAAAAAAAAAAATCCGCCTGATAAGGACGATTAAATGAGCCGAGTGATTTCCTATGATTCTGGGCCTAAAGCAGAAGGACACGAAACACCTGCGTAAAACCTAACCCACACACAATGAACGAGTTTATCATTGCCCAACTCTTAATTCAACTTGTATCCTACACAAATGTCATCATGGCAGTATAAAGAGCCCACTGCACGTAGTGATTATCGCGGTAGTGTGAATCTCCCCGAGCACCGGATGCAACCGCATGAGTACATACGTGGTCCAATGAGTGCTATATGCGGCCTCATGACTCGATAACACAAAGCGCTTAAAACGTGGCTCTTGCGCACATGTTACCCTGTTCTGTTTGATTCAGAATCTAAACACAGTATCCTCTTACCTTGTATTTCTCTCCTTTCTCTGGGAAGTGATCCCGGGCAGCGAAAGACTTTCTCTGTTGTTGTCTCTTCCTTAATTTCTTTTTCCTTTTGTTGTTGTTTTCTTAACGCTTTCTCTTTTATATGTATGGTTTAATTCCCACAATTTCACGCGCTATATATCCAAAATCCCTGGCTCACACTTGCGTGCGGAGTTGTTGCTTTTAGCTGCGTTCTACTATATATCATTTAGTATTTTCCTACTGGGGCTGCGACCAGGTTCTGAAGTCTTGTTCGTAGCTATCACATACATAAAATATAAATGTCTATGTCCCAAACCTTATGTGCCCGCTCCTCATGAGCGGCCCAACTCTCGAGGGCCATGAATTTGATGAAACCAACATGCCCTGCCCAAGACAAGAAGAAGCGAGCCAGGAGATTGCTTCTATTCATGTGCATAGCTGTATAAGCAGTCGTGAAATGCCTCAGAAGAGTACTCGTAGTTTCCTGGCGTTTTTGGACTGGGCCACTATCGCATACACCCAAAACCAGGATCTTAGCGTATTTTTGTATGGCATGCAATATCAGTCGCGTTCAAAAACGTCAGGAAGTTACGAGTAGAAACCCCCTTGCCTGTTTGATAACCAAAGCTTCTGCCTGAACTGGGCGCTTGGTACACCTTTATGCGAACTCGTAGCTCGGCTGCATGTGCAAGGCAGAGCGTCGTCGAGTGATAACTTGTGAATAAAGCAAATAACTAGGTTGTACAGATCGCCAAAGCCTTATGCAGCAGAAGTAGGGTAGCCGATGAGAGCTTTCAGTAGCGGGAGAGGTATACATCTTTATTTTTATACTCTAGTTGGACCGTCTGGTAAATGCGCCAATTGATGCCTATCTCATCAAGCACCTGTGTGAACATATCGTTGTATAAAATGTATCACGGAATTAGTGTCTTATTACTATCATTCCCACTATTGCCCCCTCTAGGATAAAGTGTTTTACTCTATTCGAGTCTTGAAATAACATTGTGGCGGACGGCGTCGAAGAAAAGCGCCGACAGGACCCAGTTTCGTTACCCCGCGCCTAGGAGCAGAGGTACTTTTCTAGACCCACTTTGCCTTAGTTTTTTTAGCCGGTGGGCGTACTGTTTTTGCTAATATGAGTGTCGATGTTTTGTTATATCCCAGCTTTTTTTGAAGTCTGTATCAATATGCTCTATGTATCGGAGGTATTGCGCTTAATTGGAGGTGCGAGGATAGCATAAAAGGTTTAAATTGGATTCTTTGACCTTTAGTACGTAGAGTGGCTACGCTGGTTGTGCTATATGACCTGTACTTTTTCAGAAGAGAGATTCATACGCCGAGTTATTCCTGGTGACGTCTCTCTCTAAACGGATAATTTTTGTATATCTTAACTCCTCTACGGACCTTTGGGGGGCTCTATTGAGGGCGTCAGCGCACCCGGCAGTGATAGGAACCCCGACGATTCGAAACTATCCACTGTTGGCATGTTCAGATGAGTTAACCGGCTCCATAGGTGAGATAAGCCACTTATCTATCAGATCCGAATTCAGAAAGAAATTCCATACCTATCTGAACAACCCGCTGTGTTTACGGAAGCTTGCCAAGACCGACATACTGCCAAGACCCAACGAGTGATTTTGTATGAACAATCTCTCAATGGGGGTATATGGCCTTGGTCCGCCCTACTGTCTATTATTCCGTTCGAGAAAAAAAGAAAATTCTATTATGATTACTGCTATTCAAACAATTGCCATGGAGTGGTTCGTAGGCTCGAATTCGATGTTTTGTTTGTCTAGGGTGATTTGGTGTTGGCAGCATCCCCAGTTATCAATTGGGTTTCCCGGAGGATCTCTTTGTAGGCTTAGTAGCGCTCTGGCCCACTTTCATCTTGTTGGGATCACTGTACTGCTGGGACAAAATACTTAGGGTTGAAATGTGATTATGGATACGTCCATTGAAATCTGGCGCCTATCTGCCCCCATGCGATCGCTCCGAAGATGATATTGCATATTGTTAGCCTGTTGTGGTATATCAATCGGGAAAGTCGATCTGCATACCGATCTAGTAATGCGGACTTAAGCATTGACATATCCCCAGCTGCAAAATTTGAGATGACTAACGGGGGCGCTCTTCAGCCCTTTTTCCCACTAGTACTACGCATTATTTACACCCGGTAAACTACGATCTCCAAGCCCTAATCCAAATCCACAATTAGTCGCATACTAGCAGCGGCAGCTCTACAGATGGGGGATCTACCTACATGCCAATCAGAGAAAGAACGGTCATTGCGCGAAAAAAAAAAAAAAAAAAAAAACCTCTGCACACCTAGCTCCCCGCTTGGTCGGACTATTGCAGGCCGACGACGGGGGGATGTAACAAATAAAGACTTGTGAAAGAGATTGGGGACGAACAAGTGTGAGAAAATAACGGGAGAGGGTGAAGCACAGCAGGGCAGCTGGCACAAGCGCGAGAGCGCACACAGACAACAGAGTCGAATCTAAGGGACAAACGACACAGAAACAGCAGGGTATGATACAGAATGGCAGGGGTAGAAAATTGGGATGGATCAAGAAACATTATGCATGCTGATAGGATGAAGAGATCATGAACCGGGCATGAAGCACCCCCCTCCCCTCCTGCCTCGACCCCCTCCATCACCACTGGGCTAACCACCCACGCCACGCCAAGCCAAACGAGTGACCACCCATGACGGCAAACCAAACCAAACTCCGTGTAAACCACGCCCCCCACAGCCGCTCCTCCGGCCGGGCCGGGCCTTACTACTGGGGTTTTATGATGTAGGTATCCGGGCCGACTCTCATATAGGACCTATATATATCCCAACTTGAGAGAGCGACTTGACCCTCTTAACCCCAGTCCCAGCGCGCGTATTTTAAGCATCACTACACGCCAATCGAAGCGTAGGGGAAGACCCAACGTCGTATGCCCCCCTACGCTACCTATGTAACGGCCACTCAGCAAAAGTGTCCGTGACTGAGTTTTAATGCCAGTGCGCAGTGATGCACCCATAATGCTGATGCTAATGATGTTGGGGTTCAAGATGATAAAAATACACAATATACTAGCTCATGACTAGAAATATACAGAAGCCAGGCCATCGACCCTATTCTTCATTGACGCAGGACGCCAGTCAGCAAGAAAACGTTCTCTCGAGGATGTCTGGGTGCCAGTGGGCTGTCACGGTTATGTACATCTAGAGAGATGTCCCACTCCGAAATCGGGACCACAAACACTTTTGCAGAGTAGCTATACAGCCAACACACTACCGAAACCTTTTCCTAAACAAGCCTGCAGCCTCGACAATTGACGCAGCGGAACCCAATAATTCGCACACTTGTTCGGCTATGGTAGATACCGCACCTCCGGTTGCCATCATTCCCTGCCGAATGTAGGAACGCTGGGTGGACACCTCTTTGCGCCCTAAAAGAAAAAGTAAAAATATATACTGGCGAAAGCGGGATGAAAAGCATGCGACTCTCCCTGCACCATACCTTCTCTGATGTAGAAGGCGCGGGAAAGACGGTCAGAGACCGCCGGCTGACCCTTCTACCCAAACACGCCTGTAACCTCTGTTGAACCCAAGCCTGAGTATAATGGGGGGGGGCGTTGAATCCAAGCATCTCGAGCCTGCCAGAAAGTCGCGGACCTCGACACCACTTTGCAGCAACACTCATGCAGCTCCCCTTTTCCGCTTTCCCCTCGCAGTATATATACATATGCCCAGCTCATAAGTATCCAGGCTCCTGTTGACATGTGCTAGCTGTTGGACTCAGACGCCCCACAACAGCCCATACCTCGATCTCAGCACCTGGGCCATCTCAACCTCTGGGGTGGGGGGAGGCTGCACGGATGGTAATGCTCGCGGATACGCTGCATCAAGGCGCTCAGGCATCTCGCCCACCGCCTGTGGTGGTGGCGGCGGCGGGGACAAGACCACAGAGAGTCTCCCCGGGCCGTAGTGAGATTGCTAACACATGTAGCTCCTGACTCTGTGCGGCTCGAACCCGGTACCTATCCGCGGCGGGTTTGGCAGTTGCGCAAGCTTATTTGGAGCGGTGTGGTGCAGCTACTAGAGTAGTACCGTGTAATAATTCAACGGAGATGGCCCACAGAGCGGACCCGCTTGATGTATCTCCGGCTCTCTCCAAACCCGTGGGGTTGGCCCCTACTAGTGTTAGTGTTAGTGTGTAGGGCCGAGCCTAGGGACAGATCGGACAGCAGGCCCTCGGTGGGGGGTCTTTGTTTCGAGGTGTGACCAGAGGCTGATGTATGTAGGTAGGTACATTGCCACATTGTACCTAGGGTGTTGGGCCCATTAATACAGTACGGAAAAAAGGGTGGGGAGGCAGGTAAAAGTATAATACAGCACCCCTTCACAGTAACTACGGCCGGTACTGCTACAGCACCAGTCACCAGTATAAACACTATATAACAATAAGATAAAAAAACAAAAACAAAAAGGCACTTCCAAGCTCCAAGCATACCGCAACCGGGAAAAAAAACACGCCAAGAACACAGTTAGTGGCCAGTCCAGGAGGGAATACAAAATTAAAAATGCAAGCCAGGCTATCACTGGCAATGGCGGGCTTTATTTACTACATGTACATACATACACACAGCAGCACTCACTCCAGCAGCACTCACTCCAGCAGAACCGCGCGGAAACACCCAACCCTCCCCAACCCCCAGCCCCAACCCCGTATTGCGGGTTTGAGACGGTAGGTAGCCACACAGCCACATAAGTACAGCATCGAATCTCCAAAGCCAGCATCTTAGCTACAGAGCAGAGCAGAGCAGACAGATAGATACGGCCACTGCCACTGCCACTGCCACTGCCACTGCCACTGCCACTGCCACTGCCGGAGAAACGTAACGCAACGCATATGCACGACTCGTGTGCTCCTGGTGGCTGTGTGGGGGAAATACGCCCTTTCCCCATTAGGTTTCAAGTTGGTTGCGGCGTGGATGGATGGATGGATGGATGTGGAGTGCGGAATGGAATGGAGGTGTAAGGTAAGGCTGGGGTATACTGGGGTGTCGCAGCTGTTGGAGAGCGCTGGGTGGAGATGTATTGTATTGTATTGTATTGTATTGTATTGTATTGTATTGGATTGTGGATTGTGGTGTGGTGTGTCAATGGATACGTGTATGTATCTGGTGTGTGTGTGTGGGTGGTTCATTCGCTGACCGAGAATATAATGGGGTGTTTCAGAGCTTGAACTAGGAACTGGGATACATACATGTATACTACATGTAGCTCTAGTTTCAATGTCCAGCTCTAGCTCTAGCTCTAGCTCTAGCTCAGCTTCAATGTCTAGCTCAGCTTCAATTTCCAGCTCTACATGTAGTTTCAATGTCCAGCTCCAGCTCTAGCTCCAGCTCTAGCTCAGCTTCAATGTCCAGCTCAGCTTCAATTTCCAGCCCTAGCTTCAATGTCTATATATCCATATCCATATCCATATCCATATCCATAGTACAGTATCGCACCGTACCGTACCGTACCGTACTACACACCCACACACACCCACACCCACACACCCACACCCACACACCCACCACACATCCCCGCCCTCCACATCCCCGCCCTCCACATATATCCCCGCCACAACCAAAGTCCCACCCTGACCCCATACGCACACTTACCGCCCCGCCTACAACACATGCATTACATACACTGTCTCCATGTCTGTCTACATGTCTGTACATTTCCGTGTACCTGTACGTAGGGGGGTGGGTACATGTACGTGTATGTATATGTATATGTATACAGTATGTAGGTAGGTAGGTAGGTAGGTAGGTAGGTACATGTAGGTATATAGTAGTTATGCAGGCAACAGCAACCATCTTTACTCGCAACCGTCTTCACTCACACCCACTCACACCCACTCACACCACACACCATGCACACACCACAAAGCAAAACAAAGCCAAACGCATCCAATTCCACACCACCGACCCCTCTCTCCCCGGGCCCTACAACCTACAACCTACAGCCACTACATATAGCTAGCCGCCCCATCACCCCAGCACCCAGCACCCAGCTCCTAGCATACACAAAGCCCATAACCCATGCCCAATGCCCAAAACACAAAGCCAAAACACAAAACCCAAAGTCCAAAACACAAAATCCCCGTGGTCAAAAAAAAAAGGTACAAATACGCCACCGCCACCCAAAGGAAGCCCCCCGCCCCGCCCCGCCCCAGCCCCCAAGTACATGTAGTATAGTGTAGTGCAGTGGGGGGGGATCATGAACCATGAGTCATGAGCCATCACTCGGCCATAGCCACGTTACACACACACAGGAAAAGAAAAGAGACAGGACCTAGCCGCGAGAGAGAGAAACCAGAACCAGAGCCAGAATACCCGCAGGAGAAAGCGGAAGGAGAGACCACGCACCAAAGCACCGGACCAAAAGGGAGGAGAACCGCACCGCACCGCACAAAGGACCGAAAGAAACCCAGAACCCAAGAGAAACGAAAAGGGAAAAAAAAAAAAAAACACAAACCACCTAGCAAACCACACACCTCCCCCGGCCCCTCCGCTCCCCCCCCGCGCCCACCCCAGCCTCCCACATCCACGCGCCCCCGCCACCCACGCCCACACCAAACGCGCCTATGCCCCTCCTCCTCCGCCGCCGGCCCCCGCCAGCCTCCCCGGCCATGAACGCCGCCCACGCCCTCTCCACCTTGTCCGCGTCGCCAAACTCGCCCCTGCCACACCTCTCCCAGTGCGTGTCCACCACCGCCTGCCACCCGAAATAGCACTTTACCTTGACCCTCCCGCCCACCCCGCCCGCATTCTGCGCCATGACCCCCCTCACCCCCTCCCACGTCACCCCGGGACAGTCGTACACGGCCACGGCCACCTCCCCAACCCCGCGATACCTCACCGCCCGCACCGCCTCGTCCAGCACCCGATCCGTCACCCCCGTCCCATCCGCCTCGACGCACCGCACGCCGCCGCACCGCCGCAGCACCTCCACGACCCCGCCGTCGCCCACGTCCGCGCACCCGCCCACGTTCAGATACACCACGGCGCCGTGGCGCGCCAGCGCCACCACCGCCGCGTCGCTCGCCGCGACGCACCCCTCGACATCGACATGCGCCAGGGCGCGCGCGCGCGCAAAGAGGGCCGCCAGGCCCGCGTCCGTCAGCGCCGCGTCCCCCGCAGCCTCAAACGCCGTCAGGTGCGGCGCATGGGCCGCGAGCACGTGCAGCGCCGCGTCCGTGAGGCGCGGGCACGCCGCGACGGCCAGGCGCGTGAGCTTCCGGGGCGGCGGCGGGGGCGAGGAGGAGGAGGAGGAGGCGGCGAGGTGCGAGGGGCCGAGGCACAGCGTGCGGATGGCGTCGTCCGTGAGCGCGGCGCAGCTGTTCATGTTGAGGGAGGTGATGCGGTTGGCGGCGTGGATGGCGGCCATGACGGCCGTGTCGTCAAAGCCGGGGACGCCGCAGGCGCGCAGGTCGCGCAGGCGGGCGCAGCCCTCGACGATGCGGCGGAGGCCGCGGGGCTCGAGGGCCGTGCACCAGCTGATGTCGAGGGCCTCGAGCTCGGGAAGGGACTGGGCGATGAGGCGGGCGACGCTGGGGGTGAGGGCGCGGCAGCCGGCAATGTCGAGGCGGGCGAGGTGGGGGTTGCGGTGGACGATGTTTCCGAGGGCGGACTTTGCGGGCTGGGCGCCCTCGAGGATGACGGAGCGCAGGTTCTGGGGGGCAAAGTAGACGGCGTCCTGGCGCCAGTCGGCGGCGAGCTGCAGGCAGCCGCGGAGGTTGAGGTGGCGCAGGAAGGGGGCGGCGGTTGTGATGAGGGCGGCGAGCTGGGCGGCGGGGATGCGCGAGTAGTAGCGGGTGGTGTCGAGCGTGGCCCAGAGCTGGCCGTCGCGCGTGAGGGCGGCAAAGTCGCGGGAGGTGGGGGCCGTGCGCAGGAGGTCCTGGTGCGAGAGGTGGCGCAGGATGTGCAGCTTGAGCTCGGGCGGGAGGGGCGTCCAGAGGTCGCGGCGCGGGGGGGGGAGGAGGGGGACGGTGATCTGCAGCGTCTCGCCGTCGGTGCCGTAGGGGATGTGCACGGTGTGGGCGGGGTGGGGGAGCGGCGCGGCGAGCGTGAGGGTCGAGGAGGCGTGGTGCGGGGTGAGCGTGGGGGAGAGGGGGGCGGCCAGGAGCAGCGAGGAGGAGGGGGTGGTGAGCTGCGGGGAGGAGCTTATGCGCGAGAGGCGGTCGAGGAGGCGGCGGCGGCGGTTGGGCATTTCCGTTCTGTCTGCGGGGCAAGGAGCAAAGCGAGTCTCTGGGGCTACCGGCTCACGGCACGGGTGGACTGTACTGGTCTATGGTCTGTACTGGTCTATGGTCTGTACTGGCAGAGAGCACGAGGCAGGGGAACAGAAGGAGAGAAGAAGGACAGAAGAGCAGAAGAAGAAAAGAAGAAGAAGAAGAAGCAGCAGCAGCAGCAGCAGCAGCAGCAGCAGGAGAAGGCGCTGTCTATGTAATATGTGCGAGCATCCCCCCCCCTGGCCCAACGGCTAAAAAAAAGAGAGAGAGGGAGAAGCAGAGGAAAAAGAAAGGAAGAACGGAGATCAGAAGGGCGCGGAGGCAGGTGAGATGTCAATACGCAGCCAAGGATGTGCTGGGAGACACAGGAGGGAGGGGGGAGTGGAGATGCAGGAGGGGAGTGGAGATGCAGGAGGGGAGGGAGGGTGGGGGGAGTGGAGATGAACGGAGGGAGAGGATGACAGGAGAGAGAGAGAGGGGAGAGAGGAGGGGTTGACCACAGCAGTAGACCAGCAGTAGACCAGCAGTAGACCAGCAGCCAGCCACCCGGTCCAGCAGTTGACTACAGTCTGTGTATGCAGCAGACCCGCGTGCAGTCTCTCGGTGCCAGTGCAGTGCTCAGTGCAGTCCAGTGCAGTCCTCAGTGCAGTCCTCAGTGCAGTCCTCCAGTGCAGTCCTCTCTTCTCCCTCTCCTCTCTCTCCTCCCTCTCCTCTCTGTCCCTCCCTCTCTCCCGCACTGTCGCGTGTGTGCTGTTGCCGCCAAGCCACCCCTCTCCTCTCCCCCTCCATCTTATCGATAACTGCTGCACCCCCTCTTTTTCCTTTGCAGCACCAGCAGACCCACCAGCAGACCCAGCACTCCGACCCACCACTCAGCACACAGCACTCAAACCCACCACACACCACACACCACACACCACACACCACATGCTTGCTTTGTCCCCACGCACCACCTGTAGAGTATGTATGTACTCTCGAGTAGACCCGCCATGCAGGGCGGCGGCCTGTGAAAGTGAAAGTGAAAGTGTAGTCACGGAGTGCAGTGTCTGCATCCTTGTCGCTGCAGATACATGTGCTGTAGAAGTGGCTGCCCTGTGGCTGCCCTGTGGCTGTAGCTCTGCCACCTAACCCTGCCCACCAACACACCTCTCGCACGCACACACGCTCACTCACGCTCACTCACACACACACCTCACTCACACTCACTCACTCACACACCTCACTCACCTCACACATGTGCTTGCGACAGCCCGCCGTCTGATCATTGGCATCTGGGGCGGATACATCACGGCTACAGCTACATCTACAGCTACAGCTACACACGTCCACGGCTACACACAGCTACAGCCCAGCTACAGCTACATACACCTCGTCTAGCTGCAGGCCAGCCGTGAGTCCCGCCCTCCCGCCGTGCTGTGCTGTGCTGTGCTGTGCGCTGACAGCGTCCCGTATCTAGACAGCGTCCCCGTATCGATACACCACAGCAATGACCCCCCTCGACGCCCCCACCCTCTCCCTCATCCGCCGCGTCCTCTGCGCCCACGCCCCCCCCACGCAGCCGCTCTCCGCCCTCCTCCCACCCCTCACCCAGCACCACCCCGCCATCGACCTCCAACTCTACGCCCTCCTCGCCATCATCTGCCGCGACTACATCGACACATGGTACACCCCGCTCAGCAGCGACCGCGCCCTCCCCTCCGAACTCGTCCGCACCGCCGCCGCCCTCGCCACCGAGCTCGAGCGCCGCTCCACCACCGTACGCCCCCCCCCCCCCCTATCCCAACCCACACTCTGACACCCCGCACAGCTAGACCTCCCACACCTCCTCCTCGACGCGCTCCCCGCCCTCGTCGCCCGCCACATCACAGACCACCGCCTCGCGCGCGCCCGCGCACCCTCAACGCACCACACCCCCGCCCAGCTATTCCACAACCTCCAGCCCCACCCCGCGCTCGCCCCCGCCCCCGCCGCCCACAACTACAACAAGCTCCTCTCGCACGCCCTCCTCGCCGCGCTCCTCCCCGAAGACACACTCCCAAGCCCATGCGCGCGCGTGTTTCTGCGCGACCTCGTCGCAGCGCTGGCCATCGGCGGAGTCGTCGAGCGCATGAGTGAGCCCGCAATGATGTACGGCCTCATAGCCACCCTCCTCGAGCGGCCCCCGCCCCACCCCACTCCCCCCCCGCCGGCCCCAGAGCCGCGAAGGACCACCCCCGCGGTCCGGATCCCCCCCGCGCTCGAGGGCGTCCTTACCGCGGTGCTGCTGGTCGTGCAGGCGCTCCGGGCGCTGGGCGCGTCGTTGCTGCGCTGCCAGGCGGCGCCCCCGCCCCTGCACCCGAGGAAGCCGCTGCTGGCGATGGCGGCGGTGTATCTCCTCCCTGTGTGGTTTGGGATGCAGGAGCTGCAGCCGTGGCTGTGGGGGGTGCTGTGTCTGCTGGTGCGGGCGCTGTGTGTGCGGGGGTGGGTTTGCGCGGCGGTGGACGGGGCTGTGCGGGATGCGGTGGCGGGCGCTGTGGGGGGTGGGGTGGGGGTGGGGTGGGGGCGGGGTGGTGGTGGCGGAGGTGCTGGGCCGCGTGAGGGGGTTGGTGTTTCCGGGGAATGCGCCGCTGGGTGGTGCGGGGGGGGAGGTGGAGGTGGAGGTGGTGAGGGGGAGGGCGGTGGAGGCGATTGTGGAGAGGGTGCCGGAGGTGGTGTGGCGCGTGTGGGTGGGTGAGGGTGAGGGGTGAGGGGTGAGGGGCGGCGCAGGTGGGTGCGGGAGTGGTGTGTGGACGTGTGGGCTGATAAGGAGGTGAATAGGCATCTGTGGTATGCGGTGCTGGACCTGCTCGTGGCGGGTCTGGTGCCGGAGCTGGTGGAGGTGGGGGGGGAGGAGAAGAAGGTGGGGGTGGGGGTGGAGGGGCAGTGAATGCGGTGTGGCTGACCGATTGGATGCGTGGATGCATGCATGGGCGGACTTGTGCTTGGTACTGGCTGTATGTATGTATGTATGTATGTATGTAGATAGGCAGGTAGGCAGTGTAGATACAGATAACGCCCCTAATAACCACGAACCAATGACCGGCGGGGGTTTCTTCCCTCCCAGACCCGGCCCGACGGCAGTTGGAGACACAGCACAGCACGGTACTAGAGGGCGGTGGTGCAGAAGGAAAGAAGTAAGCCCCACGATAAGCATACACAATCCCGGTGTATGACCGCGGGACAGAGCGCCAGAGTACTTGTACCTCCATAGACCCCTTCATGGGCAATCACTCGGCCGGCCTGTCAAATGGGGGAATGCGGGAGCCTTCCCCCCCCGCCCCCCACCCGCCGTGGAGATACCCTTCCGGGCTCTGTGGGGCTGTTGGTTGGCCCCTCTGTATGCATACAGTCACGGCTACGGCTAGCTTGCAGGACGGCTCAAAGGTAGAGAGTGTAGGTAGGTTAGGTACATGCAACCACGCCGACACCCCAGCAGCGGGCACACGGGTATGTAGGTTGCGCCAGCTACTTACTTACTTACTTACTTGCTTGTATGTATGTATGTATGTATGTACTTGCTAAGCTAAAGGCCACAAGCGGGCGGATATAAGCCCCCCCCCCCCCCCGCCACCGCGAACCCCCCAACGTCTCTGTCTGTCACTCACTCAGTCCGACGTGACATCCACAACCACAGCCGTCCTACCCCCCGCCGAGTCCTGCCCCTTCACCCCAACCCCAAGCCCAAGCCCAAGCCCACCCACACCCCGTCTCTCCCCGCCCCTAGGAGCCGACTGCCCACAAAACGCACCCCAGCCACTCCTCGCCCCAAAGACGCCCCCTGCACCCGACGCGCCATGGCTCCCCGGGGAGATGCTCTTCTCCGTAAACACCGCCGCGCACTTTACCCCGCCGCCGCCGCCCCCCGCACGGGCACCAAGCCCCCTGCTCCCGTTCTCCACCTTGACGCGCGCCTCGCCCGTGATCTTCTCCTTCTTGACCGCGGGCTGCATCACGGCCCTCGCCTGCTCCGCCTTGACCCCGGGCTCGGCCCTCGCCGTGGGCGGCACCTTCCGCTTCTTCTTTGCGATAAACACCGTTGGCATCTCTGGCGCCCTCCTGACGGGCCTCGCCGCCTGGTGCCGGGGCCTGGGGGGCGTGTATTTCGGCTCGTCGTCGTCCTCGTATCTGTCCAGCTGTGTGCGCGCGCATGTGAGTAGTGGTCTAGCTAGTGGGGGGGGCGGGGGGCGGGGGATGGTGCTCACGCCGTATTCTGCCTCGGGGAGCATGCACTTCTTGTGCGGCGCAGGCCTGCGGGTGGGCGTGGCCGTGGTCTCGCGGGCTTTGGCGGGTGGCGTGGGGTGCCTTGCGGGTGCGGCCGCGGCCGCGGCCGCGGGCGGGGGCTTGTGGCCGTAGACGTATGGGTATTTGGTTGTGTCTACTACGGCTCCTCTTGCCGTGCCGGGGAACGCCTCGAGTTTGCTGGAGTTGAAGCATCCCATTGTCTTGCTGGCGTCTACATCAGCAGGGGAGGCACCCGGAAGAAGAGGCTTGGAGGAGATCCTGGGGGGACATACAATTGGGAGTATCGCGGGTGGTTGTACCATAGCCTGTGGGCCTGGTAAAGGGTGTCGTTGATAAAGTCGTTGATGCAGATGACCTCAACCCCGCGAGAGGGGCTCCTGACACTCGCTGTAACCAGGGCTACTGCCTGCATCACTTTCTCCTCCCACCACTCACTGGGGATGGGTGTCTTGCCCAGGTGTTTCAGTATCTACAGAACATGTAATTAGTATCATTACCCCCCCCCCCCCCGGGTCACACTGCACCAGCCAGCTTACATGCAACTCTTCCAGCAGCTCCATCGCCGCAACCTTTGCAAACTGCCGCACCACAAAAGCCTTAATCTCCTCGTGGCTCCACACCGGCTCCATCAGCCCTGCCGCCCAAGGGTACGCCCGGAGCTCACTCACCGTCCCCAGCGCCGCGGCCCGCCCGCCCTTCGCGGCAGTGCTGTACAGCGCTGTGATGATTCCCACGTGGTGGAACTCGTCCACACACACCCTGTTTACTGGCCGTCTACCACCGCCGCCACCACCGCCACCACTGGCGGACTGCGGCGGCGTATGTCCGACGGCGCGCAGATCGGGCTGGTGGCGGGTGCGCTCCCAGAAGGAGCCGGTGTCGTGGCTGAAGGGGACGGCGGGGATGCTGAAGGCGCTGAGATGGGCGTGGACCCGGCGTTGCAGGGTGGCGGCGCGGTGGCCGGTGGTGGTGTGCGTGCAGAAGAGGCAGCCAATGGCTTTCCAGCGGGTGTGGTCCGTGGTTGCCATTGTGTCGGTGTGGGTGTGGGTTGGTGGTTGGGGGGTCTCTTGTGGCAGAGGGGCCGGGTGGTGTTGGCCTGTAGGTACTTGTGGGTGAGAGGAGGGGGTGAGGGCGGGGGTGGGGGCTTTTATATTCAATTGATGCATGCCACGTTAGATGCTCTGGGCCTTCGGACATCGATGGTATGGCATTTCCAGATATCTGGATGTGGCGAGGAGTTTCAACGAAGCTATGTCTTCCGTGTACCTACTAGATGGCACCAGGGGCCGTGCATGGCCCCAGTACGGGACCGGAAAGATGAGAGACAAAATCGCATTAATTCTTGAGAATGCCAAACGAAACCCCCGGTCTTGGCTAGTATGGCGGGGAGCATCTAACGTTAACGCTCTTTCCCTTGGATGTCCGTCGAGCTACTATATCCGGGTAGATTCTGCAGCGATTCCGTCTTTGCCGTGACGGTCCTGGGCCTATATCCTTCAGGGACCATGTAGAGTACAACCACAGGAGACCAGCTAGTGCTCCCCATTAGATCGGGGGTTCTATAAGACTCTCACAGACATTCGAGGAGGCTCGGGGGCCTGCTATAACCAATAGCCTTGGTGATCTATATGCAGAAAGCCCGAGGGCTATGTGGTTGGCTCGACCCCTACATGGCGGTGTGCATGAGCGACGGTCAGAGCCTGCATTCGGAGAAACAGCTAGATGCTATCGGCGGTCGCATGGTGGGAACGGACAAGAGAAACTTGCAGTAGTATGTAAGAACTGAAAGAAAGAGGGGGGTCCTGGGAGAAGGCTCCCTCTTTAAAAAGGCCCCAGTTTAAATTGAGGGGGTCAAGACGGCACAAAGGCATGGACGGAGCCACAAAGTAGACCGTTAACCAAAACGCAAATTATACCCGTAATGACTTGCGACACCACCGCACAACTGGCATGGGGATATTCGGCCGTCCGTCTATACGGACTCAACCACTCGGATGCGGGTCGGCTGAGTGCACTCTACTCTGGCTGCTGTCCATATATGATGTAAGCACCCGCCACCCGCCCTCTAAATAACTGGAGATATCGAGGGGTATGTTCTGCCTTCCACCGCTTCTGCGGGGCGCCAGTACATTACCAAACCACGCAGTTTAAGCTGTGGTCAGGCCGGCCTGCACACATCGTCCGGCATGAGAGTCCTCGGATGTGAGCTGACATCCCCTGGTATTGAAATATATATATCGAGGCCCAGCAACTTATCAGATCCCAAAAGAGCACCTAGTGCCGTTCTACTAAGCACTTGAACACAAAACGCTCAAATTCCGGGTCTTTCTCGTCACTGTTGTTTCAACTTTTCCAAGCTACTAGGGCCTTTTGATCAATAGTCAAGATATCGCATGTACGCTTTAGGGGGGTAAATCCACTGACCTCCCAACTGGAGACCAGGGCCAATATTCTGTGCTAAATAGACATGCCAGTGGCCTCTCAAGCAACGGGGCTAGAGGTTTTATCCTAACTATATGCTAGGATGTTTGCACCCAGCCCGATCAGTAGTCTGAATACTGCGGCTGGTTCCTGTGCTTCTATTTATTCCGTCCCTACATAAAAGAGATATCATAATTCATTCGATGGAACCGTAGTAGCTAAAAAAAAAAAAAAAAAAAAAGCTAAATAAACCCCCCATTCGACACCCCCGGGGGCGCCCGTAAGTAGTCGTAATAGGGGAAGAAGAAAAGGAAAAAGTAGAGAAAATCGTCAGTCTCAACATGGAGCACCGAATATCACCCCGAAACGCCCTCCCAGTCCACCAATCCAACAAGCGACATCTATTTCCTCCCCTCCACCATGATACCTACACCCTACATTAGCACCCAAGCTGCGCACCGCCCACTCTCACAGGGGGCAACACTCACAATGATACCCCTCCTGCGTCTTGATTGCCGGATTTGTATAGATGGGCTTATCACACGTCGACACTGGCAGCGCATACGCCGCATCCTCAAACGCCTTCAACAAGCCCCCGCGGATCTTCCACCCCAGCGACCCGCCCTGCCGCGCCTTATCCTCACTCATGTCCCTCGCCACGGCGTCAAACTTCTCGCCGTTCGCCAGGCGCTCAAGCACCGTCTCCATCTTTGAGTGCTTCTCGCACAGGATGTGGCGCACGTTGAGGGAGTTTGCGGGCTTGAGCTTGTCGTCCTTTCCGCCGCCCTTGGAGGAGGAGGAGGAGCCGGAGGTGTCTTTCTTGGTGTCCTTTTTGGTGTCCTTGGCGGCGGCTTTGGCGGTGGATTTGCCCATGGTTGGCGCGTGCGGATGTGGTTTGGATGGGCTAGGTCCGCTGGCCTGACGTTGATGGTGTATCCCTAGCCCAGTAGCAGGGTAACTGTGGTGTTGGCACTGCAGTAATAATCCGCGCTCGGCAGCGGCGGCGGCGCTAGGATTCATTTTTCTCACACCGTTATATTATATTAACGTTCGGTCATCTGTAGTAGAGTACAAAGTTCCCAGCCCTCAAGCCGGGAATCGAGGCGGTGACACGATAGACCCTTTGCGCAGATAGAGCTGACCCTAAATTCTACTTGTATTATTGGTTGACGGGAGGATCGGCGCCAATCAGCTGATCAGATTATAAGTACCGTAATATTTTGGAGCTGGAGTCTTGATTTGCGCAAAGAGCCTGATACCGCTGGGTTATATATCCAAACCGATACTTATATTAATTAGGGTACTCATTTGGGTAGCTTGGAGGGCTGCATGCATTGGGATTTGGCTAGTGTAAAGCTTGATACGCAGCACTGGCCAGGCTGATGCCAAGAGAAGGGGATTGGGATTTGCATGGTTGGTTTCAGTTGCGTTCTGGATTCTAATCGGCCCGGATCTATATAGCTGGATTTCATCCCCGCGGCCGGCCCGGTCGGGGCGTCTGGGGTCGGTACTGAAAATAAGGCGCCCGCGTGCCGTTATTGTTTGAGCGGGGTCGAGAGGCCCTTTTTGTATTTTGTGTTGTTTAGTACGTACTCAAACTCAAAGACCTTTTTGTTTTTGCTGAAAAAATCACAAGAACTGTGGACTTTAGGGGAACCAAACCTACCAACAAAGTATTTAACTGAACTAAAATTTCTTGGTGGATCTTTGTATTATACTACATGTAGTACTATTGATATAATAATAAAAACTTTCTTTCCCCTTCGTTCTCGATCTCTAAAAGGGTCTAGAGATTTATTATCTCGAGCGTACCCTTATATATAACAAATAAGCTTTTCGCTATGCTTATGCTATATATAGGCGAAAAAGACATGACCGCTTATTTTCGTATTAGTTAAGCTGAAAGATAATTAGGCATACGTAGATCTTACGACGGTGAATTTATATAAGCTCTTGGCGTTAACTCAAAGTGTTACATGTATGTAATTCGGCGTCCCAAAGTCCTGTTTTCCATGTACTCCCTACCCACATAGAAAGCAAGCCAAAACCTTGCAACTGGGCTCGTTCGTTTTGACACCCACCTCCATCTAGAATCACCAAGTCATAACCGCCCAAACGCCATAGACATCCTTCCATCTATCTCATCCTCTACCAACCCCTTCCAAAAAAGAAAAAAACCCTTCCAAAACATCTCCATCAACGCCCTCATCCGTCCCTAAACTCTCACAATGTGTACCTGGCTCACAATCACCTACGCCTGTGCCCACACACAGCGCATCCGCAAGTCTACTCACAGTACCTGCGAGATCCGCCACCACGAGTACGTTGACTCCGCCCAGCTACGTGACCCCGGTCATTGTGCTACTTGCGCTACCGCAAAGAATTCCTGGAAGTCGAGCTTGGGCAGGCTTCAGGCGCCGATCATGGCCAAGAAGGAGGAAAGGAAGCCTATCACTATCGAGAAGGATGAAAGGCAGCTTATCACGCTTAAGAAGGAGGAGATCCAAGCCCAGAACGCACACGACGGAGAGATGTGATGGACAGTGTGCGTATAAATGGTAGGTGTTTCTTTTCTTCTCCCTATATTACGCAACAATGAGATCGGCGGCTGATTCTTCGGAGATGGAAGTTGGTTGCTAAGTGGATATGATATCTCCGAGTGATGAGCTGTGAAGATGCATTTAATGATCCTGGTTCGTTGGTTGCAATTGTGCCGGCAGGATTCAGAGCTAGGATTGGCTGGTAATATGACTGAATGTTAATGAGCTGTGTATCTGACGCAAAGAAAGGAATGTACTCAACGTCTAGATATCTAAATTTAATATCACAATCTTGCTGCAGCTGAATCGTACTGCAATTGTTCTAACATCTTGTGTGCCGCGATACTAAGGCGGATCAACGCAGTTGAATATAACAGCTAGCCGTGGAAAGGGTTTTATATGAGATGTGTTATAATTCTTTTCCACAATCACAACCACACCCATGAATGGACTCAGTAATAGTAATTAATGAGTTAAACAAAAAAAAAAAAAGACTCAGTAATAGTACCCCCAGATTGGCGAGAAAACAACCGTGTATACACTATATCTCAGCCTTCTGTTTCAACATAGCAACCAGAAGTTGCTCGATTTCTCAGACTCTTAAGGTGAATAGGAAAGCGAGCTTGGTGATAGACAGCTTGTAGCTAATAGAGCACTTCCGGTGCCGGGAGAGGAGACGTTTTGTTGACATCTGTGTATAAAGCTGGTTCTGCACACAGTGAGCAAGCGTAATTGAGCAGGTTCGAGAACTCCCTTGATTACAATCATTTCATCCAATATTCTTTATTCTGGTATCAGTTGTTTCGTTTTGATTCGGTGCCCGTTGTGAGGGTTCTTTGTAAGGGTGGTAATTTGTAGAATGTCCACTCACAAAAAGAAAATCGTAGAAAAACTATCCAAGATATACAGGCAGTCGTCAAAAGAATTCACTTTACGCAACATTCAGCCACTACTCAATTGGCCAAGACATACCCACAACCTTAATTCCCCGACCCCAAACCACACCTGTCCCATAAAACTCCCAAACTCACCTGAACACATCTCCACTTATCTTCCACCTACTGTCTCAGAATGTGTATCTACATGACCATTACCTACGGTTGCGGACACACAGAGCGCATCCGAAAGTCCACCCACAAGAGCTGCGAAGTTGAACCTCACGAGTACATCGACTCAGCCAACATGAAAGACCCTAGCAGCCACTGCACATCCTGTCTTGCAGAAAGCATGGGACCTATCAAGAAGTTGTCAATCAAGATCAAAGACAAGTTGGGTGAGCTCAAGGAGCGGAGGGCCGAGAGCAACAAAGATTGATCTGGAGGGGTTCTGTTTTGCTTTGTTTTATGTGGCGATATGAAGCTGGTACCTATACTTTGAGTGATAGCTGGTGAAAGAAGAAAACTAATTCTAGTTATGTTCCTTGTTTGATCTAGATCTTCCTCTAGTCTTTCGAAAATGGCTTGCAATTGGTTGGGGGCATGGTAGATTTGGCGACTAAAGGGGTGCGGGAATCGATATGGCTTGGATGACAATTTACGGTGGGCTCCAGCGACATCATGAAAGAAAGCAAATCAGAGTACATAAATCCAACGTCTAAACATTTAGGCACCTTCTCGTAGTAATTATAATACACCCAATAATGTAGAAATGAGTCCTGGGCGTGAGCTTGAAACTCGTATATTCCATCCTGACATTACATGTATGTACGTATTGCGAGTTTTAAAAATTAACCGGACGCTCTATTGCAACCACTCAAACCAAATATTAATATCAACCTTTCAAATACCTACGATCGACCCCATATTAAAACCTGAGATAGCACAAGCAAAGAGAGTCACAGATATATATAACACCTCTTGGCTTTTCCAGCTGTGGTTTGTTACGGCGGTGTTAAAGTTGCATTCCCACACAATATTTGGTTGTAACGCAGTGCCCGGTTAATTTTGAAAACCCGCAATACTAACCAGCTAAGCATATGTGTGAACACATCTATTTCAGCTTTGTGTGTTATATATCATTGCACCCCTCACGTCGCAACCGATCCCCAAGTACTATAACTGCATCAGTATCAACCCTCTTGGCGAATTCTAATACAGCTAGACTTCGAGCTTCAGTATCTATTTCGGGCTGATTGACCATTCGGGGATGGCTAAATCTTCCCTGGCACCGTGTGTGTCTCAACCCTATCATCTCACGTGGTATATTTAACTACATGTACTTACTGATAAATTTTCTCCCATCTTCTATAGGCTTCGTGGTAGTCATAGATATTCTGGTCATCCTCGACCACTTTTTGCTTCATCGACTTGTTCGCCATTTCGCTTGTGTACTAAGCACCCATAGTTGGTCGAAGGACATCAGGGCTAGAGTCGAAAGCCCCTGTGAAGAGCGTAGTGACGCACATAGAAAGATCGAGAGAGCTCTGAAGAAGGTGTTGGCCCCTTTCCATGTTTAGACGAAGAGTTTTTTTCTCGGGGGTCACAAGCAATGTACCTGCAAGACCTCCTAGTACTTGGAGCTATTCTAAATCTCACGGCTGTTGCTGAGATTTTGTGTTATAGCGTAGGTATTCATGTTATAAGGCACTAATTCTAGGTGTGCGAGGGCAGCTTAGCCCACTAAGCGCATAATCTGCCCACCCATCGAGGGGATACGAGGCGAAATTTATCGTGGCCACTGTATTTCCTTGTATCACTTGTCCCAAGGCCGGCGCACCCCCTAATACCTCAAGCAAGGCTAGAGACACACTAGACAATAGCCAACTCTGACGAATCATGGGCGCAAGGCTTAGATTATATACTGGCCAGCGCCTCATTCTCCGTACTCTAAAATCGAGAAAATTTAAAATCTCAGCAGACTTCAATCATAAATGATCACTCGGTAGGGTTAGGGTTTGTCACAGGAACGTTGGAAAATTTCACCAGGGAATTTTTACCTGGTTGATTAATCGATTACAGAGACTCGAGCTTGCGGAGGCTTGGTACACCTATTATAATGACTAGTGTTAAAAACTTATGTTAAACTTCGATCTCTATTGTAGTTCTTACCAAAGGCGCAGAGAACAGCTTTTGTGTCTGTGCCGGTTGGTATCCAATGGACTGTCAATGCTGACCTTTTTCGTGGGGGCCAAATGACACCCGTAGCCTACGCGAGGGATTGACCAGAGATTTATTCGGATCCAATAATTTATAACGATTTAATATCTGTGAGCACTAGCTAGCTAGCTAGCCACTCTTTTGGCCCTACGAAAAGGGTCAGTATGCCTCGACGGACCATGGATAAAGTGAGGGCCTAGGTGCATAGAAGTTTTTTGCAATAAAGAGGGCATGGCAGTGATTAGAATCTATCTCGCTCTTTGGAGATGGTAGAGGACGTGTTTGGTCGGTACTTTGGTAAGCAGTGGCAGCGTTGTGTCTGGACTCCGCTCACGCGTGGGGATCCGGGGCCGAGTTTTATGGGGTAAAGTAAGAAGGAAAGGAGCGCAACAGTGTAGGGTAATTTACTCGACTAATTACAGGTTAGAGCAACAAAATAATGGATGGCATAGAAGTTTTTCGTTCACTTTTTTGATTCGTTTCTTTTTGGTCACAATGCATATGGTTCAATTGATGTCACAGTTTATAGTACTAATTGATTGGGTTGAGTGACGGAAGAGAAAAAAGAAGACTATTAGCCACTTTCAAAAGTTTTGATTGAAAGTTAGATTACAGAAGTTGCTGACGAAATGAAAGATTTGGGAAGGGGAAGAACTAATGAAAGATTGCCCCCATGGATCCCATAACTCCAAAAAAAAGCCAGAACCGAAAGCCGAAGATTCCACTTAATTGGGGCGACTGTGCCAGGCAACGATGCGGTATTCGGGGCGCTTGCCGACGTTCTGGATCCAGCCTCCAGAGCGCTCACGGTTGACTGCAGGGTCTCTCCAGGCACAGGCCCCGGCAATCTTGCGCATGTAACCCGCAACCTTCTTACAGGGGGGACAGGTGTTTGGGACCTGAGTTTTAGAGGCGCAGATGGAGACGGCAGCAGAATTCTTGGTGATGAGAGTATTGCAGTCGCTGGCAATATCCTGGCAGCAGAAGGGCCTGCGATCAATAATGGCGGCGGCGGCTTCAAGGTCGTCTCTGAAGGGAGACCCGATGGTAGTCTCACACTTGATGTACTCCATGCGCTTCTCGAGGACGGTGTAGTTGAAGTTGCCAATGGAGTAGTCGGTATTCTCGGCAATTGGGGTGCCAGCTGCGAGGTTGACGATGGCGAGGCCAATGGAAACGATTTTGACAATTCCGAACATGTTTTTATATGTAGAGAGAAGATTGGGAAGAAGATTGGGAAGAAGATTGAAGGCTTTGGGAACTTACGAACCGAAGGGATTGAAATTTATCGAGATGTTGTATCGAGTGATAAATGTTGGAGGTCTGAGAGAAAAGGAAACAAGACGCAACGGTTGGTTTATATAGCCGAGTTTGCTGAAAAGTTTTCAGGGCCTCCCTTTCTATTATAAAGGTCAGAAATTTTATTGTGCCTAACGGGTTTTAAGAAGAAAATTTTCAACGGTCGGAGCTAGCTTCTTTAACAGGTTGAAACTGAAATTGGTGCAATTATCTAGGCTCTGCACTCCCACCCTCTTTTTCACCTTCAACATTGAGGGGATCTTAACCTCCTCCTTTGGGTAATCCACCTGGCTATTCAGGTACAGCTGTGGGTAATAAGTCATCGGACGACCTAGCCACAATTGTGCAATTTTGTCTGTAAATTCGTATATTGTTGGCGTTCCGTCTGATGGCTTATTACCCATCGGCGCTGTACGTACCCCCCCCCCCACAAGCGCTTATGCTTCTACAGCTGCAAAAGATGTGTACACACGACCTCGACCTCTTTAACCTCCCAAATCTATGCGATTAGCAGGTCAACTCTTCTCCCAAACAAGGTAAATCACGTTCTTTGATGAGGATATACGTCGAGTGATACATCATGAAGGAGAACGCAGAACACTTTACTGCACATACGTCTTCGGGCCTTTTTGCCCTATAGAAACAGATCTAGATCCGAGGTCAATGATATCTAGGTCTACTTGACATCTAGATCGATCTACTTGACATAGAACTCGGAATTTACTAAGTTGAAATTATCCTTGCCCATCAAGGCATGTACCTACATAGCAATCAAAACGCTCCTATGGACCGAATCGGGCATCGAGACCGCGCTCACAATATGGAAGGAGTTTACAAAATAGAAACGTGAGGGAGATGGGAAGGATGATGATAAGGAAGAGGAGGAAAGAGAAGAAAATGGGGATGGGGCAGACTGAAGGACGAAGAGGAGGGGGAACAGATTGGATAAATGAGTCAGCTTTAGTTAAGTTTTACTAGTACTGGTATTTGTGCGAGGTGGTGGATGGAAACTGGCAGTTAGGGGCAGTGCGATATTACCACAGACTACGGTCTACATATAATTAATGAGTTAATTAAAAAAAGGTGTTGTTCTCGAAAGTATTTAAACTTGGACTGGTCCATATACATAGAACTTCTCTTTTACAAGTGAACTAGCTTTGAAATTGGCCAAGTTCAATATTTAGCCAAGGTCTAGTTTCAGACAAAGCGCATACTTAGGCGAATTAAGCATTGAGTCTTTAATATATATGGTGCCGATTGGGCATTATCAAAATATGCATGGATGTCTTGTCCAAATATCTCAACAAAACTACTGGTCCTATAGCAATTATAGACCGGGAGTCAATTGTGGGAGAAAACTCTTCCATTCAGATCTTCCGTCATATCACCTAAGCTTGGCGGACTAGATTAAGAAGAAATACAGCAAGGGAAGCGTCAGTAGAAGCCGTAGGAACAAATGATGGTCTTCGGTTTATGCTCGCGAGATTTTTAGTAATGCAGGTTGTCAAAAATAACCGGAAATCTTCGTTGCAACTAAAGTTTGTATGGGAATAAGAGGAACAATACAAGAGATTTAAGTTCCGTGGTTCTCTATAGTGTTAATTCCTAGGATCTTATTATAGGGCTGAGGGCGGTACTTTCAAAATTGGGTTGTTGTAGGCCATTTACTTAGTTGCGAGGCTAGTTTCTAGTTATTTCTAACAACCAACTTTCCGAGGTTATTTAATTACAAATCTATAAGAAAGCTCTATGTACCTACATATATACATAAAGACAAAAGAAAACTTACGAGTTAAACCAGGGTTATATCTAAAGGAAAATCACAATAAAGCCTAAGATTCCATGAGAAAAGAAACCCACGAAAACAAACAAGGATCCACAGGTCTTGAAAGGCTCAAAACCCAGAACCCAAAGTCCAAAGTCCAAAGTCCGAATTCCGAATTCCGAATTCCGAAGTCCGAAGTCTGAAGTCCAAAGTCCAAAGTCCCAAAAGACAAATCCGGAGCCAAGATCGGTCACATGCTATTTTGAGTATCAGATGGTAATAATCTAAAATATTATCCATTATATACCTTGGTGTGTATCTGCTTACTGGTAAAGACGTGCTAGTTTCCCCGAAATATTTCTAAGAGATCTTGAGAAATGAATATATACCGCGTTCACTAACGAGTGCGGACAAACCGAGCTCGATTTCCCAGAAACCTTGCGGAGGGCTAAGCACTTCTCCCTTCTAGAGGCTGCTTGTAGTCTGCCTGCTCCCGCCGGTATATGCGGCACGATATCTAATATGTGCTTAAATCCCGGGTCCCCCCATAATTGCCTGGAAATATTCCCGCAGGGACTTAAGAGTGGCCCCACAACCCCACTCCAATTCCCTGCGTTCTAGTGCTTGTATTCAATGTCTTCCGACAGTGTGAGTCGGCCTTTAAATTGCTCACGCGGCCACGCGGCCACGCAGCCGGCAACTAACGGGGCTGATGCAGAAATTTGAATCATTAATTCTCACTCGATAAGCGTGCTAGTTACACAGCATATTACAGAGTAATTTCTCTCGTGTCATCGTTGTACCCGTAGCTTCATAGCGTTTCCGAACATGACCAATATTGAATGACGTACAAAAAGGTGGATTTGGCACTTTTTGTATGATTTGCAATAGCAGTCGTGTTCGGAAACGTCATGAGGCTACGAGTAGATGAATCACGGCTCTCTTATGATAACATGCGCAGCGGTGTGACCGTGGTATTACACCGGCATGCATGGTTTTTTGTTAGTTGACCCTAATCATGAAACAGATCTGTAGATAGGCGAAATACGTGCGTGATGTTGACCATCCAACCCCACCGTCCGGCGCTTTTGATCACCCGGAGCAAATCATGAACTTAAAAGCCCCTTTCAAAGAGTTTCAGGCGGATATTTCATTAGGCTTGCTAGACTTCCTCGTGGCACCGCCAAGAGACACAGCGGGGATCACATGATATATGCCAAGCCTCGGGCAAAAACCAACTTTAAGCGTACAGATATGTACATATTTATGAAGCCTCCATTGCCGAAAGAAAAAGCTCCAACTACATGTCTCACTTATCTATCAGTTGGGTATCATGCCGCTATCAAGGGGCCCTGATTGCATAGAGAATCGATAACGAACTTACAGCGTGCATGGTGGCCGAGTCAAACCGTGGGGTCTGATCCAGAGAAGGGTACCAATACAGTACAGCAACTCTACCAACGAGTCGATGGATAGGCGCTGCAATGTCATGCAGCTGCTAGGAAAGGCAGGACCATGCAGGCGTGAATAGTAGATTATCTACTATTCATCTAATTGAGGTGCTCGCGCCTCCCCTGAGTTGTAGTTGAGGTCCAAGACTCGAAAGGTCCTGTGATGTGTACCCGCTACAGTTCTAACGCGTTTTGGAAATTGTGGAGAAGGAAGAGAGCTGAGAGCTGGTCTCATCACTCGGGGCGCACTGCGATATTCTACTACCAGCCTCCAATCTCTAGCAACTTATGTATGGCGCTGTACGTATCTACTCTTGTCTATCATAGAAACCTGATAACACGTCCACAAGTGAGAGCCTCCGTGTGATTGATCTGCCTACCCTGCCAGCTATCTTTACCCGAACAGTTCTGGTAACATAGCCGTCCGATGCGGCTACGTCGACCCTAAAAAAATCCCTTTGCGAGACAAATTACGAAGTTCTGAGGTCAACGCACAGCGCCGTGATATCTTCGTGGGCATTGGGAAAGGGGAAGATAACTACTACACCTTGGACAGCACAGAGCTACCAAGACTGCCCGAAGATAACCGTCATTCAAGATAAGAGTCTCAACATCCATTGTATTTAGGCACACTCTACCCACCAGCTATTTAACAAGATAGCTGCAACTTGTCTATTCACACCATCCTGCCCTCTAACAATTCCAAAACCAATAACTATTAATTTTTACCACTAGATTATCATCATCAACAATGGCCCCATCAGCAGTTCAGCAAACCCTTCCCGATACTGCCACTACCGAAGCTTATACTCAACCCATCAAAAAATGCATGTGTCTAAAGTTCGATACTGATAGACCTCTCAATGCGTTTGAGAACCTAGTCGAGGATATCAAGCGGGTTCTTGGCCCGTCCTCTGGTATCAACAGTGCCGATGTCGATGTTAAGGATTTGATCAGGGTCATGGAGCAATACACTTCCGATGAATCCCATTGGGGAGGGTTCGCTCTAGAAGATTTGAGCAGGAACTACACACGAAATTTTGTCGATCACGGGAACGGAAAGGCCAATTTATTGATTCTTGTGTGGACTCCCGGGAAGGGCAGTCCAGTGCATGATCACGCAGATGCGCATTGTATCATGAAGGTAAATTGTCTTAACCTTTAGACTCAATTGAATGCATTGTTCTAACAAACGATCCCATTTAGATACTTAAGGGAAAGCTCCAAGAAACGTTATATGAAATGCCTTCGGAAGTTTCTGTAGATCAGCCTCTAAATGTCGAGAAGGTTACTGTTTATGGTACTGATGAGGTTACCTATATCTCTGACGATGTAAGTTTTTCCACATTCGCAAATCCTTGTTCATTTCTATTTACTAATTGTTCATTCAGATTGGCCTTCACCGTGTTGAAAACCCAGACCCAGAGAACATCGCCGTGTCACTACATCTTTACACCCCCCCCTGGGCTGAAAAACGTAACCCTGCCCAATCCAGTATTCCAATTTTTCTTGCTAACGCTCAGTCTAGGCGGTTGTTATTGTTTTTGCCCTACAACAGGAAAGAAGAATAAAGTTCAAATGAGCAACTACTACTCGGTTCAAGGAAAAATTGAAAAGATTAAGGGCGCAAGCTGCTGATCAACTCGCGATATCAGTGAAACCGGTTCTCCGGGAAGGAATAACACCGGGTTTATAATTGCTCTGTATGAATGTTTTCTCCCCATATTCGTTTTGAGTATAAGAAACGTATGATCGCGGATTGGCTCCGCTCTTTTTTTTCTTTCTTTTTTTTTTGACTCAACATACCCATTTTCTTTTTCCATTTTCACGATAATGCTTTCTTTTCAACTCCTCTCAGTCTTGGTTTCCTGGCGTTATTCTTCGTTTTAATCGATTTGTTTTCTGGGCGGCGCACGGAACTTAGACGGATAGCGTCGGCCAGACTCGGCTTGTATTCTTACTGGTTAAGCCTCATATAGTAATTATATTGAACATAATTTACGGTAATTGGACAAGCTATGATGTCCTCTATCGTCGTGTCAGCAGATCCTTCATCGTTGTCGGATTCTAAGATGGGTTGAAAAGAAGGCAAAGTTGGAAGTTGGAAACGGCTGTCCTGACTGGATGTTTCATTTTATTAATAGGTTGCAACTCGTTCAGGATCTGCTTTCCGGTGCGATTGCACTCGAAACCTGAACGAGTATTACTATTAACCACACAAAAGGCTGGTTTTAAGTGCATACAACTCAACAAAGTCCCTTCTGTTGGGACGCACGGCAACCGAAACCTTATAACCTCTTTATTTTCTTACAGATATCTTTAAAGCTTACTCCCGATCTAGCAAGACCGGTCAGAGGAATTGAGTTTAGACATAAGTTAGTCTGTATGCTGGAGATCGAGTTACCGCGGAGAGAAAAGGTTGGAGAACCAAGAGACTTGTGACCATAATCCTGAGAAGGGTACCTACATGTAGACACATGGACCACTCAGGGGAGTCTGGATCGTATGTATTTGGATTTGGTAATATCACTCTTGTGCCATGACTTTCTATTGGGCGGAGAAACCACTACTACGCGGGGCATTGTGGCTTGAAATTTCTAGTTAACAAACCTCTCCAGTCATGTGTATATCTAACGATATGACACAGCCTCGTCTAGAATCAATACATACGTTGACTTAAATTAAGTCACCACTTGTCACTCGTTATCGGCTTCTAATCTAGATAGACAATTCTCGATTTGGCCCCTAGACTCGGGATCACACACCAGCCCGATTAAAGATTGTATCGTACCAGGCCTGGTATCCGGAGATTTGCACGTGGTCAG
Organism: Morchella sp. 2016-41; assembly: GCA_024713855.1. Classification (NCBI taxonomy): domain Eukaryota; kingdom Fungi; phylum Ascomycota; class Pezizomycetes; order Pezizales; family Morchellaceae; genus Morchella; species Morchella sp. 2016-41. The sequence continues at coordinate 1,234,014 of JAMGZD010000002.1, read as the reverse complement.
AGTCACAATAGTTACATGTATGCATATATGGCCGTGCGAAACTTACATCTCTTAAACAATAATCTATGTGCGCCATAACTACGCCTACACAAGGATGTATTATCTGGTAAAGGAAAAATTTCGGATCGAAGGAACCTTAGGGTCGATATCTCTAAAAGTTAGCGCAGATAGTATGTATAAAACTGGTTGGATGCTGATATGGACCTTACCTGGTTGCCCTGTCATCTATAAAGAAGACAATGACAAAATGTAGATTAGCCCATACGACACGTTATGTAATAGCAATTGAAGTCTCATGAGTACAGGTAGTCATACCGGAAGATCAGGTCTCGAATGACTCCAACTCTCACCTACTCCTGCCAGTTCCACTTCTCACTATGCTTTCCAGGCTTCCAGCATTCCTCGGAGATCTTCACTATTGGGCTTGGCACGAGTGACATCCCATGAGCAAGCAAATCCAGGAACCGCAACAAACACGGTGAACCGGGGCAATCGATGAGCAACACATCTCAAGGCAGATCGAGTAACATTACTAGGGTACCGTAACCGAGAATAGTCAACTATGTGCTTCTAGAGCAATGTTGTAAACGTGCATACTCTTCGATGCACACCTGTATGTACGTGAGGGCGGCGCCATAGAAGAAGTTCGTGAGCTGTCCTGTTCTACTCTATCACCAGTAATACCGCTCTTATCATATCGACTACATATATCGTTTATATCAGCCACCCAACGGCCCAAACGCAGCATGTCTCACCTCACACCCCCCAGCCGCGCTGCACTGCATGAGAAACTGCCGGGTCTTCTTATTGTCCGAGTCGCAAATACCAATGGGGCTATTCGTGCGTGTCCCCTGGGACTCCCAATCGGCGCCCTAGGCGGAATTTAAAACGATCGACCCGAACGGACGGCGCGTGACTTCGGCTAATGGTCTTGGCGGTGGTGGCACGGGGAAAGGACCGATGGGACAGGTTTTTTTTCTTTGGGGATTTTCGGGACGTCATGATTATGGATGATGATGATGCCCGAGCTCCTTGCATGGAATTGGGGGGATTTTTCTTGCCGGCGTTCGAAAAAAGCTTTCGGGATATTTATTCTCAAGTACATCTATTTATTGCTTTAGGTATCCTATGGATTTATTTCTCGCCATCGCTACAAGTACCTAGTCGCAAGTGCCTAGAGAGAGACGATGACAGCTGGCTCTAGCTAGGCAATCTGAAGAACTACAATCCCACCGAGTTACAATCACAGTATCCTTTGCCATACTCGACCACATGTCGAGTTATGGATTAGTATTAAAAGCTATATCTACATATATATATCTCTCGAATCTATTATCCTACTATTACAAGGCATTGATTAACTTGGCGCAAAAAGAAATTGACGCTCGGTCACACTGAATTATAATCAACAGCAAAGTATCTCAATTGTTTTTGCGGTTTAATTATTACGCTTCTATCTTTATAAAATTATTCCCGCTTTCCCTTTTAGACGGCAACAAGCCCAGCAGATAGCTCTAGGGATTTATATTGCACCTTTTATTCTGGTTCCAGAATGACGTAATGAACAAGGTCATGTTTGTATCTAATAATGATTAGAACTTTCCCCGTCAAGTGAGGGAGGCTACACACTGTAAGCGCATTGACTTCTAGTCGCGGCTTGAAATTAAATCTAAGACTAAAGGGGCTTACAGCCCACAGTATAGTCGCCCTACAAGAGACTGCATATAGGATGCAGTCATGGCGCATAAACGGTAAACTATTCACGGCTCGAGTATTATAACATTAGCACAAACCAGGATACGCATAATAGAGAAGATTTTCTTACTTTCTTATTCTTATCGTTTTGGCACCCCAGAGAAACATAACTCTCTTTCGATGTTAGAGTCTATTCTTTTTTCTACACCTATTAGTACAAGCTAGGGGTACAGAAGCGGGTATTCTTGCGGTTCTTGTAGGTACCGCACAATGCATCGAAGCAATCTTTTCAAGCCCCACAAACATAACGTAGGCGTATGTGACGTCAACAAGGACGTCACTTTTCACTACAGTCACTAGTACAAATGAAAACTAGTATATAGAAGGAAATACTCTCACTGTTTTCGAAAGGTCCAAGATTACTTGCCGACAATATCTTTTTCTAGAAGCAAGCACGGTAGGAAGATTCACCTTAAATTTTCGACTTACCGGAGGTCCCAGGTCGGAAGAATGCAATATCTATTATATTCTCCGGGGGCCTAAGGTAGAATACTTGAGTTTTCAATTTTCTGCTTGGTACTACATGCATATGCCGGAGACACCCAAGACGGAAGAATTGGTTCTCAGGGATTTCCATGTATACATCATATGCCACTTCTGTTGAGGGTATTCGGGAAGTCCTGAAATGTTAGGAAGGGGTATGGAACGTTCTGTTCCATAGAGCCTTGTAGGCTGCTGCTCCTATATAACTGCAGAGAGCCTTGTGGTTTGCTATTATCTAGCAGCAGCAGCAAGCCCATGGCCCAGTACAACCGCCCTACAGGAACAAAAGTATTCTGGACAATAACCTCAGCTACAAAGAGCTAGCAAGGCAGCGATTATCTAATAACGAGAGTGCTCTCGAATTTTATCCCACTGTCCAGCCTCGTCGAGCGGCAATCTAATACGTAGTTTAAAAAAACGAAATATTCGATGAATGATGCTGGACCTTGGCTATAGGATAGTACATCGACGGATTTTTTCCCGTATAAAGTCTCTCTGGGATAATAATAGGTAGGGATCTGGCATACTATCAGTAAGTAGAAACCCAAACGATTTATTCCAAAAAATCTAAGATATAATACCTTGATGGGGAGCGATGTTTTTCTCGGTGTCCACGCGGCATACTAGTGTTTAACCAGTGGGCAGCGAGATGCTGGTTGGGGTAGTGATGAGACTGCATTGAAGCATCAATAAATACGATGGGAAGCAGGATAAGGGTATAAGAGGAGAAAGAGGGAAGGTATGAGAGAAAGAGGGAGGAGAGGAATGGGAGTGGAGAGTTAGAGGGGGGCGTGAGGACGAGAATGGGCAGAATAGTCGACGGCAACACGAGGAGGAGGAGGAGGGAGAGAAAGAGGAAGACGAGAAATAGGAGGATGGAAAAAGAGCTTAAAGTCCTGGAATCCTTAGATGCTAACTGAGAAAAGCTTTGTCATCGAGTTCGGATCAGGCGGCCCCAGGTCGCCTACAAGATGCTATCCTGCTCCAAAAAAATTAAACACATGAAAAACACGAGTAGCTGTATTTTCATGGCAAAACTTGTGATCTTAGAGATTAGACATGGCATCATATTCTATAACGCCTAATACCCAGGACTAGAACTTGGCGGCCTCATTTTGTTTGCCTGCATCAAAACCTTGGGTAGGGGGCTTCTAGTCGGCCGAGGGACAGGCGCCCGAAGGCTATTTCTCTGGAGAAATCAACTTGGCCAGGAAATGTGACTGTCTCGTGGGAGTAATAAAAATCTGTGTCAAGTATCATTGTCTTTTATGCTTTCGGTTACCGGGTTGAGTGATAGTTCATGATACAAGTAATTAATGTTGAATATTAATGTACTGGTTGCTTTAATAAACATGTCGGTGTAGTATAGTGGTTAGTACTTCTCGTTGTGGCAACACAGGTTTACCCCTGTTTATCGATTCCGAGAGGACCCATGTTCGATTCATGGCACCGACAAATTTCAATTAAGATATCCTTGGTTACGATAGGTTATCTGAATCTTTTTTTCGAACCTTTTTTACTTCACTTTTCCCAAGAAATGTTCATGTAGGTACGATATGTAGAGGGTGACAGGGGCGAACAAACAAAGCAAGGGGTAAACTTTCAAACATCAAAAATCCTTAAAGCAAACACATGTATCCAAAGCTCTCTACCGAGTGATATACCGTGATCAAATTTTTGTCACCACCACACCGACATACGACCACGCACAACGACCATCCTCATTTCTTCATGCCCAATCCGGTCTGCACTCTCCAAAGTCCCGACCCGATTGGCGTCCGTCCGGCCGGCCGTATCAGCTCCTCCCCCCATCCCACCCATGTAGTATTTTCGCTCTTTCCCCGTGGACAGCTCGAAACGATCCCTTTCGAACTCTCTGCTCCTTGCCTGCGCGGCAGTGGATGTTTTGGCAGTCCGGCGGGTGAATGTATGATATGGGTTACTCTACATGTGACAGTGCACACGGGGGTTGGGGGGTAATGCAAGGCAAGGTTGGTACCAAGTGTCAATTTCCTAATCCGTTTGGTGTCGCCCCAATCTCCCCGGGAGGGAGGGGGATTAACACTGCAGTGTTGGGTGTAATTACTAAACAGTAAGGAACAGGCAGTGACACCGATATCGAAACGACCGCTCTCTCTTTTTTTTTAATATATATCTCTCTTGATTAGATTCTGTAAATATTCGACCCTAACTTCCCTATAGAAAAAGAACACACAAAAAACCACCGCAAAAAAAAAGTGAAAGTGTAACTAACGACCAATTAATCCATCCCATCCAAGCAACGCACAGAAAACAGCAAGTTAACAACAACGACGAAGACGAATTCGAAGGCGATGACGGCAACAGAAGCAACAACAAGTAACTGATCACAGCACAAATAAAATAGAGTAGAGGTAGAGTAGATAAAGAAAAACTAATAAGAGCGGGGGGAGGAAAGCTCATGGTAATAAAAAGAGTAATAAATGAAATGTTCGATAAAGCGGCATCGACGGGCCTGGGTGTAAGCTAGCAGTGCGGAATGGCGGGTTAGGGAATTAAAGAAAGAGTAAAAGTGCTGCGGCTAAAACACAACTACATGTATGCTCTCGAGGGAAAAAATGTGTGAGGTGGAGACGAAGAGGAAGGGTATCTAAATATATACATAACGAATGAAACGAAATTGAAACTATGAGATTCCCAATCAGTGAACAAAAATTGCGGTAACCAAAGCTAAGTACCAATTAACAAAAAGCCAGCCATCAGCAATTATATCTTACGCCAAAGGGAAAGAATACCATAAAATGAAAAGTAGTGGTGCAAAATAGTAGAAAGAGTAGGAGTGATAGTAGTACCAGCCGTAAATAACAAAGCTTGAAGGAGGACGAGACAATTAAGTGGTCGACCGCAATCTAGCAGTCTAATCTTAAACATGATCCCGTAAGCGAACATGGAGAAACGTGATTAAGTAGCACACGTGGTCAAAATGGTTAAGAGTCCCCGCAATTATGAAAGAGAAAGAGGATGTAATGTAAGTTCAAAACGAAAAGCGTACTCTCCCTTTAAGTTGTTCGCATGCTAAAAAAAAAACGCAATACAATTAGGAGCAATAGCGCTGAATAGAAAATCTCAAAGATAGCAGTGGTATTTGAGACGGAAAAAAAAAAAAGGAAAAAGGGAATATAAAAAATACCCTGGGAAGAGGGGAGGGAAAATGAACAAAATTTTATAAGCCAAAACAAATAATAATAAAAAAGACTTTCCCCACGAGATACGGCACATTCTCAGGGCGCAATCCCGGGGAATCCGGCATGGTTTTCGTCGATCGGTCCACCATCCAGGCCAATCCTGCCTAGCAATTTCCCTACAAGTACATAGTCGTCCGAATCTACGGACCCCACGGGTTGTTGCCGCATGAAGGACATGACGACTTCCAGTGCCCTACAAGCATCCTCTCTGCTAGGCGGGCCCATAGGTGTCTGCGGTGCGCTCTGTCCTGATATCGTGGTGTGGGATGAGGCCGGAGTGTCATGCGGCATATCCTGCGGTGAAGCTAGTGACGACGGCTGAAGAGAGGTTTGACCTATCATCTTGGGAGTGAGAGGCTCTGATGAGGGCGGTGGTGATATATATGTCGAGTCAAGACCATGGAATGTTTGTGACCTTGGTCGTTGTACACCCGGAATTCGAACATGCGGGGGGTATCCAGGGCTGGTGAGCCTTTCACCTCTAGCGTCTGGGGAAAAGAATGGCGAGGTTGGTGAAGCGGGACCTGTAAAGGATGAGCCTGTGTCGGTAAACATACTTGACATAGAGGTAGCAGTGCTGGCCGAACCTGGTGTTTGCATCTGATGCTTAAACCCACCGAATTCCATATAGGATTCTGGTGACTCAGTATGGTTACTATCCGTACTTTTAGACTCCCGCATCAACGGCGAGCCAAGTGGGCCGACGCCCTCCTGCTTGAACATCGGTGTCGACTCCGTCCTCGCGTGTCCCTGCCTCGGCGACCCGAGCAATCCTATTGACGCAGCTCTCCCCGCGCCTGTCACGTCGCTTTCCGATCTTCCCCGGCCATTTGCATGCAGGTTATTTTTGTGTTTGAACTTCTCCAGCCACCCCGCACTATTTGCTTTGAACTGGCTGTCTGAGATCCCAACACTTGACGCAAAGAATTTCGCCTTCTCCCGTATCATCATATCTGTTAGAGCAACGCCTTGCTTCCGCGTATTTTTCGCCCAGACTGCCAATGCTCGTTCGATATCGGGAAATTTCCCTTTAGAACGTTTGACTGGCGATCTACTCCCATCGTCAGGGAAGAGATATTTCTCTTTTTGTCGAAGAACCTTGGAAACAGTACTGCACGAGAGGAATGATTAGCTAAGCCGCTTTTCGTCTGATGTTCTATTATGAATTTTTTTTCGCGCGTGATATTACCTTCTTTCAACCCCAAACATTGCTAATGCCAAGAAAAGGTTAAGGTCAGCATATTTCGTTTCGAAACATAGGGGAAAAGTATGAAGGGGTGTGTGTGGGGTGCATGAAAAAGGAAAAAATTAAAAAAAAAACGCGAGAGTTTTTTCCCATACCTCCGATCTCGGTCTGCTTGACATTCGGGTGCTCTTCGTGAAAGATACACATTCTCCGCCTATCCGCGTCGGTCAATGTTCTCCTCGGGCTCGATGTCGACTGAGTAGTATGTGCCGACACGTTGTTTGGCAAAGGCGCCGAACCCGGGGGAGGAGCAATTGCAGGCGACGGCATAAACTGGGCGTGCGAAGCAGCTGGTGGAACCATATTTTGGCCCCAATGAGACAAACCCAAGTAGTTGGGAGCTATCGGTACAGGAGGTGCCTGAAGCCTGAACTGCTGGTCGTGGGAGACGAATCCCGGTGACTCCACGAAGCCATAGGCACTAAAGTCGTGAGAAGGGTGGTGCTGGTGGTGTTGCTGCTGGGGATGTATGGGAGTAGATTGTTGCTGCTGCTGCTGCTGGTGCTGCTGGTGCTGTCCATGATGGTTATGGTGCTGCTGCTGTTGCTGCTGCATCCCAATCTCAACCCATTGCGAGTTGACAAAGTCGTCATGCGGGTTGTGCACACCGTCCATTGCATAAGAGAAGAGCTATGTATGAGGACCAGCAGAGACAGGCGGGCGGTCGACAACAAGCAATGAGCGAACGAGCAGATAGCTTCTGGACTGGACCGGAAGTGAAGCGAACTGAGGATTTTTGGGGAGGGGGGGGGGGGGGATCCCGTGCCTAGCTTAACCAACCTCTGCGTAGTAGTAACTCGAGGAGTGGCTGTGGAGGCGGTCAGGTCAGTATGAACCCTGAGATTTGTTTATTCCTTTTTTTATTTTTTTTATTTTTTTGAAGACCAAGACCTACCTACTGAGTCCTAGGTCTATCTAGGTCTAGGCATGGGGAATCAATCAATAGTAATTTTGATCACCCATCCTCATCTCCAATCTCCAACCTCATTCATCATACCAGCCTTTCTCTCCTTCCATCGGCAGTAACAGCCCCTTCTCCCTTTATGTAGCAAACTTATAATTATTTGTGTCTGTATTCACCCCCCGGAAGAGAACTACAGACCTTATAGGGATCATAATACGCACAAGAAAGTTTTTCTCCGCATAGGGGAGATGCAGAGTGTGCGTGTGCATGTGTGTGTAAGGGAGGGAACAGGGAGATATTTTTTTTAATTTTTTATTTGAGCAACCTGGTCAAGTTGGGATGGATGGGATGGGATGGGATGGGATGTGGTGGATGGGATGGGATGGGAAGAAGTCATGCAGCCAACCAGCCAGCCATGCAATTAAGCCTCAGGAACGCATCTCTTGCCCCGACCGACCGGCGCAGTATGCTGCTGCGGGAGAAACTTTGAATCTTCTTTCTTCCCCCAACCCATTCATTCCATCCCTATCCCTATTCATATCTATCCCTATTGCTACATGATGGTATATGTATCCCTATCCCTATCCCACCAACACTGTATAATCCATACAGTATCGTATCCATATCACAGAAGCAGCAGGTAAGAAATAACAGGTTATAGGTAACAAAGCAGGTGTAATCACCGGGGAATAGATAGTGATGGATCGGATGGGATATATATGACAGAGACAGAAATAAATCGAAATAACCAATAAAAAGCTAGGAAGGGCAATAAAAAAAATATAGGGATAAACACACAAACACTCACGGATACTGCCTATCTCGGTTATTTCGAGGGGTCCTCGCACAACAATAACAACATTGGAAATAACCACAACTAAGAAGGAAAAGAAAAGAAAAGAAAGAAGAAGCTGTTGACTGGATCGCTCGATAGATAAGAAGTCAGGCGAAACCAGAAACTAACAACACTTTTTCCTAATCGCTGACTTAGACTAACGCGGCGGGGGCGGCGGCCATGACCGGCTGAACACGAAGAGGGAAAAAACCCCTTAAGCGTAGAAAAGCTGGCTGGGATTGAACTTGAAAAAACTCAGACAAGGTTCATCGTCATACAGTAAATCAAAACCAACCACCACAACCAATCGATAATCCATCCTTTTGACAGGCCGGCCTCGGGAGGGGGGGGGGGAAAGGTAGACGAGGCTTGGAACTCCGTAGAGTACAATGCCTGTCTCGTTGTCCCTGACTTGGGTACGGACTGCGACCGGCAACCATCTTTCCGGTGAAAGGAAGCTTCCCTAGACTCTCGTCCGACATTGTCGCTATGGACTTCTTCCCGGCGGTAGAATGTTCTTTGCATCTTTCGGGAATCCGGGAAGCTTTATGGCCTACAGATTGCAACACAGACAGGGGGGTTTGAAAGAGGATCAAGAAACAGTATTACTATCTCCATTTCTCGTATGCTTCGTCTTGCAAGCGCCATCGCATGTGGAGGTATCCCATCTCATTTTTGTCAATCTTTTTTGTTCTCTTGTCCTCCTCGACAAAAGACACCCGCCTATCCACCCACACACCTGTCTGTGTAAAGTATAATAAATGGGACACGTTCACAGTTAATGTTTCATCACACGGAAGATCGTGGTTCTAGAGGGAAAATTTCAACGGTCGCTTACGAAGTTACCAACTTCCTTAGCCTCTTTGCTTTCAGCATTCTTGCGCCTTGCGGGTAAAAGCCGCGAAGCAATGGTGCTTTGTCCTCCTCAGAGGTCCAACAAAAATGATCATTACTGGCTCCCAAACTCTCGGGGCTTTTTTGATTCGTGGATGCTTTAACCTGGTGGTTCGAGTGGAGAAAGAAGAGAGGGGAAAGGAGACTTTGTAAAATAATCACCCCTGCCAACATCCCCACACGCGTTGAGGAAGTTCGAGTGTTTCCCTTTGGTCAATTTTGCCTAGATAACTGATGGATGCGGTATCACACGTGAATAGTTGTGTGTGGAAAAGGATGCTTTGATATTGCTTTTGGCGGGTGAACGTCAACCAGGCAAGAATTGTCTAACTGTTTTAGTTACTGTAACGGATCTTTTACCGGCCCATCATCCCATGTCCTTCCTCATCCATGTTGCCCCCCGAGAATCATCCGGCCTGGAATGGTCGCTACTTCCTTACACAATAATTCGAAAGCGAATGCCATTCACTTTTTCAAGATTGTAACCTAGGCAATGAAGGAGGTAGTGAGTTAGCCAATCTAGAAACATACCGAGGATGGGAAATCCCGCAGAGAAACATACAACATCCTCATCCTCCAGAACGTGACTCAATCCAACTCTTTGTGGCTGATGTTTGACACTTGAGCCGTAAACAATTGCAACCTTGAAAGTATCAACGATGGTTTTGTGTATCGATTTACACTTTGGAAAACATTAGCGCCTAACCAACCAATGAATAACCGAATACGAAAAGGGGTAAACCAACAAAGTCTTCAACAGTGCACGCGTTCGCCCTAAGTACGACCGGCGATGAATAATCCGGGGATTGGCCTTTAGGTTTCGTGTAGATTCGCCTTAAGTTAAGCTTCTCCCACCTACAGCTTGATTAGTAGTTTCTCCACAAACGTGGGCGTTCTTTCCCCTCACATCATTTCCAGAAGTTCGTCGACATTCCATCCCTTTAATTCCTCAAAGTCAGCTTTGGTACAAAGTCAAGATGCAGATGAGGAAAGCTGACTCTTTCAGAAGATATGGGAACCGAATTGGGAATCCTATAGAGCAAATCGAGCTCCTCAATCGAGATAGCGTCAATCTTGTTGAGAGCATAGATAACGGGTATATATCGTCGACTCTTTTCTTCGATAACGTCGATGAGATCATCTACTGTCGCATCACATCGGAACGCGATATCAGCCGAGCTGATCTTGTACTCCTGCATAACAGCCCGAATTTCCTACAAAAAAGAAATAAGCATATTGTCTCTCCTCACGAATTTACTGGGGCATACATCTGCGTCTAGATGGGTAAGTGGCACTGTATTAGTAACAGCTACACCACCTTTGTCCTTCTTACGAAAGACGATATTTGGTGGTGACTTGTTGACCCTGATCCCAAAGCCCTCCAACTCGGCCTCAATGAGCTTCTTGTCCGTCAATGGCTTGTTGACATCGAGGACAATGAAGATTAGGTTGCAGGTTTTGGCAACTGCAATAACCTGGCGACCACGACCTTTCCCGTCCTTTGCACCTTGGATAATACCTGGCAAATCTAACATTTGGATTTTAGCACCGTTATACATCACACATCCCGGTACCGTGGTAAGCTGTATGTAGATGTTAGCGTAGCTCTCGATGCACCAACCATCACTCTTCCCCAAGAAAGTATCGTACGGTAGTAAATTCATAAGCAGCCGCTTCGGAATGCGTGCCGGTTAAAAGATTAAGCAATGTACTCTTGCCGACCGAAGGGAATCCTGCGCCTCATAAGCAATTCCATCTTTTGATCAGCTGAAAAATGCGAATATGTTGAAATAAAGTACCAATAAAACCCCTGCAAAATAGTCGTAAGCCGATATCCTCTCAGGAGCAGCTACCCCACAATGACTCGTTGAAGGTGGCACATACACACTGGCGACACCAGTTCTCGCAACATCAAAACCAACTATGCAAAGTAATAAGCAATCCGAAGTCTCCTTTGGATTAGTAGAAGAGCCTCACCTCCGGCACCTCCGCCTCCGCTGGAGGGGGTGACAAGCTCCTTTCGTAACTTAGCAAGCTTCGCCTTTAGTTGACCCAAATGACTGTATTTCCGGTGTTAATTGCCGTAGCTGTAATTCGAGCGCCGAGAGCTCGTTTAATTGAGTGCACTCACAAGGAAGTGGCCTTATTCTTCTGGGTTTTGGCTGCACGACCCGCTGTCAATATCACACTCCACAGAAGCGGAACGGGAGTATTGGCCAACTAACCCATTTCATCTTCAATGGCCTTGATCTTATCAACTGAATTCCAAAATTCGTTAGTGCTATTTGAGGGTCTTTGACTGGTTATTTATCATACCGGTTGTACTCATTCTGGTAGTGTGGGGTTTGAAATGACTATTAAATTTATTCGGTGGCGACTGGAATTCGGGCGTACGGGTCGGGCGTACGGTGTAGAAACGTGTATATCCGTCGGCTTGGTAGAGGAAATATGAGATTGCTGTTGTCTGTGTAGATATTGAGGTGGAGTTCCAAGGAAACGTGATGGAGAGGTTGTAATAACTTTTTTTGCTGTGTCATCAAGGGTAGGCACGCGGGGATGCAACTTTTTTTATCATGCACCCCACATACATGTAGGCTACATGTAGGTACATGTATGTACTTATAAAGGCTAGTGAAATTTATTTATTTATTCAAGATCTTAATCGATTTCAACAAGATTGTAATCTTATTTTGCGGAAATATCTGATTTGAGGTTTTCTATACATGATCCATAATTTGCACCAAAATGGGTTAGGGTTACTGAATGTACCCATGACTTCTAGCAATCGGATCATATCTTGATCTACGACCCACATGTAGTATCGTACGTAGGTGTCATGTCTGGTAGTTAGATATAGAATATATATAACGAGTACTGCGTGGAGTGAGAAGGGTCGTTGGGTTTGCACCCATAGACTTAGGGAGAGGGCTTGATATAATGCCGAGCGGTCTCTCGTGCCTTTCTGCTTCTCAATCCTACACAATTTAGACTTTTTATTCAGAGATATCATACTTAAATGGCTAGCCCTATCAGGATACGTAATCTAGGGACTAGTGCGTGCTATAAACCATCTTGGCCTAAATCTCGTATATAACTTAAATTTGAGTTCTCTACGCGTAGTTATATATATACCTTCATTTGACTCGTGGACTACAGTCTTTTTTTTTTTTTTGTTTAACTCATTGATTGTATGCAGACCGTAGTCTATGACAATATCACAACCCCAGAACTACCCTGCTAACTCCTGGCCACACCCACTAAAGGGCATTCAGCAAGCTTGCACTCATCCGCCGCCACTGCCTAACTAAGTAACTAAACGAAAACTAAAAGGTAGCTACAATTTGTATCTTTTGCCCCTCTGGCCCCACCAAGTATTTCCCGTTGTATTTCCTGATCTCTTCTCTATCTTCCATTCTTACTTTCCCGTCCCACGGGCGGCGTCCAATCTGGCTCTCCTCTTCTTCCTTCGTGGACTACAGTCCTACATACATGTAGTTGTAGTATTCTTCAGGCATTGGCCTTGGACATAAAATGTTTGTTCCTTGCTAGGTTCTTCTAATGAATCCCATTCACGGAATCCCCTTACAGCAGGTTCCATAACACTAGGTCCAGGAAACGTTCTCAACTCATAGTATGGCATTTCTCAATATCCGAGCGATTGGATTAAACTAACTTTTCGGGCAATTATTTGAAATATTAGTCTCGGACTTCCTAAGTAGGCCATTATTTTAAGGCTCGAAGAACCACACGGTATGTGTGTGAAACAATTTGAGCCTGTATTATGAAACCTGATGTAATCATAAGCTGTAACTTGCTACTATACTCGCGCGTTAATTAAAAACTCGGAATTTTGTGCGGAGATTTGGTTGCAATGACTTCCGACCTTTTAATTAACGAGTGAGTATATGTAGTTATAAATGTTACCAAGACTAGACAGACGCAAGCCAGGGAGTTGACACAATATACTCGGAAAGCCAGTACTAGCCTTAAAAACATCTAATAAGTATATAGGTATACCCGATATGCAATGTGCGATTTAAATGTTTCGATTGGCTATGTATGAGAATTTGACAATTGCTTTTCCCTAGATCCAGGAATCTGGGTTGGAGTTGGTGGCAGCTCGGGTTTGCTCTTTGTTAGTATTGCATATTGGTGTTGACGATTCGAGGTTTCCTTTTTTGTTAGTATTGGTATTGGTGGTTATTATTGGTTATCTATCAATATATAACGATATAAAAATAATGATTGTCCTAACCGGCTGAAGGCCGGGAACGACTTGTAATTAATATAAGGATAGGCCTGATGGATGGGTATATGTTGCGTTCGCTGCCTCATTAGTTCGGTTAACATGAAACGGGCAGGAAGTCGGCACGTTACAGTGACATAAGTTAATGTCCGCCGTACGTACCTACCAATGCTGACTTGATTGGACTGTCGCGTCTGGTTGGGGTTGAGAGCTAGATTCTTACTATAAGATTTTAGTTCGAATTTTGGGCACATAATTCTGGTGAAAGACGAAGTAAAAGTTCCCAGCTTTAGAATGCTCTATGAAACAGAAACTGTTCTATAGCTGATTCAAAAAAATACGTAACCAACTAATGGACATAGGAATCTCATCATCAATCACGAGATATCACTCCCATTTTTATTGCTTAAAACTCATAATAACACAAACAAAAACCTTAATCCCGTACATAGTGTCAATTCGAACTAGCCAACTTCATACCAGTGTGATGATTATGACCAGAGATAACTCGAAGAACCGCTGGTAAAGCGTCGAGTGAGCTATCGTAGTTCTACTTACACGAGAGAGTTTCTCATCTCCAGTGTTATACCATTAAGGGGTGAAGTTAGTTCTAGAAAACACCCACAATTAGAATTGCATCAATAATATGAGAAGTAAGAGAATGAGGACTTACCAAACCACTTGAGGTATAAAAGTGATTGTTCGTCGGATGCAAGTTCCACGAAAAACAGATCTTTTAGTTTTGAACATTCTACCGGGCTACCATCAACAACCGCTTTTCCGCCAGTAGTAGGTTGCTTGAGCGAAAATTAACCACCATCTTCAACCTAATTACACAAGGGCCTTTTAACTTACTTTGACCGACCATTGCGCTTTTGGGGGGGACCTGTCGGGCCTATTGTTCCAGCTAATTGTCCTGTAATCGATAGATGGGTTGCTCGAAAGAATGTAAACATTGAATCCACCGCCACCAAGAGCCTTCCAAGTGTTCTGCGCCTGGCCGGGTGCGGTAGACAGTTCAAACCCTATTGTGCAATATTTGGGGGCATCGGCGGGAATGTCCCATCCAACTTATTCAATAATCTTGGTTAGAGTCTATTCTCAATTAGATATTTGGGGAATACGGTTTCATACTCAGAGACCTAATCTGGTCGGTTGGTCTGCCAGTATATTTCAACTCGCCTTCGTACTTTGTCCCGCCAGGAAAATTGGGATTGGATTGGTTGATGGGAACGATATAGTTGGGCATAAGGATCTTGGAGGGGCGGTAGTTGGGACCGCCATCATCCGGAACAGGAGTCGCAGAGACAGCGACAGTGATGGTACAGGCAAGGAGGACATGAAACAAACGCATTTTAGTGGATTTCGATGGTAGGTAGATATGAGTATCTGTAAATACAGCTATGGGGTAAAGGTAGAAGGAAGACCTGAGTCGTGGTGAAGAAGGGAGAGATATGGCATGGATGGGCGCGCTTTATATAATATTTTCCGGCTTACAATATTAATTATCCCGATATATCTTTTCCTGAAATATCCTTGATGTCTATGAGTTTTCACTCGTGAACCTGCTGCAGCTGGACACATCAGTCTACCCCGATCCATTATCACATCACGCGCTGAATTAAAACTCGGAAGCGCATAATTTATTCTGGGCCAGTGTATTGTGCACCAGATTGGTATATGGTTCGTGACCCCAAACTTGGCCTGGCCCACTCACAGGATATCACTCGGGAGCATATATATATCTGCATCTGGAAAGATTTCTTTTTTTTTAACCCATTAATTACATTGCATCTGGAAAGAGAAATATATATATTGCTTCAAGGCCGAAGTTCTAGGAGGGGGAAGTAGATATCCGGTCTCTACTTTCTGTGTTAGGCCGGGGTCAGACGACTTGTTAGACTTTAGCCAGTGTCTGAAGCGCTACAGTAGATATATGCCGGCCTCGATCGGCCTGGCCAGTCCAACATTCATTTATACCCAATGGTAACGCTGGACACAATTAACAGCAGAGGCCCAAGTGGTCATATGGAACTTGGTATTAATGCGTTGTTTATAGTAGATCTGTGCAACACTTGGGTACGGTGTAGTACGGTGTATAATCTGATGGTACGTATGGGGAGTTTTCCCTATTTCTCTGTAGCAGTAGCCTGAATTATAGTTGACGTTTTTATATCCATGCCGTTGAAAGCCGCAATGAATGTGGATTTCTCGAAGATGAGAGCGTGTCTCGATGTTAATTTTGTGCCGTATCTATTCCAGGGCCATTAATGTGATCGCGCAAGATATTTCCGGAATAATGATTTCGAGTGTGCACATGTATGACAAAAATTGGTCTTAGAAGCACAACCGGTTGAAATTCAAACCCAGCAAGACATAGGTTGACAGTGATAATGTGAAAGAATAGTAAGACGAAGATGAAATAAAATATATGCATACAAGTATATATGAACTTATAGGGTTTATGTACGTACATGTAGTTGGGCTGGAAGGTTATATCTGTGAAGTGGCGCGTCAAGCTGATGGGCATACTTGCAACGATATGCATGAATGAAGCTTGTCGGGCTACATGTAGTAAAGTCAGTCATCAATAAGTCGACCAAGGAGTTAAGAAAGAGAATTGATAACATGTACATATACACAGCTAGACGCACTTTAACATATGGATCTAAGGCGCTGCTGCTGGGGCCAGGGATTCCGAGAGCATCTTAGCTTGCCACATGTATACAACGTCACCAATGTCGTGCATGGTTGAGCCTTAGACCCTCCAAATTTTCCCCATCATCCTTCAAGCTTCTCTAGGGTTCGTTTCTATCAAGATGATGTAAATACATGATTCACCGTGATCGATCATTATCAATTTGGATGTCAAACTCATTGGCCAGACTTCGCTCGCTTCTGTGGTTCCTTGGGGAATGTATATATTGCATCCTTCTTTACAAGCCGGGCTACGCAGTCCAAGAAAAAAGCCGGGCTACGCACGTACGGAAAAACTCAAGCCAGCCAAGATCTACAGGTCATATTTAGAACCCAGCGCCTCAGGTTTAGACCATCAGTTGTATCCCAGAGTTAAAAGAAAATCCTGTGGAACCGTCAATAGTACGATTTGGCTACTTGATATTACTTTGAAGCCAGAAACACTCTAGATAGGCTACATGTAGTTTTACTACGGCACCCTGCCTAGATTATTGAGCGAATATATATTAAGTAAATCTTTAAGAGATTGTGGTACTAGCTACTACATATATGCGCGGTCTTAATTACCAATAGTATCGTGAATTATACAACTTCGCATCCTCCTCTCAACGTTTCACTACCGCCTCGACATCAATTATAGTACGTTAGACCTAATATAATAAAAGGCCATTTAAACCTGTGCAAACTCCAAATACCACCCTTGGCCACTCGCAGTCTCTGTAAGCGCACACAGTCTCAATTAGCAGCCCATCCTAGTCAAAAACGGACTCGGGGTCAAGAAAAAATGGTGCTCATACGGAATGTCTCCACCCGATTCTTTACACCTCCGACTTGTGCAGCTGTAAACTCCCAATCGACTCTCTGCGCATTAAATAGTGCCTGGCAATCTAACGCTATTCCCGCGAACGTCGCCTCACCACCTGCCGGAGGAACCTGCACATAATTAGCCCTTAATCTAGTAGAAATTAGTTCATAGGAAGTTAACTCACAGTAACAGTCCCTAGCTGTGCAACTCTTCCAGGCCTGGTGTTCCACGAATCTGTGGCAGGATTGACAACCCGATCCAGGCTATAATAATTCATGATACCTGCGCCTTCAACGCTCCATGCAAAGCCGGTCGCCGTCGTTGGAAGGGTAAAGCGAAGATAGCAGGAGTTGGCTCCATTGACGGTGGGGATGTCGAAGCCAACAATTGTAGTAATTTCGTTTGCCGCATTAGGAGTCCAAGAGACTTCACCAGTGTATTGAGAACCGAAAATGCGGGCAGGCTCGGCTTGTGAGAGAGGTACAAGATAGTTGGGCGTGATGGTTCTGAGGACTGTTGCAGCTTGACGTTTCTCAGCGACGGGAGCTGAGAAAACAGAGGCAGTGAGCAGGAGGATAGTAGAGAGGGTGTACAACATGATGGCTAATTGCTTTTTAGAGTGTTTGGTATTGTATAGCGAGTGTGAGAAGCTTGAGTGAGTAAACCGATAGGACGTTTAACGTGGGCTTTATAACAATCCTCCCCCGGGAATTTTTATGGAAGTGAACCGGATTTTCTGCCGATTGGAATACGAGATCGGAAGCCTTGAGGTGGACTATAAATTAGCTCCCGCATAGAATCAGTGTTTCTAACCAACCTCAAGTAGTAAGGTAACTGAATAGATCCACGTTACGGGATCACCTGTTTATACAATGTTGATATCGGACACGTGCATGCAGTGCAGCACCGACCATTATTATAAAACCAGGTTTTATTATCCAATGGGGGTCCTAAGAGGGCTGTTCTCTTCTGACTTGGCTGAACCAATATTAGGTCTCAGCTTCAAGTGGGCCGGACGGGAGGATAGCAACTTCTGTTCTGTACACCATGCCAGTCCACGACGTCGTTAGAACCGTTATTTCGCGTGGACTAGGGTTTGTTCAACCTTTCTTTGACAATCTTCCGAAGGTACATGAGGTTGCTCGAATTTTCTGGGGCTGGTGTTGTACGGTGCAACTATGCAGCTGATACCTATGACGAAATGTGGCAATTGATAATATGAGTACTTATCCATGAACACATTACAGTCAAGGCCGTAGCAAACGGTGTAATATTATATTGCAGGTCTTCTTTTAGATCAGATCAGGTAACCTGGTACTGCATGGATGCTGTACCTTGGGTATCCCGGAACAAGTTAAATCTCATCGATTGAACCTTGAGCAATTCAGACTATGTGATCAAACAGCTCATATATTTGAGCTCCAAGGGCAAATAGCAGCTAGCTGAAGCATTATACTCTAATCACTCGAGTGGTTTGGAGCTCCGCAGAAATACGAGGCAATGGCAAGGTGGTGATATACGGGTATCGGCCCGTAAAAATAGCAATAGACAATCTTTATCCGTACGTGGTGAGATATCGTTTGCGTCACTTTGGCCATACCATCGCCGGCCACTTCATTCGAGAAGATCAATGATAGTATACTCTTTGGATAAAGCTACCTGACCCCCCTGCACCATACGTATTGTACTAGATGCAAAAGATACAAAAAGCACCTCATGACATGAGAAGCATCCGCAAAGATGCTCCCAAAACCTACAAAACACACAAGTTCGAGGCCGACGTCTATATTAAGCTCTTCCCTAGCTTCTCCCTTGCAAACGATTGTGCTTTTAGATCGAGCTTACCTGATACAGGGTGCAGATCCACACAAAACCGGGAGATGAGTGTGCATTAATTAATGACCTAAACGGCCGGAGTCCCGGCTAGACTAGGAAGGTGTCGTCCGGGTGTCGCGGCATGTGGAGGGTATACTTTAGTAGATGGTGGTATATATTCTGGGTGTCTTCGCTCCTCTACGTTTGGGCATTGTACTGATCTACTTGTGCGCGACGAGGATTCTAATTATTTATACAAGTGCAAGGTGGAATAACTATCATTGACATGTCTGACTCAGCACAGATGGGACTCGATGATGGTACCCGGGTAGCTGGTTTGGCAGCTTGGCGAGACAGCTGTGGGCAAGACAAGGGGGTTTCACTTAAGCTTGTGTGTGAAGAGCGACACATTGAAGATTAGCATTAGGGGCATCTGTTGGGGGAGGGTGGAGCTTTGATCCGTGTATTGGTTCATGGTACATACATACTGCACCTCGGGCTGTCGTGTCTTTGTTTGCCTCGTGGGCGCTAGTACTCGTACTTAGGAGGGAACATTCCAACATCATGATCAACAAACACAGTTAACATAGCTTGTAGACGCACCATTCCTCTAGTAAATCCCCATATCCAGCAAGTATACCTTCATATCACCACTTCCCCTTCCTACCTCAGTGCATTATGTAACCCCCCCCCAAGAGCTGTTGTAAGCTCTTGGCATACATACATACAGATCCCAGCTTGGCGGCAGCGGGGGCAACGCCCGTCATGCGTCGCCAAAGATAGATTCCCGCAGGATTGTGTGGTTGGTGGTGAGTGAGAGAGTGGAGAGCTCTTCCAACTTCTGCATATGTTTTTTTTTTCCTCTCTCGCCTCCCACCAAAAAGCAGGGGACGGAAGAGAAGGGGAAAGGGTCAGCTCAGCCCACCACACCGCACACGCACACGCACTCCCACTCCCTCACTAACTCAAACACACTCTCACACACTCACACACTCACTCACCCATACTATCCCCCCCCCCCCATTTCTACGGATCCTTGATCCCGAAGCCGATAAACCCCCTTTCTTTATTTGTAAACCGCGAGTCTTTCCCGTTCAATTGTTACCCTTCACCCGAGCCTGACTGTAGTTGTTCACTCTCAATCAACCTAGTCTCAATTCTCCTACCTTACTCTCACTACTGCCTATCTTACCTTGCTACTATCTAACTACTACCACCACTACATAACCCTGCCCTGCCCATCCATCCATCAATCCACGCCCAGCACACCGATGTTTGGCTCGCCGACCGACAGCCGCCGCGGCGATGGCTTCGAGGGCAAAGCCCGGGGCGTGCTGCGGGCGGTCGAGAGGGCGCGCCTGCAGTTCCTCCAGAAGACGAAACCTCCGAGGTATGTGGACTAGTTGTACTTGTGTTTGTGTCTAGATGCATTGTCATTGTTTCCAGCCGCTGTGTCTGTGTGTGTCTGTGTGTGTGATATGAGGGAGGGGGGTTTGCGAGATAAGAATTCAAAATCTGCCCAATGGATCTTGTTTCTTTTGTTGGTGAACAAAGGGATACTACACCTGCGTACATGTATGTACCTGGCTGGAGATCTGTGTAGTCCCCCCACCCCCCCACCCCTCATGGTCACCCCACCCCACTTCCCCACATATTCAGATACCCCCCAACACCCAGACCTGTATACACACACATATATGTATATCTCAAAACACAGAGCCCTATCATTTCATATGTCTCACACACACCCCACAACAGCACCCCTTCCAACCGTACCCACCACCACCGCCCCAGTCAAAGCCAAAGCCAAATAAACTTACACCCCACTCCCCACAGCAGCAACGGCAACGGCATCACCAGCCCCGGCGGCACCACCACCTCCCTCACGCACACCTACTTCGATCTACTCCCCACCGAGCTCCTCATCGCCATCATCAGCCGCACAACCTGGCGCGACGTCACCACACTCCGCCGCGTCTCCCGCGCCTTCCGCGACCTCGTCGACACGCACGAGCACATCATCGTCACGCAGTGGCTCCTCCCGGGGTCCTACCTCACGCTGCTCTCGCAGCTCTTCTATCCGCCGCGGTCACGTACGGGCGACGGCACGCGGCGCGCCACGGTGCAATACTTTTACGGCCTCGAGAGGCGCCATGTCACGTGCTCACAGCTGGCGTATTATCTGTGCGACAAGGCACTAACCCCGATGTTTTGCGGGGGGCGGGGTGGGGGCGCGGGGGAGTTTACATTGGATCGCAGGGCGAGGAAGGAGGCGGAGGGGAAGAAGGAGCTGGCGATTAGAGCGGTGCAGAGAAGGTTGACAAAACAGCTGTAAGTGGGCAATGATTGTTTTAACCCGTTTTGGGGGGAGGCTGCTGACTTATTGGTGCTTTCTTCCGTTGCTGTCTAGGTACTATGTAAGCTACCCTACCCACCCCATGCATATAACACCCCCCCCCCTCGTGTCCCCAATGACTAACAAACCCAGGTCCTCCACTTCCTAACCTACTCCCGCCTGCGCCTAGAAGCCTCACAAGCCGTCACCGCCGCCGAGAACAGCGACGACTACCACACGCCGCCCTCCCCGCTGGACCTCACCAACGCCTACACGGCCATCCAATCCAGCATCATCGGCACCTTCGACAACAGCACGCTCATCAGCACGCACCACGCCATGCACTTTCTCGTCAACCTGCTCCGCCTCTCGCTCTCCCCCGAGCCGCCACACAACCAGAACGACGAGCAGGTGGCGCTGATTCTGCGCTGCACCATGCCGCTGCAGCGCTGCGTCGAGTTCTTCGCGGCCGACGTGCCGAGCGCGAGCGGCCGGCTCCGGAAGCAGTTTATGAGCGACATGCAGGAGGAGCGCGTGGAGATGGAGGCGAAGCTGGTCGGGCGCTCGGCCGGTGGCAGGAGGGGCAGCGCGTATGGGAGGCGCCTGTGGGCGCCCAGGGTCGGCGAGGTGTGGTTCGATGCGGCAAAGAAGGCGCTCGGCGAGCGCGGGCTGAGGGAGCATGGGCCGGATGGGGTGTACTTTTTCCCGGATTGCAGTCAGGAGTTGTTGGTGGGGTGTCCGGACTGTCAGCTGAGGCCGACACCGCGGTGATAGCTGGTTGGGCAGAAAGGGGGGTGGGGGGTGTGATAGTACATATACCACTGTATCGCATTGCGGGATGGGGGGTGGTTTGTAGCGTAGTTAGGTAGCAATAGCGCAGAGCATTGGCGACGGCGCCAATGGCAGGGTGTAGATTAACGAATTGATGACGGTCTCGCTCGGATCTATCTTTCTTCTGTCATGTTCATAATCAAGCTGGTGTCAATGATCATTTTGGGCCCTGTGACGTCGTGAACAACAAACCAGGGGTCAATGATCTAACCCCAACATGAATACCCGCAAACCGACATAAACAATCCCACTCACCAGCCCAATAACGCCGGGGAAGGGGGAGGGGGGGGGCATCTTTATAGAGTATATGTAGCTGGAGCCCCGGTGTGCCCCCCTTGCATACATATATCCCCGCAGCTTCATTTAGCTTTTTGTGGTTGTGTGTGAGTCACGTGCCCCATGCGTCATGCATTATCACTCATATTCCATCTCACATCATCATTTGCGCGCCAACGCACGCAATCACGTCGTCGGTGTACTTCCTGGTCCTCCCCGCACGGGGGAGCTCAGCAGGCACAGGCAAGCGAGCTTGTTTATGAATTATGGGTATGGGTATAGGCTTCTTTTACCTTTGCTCTCTCTCTCTCCCCTAGCTCGTCTGGTCTCTTTCCTCCTCCTTGTCACCGGCTCGAGCTCTCCTCGCATCGATATCTCCAATTGATCCGAATTACCTTCGCTGCTGCGTTCTCAGCGTTCTCAGTGCGGCTCATATATGACTATCCAGCGAAATTAATGCGCAGAAACCAAATTAAACAGACTCCCATAAAAAGCCAGCCAGCGATAAAGCACACCAAAATGAAACGGGGGGAGGGGCACTAAACACACTAAGGGGAACAGAAAACCAATAAAACAATAAAAATAAAACAATAAATAAAACAATAAGTGATAAAATACATCCCCTCCATTAACATACACACAGAGAGGGATACAAAAAAACGCCCATAAAAAACAACAAAAATAGTAAGTCCTACAAAAACAACATAAAAGGTCCTACAAAAGCACACACCCTCCAACCTCCCCGGGTCTTTCACATCTTACACCTACAATCACACTCCGGCACCGGGCACAGCACATGCCTCGCAAACCACTCCCTTGCATGCCCTGAGTGCATGCCATGATTACATGACAGGCAAAAGTTGAACCAGCGGTCAAACTCGCCGGCCGGATCGGTGCTCTTGCCGTCCTCGGCGCCCCGCACCACGCCGCCCTCGGCGCTCTTCTTGTAGTACTTTGTGCCGAGGTTCAGCAGACACACCGCGCACCGCGGCAGGCTCTTCTTGCACTGAGGACACACCGTGGCCTTGGTAGCTGCGTTGACGCCCGCAAGCGAGGTCGGTGCTTGCGTGATCTCTCGCGGGTTCATGTGCGGCTTGCTGGTGCCCGCGGGCTTTGCGGCGGCTGTGGGCGCGCCGTAGGATATGTTCTGTTTGTACAGTGGGGTGTTAGCGGGGGTTGCCTGGGGGAGGGGACAAGGGGAGAGTACCCGGTCGCAGTATGTACACCTTACATATACCTGTCTTTGCACCTCCGGCACCGTCATTACACCTCCCCGGTTCCGCGAGTGCTTCCCGCGGGCAACGTCGAATTTCGCGCGTGCATGGAAGAGGCGCCAGCTGTTGAGTAACTGCCGGTAACTACACACACCAGACGTCAGCCAGGTCAATGATCACCGCACACCCCGCCAATGACCACCGGTACTATAAAGTAGCAGACAGACACATACCTCTCCACCCAATACCCTACCCGCTCATCCTCATCATATCTCGGCACCGTCAATCCGGCCACCAGACTCGCCGTCTGCACATCACCTTTCCTATTAACGTACACCTGCAACAGCTCGCCCACCCTCCCCCCCACGCCCGTGAGCACAATCCCATCCACATCCCCATCGCCCACCACCCTCTCCGCCAACCCGCCCAAATAGCCCGTCAACTCCGCATCTTCCAACCACCGCAGCGCAATCCCCAACCGCTCCCGAATCGGCAGCCCCACATCATCCAGCACATCCCGCCACTCGCCATTCGCCACATACGCAAACACCGCACGCAGATACGGCTCGTCGAGCTCCACGCTCATAGCGCGGCACAGGTCCTTCCAGATCCCCGCGTTCTTGACGCTTTCGGCGGTCGCCGCCGCCGTGGGCTGCGCTAGCGTCGCGTGCGAGTAGTACCCCGCCACCGCGGTCGACATGATCTTCATCTGCTGCCCGCCGCGGCCGAGCGTGGCTATGCAGCGCTCCGTCTCGCCGTGGAAAAGAGCCCATCCCGCCGCCTTGGCCACTTCCCCGGCCGTCTCCAGCTGCGCCAGGTGCGCCTCTAGCTCCGACGGCGCAAAGTCCCACCCCGCAATCGCCAGCGCCAGCCGCCGCTGCTCGGGGAACTTAGTGCGCCCCGTGAACGGCGACCGCTTCGCGCGGCGATTAATCTCGGAGATAGCCGCTGTCCAGTCGGGCTGTGTGGGTGTGCGTAGCGGACTCGATAAATTCCTTGTAGCCATGTTAGCAATCGCCGACGGCCCGAGCCCCGTGCCGTTGTTCCAGATGCCGAGCACGCCCATGTAGCTGAGGTCGAGGATGCCGGCGACCATGCCACCGTTAGCGGCGGCCTCCGTAGCGCCCTGAAGCCACTGCCACATCTCTTGCAGCTCGGGCTCCTCGGAGACGAGGGTTATGTTCTTGGCGCAGTCCATCTCGTACCCAGCCTCCACCCGCCGCCGCATAACCACGCAGATATCGTTCTTCAGCATCTCGGCAGCGTCGTAGAGGAAGTCCTCCGGGCGCGCGATCGAGTTGGACCGGCCCAGCCGCCGCCCTTCGTGCATGCCTAGCCGTATTCCCGTGCCCGGCGGTGACCCTACCGGCGAGTCCACACTCGCCTCCTCAGGCGCCGCCTCTGCCTCCAACGGTAGGGTCAGCGCCGTACTCGGGCTGGGTAGCACCTTCAGGTCCTTCCCATGCGTGATCAGCAGCCCGTTACGGGACCCAAAAGCCAGGCTCGTAGCGCTACCGGAACACGACATCACCACGGGTGTGCCATCGTTGCGCAGGCAAATAGTGCGGATGTCCTCAGACCCGCAGTCGCTCATCCAGTCGAATGACACAATGCGGCGGTCGTTCTTCGTCGTCCGCACCGGTGTGCTCTGGATATCCTTGATGCGCGTGACAAACAGCGTCTCCCCGGGCTCAATCCTCACATTTGGTGTCCTGGCGCCCGAAGCTGTCCCGCCACCGCCATTCATGCGCGCCCCATCCAACAGACTAGCCGCACTATCTCTCCACCCCTTCCTCCCACTTGGCTGTACCCCACCCGCAATGACGCCCGGCCCAAATAGTCCCTGCCCCAGCGGCGGGTCGCCATCGGCGATCTTACCCGTGTCGTATATCCTCAGGCCGCCACTCGTATTCAGCACCGCGAACGTCCCCGGCTTAGTATTGCTGTAGCGCAGCGACGCAATGGGACTGCCCTGCCGCCCATACTCCTCTGCGCGGTTGAAGAGCAGTGCGGGGCGCGGCTCGTGCGTGGGGCCACCGTAGCCGAGGTGGCGGCGGTCCCACACGGCAATGACGCCGTCGTCGCTATGCGAGGCGAAGTAGTTTGAGTCGAGATCGAGGCTGAGGCCCTGTGCGCAGCGGTGCGGGACTGCGAAGACCGTTGTTACAGGGGATTCTTCTCGTCTTATGTGTTAGCAAGGGAAGGCGCTCGGGGGGTGGGGGTGGGGAGGAGGGGGCACTTCTAATGTCGTAGCAGCGGATCCAGCGGTAGGCGACGCCGCAGATTAGGACGTCCGGGTCCTTTCGTAGGAAGCGGACGCTAGGGATAGCCTCGCTGCTGGCGAGCTGCCAGCTGGAACGCGCGATGCCGCCCTGGTTGGCAGAGATATATGAGGCCGCGATGTCCCAAATATTGAGGCAAAAGTCGTTGCGGACCTTATCGAGCGCGGTGGCGAGCAGCGCGCCGCTGCTGTTGAAGGAGACGCTATTGCAGGAGCGCTGGTGCTTGACGCGGAGGGGGATGGAGGCCCGCGTGCTGAGGCGGTAGAGGAGGGTTTCGCCGGAGGATTGGCCGACGGAGACGAGGTCTGGGGCGGTCAGAATCAGATGTGGGGGGAGGGGAAGTGGGTGAGGTAGATAGGGCATGCAGATGTAGATAGATATATACCTTCCTGCGTGGGCGACCAGTCGAAACACTACATACATCGCGAACAGAGAATTAGAACCAAGGCATGCCATAATTACACAGCAATAGCAGCATAGCAGTACGTACACGAATATAGGGCACCTTTGGGTGCTTTGACACCAGCCTGCACTGCGTCCCCTTGCCCTTCTATAATTTACATAGCCCCGCGGTCAGTGCCTACCCCACCCAACACTACACAAGATGAACCAGGAGGCAAACCTCGTTGGTGAAATCGTACAGGCACAGCTCCTGCTGCGTGGTGTTGATCTTCAGGAAGCGCTGGTTGCCGGGCGTGGAGTGCGGCGACCAGCGGATGCTGACGGAGCTGTTCATTGTTGCGGGGGTCTACTGGGTGTTGGGTGTAGGTGGGTATTAATGGTTTAGCCAATTCAAAATGGGGAGGGGGGGAGCAAGAAAATCAATTCACCATGGCCATTGGGACTGGCTGGATGGATGGACGGGTGGTGGATGGAGTTGAGTGGATGGCTGAGATGGATGAGTGGAGGGGAGTGGAGGGGAGTGGAGGGGAGGTGAGATGAAGGTGAGATGCAATGAGAGGTGAGATGCAATGAGAGGAGAGTGGATGAGATGCAATGAGAAGAGAGTGGATGAGATGCAATGAGAGGAGAGTGGATGGGGGGTGGATTGCGGGGTGAGTGGTGAGCGGTGAGCGGTGAGTGGCCAGATGTATATGGTATATGTATGCAGGTATATAAGGTACTGTGTGCAGGGCAGCAATGCCGAGTGAGTGGGTGGTACGAGAGGACGGGCGAGAGCGTGTGGATATGTATATATATAATGTGTATAATGTATGTGGGAAAACTACCCGAGCGAGCGAGTGAGAGCAAGAGCACCGGGCGGAGGAGAGCAGAGCAGAATATGCGAGGAGAACGCCTGCGAGGAGAGAAGGAGAGCGTCTGTGGGGGGAGCGCCTGCGAGGAGAGCACCTACTCAGGACCAGAGTACATGTATGTACATGTATGTATGGCACACGACCGCCCGCAGCTCGCAATGTTTATCAATCGATGATTGACGTTGTGATGCCGCCAAGCCAATCCCGATAAGAGCACCCCCACACATCCTTGCAGCCCTAACCCATCCCACCTCGAAAATTAAAATCTCCATCCTCTCTCTGTCACTTACTTCCCATCCTCGAAATCAAACCCACCACCAAACACCACCAAACCAGCCAAAACTCCAGCCCTCAACAATATCCACAATGTCACAAAGCACAACGCACCCCTCGCGCCGCCCCCAGAAGCGCCGCAAGTTCGGCACCCACACCACAAAGCTCACCAACCCCACCACCGCCGGCACCTCCATCTCAACGCTCAATAAGAAGATCCGCGACCTGACCCGCTTCCTCGCCAAGAAGACCACCCTCCCCGCCGACGTGCGCCTCGACAGCGAGCGCGCGCTCGACGCCTTCAGGCACGAGCTCAAGGCCGCGAAAAACTCTGCGCGCGAGGATAAGATCGCGGAGAAGTATCGGATGGTGCGCTTTTTCGGTACGTAATGCCCTTGTGCTTGTGCTGGTGGAGTGAAGGGTGAAGGGTGAAGGGTGAAGGGTGGGTGCTAATGGATGGATGTGTGTGTAGAGCGCAAAAAGGCCTCGCGGAAGCTCGACCAGCTGGTGCGGCGCCGGCGGGACTCGACGGAAGCGGATGAGGCTCTGGAGAGGCTGATACATGAGGCGGAGGTAGAGGTCAATTACACGGTGTATTATCCAAGGGGGGAGAAATATATCTCGTTGTTTCGGGACCCAACGGGGGACCCGAAGGTCGTGGAGAAGCGGGAGGTGATCAAGAGGGGGATTGAGAGGCAGATGGAGATGGGGACGCTGGGGGCTCGGGAGGAGGAGGTGGAGGAGGATGAAGAAAAGGTGGGGGGGAAGAGGAAAAGAAATGTGGAGGAGAAGGAAGTGGTGGAGGAAGAAGATGACTTTTTTGAGTTTAGTTAGAGTGAGGTGGGGACACAACGATAATTTCCAGCGTTTCTTTTGCTGTCTTTTTCTTATCTTTTCTATCTTTTCTTCCATATTTTTTGCTCTCTTTTCCTCTTTTTTTTGCTCCTACTATCGATAAAGGTTTGGGCCGGGGTTACGATACCAACACTCATACTGGAGTGTATTTATGTACCTAATACGAATCGTAAAGTACTTCTAAACATGTTAATGCCATCTAGGCCCAGTAACACAATTAGTAGCTGCAGTATATAGTAAGAAGGAATGCCGGATTGGGTCAGTAGTAGTAGTGGTGGTGGTGGGCTGATTGTTATGATGGGTGACCACTCATGATGCCAAAATCGAGTGATTGGGCAGAGTGGTTGGGTACGAGTGATTGAGTATGAATGAAGCGGTTGAGTATGTGTGATCGAGTGATTTGGTGTGAGTGATTCCGCGTGATAGTTGATGTTGTATACAGCTACATCGGGCGGTCCATACTTGTGTTTATAGTTGTGGATTGCCACTTTCTTGATGATACGGATCGGCTAGACCCGGTGCTTAACAAAGCTTTGAGCTTGCTGTTGATTCTGGAGGAGGCAGTCGATCGTCCGCCAAGAGGAATGAATACATACATGTATGTACTTGAGAATCCTCGAAGAGTGGGGGGTCTATATTCGCTAAAAAAAATCCTTAATATACATGTAATAAATTACATTTTCCTTCATAACACCTGTTCACTTCTCGAGTCATAATTCCTTTTGCATATATCACGAGGACATGCCAGGTGGAGAGGCCTTTTTGGCATTTGGAAATCTACATGTAGATCTAAGGCTTTAATTTAACTCATAACGCGATAGCTATCCGAGAATGACTGATTTGGACCAATTGACCTGATAGAATGCTGGGATACAATAGTGCAAAGCCCCCCCACCTAGGCGATATACATCCAGCTTTACTGAGCTTTGGTATATTATTGTTGGAACCCGCCCCAACCATAGAAATTCTGTCTAGTAGGTACGGCCTTGCTCTAGCTGAGGTTACAGGTTTTCCATACATTTGCTGAGTATTCAGGATAAACAATCATTGACCCTTAGTATGGGGATTTTGCTTCGGGTGATAGAAAGTTCGAAATGTCGATATGACCACGCACAGAGCACCAGCTGATAGAAAAAAAGCACAACGCCCCCCGCCTATATCTATATCGCTCCAATGATATCCAACCAGTCCAAGATACATGTATTAAGAAAAACACTCATACGTTGCAACTTGTAACAACTCGTGAAACATCCACGTGCATTGTGCTCCCACAAAACAGCTAGCACCGAATAGGACCCTGCTCACATAAGCATTGCCACCAGGGTCATCCATCCATCCATCCATCCATCGATCCTCTCCCTTCTCCGCTCTCACGAACGCGTTTTTTTCAACCACCCCCTCCCCCCCCCAAGTATCGGTTTTACACACAATACCGGTCAAAAGGACATCTCGCTCAACACCAAATAACCCCCCCCTCTCCTTCTCACCTCCTTAGCAGCTATGTCTTATCGTGGAGGCGGTGGTGGTATCACCGGAACTAACAACATCCCCCTTGGGAACCGCCGTCGCTTTGGCGGTGACAGTGGCAGCGAGTCACCAGCTCCCGCCCCGGCCCAGCAGGAACCTCCCAGAGAGCGGGAGCGGGAGAGGGAGCGCGAGTACTCCCCACGGGACCCTGGGAATGGATTGGTAGATCTCAAGCGCGGGAGGTCGCCTGTTCGAGGTTGGTCTTCGTTGTGTCCTTTGCAGTATGTGTTTTCAATGGGTGCAAATACTAACTTGATACCATTATCGGTGCAGCCGACCCCGATGGCCCAAAGAAGCGGAAGAAGAAGAACAGATGGGGTGACCAGACTGATAACAAGGCTGCTGGATTGATGGGATTGCCCACCGCGATCTTTGCTACTATGACTAATGAGCAGCTCGAGGCGTATGCGTTGCACCTGCGTATTGAAGAAATCTCACAGAAGCTTCGGATCAACGATGTTGTCCCCGCAGATGGTGACCGGTATGAACTTATTATCCCCCTCTCCCTCACAACTTCTGTTTGTTTGCTTGTTTGTGTATGTGTACTTCGGGTACTAATCTGCAATTTAGGTCGCCTTCACCGCCGCCGCAGTACGATAACTTTGGTCGTCGTGTCAACACAAGGGAATACCGGTACCGCAAACGGTTGGAGGACGAGCGTCACAAGTTGGTCGACAAGGCCATGAAAGCCATCCCAAACTATCACCCACCAAGTGACTACAGAAGACCCACAAAGACTCAAGAGAAGATTTATGTGCCGGTTAATGATTATCCAGAAATTAACTTTAGTATACTAACTCCCCTCCTAACAATTTTGCTATTACCATATTACTATCAACCCAATTTTTATAAAGAAAAAAGAAAAAGAATGAAACGCCCCGGTGGTGTCTTTAACCCTAAAGTTCCCATCGACGGCTTCATTGCTTTGCCTTACAACTATCACAGCCTTCACACACATAACACTTTTCTTTACAGGGAATCAAATAGCTAACCTCTAGGAACTTTTCCTTGTGATACTAATAGTTGGTCTCCTAATTGGGCCTCGTGGCAACACCCTGAAGAAAATGGAAACTGAATCCGGCGCCAAAATCGCCATCCGTGGGAAAGGATCCGTCAAGGAAGGAAAGGGCCGCTCCGACGCTGCTCACACCTCTAACCAAGAAGAAGATCTTCATTGTCTGATTATGGCCGATACTGAAGATAAGGTTAACAAAGCCAAGAAGCTGATTAATACTATTATTGAAACGGTGTGTTTGGACTCTGGTAGCGTACGTGTTCTTACTCGGATTAGCGGGCTGACTTTGGTAGGCTGCATCGATTCCCGAGGGACAAAACGAGCTCAAGCGTAACCAGCTCAGAGAGCTTGCAGCACTCAACGGAACTTTGCGAGACGACGAGAACCAAGCCTGTCAGAACTGTAAGTCGACCCATGACATGTAATCTGGCCTTCCCAAGCCAAATCTAATTAAATCTATGCAGGCGGTCAAATCGGTCATCGTAAATATGACTGCCCCGAACAAAGGAATTTCACCGCAAATATCATCTGTAGAGTTTGTGGGAATGCTGGGCATATGGCCAGGGATTGTCCCGACCGCCAGAGGGGCGCCAATTGGCGTAATGATGACCGCAGACCCGGTGCCCCAGGCCAAGGAGGAAGGCCTGGAGCTGCAGGCTTGGGACAAGGAGATGCTGTCGACAGAGAGTACGAGGTGAGTAGTATTGTTCTCGTTGTATGCCATTATAAAAATTGACACCCTATAGCAACTTATGCAAGAACTCTCGGGTGGAGCACCTTCTGCTGCAATCGGAGACTCCGCTCAACAAGGCCGCATCGAGGCTGGTCCAACCGGCTCCGATGGTGGCTACGGCAGCCGCGACAATTACGGCGGCCAAGGAGGATATGGAGGCCAAGGCCAGCCGGAAGAGCTGGGTCCAGATGGCCGCGCTCTCAAGCCTTGGCAACGAGGTCCTACTGGTGGTCCTGCACCATGGCAGATGGGTCGTGGAGGCGGTGGCGGCGGTGGCGCCCGTGGTGGACATGGTGGTCCAGAAGGACACGCACCTCCGCCCAACGCACCTTCAGGGCCCAGCAGCCTTCCACCTTGGCAACAAGGTGGCCATGGACCTCCAACCGGACCCTCTAGTGGGGCTACGCCATGGGCTACACCTCAGCATGGCGGCATCCCCCCTCCTCCTTCGACTTCTGCAGCTCCTCCATGGGCTTCTGGTGCCCCCGGTGCAGCTCCTGGGATGAGCTATGGATCTGGGGCATATGGTGCTCCTGTAAGTTTGCCAACTCTATCATTTAAAGATGCTTAATACTGACTTGACAACTAGCCTGGTGCATACGGGGCTCCACCGCCTCCCCCACCCTCCTCTTATGTCTCAATTCCACCCCCGCCTCCTGGCAACCCGCCGCCCCCACCCCCATCTTCTCACGCGCCACCACCTCCTCCCCCTCCCCCTCCACCACCACCTCCTCCATCAAACGACCAGCCGCCCCCGCCGCCGCCCCCGCCGCACTACCGTTAAAGCTTGTGGTTAATAGCGATGAAAACGAAAAAATTGATACCATGGCACACGTCCGCCGTGTGCTGGAAATCTTAGTTTTCCTATAACACCTCATTTTTTTTGCAAAAGGCTTTAATCATTTATTTCAATTTGTCATTTTTCGTTTTCGGTTGTTTTTTTCAGTTTATAATTTTTGGCACCTAAAGTATAAGAAAATGGCGCGACAAAAAATGGTAGTGCGTGCGGTGCTGAGGCTGTATTGGATTGGACTGGGTTGGATGTGGTTGTGGTTGGTAGAGAAGAGGGGAAGGGGAGAGGGGCAGGGTGGTTAAAAAATGGACACGAATTAACAATGACTTGTGCGTCTTTTGCTTTGCTTGTTGACTTTGAATATTCTTAGGTTCTCTTGTGTGTGTTGTATGTCTGCGTGTGCTCCTTTGATGGTCAATATGGATGGGGTGAAAGTGCTAGTGATTAAATGAATTGATTATCGTATTTCTTACAATTTCTATGGCGTGTTGTGATGTATTGCGCTGTGCTGTGCTGTGATGTATTGCGCTGTGCTGTGCTGTGATGTATTGCGCTGTGCTGCGCTGTGATGCTTGCTGCCTTGGCCATGGCTGACTCGACTGATGTTGAATGTAATCATAAGATATCACTCGTTGAGAGAGCCATCCTCGCGCGGCTTTTACCCGTATATCACTGCCCTTATGATTAGAGTTATATGGAATGAATATAGGTGCAGTAGACTCTCTATATAAGGATACCAGTGGCCGGTCCGCAAGCGCCGTTTTGTTAACATCCTCCCACTTTCTATAAAGATAATCCGCTATAAGAATGCATATTTTTGGTTCCCACCGTAGCCGTATAGAGAGAGTGTACTATACTACGAGAGCATGTTATCTTAGTTTGAATACACCAAATTTAGAGGACTGAGGTAGCCAAGTGGAGCTAATAAACTATAGTGAAGGGCACGTGGACAATTGCAAAACTTAGTCAACTGGCGCTGGTCTCGTGCGGTTTTTGACTATCCCTTGGACGGATGAAATTGTCAAATTCGCAGCTGTGCACGCACTGAGTTGGGTATATTCGTTGCTCTTAATGGTTGAGAATAGCCATAGAGCCAATCAAAAATAAGTGTTAGATACCTGCTTGGGCTAGTATTAGCTCAAACAGGCAAGCTGCGAATTTGACAGTTTCATCCGTCGAAGGGATAAAGTGAAGTATACATACTGAGATATATTCTTCTTGGCCTTAGTCTTGTAGTTGTAAAGCTCGGTAAGGCTATATGCAGTTGTGGGGGACAATAATTGGACTAATGACGCTAAGTCATGCTATGTCTACCGATAAATATAAACGGTTATGGGACGATACTATGATTGATAGTATAGTATCTCATCACTGAAGAAGATGAGAACTAATAATATTAATAATAATTGTCCCTACAAGAAAGCCACGGTTTTATTCCATGACATGTACTCACTCGTTAATAGGCCCTTTGTGCGGAGGGATCCGGAGTCTTTTTTGACAGACTTGGCGTCAATTAGCCAAGGAATTATAGATCCAGCCTTGCATTTGACTCCCGGAGAGAGGGCTAATCGCGAAGTTTGACCTCCAGTACTTCTAACATTTTTAGAATCACCTAATGGACATGCTTTTTCCTGGAGACTTCATTTATGATAAAATCCATTTGCAAATACGTCACCTTATATAAAATCCTCAAGGGTTTAGCACTAATGTTGATGGTGAAAATAATCCATTTACTTTGGATTTCTTCTCTCACCAAAAGCTATCAGTGGCAAGCAACATCTAGCTTAGTTTTTGACAACGAAAATCCCTATAATGCCAAGCTACAGGGAATCTGGAAGCATCCTGCGCAAAGGACCTAGTTAAAAGGTCGGACCAAATCCCCACACAAAATTCCGAATCTTTAATTAATGCGCGAGCAGCCATCTACCAAGAAGTAAATCAATGAATCATCAATCAATCAATCAACCCACTAGAGTCTAGGTTTGACCCTCTAGCTCATGCATATGATCAATCTATCTATACACATAAAATCATGTTCGTTTGCATATTACTCTTACCCAGACCTGCATTGGGAACAAAAAAGACGATAAACATGATTCTCATCTACTTACTCACTTGAATAACCGGCCAGCAACGTTAACGATTATACCAAAAGCGGGGCGGTAGCTTTTGATTCATAGGCCAACGTAGGGTTAGGTGTATTTACATACTACAGGAACCTTGGCGGGTTCAATAGAGCCTAAACTATCTCCAGAATGCTACTCTTTACATAAGTCATGACTCTAGTAACTCAAACGTCGCACGGATTAGCCTGATTGGTCATGTACTCAATTGCAACCCTAACCCTGTATTTTACCAGCTATGTATGTACTAATCCCACGAACGAAGAAGGCCTCCGAAACTCGAACCACAGCGAGACATAGTTGTCTTAAAAATAAACCTTCCGGGTCCTGTCTCGCCTTGAGACATATGTCAGCCTCGAGGCGTCGTCTCTCGTC
Source organism: Morchella sp. 2016-41 (assembly GCA_024713855.1). Classification (NCBI taxonomy): domain Eukaryota; kingdom Fungi; phylum Ascomycota; class Pezizomycetes; order Pezizales; family Morchellaceae; genus Morchella; species Morchella sp. 2016-41. Next base: position 1,199,222 of record JAMGZD010000002.1, on the reverse strand, counting down.
TTGCCGCTTGTGCCCATCACTAACCGGAGTACGAAAATACATGTAATAAATCAAGTTTAAGCCCCCCAAAGCGCGACAACGGGATCCAGTTCTCTATCTCCAGTACATAATGTATGTCCCAGTCTTCCCAGAGCTCCTCCAAGGCGTTTTACATATGGCCGGGTATATTCACTTCATCGAATATCACTCGAGCATGAGTTTCACCCGTGGGCCAATCAGCGCCCTCGAGTCACCCTTTTTTTAAGGCGAGCGTGGAGGAGTTGCTGCGCAGGTTTAGCTTGGTTATTATATTAGGCGCGATCTCTAGGGTCTCTTGAGGTTGTTTCTTTTTTGCCCCGCTGTGTGGAGAGATTTATTTACCATCAGCAGCTATAGCTAGCTATGAGCTATTATAAGGGTGTGGAATATTTGGGACACTGCCTATGACGCTCTTTAATGCCATTCAACGCTTTAGGATGTATGCTGCCTGGAACTACATATTGTCTCGAGTATTTATTATGATCTTACTGCCGCCTAAGTAACAAAACCGCACTAGAAAAGCATTTTTAGAGAATTTATATATCATGCGCTTGGATTCCATTAGAATATAGGCACATAATAGGCTTTTGTATTGTATTTCTGCATCTGCTTTGATAATATACATGCTCTTGATCGAGTGATGGCGGGAATCTCAAAGACTAGGAAAAAGCCTAAAGGTCTTGATCTCAAAAGCTGTGTGTATATATATCTAGATTTGCCATTGGCGGACGAGTAAAGGAATAAACGGCCGGAAAATAGTTCACGCGGCGCTACCAAAACTCCTGTAGTTCCAACTATTTAGAGTAAAGATTGCCGACGTCCTTTCCGAACTGATATATATCCTGTACCTCTATCGAAGCTTCTGTAGCAATCGCCCGAACCTCGCTACTTACCGGGACAGAGATCTACGCAGGGCAATTGCCAAGAGATCATATGCACCAAAGTAACCCCGGGCACCGCACGCAACTAGAATATCATACATGTATGGCTCGAGAAGCTATGGTGGGTAGGTGTGTAAACTTCGGCGTTTGCAGCCAATCAATCAGTAGAAATTGGAGATCTACCCCCATAGTGTTACTAGCGCCTAGCCTAATGGTGGAATTTTCTCTAAAAAAAGTTTCTTTGAAGTTGACATACCTACCCCTCTATGCCTTCTTGTGCTATAGTTTTAAAAATATTTTCCGAGAAGGCTTACCGCTCGGCAGTTGGGGTTTAAGGGTAGAAATGTCGCAGACGTGGTAATCAATCGTGAAGGCCAAGCAAGCAAGGTGAGACTATTCCAATGCGATTCTATGTGCCCAAGGCTACTGTGGTTGGTTTGTGCTCGATATTGGTTCTCTTGGATAAGCTGTCAATGACCTGTGGGCCCAGGTTTCACATACCAAGAAGAGGTCCCTCGAACCCTAGGTTCCTGATAATCTGGCCTTCGAGACTGCGAGTAGTCTCACTATGTGATACTTCCAGGGGTCAAGCGTGACAACGGCAGTAACAGAATCGAATCTTGTTGAACTCGGCGGAAAAACCTACCTAATTTAAATAGTGTTTTTACAGCTCCCCCAGTTTCATAGGGTAGCTGCTAAAGCCTAGCCCCTCTTTGCTTTTGTGGCTTCGTGGGGGGTTATGAACTTTCTGATGGTAACCCCACCTCGTCTCTTAAACCACCCCAAGATTCCTGGGAGTTTGCTCCGTCCACAATCAAGCGATATATTGTCCCGGATCCCGCGATCGGTTTCTGATTTGTTTATTAAACGATCGTAGATGTCATGAAACAACTCAGTGTTTCTTGTAAATCATAAACACACCTACCTTTGGGTTATGTTTCTTATCTGTGGCACGAAAAGAGGTGCGCGCCTGATAACGTATGCCTCAGCGCGACAGACTCATTTGTTTTAAGACCAATGTACGCCAACCGACAAGCTGAGTGGGAAACAATTAAACAAGCATTGCTGGCCGAAAACATTCTGCAAGGGCTTTCTCGAAGTGGTGGGTGCTTTGGACCCGCCATCGCTGATCCAGCAGGTAGCTGACGATGTGTAGGGCTGTTGTGGTTTGGTTTACAATGCATCACTCGGCGCGTGTGGGCGGCTTTTTTTTTTATGGTACTCCGATATTCCGCTCGGACGCTGTAAACCTCTTCCCTTCCTGCATTGCAACTCTTCACAGTTTATGCCATCTCAAAAGCAGTCCGGTTCGTAAGTACGCGCATTCGTCATCCACTTGCTGGCAGTTCGCCGTTGGGGTTATCATTGTCGTGTGTCCTTTGCACAGAATGTTCTGCGGCTTTCTTGGACTTTCTGGGCACTTTAGTAGCTAGATCACGCCTAAGGAGCTTGATCGGTAAATTCTTAAAAGAAAGAAGAGCTCGTTTGTTAGGCTACTCGATCTTGTGCTTTTATTCGTACCTCTCCGAGTTGCCATCGGGGATCTTCAATGTACCTACCTACGTACTCTAAAGTACTGTAACATGTAATCAATTTCAGCTTTCAAGCTTTCTCGGGACAACTACAGGCTCTCACATGAAAGATCGCCAAAATCTTCAAAGTGCGAAACTTGCTCAGACTTTTGCTCAGGGTCCCGGGATCAGGGAATAGTGGCGTACCCAAAACCCGTTTAGAAACATCTGCTTAATGAGACGGAAAAAAGTACTTCCCCTCATCATCACCCCGCTCGTTCCCAGGAGTGAACTGAGCATTTCGGTGGAAAATCTAGCTATCCATGTAGCATGTATCTATAATGAAACCACTGCCGCGTGAGTATATCCGTGCAATGATTGGTTCGGGAAAATAAGGTCTGCTCAGAGCTTAGATTAGCAAGAGCTCTTCTACATGAGACATTCTGCAACGATCTCCGTCTAGTCTATAAATCAAAAAAATCATTACAAGCTAGACATGTAGATGCTATCCCAAGCTGCTGTCACTGACGGCTGCCCGTAATCTAGGTATGATATCTTGAGATTATTATCCCTCACAAATTCTCACTCCCCTCCGGCAGATAACCCTCGGATCAGATGGGGAGCAATTGCCCGCCTTTTCTACCTGAACAAAGTGAGTACTCTAATTTCCAGAGGTATATTAATCCTGGTAAGACTGTATTCCGCCGTAAGATGATAGTTACTGCAGATTGTAACGGTTGTTCGAGGCTGACTCGTATAAAGTTGATTTGACGACGAAGAGCTCAAAACTTAATGGATAGGGTACAATAGCCATAATCGGAAGTAAAATATCCCCGCTGACTTCTCCCGGTACCCGGAATAAGAAAATTCGAAATATCGGCTACAGAGTAGACCCCTCCTTTAGGAATAAATGTATGTGCCTTCGTACATAGATTCAGCACCTCAGAGGAGACATCTCAGGCTTTATTGTAAGGCCAATGATTCTTGGCTCTTTTCCCGGTGTCGGTGAGAAAGTTCGACGTTTCTGACCTATCGATAAAAACCTCTCCACTCTATTGACCTATAGATAAGGAATTGACGTTCAAGAAGAAATGTAGTTGGATTTTTATGTCCATCCCAACATAAATGACGTGTGATATTGAGTATAATTCCCTATGAATTGTTAGAAAGCTGGCCCGCTGGCGCTTGAGTGAGTTATTGTACCTTATTAGCAGTAGTAGCCTTTCGAATTCTGCTAGATCCATATTGTAACGCGATGCATGAAACATATCTATCCACTGCTCGTTCACTGCATCCTCTAGGTCTTTCCACGGTTGCAATTTCACGTGGAAAACCGATGATCCTAACCGCGTATCCATTCGTAATGAATGCAGGTGCTAAACCCGATAAATTCCCCTTGCTTTGACGCCCTGCACAAATATTTTGGCTGTCATGAAGGAAGGGGTACAACAAATTCCGGTGAACTTAGGGAGTATTTCACCGGATGAGTGCCACTGAGGCGGACGTGGCGAGATGGCCGAGCTCTCTTTCCCTCAAACAGCTTGCATGCAAGATTCTTGGAGGGACTGCATGAAATGTCGTTGCCAAAAAAACAACAGTTACGGGCCAATTTCCAATTGGTTTCATCCCAAGAAATGCACCAGGGTTAGGGTTTGAGGCAGATGGACCAGTCGGGCCAGAGGATCTACCCCAGAAGAGCATCAACATTCAAATGTTTGTCATTGGTGGTTCCTGTCCCTTTTTTCCCCTGCGCCAGTTTTTATGCTTTTTTTTACACGTTTCAACAGCTATTGCATTTTTGCTGTGCGGTCTCGAAATATTCCTTCAGATCTCTCGTGCTTGATTTTCCGAGCCGTTAAACATCGAAATCATTCATGCCTGTGACTGCCAGGAGGGGAAATCTCCAACCTCCACAAAAGTGAGGGGATCCCCACGTTACAAGGAAGCCTTAGCTCAACTAAACCCTAGTGGCGAAAGAAGTCCAACCACCTAGATAGTAGATAGTCGATTAGACGGTACTCAGGTAGTGTGGACAGGTCTGAGGGTCTTATTTTTTCTTCTTCTTTCTGATATGTGTGTGATGACTATGGCAAGGGTTTTTTGAGCATCTAAAAATTAGCGTGGGAATAAGCCATACCCTATCACTTCCCAGAGTTTAGACTCAAGAAATTGGAATGCCACAGCCTAGTAGATCCATAATCTAATATGACACCGGTTCTATTCTTGGAGTAGTTGAAAACTCGATTTTCCGATACTGCTCCACTCTCCCGATACCGAGAGAAGCTCCTCCTCCTCGCCAAAGCTGTTATTTTTACGGCCCGAGCCGGGGCAATTCCGTTATGAGAGGCTTTTCCAATTCATAATTTGTTCGGTGTGGCTAAAGGTCTCTCGATCGATCGTTCACTCGTCCACGGTTAATTGATAGGTCCTTATATCCGGGAAGGAGAGCAACAATGTTTCCCCGTCCGGGGTTTTGATAGGTATTAGCCGGGAGAGACGGTCGATGTTTCCGAAAATGTTCGAAGCCTAGTGGGAATCAACGATGCAGAAGGATGCGAAAGTCCTTCTCGGATTCTCACTGGCAGAGCGGAGAAACTTATCTGACTGTACGCCTCAAAACCAGATTTTTTTCTTCCTTTACTGCTTGGGACAAGCGGGAAGGTTCCACTCCAACGCTTCCATGCTCGCTTGCTTTTGCTTAGGCTCTCGGCGCTGCACGTGCGTAACGTCAGACACATTCATGCTGCCTCTCGGGGAGGGATCTGCGGGTTTCGACGTCAAAACATGCTGTGAACGTTAGAACTTGGATGGGCTGTACTTTCTTGTCCGTTTCTCGTTTCGAGCAGGCTTAGTGGTCTGCTTTGAAGTCCGTGTTTCCCTAGCCCCCCACGAACAGATCTGCACTAGGAGGGAGGATATCGCGCACCAAGCAGGAAAAAAAAAGCAGGCAGTAGGCAGGCAAGCAGTCTGCCACGCATAGCCAGCAAATAATAGCGGGGGAATAATTGTGTATCTGTATCGCTGTTCACGCAGTGCATAGTGAGGAGGTCGATAGAGCGAAAGAGCGACAGTGGAGTGAAGCAACACGCATAGAGAGCCTCTCCACAGAATCGCTGAGGGCTGTTTGGCCCGTCCCGTATCCTTTGTGTTTCCAGCCCTGCTATTCGCTCGCCATCTCCACTACTAGTCGCCCCTCAAACCCCTTTTATCTGTCTCTTCGCCGCCGTTCCTCTCATCGTTTTTTCCATTCAGCAAGCAAGCAAGTGTCCATCAGTGTCCATCAGTGAGCATCATCAAAAAATCAAATTACTCACCATGGCTACAGAGGACGTCTACTGCACTGTGAGAATTCTATTCTGTTTTTATTTATTTTATTTACCATCATCATCATCATCAATTATTCAATTCTTTCCATAGAGATTGCGTTCCTCTCGTATCGTTGAGTTCAAGTGGCTGACCGTGACGTATTTTATTTCCAGTTGCTTCTGAACGACAACTACCTCCCAGGTAGGCACTTCCCACTCCTACCCAATCCTGTTCAATAGCTCACTTTCTATTTTACTATAGGTGCTCAAGTATTAGCACACTCCCTTCGTGATGGCAGTACTAGAAAGAAGCTGGCCGTAATGGTCACTTTGTCAGGTGTTAAACCTGCTACAGTTACAGAGCTGAAGGTGGGTAACAAACTAGATCTCATCTCCTCCGCCTCACCAATACTAACTCTGGACCCCACAACAGCGTCTTTATGAATATGTAATACCTGTAGAACCTATTTTCAACGAGACTCCAGCAAACCTCGATCTCATGGATCGTTTGGATCTCAATGCAGCTTTTACAAAGATCAATGTTTGGAAACAGACTCAGTTCAGGAAGATCGTATTCATTGACGCTGATGTCGTTGCTATGAGAGCTCCGGATGAGCTATTCGACGTAGACGCCGATTTCGCTGTACGCCCTGGCCCTAATTCAAAGGCTTAAGGTGTCAATACGCTAACACTCTCTTAGGCTGCCCCTGATATCGGCTGGCCAGACTGTTTTAATAGCGTACGTTTTGTTTAGTTGGTGTCTCGGATATTATAGCTGATCATAAATTAGGGTGTTATGCTCCTCAAACCCGATGCTGGGACTTACTTTTCTCTCCTGCAGTTGGCCGGGCGTGGTGTTTCTTTTGATGGTATGCTTTGAACTAGCAGCTTACTACTCCCCACAGCTGACGCTTTTCAAAGGTGCCGACCAGGGACTATTCAACACATACTTCAGAAACTTTCATCGCCTTTCGTTCACATACAACTGCACGCCTTCGGCATCCTATCAGTACTTGTCCTCTTCATTACCCCACTAATAAATTCATTCACTAACCAATATTGGCAGATACGTCCCCGCATTCCGCCACTATGGCTCACAGATCAGCCTGGCCCATTTCATCGGAGCAGAGAAGCCATGGACAATAGGAAGGTCGTCATCGTCTCAGCAAACCGGTACACCTTACGATCAACTTCTGGGGCAATGGTGGGCGGTCTGGGACAAGCATTTCAGGCCAGTCCTGGAAGATGCTAAGACTGGGAGACCGCATGGAACTGCGAACGGAAACTATAACAGCTTTCAGCAAGTGTACTCTGCAGCGCCATTTGTTGCTGGAGGACATCAAGAAGAAATAGGGAAGCATCCAGAGATCGCATCTAGCCCTAGTGGTTTTCAGCATCAGCATCAGCAGCAATACAGTGCTCAACCCTTCCAGCAACAGCAACAACGCCAGCACCAGGAACAAGAGCACCACCAGCAACATGAGCACAAGCACCAGGAGCAGCAGTACTTCCAGCATTCTCACCAACCACAGCATCAGCAACAGCAACAGCAACAGCAACAGCAACAGCAACAGCAACAGCAACAGCAACAGCAACAGCAACAGCAACAGCAGCCCTGGCAACAACCGCAGCGGCAGCACAAGACCGAGCCTTTCCACCAGTCGCAGCTGAAAAGGCCTGTTGAACCAGTAAATACTGCTCCTATTCCAAAGTCCACAAAGGTTGCCACTCGTGTGTGGCCTGGTGAGAGTGATTACAATCAGGGTTCCCCTTTCACCCCACGTAACGATTCTAGATATGCTGCTGCTCCACCAAAATCAAAGTTTGTCCCTGTCAGGTCTATTGTTCCGTCTTCCAAAGCTCAGCATGCGGAGGCCCCGCTGGTCAATGCTCAACCCCAACCTCAACAGAAGCCATTTTATGGAGCCTTCCCAGACTCTGTCATGACACCACATGGACCAGTACCACAGGCCAAATACTTTGAGACTGGTCCCCAAAGCTTCTTGGTCCAGGAATTCACAAGTTCTGGGGCGCCAATTTCTGAACACCTACCCCACAAGTATGACGGACGTATGGAAGGATCTCAACAAGGATCAGTTGTTTATAGCGAACCCGCACATAGCTGGGACCCCGCTAAGTGGGTGATACATTTATTACATAATGATGAGTGATACTGATTTTTCTATAGGTCTGCGCCTCCAGCTCGCTCTGCACCAGAGGCTCGTCATTTGCCTCTCATGAGCTATATGAATGAATGGGACAAGCAACCTGAGCAACGCAGGATTGTATCTGCTCCGACTCCACCTCCAGTTTTTAAGGAACGTGCACGACCACAAGTCGAGGTTAAGGCCCCGGAGGATGACATAAAGCCAATCTTCCCTTGGGAGAAGAAGCCAAGACGGACTAGCCGTGTTTTTGCTGACGAAATCCCGGACTTGGATGAGGATGATGAGGTACTAGAAGAAGCTGTGGAGGAGACCATCGAGGATCTTCGTGACGAAGATTGGAGGGACTACACCAGGAAGAACCAGTGGGACGCAGTCCCAGGGATTCAGGATTATGTCTCTGATTTGAAGCGCCATCGTAAAGATTTCCAGCCATCAGAAACGGCACCCCGTGTTGCAACCAAGTATGATTCAGATACTGTTGTGAACGAGCGTCCACCTTTGCCAATTACACCAGCTCCGATCAGGAGGACTGGGCCACATTGGTTATCTGCTAGCGACGAGAAGTTTCCTAGCGCCGCTGGAATTCCATCGCAGGAAGATTGGGTATGTTGCGCGGATTCTTGAGCTGACATTATAAACAGCCTTGCGCGGTATACTGACTATTTACAAGGATCCGCACGCAAAATTAGAAGAACTCAGAGGCCTTCCACCAGCTTTCATTGCGAACATTCTTGCAAAAGGCACCAGTACTAATGAAACGCAAACGGATAATGGTAACTCAGCAGCGGTTGATGTCAATAGGATCGAGGCAAAGCCAATTGAGCGCCAAGCGGCACCTATGGTAGCACTTGTAGTAACGCCCGAGGCGCCCGTGGTACCTGTGGTACCTGTAACGCCCGTTGTCGCCTACAGCACTACGACAGCACAGACAGAACCCGAGCCGGTTGTTGTTTACAGCACTACACAAGCTCAAACGGAGGCTCCCCAGATGAGAGATTCTGGTACACAGTGGGAGAATGAGGATTGGGACGAAGAGACAGTAGCGCCATCACCGTCATCGACCCAACCGCAGACACCGACCCAGGAGATGCCGGCTATGACGTTGCAACCCGCTCCAGCACCTGTCGCCAAGAAGGTTGAGGTCCCAGCACCCGCCGCCAAAGAAGCCGAAGTTCCAGCAGTGGTAGCAAAGAAGGTCAACGACAATAAGTCGAGGGAGATTCTCGAAGAGACAGTTCTAAATAAATCCCCAGAGTCGAAGGTGGCATTTGTTCTTCATAGAGAGAAAGCTCAAAACAATGGATCTGGAGATGCTGACATTGGTACCTCTGCCAAAGGAAAAGCGGTCGATTAGTCTACGGAGGCTGTTCCCGAGAATGCGATCGAGGACCCTGGGTCAGACTGTCTCAGTCCGATAAGAAGGCTATCTACGATACGGACGGTTTACGGCTTACGACTTTTTCTGCGGACGATTTGCGAGCGATAAATGTTACAGGGGTATGGTTTCTAGTATTTTTTTCTCTTTTCAAATATATTCTTTGGTTTTCTATACTTGGGTTTGGGGAAAGATTTCAATATTTTAAAGGGGTTTTCTGAATTTCGTGTTCATTATGTTTCTGTTTTTATTTCTTGCTTTCATATGCTGTTTTTAGCTCTACATCTTCGATACTTTCGCTTCTTTTCTTTCCTTGTTAAATTAGTATTGCAAAAATATTCTGTTTCAAAGAATCTTGCGAACGAGTCATCTGGTTATGTGCATATATGCAGCATTGATTTCTGTGCGTACGAGCTAAGCAAGGCCGCCTGGGAACTTTATCGGAAATTCCACACATACTTGTACAGCGCATGCACGGTAGGTGTGGGATTTTCATATGCATATACTACAAGCTCAAAGACCTTTCCCTGGAGGATTTTTCTTTCTTTCATGCAATTCATTCTCTTTCTCGAAGGTTTTGATTGAGACTTGGAGGCTCATCAAGCCAACGCAGCAGGGTCGGGTCCGATTTGTAATCGGTGTTCAGGAATGTGAGAGAGGCCACCTAAAGGGTGGAATTGAGAGCAGCGAGGCGTTTGTGTTTGTACTCAGGATGCTCGCTCGTGAAGAAATCTATGGAGGTATAGATATGTATCATATAGACTACCCGCTAGCACCTATATCTATGGGAAGAGGTCTGTATTTTTTTCCGTATGCATTTGGTTGGCTACTGGTGTTTAATTGGCCCCAGTATCTTTTCAAGGCCAATGATTTGAGATGAGGAAGAGAAGAAGAGCGACTTTGCTTTTTTTTCTTTCGCACGGGTGTAGTAAACCGCCAATGTGGTACTTAGCTTATTGACGTGGTACGGATAAAGTCAACCGGCGTACTTTACCAAACGTCGTCGTCGTCCTCGCGAAGCGGCTCATGATCAGCCAGCTACGAATCAGTTCTCCCTATGCTATATTAAAAATAACAGGAATTCCCCGCACGCCTTAATGGGCATTGCTCTTCTAGCGTATTATGCGCGTTTCTACATTTTACATTGACTGAAATAAACTAGAATAGTTCTCGATGATAATAAGCTTTGTATAATTCCTCAATTCACTCGTGAAATAATGTTTGCAACCCTGTTTGTGTTTATCCTTTCGTCTGCATCATATGCCGGACTTACTCATTATGTTCAAACTTTGCCTCCTCTTCAGCTTTTGATGCAGCAAGACACAAAAAAATCTTTCTATCACAACTGCCTTGACGCTGATTTGGTGTTCCTTTATCCGCACCACGTCAGGCCCTATCATGAACACAACCAGAGCAGTTTCCACCTCAATTCTTGTATTGGTTCCATCCTAAAGCAGTGGCTCAACGCTCGGATGTCAGCACTCATAAGCAAGGCTACTCCTTCCGTAAAAGGTAGACTGCCTAGAATTTAGTTACATATGTAGGTTTTGGAGGACGGCCAGTTGAGTAGCAGCGGGATCGTTGCCGAGTGCCCATCCATGACTGACAACGAATCAGCATAGGCTTAACGCTTTAGCGCAGAGAAAAAACTCGAAGGGAGCTCGACCAACAAGGACGTACCTACAAATCCAATCCAGTCAGTAGTTGCAAGCTTCATAAATGGTCAAAAGTGGTGGCCGAAGTTTTCGAGTAGTATTTCACGAGTAGCCTCCATGGCAGCGCAATCGTGGATATCACATTGGTGGAAAAGACCGTACAGTACTTGTATATGTACCGGTTTTACTTATGTTCTGTCCCTCGCTTAATTTGGAGAACCATAAAGTCTTGGCACCCGGGCATACAGCGGCTGTTCGGAGCGGGTTCATCCAGACCCTTTTTCCCCAATTTCACTCTACTTTACCGCCAAAAATATTGATAGTTTGCATAAATTCCATAAGCGTTCCTTAGTTAGCCCACGGACTTCTTACTGGCCATGTTATAACCGTCCCTGGCTTGATAAAGCGCAGTATAAGCAAACCACAGACGAGGGAAATAAAATACCGCAAAAGTTACCCACCCATGCCTCCCACTCAAAAATGCTGGATATTTTCCAGAGTCAACCTCATAGGGCAGATTTTCTTGCGGGGTACATATATGCATAGTGCATACTGGATGTTGATACTTTGCTCCAATTCCCGTTAACATTAAAGAAAAATAGGCTTAGAGCTAGAGTACAATGAAAAACGTAATGAATGAACGAACAACGAAGAAAGCCTCTTGTGGCTCCTCCCAATTGAGTACTGAGACATGTCGATTAGTCAATACTCTACATAAGTCTCACCTTTCCACTCACCTCTGATTCGTAGCCAACGAGACATCGACAGCAGTTTGGAAAACAGCATCTTGTGTGCCCATCCTCCTCCCTTAGTTAACTCTCAACCCTTCTCTCCGCACCCCGATGTCTACACCAAAGAAATGTACCTACCAAAAAATATACCTTTGGTTCCTACCTCCTGCAGATAGAACCCAACGAACCTCTAGCCACTAACCTCGTGACTGAGTCACCAGCCAAGAAAAAAAAAGTGTACATGTATAATTAATGCATGGCAGAAGTGCATTAACTCGATTGTAGCTTCTTGCAAAGATTCCTAGGTCTCGATACATATATTTCCATGCATCCAGTCGTCACCACAGAAGTAACACGACATCTCAACAGGGCCGTCGACCTAATCAAAATCTTGAAGACCTTCTAGGCCAATAGTTGGAAACAATGGCTTTCCTGAGTGCCTATCTGTACCTCGACGGGACCCTTCTTTCTTTCGAGGCACTTTAAGACTTTGACCGACATAGCGTTTCAAGATTCGAATATGAGCTGAGCTGAGAAATTGTAGAGCTACATGATGCTTCTCCCGAGAAGGCAGCTGACCGATCATTATACGAAGCGTCTCAGAATTCCATAGGTCTCAAATGAATGCCGTCCTCTCAGGAGGCCGGCAGTTATCGTGAAACCATCTAGTTACTGATGTGACCAGTTCAACTACACATTCTCCTTTCTTTTTAGGATGAGGACACATCAGCATTGCTCGGGTCGGTCGTTCAGTAGTCGGGAGGGAAGGTTGATTCGAGATTATACCATGAAGCTCATGATTAGACGTTGAAATAAAGAATTGTATATTAGACCAAGTTGTTGTTGACTTGAAGAATTCCACCATCAAAGCAAAGCTGAGTAAGTAACCAGCTGTATTTCTAACTAGGCCAGGAGGAGCTCCTAGTTGGGAGAGGAAGCTCGAGCCAACTTGCTTGCACATGCGAGAGAAGGCTTGTGTCTTACACCTTAATTCAACGTCCTAGTGTAGAATATTAGGGCTCTGTATGAACAGTGCGCAGTCACGTTCCAGAAAGGTACTATGTGGGGGTACATATTCAAAGGGGGTGCGGAATATTGCTGTAACTCTAGTTAGTTCCCGAAGCGCCAATGAAGCTCCCCAGGATTCCGATTTGACGCGTAATGAAATCTGGGGGATATTTCTATGGCGGGTTTCGTCCATGTATGTGGGGCTTCCCCTGATATGGCTGAATCTCCGGCGCGACTCGTCGGAACATATTGTACCACAACGGTATCTATAATTGATTTTTCTGATCGACGAAGGCCCAAAAAAATGACATAATGAGAGTGTCATAATCCTAAACGGTAAGCCATAAATAAACCTTGCATTGATCAATAGGGATTCGGATGGAAGCTGCTGGAAATAATGGGGATTGTAGGTAGGTCTCTACAACGGCTAGTGTATCCATGATAGACGCCTTCCATAGAGAGGCACTCTTGGAGGTGAGCCTGGGCACCCTCCTCGGCGTTCGTTTGAGATGACACTAGGGATAATAGTATAGGGTAGATACACATGCGGTGTCATGAGTACTAGTACGAAGTTGATAACGCCGGCCATGGTGTTCGAACGTGTCATTCTGCAAACGCAAAGATTTGTACCCTCGAAACGTATGCATCTGCGTGTTTACCGTTTTTTGACTTAAGCGACCCGGGACCTCGCTTGCTTGATGGATCCGCCTACTTCTAAACTCGGGCTAGACGAAGAAGAAATAATAGGCAGAAATCCAAGGCTTCAATTCCACCGGATCGACGCATATGTTTATTAGTGGCATGATGTATCACTCGACATCCAACCGGTCAGAAACCCGAAACCTGATCTCGTTTCACAAGACTTATTTAACTACACATTACACAAATCGATCGTGTTTCACGAAGAAGAGCTTTTAGTGGGTGGGGATTTGGCCTAATAGGAATCTGCAAGAATAGACTATTTTTGCAAAACGTCTGTTTCCCGGCAAATATAAAGGGATTTCTGATTTTCAATCTAGGCCCATTTACCTCATGAGTGACTGTGTAAGATACGCTGACACTCAAGATACAAAAAATTTCTTGTACAGCGGTGGGTAATAAGTCATCGGACGACCTAGCCACAATTTTGCCTGCAAACGCGTATTTTGGTGGCGTTCCATCCGATGACTTATTACCCACCGCTGTATTATCAAATAACATGCTTCACCGGGAAAGCAACCTTACCTCACAGAAGGGCATTATGAGCACCAAAGCAATACCCATGAAGCCATACATATATAGGAAAGTTCTTTTGGTGTTTTTGACTAATTCTTATGATCGTAGTAAGTATATAGCTGTGGGGGGGGTTATCAAGACTTAATGGCCCTCCCACAGCTATATACTCACTACCTATTAGTAACGATCATCAGAAATGTTCGAAAGATATCTCAAAATGACTAGTGTATTTAGTTCTGTAATTCTAGGTGATTTTGAATTCTCACAGTTATTTTCGATCCCGTTCATGTCATGTTTGATTGCTTTCCCGGTGCCGATTGCGTTTCCGGTGAAACACGTTATATACATAGTGTAGTTGCAATGATCTTGTCCACGTGCTGAAAAACGAATATGTAGGCGCTTATGGGGCAATACCATAGGTTTCAAGAATTGCGTTTTTACTCGCCGAATTGACCAACCGGCCTAGGTGAACGTATCGACAGAATGCTATATTTCCATTGTTCCTCATAGTATAAGAGTATCACCATTCACCACCGGCATACTTATGCTGCCGGAACACCCACCGAGAGGCTCGAATTCGTGAATAGCTAGGTGCGAAATATGCCATCTGTCGTGGCCAATTTAGCCAACTGAGCCAGGGCTAGATCGTTTGAAGATCTAGATCTAGACTGGTTGACGGTGAATTCCGCGTCCGGGAATACGCATAAGGGAACGAGTAAACATATTCGTGGTTTACCCCGGACACAACCGAAAACAGCATTGAACCAAATTCATTGGATCTAACCCCGAACTTGATATACCTACTTTTGTAGTCTGAGTTTAGGAAGTCATGCTTGGATGGGTGGAGTAATGATTGATACTCAAACCCTCCTCCTCATGTATACGTATACAAATACAGCCGTCTACCATTGTTTAACGAATATTTTCAGCTAATAAACAGGGAATTCCGGGCCAATATAAACCAACTGATCTGGATACCTCGAAATTTCTCGACTGCTCTTTCCCATAATTACACGCATGCCCCCAATTCGTCAACTGGCGGAATTTGTAATTAATGTACCGTAGCGACTGAAATACGACATTCCCAGTCCCGGCGCCCAAATGGGACATGTAGAGAAAAATGCGGAGGAGTGTGACTAAGTGAAGGTGGCGGGCTCAATTGCGAGTTCGGTTGGGGTATTCCATTAGGTCCAATCATGGATCGAACCCTCCAGGTGAAGCTTAGAGAGGATAGTACGCCGCCATAGACTACGGTCTGCATGCGAGTATGAATTAAACAAAACAAAAAACAAAAACTGAAATACGACAGAACACCCATACTGGACGATTTTTGAACGTACCAAGCCATTCTTATAACGCCCGATATGAGGTGTCTCATTTCTAAATTAGCAGCTTATTCGGTTATATACACGCTCTTTGAGCTGTAAAACGCTTCTATATCCTGTAGAAACACCATGGTAAGGGTTTATAGTTAATTACATACCAAACTACAATACCCACCCAAGGAACTTCATACAATAAGAGTATAGTATTGGGAAATGTACACTAGATATATTTAAAAGTTCCCCTTCGTCAATATGTAGGCTGATAAGGGCCGCAGACGCATATGTGAAGTTGATGGAACTGTAACTCAATTCCAACTCTTTCACTAGTCTTACCAGGTTTCTCAAATTAACCGCTAAAAGCCCTATTCATGGCAGGAATCCTAATTTCAGCAAAAACAATAGAGACCAAAGAACTACAGAAACATAAACTTCATCCAGGCTCATGACTATAGGCAATGGTACCGGGTGTCAACGCCCTATACTTCTTGATCCGAGATTCAAATCTGGGCCACTTATTGATTAATGTACTGCTCGGTAATGGCTACTAATACCGACTTATTGGTATTATTGTCGTTATGAACTCATGAATTACTTCTGGTATACCAGCCCAAGGACGTTATTACCGGAATCAATGACTTAACGCCCGAGAACTTTATTTGATTCATAGTACAAAAGCATACTTTACGAAGAGTAGATATATATTAGCTCGTTTAATAAAGGTACGGTATAATGGTTTTTGTTTAGATCTAATTTTTATGACCTAATGAATATCTAGCTATTATATTGATGTTGTCAACGTGCGAGGTGGTGGAAGGCGGGCAGTTCAGGGGAGCGCGATATTACCATGACCGACAGGTTGCATGTAATTGATGAATTAAACAAAAATAAACTTAGTCATAAAATATCACTCGGGAGGCAGATCACTCTGTGAAGTTGTCTATCGATCGATTGATTAATAATTCATTTATTGAACCAAATTACCGATGTTGCGTCAGTCTAAAAGGATTCTAGCTATAAGAAGTATGTAGTTGAGATACTAAGCAATGTACACGCAATAGAGTAACGTATCCGACGGTGAAGTCAGACGTGACCGGGATGTCGGATGTTTGCTTTTTCAAAGGAAAGCTCACGAACAATTATAGAGAAATGTAAAAATATGTAGTTTGAAGTTACCATACCTATATACATGTACTAGGTGTATAAGCTTTTTTTCAACCCTAGTAAATATTTCCATAAATATCTGATAATAAAGCAATAATAGTGTCTATAAATGAACCGTAATATATAATAGTTTTGCTATTAGTTAACTCTGTATTAGATAAAATTTAAGCTATTAGATGGTCCAAATAGATGGTCTAGACTTTAAATGTCAACTTTGAGCTGTCATATGAGGTCTTATTTACACAAGAGTCGAATCAGTCCAGTTAAACTAAAAACCGGTATTAAATCAAGGTCTACCAAAACTCGAAAATCTCCAAAATCACTATATTGCTACTAGGAGCAAAAGAAAACTCAGATTTCATACTGGGTAATCTTTTTTCTTTAGTTTACACCTATCTAGGCATCTAGCGAAGTCAATTATATCTCTCTTGAGCGATATTGATATATCCGACTTTTGGGTAGCAACCGACATGCCCGTTCCAAGTTACGTTTACAGATAAAATACATGTATGTATGTTGATGAGATCCTTAGTACATGAGCGATGGGTTCATGTAATAAGTCATCGGATGGAACCCCACCAAAATACGCGTTTGCAGGCAAAATTGTGGCTAGGTCGTCCGATGACTTATTGCCCACCGCTGTACATATATAGTACGTTCTAGAGAGATGAATTATGCAGTAAGTGTAGTTTATAGCATATTAGGCCATTATTCATTTTTTCGCATCCTGATTTATAGGAGTTCATGAAAAAACTGAGAATTAGATTGATTCTTTGCCTTCAGTAGAAGACAACAAGTCATTTATCTAGATACCCATACATACATACATGTAGGTAACCCGCATAAGCCTTTTGACTTTACGCAATCTTGGGCTTGCACTGCACAATTGTGCTTTGGATTTTTAAACTTTACACTAGATTATAGCCTCACCTGGTGAAACCTAGCCCTGCAAAATCACAGTCATCAATCACCATGGCCTCTCTTTTTCTTGGCACTTTAACAACGCCAATACCACCATCCTCACCTTCATAAGTACACCATATGCTCTCTCTCCTGTTGGTTTATAACTATACCACTACACCCTAGCCTATCTATAGATACTTTCAATGGCCACAATCATCATGATCATCATCAGCATCAGCACCAAACAAGCGAGTAAGTGAACTGCACCCTGACGTTAATTGATCATGATCGAGCGGTGGACCTCTCCGCTGTTAGGATCACACCACTTTCTGGCAGCCATGACTGTAGTTCGTCATCTTCTCATGTCACTAAAGTTCTAGAGGTTGCACTCGCTCCCCTGCCTCGATAAATTCCCCAAGAGGACCAGTACCTCGGCCGGGCCCGCTCATCCATCCGATGGCCGCCGACCTACAACGTCACGGTAAGTGTTCATTGAAGTCTCGCATCATCGTACGTCAAGGAACAAGATAAGTGTCGCCTGATCATTGATGCTATACACTCGGCTTCCACCTAGTCCCGGAGGATCCGGCGCAGCAGCGCACAGTGCGGAAATATCATTTAGACGAGTGATATACCGTGATCCTCGGATCCCGAGATCGCCGAAGCCACACGGATTGGAAGCCGGAGACCAATCACCGAGGTTGCAGTGATGATCTTGTGAGGTGAGATCAAGCATTGGAGGGCAGACCTTAGGTGACCCACTGTCTATGCAGGAGCTTGGTCGGCTGTGACCTTCGTGGACCGTTACCAGTAGGACGGGTTCCGAGATCCGAATCCGCGGGATTTTAGGGGTTCTGCAACAACCGGTCCTGGTAAGTAAGCCTTTTAAGTATAGAGAGCGACTATTTTTGATCTTTATGAGACGCCCCTCTCCTCTATATGATTAGAAACGAGTGGCCTTGGCTAAGAGGCACGCATACTCTTTTGTGTGAAGTTTTGGTTGACTATTAGGTTCTGGGGCTCATGGGATTAAATTACATGCTAATGAAGTCTATTGTATAGTTTAGCCCGAGACAAATCATAAAATAGGCTTCAAATTAGCACCGTCCACTGATGGGATACGCCGGCTCGACGAAAGACATCTATCCAGTAAGATCGAATCAATATTGGCAAAAATGATTACGCGAAATTATTTAGAACTTGTGGCTTGCACCACTGCGTCACTAATAAGAGCCAGTTTACACGACTGATTCCAGTAGCTCTATCTCCTTTAGCATTGCACGTACCATTCAATTTAAACACAACTTCGGCCTTCTCCCACTCATTGCTTTGATTTCAGCTACACATCATTTCCTTAAAATTCTCCGCTATGCATGAGAATAAGCGTAGAGTATAGGATATCAGTTAGATGCCTAAACAAACACTTATAAACTCATGCTACTAACTACCAGTTGAACCCCACTAGAAATCGCAAACAATTTAAATCGCCATCCGTCAAGTACAAGTCTCTCTTGTATTATGTTACCTCCCATATAATCAACCCAATACCTTGAAACCAGAATATATACTAAACACACTATCCTCCAAGTGAGGACTCATGAAGTCGCGTAAATAATATTCTCAGTCGTTACGACTACTGTGGGATTCAAAAGTTCAATGATTGACACGCCATGCTTCTTTGCCACAGCTACTTGATATGCTGTCTGCCCTCTACTATCCCTAGTGGAGACATCGGCTCTCAATTCTCTCAGTAATTGAACTACAGATTCATGCCCTCCAAATGCTGCGAAATGTAGTGCTGTACGTCCCTCATCATCTGCGTGCGACAAGCTTGCATTTTTCTCCAAGAGTAACCTGACTACATCTGGGTCTTCTAAGGAGCATGCCCAGTGTAGCGCCGTTCGCCCACGGTTGTCCGTCTTTGTGATATCGGCGCCTTTCTCTAGCAATAGTTTGACAATTGACTTATATAGAACTGCTAGATGAAGTACAGTGATTCCACCCTTATCTGCAGATGATGGATTGCCGCGATTCTCAAGTAGGATCTGAACTACTGGTTCGTGTCCGTTTTCGGTCGCATAATGAAGCGCTGTCCTCCCTGCGTTGTCTACGCTCGAGACATTTGCGCCACATTCAAGAAGCAATCTTACTATTTTTTTACGTCCTTTGGACGCTGCTAGGTGCAATGGCGTGCATCCTCTATTATTCACAACGGAAGTGCTAATGCCGCGTCTAAGGAGTATATTGATTACTTCCTCTTCCCCTCCAGATGCTGCGCTGTGGAGCACACTATCCCCATCATCCGTCACAGCAGTGGTATCAGCACTCTTATCCAAGAGTAGCTGAATCATATCCAAATGACCACACTCTGCCGCCATGTGCAGTGGCGTATTCCCGGTTTTATCAGCAACTGATATCTTGGCGCCATTCTCAAGTAATAACTTCACTACTGATCCGTGCCCATGCGAAGCGGCAACGTGCAGCGCCAATCTTCCTTTGTCGTCTCCATCCTTAACGTCGGCACCCTTCTCGATCAGAATACGACTTTCCTTTTCCAGCCCCCGAGAAGCCGCCCAATGAAGTGGTGTACAACCTCTACGGTCCGCAATAGTTGGATTGGCACCTTTATCGAGTAATAGCGTAAACATGGATTTTGGACCATGATCGTGAAATATCGATGCGTGCAGCGGGGTAATACCATGCTTATCTGGAATCGTGGGTTTAGCTCCCTTTTGGAGCATAAAATTTACTATTTTCTCATGACCCTCTATCACGGCTACTAGCAGTGATGTTTTTCCGTCATCATTGGGAGTGTTGATTTTAGTGCTGTTTTTCTGCAGTAACCTTTGTGCCACAAAGAAATGCCCGAGATTAGCTGCAACGTGGAGCGTTGTTTGCTGCTTAGGGTATTTAGTATGATACTCTGGTGCTTTTTCGGTGCTAGGTTGCGACGCTCCACAGTAAATAGCCTGTAGGTATGAATATACAGATCCCGGCTCTTTGAGGAAACTGAGAACGATATCTGTTGTCTGAACTTCATCGCAGCACTTCAGATGATGTGGTAGATTCTCGGAAGCATATTTATGAAAGGGATGCAGCCTTTGTCGTGAATCTAAAGCATCATTGGTAGCACAGGGGCCCTGCGTAAATACGTCGAGTGACAGGTAAGAAGTACAGGAAAGAGCAATCCTCCAGTCGGCATCCGTGGGGAGTATCGAATTGTTAATCAAAAACTCCTGGACGGTGTAGTGAACAAGCTTGATGGTATCATTTTCATCGATCGTCACGAGATTGGCGCAGGCACCAACAATTGTATCCCTATCTGGCAGGTCTTTTTCGTAAAAGTGTTTGCCTCTTCGATGTCTCATATGGATGGACACTGCTAACTGTAACTCTCGTACTTTGAGCGCTCGTCGAGCTTTGACAAGCCATATGAGAACGTTGAGTCCCAAGTCGACAGACTTTGGGGCTTGGGAACGGAGAGTATCCACTAGACGATTGTAGGTGAAGTCGAGGGGGTTGTCTATAGTAGGGATTAAATATAAATCCTTGAGGTATTCGAGTTGTTTGAGAATTTGGTCTCTTCCATTTTGCTCATATAGGTGTTTTAGGTGGAAGCTGGCAAGCAGGAACCTAGAAGGAAGTTATAAGTACATGTATATATATATGTGTGTATAATAAATTCTTTGGTCTAGAGGGCTACGCACATTCCGTTGGCACAAGTGGTAAGCTCGGAGATAACCCGAGGTTGGCATTCCCCAGGCACATCAAGACGTTCTACTTCCCGCTCAATGTAGCTCGCTAAATCCTTATCACTGGCGCAAAACTTAATCTTCGCCGAATTTTGAAAAGATTCTTTTATATCATTGCAATTCTCACGGCTAGTTAAGAACAACCTGATACCGTTTCGTTCCATTCGATGGAATAGAAGCAAGAGTTCCTTTCGCCGGCCTTGATATTCATCCAAGGAATCACAGATAATGAATGTTTTATCAAAAAAGCTTGTAAGTTTAAGGAGGACCTGGTATAGCTGCTCGAGAGAGGGTCTTTGCTGCTGGTACGAAAGTTCGTCGTATAGATACTCAAGTTCTTTAGGTAACGATTGCTGTGTTTGATGGGCCAATTGTTTCCCTAGGCTTGCGAGCACGGACGTGAGTTCCTGTTGGCCTCGGTCTTTGTAATCGAAATAAACATAGGCTACTCCATAGACTTCTTGTGAAGTTTTGAGGTGGTCGATTATGAAAGATCTAAAGTCCATATATATGTATAATTAGCTTGAGAGTTATCTGTAGGTCTCGGTCAATAACACACGTCATAAAGGTTTTGCCTGATCCAGCTGTGCTAGGTTAATACTAGTAATTATTCAAAAGACTTTTGTACATAGAAGCACTTACCTAGGCCATGAACCCACAGCAGCCGTGAATCTGTATCATGGGTCCAATTCTTGAATTTCTGTGACCCTAGTAGCCACTGGCCAATGTTTTCTTTCCTTGTGTTGCTGATTTCGGTATGTCTCTGGTCGAATGTGTTTGAGAATAACCAGTGAAGTATTAATTCTCGTTTTTCTTCTAGTAAACGTATGCCAATGTAACGCGTTAGCGGTTATTTAACTGACCATTCATTTGTGATCGATAGAAGTAAAGCCCGAGGACTTATAAATTGGGATATATATTAGTTAAACAATATGAAAATTACTCTTACCAATCAGAGCTTTCGCCTCTATGAGGCTATTATTCTCGATCACATATCGCACACCGCCCATAATAGCCGCCTGTTGAGATCTTTTTGGATAAAGATATTATTAATTTTCACGCTTCATTGATTCAATATAACACAGACCAGAATAGGTATAGTGTTAAAAACTTACTGGTTTGCTGTCCCTATAGCCAATATAATTGTGGTTTTGAACCGCTCGATCCTCGATAAGTACTCAGACATCTCCCTGTCTTTCAGCGGCCACTTCAATTTGAAAATAGTTCTTTTTAACCAGCTAGAATTATTCTTCGGCTCGAGCTTTTTTGCAATCATGTTCATTTCCATTAGGCATTCATCCAACGGGCTCTTGAGTATCTGGATTGCGCTTGTATGGGAGGTTTTCTTATGATGTTCCTCTAGGAGATTAAGAACATGAGTGAGCGATTGAATTTCGTCCAAGAACATCCTGATAGACTGGGGCGCCTTTTGAATGTCGTTTATGTACTGATACCCCAAGTTTGTTATTTTTGCGGTGATTTGGATTATGGCGATGATCGCTGATGTCAGTGCAACCACTTCTGCCATTTCTCGCTGTTACACTAACGGGGGCTACCTACAGTAGGATACTGGGATGTTGGTTGGCTACTTTATCAGTTATACGTCGAGGTAAACAAAGTGAGGTCTGTGAAGAGTTTAACCTTAGCTTACTCAGCTATATATACATATGTAGATAGGTGCGATCGATCACGTGGACAGTTGCCACCCACTCTGGAGACTTTGCGCAAATAGAGCCAGCTCTATATTTTGATTATCCGATTGGTTAATGGTGTGATCGGCACCAATCAGGTTGTCAGAAAATGGAGCTGGCTCCATTTGCGCAAAGTCTCTACTGTTAGCTTCTCACTACAGCTGATACCAATAGGAAAGTTTCGGTTATCTACTCACTTCGCCAACATTAAATTGCCGCTTACACAATTTAACCCTAGCGAAATAAGTACATACATGTACTTATATGTACAGTCAACTTTGAACCTGGACAACGACGAAAACACGGATTTCAGCCAACCAAGTGGTTGCATATCAGCCTGAGTGCTACTGTCTCGACTAACAAAGACCCTCCTGTTCGTCGTTCTACCAGTTTCGTTGTTACCCCGGGACCACTGTATGTACAGCGCGATCTCGAAAACAAAAACCCACAACCCAATTGCGATCAGGAATCAACAAGGCTTTATATAGTAAGACTTTGGGTATCGGATTTAATGCATCTGAAAGTGTACTCTCTCAGGTCAGATGTGAAAGAAAGTATGAGCTAGAAGTAGAGCAATTTGGAGATTCGGCTGTATCCCTACAAATATGTGGTCTTGGCGTGTCTTTTGCAACTCAACACAATAAAATCAACACGGCTCATGCTAGAGGCATAATAGTTTGACTTTGATAATTCTGAACATGCAAGAAATATACTTTTCCAATCCTCGGGGACTATTCATGATAATTGGCGGTCTAGGGCCACGTTGAAAAGTGGCATTTTTGGTGTCATGCCCTCACTTTCGAGATCGCGCTGTACGTGGAAAGATGAGTCAACGTAAATTCCTAGGAGATAATCAGATCGAATACGAGAACTGCACCCCAGTCCTCATAATCCATTCTTTTAGTTCCATAAGAAAGTGACGACGGAGACAGGGATGATTTGCATTGAGAATTGTCTTGGCCCATATAAATTATCTTTATAGTGGTCAACTTCGTATTTTGGTCTGGTGGCTTATTACCCACTGTTGTACTCACTTTCCCAAAATTAAATTGCCGCTTACTTAGTATTTTACCACCAAATCGTACTTAATTGGGGTTGATCGGTGGCATTTTAATTCTGGCACCACAGTGATAGGAGTGATCTATGGGGAGTCATAATTGTATCATATTCTGTTTTTCCATAGATCATTCCGGCCGCCGTAAACTGCATGTTCCAGAAAGCAGCCGAATATTGACACATCTAATGGTTTTAGTGACGGAGACTAAGCGCTTCGTTATAAATCAATACTTGAGATCTAGATCTACTCGTTTACCAAGGAAAGAACCAGTTGCTCAGGGCAAGGATAATTTGTATGGAGTACCGGTGATCTCTCATACAAATTATCCTTGTAGGAAACGGTCTTTCGATTTCTGATTTCTCTGGCTTCGAAGCTTCTGATTAGTTAGGGGCTGCGACACCTAACCCCCTAGTATGTATACATATATGTACCTACATCCGTAACCCTTTACTATATTTTACATTCAAGCGTCTATCGTCGCACAGAAATATTGTTGCGACAACTCTAAAACCAGACCCCCCAACTGAATCTTTATATTGGAGACTTTGCGCAAATGGAGCCAGCTCCATTTTCTGACAACCTGATTGGTGCCGATCACACCATTAACCAATCGGATAATCAAAATATAGAGCTGGCTCTATTTGCGCAAAGTCTCTAGTGATAGAATTCTAGAAGTGGATACATGTATGTAATACAAATTTACATGATCGAGTAGACACATTGATTTGCAGGTTCCCCGATACCCAAGTCGGAGCACAAACAAATGTATTATCTTCTAATGTTTTAACTTTATCTCGGAGGATTGGGGAATAGACAGCTTCCCTAGCCACCCGAACACCCCCCTCACCCGAACAGTCAACGTTAAAAAGAAAGGATCTTCGTTGCAACCGGTGTGTGTACCAATCATACTCAACTGTTCGGGTGAGGGGGGTGTTCGGGTGGCTAGGGAAGCCATCTAAAGTCTTCTCTATAAGGCCTCTAAGGCCGTGGGCGCCGTTCGGTTTACTAAACTTATTTCTCAACTTCTAGTATGGTGGGCGTCACGATATCGGGGCCGGTAAAAGTACATGAACGCCAAATCTATCTCCTCAACTACAACGCAATATGTTTTTGATTAGAGGCTGTAGAATGACAGAGAATCAGGAGGAGAATCATTCTACGGTCTTTAATTTCAATTATCTTGTGTTGTGGTTGAGGAGATACATGTAAACTTTGAAGTTGGGTGAGTTTGGTAAGGAGATAAGTCAATTTTTACCCATACAAATACATGTAGTTAAGGCCAGACCAAAATCCACTAAAGATACCCCTGCCCATCACCATAAAGCACTCGGTTTATTACCAAAAGGGTGTTGATCTGCCATCTGTGAGCTCAAAAACACCTACCGTCAATTTTCAGATAATCCACTATCCCCGTGTTTGTATGTGGTAAGTCCGAACCAAGGCGGATTGGCGAATCAAACTTGACGGCCTCGTGCAGTACCGTACTTTTTCTCACCCGGAATTAAGATTTAGCGAAGCGGGGATAGTGGATTTCTTGAGAATTGACGGTAGGTGGTGATTTACCTGATAGAGACCCCGATATCGTGACGCCCACCATATTCCATAGGTTGCTTATGACACAATTAATTGTCAATATTCGCTTATCAAGCATATGGATCCATCCATAAGATTTGAAATTCTTTGGCTTATGGCGATTGGCTCTACGGATACATACATATAAATGCGTCAACTCAGGGATGATCGGAGCCCGAAACACCTTCCGAAACACCTTCCAAAACACGCCCCCCGAAATTAACCCCTCGGAGGGATCTAGAACACATGGGTCTTTTACAAGGAATTCAGAGTTTCTTCAACTTGCTTTTTAACTTATTCTAAGATATCTCTCAACCAAACACATGAGTCCATTAATCATTGTTGAAGCTCACGACACTTACATTTCCTCTATCAACCTCATGCCCACAGTTCCTCCCTCGCCCCCGGTAAACCGTCTAAACACACGCACGTTCAATAATACATCAAGTCCGTAGATTCTCTCTAGGGAAAAGGTTGCAATAAAAACTGAGAAAACAAGTCGAGAAATTGAAGAATTGAGTGGTGCTTGGTTGACTTGATAGCAGCGGAGAAAAAAAGGTTATGTCACATTTATATACAAAAACATCAGCAAGTCAATGTCGAAAAAAAGAGTAGAAGATACAATGAAACAATATTTGAGTAGGGTTTATTTATGATGGGGGTGTGGGAGCTATGCCGGAGTTGTTAGCTACAGGTGGTGGGACCTGATCTTCTGGGAATGGGCTGTATTTCTAGTCAGTACAGTCTAATAAGATACTTGATCTGGTATTATGCATTTTACTTACGGTGGTGAGCTGACTTGATGTGCTTTATTGAAAAACTTCTCAAAATCTTTGTTCTCCTCAAACGGCCTCTTTCCCAAAATCCTGATCATATCTTCTCTACCCAATACTTCCTTCCTCAAAAGTTCCTCCGCAATCAACCCCACAAGTTCTTTCTTCTCTGTCAGAAGAGTTTTACACTTGACATAAGCTTCGTCGATAAGTTTCTTTACTTCTTTGTCGATCCGGCGTGCAGTCTCCTCTGAAAATGGCTTCTGAAGTCTCTGGCCCTCATCATCATCATAGTAGACAAAACCAATGTCCTTGCTCATTCCCCATTTTGTAACCATGGCAGATGCCATACGGTTGACTTTGTTGAAATCGTCGGAGGCCCCAGAGGTTACTGTATCAAAATGTATCTCCTCGGAAACACGGCCTCCCAGGGTCATTGCCATGCGGTCCATTAGTTGCGACATAGACATGAGATACTGTTCTCCCGGAGGAAGATATTGAGCGTAACCAAGTGCACCTTGACCACGAGGAATGATAGAGACCTTGAGAAGCGGATCGGCATATTTTAAAAACCAACCACACACAGCATGGCCGGCCTAAATCAAGTCAGCGGGTCATGTTGTGCAAAATAAAGGGTTTGATTTCCACAAGAGTTCATGCCTCGTGATAAGCAACTGTCTTCTTCTCCTCCGGGTTAAGAACAAGTGACTTCTTCTCAAGGCCACCGATAACACGTTCAATAGCCTGTTCGAAGTGCGTCATAGCCACAGTTTCGGCGTTTCCTCGAGCGCCTAGGATGGGATTAGCAGTGAAACCCTTGCCTCAGATAGGGATCAACAACGCACCGATGAGCGCAGCTTCATTAACACAGTTGGCAATGTCGGCTCCCGAAAATCCGGGGGTAAGAGCAGCCAATCGACCGCTAAGATAATCCATGTCTTCCGAGGTCACAATCTTCTTTAGATGGACGAGAAATATCTGTTTTCTTCCATCCATAGTCGGGCGATCAATGGTAATGTGTCTATCAAATCGTCCAGGTCTCATCAATGCCTTGTCCAGCACATCAGCTCGGTTGGTGCCCGCTAAAACAACAACTTGTTCGGTGGTGTTGAACCCATCCATTTCTGTAAGAAGCTGGTTGAGTGTGGATTCCCTTTCATCATTACCACCACCAAAATTAGACTTTGCACGGGATTTTCCAATAGCATCGATTTCATCGACGAAGATAATACAAGGTGCGTTCTTCCTTGCTTTCGCGAATAGGTCACGGACACGAGAAGGACCAACACCAACAAACATTTCAACAAACTCAGAGCCCGACACAGAGAAGAAAGGAACCTGAGCCTCTCCAGCAGTCGCCTTGGCAAGAAGGGTCTTACCAGTTCCAGGAGGGCCCGATAAGATAGCGCCGCGGGGAATCTTAGCGCCAAGCTTCTGGAAGCGCTCGGGTTGTTTGAGGAATGAAACGAATTCCATAATCTCCACCTTTGCCTCGTCCATACCAGCTACATCCTTAAATTTCGTCTTGATATCGGTTTCTTGGTTGAAAAGTTTGGCCCTCGATTTGCCAATTCCAAAGATACCGCTTTGCCCACCAGCACCACCAGAGGCACGGCGTGATAACCAGAATATAGATCCTATTACTAGAAGCGTGGGAGCAAATGATAGAACAGTTCCTGTCCAAGAGATTTCGTCTTTGTAAGCCACGGGTATTCGTTCGGAACTAGGAATACCCAATTCCTTCTGCGCATCATCTAACCGCCGTTCGAAAGCTTCCACGGAACCAATGCTAAAGTAATAGTAGAATTGTGGGTTTCCAGCGGCGGGTGAGTCAGGGTACATCTGGGCAGTAGCCGCTCTGTGAAGATTGACCTTCACACGGCTACGGTTCACGACAGTTAACTTCTCGACAAGGCCCTTGTCAAAGAAAGTGTTCCGGAATTCCTGCCAGGTGATCTCCCTAGCTTCCTGGCCTGGAACAAGAAATTGATATACAAATAACGAAATAACGGCTGTAGCAAGGAGGTTGGTGAAATCGAGCTTGAACTCTCGAGGTCCACCTTTGCCATCATTAGGAAGTCCGAAGGGCATTTTTCCGTCAGCACCCTTTCCTTCGGCTTCTCCCTGCTTCCCTCGATGTTCCTCTTTTTCTTTTCCGGTCTCTTCTTCCCCCTTGCTCGCTGATTCCTCCTTGCTCGCTGGTTCCTCCTTGTTTTGCTTCTGGCCTGCCTCCTTGTTGTGCTGCATGTTCTGGGGCCCAGTACTCAACCCGAAAAGAGATGCCATATCCTTAACAACCTTTGGCATCCACGGTAAGTTGGAGAGTTTCTCCGCCTTTTTGCTCGCATCTTCAACCATTGAGATGAACGCCTTCCTCTGATCTATGGGCCAGCTGTTCCATGTCGCTTCGGGGTCACGAATAATTAAAGCAACCAACTTCTGGTGCTCGGGGTGAAGTTTATCCCACTGCTCCGGTTTGAATTCTGATATCGGGGGCACTTTCGAGGAACGGCGAGCCTTGTTGTCCTTGCCATCACCACCCTGTCCAGGTCCCTTGTTTACAGTAGCATACGACCTCCGCACTGCAATTCCACCGTAAACACTTAGAGGAGTTACCAGCCTCGGCGTACGAAGGCAGAGTTTTGAGGACCGCTGAAGCAACGCTCGAGTCGGCGCCGCCGAATGCCTCGCGAGAATTCGGGATCGCGGAAGCATTACTGTGACGAACTGAGCCCTGCAAGGGGCGGATCGGTGTAGTACGGGGGGTGTAGGCGGGGTGGTGAGGATGAGATGAGATGGATGAATGAGATGTGGATGATGGAGGATGTTGTGGGGTGGCGGTGTGGTTGGAAGCTGCAGCGGAAGTCCGGTGTCGGTCGGGAATTGCGTAAGAAGGCATTTTTCGTCACTCCACGTTGAGATTAGTAAGCGGGCTCGCCCCGCAGTCGGATAGGGCCTAGTGCAAGCGGTGTTAAAGGAATCATATCTCCATGGGTTATGTCGATATCAGGGGATCATTGAAATATACCATCGTGACTGGGAATCGGGGGCTACCTATGTCACTGTGAACTGTTTTTGTCTCACATGCCAGAGTTCTTGAATTCATGCTGAGGTTGGATTAAACTAAACCCCAATGCTTCTTTTTTAAGGCCAAATGTGTCGAGTGACAGCCAATGACTGGGGTGCGCAGACCCTCCGAGGTGCGGGAAACATGAACTAGCGGTTACGCCGAAAACAGGGCGATTCTCCAACGCCACATTTCCATTTCCGCAATAATTCTACCGATAGCTGTACCTTACAAATCTCTATCGCCCGAGAACCACCAAACCCTTCCAGGCCCCCTGTCGTCCGTATCGCCCGAGAAATCCTAAAAACGACAGGAAATGAGAGAATGAGAAAAGTGATGATATTTTACACTAGAGCAGAGTATTTATGCCTAAAAAAGATGACCCCGATAAACTCCAGAACAGTTTACACCACTACAAAGCGTACATAAATACATCGCGATCGTATATGTACCACATGCCATTAGAGAACAAAAGAAAGTAGAGTTAAAGAAAGAAAAACAACTAAAGTACCATACCCGACCCAACCAAACCTGCCTAATATAATAGTATCGATCGTTGTAAAAGAAACATCGCTGTTGATGTAAAATCATCCAAACATATCACCCGTCCCACAATACATACATTTCCTCCATCCATTCTCTATACCCCTTAGCCGTAGGGGAGAGAAGATTAACTATTTGCACATTACCTGAGTAGAGTTTGTTTCTCCACGTGAGTGGAGTAAAGCTGTCCCATGCGTGCAAGCATGCCTTATCGACGAAAGCGGAGTAGAAAAGAAAGAGGTAGAAAGATGTAATAAATAAAACCAAAAGATGTTTGGAAAAAAATGCCCAAAACCCGATACTCCGATGCAAATCAAACAAACACATGGAAATTTTGGTCGGCATCGCTCTATCCACGCAATACCGTTCTCTCCCTTGGATCTCTGTATATACTACAATCCACTAGTACCATCATGTCCCCAAGGGACTTGAGTATTCACGTCCGCCCAGTCCCACTCAAATGTCATCGGCATCTGCCACAAATCCTGCGGTACGAACGGCTGTTGGAACGAGTTACCTGACATTTGTGGCAGGCCTTGTGTATCTAAACCTACATGACCCGCGGTTGGAGAAACGGGAAAGGTTGATGAGGGGGTACTCATCTCGTTGAGCCATGAGAGAGGGTTCGAAGGGGAAAAGGCGGTTGGGTAATCTCCAAAGAGCTTCTTTGGGTTAGCGGAACGTTAAAAAGGAGGTAATGGCCAGGGAAGTATAAAAATACCTGAGAGTTTATCTCTGGATTCAATACACTAGTAGGGGGCGACGCAGCCTCGGTCCTTGGTGATGTAGTCTGCGGTATATTTGTTCTAGGGGAGCTCGATGCATCGTGCTTGTGTGGATACGAGACACTGTGCCTGGAGTCCTCATTCTTCCTCTTCCTCCTACTAACATTCTCATTCTCCGCCTTGTCTAACACTAGTTTGGCAATTCGATGGAACTCGCCGCAGACTGCAAGCATCCGCTGTACAGATGCAGTGTCTTGCTTGTTACTATCATCCTCCTTTTGCACAGTCTGTAAAAACTCCACAACCACATTCATGAGCCTCAGATCACTCCTTGCACGGACATCCTGTGGGTTCTGAAGAACATTGGCGAAGAGGGTTACGAGTGCAGATACGGGATAGTACATGATCAGCCTGCATAACATCCTATATGTATAAGTGAATCAAAATTATAACGATATACTCTCTCGCATGAAGACGAGCTAAAATGAAAACACTTACCATATACAAGGATAATCCCGTCTGTTAATATACTTGATCAAGTGGATCGACGACCTAGCCGCAGCCACACAGAGTGCTGCACTCGAGAAGACACGTGGATTGAGTGGTCGTGCGCTTAGGCCAGCTATTGCGTAATTTGAAAGCCTGCTGGACCAGTAGCCATGATGTATCGACATTCGATGAATCGTTGTAAGACAGTTGTAGTAAGCAAAGTGTAACATGACTAGATGAAGCACCAATGGTCCCTGGTTAAGATCAATTTCGCTATCCGGTCTATACTCCAGCGGCACAGTCTCCTTCCATTCCTCAAGCTCCTTGTCAAGATCCCCAATGGTATTCAGTAGCTCTCCATCAGACTGCCTAGCAGCCTTGGCAGAATAGAGCTGCATATAGACTTTGCTCTCAATGACCGAAAATGTAGCCATTAGCCTAAAGAGGTTGCACTTGTCTTTGCCGTTCTTGAGTATGATGTTGCCAATATCATCAGCGGGGTCTTCGTCGGGTAATTCAACGGAGATGTCATCGTCGTTGATACACGGGGGACGTCCAGAGCGGAGTGCCATGTCTTTATCAAGGAGATACATGATCCAAAAAACCCGTCGTCGTTGTTCGACTTCGACGGGGTTCAATCCAAATGAGTTACCTCTTCGATGCATGCCAATGCTATTTGATATCCGTACTGCTGCAGCAATGAGGAAATAGGAAGGCTGTGGATTGGCAGTCCCCTGCAAGTAAAGTGCCTAAAAAAGAAACAGATCACAGTCAACATTATGAAAGATATACTTCCATCACGCTAATGAGAAAGAGTTTGAACAGTACCATCCCTAATATAGCTTGTATGCTGATCAAATCAGTGTTCTTCAAAAGCAATTCAGTAAGAACAGAAGCCGCATTCTGAAAAAATTGCCACGACTCTTGTACATGGGAGGTAGCAGTATCCTCGTCCGGTAGCCCGGGATGCGAAATCTGTATTCGCAACGCAATCGCAAGCACCATATTGAAAGCCGCATACCATCCAGAGTCCTTTGGGGGAGGGGTCTCCGAATAGTGTCGTTCAAATAAATCATCGAAAGTGGGTTTATGAAAAAGCGGAAAGCAAACATTGAAATACCGGAAAAAATCTAGATGACAGAAGAAGCAATGAGGACGCAATTCCCAAAATAAAACATGCAACTACATTTGAGTGAATTACAAAATAAAAAAAAGTCTCACCTTGTACAAGCACAGATGCTACCTCTTTGGTTGGCAGCTCATTCTCCCCTCGATGTTCAAATAGAGGGCCGAATATATCCTGCTTCCACATAGACCATTTTGAGTCTGCCGACGTGGCCTCCATGATCATTTGCTGGAAACTTTTGTCACCTGTTTTTTCATTTACCCATTGAATTCCCTTCGGTGAAAATATCGAAAATCCCGATGAGGAACCTTGAACAATACCTTGGTTAGAAAATCCCTTCAGCCGTCTTAAACACGAAAATAACAGCATTTTGGTAGTATATACCAATAAATCGTGTCTCTCCACAGTTATTTGTGACCAAAGAGCACATCTGATCCGACAAGGCTTCCACTTCATCCTCCTCTTTAGAGATTGCGGGGGAATTTGTAACTGAATGCATCGAGGACGAGGTTGGAGTCTCCCGCATTGATTCTGACGACGACCTTCCAACAGTGGGTGTGCATACAGATCCGTTCTGGCTAGCAGCCTGTTGTTGCTGTACCTGATCTTGCAAACGGCGTTCCAAATCCCCCAGATCCGTCTTCCCGTCACCCTCTGGCAACAAACCGGACAACTTGAGGAGAGACTCCATCCTTCCGAGCCGATTTTCTAATCCTTCAATATATTTTGCACTAGTCATATGTCAGCGGTCGAGCTCGAATGAGGAACTCAAGATTTGACCAACCCTTTGGGGGGGTTTCTTTTCTTCTCAACCAAGGTAAAGACGCATTCTGTTTTGTAGTTCACACAATGCGTACACGACGGTAGTTTACCATCACATTTGATCTATTCCGAGACATAACAATAAGCTTGAGTAATTTAAGGTTTGCCACCATTATCCGGTGATGTGGGAGTCTAGGGCAAAAGAACATGCGAACTTTTTTCTTCCTACACATATCACAAGCTCTTGCAATCCTCCTGCGTTTCGGATCGGTTCCTCCATCGTCGGACGAAGCGTGCCCGGGATTAAACATAGCGGCGGGGATGGGCGCACCTCCGTTGCCGAGAAAGGTTGGAGAAGTGGTTGGTGACGGTGAGAGATTCACAATGCTGTGAGCAGCCATGAGATTATTATTTTTTTTTTTTGCTTCCCTTTCCGTCTGGATGTAAAGTAAGAGTAGTAGAAAATGTTCTATGGGGTGGCGGCGGATAGTGTTAAGGATCTGATCCGATGATGATATGTATGTAAAGAAGAGTGGTAACTAATCCGAATAGGAGTGTGTACTGCAATGGCAGCGGCACATGTGAGCGGTACTAAGTACCGTAGCGACAGAAGGAAAGGGTAAAAAAAAAAAAAGACGATAGGGCTTCTTTGGTGTTCTAGTCTGTTTGCGGGGAGGAGATTAGACAAGTGAGTGGGGGGGAGGTATAGGGCTTTTGACGACTCGGAGATAATTGGAAATAGAGGAATAGAGGAATAGAGCACAAAGAGGGTAGTTCTAAGTTACGTAGGGGGTAGAGGGGATGAAGGGTACCTGCAAGTCTGATGCAGTTAGGAGTGATTGTAATCCTCGAACGAGGTAAATGCTTGCTCTTTGGCTGGCTGAAAGCTACTGAAGTCACAGGCTCACAACTTACAGGCAAAAAGTGCAAGTACGGTCCTGACTAATTGTATGGGGGGCTAGCAGACTATTACCAGGCCCTGTCGTGTGAGTCCGGCCCCGGGGCCTCGGAGTCCCTTGTCTGCGCGCGCCGGAACAACTACAATCCCGCCATTTTTTTTTTATTTTTTTTTACACACCCTGTGATACCTTAGCAAGGAATAAACTGGATCGAATATGCTGATTTAATGGTGACTCACTAGCAAAGAAAGCTCGGGAGGATGTTCAGAAAAGGCGAGTTAAATAAATCCTATTCCTCTTTGTACTCCGCACCTTTCAAGCTTGCCCTTTAAGAAGTTGACGCCCTTCCTGGCAGAAACATGCCAAGTCCATATGCATGGATTGAGCTTTGACCTGGGACAACTACAATTGTTACTTAACTCCTTCTCTTTCCCCAGACTGGGCACTCTACAAATTACAGACTCTGATCTCCACTTTTCTTCTGCCATGCCCTCAGCCTCGATTCATAAATACGTTCTCGAGATTAGCTTACGCGTTCAGAATCTCGTTTTCAGGTGCTTTAGAACTTACTATTAGCTGCTACTTGCATGCGGACAGTCTCAGTACAGAGACAACTGGACCCCCTTCAAGGTACTGCATAAAATCCTGTCCTTAGTCAGTATCGCTAAATCTACACGGAATGCGATGGAAAACCCGATCAACAACGTCACATATGCACATTAGACGACTTCCCTAGCCACCCGAACACCCCCCTCACCCGGACAGTCAGCGTCAAAAAGGAAGGATCTTCGTTGCAACCGGTGTGTGTACCAACCATACTCAACTGTTCGGGTGGCTAGGGAAGCCATCTAGATAACTAATATGACATTGTTTTAAGCATTTTACTCCCGCACTCTATCGCTGCAATAGCATCTCTTTACATATTGAAGGATTAAGTCGTACTGTAGGTACATACATGCCCCTACATGTATTTGTGTGTGTGTGATGACTCTCATACACTCGTGTCATATAACAGTAAGCACATATAGTCATATGTAGTAAAACAGAGTAGGTCCCGCCGCAGTGGCCGCGCAAAAAATCCAGGACGTCGATTGCGATACGCGAGCAAGTGATTTCTTTCGGCCGATTAGGCATCTAGCCTTCGGACGAGAAAAAAAATACATATATGTAGAATAGATTAATATTTGTACATACATAGCTTAGTCAGTGAAATATTCCCAAGCAAGCTGTCTGTCTCGTATTCGTTTTCGGCTTCGTCGCCGAATTGACTATTCTCACCGACGGGTGGTTGAGCCCCTCTGGAGTCCGCACTTCTCACCCCTGACAAGCCTCTCGATATCACAGGTGCTGTCTTTCCCGGGTTTCTAGCTTGCTGTCGCACTTGTTGGTTCCTGAGTGCTGCTATTCCCTCTAGACCTCTACATCGAAATACTACTAGATTCCGCCCAACGCTGCAACCAGAACAACTGAACCTAGGTTTAAGTACAATGAGCAAACCGTTGACTATTGAGGAGATTTTGGCTCATCCGGCCTTCCCCACGGTCTTGGAGTTCCACACCCCAGATCGTCAAGGGAATGCACCAGTTGCGATTGACAGGGCTGGCGGTCCGATGGCAATTGCGTATGAAGTCCACGGGACGGGTCCCGTTCATCTTGTGGTACGTCCTCGCAATTATTGCCATTTTTGGCGGGAATGATTGGCGGGCTGTGCCCTCATTTGTCTTGTCGATTGTCGTTGATTGGGGTCCTTTAGATCAATTTTGCTGATTGATTGTGTAGTGGATAATGGGGCTAAACGCTCCCAAAATTGCGTGGTATCGTGTACGAGATTCCTTGATTGGGCAACCAACTTGTTTAGATTGAAACGGAACACTCTCTAACTATCCCCTTTTCTGGTTTCTGTTTTCTCGCTACTGCAGCAAATAAAATATTTGTAGGTCTTATGCGGGCCTTATTTTTGCTTATGTCTTTGTGAAACTGTACTAATATCTTACTATATGTAGTGGACATAAATATGGTGACAAATACACATCATTGGTATTTGATAATCGGGGTCAGTAAAATAATGTTACTATCAGCCCTTTGACTCGAGGCTGCAATTTTTTTTCCCCGGAAGAAAGACTGCAGCTGTCGCTCTTTTCTTACGCCGGGGAATAAAATACCTGAGGAACAATTATCTAAAATGGTCAATGCAACCCTCAGGTGTTGGCGACAGTGACAAACCACTAGTCAAATACTCCACCAGTGAAATGGCTAAAGACGTTATCGATATTCTGGATCACATAGGTTGGACCAAGGCTCGCCAGCTCCATGTGGTCGGTGTCTCCATGGGAGGTGAGTAGTAAACATTCCTTTCCCATTAATTAGGCATATCTATCTATATGGAACACGCAGGCTTATTTCTATCCACTACTCTCACAGGGATGATTTCCCAAGAATTGTATGCCTCCTCGTATATTGTGCCCAGAGACCATATCCTCGGGACTGGCTTGAGTACTTTGCAATTTAACGTGCAGTGGGGCTTAGGGCGTATCTTATACCACCACGTATCGCCTCTCTCACTCTCCAGAGCACAGCCTCAAGCCTAGTCTCCACACTTGTAAGTCGAGAATATTCTTCAGACGAGGCCATGATACGAAGCTCTTCTCCACCGAGTCTCTGTACTGAACTAATTCACACTAGCCATGGCTCACACACATTGCCCGCCGTATCGAGATGATCCGACCTAAGCCACTCGTTGAGCGTCTCGAAGCTGCTAAAGCAAATCTCTTCTCGCCCGAATGGCTCCTCGCACCTGACGAACTTGGTGAATTCCCCACTAATGGTGACCGCTTCGTTGCCGAGGACCTCTGGCGTATGGAGAAGCTGCAGGCTCCTGTCTACGCAGGGACACTTCTTCAAGGGCTTGCTGTGAGCTGGCATTACTTTGGCCCCGAACGACTGAAGGTGCTCGGCGAAAAAATCCCCGATATACTAGTGGCCACGGGAACCAATGATGCACTAATTGAGCATAAGCATTCGGATGTAATTGTACAAGGTATCAAGGGAGGCGTCCACAAAAGGGTCTTTGAGGGTGTGGGGCATTGTCTGCACTTTGAAGTAGTAAACGAGTATCATCAGATGTTGGAAGAATTCTGGAAGCGCGCGGTTGAGAGGCACCAGAAGGTATGTTAATTGTCCTAAACTTAGGCGAATAATTGTACAGATATGGCTAAAACCTCCACTCTTCCAGGTATCTGCATGAATGTCTAGCCCGCCTTGCATAATCGAGCGCAGTCTGTAGGCGTAAATCATACTTGTTATTTACAGGAATACTAAGTCCAAGTCTCCTTTCCTTTCAATTCGTCAACCTGCCTATCCTCACCTCACAGTCACGCCCTTCGTGTTTCTTTCAGGCCAGCTTCTACCCACATTTACTTAAGTCTACTTGCACTTGTACTGTAATATTGAATTATTCCGTTTCCGCTATACCCTACCAATGGTAGCCCGTCACAACATGGCACTGTTTGTCTTGCGTATCGCATTGTATAGTGTGACCTGCATTACTGCAGAAACTGGCTTGCATGACTCATGCGGATTTTTATGAATACGGAGATATTGTAACACCCGACTTACCTCCCGGTATCTAGTGCTAAAGCCTTGCCTTTTATCTGATCTGTAGTCACTCACAGGGTGAAGGCGGATCCTGTCTGACGGCGGTCAGGGATATTTGAGGCCAATAGCAGAGACGCCAAGTGTAAATTACTGCAAACACAACCATCAGACAGGATCCGCCGTCACTAGGTTAGCGACTGTACTTCAGCGACAGGTCATTTTGGAAAATTTACCATATGCTCGTATTGGTTAACTGATCAGATAATCTGCTAAGGTAAGGTGAGGGGAATATCTACTAGGTATATAGGATACAATGTGTCATCTCGATTGGCATTAAGCAGCCAACGGAGTTAAGATCTGCATGCGCTTGAGAGAGCAATGCTGCAGCTTGACCGACCAACTGCCCCCAGCCATTGCAGCGTTTTCTGAGTCATTTTACCCTGACCAGCGGATCGTTTTGTTTCATAGCATATCACTCGTTCTTTTAAATTGCAATTTATTGCACAGGTATGTGTATAAACCCAGAAGAGGCGCTACCGCGTAGTCCGTGACTTTGTGACACACCAAAGGACACCCTATTAAGATTATGAAGACATATAGGATGTACTACAGCA
The DNA here is from genome assembly GCA_024713855.1 of Morchella sp. 2016-41. Taxonomy (NCBI): domain Eukaryota; kingdom Fungi; phylum Ascomycota; class Pezizomycetes; order Pezizales; family Morchellaceae; genus Morchella; species Morchella sp. 2016-41. Next base: position 1,161,302 of record JAMGZD010000002.1, on the reverse strand, counting down.
TATATCAAGGCTTGATAACCGTCACCTGTCATATATCTTTCTTTCCCATCACATACACTCTGAAGAACACGAGCACACACAGACTCGAATCAAGCTAATTGGCATAACTAGCCCAGTAAACAGCCTCATAAGAAACCCCTATCTGTGCTCCATTTGAATGCGAACGACTGGATCCAGCTCGTATTTACGCCACTTCTCGGCACTGTGCTCGCTAATCTATGAGCCTACGTATGCAGCCGGCCATAGAGATACCCCGACCCATGCCGTCCCGAAAATGTGTTACAACTACTAGTGGAGGAGCCGTCTTCGTATTTTATGACCATATCCTCATCTTAGCAATTCGCCTATCAGTTCCTCATTGATTTGTTTCTGGGCTGATCTAATATATACCTCGGGGCAGCGGCCTCCGACCCCCGAACGTGTCTCTCGATCCTCTTTAGACTAATTACAGAGTTACTGGATATGCTTACTGCAAGCAATAGTATTGCAGAATCTGTGGTTTTGATGATTGAGGCTTTGATACTCATGGTGCTTCGGCGCTAGCGTTAGCCATGGTATCTCTTCCCAAAAAGTCAATTCCTTTGGGTCAATGATCGATATTGCAATAATTATGCACTACCTACTTCAATCACAAAATTAGCTATCGCCATCAACTAGACCCAGAATATCTAGATCGGAATAGCTAAAATGCGGAGAATATTAGAACTAGCACTGTCCGGCTTCCGTTTGAACAAAATGACATCACAACTCCGGTGGTCTAGCTGATATATCACTCCTCCGCTGTCTCTACTCCCAAAACTCACGAGATGCATCGGCTTCGAATATACTCCTCATTGAGATTCCAAATACTCCGTAAAATGTCTTCTACTGAAACTCAGTCTCGAAGCTCAGCATTCGACGATCTCTACGCAAAGACGCTCTCTTTCAGACCTCCCCTTCTGCATCCGCCAAAACCGCATACACCCTCGCTTGCTAGCCCAATTTCCTCTCTCCGTGTGCATCCTGCTCTCGAGGCTGCCCTTCATATTCTCAATTATGACCTCCCATCTGCACACTTTCTCGTGCGTAAAATGCAGTCCTTGCCTGCCGCCGAAGGGATGTTCCTCCACGGGGTGTTGCATCGCATCGAGGGGGATTATGAAAATGCCCGGGCATGGTATAAGGATGTGAGCGATACCGAGGTGATGGAGAAGGTATGGGGTAAGGGGGAAGGTGTCAAGGGTGGGAAGGCAGAGAAGTTCATTTCGGAGGTGCAAGACTTGGACCAAAGGCTCAGAAAGGGAGAGAAGGGCGAGGAGGTGGAAAAAGAGCAGGCTCGACTCGAAAATGTGAGTAAGCGGGAATTGAAGGGAATTGTGGACTATTGTTTGAACACCATGGGAAGAGGTGTTTGGCAGGACGCGAGAGGCGCTTATGTGGAGAGCAGCGAGAAAATCAAGAAGATGGGACAGGATCAGACGACAGGGCCAGGAGGAATGAGGAAGTTTTAGGGTTCGGGGAGCACAATGTTCCAATTGAAATATGATTTATTGTAACTCTTGCCTACTCTAGGTGTTGTTTTATTCATTGGAATGCGGTGTGCATGTGGTTGGTTTAGGTGATTGTTTGTAACTACATGTACCTACTGTTGTTTAAAATTTGTTGGCTGTGTCGTGGCTCGTGTCGTGTCGACGTCACCACCAACCCATTTTTTAACCCATAGCCAAGAGCTAGCTAGCGCACAGGCCACGTGCAAACAACTCTAACACAACGTCTTCAAGGGACCTCTCCATCCCACCGTGTAAGTTAATCTTCATTCCGATCAGAACTCTACACCGTAACTTCTTCTTCTCCTTCTTCTTCTTCTTCTTCACCGGACATCTATCTACAATGACAATTCTTGAAATCTCCCAACGAATAGCCTCCCTAACCGATGCCCACCGAGAAGTCAGTCTTCTACCTTGAATTATTGAAACGTGGCATTAGTAGCAATAGCTAACAACAGGTCACCCCCCAAAAAAAACAGTGCATGCTCCTCATATCCCGACTCTCAAAGCTCGGTGGTGCGGGAACTGACGCTGCACGCCTCGAACTATCTAACGTGATCCATCAATCCCTGAAAGACGCCGACCAGGAGCTTGAACTACTCTCAACACAGGTCGACGATGAAATCAGCGACGGCAACTCGCCGAATGCAGCAGTGCTGATCTCAAAGATTCACAAGCTGACGGAGGATATGAAAATGTAAGCTCAACTTAGCAGTGGGGTGAGCGCTGGGGATAAATAGGCCTGATTCAGGGTGATCGTAGTGCACGTCTCCAATACCGAAAGGCCCAACTCGCATCGAAGCGGCTCGCTGAGATGACCGCCCAGCGTGAGCGGGAGCGGCTACTTAGCGGCGGTGGGTCGGGCCGCTCAACGCCAGAGGGTAAGCGGCGGAATAAAAGCCTGACACAGGCGGACCTGTTGGTCGGTGCGTCGACCGATGTCACCGTTGCTCTTCGGCGTACGCATACGTTGTTACAAACGGAGCTCTCGCGCTCGGCATTTGCGACGGAAACGCTACACGCATCCACCGCTGCACTGACAGATTTGTCGTCCCGGTACAATGCTTTCGACGATATCGTTGCGTCGTCGAGAGTGCTGATCTCAGACTTAATCAAAAAGAACAAAAGTGATAGATGGTACTTTGAACATGCTATCTACGTTCTCGTTAGCATTCTTGTTTGGATCTTGATCCGTCGACTCCTATGGGGGCCGATCTATCTGTTTTTCGGTATGCCATTGAGATTGGCGTGGTGGGGCCTATCATGTGTGGCATGGGTTCTTGGGTCGGGGGGTGATGGCGGAGTTGCCGAGATACGACGGGGGGCCGGGCTTGATGAGAGCGGGTTTGTGGGCGCAACACCGACTGTGGAGGTTAAGGGGATTCCGGAAAGCCTATTGATACGAGTACCATCGTCAACGGCATCCTCCATACCAGAAGCTTCTAAGGACATGTCAGGGTCGATGAGGGAAGAGTCGATGAGAGAGAAGGTTGAGAAGATAATAGATCTTCAGGAAGCTCCATCGGCTAGTGATGGCGATGGAGATGTCCATGATATACCAGAATCAGGGCCACAAAAGGGCGAAATTAATCACGAGGATTCTCTCCCGGGAAGCATTCAAAATGAACCGGAGTCGCTGAACATGAAGTCAAGAAGAATGGACTACGAACCAGAAGAAACAGTCGTTGTGCAACCCACCGATGAACCACCACACCGAGACAAAAACCCTAAATCGAGGAGAATGGAATATGACCAAGAAGAAGAAAGCCGCGCCAATGCACAGGCCGCCGAAGAATCTCAAGACAAAAACCCAAACTCCCGGCGGATAGATTACGACCATGAACACACTAATCCATCACAAGAGGGACGAAACCCTAAATCGCGGATAATGGAGTATGACCCTGTAGTAGAGGATAGTTTACGGGAGGAGGCAGGTATTGAAGTTGGGGGGGCTCACGATGAATTATAGACCTCCCATTGATTTTCATTTGTTTTGGTTTTGTTTGAATGTTTATTGGCGTATGCAAATATCTATATGGGGCTTTTTATAATGCAGAATGAGGGAGGAATAGCCACTAGGCGTTCATGGCGATGAACGGTAATTAGTTCATGGGATTTCTCTCGTGGGCAATATTAGCGATTTATTATGTCGGCCTGCATGCACATGGTTTAACGTTTACCGTTCTCGAGCCAAATTGATATTTTGATCTCCCATTAGAGTATTTACCTGGCCTTCCAGCGAGGAGTATATCTTCCCCGGATGCAATATCCGCTCACTGTTACGTAGTGAATCGTGGTAGGTATACGGCCTGCGCCGACTCCTTGGTCTCTTATTTTCGATCCTAGATTCTCTTAAACTTCTTGATAAACCGCCGCTCAATCCTCCAAGAACAGCCCATATCGTGAGACTACACGAACTTTTTCTGCATATTACAAACCATGTTCTTCCCAAGAGCAGCTAGGCCCTCAAACGCACCGGCTTTAAATTGTAAAGTATATTCAACGTTGTGACATAGCTGAAATTGGGACTAAATGTGTGAATCCTGCGCTCTTACCGCGTCGCTTGGTAAACCCTTTTCGGAAAATACTACTAATCAATAATAATGAGTAGCGAAAATCATGCCTGATGAAGTGTATGTCTCGCATATGACTTTCCTGTGTCAAGTTATTAGGTATTATTATTAAAAGCCAATGCGTCACCCTGACATATATTGGTAAAGTAGACATATGTACCCGTCCTAGCTGGAGAAAACAGGATTTATGTTTTGCAGCTCGTGACTCCCACCCGTGCTCCTGTTTAAGCTTAAGTTGATGGCGCTTGTCATAAAAGCTTGATCAAGTAGATGAAATCGTAACTCTGGGCGCTGCCATATAAGTTTTTGTACATATAAGAGAGCCCATTATATATTAGCCAAAAGAAAAGCCTCAAATTCTATACGAACACGGGGCCTTTGTTAATGCTCTGCTTGCGACAACCACTTTTGGCAGACTGAAGGCCGGTACTCTGGTGGATATGAGCCCCAACCTTAAGTTATAGTAGCACTGCATACCGGCCCTGCAAACAGCTTTTTTCTCACGCAACTGACCGACATGCATGCATCTCCGCAAATCCAGCAGCTGGGCATCTTGAGAATGAGTCTCGCCTCGGTATCTCGGCACCAAGTCTTGGCCATATCGTTCGGCCGAGCAGGGGTCTCTGATAACAGCCGCCACGGCGCGGGGTAATAACTTTAATAACTGCATGTATGCATGCTTGGCGTGACCTGGGGTCTGACCAGTGTCCGAGTGATGAGATATGAATCGGATATTTCGGATGCGAAAATCCCGTGGCCTGCAGCCACAATACATAGGCGAGCCTGAGGTACGATCGGTCGATGAGATCTAGATAAAGGGGCAGCTAAGGATACGACCGATTAGGGAGGGGAGGGCTGTGAAGGACTGAAGTTGAATTGCCGTGGAGGGGTTGTTTGTTTGAGAGAATAATAAGGTTGGACCTCTTTCTCTCTTTTATTTTTGGCCATCTGGTTAGTGATATAAATTCAAGGCCCGAGGCGCCGAGGCTGTCTGTGACCTTGAACTCGGTCATACAAACTATCCGACCTTGACCTGTCTTTAAGCCTCGGATTCCGAGAAACTGGGCCTGACAGATGTATGTAGGTACGGGTTTAGGCCGCATTTGAATAAAGAAGGCGCGGCGGCCGACATGATTTTATCATGGCTGACAGGCTTGATATCAAACAAAGTCCCCTCATAACGACGCTTGGCAGCTTATGAACCGACTACATAGCTTATCGCTCTAGAATGCGGCATTATCCTACCGTCCAATAGTCTTTCCCGGTTCCTTATGGATCAGATTTCTGGAATGTGTTTAGTGTGTGGACGCCGTCGGGGGCTCTTGGGATGGCATGATCATATGAGGATATGTGAGGTCGCGCGGGAATATTTGCTACACTCAAACATTAACGCTATCCAGATAGCAATATAATACCGTATATCCATCCATTCAACAAATTGCAAAGCTTCCCCTTCGGAAATAAAATGCTGGCCCTCTCGGGGGTGCGGGCACAATCCCCAATAGGTGGGGCAATATCGCTGGTTTTCGCAGCCCAGCTAGCTACCTGAGTTGCCCAGGCAGATCAGTAATATGATACGGCGGTATGTATGCTGGTTGGCGGGGTGGGTGGTGGATTCAATTGATCCGGCCACTTCTGCACCGCTGCGGCTATAGGACTAGCCCGACCACTCTCTCAACATCTGTACCTACTCGTACTCTACATGCCTTGCATGGCTGTCAGGCATATAGCTCTGCTTTGGCCGCGTGCTCAGCTACTCTACTCTAACTACTCTATTCTCCGGCTCCATACAGCGACCGGAATAACCTATGGAAAAACAGGGGGGTAGGTCAAAATTTTACATATGGCGAAATATCTGCGCACGACGCCACCACCATACAAATTTAGCCCGCCCCCCTTGTTTTTCCATACATACATGCAGCAAATGGCTACACCCCCAGCGCAGCATCGGAGGCAGAGTGGAGCGGGCATGTGCCACGGGCAGAAGTGGGTGCCTCGTCTAAAAGGGCCAAATGGAGGCGAATATATCAAGAGAAAAGATATATGGAAACGGACAGTTGCTTTGACTTGGGCATGAACACCGAACCAAACGAAAAGCAAACGACGGAAACCAAAAGGAAACGGCCTTCAAAATCATGGCGAACCTCGGGAGAGTAACAAAAGACAGGACTGGCTCCCCCTTTCCCCCTACTCCTTATCTGAGGCTACACACTTCCACAGTCCCTCTTCTATGAATTACACAAAAAGAACAAGCTCCCTTTCTTAATTAATGAGATAAACAAAAAAAAAAAAAAAATCAAGCTCCCTTTCTAAACATCGAGTGATATCTCATGAATATAATTGCAAAAGAAGCCTCCCTGTTCATCATAATCAACGCAGATAATCTAAGCACTTGGACACTCTAACACATTTTTTCGATTCGAGGGATATATACACCCAGAACCAAAACTAGGTACATATACACTCCTAGCTATAGACAGACCTGTTGAGCCCGTTAACTTTAATCCAATCAATTCAAGTCAATTGATCAAGTCTAGCTTTCTATAACTCTTTCTTATATCCAATCCAACCCCAAAGCCGGGAGCCAGTTCCGGGATATATATTCTTCCATCTTTATGGCCTATACAGAAGCAAGCATTCTCACACGACCCACCCCAATACCGAGCACTTAAGCGAGCTTACCCAAACCTCAACCCAAAAGTATGTACTTCAAGTCAACTCATGGACTAGCTATGGCTAGCTAGTACGTTTACGTGTGCTGCACCCAGGCTAGCTATAAGCTATGCTGGTCGGATCGGATCAAGCAGTTCCAAAAGACTCGCATAGACACCATTGATAGCTGTATGTATCTCGCCGGACAGGGCAGGACAGGCCTGTTATCTGCCGGTATGATCTGGAATCATCCGGTTTTAGTAGAAAATATGGTATCTCGCCCGGGTAGAGCTAGATACGTCTCCATACAGGTACATACAGCTATTGCTGCTCTGTAATAAGATTCTGATGAGACCAGCTCCCCCCTGGGTAATACAGCTGCTTGATATTCGGGCCAGCGGTACAGAATAGAACTAAGGGGAAATAGTAATCTTGCCGACTCTTTAGACCTTGACTACTACCCTTCAAAAAAAAAAAAAGCATGGAGCTCTCAGTATTATACCCATGTAGGTACTCACTTATTGTCTTGATAATTCATAACTACCGGCCAATGAGCGGGCTTATTTTCTTGGTTTAATTTCTACCCTTCATTAAAAATAGGAATCTCTAGTTTTTATTATTCATTCCCCCAAGCCAACGGCACCAAATACCCCACAAAAATTGCAAGTCATTATCCAGTCCCCAAACTCGACCTCCCCCCATTACCAAATAATCAACCCCCCACACGCTAAAAACCCCACCACTACTTCCAATGCCCCATCCAACCAATCCATAAACCTACTTGCCCAACCCCAACCTCGCCACCCACTCCTCAAGCCCAATAGAACCCCACTTACTCTCCCTCCCCAACAAACCCGTCCAGGCCAGTATCCCCTGGCTCGCCGTCGCCCTCACCACCGCGCCCGCGCCGGCCAGCCCCGCGGCCCGCACATAGTCGACGCCGAGCAGTATGCGCAGCGCCTCGACGTTGTTGACGACGACGGCCCAGCCGACGGACTTAGCCGCGGCGGGGACGTCGTACTCCCAGATGACCATGAGGATGGGGAAGAGCTTTGTGCACGACGAGACGAGCAGCGCGGTCGAGACCGAGTTGGGGCGCGTGAAGCCGAGGAGGAAGCGGGAGAGGAGGCGGATGGTGAGGTGGAAGAGGAGCGATTCGGTCAGGCAGAGGAGTACTGTTGTGCGTGCGTGCGTGCGTGCGTGCGTGCGTTAGCTTGTGTTGTGCGCCTGGGTTACTTGTTTGGGGTGGATGGAGGAGGAGGAGGGGAGGGGGAGGGGAGCAGTACGGAAGAACATGTATTGGACTACAATTGGCTGTTTTGTGAGGATGCCGAAGGAGTTGAATGGGTCTGGGGGAATCTCTTTCTCGATGCGCGCCCACGTCAGGTACACGTCAAAGAGGAGCAGCAGTATCCCAAGCCGTATTATGGACGGCTATGAGTGCAATAATTTAGCATTGTATTCCTTTTCGGTGCTGTAATTGTAGAAAGAGCGTTACATACTTCGAACTTGTCGTCCTGCCGGCCGAGACGGTTGAACAGCAGATGCCTATAGACCTACATACACACCCCTCTGCCATCAGCTCTCTCTCCTATCCATATCCCCTATCTTTATCCCGCCTACCCAGACTCCCCCCCCAAACACACCCCCGAGTATAGTCATACCTGCGGCTTGATCAACACCAGGTCAATAAACAGCACGACAAAGTCATGCTCGACATACTTGTCGGCGAAGCGCTTGCAGCGCGGACACTGCGTGAGGCGCACCCCACGCCCCAGGGACCGATCGTCGGCGGAGGAGTAGGCCGTGTAGAGCGACTGCACGGGGTACGAGCATTCTATGCAGATGTACAGGTTCTTTGTGGGCGTCGCTGGTGGTGCTGGCGCTGCTGCTGCTGCTGCTGCTGCTGTGGTGCTGCTGGTGGTGCTGCTGCTGCTGCTGCTGCTGGTGGCCGCCATTAATTTGAGTTGTAGGGAGGGAGTGAGATGTGGTCGGATTAGAGTTGGCGGCAAGTGCCGTCCGCGGGAAAGTGAGCGGCGGCAGGAGGCTGGGTGCGGATTGGGCTTGTCGATGCGGGCGATCGATGCGCGTGGGTTGCCGAGCGAGGACCCTGAGCCCCGGGCCCGGGTCAGTGTCAATGATAGCCTTGCTTGCAGCCCTGGCTTTGAGGGGAAGGGCAAGTCCAGGGCAGATGATATCATTAAACCAACTACATGTAGATGTGACATAATTATATGTTTCCTCCACCTAAAGTATACCACGAAGCAGCGGTCCACAATCCCGTCCCAATACACGTAGGCACATGTACATACATAGCTAGTTTCTCACTAGAATCCGACAGTCATCAGGGCCATCATCAGCACTACTAACGGGCAGATCATACCACCGACCACCAACCTCCGCCCTCGGGGCCGGGCCACCACACCCAGCCCATTACGATCCATCACCTATACCTGCCCATCTAATAAGTATTGCGGGTTGTCAAAAAATAATGGGGCGCAACCCGGAATGAACACCACAACGACAGGCCACCAAACCCTGCCACCAAACGAACGGCAATACAGAATGAAAGAAATATGTTTACGGCCTCTTATATACCTCCTATTATCACCCCCGCCGTAATTATGGCCTGTTTGTAGTCGATTGTGGGTGAGAAAGTATCAAGTTGAATCCCCGTTGCGTCCTATTGTTTTTGGCAAGTCGCAATATATAGGTATGCCCCGATGTGTAATGTGCGATTTAAAGGTTGGCAATTGCTTTTCCCCCAGATCCAGTGTTCTGGGTTGGTGTTGGTGACAACTCGGGTTTACTCTTTGTCAGTATGTATTGGCGCGCGCATGCTGACGATTCGAGGTTTCCTTTCTTGCTAGTATTGGTATTGGTGGCGATTCGGATCTTGCCCTTTTTTTTTTTTTTTGTTAGCGTTGATAGAATATCGAGAGTGATATTACCTCATCTTGATGGTGGTTCGGGGCTTGCATTTTGTTATTGATATTAGTTATGATTCAGGCTTAACTTGGGTAGAGAGTGATGTTGCGTTTGTTAGTATTCTGTCAACAACGATGCAAGGTAATGATTGTCCTAACCCGCCGAAGGGCCGGGAACGACTTGTATATGTACATGTATATACCTACAGTACCCAGAAATGGGTAGAAACTCACCACCGTATTCCAGTCAATACACTAGAATACGGTATCGATATGGCATTCTACTTACCATGCCGGCCTAACCCAGTATTCTTGACTCAACATCGTAGCCCCACGGTAGCAAATTCTACCCTCATCCCCGAGATTGTAGCTATATTCCACCGACCAGTATATTAAATCTTTCTCCCCAGAAGAGTCATATACAACATACACATACGCACCCAGTACAACCCCAGGACCCGAACCCCCACATCCTATTATCATGCCCGCAAGTCCTAGATTTCGGGGGTGCATACAACAACAAAACTACATTTAAATGGAGCTGACACCACAAACGTGCGTGCTCCACACCAACGAACCGCAGATCAGCGAGTGACATCCCATGACACCAATTACCAACACCCATCCACACACACCCGCCACCATTTACACCCCCCCCCCCCTCCCCTCCCCTCACTCACTCACTCCAAGCAACACACAACACGAGCTACAGAAAGCCGGTCGTGCCCGGGGGGGGAAGCAATACATGCTGAGCCTAGGCCGGTGGTAGTGTAGCGGCGGAGGGTAAAAACCACAATCCCACATTATGACGACCACCCCCCCCACCTCCCTCCCCCCCGCCTTTGTATTTGCCCCAAAGCCGCTGCCGCCACACAGACACCCGCAGCGCGAGTGACCCGCCATGACCCGCCGCACGCACGCAATGCAAGCCCAAGCCACAGACGCGCCCATTGGCCCGCCGGCCCCGAGTAACGTTTCATGCCACGTCTCGCTGCGTCGCATATGGCGATATGGCGGTGTGTTATTGGGTGCTGAGACTCCGCGTCTTCTGCTACTGTCTGTCTGTCTGTCTGTCTGTCTGTCTGTGTCTGTGTCTTTGGGGGGGGGGGGGGGGGCATCGAGCTATATATTATGGAGAAAGAGAGAGAGAGAGAGAGAAAATCGTTATCATTTTTTTTGCAATGCATTGCTTTGCTTGCAAAGCTTGCCGGACGTTAGATATGTATATAAGTAAGTATAGATACAGCGCGTTAATAGTACAGAGGGCGTTTAGGACGAAAGCTAGAAGAAAGGGGGTAGCCAAAAGTGTAGTAGTAGTAGTAGTAGTAGTAGTAGTAGTAGTAGTAGTAGTAGTAGTAGAAGTAGAAGTAGAAGTACGAGGCCAAAGAGAAGTGAATAAACATCATTACAAAAGCAAAAACAGACCGCTCCATGAAACCGTGACAAGAGGAAGAGGAGGAAACGAAGAAAAGTCATCAAAAGCGCACAGGAAGGGGAAGAGACAAAGGAAGAGGAAGAGGAAGAGAACGGCAAAGTCTCGCGCCCGCTAAATCATATAGTCCCGCAAGTTCTTTGAGCCCACAGCTAGAAGGATGCCCCACGAGGGAAACAGAACCGCCCAGAAGAAGAAGAAGAAGAGGAAGAAGTCCCACACACGCACCAAACAGAGCACCGAGAAGAAGAAGAGTAGTAAAATAAGGCCTACGAGATGCCATTAACCCTCTTCTTCGCGATCCGCATCTTCTTGTCCACCTTATCCACATCCTGATCCAAGTTCGACAACATGCGGTTCTGCGACTCAATCTCTTCCCCAATAACCATCCCAATCTCCTTCATCCTCGTGACATTGCCCAACAGGCTCTCCACGGCGTTGTCCTGCTCACGCATGTACTGGTCGTTCAGCAGCACAAGCCCACTATTGTCCAGCTCTCGCGTCTTATCCGTCTCTGGTAGCGGCGCGCCCAACACCCTTCCGCCGCCCACTCGCGGCCGCCGCCCGCCCGTCGCGCCCATAAACAGCGCCCCACGGTCGCTATCGGCTGCGGACGGCGTCGGCGTCGCCCGCTTACTCGCCATCGAGTTTGCGAGGGACTCCAGCCCATCGCGCTCTTTGCGCGCGCCCGCAACCATGTCCCGGCGGCGGCGAATCTCGCCGTCGAGCAGCTCGCCGCCCCCCTCCTTGTTGCTGCCCATGCGGCCGTCCCTGAGTGCCGCGTCGAGCGCAGCGATGAGCGTCGACGAGCGCACGAGGCAGCGCTTGGCGCCCGCAGAGGCCTCGTATTGGTCGTTTGCGCTGACGGCCTGGTCGCGCTTGGCCAGGAACATGCGGGCGTCGTGGAGCAGCGTTTTGACCTCGCGGTGGATGTCGAGCCAGTGGGCGGGGTCAGTGATGGGGTGGTTGGCGGCGGTGGGAGAGGCGAGGGAGGTGCTGCTGCTGCCGGGAGACCAGTTGCTGGGCAGGGTGAGGAAGGTGCGCCATGGCGGGGAGGAGCGCCAGCGGTCGTCGGGGGAGGTGAGGATGGCGTTGAGGTAGGCTTCGAGCGCGACGCGACGGTTCTCTGTGAGGGCAGGGTTGGAGATTGTGCGTGTGAAGTAGGACTTTGGGGGGGGGTTGAGGGGCGGAGGAGACCCGACGGTGGAGGTGAGCTGCGAGTGCAAGGTGAGGAAGTCGTTGTACCGCTTGGCGACGGTGAGGGTGCGGAGAGGGAGGCGGAGGTTGATGTTGTAGAGGGTGTGGGGCTTGCCGGGGGAGGTGGCAAGGGAGGTTGTGGGGATTGAGAGCTGGATGGGGGGAGACATTGTGTGTGTCTGGAGTGAGGCGAGGGGGGTTTAGTATTGTTGGGAGGGCAGGCACGCGGTGAGTGGTGAGGCGGCGTGGGTGAGACTGTGAGAGTGTGAGACTGCGAGACTGCGGGACTGTGGGACTGAGGGCAAGCCTGTCAGTGAGTGAGTGTTGAGGGGGGGGGTGTTATCGTGAACTGGGGCTGTTGAAGTAGATGTGGTAGACCGACGTGTGTCAGAGATGCAAGTGAATGTTTTTGTTATCCCCACCCCAGGTATAGAGCTTACTATTGTGATGATATGATGATGATGTCGAGAGAGGGAGGAAGGAAGGAAGGAAGGAAGCAGAGAAGGGGTGGGGGGGGGAGGAAGGGAGGACGGGAGGGAAGGAAGGACGATGGAAGGAAAGGGAGGAAGGAAGGAAGGAAGGAAGGAAGGAAGGAAGGAAGTTACGTGCGGATTCCGCAGTGATCGGCGTTTGAGGGAATCTGGTTGGGGGAAACCTGGCTGGGGGGAAATCTGGCTGGGGAAATCTGGCTGGGGGCGGGCTGGCTTGCTTGACTTGCTTGACTTGCTTGACTTGCTTGACTTGCTTGACTTGCTTGACTTGCTTGACTTGCTTGACTTGCCTGCCTTGCCTGCCTTGTGGTTGGGCGAGAGAGCGAGTCTGTCACTTCTTGTGTTGTGAGCGATTACTCGAGATGAGATCAGCTGTCTGAGTGGTGGAGTCGTTCTTGGTAGCGGGCGGGCTGGGATGTGTGTGTGTGTGTGTGGTGGAACTGGATCTCGGGGCTCTTGGAACTGGAGACTGGAGACTGGAGACTGGAGATCGGAACAGGAGAATCTGGAGAGAGAGAGAGAGAGAGAGAGAGAGCCCTGCAATGCTGGGTTTTATAATCCTGTCGAGGATGTTGATGTTGGAAGCATTCAATCCAGACCAGACCATGGATTCACACTGTCAAAGATACCGAGACCGAGATCCACGCTCACTCACACTCTCAGTCCATCACTCGCTCGCCCGTTATCTTCGCTCTGCCTGCATGGCGATTCTACCGCTTTATCCTCTGCTTTGTCTGTTCACTCTTGATTGCATCATATCCTCTCTCTCCTCTCTCTCCCCCTCTCTCCCCCTCTCTCTCCCCCTCTCCCAGATTGCTTATTCCCGCTGTGTGGGGACCACCGTGCGTCGATTGGCTCTCCTCTCGTCCCTCCCTCGTGTGTGTATTGTTGTATTATTATCGCTATCGATGTCTCGTCGCCCACCGGTGTGTGGCTCCCGCACGTGGCGCATGTGGTGAGGGCCCGCCACAAATAGAGAGGCCCGGGCAGGCTAGTCCTGTCCTGTCCTGGCCCGCAGCTGGCCGTGGCTGCTGCTGCTGCTGCTGCTGCACAGGGCTGTTGATCCCTGACGCAGCTACCCTGTTCCTGTTTGTACCACGATGCTCGGAATTATCTGTCTGTCTGCTCTGCTTGAAGTTCAAGTCCTCCTCTGCCCTCACAATACTCGACTCCACAACCCCCCCCCCTCCCCTCCATTCTATCCGCTCCCTCACATCCTCGACATCGACACAACTTCTTCTTCTACAGTGCTCTCTCCCTGCCTGTCTACACCATACCTACAGACCCTGTTCAGAGCTCCAGAAAGAGACGTCTCTCCTATTCGCCCCATACGTCTACAACACTCCCACTACCATACACCATACTATAGCTAGCAAACCCAGTACCCCAGCTCTCCACCTCCCACAATCTCCCTTAAACACCTAGACAGACCTCACAGATACACACACACACACACACATTATACACCTCTCGTGGTGCCCAGCCAGCACCTACGATGCTAGACAGGCCGATTTCACTAATGTATGTTCCTCTCTCCCGTAACCACCCTGGCCCAAGGGTCCCCAGGCTGAGGCTGAGGCTCCAGTGCTAACAACAGACCAGACCCGTCACTCTCCGCGAAGCTGCCATCGACTCTCCCACCTTTCGCGGTACCGTCATCCACTATGCCGAGCAGGTCACTCTCGTCGAGGCCTGGCTCGAGGAGTACATCAAGGCGACCTCCCGTTTCAGCGCCGGTGTCAGTGGTACGCACGCCTTCTACTCCCCCCCCCCCGGGAATGTTGGGATTGTTTTCGGAAGGCTAATCTTACAAAAAAATATATAGCACTCGAGGGCCTAATCAATACGTACATCGCCGCCGGAAACCCTGTCGGACTTTCGGAGAGCATGATGGACCATGACTACACCCTCTTGGCACTAACCCGGTACGCCGAGGGGTCAAAGAGCTTCTGGGGCGCGGTCATGGCGGGCGCACTGAAGGCGGAGGCAAGCGTCGTGGAACCGCTGCAGACATTCCAGAAGCGGGATCTCAAGACCTTCAAGGTACTTGCACCCCCTAACCCTAACCATCACTAACCCTATTACTACTATAGGCTAGCTAGCTAGCTATACAGAAAGTTGTCTTTACAGTCATTGACATGGCATGCCCATAGGAAATCCGACGCACCCTTGAAACTACGCAAAGCCGATACGACCTACTCCTTAGCCGCTACTCTACCCAAAGCAAAACGAAGGAGCCGTCATCCCTCCGCGAAGACGCGTTCCAGGTCTACGAGGCCCGGAAGCTCTACATACGCAGCTGCCTTGACTTCTGCGTGGCCGCACCAACATTCCGTGCGGCGCTCGACAGACTCCTTGTCAAGATCTTCTCGGACCAGTCGCGCGAGCAGCTACGCATTCGCCGCGACGGCACCTCGATCATGGAGCGCCATGCGGCAGAGATTGACCGTGTGCGCGCATGGTCGGAGGGCATGGAGGCCTCCGAGCAGATGTTCCGGAAGGAGCTCGTCAGCGCGCGCAAGGAGCTCGAGGATCGGGCGAAGCGCGACTGGCAGCCCGCGAGGGATCTCGAGGAGTATGCGGTGAGTACGGTGCCGTATCTGACGAGCCGGCCGAACGTGCCGGAGGAGAAGGAGGGCGAGAAGACGCCCAGCGTCAAGCAGGGCTGGCTGTTTATGAGGGTTTTGGCGGGGAAGCCGGGCGCGAGGACCTCGTGGATCCGCCGCTGGTTCTTTGTGAAGGATGGCATGTTTGGATGGCTTGTGCAGGGCTTCAAGGATGGCGCCATGGAGGAGAGCGAGAAGATTGGTGTCCTCCTGTGTAATATCAAGCCGGCATTCCAGGAGGAGCGGAGGTTCTGCTTCGAGGTCAAGACGAAGGATACCACTGTGCTGCTGCAGGCGGAGACGCAGGTGGAGCTGATGCAGTGGCTGGCGGTGTTTGAACAGGCGAAGCGGACGGCGGTCGAGAATGCTACGAGTACGAGCAATACCCAGGCGTTCTCAATCATTCCCCCGTCTGCGACAATCCCGGCGGCGGAGCCGGCATATATCACAAAGGGACACGACGGGACAATGGCATCGGCCGCAGTCTCAACAAATAAAGACAGCCACACCCTCGGCGCCTTGCATCTTCCCCGGCACCTCCATCGCCGCAACGACGACGACGACATGCGCCTGGTCGCGTCCAACACCATGCCCGCCGACACCACCACCCGCGCAACCTCAATCGACATCGCCAGCTCGGACGCCGCCCCCATTCCGTCAAACACCCGCGAGAAGATCGCTCAGAAGCTCGACATTGGCCGCAAGCCCGTTGTCATCAACGAGCGCTCGCTCAGCCCGTCCCCTGTTCCGGCCACCCCTCTCCAAACCGTCTCTGGTGCCGGCTTCAGCGCCCTCATCTCTGCATCCCATAACGCCCTCCCCTTCCACCCCTCAGGCGACACCACCCGCTTCGGCGACACCACTACAACCCTCGCCCCAAGCACCCTCGCAAACACCCCCGCCCCCGTCATGCTCTCCAAGGCCGCAGCCGTGACCTCAGGCCCCGCAATGAACCCCACCAACCCCGCCGACTTCTTGAAGGGTCACCGCAAGACCCAGTCCCTCGACACCGACATCGGACAGTCGCACGCACACGGGGGCACTGCTACCGCGCCCTCAGAGGGCACATACCCGCCGTCGTACCCGACCGAGCTCGTCGCACAGGACGCCCACTTCCGCACGCTGTTCCCAATGCGCGGCAGCGACGAAATAGTCCTCCTCGTCTTCCGCGCGACCTGGGCAGCCAGCGCAAAGCAGGAGCTCCCCGGGCGGTGCTACGTCACGGCAAAGCGCGTCTACTTTTACAGCCACTACCTAGGGCTCGTCTTCACGAGCGTGGTCTCGCTGACGCACATCACCGAGGTGACGGCGTCGCCAGGGCGCGACTGCGACCACCTCTTCCTGCACCTGCACCCGGACCCCGATGACACGGGGAGCGTGCTCGAGGACACGGGCGAGGACGAGCGCGTCGTCGTCAAGGTCTTTTTGGAGCCCGTGCGGCTGCTCCAGCGGCGGCTCCTCCTCCTGGTGAAGGCGCGCCACGCCGAGGCCGAGGGCGGCGACAGGCTAGATAATGCGGAAGCGCTCACGGCGCTGTTGCGGCTCGAGAAGGAGGAGGAAGAGGACCACCGCGGCGCCGACACGGAGAGCTGGGAGGACCTCGGCGAGGAGAAGGTGGAGACGCATGTGACGCAGAGGGGCATCGACGGGCGTGTGAAGGAGGTGACGAGGGTGAGGCTGCCCGCGATGCCCATCGATTATCGGCCGAGGGGCATGGCGCGCGTGGCGTTTGAGAGGGAGTTTGATGTGTCGCCAAAGGCGCTGTTTCATGTCATGTTTGGAGACCGGAGTTGGGTGTGGCAAAGGCTGTACTACGAGAGGAGGGCGCAACGTGGGTTTTTTCCTTCTTCATCTTCTTCTTCCTTGGGGTGGGGGGATGCGGTGCTAATATGATGGGAGGGGGTGTAGATATCCAACAGAGCCCATGGAGATCCTCGGAGACGGGGCAGATGCGGAGGGAGTTTGGGTATGAGATTGACTACAACGGACTGATTGGTATGGTTTTCTCCCCCCCTTCTATTTTTTTTTTTTTTTACGATTACGAACGTACCCGACTTACAAGATGACGTGCGTGGCTACAGGCGGGCAGAAGAAGAGCAGAGTAAACGACTACCAGACCATCGAGCTACAAGACGACCACCTGTTTGTCATCCCCACCCCCGTCCTCGTCTTTCTATCAATGTATGGAAATATACTAACGGTTTGGGGGTTGCCCGGAAAAAAAAAGGGTCTATGTAGTCGCGGACCGCAAAACACCATGGCATCTCCCGCACCGCGAGCGCTTCATGCTCGTGACGAAGATTGTCATCTCGCACGTGGCAAAGAGCAAGTGTAAGCTCTCGATATGGACAGGCGTGGAGTGGTCGAATGCGCCGGTTATATCAAAGGGTGAGTTTTTCTTTTTTTGTGTTGTTCCCCAGCGCCGGTGGACACCTGCAAAATCCGGTGTATCGGTCACGTGAGTGGGGAGGGCCAATGATGGTATAGTCCACTTTTTGGCATCTATGCACGTGAGCGGTATACTTATCCGGAGGTTGTTGGTAAGGAAGGCTCTGCGAGCTCCGTTTTCTAGTAACATGATTGGGAGGTGCTGCCAATCGGGCTTACTGGAAAATGGAGTTGGCTCTGTCTGCGGGTATGTAGGTAGAGCAATCTCTTGTAGTCTGGTTGGTGGATGGCGGGGATTAGCCACCAATCAGGGCACTAGAAATTGGGAGCTCGCTCTACACGGAACAAAAACGCAATGCAGCATCCCTATAGGCGTACGGTTTATAACGTTTTTGTGCTCCAACAGGCATTATCCAGCGCCAAGCCCTCGACGACCTAGACCTCGATGCGCTGGACCTCGGCGACATCGTTGCAGACCAAGTGCGGAAACTAGGCACCAGCGAAGGCCGTACAAAAACGGCCGTGCGGCTATTTGGCGACATAGGGGGCGAGCAGCAGCCAACCGACGAGGCCACCAACCGCTTCATCACGCCCGGCGGCGGCCCGGGCCCGCTCGCATCGGAGTTGGACCCCAGAGCCCCCAAGCTCCCCATCAAGCAGCGCCGCCTCACGCGCATGATGGCCGAGACGGCGCTCTCCTTCCTCGAGAGCGCGGCCAGCAGCGTCATTATGTGGACGGCCGCGGGCGTTGGCAAGGCCTGGGAGGTTGTGACGGCGCAGCGCGCCATCCTGCTGGTGCTGCTGGTGAGCGTGGTGTGGAATGCGGTTGTGGGCCGCGGCGCGGTCGTCAGTTACTGGAACGAGAAGAGGGCCGCGAGGTGGCTGGACGAGGTTGGGGTCGCGCCGAACGGCATCATGAGTAGGGCCGTGTATCTGAGGGATCTGGAGGAGGTTGTGAGCAATGGGACGATGAGCTGGGTGGTGGAGGGGGAGAGCCAATGGTTAGTAGTATACCCCTTCATTCATTCATTCCCCTTCCCGTCATTTGAGGTCGCTGCCATGTCCCGCGCCGTTGGGTTGGGTTGGGTTGGGTTGGCCGCGGGAGACATTCCCAGACCATCCCCGATCCCCTCCCTCCCGCCCTCCCTTCCTTCCTCACGACATCGGAGCAGCGGCAGCACGAACCCTAAGTAACACCCACACTAACACACTCCCCACCCACACAGCCATGCAGCCTTCCGCAGCCTCTCCGAAAGCACCGACATGGACGCGCCCGCCACCACCGCCACGCTCGGCTTCTCGTCGCCCTCGACGCGCGCCACCGCGCGGCGGCTGCGCCAGGGCCGCCAGCACCTTGGCTCGTACCGCCACGATCTCCTCGTCGCGATGCGCGTCGTCAACACGCTCGAGCGCGAGCTGCTGTGGGGCGAGTGGAGCAACTGGGTCAAGGAGGAGCTGGGGCGGTGCGCGCAGGCGAGAGAGATGCTGGACGGGCGGGTGGACGGCGAGGATGTGGCGTGGCTGGTGGAGTATTGTGGCAGCTGCGAGAGCGAGGGGAGGGTGGCGTTGAGTTGAGTTGAAGTGGGGGTTGGGTTGGGTTGGGTTGAGCTGAGCTGATATAGGGGGGGGGGGTGGATAGTGGGGGGAGGGGAGATATCCTGGTTTTTTTTTGGACTTTGCTTTCTGCCTGTTTGTGCGTTCTTTTTGTCACTTGTGTGTAGCATTTCCTGTGTTTTCTTTTATTTTCCGTATGTCTATTTAACTTGCTGGGCTGTAATAATATATCTGTATCTAACTATGGGGTTTAAAGGGACTAGGGAGGGGGGCGAGGGCGTTGTTGACAATCAAAACATCTCATAGCTTGTCTGCGTCATGGCCTCTCACTCGCTGGATTGACTGATGATGTGAGTTCGAAAGCAAGGCTTGGCATTGCCGCCTGGTCTGTCACCTAACCCTGTGGACCTACTACATGTATGTAGTAGACGATGTACTACTGCAGTTCTCGCTGTCAACAGACTTACCCGCTACACCCCGTAGTATGTACCTCCATGTAGTATAGATACTCCGTGCGTGTACGCGGAACTACTCTACAAACAAACTGCACTGGATAACGTAGCAAGACCGGGAGCGCGAACGTGCACCACGGGATTTGTCGGTTTGGCGCTGGTGAGCTACATACCTACATGTACATATGTGGAAAGTGAAGTGAAGTATGCAGTCAGTCAGTATCTGCACATGAGGCAATGATGTACATACCATAATGTCCTGACGCTTTTGGACCGCGACTAATATTGTGTAGACGCTTTCACAGGGGGGGGTACGGTACGGTACGGTACGGTCAATTTCAAATATACGCTGGAGTGAGTGAGGTATGATACGCAGGGAGTTGATCGACTAACCGTGCCCGTGTAAAGTCGTCTACTCGTACATACTCGATCGTACATACCAAAAAAAACCGCCAAGCCAGGACTAATATGGGTGACATCATACTAATTAAGCGCAGTGGCTTGCCTGTGACGAGTGAACGTCCGGCCCTGGTATTTTCATTTCCTCCTCCCCCCCCTAGGCCTAGTGAGTTGTACGATTTGCAATTGTGCGGTTTTGGGTTTTTTTTGTTTTTTTGTTTTCAAAAGGCACAAGCACAAATCCCCCCCTATTTTCAACAGCCGCTCATGGCTGACTACATGTTGTTGACGTTGTCGCCATTGCGATTACGTATGTACCTGTTCCTGTCCATCCATCTTCTCTGGCGCACAACCACACTGTAGGTACATACAACGAGGTACAACGACAACGACAACCACAACAACCACAACCGCAACCATAACCACAACCGCACAAGCAAAAATAAAAAAACCAGATGAGCGCTATTTTCACTTCACTCGGTTTCAAATAACGTGTTCTCACGCCAACTAACCACCACCCACCCCCACTCCCGGATCTTCCAGGCGCGAGAGGGGAGAGAGAGAAGTGAAAGAGAAAGAGAAAGAGAGAGCTTGAGAATGGCATAGCAGTGTTTCAGCACCCGCTTATCGCGCCTGCCCGGAAAATAGCAGGCCAGGTCTAGAACATGATCCCTCTTTATGCGCCGGGCGGATTATTTGTCGGCGCCGGCGCTGTCCGGACCGTTACGATTATGCGCCTTCGATTGGTGGTGGTGGTGGTGGTGGTGGTGGTGGTGGTGGTGTGTATCTAGATGGATGATGGGATGATGCTCCAGGGAGAGATATCCTCTAATGCCTAATCAAACTACAACAATTCTCCCCAATGCGCTGTCTGTAGACTGTTTTTATGCGCTGCACGCTGTAGAGGAAC
The DNA here is from genome assembly GCA_024713855.1 of Morchella sp. 2016-41. Classification (NCBI taxonomy): domain Eukaryota; kingdom Fungi; phylum Ascomycota; class Pezizomycetes; order Pezizales; family Morchellaceae; genus Morchella; species Morchella sp. 2016-41. Next base: position 1,140,195 of record JAMGZD010000002.1, on the reverse strand, counting down.
ATGTTAGAAGTAGAGAGCACTGGTTAAAGCCATCACCAATCGCCCCCACCACCACCACCATTATCAATCGCGGGGCCTGGCCAGCCCCACATGATAGTGGCAATTTTTAGTTTCTTTTTTTTCCTCTTTCTCTTCTCTTTCTCTAGAATCGTCGACGCTGGCGTGCGGGACAGTGAGTGATGCAGTCATATGGCATTGAGCAGGGTAGGAGCAGATTAGGGTAGGGTAGGGTTGAGGTGATATGAAGTGAGTGAGTGAGGCTGAAGATATCCATGAGGGGGCCAGGGGAGGCGTAAATGGCATAACGGTTTATGGAGGGTGAGGAGGCTGCATGTGCTTGTTAGAATCTGGGCTGCCTAGGGGTTGAGAATGATATGTAGACGGCACGACGGAGATGGAGATGGGTTAGCGGCCCTGCAGCGTAGGGCGGCCCACGAGATGGGGAGATCTGGTGGAGGCTTCGAGAGTCTGGATGGTCAGGTCTGGTTTGGAGATGGAGGAGGGGGGCCAGTGCGGCCGGTATGGTTTGGTATGTAGGTACATGTAACTACAAGGTGTTTCGGTCCTGGTTTGCTACTGGGCGTAGGTATAGGCACTCTGCCTTACAGACTAAGTATGTACCTACAGTACATGTAAACACCTAGCCACGGCGGGCACAAACGTGCGCAGCGAAATCCAGTACAATACAAAACCGCGTACTAAACCACACAGAGCTAGAGACATTACTGCTCCCTCGTCCTCATTCTCACGATCATCATCAGCACTGTGTGGCTTAGGTAAACCCCCCCCCCCCCTCCCTCCCTCCCAGGGTGAGGTTGTCCATATAGGGCCTCAAGATATCAATCAGGCCAGCCACCAACCAGTCCCTGGAGAGCCGAATCGGACGGCCCAGTTTCAGAGTTTAAAATAACAGATCTCAGTGTCTCATGAAGCGAATGACGTGAACCCGATTAGTGTGGGTGGGGTGGTCAAAGCGTTTCTTTGTTTTTTGTTTTTTTTTGTAGTGAGGGCACAGTCCAAGAGTTAACGGGATTGAGACCGACTTGGGGGGATATGTTTAGGATTGGTGGGGCGGCGACTGGATAAACGGCTGTATAGTACTAGGGTTGAGTTTGTGGTTTTTCCTTTCTTTTTTTCTTTTTTTGCCCAATCGCACAGCAGCGGAGGGGTGGGGAGAAAGCCCGCATGGGGGGGAGGGGGTATACTACCTGGGTAGCATTGATCGCGGAGAGAGAGATGGGAGTGGGATGATGGGACTCTGGTTGAGATCCTGGGTTGGGTAGGAATTTCTTATCGGGGAAGTGGGATCTCGAGAGCTAGAGAGAGGGTGGCTCAATGCGTCAGATGCATGTGGTCGTAAAGGTACAAACGATAGAGGAACCAAAAAAAGATCGCTAACGTACCAGGGGGTGGTGGAGAAAGAGAGATGCAGGTACATACATCTTCCTACGTACCTACAGCTTCGTGGTATGCGGCTCAAAGGTCCGAGAAAACACTCTCATCAATCACCGTATCATGGCTTGCGGTGGGAGAGTAGGGTGATCATGTACGCTAAGAATCATCATCTACTCTACCTGCTACAGTGCACTGTCCAGGCCAGTTTGGCATCCTACTATTTACTCACCAGCACTACTAATATTCTGGCTGGCCGTGGACTGGGATGATGATAGAATATGATGTAGTCACTAGCGATAGACACGATAGACACACAGACAGACAAGCCACCCTCGCTCCCCTGCGGGAGCTAAGTACGGGCCGGTACCTTACTCTAGCACTAACCAGAGTGGGCGGGACTCAACGATGACGGAAGCCACAACCACAAGAGAGACACTTCGGGTGTTAGGCGAAAACCAGGTACCTGCCTAAGCAACCACTCCCCTCTACTCTAGCGAAAGCAAATAAGAAAAGAAAGAGGAAAAACTCCGAACGGGGTTCAGGTTGCGTGCATCAATCGTCCAGCCAGACATCTCATATCTCGGGTATGCTAAAGGCTAGGCGCGTTCATGCGGAAGAATCGAGTAGAGAAGAAAGAGAAAAAAAAAGGAACATCCACATCCATCAAGAGATGCGTGACTATTACGGCTACCTGCATTGCAAAAGGGCTGAATATTGAGAGAGAAAAAGGTACCTACCTACAGGTAGGTACGTATGTAGGGTAGGGTGCTTTTGTTTTTTACTAGGGGAGTGGAGTGGAGTGAATCCCCCCCCCGACGTTGTTGTTATTTGGGGAAACCAATTGGGCTGTGATATGTGACGCTGACTGACTGACTGACAGTAGGCGCCTGGGGGCGGCTGTTTTCTGTCCTTTGGTGGTTTTTCTACTCCGGCAGTCGGTTGAGTTATACCCTACCCCGCGCGTTGGGCCATGGCAAAGAATAGAAAGAAAAAATAACCGTGGGGCCGGGAGACGAAAGGATTATTTCCTGGTGGTGGTGCGTGCGGAGTGTGGGACAAGACATACATGGCCCATGGGTGAGTTGGTGGGTGATCTATGTTTATCTCTATGTATAGAACAATAACTCTCGTTCTTCCGCACGTTTTCCCGTTTCTGCACGATTGCCGCCTAGGATAATGGGGGGGGGGGGGGTGGAGAGTTGAGAGGGGTGGTTTTCTTTTTTGCTGACAGAGAGTGGCGGTTGATTAATCCGGCCGGATAGGTGGGATTTGCGGTTGAAAAGGACAACAAGAAAGGCACATAATTAACCTGTGGTCTGTCCAAATGTCCAAATCTGTCTTGTTGTGAATCTAAATATATCTATTTATGGTAACAACAGAACACACAGGATGTGATGTGTGTGTAGTGTGTGTGGTGGGTGGCCCTAGCTCCCCTCTCCAAAATAAACCTCTGCGGGATGATATGCACGGCCGGAAAAGACCCGCATCGGGCATGGGGGAAGGGGGGACCGGATCCCGCTAATTACAGAATCTTTTGTTGCTGTTGCTGTTGTGCCACTTCGCCAAATTTGGGATACAGTAGAGGCAGAGGAAAAGGGAAAAAAAAGTGACAAGTCGGGAGTTCTTGGCGAAATGCTAAAGTGAGAGCGCCTGCCTCTTTGGGCATTTTGGTTACATGGCATTTGGTAGCAAGTAGAGGCATGTAGCTAGGGCACCTTTCTGGTACTGCATTGTACCTACATGTGCTGATCCACAAAGTACTGATCTCGAATTTGCAATTGGGCCTCCCCCTCCCCCAGCCCCGGCCCGTCATCATCATCGCGAGGACTACTGCTCTCCTACATACTCTTACATACTGGAGACGGGTACTTGCTTTCAAAGTAAAATTCTCGGGTTCGGATTGTATATACTCTGGGCCGCGTTTCATTATGTATCTGGTATGTGACGAATTGCAAGAGCGACATTGGGATGATGGCAGTACCTACATGTAGCTACATAGATGTGATACTGGAAGCGGAGTACATCAAAGTCGTATCATGTACCTCCTCTACATTACACAAGAAACCCCCAAAAAAAGTCCAAGCATAGATGCATGCGCATTCAACACTCATGAGCACTAACCTGAAGGTTTATGTTACTGTTGTCTTTTTTTTTTTACGTGCCTCTTCTTTCGGGGCCGCCGCCATGGACGGCTTCCCTTGAATCCCTCCATGGCTGCAAATACTTTTTTACACACACTTACACACACACACACACACACACACACGCAAGCACACCCCCCCCAAACCATCATCATCATCATCCCAACTTTCACCGAAGCAGGCACCTCACCTCACTCCGCGGCTGTTTCGAAATGGTCTCAAACCCGCCCTACCTATTCCAGGGCCTCCGTGAGCGTTTCATGTGGGTGTCAGTCAGTACGTCGATGGCACACCTTTACCAGCAGCAACAAATATCCTGTGGTGATGGTGGTGGTGGTGCCCGTGAGACGGGCCCTACTTCTGGAAATCTCGAGAGGGACTAGCAGCTTTGGGCAATAAGGCGTAGACATGCGTGGAGTGAGAAGTTGCTGCCATTTCAATCCTATCTGCAAGCAAGCCACAGTGCAGGTGAGAAAAGATGGAGAATTAACAAGGAGTACGAGGAGGATGAGAAGCCTGCGGAATTTTGTTCACGTCAGGCCGTTATGGGCTTTTTTTTCTTTTTTTCCTTCTTTTTTGTCTATCACTAGCTGCTGCGGAATTCTTATTATTTCTCCGGAAATGTTCTGTAGACTCATCATGATCACAAAGTCAATCTGCTACAGTAGTTGTAGTAATAGTAAGAAGAGGTATCATCTACAAGGGCTTTGCTTGCTGCTGGCGGGGGAGGGTATTCTACATGTGGGATATTCTTTTTTGGGATCATGATTATTGGGCAGCGCAGCAGCAGAGAGCTGTCAGTCAACCACTGTAACCGTGTGTACCTTGCATCTGAGGAACCCACGTCGTTGCAATGATGATTATTTTTTTTTTTTTACCCAAGGCCCCGGGATTGAAGATAACTTGCAGACTGCAAATACGAAATAAAAAAATAGCTAGAGAGAGATGCTGCGCAAAAATCGACCCAGCCACGCTCGCGGCTCAATATGATCCCTCCCCCAGAAGATGAAGAAGCAGAAGCATACCCTGGTTCCTGATGGAGGCTCCGGGGACATCCGGCTGGGATGGACGATGGATGGAGGGAAAGAAAGAAAAAAAGAGCCTCGATTGTTTTTATTTTCTTTTCTTTACCAGCGGCTCCAGAATGTTCGGTTAGCAGAAAAAAAATAGCGAGAGCATAGACGCCTGCTACCAAGTTTAACCCACGTACCAATCGGGATGGGGGGGGACCCTGCAAACTGCAAGGTAAGGTTGTTGCAGGGGAAGCCAGACAGAGAGAAGCCATGGCCGGGGGTAGTGGTGGTGGTGCGCCGGAGGGGTGTTTGAAGAACGATGGAAGAACCTGAAGCAAGTCGTACATATGTAGAGGCGACAGCGCGCGTACTGGCGGGGTGCTTTACTACTGGTCTGCCCATCCAAGAAGAGAGTCTCTGGTCCCCTCGTTCGACCCCTACCATTCCCCCCACCCACCCCACATAAGAAAGAGTCCCTGGAACAGAAAAAAAGGACCGTTACATCTAACCTACAATATAATTCCCGATCCCCCCCTCCCCCACTCCATCCCATCCGATATATTTCTTTGACTCGTCAGGGCTCTCATCTCCGTTTCGTTTCGATATATATTTTTTTATTTGTTTTCCTTTTTCTCTCTTTTTCATTCGTTTTTCCTTTATATACGTTTTACGATTTATATTTTAGACTTAAATCTTTAATTCGCCCGGGTCTTCCCACTCGCAATTGAGAAACTGGATTTCTCATATATCATTCGCATATCCCGAGCTGCTGGAGTCTTTTTCTACAGCGATATTCCTTGTCTCAGCTGCAGTATAGGTTGTTGACAACTACTACTTACTACTATCTACTACTACTACTACTACTACTACTACTACTACTACTACTACTACTACTACTACTACTACTACGACGTTGACTACTAGTATACTACGACTACGACTACTACGATTCAACTACTACTACTACTACTACTACTACTACTACTACTACTACTACTACTACTGCTACTACTACTACTACTACTATTACTACTACTATTACAACAACAACCTAGTACCACATCCGTCTAATATTTAATAATTCACTTGACGCTGAGCTATCGGGTTTATACACATCACACAATCTCCCGGCCGGTCCTGGTTTCTTGTTTTACTTTATAACTGGTTCCTTTTGTATACTTTATACAGTGAGTTGTTCGCCTTTCCCCCTTGCTTCCTCGGCCCTTTGTACTCATTGCGGTGATGCGACCCGTACAATGAGACCTGGGAAACAACCTCAATATCCAAATTGCAATGGCGCTGACGGGTATCCGCATCTTTAGTTGTATATCCTTGTACTACCTTCTCATACGGCGGGGAGTAACTAGATGCACGCCTTAACTCAAATGGATTCAATTCTTGCGCAGTATGTCTCTACTATTTTTTTCCCTTTCTTTTTTAGTCGAAGAATTCCCTCCGCCCCCCCCCCCCCCCCATCCTATATTCACACACTAGCGCAGGTGACTGATGTTGGTGATAAACCATGAACAGACAACACAATATGCCAAAGAACGCTTTCGCACAACACACTCAGCTCAGACCCCAGAACCTAAGTGACAGCTATCCGAGATCATTTCAGTCAGCAATGGTTTCCCCTCTGCCTGAATCTTTCGCTCTGTGGCCGCCAACCCCTCGTACAAATGGCAACAGACCTGCAACAGTTCATGAAACTAGCTTTCCATTTTCTTCACTTCCAGAAGACTGTTCTACTGCCGTACCTGCTTGGGACCCGACTTGCTTGATCCCCTCTGAGAGTCATAGCATTGGAACCAGTCCTGTGGATCTGTCTCAATACGATATGAATAGTAAGTCGTACTCAATATGCCATATCATCTTTAGGTTTTACTATACTAACGATTGATAATAGCCAACGACTGGAGCCGTCCTAGAGGCGTCATAGGCGAGTGCAACTTGGATACTGAGGTGGATCGCATGGGATCCAGCTATGGAAGCAGCGGCAGTAATAGCACTAACCTTCTCGACCCTCACTATCATTTCTCGCCACAACAAGTCGGCGATACCCTGAGCTTGAATACCAACGTTGCCCGCCGCTTCTCGGACGCAATCTCAATGTCCAGCGCAGACCAGGCCGCCTTATTGTCTGCAACTGACATGTTTTTCGACAACTCGCCATATGAGACCTCACCCTACGAGACCTCGCCATACCCGGAGTCAATCATGTCCGACTACACCCACAGATCAACATTCACAATGTCCACCAGCACTACACCTCTCTCGCCCGTAATGTCGCCCAACAGCAACAGGATGAGGAGTGGAAGCCGCGGGCGTGCCTCGCCCTCACCATCAAGGACCAGCATGAGAACAGTCCCATACTCGGCAGCAGGGCGAGACGCAAACAAGAGGTGGTCTACAGGCTCCTTCCTGCCAAACTCGCAGACATCCTCGCCATACATTGTCACCCAGCTCGATCCCTGCCAGGTCCAGAACTTTCACTCAAACAACTCACACCACTCGTCGCCCACATACTCATCACCCACATACTCATCACCGACCTGTGGATCTACGCAATGCCCGCCGCATCCTCCACAGCAGATACTCCTCGCTTCACACAACCACAACTTCTCGCGCGGCGGCGGATACGTCCAGCAGCAGCAGCAGCAGCAGGGCCCATATGTAGATGACTTGGGCTGCCAGCCGCAGATGCCGAACCACCTGTTCGTCAAGATGCTGCAGTCCAACGCAGCAGAGCACTACCGCAGCCACTATGCCGACTTCACCGACCCTCCCGACCTCTATGCCTCGCTGCAGGAGGAGCAGATCCCGCCGCCGGCGGAAGACATGAACCCCGAGGACCCGGAGATGAAGCCGCACGAGCAGGACCTCAGGTTCGAGGGCGACCTCTACACACCGCGCTGGGTCCGCGGGCACGGGAACAAGCGTGAGGGATGGTGCGGCATCTGTAAGAGGTGGTTAGTGCTCAAGAACTCGGCTTTCTGGTACGATAAGTCATTCACCCATGGCATCAGCGCGGCGACGGGACAGCGCTTTGTGGAGCCAAAGTCGGTCAGGAGGATGGAGGGCAATATGGATGTCTGGGAGGGCTTGTGCCATAGCTGCAATGACTGGGTGGCGCTCGTGAGCAATAAGAAGAAGGGTACTACTTGGTTCAGACATGCGTACAAGGTAAGCTTCATTTTCCACCCAATTGAAACACCAAGACTTTTGCTAACGATTCGAGTTTCTTCCAGTGCCATACACACCCAAAGATCAAGGATGCGCCAAAGCGACGAAGGGAGAGCAGTCAAGGGAAAGCTGCCGCAGCCGCTGCAGCAGCGGCAGCCAAAACGAGACAGGATGCGATGAATGTCAAGGTTGAGGTGTCGCAACAGAATCTGCAACAATCATCATTAGATCTGCAACGCCAACGCCATCACCACCACCACTATTAGATTTTCAATTTACGGAGGCAAAAAAAAAAAAATATAGAGAAAAAAGAAGGGAAAAAAATGAGTTTTTTTCCGTTTCAACCATTCGAGATGGAATCAAGGGGTTTTCTTTTTTATCGGAGTTTCTTTTAGCGAAAGCCGGCTTTCCGATTATCATCGGTGTTTTTCTTATTGTTTATTGCTCTGCATCATTTTTTTTGGCATTTTAACGGTCGTTTTCCTTCTGGTCTGCTGGGTAGAAAATGAATTTGGCTTTTCTTTTTTTCTTCTTTCTTTCATTACGGTTATCATGCATGGGATTGTTGGGGTTCACACAAAAAAAGACGGGTAGGGTCATTCAGGGTCAGGGTCAGGGTCATTCATTGGCGGGGTTTCAAGGTGTTTTGATTATTTGGCTTTCACTTCGTTGTTTATTTTTCTTTTCTTTTCTGTAGAGTACTAACCTGGATTTCTATGTATTTTTTCTTACTTTCTGGCCATTCCTTAGTTATTTCATTAATAGTTGATCTCTAAGTGGAATTTCTAATTTTCTTTTACTCTTGACTGATCTTCTCCCGTCTCACATGCTTTCTTGATCATAATCAACGTCAATGATGTTGTGTTCCCTAGTAGTATTTTGGGGGGGGGGGGGCTAGCTACTCTAGACAACAATAAAAATAAAAGGAGAAAGACTCGGTTTAAAAGGGATCGAGTTCAATTGGGATTTATTCAGTTTATCTGCATGCAATTGTACCTCAATCGGGGGAGTTGAAGCAGTTTTGTGTGTAGAACCCTGAGGCAAGGTCACGGAGGTGGTTGCTGGTTGCTGCAGTACTGTGGTTGCCTGTTAGCTGGGGGGAGGGAAAGTCAAAGTGAGGCTTGTTCAATGTAAGGCTTAGAGAGGGGGGTTGGTTTAGAAAAGTTGCTAGAACATTCCACGACCCGGGCGATTTTTTCTCTGGAACAACCAAAAGGCTCACTTTTCTCTACTTCCCTTTGGTGCCTGCTGCTGGGTCCGACTTTCCTCTCTTTCTTTTTTTTTCTCTCTTTCTTTTCTTCTCTTTCTCACTCGTTCCCGCCTTCCCTCTCCTCTTTTTTCCTTTCCCCTCAGCTATCTTCTTCCCTTTCCTTTCCCCGCGTCTACAAGACCGAGCCTCCCCTCACCCCCATCACGTTTATTCTACTCAACAGCGTTTGTTTGCCAATTGCCGACAACCACTACCACTAACCACAACCACAATCACAACCACAGCCGCAACCGCAACTACTCAACAACCTATACCCCTCCTCTTTTTTTTTTCCCTTTCTATTGTGTCGCCCCGTCTCGCTATCGTCTGAAGGAAAGGTCTGCAGGGTGGTCTCTTAGTCGTTTTATTTCTTGAGTTGAAATACACACTCACGCTACTACTACTACTCCCACGCCTTCCTCATCCTGGTTATCGCTCCTATCCTTACCTAGGCCTGCCTTAAATACCTTATCCGATACTCACCCTCACTCGGTTTCTTTTTAGTAGGGGAAAGTGGTTTCTGAAACTGTCTTTTCTGCTACAACCGTGTTATCTTTGAGCCACTTCTCACTTGCTTGCTCTAATCGATTCGCTCTCGGACATCGTCGGTCCCGTGACCAGGAGCAAAAAAGAAAACAAGTAAAGGAAGAAAAAGAAATAGATCAACAGATCAAATCTATATAAATCTTTTTCTAGAACGGAAAGCAAAGAAAAAGAAAAAAAAGAAACCCGCCAATATGTCTTCTATGGACATTGATTCTGAAACTCCCGTGACACCTGCAGCGGCGGAAGCACCACCAGCAGCACCACCAGCCCCAGCAGAGACCCCCAAGCCTCCCACCACAAACGGAGTAAATGGCACACACGCGCTCCCGCCAGACCCGCCTAAGGTTGAGCTGGACGGCGAAAACTACAAACAGGCCGGTAACAAATTCTTCAAGCAGAAGGAGTACATCAAGGCCATCGAGCAGTACACAAAGGCCATCGAGTGCGAACCCGAGAATGCAACTTTCCTGTCAAACAGAGCGGCGGCCTACATGTCGGCCGGGAAGTTCAAACAGGCCCTCGATGACTGCACGATGGCCGACCGCCACCAGCCGGACCAGCCAAAGACTCTTCTGCGAATGGCGAGAATCCAGGTTGCGCTGGGTAGACCCGCTGACGCCCTGGAGACATACGACAGGATGAACCCCCCGGCGAGCACAAAGGATAGGGCTCCTGCGCAACAGATGCTACAACACCTTAATAGTGCTGAGCAATCTGTGGCCGCTGGCACGGGAGGCTCCATGACTTTGTTTGCCCTCGACCGAGCAGAGTCCGGTTTGGGGATGGGCGTGGAGCCACCAAAAAAGTGGAAGATGCTTCGTGGGGAGGCAAACTTAAGGATGAATACGCAGAGCTCTCTGTTTGAGGCACAGAACGTGGCTATGTCGTTGCTTCGCCAGAATCCCCAGGACCCAGATGCTCTTGTGCTCAGGGGACGTATCCTGTACGCCCAAGGCGAGAACCCGAAGGCGGCTGCACACTTCCAGGAGGCGTTGAGGTGCGACCCTGATATGAACACGGCGAGGATATACTTGAAGCGGGCGAGGGAATTAGAGAAGAAGAAGGAGCTCGGTAACGAAGCTTTCAAGAAGAATGACTTCAAGGCCGCCAAGGAATTGTATTCCGAGGCTTTGGCAGTGGATCCGGACAACAAGGGAACCAATTCCAAGTTGTACGGGAATCGTGCCCTGACTCACAGCAAGGTAATCCTTTTTATAGAGCACCCTTCCTATGCCGAGAAGCTATTGACACCTTTCTCAAGCTCGGAATGTGGCAAGAAGCCATTGCGGATTGTGATGACGCATTGAAGCTTGATCCCACCTACCACAAGGCTCGCCGAACACGCGCCAAAGCATTTGGGCAGTTGGGTAATTGGGAAGAGGCTGTCCGCGAGCTCAAGAACTTCGCCGAAGCCAACCCGACAGACAACAGCATTAAACGGGAGATCCGCGAGGCAGAATTGGAATTGAAGAAGAGCAAGCGGAAGGACTACTACAAGATTCTGGGTGTTGATAAGGATGCCAACGAGGCAGATATTAAAAAAGCGTACAGGAAGATGGCAATCCTACACCATCCTGATAAGAACCCTGATAACCCGGATGCTGCCGAAAAATTCAAGGGTAAGCTAGATTTTCCCTACCCCCATATGCTGGATTTAATGGTTGACAATTACATTGTAGATGTTGGTGAGGCATATGAAACACTTTCAGATCCCCAGAAGCGGGAGCGATATGACTCTGGTATAGATCTTCAGGAGGATGATATGTTTGGCGGCGGGGGGGGGGGAATGGGGGGAATGAACATTGATCCTAGTACGTCACTTCAACCCTACTTTTCACGCCGAGAAAATGAACTAACAATTTTAATAGATGTTTTGTTCAACATGATGAACAACATGGGCGGAGGCGGTGGTGGCTTCTCTTTTGGCGGTCCAGGCGCCGCAGGAGGATTCCCAGCCGGCGGCAGGCGAAGGGGTGGTCCCCAACAGGGCTTCCCACCAGGCTTCGGCTTTTAGTCAAACCTAGGTCGGGGGTTGGGTATTTCTAGGTACAAATTTTTTGTTTTTTGTGACGATATCTGGCGGAATACCAGATAAGAAATGCGGAAGACCGGATTAATGATTTTCCATATATTTTTTACTTATTTATCGCCCTTTTTCCTTGTGTTCAATGTGGTTGCATACACAATTATTTTTTTCGGCTTTCGTCTTCCGCTTCCTTTGGGAGCAATCGCTCAGTAGGGGGCGTGCTTTTTCTTCCTTTTTTTTTTTACCATTCTCCCTCCTAGCAGGCATCTTCAACCCACCATGGTCGACTTTTAGAATTCTTGAACTAAACCAAAAGTTGGGGCTTTGAATTTTATATATATTGATTGTGTGTTTTATTTCTTTTGGTTGACTGTCTTAGTTGTTGGTGGTGGCGGGGAGACGGAGATCTTATTTTTATAGATGGGATTGGAGTGAAATAGGATTTGGGTTTGGAATCGGGCCTTCTTTTCCTTTCCTTTTTATTTTTATTTTATTTTCTTTCTGAAAAGGGAGTCATGAGTGTTGGTTCTTTTGCTTTTCGCTGGAAAATATTATCATGATACCATGCGATGTGTGCGTGTATTTAAAAAAAAAAAACAGTAACTCATTTCTGTAATTTACTGTGTTTCCCATCTATTCAAAAGCAAAGTCACTAACAATCTTTCTGTGCCCCCAAAGGTTCGGCCGCAAGAGTTGGATCCGGTCACTTTTTTCACTCTCCGTCATCCTCTGTCACTCGGGAAGCAAGGCACCATCCAGATTGTGGAAGCGCAAAGAATCACCATAAATACTGTTTACAAGACTAAGCTTTCTGGGCGGGCTTGTTGCTGGTAGGTCTGGCCTTGGGCCTGTCCGTGTGTCTCTGAGGCGGCGGGCTACCCCACCCAACAGATTACTAGATTCTCAAATGTTGGTGAGAGATATTAACACCCCTCAGAGCCGTTCGAAGTGTTCGGGTTCGAAGTGTCTGGGTGTGGCGGCCAGGATGTGATTGGTGAAATTTTGTTCGAGAATCCCGAAAGTGACGAGCAGCCCCAGAGGTGTTTGAAGTGTTCGAACCCCACGTGCAGGTTTAGCATTAGCGGGTGATCTAGAGAATTTTTCCAAACCGCGTGCTGCTCATCACTTGGGGTCCTCAAAACAACGAATGCAGAACACTTTACTATTGGCCCTCAAAGCCCGCCACATCATACCAAAAACCCTGAACCCGGAACACTTCGAACGGCTCTGAGGGGTGTTATTGTAAGCTCGAACTTTCAGCTCACTAACAGCAAGCACTACTGCCATCTACCGAGCCCGATCCAGCTCGATCTCTTCTCGTGGGTCGCTCAAGTCGGCTCATAAGCGTAATTTACGTATATTTTAATATGTCCCAATAAGTTATGGGAACTATAAACATAAGCTTATTATCTTGATGCATTAACTCTTAAAAGTGAGGATAAAAGTTCCATCCCTTCGTCTGTGCCCGAAATTCACAATAGTGATTAGCAAGAATCTAGCCAAGAAGAGGAGTTGGTGCTGCCATAAAAGGGAAGGGCCGGGTCACAGGCTGTGGCTTACCTGCGAAAATGGTTCACGGAGTGAGGGTTAGGTTTACTAGGAGTAAAAAACACTTGAATAGGTAAAGTCTACTATCATCAATACAGACGAAGGGATAGGGCTATTGATCTCCGCCAATTTGTGGTCTTGCCACAAGTTGTTCCTGCTGTATCGATCATTGGCCACTGGCTCGAGCAACCTCACGAGCCGCTAGCCAAAGCCCAAGCTAGCTGGAGCCTGGTTTTCAAAAGGCCGAACTAGCTCGAGCTCACCGCCCCTCATAGACCACACTAAAACGCACTGCGAGTACCGGGGGATGTTCAAAGCGGGACCGTGTTGCACCGCTAGAGCTTATCTTACGCCAGCCTTCGTGATATACTAGTTTCCGGTAGAATTATTGCAAAAGTCGGTTTCCGTGACCCGATGGCCCCACTGGCCCTTAAAGAGATTTTTCAGTGAGCATGGACCCAGAAACCCACTCTTATAGCGCTTGTTTTAGCAATAATTCTTCCGGAATATGCAGAGATGTACAGAGGGTGGTAACATCATTGCGAAAGTGGGTTTCCGTGACCCGATAGTCCTATTGGCTCTCAAAGAAATTTCTGCTGTGAGCACAGACCAGGAAATCCACACCTTTAGCGCTGACTTTCGCATTAATTCTACCAGGCTCTGTATGTACATATTATCGAGGTCTGTGACCCCCCGGGTATGAAGGAGAGACGTAACACGAGAAAAAGGGCCGTTACTACAGAGTCTGGTAGAATTAATGCGAAAGTCAGCGCTAAGGTGTGGATTTCTTGGTCTGTGCTCACAGCAGAAATTCCTTTAAGAGCCAATAGGAATATCGGGTCACGGAAACCCACTTTCGCAATAATGTTACCACCCTCTGTAAAGTAAGGACGCTAACTAGATTGGTTCCGTTGTATTTACTTACTAGAAGCAGTTGATGGATGGCAACGGTTTGACCCTCCATCTATCTCTGTAGCAAAGAATTAAGACTCTTTGCCAGCGGCTCCCTGAATGTTGCTAGTTAATTCGATAGATAGAGATAGACGTAGTAGGGTAGATATCGTGGGTCATAATCCATCACTCGCTCTACGAATCTTAGCTTATGAAGTACATACATGTAATACCTAATACGGTTTAAAATCAATGGTATGGGGCGCATAGGATGTGATGTCCCATCCAATGTTTGGTCCGAGCGGGCGTGTAGAGTCCGGGGGCCATCATGTAGCATTGCGGAAAATGGCAAGACGCGGTAACCATAGTACAGTGTTCGTTGTCCGTTCCTCCACTACCTAGCTGCTCATGATCTTCTTTTTCGGTAGTAGTCCAAATGGGGGCCCTCCGCGTCTGTGATTCTAGTAGATCCTTTGGTTGTCATACAGTGGCTATACGCGTGCACGTGTAAGCTTCACTTCTGCCTTCGCTATAATTACCATGGGCGGTGTCGGCATTATCTGCTCATCTAGAGCTTGAGATGAAAGAATAGACATGGTGCATGTATGCTTTCTACAAGCCATATGACTAGTCTTTCATCTCCCTCTCCTTCATCGGCATGATATATATGGTTTGTACTCTAGCTCTGGGATGGCTGCTCTATCCGGCGTGCCTACCCCAAACACCACCACGAAGCTGTGACATGATACAGCGAGACTGTGTTTAACCAGTTCAGAGTGCTTTTAGAGCCAAAATTACTGCAAAAGAATCGGGGGGCCAAAGAAGTTCGCAGACATAGCTTTTGCGAGTGGATGAAAGATGCTGTCTCCGCTCCCTGATTGTTTCCCTCTATTCACCAGTAATATCCAGGAACTACTGTGTGGAGAACAGAGCCTCCGGCTAACGAGAAGGGGGGGTAAAAGTCTTTCAGCTGAGGCTCAAAGGGCTAAGGGAACGTTGGAAGATACCCCCCTCCTAGACAAGTCAATCCTTCCGATAATATTATCGCTAATTCCTGGCAGGTAAAGTTTTACAACATGGCTGAGCCATCATTTTATTAATCTCAGAAGAGTGGCGGGGTCTTTTAGTAGCCAAAAATGGCGACTCAAGTTTGAAAATGCAACTACGCAAGCTTTGTTCTTATGTAGGGTAACAAATAGGGTTTTAAGGCTCTTAAATCTAGTCTAGTAGATGGCCATATGGAGAGTTAAGCTTAAACCGACGCCAAGAGGCAGCTAAGGCAAGCTCTTGTAATGTGTTCTCACAAAGCAACACTTACGTCAAATTATCTCCCCCTGGACCAGAGTTAAGAGTCGAGGGGCAGATCTGCTCTCGGGGAAAGAAATGTAGGATGTCTCAAGGGTAGCATCTTGCTGTATGTACAGTTCCGTAGGCTGACTAACGTGTATTTTTCTCGCTTTGGTATTAATTACAATATCAGGGGACAGGAGTAGTAGTGCCGACAACTTCATTTTCTTTCCCTCTCCTCTGTTTACGAGGCTCATGATCGCTACTCAACTTATTGGAGGGGTCCGGAAGCAAAGTGTGGAGAATGTAGTGGAGTTAGAAATTTACTCGGGCTTGTGTACAACACAACATTTTATGTATTACTTAAATTTCCTAAAAGCGGTCGAGGTTGGATTTACAGCCCAGTATGTTGTTGGTCGGCATATCGGCACCACCATCCATCACTCGCACCGCTTGTCTTGTATTGGCGTTCTCTATAATACGCGATGCAGGGGTTTGCCTCGTTCCGCTTCGCAACACGTCTCGCAACCTCACAAAGCTCTCCTAAATAAGTGAAACTGGCCTTCCACACAGACAGCTTCCATCCGTTGGAGCATTCCGTTTAACGAAAAAGCCCAACAAACTCACGCTAAATCAAAATCGTATCCCCCGCAAATATCAGTTCACAATGCGCTCGCTTCACAATTGGGGCGCTTTATTGTCGCTATTTGCGACTTTGGCAGCTGCTGCAGAACAACTTGTTCTTCCAGCCGACTTCACACCTCCACAGGTGTTCAAACAGAGCAATCTGCTAAGAACAATTGACCTCACAAAGCCATACGCGCGCGAGATCATTGCTGCGGTCGTCGAGAATATCTCGGAACAGCCGCAGAGCGAGTTCTATCTGCCGGTGGATAAGGCCACATTGCCGAAGCTGAGTTATGTGGAAGCTAGAAATAAGAAGGGTTCGGGAGAGGAGTTTGTAGTAACTCCTGTGGAGTATAATGATGATAGGTGAGTGAGAAGCAAACTAGTAATGGCGGGGAGAGTTGCAGCTCTAATTATCGGTGAAATAGTTCTTTACAATACTACCATATTCTCTTCGAGCCTGCTGTCCCTGCTGGACACTCCATCACTCTTCAAATCAGCTTAGCAGCTACGGATATACTTATTCCAGTTCCTGCGCATGTCACCCAAGTCGAGAAGCAGTTCCTACAATGGACCGGTAGTCAATACGCCTTGTCCGCATACGCGACTGAGAAGCAGAAGACCAAATTGAAACTTGCTAGCAATGAAGTTCCCGACTTCACCAAGCTCGAGCCCAAGGCTGATGGAACTGAGGACCCTACCAAGTCTGGTAATCAGTTTACTTTCGGACCCTACTCTGTTGTCGAGGCTGGTAAGGCTGGTGAAGAAGTCACTCTTCGATTCGAGTACACCAACCCGGTGATTAAGATGGATCGTATGGAGAGACTCATCGAGGTGTCTCACTGGGGTGGTAACCTCGCTATCGAGGAACGTTACTGGATGACAAACAACGGTGCTAAGTATGTAGCTCTGTCGAAAAGCTCAACCACTACCAGAGATACTAACAAATAAAAAGGCTCAAGGAACAATTCTCCCGTGTTGCATGGGCCGCAACAAACTACTACAACCCCCCTACTACCGCCATCAAGCAGCTCACTTTCCCTCTAAGTGTTGGCGCGAAGGACCCTTACTTCACTGACGAAATTGGTAATGTGTCTACTTCCCGCTTCCGCTCAAACATCCGTGAAGCAAACCTCGAGCTCAAGCCTCGTTACCCGGTTTTCGGTGGATGGAACTATACCTTCGTCACCGGATGGAACCACGATCTTCGTGACTTTGTCCGTGGCCACAAGAACGGCGAGGACTTTGTTCTCAAGGTTCCTTTCCTCGAGGGTCCAAAGGAGGCTGTCACCTACAAAGATCTTGAGGTTACTATTGTGTTACCTGAAGGTGCCACGTAAGTTATCCCTAGCCATTACTCGTCCAAAAGAAATAATCTAACAGAGGACCAGTAATGTAAAATACGTCTCTCCCATCCCCCTTGTTAAGGAGGAGCAGTATCTCCACAAGACATTTATGGACACAATCGGCCGCACCGCCGTGAAGCTCACTGCTGTCAATGTAGTAGATGAGCAGCATCGCAAAGAGCTCGTTGTCAGCTACCATCTACCCCGGACGGAAGCTTTGAGGAAGCCGTTTGTCATGTTCGCTGCATTGATGGCCATGTTCGCGCTAAGCTGGATCGTGAGCAAGATTGACCTTAAGATTGGGAAATAGATACAACTTGTTTTTTTGACGGCAGTGTGTACGCTATTTCTTATATTAAATTAAAATGAGAATTGAGGATGAATGAAAGGGTTATGGCGTAGGTTATAGGGTCATGTATATATACCATCTTTGAATAGTTCTGTTCCACTGCCTTTTGCTTTTAATGAAAAGTTAGATACGGATCATGGTTGTTCTAAATCTAAAAATTCATGCGTTTTTGAAGTGAGAAAAGAAATCTTGTGTCTGAATACCCACCCTTTTACGGGGTCTGTGAGGCCGCGTCATCGGATTCCAACACAGACTATCACTCGATAAATATTATCTACACAATCTTCGGTAACCACGCACTGATCTTCTGTTTTGTTCACTCTGGATCCTCTCAGACCAGAAAGAACAGAAACTTATCCTGATTCCCTACATTTTTCAACATGTACACATACATGTACACGAAATATCACTCGACACAAGCGTCAAATAGCTCTTCTGGTATTATTTACAGATTTTACACGTTTCACAATGCATACCGGCTCCGCCCCATTATATTATTCATTGAAGTTTCCAATCTATTCATCTTCATCGTCATCTTCATCATCTTCATCATCTTCATCGTCTGAAACCTCTTGTCCCAAGGCTTTCAGCCGTTCCTGCACAGCAAATAATTAGTAAACAGCCTTTGATATCCAGATGCAGTACCTTAAACATACCTTATCCTTCTTCCGCTTCTCTTCAAGGTCTGTTAGCACCATGAGAAGGTCCTCCAGTTGTGTCTGCACATCATCCTTCTCCCTTTTAGCAATCTTGGCCTGCTCCTCTGCCGTACTGATCCTCTCCTCCGCTTCTTTTGCGTTTGCCTGAGCTTTCTTGGCTTCTTCGTCTGCCTTCTTCTTCTCCTCCTCTGAAGACTTAAGTTGGTCCTCGATGGCTTTAATCTTCTCGGTCACTGTTTTTGCCGTGTTTTCTGCGGCATGGAGTCGTTCCTGGGCCTTTCCGTCACCCGACTTTGCGCTATCTTCCAAGGCTTTGATCTGCTCCTCTGCAGCTGTTGCTCTCTCCTCTGCAGCCGCTGCCTTTTCGTTTGCAACTCTGGCTTCCTCTTCTGCAGCCTGTGCTTTCTCCTGTGCGATATTGGTTTTCTCCTCTACCGCCTTGAGCTCCTCTTCTGCAATTCTCTTATTCTCCTCTGCAGTCTTTAAACGCTCCTCAGCAGCAGCTGCCTTTGAGTTGGCTGCGGTTATGACTTCTTCTGATGCCTCTAACCTCTCCTTCATTTCTTCCCCTAATGATTTCGCTAACTCCTCTGCAACCCGGGCTTTCTCCTTCATTTCTTCCTCCAATGATTTCGCTGACTCCTCTGAAACCCGGACCTTTTCTTTCATTTCTTCCTCCAGCAATTTCGCTGACTCCTCTGCTACCCGGGCCTTCTCCTTCATTCCTTCCTCCAATGATTTCGCTAACTCCTCTGCAGCTCTAACTTTCTCCATCATTGCAACTGCCTTTTCTTCCAACACCTGCTTACTCTCTTCTAACAGCCTTACCTTTTCTTCTGAGAGTCTTAGGTACTCCTCTGCAGCTGTCACTTTTTCGTTGGCTGCTCTGGATGCATCTAATGCTGTCTTAACTTTTCCTTCGGCCGACCTGGCCATCTCTTCTGCCGCCATAGCCCTTTCCTCAGCAGCCTTAGCTGTGTCGTTGGCAGCCTTAACCGCTTGGTCTGCAGCATGTACGTTTTCCACAGCTTCCTTGGTTCTACTCTCTGCATCAGCGACTGCCGCTTCAGCTGTCTGTGCCCTGGCCGCCGCTTCCCTCTCCTTAATCCGCGCTTCATTGAGAGCCATTTCTGCTCTCTTAACTCGAGACTCTACTTCGGAAATTGCAGCTTGGTGGTCTTCGGACGCCATCCTAAGTTGTAAATCCGTCTCCCTCTTCGTTTTATCAATCTCAGCCTCTAATTCAGCAGTTCTCTTCTTCATCAGGCTCTCCATCTCCGCTACTTTCTTCTTTAGTTGGCCTTCTAGCTCTGTCACCCTTCTTTTCAACTCATTTTCGAGCTCGCCTACTCGCCTCTTCAATGCCATGTTCTCCCGTGCTGCTTGATCTGCCTCCCATTTAATACGCTGGATTTCTGCAACAGCAGCCCTGTCTCGCCCAGCAGCAGCGGCAGAATCGGCTTCATGTTTCCGCCGTAACACTTCTGTTGCTTCCCTCTGCCGGTGCAGTTCTGCTGCAGCTACCTCTTTTGTTCGTTGTACTTCGTGTTGTTCTTGCGTTACCCGCTGTTCGAGGGCCAAAACTGTTGTCTGAAGTTGCGAAAGCTCTTCCTCTTTCTCTTCAAGCTGTGTTTTGAGTGATTCTAGCATTTCTGCAGAAATCCCGTTTGATTTGCCATTCGAGCCTGTGTGTGCTTCTGATGGATCTTTGTCAATGGCTCGTAGTATTCGACTATAGTTATCCTTTAGAAAGTCGATAAAGGTGTGATCGAAAAACACATCTGGAAGCCCGCTTCCCCTTCTGCTCATGGGGACTTCCATAAAAACCTCAAAGTCCCGTACACGAGGATTTTCTCGCAACTTTGTGACTTTATTAAGGTAATGATCTCGCCCCATACGACTGGCCAATATAGGATGTAGTGTGGCTCTACAAATCCAGGTCAATATGAAATATTCCCAAAACATCGATTATTTAGAGCTCTTACCGGGGAATGGGCGAATCCTTATGACTGAACTCATATAAAATCCCCAAGAAGAATGCACTCAACCCTTGCACCAACACATTCGAATTACTACTCTGCTTTACTGTCGAGACCAAAGACTGTACACTTGACCCTTCCGTTAAGAAATCGTCAACTGCTGGCGAATCTTCATATAGCCACACGCACAACAGCATTAAATAACCAACGATGATTCGCGGGTCATAGTTATGTTCCAAAGCAGCAACCAAATTGGCAGATATGCTCTGGATCGCCGAAACAACCTCTTCACCAGCCTCGGCATCACCTTCAGTGACAGAAGTTGCAAGTGCCTTAGCTTCCTCGTCATCGTAGACGAGATGCAAAAAGATGACACTTGCAAGCCAGACACGATATGGATCGCCGCGAGAATCCGAGTCGAGGTTTATCAGACATGTGAGGATATTCGCAGATGGATCTCCATTCATATGTAGATTAATGGCGTGATTCAGGAAATGCAATCGTACTGGTTGATTCCCAGCAAAGTAGGATTCAAGACACCGGCAAGCAGCCAATCTTGCATCAAACGCATTGATTGATGAAGTCAACAATGCTAGGTCCAGTAAACCCTCGATAACATAGCACATATCATCCGGTTTGAACTGTTGTATCTGAACTTCAGGTGGAACGGTGGGATCTAGATAGGTAACTTTCATTTGTGCAAAGTTCTCTTGGAGGACGTCGTTTTCGTGAATCAAATCGGCAACTGCTTTCAAGGCCTGAATCGAATTCTGATCAGTGCTACGAATCCCTCCAAAATTATCTTCAGAGGATTATCATTACCTCAGCCCGGGTTGGATAATCGCTGAAAGCCGAAAACGCAATTATCAGCATCAAGTGTAAGATCCCCGCATTGAAAAACGCCATTTGATTTGCGGCAGTCCCCAAACCCCCTGGAACAACAAATAATCTCACAACCCTCGTCGCATACTGAACATTAGTGTCCCTCTGGTCTTTCGCGTATGGTGCTACATCTCTTTGATCGAACTCGAACAGCTTTGCTAGCTTAGGAACACAGCCGGTCTCTCTGAAAAAGCTCTGATTGGACACATTATACGACAGTAAATTTGATAGCAGCTGTAGGCAGTCTTGCGCTACAATACCACCGTCAATACCACCTTCAGAGTCGATTATAAAGAAGGCCTTTTCAAACGCATTCTCGAAGGCAATAAGCTTCTGGATATCAGTATGGCCAGAAGAAAGGTTTATTATCAACAGGATACCCTCTGCAAGATATTAGAGACTATAATCTATATACGAGGTAGAGGAGAAGGGTACCATTTCTGATTGCATCCCGCTTATCGTCAAGAATTGAGACAAGGCGGGAAATCCCCAGTGGAGCTGTGAGGATACATTCTTGAGTTCTTGATGGTCGATTATTAAGAATTGCGACCAGAAGCTGTAGCGTGTACAGACGAATGTAGAAGTCACTATCTTGTAGGAGATCGATCAGCACCGTGATATTTTCTTGTTTCTACATCCACAAATCAGCTCACTGGGACCCAAACTGGGGTCTTGAGATCACGAACCTGAGTGAACTCATCGGTGAGCCACAATGCTATGTCTTCTGAAGATTCCGGCTGCAAACGATGGTCAGTACATGCTGTATACGTAGGCACCACCCCCCAGTCTTGCTCTAGCTTCCGACTCCACAAGCTCACGCAGCTGCCGCCTCATAACAGCTCTCATAAAGAAATAAAACCCTGTTATGATAGAACTAACATTTGATTCATCTTTAACAAACAGCAACAGCAGTGTTTCCAGTACTACTTTGATAGTGTCGACGTCTTCCGCATCCTTGCTCAATGTCCCAATCAACCCTCTCAAT
Organism: Morchella sp. 2016-41; assembly: GCA_024713855.1. NCBI lineage: Eukaryota > Fungi > Ascomycota > Pezizomycetes > Pezizales > Morchellaceae > Morchella > Morchella sp. 2016-41. The sequence continues at coordinate 1,118,089 of JAMGZD010000002.1, read as the reverse complement.
CCTCCTGATGCAACAGTCTCTTTGTACTCCCTTGCAAAGCTGCGTAGCCCTTGAATCGCCGCTCTCCGGTCTTCCAATAACGTACTTGTTGATAATCGCAGGCATAGTGTCTGAATCGTGGAGGTCGCATCTTGCTTCGGGGGAGCTTGGCTCTGGAGAATTCCTGTGAATAGTGACATTGCGCTGTGTCTGTTATCTGTAAGTCTGTTCTAGGGTGCGCATACACCTGCGCGAAAAAGCCCTGCGTTTGGGAGGGAACTTGGAGATATTAAATTTTAGCGTTTGGGTGAGTTGTCGTGTCCTAGACACTGAGCGAATGGTTGAGGTGTCCGGAGTGCCGCTTTACTATGTAGTCACGTTTTTTGAATCCTTGGTCATGGAAATCCCCGAATGTAGCACACATTTATAATTCTAAACCATAATAACTCTACAAACATCCGTAATGTATAGATGAAATTTGTTTGTGCTTTTCTTTTTGTTTTCCCGTGTTTTTTTTTTTGTTACGTGTTTTCAATAAAGGAACACGCCTATGGCTATGGCTTTCCTCCACCTCACCGATCTAGATATCCCCCATTATACTAGCCATGGCCCAGTATCGGACACATCCTCCATGCCCAAAGATAGACCAAACGCTTCGAAAATCAACCAAGCCACGCTTTACCCTAAATCCCAGGATGAATAACGCAAAAGAAAAATAGAAACCGATCACAACGTAGAATTGAAGGGTTTTTGAGAATACAAGGTAGTAAGGTAACAGAAGTAACAAACTGGTATGAAGGGCTGGAAAGAATGAAACGAGAACGCATAACCTCCGAAAACAATCAACTAGGTACCCACAAGGTTTAAACAAAAACACACTCAAGTTGTAGTAGTGGAATTTTTCGAATGGGCGAATCATTTAGAAGGTCTCAGCGTCTTCTTCAACCGCATCAGGTATCTCAAAGCCATCCTTCTCAATATTAGTCTTTGTTTGCGGCTCATGATCGGGAGTGTCTCTTACCTCTGTCGAGTACAGAATAGCTTGGATGTGCCTGACAAGGCCGTCCTCATCCTGTTCAATCTCCGGGGTCTCCTCGACTGCACGCTGAACCAGCAATTCAATGTCTCTTAGTTTACTAAAGTAAAAATCCCTTTCCCTCTCGAGACCGGTAACATTCTCCTTCAACGAGGCGACTTCTTGTTGGAGGGCAGCGCTATTAGCGCCGCCAAGGGGAGTCCTGGTACGGGCAGCCCCCCCAACAGTTGGCGTAGTTCCACGCTTTACTGCTGCATTTGACCTGGCAGCAGGCGCAGGTGGACCCGCCCCCATTGTACCCGCTTTCGCCCTACGACCAACCGCATCATAGTCTCCGCCGGGATAAAACTGATCCCAATACCGCTTCGTCCACTGTAAAAACTCGAGATTATCTTGAAATTTACACTTGACTAGACGCTCGACCGGGATTGGCCTTTCAATCTGATGCGACGTAAAAACATCTAAGTAAGGAGAACGCAGGGTCGGAGTTAGAAAAAGTCACGCGTATAACACAAGCCACCCTTGCCAAGCAAAGGGGTAAACACGTACTCGTGAGGATCTTGTAGTTTTGTAGATACGCGTATTCGGTGTTAACGTTGAACTTGACTTTCGACATAGGTACATCCCCTGTTTGATCTTAGTTCAAACCCTTTCAAACTTTAAACCCACCGTCGTTCGAGGACTTTACTAACCATAGATCGAATCCATGATCTGGCATAGGGCGGCACTAATCCAAAAGGCCGCTGTCAGTTTTAAGTGCCAGTCAAGTCCCTAACGGAGGAATCAGGAGCATACCCAGTTCCACATTGCTCTATGCGGGTGATGTTAAGCTGCAAAAGGTTGTTTACCCAGTTAATGAGTTCTTGTCTACAGCGATGTCAGCGGAGCCGCAAAAAAACGTGGAAGCGGGGGAGTTTATTGAACAGGGCCGTTGAACAGGGGCGGGGATTGTGGATTTTTTTTTATTCTAGTGGTGTTTTCGTACCTTGATTCGCCCATGATGTCAGAATTAATTGGTTAGGTAGATAGAAGCGTGTGTTAGCTATTTAACGGGTATGCAAGAGAGGTGCAGAGGTTAAGCACAGTGGAAGCAAATGAAAGGTGCTGATGATGGAGCGAGAAGGTTGCGTTGCGGAGGTGCAGGAGAAAAGAGAGCTCTGGTTGTGATCCGTTCCCCCACTTGCATAACAATGTTGTTTAGCCGCCAAGACGAAGGACCCTTGGTAACCCTTGAAAACGAGCCCCACGTTCACTCTATGAATCTCCTGTCAAATTCATATGGAGTTACGAAGAAGCATTTTTTGTACCTATGCCTGTGCATATGTATGTATATCTCTTTTGATATGATAGTAAACTCGCAACAGTTCTATTCGTGATATCTAATTCTTAGTCGTGTACATAGCTACATACATATTCTAATTTAATTTCCGTCCCCTATTGCAATCCTAATTTCGCCTGGTCAAAATGAATTACATCTAATATTTTTTCACCTCCGTGCCCGTATATGCTGTGGCCCTTCCTCAATCTCAACTTCATTACCAGGTCTCACAGCGGAAGGTCTCCTCCTTTCCAGCCTCATTGAATCCCCCCTTTCCATAACACTCTCATCACTATCTGAGAGGGCGCCGGTATCGATTGTCTCAGAATCTTGGGGGCTGATATCAACACTCTCTGGGTAGTCACCATAGCTACCACCGGCTGACTCCAGGGTAAACGGTGATGCAGTCGGTGCATCCAAAATGCCTAGTTCTTCGGCGGTGAAGTATTTTGGTAGAAGATTTGTCCTCATAGGAATAAGAAGAAAAATAAACACCGGGAACCTAAACAACCATTAGCTCGTTCCTTAGTTTCAACTATTAAGTCAACGCATACCCGATAGCAGCAATTGTCTGCGTGATTGCGAATGTTGCCCCAAATCCTACAAGTTCAATGGCCACGAACGCCCAAACCGCTCCCTTTCTGCATCTATTCAACGGATCTCCACCATGGGTCAACGCACGATCCTTCAAAAGATAAGCGATTTTGAGTGTCATTCCGTTCTTTGATACCGTTAGCCTCATGTCTCCGGGAATCGAGAAAGAAAAATAGAAATACCTCTTCCAACGCCTGAATACCCATAACAAAGAACAATCCAGCTAACACAGCTTGCGGGATCAACGCAAGAACAATTAACAGCGGACCAGTCATGATCCCCAATATCATTAATCCCTGTAAGAGATTGCTGACCCTCTGCTCAACAACATGGTCAATCACAGTTTCAGTCTTACCCTTATGTTGCTCTACATCATCCACCCTCTTTCGAGTAACACAGAGAGACGCAGTGTGGAATGGCGCCTGAGGAATAAGGCCGTTTGGAGCTGGGAGTCCCAGAATACCAGAGACACCGGTGGTGATTCCGAGAATGAAGATATCCCAGTGAAAACCGGCTGGCTTTTTCAACGGAAATTCACTCCCCTGGCAAATAAGACTGGAAACATTATGATCAAAGTAGAACAGAATAGTCAACAAAATCGCGAATCTACAACGTCTGTCAGCAAATTCCCAAGCGTAGCTTAGCTTTCTGTTGTAATCTGGGCGCGCTTACGGAACTGCCAAAAATACATGACCAACTTCTATATTCCAAAAGTCAACCAGCCACGGCCTGTCAATTGTTGGATGAAATGCCTTCGAGATTGGAAGCTGCTCCAATTTAATATCTGCCATTTTCCCGACAAATTGATATCCCGTAAAGAATATGACAGTTAGAGGCGTGCCATAGTCTTTCAAGAACGTCCTGACCGGCTGTTTGAAAAGGTTACTATCCCCAATAACTCCACAACCGTACCCAACCATTAACACAAGTAATGAGATAGAGATAGACAGATGAGCAGCAGCGTCACTTGCATGCCATTGTAGCGTCAAAATCTGGATTCCCTTTTGGAGATAAATAAAGGCAACATAGAATCTAAAAGACAGACACAATAAGTATGCACTCGAATGGGTATATAGATAGAGCACCTACCCGAAGATGTCACAGGAGAAGCGAGTAACCCATTTGACCGCATTACAGGCGTTGGTAATGGCAAGTATAATGTGCATGATCATTGACCACCTGATCATAGTTTTAGTTGAGCTCAGCTGACAGACCGGGAGTTTGCATGGGGTACTGACAGACAAATCCAGCACATAAACTTGAAGTATGGAATTCCTCTGTTTGTGATGTTATTTGATGCTGGTGAAATATCTTGTTTTTGAATTGAAATACCTTGGAGTCACAATATCATAAACAGTGCTACCCAAAACGTTATTAAAATGCCCCCAATCTATGCCCATGATCAAATGAAAACTTACTAGTTGAACACTGTGATAGGACCAGTAACACCCACAATACACAACGGCTGCGCAGCCAAGAATGAAAACACTACAGCGCCGAGTACAGAAGCAAGTAATACCTCGTTTACGCCATATGACATGTCGGTCTTTTCGAACCTAATACCGAATAAAAGGTGTCAATGATAATTCAACCACTACTTGAATCAATGATATATATATGACTCACATGTCAAACGAAAAAGCAAGAGCTGGCAAAACACTTTATATTTCATTTTCAGCGATTAGTGAGTGAACCATTTAGGGTCGTTCTCTTAGGAATGCGAGTTATTACTTTGCAAAAAACATATAAACTACAGCACCAAATTGTAAGCATTAAAACCCATATTGGTGTTGTCACTTACTCGTGCTAGGGATAATCCTATAATCCCACGCGTCGGTCCAATCCGACCAATAGTATGGCGCCCTCCTCCTAATGTCATTGACCATTCCTCTTCCCAACCACATTGTTTTTTTGGTTGATGCTCCCCCGTCACCAATGGAACCTCTCGACATAGTTGTAGACAATCGATTCGTGTGCCGCGCAGTGTGCTGCGGTGGTTGTTCGTTCAATCGCGCCTGCGACGACGCCATCGTCCCGTTCATTAGCGTTGTCATAAAACATTAGCATAAGATAACAGCACATACCTGCCCATGACCACCTTCTCCCCAATTCTTCCCAGACACCCCATTAAACGATGTTGAAGAGCCCGCCATGCTAATTCCCATTCCTGTTTCAGTGACTACTTGGATCGGTTGCTGACTTATACTCACTCGCGTCAAGTTGGGAAAAATTATTTCCAGGGGTTTTTATATACTTGCCACGCTGGACCGAAGGAGCTTTTTTTTTTGCGCCAAAGGAGGGAGGGAAATGTTGTCTCGGCGGCTCTCCTCGGCACTCCACAGCTATCTACATACCTACCGGGTCCTACCCTACTTTAACTACAAGCGATGATCCGTGCAGCGTGGAGCCCGACTGTCGGTCCTGCGGGGATCAAAACCGGATCAAAACTCTAAAATTTCGGGAAAGCCTGACCTACTCGAGACTTGGCGCGTATCACTTGTAGACGGCATGTTCCATATGGATATCGACATGTAACCTATTCTATCTACTTTACTTCGCACAAGCTTAAAGGGGGAACTCTCTTCAGGAAAGGTCTCTACTCTAATCGGACGCAAACCAGTTCTGGTTTGTGGTTCCCCAAGACAGCCGCCATTCAAATGACAACGCTTTAAAACCTCCCCTCAGAATTCGGATTTATCTATCCCACCAATCTCTCGTAATGGAGGCACGAGATGATACCAGATTTCTCCTAAAATACAAAATGAGTACATACGTATACCCATACAGTCCTTTATCACTCAAACGGCAGGTCATCAAAGGCTGAAGTCTTGGTTTTGGCTTGGTTTGGCTTGTGGCCAAGCATAATTTGGCAGATGGAATGGGAGGACCGAGTGATTTCAACCGTACCAAGCCACAGCTAAGACCCAAGTGGAGCGTTCAGACACCAGAACGTTGCACAATCTCAAAGTACACTGACGACGACTTTAAATCCGATTGGCACGGCAAGGCTGACTTGAACTTGGGGTTTTTTTATGCACATTCCGAGCCTACCTCTACCCAAACGGCAGTTTGGTTTGGAGTGATAATAGGGGTTACCAGTAGCCACTGTTAGTCTAACAACAACATTCGTGATCATTGCCATTGTATTAACATATCTTTTTTTCTTTCCTCTTCAAAATGAAATCACCTAATCCCAAGAACAAGAAGTTTCCAATGTAAGAATTCATGAAAATTTGAAACACCTCCCATTTATCCCACCATCACCACCACCTATATAATTTTTTACTTGCCAGGATAGCTGGGGTGAAGGCAAATCGACAAGACAAGAAATATCAATGGAAATACCATCGCAATAGCAACCCAAGACAATAGAAGCCACACCAAAAGATTCATCATAGTGACAGAGACAAGAGGCTGACCCCCTTCTGAACAGGGATAGCAAGGTTACACCTTTTCTTTTCAAGATGGCAAGAGAAGGACATGAGATAAGAAGTGAAAGTACGGAACACAGATAGACCAATAATACTTAGTAGAACAATAAGAAGAAATCAAGGAAACGTTACAACCTATCCCAACAAAAGAGACCACAACAGTTGAAAAAAAAAATAATCCTTACTCTCTCTTTCACGCAACCTTAACTTTCCTCCTCCAATCCCAACTGTTTTATTTAGGATGCAATATTTGCCAGTCCTGTTATTGGCAGGCCTAGGCAACAGCTACTGCTCTGAGCACTGGGTAGAGAGCCTGCTCATCAGTTTGCTCCTCAGTTTTCTCGGCTCCTCCGTTATCGGCACCTTCCTGGCCAGGTTCTGCGTTGACACCACCATCTTGGTCGGTCATTACCTGATCCTGCTCCTGCTCCGTGATTTCCTTCTTTTCTTCCTCTTGCAGCAGATTCTTAACGTAATCCCTGAGGTTTGAGAGTAATTCGATGTTCTTTTCCCATTCTTTTGCAGGGTCTTCGGGTGCTGCTGGGGCAGAAACCTCCGCTGATAGGGCACCGAGTTCTGGGTCAATTAGACTATCAGATACTTCGCTCTTCTTATCCGCATTATCATCTCTATCCATATCCACATCCTGATCCGCTTGAACCGGTTTTGCTCTTTGCAAAACACCAACGCTGATTCTACGCCTTTGCTCTGATTCGAAGGTAGGACCAAGGGACGATGCTGGAGCTGTTGAGACAGGTGCGGGGTAGGCTTCACCACTAGTGGGAATAGCTGGAAGACTGGGGTACATAGATGATGTAGATTGTGGCGATGAAGATGGAGGTGTTGTATGCTGCTGGTTAGGCGAGTGAGAAGTTGTGTAGTTTGATGTTGGAGGCGTCAGAGCGGATGTACCACCCGAGCTAGTTGAGTTTGAAGCTTGCATAATCGCCGCTACGGCAGGTGCGTTATCGTGACCAGGCGTGTGGTTAGGACTATGCTGCTGTGTTTGAGTACCATGCGGGGAAGTCGGTTGGTTATTGCGGTAAGGCTGGGTGAAATGACTTCCAGCTGGGACGCCGGCGGCCGCTGCAGCGGCAGGGTTTTCGTATACATTGGCTGAGAGCTGGGTCAGGAAATGGTCAGCATCAATGAGGTCCTGCTTGGTACGCAGAGACGGGAGCGTGTATTGGCTTTGTCCAGCAGCGGGGGCAGTAACGGTTGCAGCATGGTGCCCGTTAAAGTCAACAGTTTCTCCAGAAGTGGTAGGCACGAATTGTTGCAGAGCAGATAGGCGCTGTGCCATGTTGCCATCGTAAACCGGCTGGATTTTGTGCCTTTTAGCGTCCTCGAAAAATTGATCTACGCCATCAAATGCTCGCTTTTTGCTCTCGCCACCAGGCTGTTGCTGTTGGTTCATTCCGTCCTGTTGAGGCGCAGGTTGAGGGGTGGGGTAATAATAAACTCCTGGGTTCGGTGCACCGTTCGGAGCCGGATAATACGCCCCAAGGCCTGACACAAAATGAGGATGTGTACCAAAATTAAGAGGTTGGGGATGCATACTTCCATAATACGCCTGCGCGGCTGTAGCAGCAAGGGCTAATGATTTATATCAGTCATTTGCTTTCTTTTTCTGCGACATGCAAGATCACTCACGCTGCATACCAGCACTAGTTGTGTACGAGGAGTGTACATTATCTCCCTGTAAAGAAAGCAATGAGCTCCCACGATCATACCCGTTTGAAGCAAAAGGTGCACCCACGCGAGCCTGATGAACGCCCGATGCGCGTCTGCCCGTACCATCCGGCTCCGGACTGCGGAGCAGGACAGAGTCGTCCGCATGTGTCTGTGGAACATGGCGCCGATAAAGCGATGTCAGCGGAGAACCCGGAAAGATTTGAATGTATAGACAAAAAAAGTGACTGCGGAAGTCCAGCGAAAGAGCGCCCCTACCTTCACATGCTTCTTCAAATCCTGCGGCCGCTTAAAAGCTTTACCGCAAAACTCACATTTGTGCGGTTTAAGCGGCACATGTACACGAATGTGGGAAGTGATATGGTCGCGCTTTACGGTTGTTGTCCGGCAGGTGCCCCATGCGCAAGTTAAGCATAGGTTGTTAGTTGACTTGCGACCGACGTGGATATCGCATAAATGATTCTTTGATGAGTTGGTAGTCACGTCAGCGAAAGCCCCTCAACACGAAAAAATGCCCAGCCTCTATAAACTCCCAAGACAAAAACACGACAACACGTCTTCCTCTCCCTAATCGACACAGTGCAACTTCGCTACTGCTACTAATTCCGAAACAGCATTGCGGGGTCAACATACATATAGCTCCTCTGGCGAATCGAACTTTTCCTGGCACCCGTTCCATTGGCAGCCGAGGTTTGTCTCCTCCTTTGCCGGAATAGATGGGGTACTTGGAGCGACGGGCGCTGCCGTCGCGGGACTTTGTGGGACAGCCAGCTTGGAAGATCCGGGGGAAGCTTGTTGCTGCTGTTGCTGCGGTTGCTGCGGTTGCTGCTGTTGCTGCTGTGGTTGCTGCTGTGGTTGCGGAGCAGAAGTGGGCGCTGCAGGCTGTTGCTGTTGCTGCTGCTGAGATGTAGAAGAGGAGTTGGGAGCGAGACCCGACACGAACTGGTCGAGGATGGAGTGAATGGAATCTATGGTTGCTGCGGGGTCCCTCTATATGAAGGAGGAACACTTACGGATATGTTGGGGTTCGATAAAGTGGGGGGGTGTGAATAAAACTACAAGAAGAGGATGAGGAAAGGAAGAGCAGATGTTAATGAGTAATGGAGGAGGGCTTGATTAAGAAGGCGGGCAGGGCAGTGTCCCGATTAACAAGCAACGGGAAGGACGATGATGATGGATTGGATATGGGGGATGGTAGGTAGTAGTAGTGGTGTGTGGGTGTGAACTCTAGAGGAAGAAGTGTGGCGGGCTCCAGAGAAATCCACGAAGGGAGGCACGAGAAAGGGAATTTTACTTCTAATGCAACACTTTTAGTAAAAACTAAACTAAGAGAACTGAGGGAGTACATGTATATGTATTTGTAGCCCCCCCGAACAGAGTACCTCTACGCACTCTTACATACGTAGACCTTCTCTCTACATACATCCAGCATAGCATACAGGTAGATACAACAAATCAATCTCAGAAAGAGAGGGAGGGGGGAAATGGGTTGGGAACGTTCTGTTCACTTTGCTGCCCCCATGAGCCTTGTGTGGAAGCAGATGGCGTTGGAGATTGGGGTGTGCCACTGTCCAAGCCTAATACTATTGGCATCTAATACTATTCCGGCTCCAAAATACTTGGCGCTGTCCTTGGCATGACTTGGCGTGACTTGGCGGTGTCCTGCCAAGCCGTGCGAGCCCTCTGATTCGGTCGTTGAGCCCCTCGACCGCCTGCTGCCGCCAAACATGCGTGAGCACTCAATTTATCCTGTCGAAATAAGGAGGCAGTGCAAGGTTATCTTTTCTTGTTCCGTTTTTACGAAACGAGGTGGAAAAAATGGAGTGGAATCGTTTCCATTCTCCCCGTTGTTGTTGTGACAAAACGATATGTAGAGACAGACAGATACAGAGAGAAAAGATACAAGCACTGACCATGGCTAAACGACGAGGGAAACGAATAGAAAAATAAAGAAAAGGAGAAAAAGGAAAAAAACAGAAACACCTTTCACCCACCATTGAGTTACACTTGACTTCCTTGCTCTCAACAATAATGAATTCTCGTCACATGTAACTACTCATACATCTTTAATGGGTATCTTGGCGGGGTTGCCGACAATCAAAGGCAGGGGTTAGGGCAAAGAAGAATAAAAGCACCAGCAGCAGCAAGATCCCACGTCGCCGAGCCAGTGGGAAAAAATTTTCTTGGCTCGTATTTCCGTTTTAGTCGAGATGCTGTGGGTCGAGATGCTGGCCCACGGTCGCTGGCTTGACTCGCTGGGGAGATGCATTCCATTCCGCCGACTCGCGGAACTGTCAGTCCGTCAGTCTCTCTCATCACGTCGCTTGGACACCACCGTTCTTTTCGGGGTATCCCGTCTCCACTCTGTTGGCTCCAAATCGCATGTATCAGCGTCGTCATCGACGTTGGCATGGCATTATTAAAGTTTCCGCGGCTGTATCGCGGTTGCTGCAATTGGTTTGTTAGGGAGTGAGCTATGGCGAAAGGGCGTCACTGTGAAGATTCCTAAAGTCAAATTAAAATGAGGCTCAGCTTGGGATAATCAGGTCAAAGAGTGCTTCAAACATCTACATACACAGACTTTGAACACCTGGATCATGAGATATCACGATACTGAAATCCTTGGCATCACCGATACATGTGTCTTCTGGTCATGGCCACTTTACAGACATCTCCACCTGGGTGTATCCGAATACCAATCTGCTGAATGTGATTCATTCTCCCGGCTGGCAGCACTCTGGCAAGCAGTTGTACTCTAGTTAAGAGTGACCTCACTGGCGCCCCCCCCCCCCGAATCATGTTACGCCCCGAGCAATCAACCCTGAGCGACTCAGTCAACTTTTTAATAATCTATGAGGCACGTCTTACGCACACTTGACATTTTCAATCCGACTTCGCACGGCCTAGCTAACAAGCGAATCATGAACGCAAAATATGGCTACAAACGGTCAATCTTACACTGCACCTTCAACCCCTTCTCGGTTACAACATTTTCTACCTACACTAGTCGACACATGACTCACTTATCGACTTGAGGCAGCACTCCATCATGGAACTCATTGCATGAATGCAAGAAAGCGCAGTGGCTTCAAATGCTCGATCATGAGATATCACTATTCAATTAATGCTTGGCAGCCAAGCAATAGCTCTTTTCCAAGCCATGTCTCCATTATTGATAGTGTTTTTTCTTGGCTATCACATCTTATTGCGTGATTACTTTTTCCATGCTTATTTGCGAGGTCTCTGAAGCACAAAAAATGTAGAAAATACAAGTATACATGCGCCTATCCAGTAAAGTCACAATAACTTTGCAGGGACCATTCGGTTTGGCGGTCCAATCGGGGTAGGTAGTACATGGAATCAATATATCTGGGTTATAGTATATATTAGAGGGGAAATCTTCTCTAGATATATTAGCAGTTTTTTGGCTCCTTCATTAATAGTAATTAATCGACGGGTAAATCTATACCGATATTGATTGATTACTTCATTACTCGTATACTGTATACGATAGGCTATTGACTAATAAAGAGGAACAGACCCAAGATCGACTACCTTATAGTAGCTAGATATTTTGAGGTTTGTATATTGTATTTACCAATTGCCACGAGGGCCTGCGATATATCCGAAATTATATTGAGTGGACCCATGAAAGCCAAGCATCATATAAGATCACTCGATGGAGCCAAGGCCTTCGTTAGTGAAAACATAATTTCTTTGGATTTCCAGCCAATAACAACCAGAAACTCTTGTGATATGCCATAATACATATGGTATTTTTTCCCTTTTTTTCGTTGTATAAGTTGCTTCATAAATCTTAATTAAAACAGAAAGGCGTTGTGTCAATGAGCCGAGCTAAGGATTTGGCCTATACTACATGTAGTTGTTTACTTGTACTTGCGTTAGAACCTCATAAACAGGTTTGATAATATAAATTTCAGAAGCAGTTGTATGGTATAAGGGATCCAGGGCGTGGGCATCTTATGTTACATCCATTGATATTGTTCACATGCCTTGTTCGAGCGTACTCCAGTCTTACAGGCTCTCAAATCCCAAAGATTTGCCCGTAATATAGTACAAAGTATATCGATATTAAGCATCAGTTTTTTTTTTTTTTTTTTAAGTCGAGGGCTTCTAAACAATAATCAGCTTTAGAAGTGCTCATCCAGCTCATATAAATATCAATTTTTCACTTTACCATCTAAGCGCCTGTTAAAACAGCATTGATAAAGATAACACATGCAGTTCCAGAAGATACATGTACCCTTTTGTAAGCCTGCAACTCGAGGGCACGAGACATCTCTTTTTAGCGCTTAGAGGGGCAGAAGTGACCTAAGAGAATTTCGCGGCTTGAAATTGATGTAGACAATATCCAACAATAACACATTATATTGGTCATCCTGTAGGTACTCCTAAGGTCCTAAGTAGAGAATTGGGTTGTCGTGCACGTGGCGGTGCCTTAATTCGGCACTCAAAATACTTTGACTGGCAAAGTCTGACTGGCACCGAGGGTTGTATTATAATTAGCGCGACCAACTCAACTAGAATAGGATACGCTACAAAGCGGGGGGGACCGGGAGCCTGAAGGTGTACTATCATGACTATTGGAGGATTCTTTAGCCGGTCATGTATGATCCTTTCCTGGCTACGTAGTAGCTATTCAAATACCCCCCCCCATCTGAGAAACCCAATTAATGAAGGAAGAAAACATCGGATTTGGGACCACTCATTACTTTTTGAGCAGATGTTTTCACAAATCATTAACCAAGATTCAAGTGAGCCTGTTGGGAGCTTTCGAAGGAAGTTCATAGCTCGGTAGCAATAATAAATTAACCGTCCAGTGAGATTGGAGGACTTGGTAAGAATAGTCGAAATGATTGCTTACAAAAGAAAGAGCATATAGACTTCTTTTGTGGCTGGATTTAAATTGGGTTTTAAGTGATTGGCTGAGCGAGTCTTGGAATAATGATAATGAAGAGAATTTGTTTAGAGACCTGAGCTAGGTAGAAAGTATCTATGATATGTGTAGATTCTATACTGCTAGCTTTCTCACGACATTTGCTATCCTCAGGTAAAACTATGAACCCATAGCCACTTGTACGCACATACCTACATGTAGTAAATATACTGTAGGGTACGTATTACTACATATATATCGAAGCTCGAAACTTGTTTCCATTGAGATTGGTAGTAACGAAAAGGCGAAGTTAGAGGTCGGCGAGTATTCTGGCTTGGCTGCCATCCTTGGGCAATAAAACGCCAGGACGAAGGATTGCAGTTCGGCCCGCCTCCGCACACGTGCTAATAGAATTTAATTTGCCAAGAGAAAACATAAAACCGTTAGAACCTACTAGTGATGCCGAGACCTCGAAATCCCTATTATCACATGGCCTTCCATACAATCACCTGACTACATGTAGTAAACCCACATTCCATCCCAAGCTACGAAATAAGCGTTGAGGCGCAGAGTTGGTACCAGGGATTGCACCGGATATCACTAACATCCCTTCGACCAAGCCTTGGAAGAGACGAGTCTAGAACATAATCGAAAGCTTCTCCGTTGGCAGAGAATTCAGATCTATTTTTGATTGAATTGAGAATCCGTTAATTTACCGAATACGATAACGCGGCAATCTGGGCTACGAAGAAACTCCCTATTGTCTTGATTCTACTTGCCTACATGTTCTCTATTATCTTTCTGGTTTAGAATATGTACTCTATGTCAAGGAGGAAGTTGGGGCATACATGTGTGTATGTAGGTAGTCGTAAGCATACTCCAAACTCATTTCTAATGTAACTTCACCTGTCCCATTATTTCCATAGCAGTAGCTGTGTAGTTGAGGTGTTGGCACAATGACAGGAAACTAGTCCAGGAATCATTGACTTCCAGGGTCTTAACTCGATAAGATTATCAAAGCGAAAACAAGTTGGGTATCCAAAATAATTTATTTTTACTAGAAACAGATTTATATAAATTTCCTAGTTATTTATTGAGAACGTTAAACATCAGATGAAGGCAGAAAGGAAAAAAAGATACCAACCGCCATGGACCCACCACAACGGATTACCATAACTCCTAGATAAAAAGCAAAGGGAAAATCAAAGTAAAAGCAAGCTGCAATTAACTGCAACTGTGATAGAGGCATGCGGTTGTGCCTTACCAAGGGAATAAGGTCTAGATAACGCCCTTGACCTCGTGCCAAGCAGCCCGCCTCTCTCTCTGTAACCACAAAGGTCCTCAGAGCTATCACGCCAAGTGTTGCAAGGTTCCCCACAAAAAGAATAACCAAGATAACAAGGCTTGTATGCAGGTCCCCACCACATCAGAAGGACAAGACCATAATATAAAATAAGCGGAAAGGGAAAGGAGAAAAGGGAATAAAACAGGAAAATAAACAGAAAATAAACAGGTTAGTGCCAAATGCAGTGTAGAATAAAAACCATCGCGAATTGCTTAGAGCAGACTTCGTGATAAACGAAATGCATGATGCCCCAATAAGGAAGTTTATGCGAACCCAAACTTTTCCAGCCATACTCAAAAAAGAAAGAAAGGAAGAAAGAAATCCTCTGGGGATATGATATCACCCTACACTTCACTTATCTGAGATCGATCAATTTATTTCCAATCCCAGACTTGTCCCAGGAAATGGGCCATGTTGACACGCTTGTTTTTCATCTCGATAATCCAAGGATGTTCTAACATCCTCCATGGACTAGCTCGTCTCGCAGTATCTTTCTCGAGACTGTGAAAATCAAGTTAGTATTGGAAAGCAAGAGGCTAGAACACAGGGAAAACATACCAACAACGGATAAAGTATTTGAAGTTATCACTCCACTTAATTCCGAGATGAGGTTCGTCTTTGAGTTCTGGGATTGGTTGTCGAACGATATATGTGAGGAGATCGATCAGACCAGCGCGCCCACCACTGTCGGCTTCATTTCCAAATGGAAAACGGTGCTGAGCAACCTCAAGTAAGGTAACCCCAAGAGACCAAACGTCGGAGGTGATGGTGTAAGAGTGTCCTTGGATTCTCTCAGGCTAAATCAGGGTTAATAAACGTCATTTCGAGCTTTGTAGTAGCGCAGGTAAACGTACAGCCATGTAATATGATGTACCAATGAAGGTATCAGCATTGCCTTTGGAGCCGATAAGTTCACCGGAAACACCGAAGTCACATAATTTAACTTGCCCATTTCTACAAAGAAGGATATTCGAAGGTTTGATATCTTCATAGGTTAGTGAATGGACATCCAATTCCCATATAGAGTCACAAACCTCTGTGGATAATTTTTCTTCCACTTAAGTACGTTAGTCCCTCCAACACGCCCTCTGCGATCTTTCCTAAAACCTTTTCTCCAGTCCTGCCCTCGAGCTTCTTCACCTCCCTGTAGATACTATCCAAGCTGCCGCCTTCACAAAATTCCATGATGATCGAGATAGTTGCCGAGGAGACGTCCATAAACGCACCGTGGTATTTGCAAATATACGGTGATGAGCATTCCTTGTTGAAACTGAGCTCTCGGAAGATTTGCTTCTTGACTTCAGGGTTGGGATCCGTGGTAATGATCTAACCCAGGTGTTCCATGTCAGTTAATGTTTCAGATAGCGGCCGATACGGCCGCCGGGAATGTGGGGCATACCTTCATGGCAAAAACTGTTTTTCCGCCCTTCAATTTACACCGCGTCACAGCTCCCCCAGCTCCTTCACCGAGACTTCCCAGTTCTATAATTCTATCATTTAAACTAGCACTCCTCCACCCTTCGTCATCTAGATCATCCGCATCCAAGTTTTCGTTTTCCCAGTCGATGCTTCCTCTGCGACCCGTTTCTCCTGTCCCTCCAAGAATCGCGGATTCACTGCCCATCCCGCTCGTATCGGGTGAATTCCGCACCTGTTTCTTCAACGTCATAGCAAAGCCCAAAGCTGCATATTGCTGGTTTGCTCCAGCCACTGGGCTTGCATATGACGATGAGCGTTGCTGCTGCTGAATAGGCCGTATCGAGAGAGGGGCTGGGTTACCCGGGGTTGCCAGACTTAGCTTAGGTGGGCCACGTCTGGGCTGAGGAGGTCCAAGGATCGGTGCAGAATATCCATTGTTGACCTGAGTATTGAGCTGGGGGATGGGCTGTTGAGATACGTTATTTGGAGATCCTGGGATTGAAAGCCCGAGGCGAGGAGGACCACGGGATGGAACCGGTGCTCGCAGGAGTGGGACCTGTGCTGTGGACATAATGTAAAGATCGATATCCTGGGCGGCTTCAAGGTGATATACAGCAGTGCGGGGAAATGGAAGAAGAAAGGTGTGGCTCTTGGTATAGACCCTAGAACTGCAAAGACAGATCAGTTAGAGAAGAAAAGTCGAATAAGGTAGCAGCGAGAAAAGTCGCACTTTTCTTCCTGCAAATTATATAAGATTGAATGGTAGCTTACGATGACGTGGGCGAAAACTTCGAATTCTACAACAATAAAGACGAAAAACTATGTATCAGAAAGTGGTAAAACGAGAGTTGGGTCGTTCAGACTATTTATCTTGCCTTTGGTCGGTGGGACTGCCGCGAAGTCAGGACGACGTGTCGCTACTCTCGGTTAATGCTGGGGATGATGGGATGTGAGCTCTGTCTGAGCGACCAAGGTGGGGGACTAATGCAGTTATGCTTATGCTAGAGACAGAGGCAAAGGCAGAGGTGCAGGCGAGCTGGAGATGAGTAGACAAGTTGTAGAAGGGAAGGAGCCGCGGCACCGTAAGATATGCGGTGAATATGTGGTGATGGGCCTGACTGATGGCTGAAATTCAAAGATGCCCAAGACTGGGTTGGTGTTGATGTGGTGATGATGAACGAACGAGCAAACGAGCGAGCGAGCGAGTGAACGAGTGAATTTTTTACGGCGCCGGATATCCGCCGGGATATCTATTGACCTAACCTACTAGATGGATAGTAGTGATACGAGGCGTTATTTTTTTGTATTTTATTTTTCTGTTTGTTCGACGAACAGATCACAATAGCAAATCCCAGTGTTGGGGGAGCAAAAGAGGCGAGGAGGGGGCGTCGGAAGGATAAAGGTGGAGGGGTGGAGACCACGGCTAGAGAGGACAAGACCAGCCATATCAACACCTATCTCCTGATGGGGGAGGAGCACGCTGCAGCCCGCTCTATGAACCCACCCCCCGCCGCCGCTGCATACAGACATACATGTACTCTACGTACTCTTGTATCATACTGTCTATGTACATGTTGATAACTCGGTTTTACGTACAGGCAGCTATTCGTTCACACATATCAAGTTCGTCAAATTCGTCAAATACCACTCCCCATACGTGGGATTCCTCCTTGGCCTTCTAGAGATGCTTGCCTGTTATCTACATCTCCGGTAGTGATAAATCGAAGCCTTGTCTTCATTACGCCCTCAATCACTAAATATCATTTGACCTGTTCGACTCAGCGCCAATTGCCTGGTCATTAATTAATGCAGCTCTAGGCAGTGAGGCTGCATAGCTTAGGGATTTTCGCCTTTGGCGGGATCTTGGGACTTGGAAAGCATGAGATATCAAGGTTCCAGTTAGACACGCTTCAAGTTTTTGGTGTGTCGGAAAATCGAAATCCAGGCATGAGCAGCGTTTTTGGCCTCCCTGTCCCGCTCTGCCTTCCCCTCATCCAACGAGCCTCACTGTTCGAGACGGGTGCCCCTGACTTTTGGACTGGATAAGCGCTGCATGTGTTTCAGCCTGTCTTACGATTACATGTACCATGTTTCCCAACCACATTTTGACGAATCAGAGAAACAGAATAAACCATCTGGCATTCACAAGCTTACAATTCATGAAATAGAGTTCGGGATCATTGGATTCGGCTGTAAGCATTTGTATGCTTCCCAATTTTTTCATCTCATCTAGGCTTTCAAGCTCTGCACATTTGAAGATGATGGCGCCTGTGGCCTTTATTTTAAGGTTTGGACCAGACCGCTCTGCTGGCAGGGGGCCAACGTTAAGCAGAAGACAGCGCGCGGTTGCAGTGATGTTGAGAAATACATAAGGGACCACGACAATAAAATGCGTCATAGCTCCTTTCTATTGAGGTCTAAAGAAGGAACCATCTCTCTATCAACAACCTAGTTGGGCGAAGGAAACCTCGATGGCACTAGCGGATGTCGTCCTATAAAGCGCCTGGTATCCAAAGGTTTGGACTTTTTTGTTTCTGGGATCAAAGAGCGCTGCTCGGAGTTTGATACCGAGAATTGAGAATTGGGTAACGATAGCCTTACGGCCCTCAAATCATTATGTTTGACCGATACTGGACTCTCAAAATAATAATTTAAACAGGGCACGCCATGCGGGGAGTGGCTTGCAATTTCATTACCAAGCTTTCATGGAAAGTTTGAAGCTGAGACAAGCCCTCTCGGTAGTTGTGCAAAGGATAGGATGAGAAAAGTTAAACTAATATTGGATGAGAAGGGTGCTTTATTTTAACTGAAGACGAGTGACATATAGTGGATGCAGCCTTATGGCTTCAAGATCGTGATGATCTTCCGCTAGGAGTTTTGCCAAGTTTAGCCCAGCTATGCTAACGAAAAACTTGCAAGTCAATCCGTTACCCCGCAGCCCGAGCTCTCCAGGCTCCAGGGCCTTGAGGGACCTCGAAAAAAAACCGAACTGCAAGATGGTCTATGTGTCAAACAACTCGGTTCCACGAACATCTTGCATATCGCGACATACTTAAGCGGCTCCCATGTTTCTGGTATGCATAATCATATTCTGCTGCACTTTCTATCTGCCGTGACAAGCCTTATCTTTTCTGCCAAACTTACGCAGCCTTGTGAAGCAGTGACGATGATGAGGTATCATAGAGGCACTGAAAACAAGTTTGCTGTAATTTTCATCGGAGATTTTATCTGGACTATGAAACTATGGGTCTCGATCGATATCTTCACTTGCATCCGTACGAGATATATATCAAATCGATATATTATGTCTATGTGTGTTGCGTGTTCTATCTAATGCGCATGGTGCGGGGTCTCTTACCATAAACTAAGGCGACCACCTTTGTTGCTGTGGCAGCCTACACGATCGATATGCAACCTGGACTCTATAGTGCGATTCTCGAGAGAGGGTAGGTGTGTCAACTTGAATTTCAATTGGCAGAAACCGACCTTTAGCTCTTTACTTGAAGCTCTTCCTACAAAATCAATTGCCACTCAAGTTTACACACCTACCCACTATCTTCAAGACTCAAGGCGTTGAAGCGCGGTACCGGAATCATAAGACCAAGATCTACACTGGACTCTAGAACTTCCCATGGATCATTTATGCTTTCATAATGTCTGACTCGGTGAGGAAACTATAGAGACCGGGCGCATGCAACCTCGCACTTATCTACCAGTCACCTGGGCACCGAGCATGACATTTCTGTCCTGCATCCAAGTCTGTACTCAAATCAACGGCTCACATATCGAAAGTGTGCCCTGCCTTCGGCCGCGTCACGATTCGGCGCCGACTATGCAACCTAGATTTTTGGGATCTTGGGTTTGGTATCGGGCCGAAAACTTTCCGAAAGCAGCGTAGATCTATGGGCTGCAACCTCATGCAAGGATTGCCAGTGCCGATGTCGGATAAACCAAAACATTTGGCGCGGTGGATGATAAACACTGATATTCTACGGATCCTTGGCCTTGTCCTCAGCTGAAAGTAACTCAAGGTTACAGTAGAGTAGGTGCTATATTGTGCCCCATAACCTTCCCACAATGCCACCTGGGCTGAAATCAGTCCAGTTTCCAGTCTACCTATGCATGAAGAAATGGCGAGAATCTATTTGCTGTGATGGGGCGGTGGGGGGGGGGGGGGCATATCTCGACCCAGTAGGGAATGAAATTACCTCAGACCAGAATTTAGATACAGTCTAGCTAGTGTAAATGGTATTTATACCGCGGAGGCCTATTAGAGACTTTGCGGAGATGGAGCCGGCTCCATTTTCCAGTTACATCATTGGTGTTGATCCCACAAGCTGACAATCAGATAACGAGAATAGAGCCGGCTCCATATGCGCAAAGTCTCTATTATCACATTGGGCTCTTTTTCAGGTTGATGAACCTTCTCGTCCTAGAGTCCATACATACATATACGGACGGGGATGAGAGTCACCAGTACCCTCTTAATGCATTGAAAAATGTCTTATAAGGTTCTACCTGCATGGAGATATAGCAGAAATGCTTTTTCGAACCATGATCATGCTCATGATAAGCTTCCCGGTGCTAACTACTAGCATACAGGCACCCTATCACTCGATATATCTACAAGTAGTTAACCAAGACTACAATTACACGTAGATTAAGACCAACTATATGCAGATATCGCTTTGCTGGCTTGATGTCAAAAGAACAACTGATCATATTGCCTCGCGCGTACGTAAGTATCAGTCCTTAAATTGTGAGCCATATGAGGTCAACTTCGGGTACGAGCGCATAAATAAATATTAATTGTCGGTAGGTACAGGTACAGCGGTGGGTAATATGTCATCGGATGATGTAGCCACAATTTTGCCTGCAAACGCGTGTTTCGGTGGCGTTCCGTCTGATGACTTATTGCCCATCGGTGTACAAGAGAAGAAGAAAGGCTTGAGACATGACATACACTACATAAGCGGAAGGTGTTCAAGAAGACTGAGGTTTATATATGGGTTCTACAGACTGAGCATATAGCAGCTAGGTACTACGTGCTGCTACTCTGTTATTTGGGTCAGGAAATATGGCAGACCCCGGCAGGTGTTAGAAAGACCCACAGATCTTGTGTAATATACATGAACATGACAAGACAGTAACATCAGCTATAGACGGGACATACTCGTATACCCCTGCCATCGCGCACATGATAAGCAGTACACGTTGTGAACGTGTTGCATGGAAAAGGCGGTCGAAGTATATGTAAATATGAATGAGTGACATTCTGTGATTACCACTCGACGAGATATCCACATGTATTTGAGTCTTTCTTTCTTATAAATGATAGGGCTTTTGATCTAATATTATTACAGGTTACCATGAAACTTTCATACTTTCCTGGTATCGTATTCAAGATAAAGTGAGCCATGTAATCAAAGCATGCGCTTAGTTGTCAAAAAGGGATAGGGCGAAACAGTCACAGAACTAGAAAAAAGCACATATTAGGGTAGAATTTAATACCATAATAATACGCTCTTATGTAGCAAGGGTCTATCAAGCCTCTGGTCTTCAAACCAGACAAAAGCCATACGTAGATCCAGCTCCAATGTCAATAAAGTTATTTATAACCAGCACGATTCGTGCTCGCAGACCCAGAGGTAGTTCCAGGAAATTCAATCACTTTAATTGCCAATACCCTTTCATGGGCCGGCTTCGTGTGATGTTGCGTCACAAACGATCACTCGGCAACTAGATTTATCCGAAAACTTTCAATTCATGGGTGGAGCAATGCGAGATAAGACCCTGAGGGGATTATACCTACGTATGTTTAATTTACTAATCTTCTCGATCGTGTTGCTGTTGTGAGACACAGTGGTTTTGGGTGTTATTTTAGAAGGAAGACTGTGGAGATTGTTAGTTACGGAGAATACCCTTGCGATAATTATCAAGTTTTACCACCATTACTTCTCCTGTTTTCTACTTAAATGTTGTTATTGAATTTTTGAGCTTTTTGAGGGGGGATATATGATATTCTCTTGCTGAAATGTCCTCCAAACCACCAGCCACCTCAACCCCACCACCACTGATACAAACCAAAAACCAACTACACCCTCCATGTCTGATCTAATCTTCAACCCCTACCTCATTCTCTCCGGCCCATAAACATATCCTTCTCATTAAAAAGAAAAGCATCTACATCTTCACAGTATATCGCACCACACCCGGTCCTTCCACCGCGTACCGAACCAGGTCACCGCCATAATTGTTAGCACCACATGGGCCATAATCTTGGGCTACAATAACCTGTGTAAGGCGTAGTGGAGGGGCGATAACACAGTACGGTCTCGGATGTCAGTTTGAGGCATGATGCGGAATATGGGCGCGGGGTGCGGTTGTTATGGTGGATTTAGTGGATTTAGTGGGAGCTGGATTTGATAGGGTGGGTCTTGGGTCTAATGTGGGTACGAAGTCATAGCTATAGTAGTTGGTTGTTTGGACCGAAGGGATGGTGGCCATGGGTCGTTTTGAAAGAGGGTACGTTACTCGCTGGGTGGTGTTAATGTTATTCATTGTCAGCCATTACGGTGGTTGCTGTTAACAATTGTATTGCTATTAACTTTCATTATGTACTGTAGTTACATGTAGCTTGAACGTGGTTCCAGAATATCGATGCTTTGAATTTCTTTTAAAGTCGTGATTTTCTCTAAAATTGTACTTATAAAAAGGTGTCTTCAATTACCCTCCTTGTCTCTAATCATCGATTCATCCACTAAGTTTATGTCTACTTCAATTGCTTCAAATTGCAAAGGCATCCCCGAAAACAGTTAATATAGACCATATTATTCTGGTGCATTGTGCTCCGTGCCCTCGAGCTGTATGTGTATCTTATTCTTAGTTTATTGCCTATATATAGGTATCCGATCTATCGATATATTAGTTACTATTTTCCTATATCACCTTCTGATTAGGGACGATCCATGGCCGGGATTGTGAATAAATCAATTAGTCGACTAGCCAAACTAAGATTGCAAGTACCGGGTGATATGATATGACGTGACGAGATATATACTCTAAATTATGCTTAAGCTGGCTTATCTATTGAGACGCCTGTGCCCGAACACTAAGTATTACCTCAGTGATACTTTTACCAATCGAGTCACTCGTCCCAGCAGGGCCACGCATGTCACGCAGTGTTAGGTCGGCTATCGGGTGGCCTGCTCCGTATCGTTAAGGGGGTTGACCCCGACTGTCTGCGTGTACTCCCCTTACTCTTGTTTCGCAGTGATGTGGCCAGATCTGCAGATTCTATCAACTCTTAAAGATGGCCCACTGCTAAGTGTGCGTCTTTATTAAAATCTAAGCCCGCAGTTAGAGTAAACAGGGCTCAACAGCATGTACGTACCGAGGGAGTGACTTTTCCCAAAGTACCAATCTCTCTTTGCCTGGGCCCGAAAGATAAATACATGTACATATACGTTGTACATGTATACATATATACATTGTGATATATATGTCACCCCACTTCCTGAGCACAGTCATCCATACGACACCGTCACGGGCCACACTAGGTCAGTTAACCAATAATCCTACTATGGTCATGCCTTCACGAACCACCACCAAGTCAGAAACCTACGACGCGCGTTCTCCCCACCCCCCACCGTGACGTTGCACGTTGCAGGGGCACCACCTCAGTCCGAGTGATCCCCTATGAGCCGTCACGTCACGCCAGACACAGTGCCGTAACCATGGGGGCCGTTCCGAGCCTTTTTTTTTTCCCTCCCGAGTCCGAGATGGATGTGCCGTGCGTACATGAGGCGGCTACGTCTAGCTGCACAGATGGTTTGTCTAGGCATGTACACACACAAACCCGTGCCCGATCTAGCGTGGGTAATTTGTTTAGATAGGAAAGAGTAAACAAGAGGCAGGCAGGAAGAGTAGGAGGTACATGTATGTAGGTACTCTATTCTACTCTAGAGTGCCCCTAGCTACAGCGGTTCCGATATCCGATCCCGATCCCGATACCTGGGGTTCTTGTGCTCTCTAACCAGAATGGAGTGGCTTAATTACACAGTCGACAGAATCCCTGTTGGTGGTATTAATGTTCCATCTCTCTCGTCTAATATAAAGAAGGTTTGTTTGTCTGTTTGTCCCAGCACAGAGTATCTCCAGCATGTATGTAAAGTATCCAACTTTACCTTTACCTCACGTCTCTGTAGGACTATACAAACACACAAATGCCCCCAAGATGTCTCCTCTGCTCTACTCCACCCCCCCGTCAGCACCAATGGTGGGGGATCGGCGCAACTGCATGCAACGGCCGGTCAGTTTTCAATAAATTAAACCCAACGGCAGCACAGAAAGTCTAGCTTCCCCTAACCCTTCCTGCCTTGCCTTGCCCTACTTGCATGGCTTACTGGGCCTGCTTGGTTCGGTACATGTAGTTTCAACGCACGGCTCACCGGGGGGTATCTGGGCCGCTCGTTCGTTTATCGCTCTACTTGCCGCCGCGTTCGACATCCCGGAGAAAAAGAGTTCTGGATTGCGCTCGAGGCGGTCGAGGCGGTCGAGGCGACGGCTTGAGGTGATGGAATTACGGTTCGCGTCCTGTTTGTGAGGTTTCATTTCGTGATCAACGCCTCTCAATTGTGAGTCGTGTTCTAGAGTTCTAGAGTTCTAGAGTACTGTAGAGTAGAGTGGTCCGTTCGGGCTTGGACTTGAACTTGGGTTTGGGCATGGGGGCTCGCTCGCAATTCAACGCAACGTATGTAGTTCATCTCCCGGGTTATTAAGACCCTGGCTTGCTCTTTTTGCTTTATTTCTTACTCTATGGGTCTTGCGCGTAAGACTCGGCTCATTGGTTTATTACGAAAGCTTCGGGGAAATAACATAAAAAGCCAAAAAACAAAAACAAACTGAAAGTGCAGCAACAGTAAAGCCCCCATGACGGGGAGTGGGTTCAGCCTATGTATGCAATTGTGGTCTATGTATGTATGTACGTCATTAGCCCATTCGTCAATTATTCGTTTAAATCCTTCGGTCTTTACATATGTATGTATGTAGAGAAGAGATAGGCCGTTATAAAATCGCGGGGGGAGCAATCAGAGGAGGTTGTTCGATGCGGTGCCGGTAGAGCATACTTTCGGGTTTTACTTTTCCGGGGTTATAATATCATGGGGTGGGGGGAGCAGAGCATCAGAGCTTGGCGGGCTTTTGAGATGTTCTTTCTTTTGTTTTCTTTGAGCCTTTGTACCTGAGGAAGAAGCTGCTGGTAGGGGATGAAAACCAACAAAACCAACAAGAATCTTTAAGTCTAGTGCAGGTACGGACCGGTATTACATTTCCTCGGTCAACGAGGTGACTGGCTGCTAGCTAGCAGATCTAGAGTAGCGCTCCGGAATGTTTCCTCTTCGGTGGGTGGAGGAGGTGAGTATCTACCTCCATGCGGAGTGGATGTATGTAGCTCTTTCATGTCTTGCTCTCTCCCCCGCGTAAAGGATCGGTTGGGGCCAAAAAAAAATGGTTTGAGGCGGGGCAACACAGTTTAATGCACTGAAGGCAGATCATGTTTCCGCCCTTTTTTTTTTGTGGTGTTGATCTTACTGGTCTCGACTGGGGTTGTAAAAAGTAGCAGCAGCATGGCAAAAAAAAAAGGTTTTACTTTTTTGATATGCAGACGTTGTTTAAATCCAGCGCCCAGAGATTTTCGATGCCTTTCTTTTTTGTTTTTTCTAGTGGGTGGTGGTGGGTGGAGGGCCGTGATAGGACGGGGAATTAAGGAAGAAGACTGAAGGGTCAACTGCGCTGCAGGTAAGAAGGCAGGGCGTGTGGCCCTTTGGTTAGGTGTGGGAGGCAAATAGATGAATTGTAGGCACAGTACCGCGAGTGATTGTCGGTATCTCTGAAGTCTTCTGCTTCTGTAGCACCGAAAACACTCACGCGGGCGAGGAAGTGATTTGCAAAGCTGCTGGGATGGAGTGGAGTGGAGTGGGTCTCTTGACATTTGGTGTCTTCTGTTCCATGCAACCAACTAGTGCTCTATGTAAAGGGTAGCTTGACTTGACTTGACTGCTCTGGGTTGCTTACGCTGTGTAGCTAACCATAAGCTGTCTCTGATTTGCAACTTGTTTCCCTACAGACCACAGTAATGTACCCTCCGCCACCACCGGGCTTTCTCGCTCCCCACGAGCCTCTATTTGTGTGGACCCTTTTTTTTTTTTTCCATCTATCCAATCCATCCAATCCATCCAATCCGTCCCCCTAGATAGCTACCATGTATGCAGGCATGCAGCACTCAATTGATAGACGCGCCTCACGGAAAAAGATATCGCCAAAACTAAAACTAAATTGGAAAGGAAAGGAAAGAGAACGCAAACCACTCATGAAGTTTGCCTCCTCCTCATCCCGTACCTAACACATGTATGTAGTAGTGGTGGTGGTGGTGGTGTTAGTATATACTAGTAGTGGTCTCATAGATTCTTTACCTTTACTCTGCTGCTCCTCTGCACAGAGCTAATGTACGAGTACATGACATCCCTCCACCCTCTCTCCCTTCATCCCATCCCATCAACAATCTAAAACCTCCACCTTCTCCTGATAGCTCGAGAATTGTCCCTGGTTTGGCCCGGGACCTATAACTGCGCTTCTTCGTATCTAAATACAACATTAAAATCTTCCCCGCATCCTTTCCCTTTCCCCCGCTATTAAATATTTTTGGGGCATACATACATACATCAGCTGGTTCATCCACTGCCACCCCAACCCCAGCATTCACTTCAGGGATTCGATTGCCTGCCTCCACATTATTTACAATCCAACTTGTGCTCCCTGATTGATATCAACTTCCTCATCTTCCCACCATCACAACGACAACCACCACCACCACCAAAAAAAAATAAAAAAAACCCCCAACCACCCCATCCAAAACCTCAATACGTGACCGTCACACCCCATTCTATTATTGATAGCTTCCCCCATCCCAGGAAAAGCTACCTGCTACCCCTCTCGTTCGCTGCACCGTCATTCCACATCAGGCCTGTCTTCGTGATCCTGCTTCTCTAACAGGTAGTCTCGTGGGCTTCTGCACTTTCTTTAAACCTGCCCATCTCTTTCCAATATCGGGTACCCCGTCGCTTTCTATATTTCTTTATTTTTTTCCTCTTCTCCGGATCCGCTATCAATCACCACCGCACATCTCCCACGGCGCGCGCGTTTCAAGAGACTTTTTTATTTTTCTTTCCCTTTGCATACCTCAATAGAATAATAATATAGCTCGGCGCTTCTACGATTCATAGAATAATAATGCCTACATACAACATGCTCGGCGCCCCTGCTACTCATGCTGCAGCAGCTTCTGCTGCTGCTGCTTCTCGTCCAGCAACCCGGTCAAAGCTCCCGCCCTACATGTCGCTCTCTTTTTCAACTGTCCCCGAGATTCGACATGAGACCGCAGCCCACGTCACTGACGCTGCGTCCGCTTCGAGACTAGAGACCTTCTGCTCTCACCCCATTAGGCGAACCAGTAACAGTGTTCGAAGACTATTTCAGAGGGCCTCCCACTCCCTCCGGCTCTCCTCCTCTTCCTCCTCCTCTTCCTGCTCCTCCGGGAATGAACACTCGACCGGCGTGATCCACCACGGTATGAAAGAAAGGAAAGCAAAGATTACATTGGGAGACGGAGAGAGCGGCATCGGTATTGACGAAAAGGATAATGAGGAGTGCTTCTACTCACAGGACACTACGGCTGTTAGGAAAGGTTCGTAATAAAAATCTAGCGTTGTTACCGTCTGTTGTTGTCGTCGGCCGTCGTCCGTTGTTGTTTATTGTGGTTGTCGCACAACGGGGGATGACCCTGAATTACTACTACTACTGCATACATACATACTACTCTCCCCCTCCTCCACTATGAGTGACCATTTATGCTTACGACTGGGGAAAACGAACCAAATAGACTTTGTAAAGATTCTGCCGTCGGAGATTACTGCGCATATCCTGTCCTTCCTTGACCACCAGAGTTTGGTGAATTGCGAATCCGTATCGCACCAGTGGCTGAACGCTGCACGCGACCGCCATGTCTGGCGTAACGTGTTCAGAGACGAGCATGGGCCATGGAGGTCGCGCCCTGGAAATGATTGGAAGAAGATGTTTATGGTCAGACAGGAGCTCAATCATAGGTGGCAAAAGGGTCAGGTTACTGCCAAATATTTGAAGGGGCATACAGATAGCGTTTACTGCGTGCAATTTGACGAGTATGTCTACATCCAAGACGAGTTTTTCCTCCAATCCCGCCATACTGATTGTCGGTTTCAGAAAGAAAATCATTACAGGCTCGCGCGACAAGACCATCAGGATATGGGACATTGCGACAGGCGAATGTCTCAAGGTCCTGGGACAAGGCGCCCGGAATCCCGCGTTTGGGGAAACAGCAGCGGCGGTGGCAGCCAATGACATGGTCGCCCCACGCACAAGCTCCACAGATTACCACCACGCCTCGGTCTTGTGCCTCCAGTTTGACGACGAGATTCTGGTCTCTGGTTCGTCCGATCACACCTGCATCGTTTGGTCGCTGCCTTCCTGTACGTCGGTCATGCGGCTTAGCGCTCACACGGCTGGTGTCTTGGACGTGTGTTTCGACAAGAAACATATCGTCTCATGCTCCAAGGACACCACCATCTGCATCTGGGACCGCAAGACGGGGAGGCTTCTCCGCCAGCTCACGGGCCACAGGGGCCCCGTGAACGCAATCGCCATCCGCGGAAACCTCATTGTCAGCGCCTCGGGCGATGCACTCATCAAATTGTGGAATGTGGATACTGGAAAATGCGTCCGCGATTTCACGGGCCACAATAGGGGCCTTGCGTGTGTGCAATTCAGCGAGGATGCGAAGACAATTGTGAGCGGTGGAAATGATCAGGACATCAGAGTCTGGGACGCGACCAATGGCGAGTGCCTTAGGGTGTTGCAGGGGCATTCGCTATTGGTTCGAACGCTCCATTTAGATTCCCGGAATAGGAGGATTGTTTCGGGATCTTATGATCAGGTTTGTGATGCGCCACCCTCACCCACACCCCGCATTTGATTCGTTTATTTCAATACGGGAGTTGAGAGCTGACCTGTCGATTGCAGAGCGTGAAAGTTTGGGACTTGGACACGGGGAAGCTTATTCTCGACATCCAGAGGTTCCACTCAACGTGGATCCTGTCTGCCAAGGCGGACTACAGGCGCATCATCAGCACCAGTCAGGATAATCGTACTCTGGTTCTAGATTTCAGTACGGGGATGCAGGACCTCGACGTTCTGGAAAATCCTTAATCTGTCTAATCCTTTTTCTTATCCCCCCCCCTTTTTTTTTTTACAGACTTGAAAAATAGTTTGTTGTATAGTGACCACTGATAAAGGTTTTTTTTTATGGCGAATTCTCCTCTTTCTACTTACCCCATAGATTTTTATTTTTTGATCTTGGTTGTTGCCATTTGTTTTCTCTCACCTGCTTTGACTTTCTTTTCCTTTTCATTTTTTTTTGTCAATGGTTTTGGGCGGATATCTACTACTTCTTTGCTTTAGTATGGGTGGGGACCGGGTGTTGTGGAATTTTTTCAAGTTATGCTTTAAGAAACTAACTTACTGGTTACTGGACTGCGGGTTGGTACAGTCAGTCACGTTGCATGTTTTCTTTTTTCTTTTTGATGCTGTGCAAAATGCTTTACTTTCTTTTGATAAGTTTGCTTTGTTACATGTACTATAAACGGCATTGAATTTGCCCCCGTCATCCCCAGTCTTGCTTGGATTTGGAAGAAAATCGTTCTATGAGGTTTCAACTTTCTTGCTCTTACTCATGAATGTTGCCTCTTGTTGGTTGTATATAATTAGAGATGCATGTTTCGCATTGTTTATTTATAAAAAAAAAGAAACCAATGCCCTGTTCCCGATAGATACTGCAATATGGCCCTCTGTTGTTTCATTGTGAGTGGTGTTTGGTCACAAGGTATCACTCGAATCACCGCCAACCCACCGGTTCATCCGAAGATTCGACGGCACGCTCAGCGCGCAGTGTTGATACCGTAGGATACAGGCGCCCTACTTGTAGTAAGGCCTCCAATGGCAGCTGTAGGACAGTAGATTACTTTTACTCCCATATCTTCATGCCATGCCCCCCCCCAAGAGCCATTAGCAGCCTGTACCACCGGCCCCCATGCCATGCCATCCCAGCCAGCCCCCTTCCCCGCGAGCTCTCCCATCCACCGTTAAAATAATAAATAAATAAAAAGGACCTATGTAGGTACCTACATGTATGTATGTATGTACTCTACCCGCGGGCCCAACCGCAGAACCCCCCCTCTCCCCGCCTAAACACCCCCCCCCTAATCCCTGCCTGTCCGTGTAAGTGGTAATTTTCTGGTTGGGCCAAAAAATTTGAATCTGGACTCCCCCAGCCCCTCACCCACCCTTCATGCATGTACGGTGTCCGTGGCTGGCTGGCTGGCTGGCTGGCTGGCACACACACATATTTTTTTTCTCGATAGGTATGATATGGGGAAAAGAGACAAAGGGAAGAGAGTCAGGGGATGGGAATTGGGAATTGGGGTCCCGGGAGGGAATGAGTTGTTGGGATCTTTTGTCGTGTGGGTTGGGGTTGGGTTCATAGGGTGTGGTAGGGTAAGGGTTGGATTGGGTTGGGTTGGGGGCTAGATCATGGGATGTCACTCTGTTTTGGTGAGGCCGGTGGGAGGCTATATTCTTTTACTTGTTCCTGTGGTATGAGATATACGGGAACCCGGGATCATAGAGCATAGTAGTTATGATTATATAGAAATGGCATTACGGATCGTTACTAGCACACACCTACATACTTCTTCCCATTCAACCTCCTTGCTTTGCAAACTTCGAGCCGAGTCTACTATGCGTGCTAAAGCTCGATTACTCTCTCTTGCCCTTGAGCTCATCACCACCGATCAATGTTCTCCACCCGGGAAAGAACTTGTTGACCCTCATCTGATACTCCTTGTACTCCTTATACTTCCCCGCCGTGATCCACTCCGTCAATAGGGTGCTCGACTGGAAGAGCAGACAGTAGCCAGCGGCCCCAATTGCACCCCAGTACCACATCACATCGCCGACCCAGCAGCTCCAGAGATACACACCCACCCAGATCATCTGCTCAGCCGCAAAGTTCGGGTGCCGACTAAACGACCACAGCCCTGTGACTACAAACCCGCGGTCCAGGTCCTCTTTTTCAAACTTTGGAGGGACCACGCCGGTAGCGCGGTAGGATGCCTTGGCGGTCTGGAAAGCCCATTGCTGCTGGTCGGCGAAGGTCTCGGCGATGAGCGCAAGGAGGAGGCCGCGCGAGAATAGGAGATCCGGCAGAGCCCAGTATGGGAGAACAGTTTCAGGTAGGAAAGATGATAGAAGGATGACGTATGAGGGGGCGGCGATGGAGAGGAGTAGGAGTGATTGGCAGAACGAGATGAAAGTCACATTGAGTGCAAAGAAGGCGATAGAAGGGACGTTCGCTTTGACGATATTCCTGTTGATGTGTTAGCTATATTTCTCTGGATACTTTATCTTGCGGTTTGGAAACCAACCACCGGTAGTCCTCAGAGCCAATACTATATCCACCTTTGCGCCAGTAGTTGAATGTTAATCGCGCGCTCCATAGGCACCCAAACATGAGCAGTGTATCTAGTCGCTCGGTGTTCAATCCAGACAAGCGTGCAAACAGGGCAAAGTGACCGATATAGATCGTGGGTAACAGACTCCACAGCCTATCGATCTGGGAGTAGTTTCTGTTGAGCTCACTTACGACCAGCACTACGCCAGCTATAAACAGTGCGAAGATCACCCCCGAGATGAGCGGGTTCGTAGACAGATACCATTCTTCCGGCGACACTTCACGGCGTAGAAGTGGGAGGGCATGGGAGAGGGAGAGCTGGTGCAGGTAGGGTGCGATGGTGTGGCTATAGGAGGTGATTTCCTCGAGACGGGATATCTGGGGTAATGCGGACATCTTGAATTTGCTGCTCTACTGGCTGATTAGAGAAGGGGTCCTTTGTGGGGCGATGAAGGGGGTTTTGTAAAGTTTTAAGGACAGATGCCGATGAGACATGCGGATGGGGATCTGGGGAATGCCGTCACCTTTGGAGGAGGAGAGATCGGGCAGGCAAATCGCAGCCCGCCAGGAATCCCTGGCACTGCCCGTGGAGCTTACCTATGTTGGGAAGTTGATCCGAGAAGAGAGCCGCAATGCACGTGAGCCTGGGCATTTGCTCCTTCATTATTTGGAATCAGCACAAATGAACACTCAGTACGTCGAGTCGTAGAGCCTGAAAGCTCCGGCAGAGCTCCGCTATGTAGGATTGTCAGTTTCAACTGTAAATTGACAATCATTATAACTACATACATGTACTAAATAGATGCCTGAGTGACCAGATACTCCGATTGAAGCTCCCTTGGGTCACAGGGGACCTATTACCGGTTTTTTGTAACACAACATGTAGTAGAAACGCTAAACTCGTGCTCAAAGCCGTTGGTGCTTGTGTATGACACCGCGATATTCAGATAAGAAAGCACGAACAGCTGCAGATCTGCAGAGAGAACAGATTTGATGAATTCAACACTGATCCAGATATAAATATACGGGTACATAAGAAGTATGTAGCACCTACACGTAGACCCCCTTCCACAGCCTCCAATATCAATACCATTAAAGCCCGTTGAGAAGAAGTACCTTATTTCACAGTCATGAGATATCACTTACACTGGGCAAGGATCATAGTACACGCTTACCAGCAAAAGAACCTGAAAATGCAGTTGCTCAGGGCAAGGATTGTTTGTATGGAGTGGCGACTTGGATTTTCTGGTTCTTTTGCTGGTAAGCATGTATGCTTGTATGCAACTACAGTTTCCCGCACAGAAGTATTGAATATTTTGATAATTATGGAATCAAAATAGTACTCATTATTACTGGCTCCGTAGCGTAATGGCTAACGCATTGCTTTCCGGTTAAAATCCGAGATTGGCAAAGATTGTGGGTTCGAGTCCCGTCGGGGTCGATATTGTGTTTAAGTCCGTGTTTGTGCATCAATAGGTTAGTTTTGGATGAAGGCTTCAATTTTGCATGCCCGAGTATTTTTCTTGATTTTTTCGCGTTGCGAGTAATATGGTTAATTAGCAAGCATATAACACAGTATTTGGAAATAAATGTTTGCTGGTTGAGAGTTCGACATGAATACTAATAACTCTATATATATACGAAGCCCTAGAGGGCGACTCACCAGAAGGTGTAGTTGATTACCGCTCCTACTCCTACCATAGGCACGACGCTTAGATATAAGTACATGTACTTGATAAGAGTGGGATCGGCGCATACATGCGTAGACTCCCATATACCAACTTGGAACCAGAACCTTGATATACCAATATGATCGGGGGTACGAATTGTGAACTATATTTATCTCCAGTCTCCATCTCTGGACATCCGGAATTGATCATTAGCTTTATCTAATCCTGTATCTTGGTTGTTTTGTGGGAGAGCTGCGATAAAAGACTTCTATTTGGTAGATATTAGCAACGTCGTGCTCTATACTTCAGTTAAGGCCATACGCTCTGCCTGGGTACTTACATATATTTTCAAGACACGGATGTTCGGGGGCGCAAAGGTTTCCTTTCAGCGAAAAAGGACCGTTATCCATGAATGACAACGAAAGAACCACCCCCACGATGACAAGGTTTACCTACATGGCTAAAACAATCTCAGCTTTTATTGTTGTTGTGGCAGCCGTGTAGGGATTCTGGTTACTAGTATTATGGTCGGACCGTCCCGTGACGGGCTAATCTACGTATATACATACATCTTCTCTTTCTCGAAGTCAATCCCTCCATCGATCATCTTGCCTCATCGCACTCTCACTCATCTCACTCCCACTCATTACTCCCAAACACACGGCCGTCTTAATTTCCTATATATATGGATTTGCATCTCACCGCACTCATCTCCCTTCTCTTCTCATCCAAAGTCATTGGCGTAATTCTTGCCAACCGGGAACCCCTGCGGATGGAGGGTAGCGTTTCGACTTTTGAGTGGATAGGCTTGTAGTTGGGAACCTCCTTTTAATTTCTACCAAAGAGAAAAGA
The DNA here is from genome assembly GCA_024713855.1 of Morchella sp. 2016-41. Classification (NCBI taxonomy): domain Eukaryota; kingdom Fungi; phylum Ascomycota; class Pezizomycetes; order Pezizales; family Morchellaceae; genus Morchella; species Morchella sp. 2016-41. Next base: position 1,084,258 of record JAMGZD010000002.1, on the reverse strand, counting down.
AACGAGACTGCCAATTCTTCAAGAGGGGGAAGTTGGTTTATGGTAGGTTCCCCCCTGAAAATTGAGGTCATGTCAGTGAGAGTCTAGGATGGATAGACCAAGTCCTACTTTTGCTAGTACGGGAATAAAGCCGCTTGGGTTTACAAGCTCAAGTATCTGCTCAAGCAGATTGTAAATCTGAGTTGAGTAGTACAACAAGATGGTCGTCGCCCTTAGATAAGTAGATAAGTATCATATTCTTGTTAAAACAAGAGGGATCCTTCTGTGCGTTCCACAGATGAAGACCTACCAAGATTACGACGGCGTGGTGATAGTCAGTAAATCCCACTAATCACAAACCCTGGAATCGTCAGAATAAGCAAACAGGTACATGTAGTGAGGGTCAAGTTTACCTACCTATGAAAGACTTCTTTGCGGGATAGCCTTTACACAGTGCCCCGTTATAAAACCGCACGAAGGGAGAAGGTCGACTACGCTCTCGTTTTCTTATTTGGCCTCAGCAGCTAGCCCACTTGGTTTTGTTTTCAAGCCTTACAGCTGTCCTCTTTAAGAAGGGTTCAAATCGCTACGCCTCGAAGAATGGCGAAATCCATTTCTAATGAACCCCAAGTTCAAGTCGATTCACCTCTTGGATTACATCAGAACTGCCACTATCACCACCATCATGGCCTTGACGCATCTGTTTGATTTAGAAGAATATGTGACTTCTTGTCAAAACACATCATTTAATATCTAGCACACTTCCTAACTCGAGGGTCTTTTTTTTTTTTTTGTTTAACTCCCTAACTCGAGGGTCGTATTAAAAGAGCTAAAACTTATTTACCACTAGCGATGATTCGCCGGTTAATCGTTTGAATACTTTGGGTTTAGTTCTGATTTACTTGGAACCTCATATTACCCAAGGTAAAATCACCTCACCCTTCTTGCAAATTCTTCGAAACAAAATGTATTCGATGCATAGATTATCACTCGATACGACTCATAGAGTATTAGAATTAAAGGCTTTTGTAGTTCATCGGGGGCGGAGAGCTACCCATTATTTTTGCGCTTAATTCATTCAAGACTTCAGAGGCTTAGATAAAGATATAGTCAATAAATTTAAGCAAACAATGACAGTGATATGGTCGTGGCCGAGTGATGCTTCATGACTGACCGGATCTAACTTTTCATGCCTGCAAAGAAACAAATTCTTCCAGATCGGGAAGTGCAGTCGGCTGTGTCCAACATCCATCTCGATGGGAAACAAAGTGACGGGGGATAAAGATTACGACTGCATGAAAAAGCATGTTTATTTTTGTCACAATCGGAATTTGGTAAATGACGATAAGAATTCGATGTGCCGATCCGCATATCTCTTGGGATACTCCAACAGTGGCGGATAATTGATTCACTGGTATCGAGCTTCGACTGAGAATACACATTTTCGCGCATGAGGTTCTCTACTCTATGAAAAGATGAGTACTACTAGATAACATACTAGAGTCGTGTTGATTCTCTAAGCCAAGTACACTGGCAGTACGCGTCCACTCCAGCCAGGTACTTTTGAACTCGACTTTTGAAACCAGCTGTGGCCAGGCGATCAGAGTACATGTATCTATAACGAACTATAAAAGACATAGGTATGTATGTCCTATCATACTGTCTATGAATAATCAGATTTAAAGTGGCTATTTAAATTTGCATGAAAATCCGTTTTGTTATTACCAACGACGTCAGATCATTGCCCCCTGTAACATATGGCAGTGCACGTTCTGCGGAGGTGAGTCCCGGATTTTCTCCAATCTAGCCGTTGACACCGTCGATCCATGTATGTAACTAGAAACAAAATGGTACATAAACTTGGAAGACAAGTTGCTCGGGATCTAATGTTGTTGCGGCTTCTATCTATCCTTGGAACGATCAATGATATCTCACGTGGCACGTTACGTTCACAACTCTCCGACTCGCAGCAGTTCGATCTTTAAAGAACTTCTTTAATCGTGGAGTAGCATCGTCACGATAACGTAGTCTTGAATACCCGTTTCATGGTCTCGGGGCAATTCCTTGCTTTGTGATTATTATAGTCCTTTGTTCGTCCCGTGATTTCTCGTATTACCAACTACGTACCCCGTCCTTGGATTGTTTACTACTCAGGTTCCATTTGTTTTGGTGCCTGCAGCGGTGCGCAGGTCAAATGTGATTTGGTTTTCTCAAGCTCAGATTGAATCTTAATAGCGACATCATTTTCGGCACTCGGTAAATTTTTGTGACTGCTGTCGCATCTAATTTTTTGACATGCCTCTCATCTATGAAGACTTATCTATTTAACAAGAAGCAGTCACAAGTTAGTGGCCTAAAATATTAGAGGCGGGTAGGGTAGTCAGTCAATAGCTAGCCGTTCTCAGCAGTTGGATGAAGATTAGTAGGCGAGAAATTCGAATCCACAGTATCAACGACCACACAAGTGATCTGACAGCAGCTTAGAAGAACACACCAAACTCTCTCTCACACACGCGCACACACACACATTTTGCCTCCGGGCACAGCTTGAGACAAACAAAGTCCGGTTTCAAACCATTCACCTTTGTTTTAGGAGGTTTTCCTTCATCAAATAGTCTTTTGGGGATTTCTATTCAGATGCCCCCCCCTTTCTCTCATGAGACTCTCCAGCTCCCCCTGTATGTAGACAGACAACTATTTCCCGTAAAATTGCGCATACCAACGCCTGAACCGATCACCAACCGCTGTGCATCCACCCGCCCGCATCTATTCCACAAGTTCGATAAGACGTTGTGAAAGCTAGTACATGTACCTACATGTACATGGAGCGTGCTTAGGTACACATACTTAGATGCTCTTCGCATCAATGACCGAGGCATTTCGGCCCCTTTCTTCCATACATTTCCGCAATTTTCCCGGTGTTCTTCTGTTGATTGTTTCGAGGTGGTTCCAACATATTTTACCCTTGGATTCATCCAACCCATAGATTGGGGATACATATCTCTTCATCCCGGATTGCGTTCTGGTGTTCATCCAAGACAAGCATTCTCTCATGTGTGTGCATTTGTAGCGTCTCTTTGCGTGTACAGCAGGCCCAACAAAAGGCCGCAAATGATGCTGCGATGCGGCACCCCCGCGCCCAAAGAGCAAAGCCGAGACACTTGCTGAAGCCCTGGCGCGCCCGTATCACCAGTGCGGCGGCCAGTGCCCGTAGGCCTGTCCTTACATGCAATAATAATTACTTATTTCTCCTAGTCTAGATTTCCACTTTTAACGTTGCCCTTGCCTTGAGCTTTCCTTTCCTTCCTTTCCTTCTGCTTTTCTTCTCCTCAAAGCAGTTCCTCCTCGCTCCAGTACGTCTAACAACATCTATATACTTTATTTCACTGAGTGATAATACTTCTCACGTCGCTAGTCCATGTAAGTTTTTTTTCACCCATCTTCAGCGTTTAACTGATTTCTCTGTCACTGGCAATATTTATCCTGTGTTGCCCTACCCTCCCAAAGGGGACCTTTGTGGGAACCTCTGCGGGAACCTTTGTGGACTTGCTTGCCATGTGACTCACGAGGAATGTATAAGAATGGAAACACTGACCTGTGAAAACTTGTTACAGATCCTCAAACAGCAAATAACACTACCCGTTTGCAATCATGGCTACTTCCACCACCGTTTCCATTCCAGCAGCCATCACCATTTCTAACTTAAGCTCCCGCCTCCGCCGTGGCGGTGATGCTACTGTCTCCAGCAACAACGCGTTCCCTCATCCGGACCATGTTGACGCGAAATACCACCTCCCAACTCCGCCGACATCGATCTCGCCTTCTCTTGCTCCGGTCCACAAGTTCAAACAGAGCTGCAACGTAGGCGATCGTCAGGGTGTAACAGACTCGGATGTTGACGTCTCCGACATAGGTGTTGGTGGCGTTTCCAAGCTCCCTACGACCGAAAGCCACAATTTGGGACCACAGCTCTCGGAAGCTGCTGGAGCAATCACCCCTGCTCTCTTGGCCAAGTACCATTTGCCTGGAATTTTGCTCCAACATGGCCCTTTAGCTATTCGTCATGTAACAGCACACCTTATCACAAACATCCCGGGATTTAGCACTATTCCCCCAGCAAAGCAGAGGAGGCTTGTTGTTGGTGCTCTGGAGGGACGAGGGGGTGTCAGTGGCAGTGAGGGTGAAGCTGGGGGTGTAAATGGGGATGTTATTTTCGAGAAAGTTGGCTGGGGTCGGTGGGATGCTAGACTGAAGGACGATCTGCCAAGGGACCGCGAGGGAACTTCATCAAGGGGGCTTTCACCAGCTACCTCAGTTCTTTCAACCTCAGTTTCAACATATGGGGCCAAGTCTAATGGAATGTTCCGGTCAAATGGCCTTCTATCTGCTACATCCATAAACCATTCCACAAGCTACACCGGCGAATCTGGAATATTCGTGCAGTCGGAAGAGGAAGCGTCAGATCTTTCAGAAGATCCTGATACTATGGAGCGAGATGAGAACGAAGCTGATATGATGTCCCTTGACGAACACCCATCAGAGGAAGAGGATGCGGATATGACTGATGAAGAGGATTGGGCTCAAATGGGTGCTGCCATGCTTCGACGACAAGCTGGTTCCCCCATAACATCAGATGGTTTTTTGAGCGGGTTTGCCGGGAGTCCAGCTGTCGGTTACGGATCTATGCCAACATGGCAGGTCAAAGCCTCTAGCTTCTACAGTTCGAACGGATACGATGACTCCGCAGCAGCATTGAGGGCACGAGAGGAGAGAGAAGCAGTTGAGGCGTTGGTTAGGCTCAGTTCGATTTGATTATTATCAGGGCGTTGCATTTTTGGGATTTCACTTTTTTAGACATTGGTAGGCGGTTCTGGCGGGTTTGTTTGGGCGTTTTTATTCCATTTTTATCTCCTCTCTTCTTTTATCTTTCATAATTATCCACTTTAGTCTTTTTTATTTCCAGCATGGACGGCTTTAGTTATCCTGTTTAATCTTCTTGGGGGCCTGAAGATATTTCTATGATATGGCTCACAGGCGTTCATTATCAGAATGCAGTTTGCAAAGTTGGGTGATTAGGTTCTCCCAACTTGTCATCTTCGGTTTATGGCGCTTTTTATTGTTTTTAATCATGTTGTATTGCTATGTTGAGGGGATTTGGGGGGGGGGTTGGAGTTTACGATAAGAGCTGGCAAAGGCAACATGAGAAAAGGGAAGAAAAAAAAAGAACAAAAGAACAAAAGAACACAAAAAAAAGGTACTGTGGAGTCATTAGCTTGATCTTCTGCGGGAAGGTTTTTTTAATGCGCTTTTCTGTCTTAAATGAGGAGAGACAGAAGGGGGTAGGTGGATTTCAGCAGATCTTGACTGATCTTGTTGGATGCCATTCGGGCTTGAGTTTTTTCATTTCTTTTTATTTCCTATCTCTTTTGATGTTTTTGAACCGCTCTTCACTCTTCATGTCTTCTGTTTCTTAGTTGGACGGGGGTGAAGACGTACGATGTTATGGAGATGATTACGGATATCGGATAAAGTCGAATTGCAGTTCCAATTATATTTTCGTGCGGGGACGGAATGTGGGGAGGGAGGGAGGGGTTCTTCGTGGTTCTTTAGTTACCGCGGGTGCTGGTGTTTTGGTTAGGATCAAGCAAATACCCGCTTTTAGTGGGGTTGTATCATAAATGTAGAATCATGATCTCAGTGATCGTGGGCAGTCACATCGGAATAATATGAGATGATGATATCTGATAAGTACGTGGGGTAGTGGATGGCCGGAAATCAAGAGTTCTACTGATCATTTCACGCCACGGAGTAAACGGATGTTTGAGATGTCATTGAACCCTGAATTTACCGGGTACGACCGGGTGATCACCGGTTGCTAGCCCGGAATCCTCCGCATTGCACTTCATTAATGGGTACAATAAGCAGTCACAATCACATCCGCGGATTCATGAAAGGCTTCACAGATAAACAGAGTGTTTATCAAACGAAGGTACCAAGCTTGGGCTCTTTAGATTAGGGTTCTTGATGACAGCACGCGTCAAATCCATGAAGATGCTAATGCATCTGTATCACCCAAGGGATCATGTGTGAGCCTGATATTGGATAATGATCGATGTAATTGCTGAACCACCATTTGATAGAAACATGAGGCTTTTGCAGGATGCTCTATCAGTTTCTACTCGGGAAGACGATCTAACCCCACATAAACTGGGGCATGGTTCAGCTGGTACAGAATGCACACAGCAGAGGGGCATATTCAGCGTGAAATGTAGCACGACCGCTAGGGCAATGATTGGGAGGACCGGTGGCGTTGAAGTTTCCTGGTTGGGAGAAAAGATAGTCACGCTGTCGGTTGTACCTGCAGCTTCTCGTGACGACAACCACCAGTATCCACCGCTCAAGCAGACAATGGTGGCCACGTCGACGACAGGTTGTCTCGAAAAAAGGTCCAAACACATTTAACCATCACCATGGCTTTGTGACCTTTGTGCTAGCTACATATAATCGCTATTGTTCGTCACATATACATATATGTATGCTAAAATGTTATACACTATCCATCTACATGGTATCTATAATCTCGTGAGCTTAGTGTAAGCAAAAATGTGCATAAATTTGAACACATATACATATACTACCAAGAACTTCCGAATGTACCTACATATTCAGGGGCCGGTTGTGCTGAAACCAGGTGTGAAATGCATGCTGAGAACCCAGTTTCGATGTATGGGGAGTTATGCTCTCCAACACTTGCGTGCATGGACCATTATGTAGCAGGTAGTTGCTTCCAATGGATAGGGCTCCAAAGTAGTACCAGTTAAGTCCGAAATATGCAATAGAACCTACATACAGATTAAACAATACTACGCATGCGCACTCTTAAGAACCAGTAGTGATTTCCTCTAGCTAAAATTTAGTATGTATTTGCGTGATCAATTTGGCGCGATGGAAGAAGCGTAGGTACTCTCTCTGCCAAGGCTCGAGGATTTTAACTGTTTGTAACATTTTGTTGTCCCCGTCACTGCTCGGCCCGTCAGTGGGCCGTCACTGATCGTAACAGCACACCAAGTCTTCTTGCCTTGGTGCGATTTCAGATCCATTGCCGGAGCTCAGGCTTAAGGTAAGGTCGCCCATGACCTAAACCGACATGCACATGCTTTCTAATTGAGCATTTGCATGTTGGACGTTTGTCAATTGGTTATCTTTAGCCCAAACTAGGCTGGTATAGTTTAAGCTCTATTTAAGAATGGGAAGTCCGTGCTTATGTGTATATTCACCCCCCCCCCCCCCCCCCGAATAACTAGGTTTACAGCTCTATCTTCTTACCTCTAAGATATGATATTATTAAAAACGGTTTGTTGCGTTCATCATCTGGCTAGCTTTGGTGCGGTCTGCACCCCCCAACACGTGGTTGGTCTTTTGGTGTTTACATACCATGTTTCCACACTGGACCCGCAAGGCGGCTTACATGATTGGCATCTGGACAAGGAAGCTCAAGCTTAAGATCTTCACGAACGTCTACCTTGTAACCCACGTGCATAAGGTGCACGAGCGTGTCTGCTTGGCTATGGAGGGAGCTGTTTCCAAATTGCCCAGCATTGAAAAAATGCGGGTTACGTAAGACTCCGTTGCGCATACACGCGGCAAAGTCGATTCCTGGATTGCTCACACCTCTCTGGATACACACTTTTTCCCGCAAATTTATGATTACCGGTTCTCATGGGTCAATGATATCCCTGTTTCGTGTAGCATCGGAAACGTGCAAAGGCCATTGGCTAAGACATGATGAAATATGCCAACCTAAAGAGGCGCTAGAACGACGATCACGTTCATTACTCCAGAGTACCGACAAAGAGGAAAATATGAACTGAAATTGGATTCATAGCCACATTTGGGATTTTGGCTCTTTAACCTCTCTACATATGTACCTAATGCGGGGAGCCTGCGGGCATGTATGTAGTTCCATAAATCCGGTACTGGTACGAAATGCCTACAATACCTGTACACTCACGATATAAACGAGCCCATTGTGGGCAACAGCTTCTGATTCACTCTACACTAGCTTATCTGCGACTTGGCCGGGGAGTTTCACACTTGCATTTTCGGGTCCCTGATGCTTTCTTTAATTACTATTAAGGTTTAGCTTCAAATATGTAACAAGAGTATGATGCACCATGCATTCGAAATTCGTGCATATGGGAGGGGGTGTGTTATAGTCAAAATGTGGTTTTAGTCTTCGTTTACAATTGATAAAACTCATTAGTTCCTCAAAGCTCTTGGATGCCAACAAGGTAGGCTACATGAGTTATGAGTATAATGATGCAAATTTCCCTTACTACATGTAGTAAGCGCACACACATATATAATTATTCGCTATTGTTAATTGGTTTCATTAACACCCTTGACAATTACAATCATATTTTATTTAACGAGCTAGCGATCCTCTAGACCGCAACCTAACATAAATAGTTGCTAGGCTTAAACCACGTAATTAACTGTGCTAATAATTAACCTGTAATAAATACTGAACGAGTTAAAAATAAGTTATACATAATACTTATTATAACGGGGCTATGACCTAGTTTATCAGTGGCAGCGCGAACCCCGGTTACCCACACTCCTTACATCCTGATATATGTAATACCAGTGGCAAGCCTTGATTGTAAGGTCCAGTGCTAGAGCTTATCGTGCAATAACCAACTCTTTGTCCCTAAAAATCATTCGCCCTTATAATGTATAAGAAGCTCCACGATAGCCACGCTTGACATTAGTGAGAGTAGGAGTTGTAAGTCATGATCAACTGTTATTGTATATCACGCCAACCTAAGGCCCGTTTGTTTGCGCTAAAATGGTAATATGCTTGTATGTAGTTGAGAAAACACTCACCAGAAGTGATCCTAGTGACCATTCTCCCAAAATACTCAATATCACAATATCAAATCTATGCCGTCAAAACCCGATACCAAATGTTAGAGTTTACAGCCAAGATCGTGTATTCCTGTCTAAGATATAGCAATATTGGAAAATGTTGATCTGAATATATGAGTCACCAACTATCACTCGCTTAATGGCATTACCTGTTAGGGCTAAATTATGATATAAGCTTAATGTGGAATCAGAGCCCATCTTTACCGCTAGCTGTATCACTATATCTAATAAGTATATAGGTATATCCGATATGCAATGTGCGATTTAAAGGTTTTTATTGGCTAGGTATAATATCGAGAGTGATATTACCTCATCTTGATGGCGATTTGGGGCTTGCATTTTGTTAGCGTTGGTATTGGTGGCTATTATTGATATTAGTTATGACTCAGAGCTTAACTTAGGTAGAGTGATGCGTTTGTTGGTATTCTATCAATAACGATACAAAAGTAATGATTGTCCTAACCGGCTGAAAGCCGGGAACGACTTGTATTCATATATGCTGTACGAACTACTAAACATGGACTTTAAATGAGAGAATGGTTTTAAATTGAGAGGCGAGACAGACTGAAAACTAGAATGAAGAATGTATAAGAACTGAAATGAAAAAAGAAACAAATGTTCACCATCCGTCGCCATCTACACTCACTGGGCTTGCCTCACTCTCGCTGTTATTATGATAAGCTGGGACCCTGACTGGAGGCGGAGCTGGTTTCACTGCGGCTTTCCCCTTTCCTTCCTTAGTTACTTTCCAGCCTATAGGACGCGTGCTTGCTTCCTCATCGTTTTCCTCGATTCCTATCTGAATGTCCTCAGCCCGAACGATGGTACGAGTTTTGTGGGTAGAAAGCTGTTCTGGCTGGGTGTCTGTAAGGCCCTTTTCGGCTATTTTTATAAGAGCCTGGAGTGTATACGCTGCATCATTGCCTAAAACATATAAACTGATTGTTAGTAAAGTAATCAAGAGTATTTTATATTAAACCGGGAGAGCGAAAAATATGCGAATAACATACCGGCATTATGTAAATTCCATGCCTCCAGTCCCAGCACCATCAAAAGGCTACTCAAACCTATACCTTGAGTTTCCCACTTAACAGCTTTCCACATGGAAGCGGTGTCCATGATTTCCAAATCAGCAATATTCGTGACCTTATATCCAAGATTTCTCAGATAGTCAATATCTGTCTTTGTGTCATGCCCGACAAGAACAACCCTCCTCCTTTTTTCCTGCTCATCTTTATGACGGAAACAATTCGCGATCACGGCAGGAGCCTCTTTGAGGGACATATACTTGGAAGTTCCAAAATTGAAGTTGTCTGCATTGTCGTTGACAAAATTACCATTACGGAGATGCCGGTTCTCGCTTATCCGGAAGTGATGAGATTCAACAAGCCCTAGAATTTCCTCGGCCCTGGAGCTGGGAACAATAGGGATGTTGTTTTTTGGTGGCAGGTAATTTGGATGGTTTGTGTCGTCGTTGGTATTGATAGCATATTGAGTATCTCTGGGCGGAAGCCGAGCAGTATCAAGAATTGAAATACCAACCTCCGTAATAGCATTGTGGTTGTATTCATGAGATTCAACATCAACACTCACAAACACAGGTTTGATATTATCTTCAGCAGCATCTTTGTCAAACCCAAGATAGTTAATCGCAGATTTGACTTGTGCCCTCCAGCCATCAAAGTTTTTTCTGCTCTTTTCCCTCTGTCTAAGCTTTTTGTCTATTTTATCCTGGGAGCCCGCCCCACCCCCGTAATTTTTGTCATCAAAAAGAGTCAATCCCTTAAGTCGGTCAAAGTCTTCTTTGCTCCCAATTGTTCCTGCAAAGTAAGGCTCGCCTCCGAGATCGGGATCAATGCGAAAAGCAATATCGCTCGGTGAGACGTTTTGGAAAGCAGTAAGGCCCGTTTCGGCGGTTATTTGAGCAAAGAATTCCAATATCTGGTTGAAATGTATCAAATAGAAATCGTTGGAATTTGTCTCGTAATGATAACTGCATGAGTGTGAGAAACACCTAAAAAGAGAAACGACTAGAAGGTAGAAACTGACACATCCCAGCCGTGGGCAAAAAACGGCTCAGAATCAAAGAACCGAGCAACAACATGTTGATCAGCCTTGGTAAGCCTTCGGTAAGGCCATTGGCGTAGCTTCGATACCTCAAGGTAGAAAGCCATGTTGAGGAATGGGAATTAAGGGAGCGTAGGGTTTATAATGTAGTGGGGTTCTTGCTGTTGTAAAGGTACGCACAGCGGGAGGCTTGCAGGATTGGGTAGGGTTTATAATGTAGCGGGGTTCTTGCTGTTGTAATGGTACGCACAGCGGGAGGCTTCCAGGATTGAGAGGTTCCACAACCTTGCCAAGGCAAAGGGCCAGTGGTGTAACGAAGAAAAAAATATTTCGCAGAGGGACACATTCTATGTGTTAAGCAGGCAAGAAGCGAAACACCTGGAATAAGATAGAAGCTATAATGTAACGAGATTATGGGATGCCCTATTCTATAGAATTTATATTTCACCAAGAAGATGTCATGTGGAGAAGTGCGTATTTATTGCTTTAAACCACAGCTGGACCCCCCGAGCGCCTCGGATCGTTGTCTAAGCTAGCTCCAAAAAGGAACCCGGATCATCAAGGCTGCACAATATTGTTCGGATGCCTAATTTTCTGTGTCGGGCCTGAACGCCGAGTGATAATACATGATAGAATATAAGCGGTTGCTAAGATCGCAGTACTGGCTGCCGATACTTCAGAAATGGAATCCGGAAACATTCGTAACGGATAAAAGAAAATATCGAGGTATTACAGTCTCGGAAATGGAGGTGAAATTGCTATCGTGGGGCTACGGCTTAAACCAGCATCATAAGTAGAATACCATATCAATACCGTATTATTACAGTATCACTATCTACTACTTTCCAGTATCATGATTGCTTATGTTACGGTCACGTGAATAATACTGCACCTATTCCACGTATTAAGGCATTCAACATTGAGCTTTACCCCGCACAAGTTCCTCCTACCATCTTCTACAATCCCGAACTCCTCTTCACCAGGCTTTAAAGATTATCCTACAAAGGTAAATAAGTTTACTGGGATCGAAATTAAATATACAATTCGCCCGATATTAGTGGTGGCTAGCTAACCTATGCAATTATAACTATATAAGTGGCTGGAACATCGCGGAAAAGCTCGCAACGCACTGCGACTATAATGATCGCTCCCCAGAGCGATGTCATAATTGAGACTATATCCTCGATGGGCCTTGCAACTCTTGAAGTGTCCTCCCAAGTGCTCTGCGTTACATCTCCGGTATTCCGCGCCATGCTTAGTACCTCTTCGCCTTTTAAGGAGGCTTGTGAACTTCGGGGGGAAGCCGGTACCCCTCTGCCTTATCGTTTGGCCCTTAAAGAAGATAATCCAGAGGCTTTGGGCGTTATCCTCCTAGCTCTGCACTGCCAACACGACCGTGTACCCCGGAGCATAAGTTTCGAAAGATTACACAGCTTAGCAGTCATATGTGATAAATATGATTGTACCACCGGGGTATCGCCATGGGTAGACATATGGGTGGGACCATGGAAGGCTTACGCCACTGTTGAAGGATATGAGCAGTGGTTATTTATAGCCTGGGTCTTCGATCAACAGGATGTATTCGAGAAGATTTCAAAGAAATTCATAATCGAAGGATATGACTCGACTTCTGTTCCTGGGGCTTTAATGATAAGGTCGGGTATTCATTTAGATATGTTTATGTTACCGGAGTTTATCGTTAGTAAGTTGAAAAATATCTAGATTTTACAAGCCTAACCACATATAATAATCACTTTCACTATAGGATTGGTAAAGGAAAGAAGAAACAAATGCATTAAATCCATGGCTCAAGTTGCGATTACTTACCGCGAGCGGTACTTAAACCCTCCGGGATCACAAGGCATGTGCAAATTAGGAAAGCCTGACGAAGGTTGTGATGCACTAATTCTTGGTTCTCTGATGAGAGGGTTTTTGACCCTCGGTATCGCCCAAGATTTCAACCATTCTACTATAAGGAGCATCAAAGGGTTGTCCGGAGGAATCAAAAAACTCCAGATTGAATTCTTTCCATCATATGGGGATCTATACTCTAGGACCAACGCTCACAAACAACACTGTGACCCTCTCCCTCAACTTAAGACCGAAATTCACGGAATAGTCAATAAGATAAAAGGAATAGATTTGAGTTGTCATAATCATCAAAGAACCAGTCAAAGAATCAGAGCTACAGCCGCGAAATGGGATATTTTCACGTATAGTTGATAGTTACAACCTTATCCAACTGATATTGGGCTGGTAAGATCAATATATATATGTTATTGTTATTTAACGATAAGCTTATAGCAATAGGGCGAGGCAGGAACGTTAAATGATCAACCAAATCCCTACTAAGAATTCCGACCATTCAGAGAACGCATGAGTATATATGGGCGTGTACAAGTAGCCGGTAGAATATGATAATCAAAAAAAGTGTCAAATCATATTTAGGAGCTTCCTTTAACTACGTTCTCCTTAACTTATAAAGCGCAACAATATCAGTCCTCGAACCCATGGAAGGGGGATGTACGTACGTGATCGCGCTTTCATACCAGTTAAAGTCAAATGTATTTGATGGGCTTAACTACATGTACATGTACATGTATCCCTAGTATACTAGCCCTGAGTCATACAATTAAAATAGGTACTTGTGTGCTCGCTACGTTACTCCCGTTAACACGCTAGTAGATCAGCAAGAATACGGCATTACTACGGCATTCTTTGTGTAAGTAATGCCGGTTTAATTCCGTAAATACATAAACGTGTAGTGCTTGTTTCGCCCGGTCTTTTCACCCTGAATCAATAAATCAACCAGTCAAACTGCCATGAGTCATGATATATCACTCGATCTACAGTTCTCCCACCATTCTTTGCTTTCACCCCTTCGCATCACTTGCGGGTTCCGAATAGTTATGAGTCTTAAAGTCGAGCGACTCAAGCTACATTCATGAACAGACTAACTCACCAGTGGCCCCGCAAGTAAAAGATCATTGAGCCTTTATAAGTTTGTGAATGACCAAGCCTCCCGGCACCCATAGATGGATCGTAAACCTACGTCTTCTGCGTCCTGTATTTTGAAACCAGTCCGAGAGCCCTAATCTCGTAAATAACTACCAGCTGTCGATCCATGTCCTAAATAACATAAAAACAATTAATAGGCTGCCCTGGACACCAGTTAAAATGAGTCTGGCGGGTGCCTGAGTTACTTGCGGTCTCACTACTTAACTTAATTCCGGCCTCATGGGCTCAAAACAAAGCTTCATAGACGTCTATTCTGTTTGCCTACAATGCTGCTGCTGAGTTGAGATGATGAGATTGTCATGATCAGGAGGTGAATTACTCGGCCAAACTATATAGTTTTTGTAGCATCAGTATATGTAGATGTTATGAACACGTCGCCCCCTAATGAAACCTTATCAACAACCTAGTCTTGTGTATTCCTCCACGGATCTGAAACATACATCAGAAGCACAGCTATGGATGGCATGGGCTCGTTTTTGGAGCAGCTGCTTCAACTTAGGCATGTTGTATTTGGCGAAGGGGATACGAGGAGATACTATAGAGCGACTGTACAAAGCCGCCCTTGTTGATAAGGTACCTCCTAATGCTAATTACTAGACCCTTCATCCCTCCCCGCAGGATGACAACATCGCTCAGCATTTTCTTCAAACCATAGTATCATTTTTAGTCCTAACAATTCAACTTTTCCCAGTGAACATTGTTCAATAACGCTATCGCTATCTATTATATATATCGTAAGCTCTACATATCCACTCTCTCCCTTATCCCCTTACAAGAATATCCTCGATCCAGCCTAATAGATCCCAGGAATAATCCTATACTTCACAATCTCCGTATACCTCTTCCAGTCCTCGCCATACTTCGCCTTACACTTTGCCTCATCCCTTCTCTCCCTGTGCAACAGCAGCACCGCAAAATATGCCACATAAAAGTATGTGACCGGGGTACCAAATCCAGTCGGCAGACACCACGCCCATGCCATGGTCCAGTCCCCGAGGTAGTTTATGTGCCTCGAGACACCCCACCACCCCGAAACCATCAACTTCGAGCCTAACTTTGTCTCGATGTACTTGATATCCTTCACCTTAGGGTCGTTTGGGTTTGTCCGGAAGCTGTTCTTTGTGCTGTTTGCATTGCGGAAGATGTAGTAGCCCGCACCCTGCACTGCCAGGACCCCGGCAAGGCCCAAGTACCCCAGGTCGACAGGGTGGCTGGCGAGATACCTTGCCTGCAGACAGTATGTGAGTGGCAACCAGCACAGGTCGCCGAATGCCAGCATAAACCCGAATCCATCGGTGGTGATATCCATCGTTGTCAGGACCGCAGGCTCGTTGTAGAGCGCGTCAAAGACGTACCAGAACTGAAAAAGATTGACGAGGACCATCGAGTCGGACACATATCCGTGGGTGTTGTATTGGTGTGCGAGGAATGCGAAGTTAAGGATCGGCCACATGATCATTCCGGGGCGGAGCTCGCAGAAAGACTTGAGGTCGAGGTTGTGGATGCGCGGGTTAAGAGGCCGCCCGATGAACCAGTCGTAGAGGACGTTGCCGGTGTTTGTGGCGAGGAGTTCGCCAGTGAAGAAGGAGGAAGTGTAGCAGTAAACGGACATGGCGAACGCGAAGAGGAAGGTGCCGGTGATGAGTTGGAGGAAGTTGTCCCAGATGAATGCCCATAGCCACCAGTTGAAGCCTTCCATGTACGTCATGGCACCGCAGTAGCTGAGAACAAGCATGAAGGATTCGAAACCTACAAACAGCCAGTTGGCTAAAAGTCTTAAATTGGGCCCGGGGGTTATGCAAAATTACCATTAAGTTTGTACTTCAACCTCGTGCCGTCCTTCAAGACAGTCCCCAACACGGTCTTCCCGGGAAGAATGTACTGCAGCGCGACAAGACCGAACCAGTATGTGGCGTAATAGGCTGTCACTTTGGACGAGAAAAGTCCCGACCAGCCCGGCCATACCTCAGCCTTGAAGTGGCCGATGGGGTCTGAAAGAAGAGCAGTATTGGGGCATCCGCTCTCATTGCACGCAAAGTAGAGTGCATATGTGACGAACGGTGTTCCGAGTGTTATCCCCAGGGCTCCTATACTATCTGGGTGTTAGAGAAAGAAAAAAACTCAATTGCTCTGAACAGCTTAGGGGGGTGGGGGGTGTCGTGTTTTCTTACGGGCCACCGAACTCGTACTCGAGTCCGTCAATCGCCATTGTTGCTTCTACTGTTGATGTTGCGAGATGATAGGTACGAAAAGACACCCAATTGGCTCGAATTGACTTAAGACGAAAGAAAGTGTTGTTGTGGTTGTGGTTGTGGTTGTGGTGATGAAGTGGACAGAATACATTATCTGGGGTCGATTGTTGAACTTATACCCCCGGCCCCTTGCCTGGCGCGTGCCCCAGTTTGGATAAGTAAATAAACTGCAGCCAGGGAAAAGTGTACTCGCGATTGGTCGAGTGAGCTAGACAACAACCCTTGGCGCGGCTGTCCCTGAGATCCGCAGATCGTTGAAATGGCCTTATGTTCGGCCGCGAAGCTTCCGGGGGGGAGCTAGGTGGCCACGCTAGAACCTTTTGGGAATAATATTGGATTCGGGATTCGAGATTCGAGAAATTCAACACCATCACCCATACATGTAGGTACGTTTACCTACATGTACTTGTACTCGGCACAAGCCTGAAACGACACACAGACTGACGAGTACGAATGCGAGACTGTCGGATAAGTGGTCTTCCGTGGATGGCATGATACTACTAGGCCATGGGATAAAGTGAGTGAACGGATCCTCACTTGTCAACACCCCGTTTAGTTCGCTCATTTAACCTAGAGCCTTGGATTTCCTGCACACAAGGAATACTGGGCGCCGGATGCCAAGAACGAAGACAGGAAGCCCAAATCGCGAAACAAAAATCAAAAACAAGCTATACACGCCCTGGGTGTAAATAAAGCTGTGACTGAGGTGCAAAAGTGCCCATGTAGCTTCCTTATGCAGAACCCATGGAATCCACATATATTGACCAGGCCAGTTATAGGGATGGACTTTGCCTGTCAGGCAAATAGAGAAACAAGCCGCAAGGCGGCTTGCCTGTGTATTGGACTGATTGATATAGGTGTAGTACCGGCCGAAGGCCGGAAACCACTTGTATACATATGAATGTTGTCCATTAGTGGGGAATTTCACCACCGGTGGTAAATGCGTGATTTGCTACTTTCGATACGCTTACCGCTCCATAATTTAGAGCCAGGACGAAAAAAAAGAACAAGAAATGGAAAGGGAAACCGATGACAAAATAACAACACATGTTCAGTTTTCAAGGTTACTAGCTAAGTGACAATGTTTGCCCCGGCAGGATCAATGATATCTATTTACAGTTTCTAGGCTATATCTAGGCAACTCTGCAAGCACCAACAACAAGAAAGAAAAAAAGAAGAAAAAGAAGAAATCAATTTTTCCGAGTGATCGCATATGATTTGTTTTACAAGCGCCCCCACCCGTGCTAGCCTAACTACCTACCACACCTACGGATCCCCCGCATCAACCCTATCGCCCACCACCTCCGCCTTCACCGCGCCAACACCCCGTCCCCTTCCCCTACCACCTCTCCCCCTCCCTCCCTCCTCCTCCCTCCCCTCCCCTTCCCCTCGGCGCCGGCCTCCTCAACCCCTCCGGCAACTCCTCATCACCTTTCCTCCCACAACACCCCCAACTCCCCCCTGCGATCCACAATCCTCTCCACAAACTGCAGACCCAAAAAACCCCCCTCATCCCCCTCCGTCAACACCACCCCATTGGCACTCATCCAAAACGCAAGCCCGCCCTCCTTAACCGCGCGCACCACATCAACATAAACAAGCACCTCTGCGTCCATGCGCATGCCAGAGATGACCCCCGTCTCCGCCGATGCAAGATGGATGTGGTTGCGCCCCATGCGCGAGAGATGGCCAGAGGCCACGATGGCCTCGTAGGCGCCATAGAAGGTGCCGTGGACGGCGACCGGCAGCGCGGCGGGGTCTAGCGGCGTGAGCTGTAGCGATTCGGAGGAGAGCGTGATGGAGTGGCCCTGATTGGCGCGGATCAGGTATTGGGAGGGGTCGGCTGCTGCCGCTTCGGTGGCTGCTGCGGATGAGGGTGCTTCGGTCACGGTTAGGCTCGGGATTGCTGAGGCCGCGACATCGCCTTCGGCGGGGGTGGCGTCGGCGGGCTGCACGGTCGACGCGAGAACGAGCGTGTACCGCTGCTTTTCGTTATCTCGCACGATCTGCTGCAGCCGCGTGAACGTGAGGCCCAGCTTCTTGAATTTAGGCATCGCGAGCTATACCACACTCACCCACGCCGGTCAGCTCTTCGTTTCCCATCCTCCCTACGCCCCGACAAGGTGCTACTCACCAGTTCTGCGGCATTGGCGTATCCGTCGCTACGCAGCTTCAGCCCCTCCTTTTCGGCGGCGTGGCGGAGCGTGAGACTGAGCGCCTTTGAGATTGTGCGGTCGTCGTTGTTATTACCGCCTCCTCCTCCTCCTCCTCCTCCACCACGGCCGCCGCGGCCGCCGCGGCCACGGGTGGGGGCGTGTGCTGGTTGAGTTTCAGACATTGGCTGTATTGGTGTTGTTGCGAATTTTGCGGTGCGGTTGGCGATGGTCCTGACGAGGTTGTGGAATGTGGTGCGGGGTACTGCTGCTCTGATTGACGGTGTGTATGCTGCCCTCATGTATGGTGGGGTGGGCTGCAGGATGACTCGCAGCTCAGCTGCTGCTGGCTGCGACCCCACCACCCGCGCACGGGCTCAGATCGTGCAACCGGGCGATCTACGCCTGATGACAGATGACGGCTCTCCAGAGAACGACCGGATGCAACTCGACGTATGCACATGCACTCTCCAGCCAACTGCGACTGGCGCGCTGCGACGGTCTGGAACTGCACAGTAAGAGCATCAGGGACTCGCTATTGGTAGCAGCAGCAGCAGGCCATTCGGGTGTCTTGCCAATGGCCCCCCAGGAGCTCTCACACAGAACACTTAGAGCGAAAGTCCCCACCCCATGCAGCGGGGAACAACACCCAGCACTACAGTCAGCACACTTGTTATGTCTAGCTGAACAACAATCGACGATTCCTCGATGAGACCTGGCGCGTGATACATGGGGTCATAGACTCATAGCACATAGCACAATGGCACAACAGCACAATGTCGCGGGAGTCACAGAATACTCAAACAAAACACCAAACAATGCTGTGGTGTATCAGGTATAAAAATTCACATGTGTTCACAATAACATAATTCCATTCCTGCCCTTCAACGCTCTAGAACCATGAAAAGAAAAAAGACGTTTCGACATTCCCACTTTTGTCTACTGAGTATATCCATATATTTTTTGTACCTTTTTTTCTTCAGTTTTAATTTAAAGAGTAACCTCCACTCTGCCCTCGTTTCCGGGGGCGTTTCCTTGAAGGTTGGGGAGCAGGTAGGTAATGTCATCCCAAGGATGCCTGTAGAGACCGGTCCTGAGTCTCTTCTGGTCAAGGTAATGGGCAATCAAACCAATGGAACGTCCGAGGACAAAGAGCCCGTTGAGCACACCCATCTGTAATTGTGTTAGTAGGCTTCTAGTGGACATGGATAAACTGGGTGACTCACTCTCAGGTAGTCTTCGGCCTCCTCTGCAGAGAAGGCACCGCAGTTTCGGATGAGATCAACGAAGCAGACGGCAACACATCCATCAACGTTGAGAATCAAGTTGTCCTTCTTGCTTGTGGTGACGGACTCGACGGCAAGGGCGTAGTCCAAGAGCTTGTGTGATGGGAATCGCTTCAAGACAAACTCCTTAACAAGCTCCACGCGGAGATCGGGGTTGTTTCGTGACTTGACCTTGTGACCGATACCAGGGACTTGGAATCGATTAGCATCATGCACCACCTAGCATTAGATACAAAGACTTACTGAGCTTGTTCTGCTTCCTCATTGTGTCAACAAAGTCTCTAGGGCTCAGGCCCTTGTCGAAAGCGCCGGTGAATTCAGCGGCAGCTCCGTCAAGAGCACCACCGAACCTCTCTCCGATGGTCAACAGACCAGAGACCAAAGCGGAGATCAGGTCCTTTCCAGCTCTGGTAGTAATGATGGTGTTCATGGCACCAGAGACGGCGGGACCGTGATCAGCTGTCAACATCAAAACCATCTCCAGGAACTTAGAAGCATAATCTGGCAGACGGCGGCGGAACCACAGCAGAGAC
This sequence comes from Morchella sp. 2016-41, assembly GCA_024713855.1. Classification (NCBI taxonomy): domain Eukaryota; kingdom Fungi; phylum Ascomycota; class Pezizomycetes; order Pezizales; family Morchellaceae; genus Morchella; species Morchella sp. 2016-41. The sequence goes on along the minus strand of JAMGZD010000002.1, from coordinate 1,064,042 downwards.
ATGACACCTCCGATACCAATCTCCTCCCTGAAGACATCTGAAATGGGCATACCAGCGTACAAGAGCTCCTGACCACGGTCGTCGGAGATGGTGGAGATGAATGCTGCTGGCTTACGGACAAGACCGAGCTCCTGGGCCCATGAGTAATCGATGGGGATTTTTGGTGGGATCGGCTCTGGCTGGGGAACAATGGTTCCAGCAGCGACCAGTCCCTGGTAAACCTCCCTCAAAGTCTGGGGAAAGTCTTCGAAAGTCTCGGGAACATGGAAACCAGCTTCACGCATAGCAGCGTTCTTGGTGGCAGCAGTCTCGAGCTGAGAGTTGGCAAATGAACCGGCATGTCCGAACTGCACCTCAGTCTTGAACATAGAGGCACAGGTTCCGATGGCCCAGGCAACGATGGGCTTGGTGATGGCACCGGACTTGACGGCCTCGATAACACGGTACTCTTCTACACCTCCGACCTCGCCAAGAAGAACAAGGATCTTGCACTGGGGATCAGCTTCGTATCTAAACTGCTTGTTAGTAATGGATTTATCGCGGGTTCGGATCAGCAACTAGAGCTTACCTCAACAAGTGCTCAATGAAAGTGGTTCCTGGGTATCTATCTCCTCCAATGGCAACACCCTCGTAGACACCATTTGTGGTTGTAGAAATGATGTTGTTCAGCTCGTTGGACATACCACCGGATTTGGAGACGTATCCAACAGATCCGGGGCGGTAGAGCTTAGATGCGACGATGTTGTCCATCATACCACCAGTGTTACCAATCTTGAATGAACCGGGCTTGATACCACCAACGGTTGCAGGTCCAATGATAGTAATCCCCTTTTGCTGGGCAATGTACATAATCTCACGGGCACGTCGCTCCGGAACACCCTCAGCAATGATGGCAATGGTCTTGATTTGTGGCTTTGCCATCAATTCCAAGGTGGAGCTGTACACTGAACGAGAACTGGCAAAGTTCACGACCTATTCATGTTAGAGAATGTGTAAGAGCGTTGTTGCTTCTCTGGGAAACCTTACAGTGTCAACTTCGGGGTGCTTCTCGCAAGCCTTGTCCACGGCCTGGTAGACGGGGAGAAGGGTCTCAGAAGTTCCCCAGTACATCTTCGAAACGAATTGACCTCCGAATGGGTAGATAATACCAGCTACACTAGGGGTTGAACGCTTGCCTATCGAGTGAAATAGTGTAAGAATATTTCTCCGTCAACCGCAGCGCTGAAAATGATAGAAACCCATCCCAATTCATCACGTGCTCTGAGCTATTCATTAAGGTTAGGGCACCTACAGATAAAGTCGAAATCCAGCATTCCCTGGCATGCTTTTGGCTGCAGTCCATAGACAAAAGCACGAGTTTTGGGGTGGAAAAGAGTATGCTCTGCTTGGGGAGATCTCGGACGGGAGGGAGCGGTGAAACGGCGAATGTTGTCATTTGCAGAGGCTTGCTTGCCATCAGCAGAGGGGGGAGCGAGAGTTGCAGCAGACATCTCGAAAGCTCAAATCTTAAGTTTAAAAGATTAGCAAAATCAATGGCGAAGGTTGAAGAGATGAATTGAAGCTAGGTGTAGATAATGGATGGAATTGAAAAGGAGCAAGTAATGGTGAGAAATAGGAGTGAGGTGGGGTGATAGCAAGGTCAATCTAGCGCGCAATTGCAACCAGAAAGAATACCCAATGCAAGTACAACAATGCACTGCATACACACCCACTCTTCTTTACTCCTCAAGCTTTCCAGCTGAACCCCTCACTTGATCCCCATGCAAGTCCGAACACCTCACAGAAAACTCAAACGGGGAAGCGGGGAGATTCTCAACTTACCAATTCAATTCGATTTAACAAGTCAAAGAAGGCGGTGGGAATGATGAGGTGGTGTGAAGAATTAGATAGTAGACTGGTTGTAGCCTCGAAGTCAGTGAAGGTGTGGAGAGGAAGTGGACGGAGTTTTGAATGCCAGAACTCACAGGATGTATGCCAGGACAATGTGATGGAGAAAGACGAGGGATGAGATGAGAAGAAGAGTAGGATGGAGAATGGAGTGAATGGAAAGAACAGAGAAATAGGAACGAGGTCGGGGACGTGAGGGAGTCTTTCTTCTTTTTCGGCTGTTGAATCCAAGCCTAGATCGTTGGGGACATTGGACCCGAAGCGTCTGGTGAACCTGGGACCTGCAAGGCGTGCGCTACATTCCAAAAATCACTGTGTTCTGTTGGGACCCGTAAAACACCCTGAGCCAAACGACAAATAACTCGTTTTGGTGTGAATTGGCGCGATAACGCGGGGGTTCTATAGTGGCGTAGGTGTGGCTTTAACGCACTAGAATGTCGATCCTAGCCTAAAATAGCTATAGTGGGGTAGCAGGGTCTGAGGTGGGCTATAGTGGGCTTACTCGGGGTTGGTATACCAGACCCATATGAGCGTAAGTTTACCCCGAAATGGGAACATACCGAGACCCAGCTTAATTATCTGACCAAAGTAGTGGGGATAGTTTCCTGTCCCCAGCTCGTTCAATTTGGGGGGCCGCGAAAAAAAAAACTCGAAGCCCAACGAATTGAATCGGCGTAACTGCAGTTTGCTGTCTCTGCAGCTCTCAACCGAAGTCCCGTATTTCCCCCAGGGTAGGCTGTTGCTTCACACACCCCTCCCGTTTTCTCAAAGACTCAAGACCAGCCCGCCAACCCCACACCTCTCCTGAACTTCATCAATTGACCTGTTTCCTCCTCCTCTTCTTCCCCCTCTTCAATCTCCAATTCAATCCCATCACCTCTATTTCCATCTCCATCTCCATCTCCATCTCCATCTTTCTCTTTCCCGTTGCTTTTGACATTTTATCCATCACTTCACAATGTCTGCTAAATCCATTCACGAGGCCGACGGGAAGGCCATCCTCAACTACCACCTCACCCGTTCTGCTGTCATTGCTCCATCAACTCTTCCTCCTCCCCCTCACAATGCTCCACCAAAGCTTGCCTCTCTATACTTTGGTGAGGGATCATCTCCCTCTGCTGTCTGCAATGCCGCCGAACAGCAGTACCCATGGCTGCTTGAGCAGGGTGCCAAATTCGTCGCGAAGCCAGATCAGCTTATCAAGAGACGTGGAAAGGCCGGATTGTTGACTTTGAATAAGACTTGGGCTGAGGCACGTGCTTGGATCGAGGAGAAGGCCGGGAAAGAGGTTCAGGTCGAGACTGTCAAGGGCTACCTAAGGACATTCTTGGTTGAGCCATTCTGCCCACACAAGGCCGAAGAGGAATACTACATCAACATTCACTCAGTCAGAGAGGTCAGTTTTTAGTTCTCCCCTTATTCCCTTATTCCTCCAACGAAGCATCGTCCTTTCCGTTCTCTTTTTCGCATATAGCATGGCGCCTTTGTGTTTTGCATGTTTTGTTGTTGGTGGTGGTCGGGTTGCCGTTGGAGGGAGCGCGTGAGCTTAAAAGCTTTATGTACTCTCGGTCGAGCGGATGTCTCCCTTCCAACGGCGATTTCTTCGGAAGACTGCACCATCACTCCCCTGTATGAGACCCTGCATTGCAGCCGTTTTCTCGCTTATCGAGCTTCTTTCAGTTTAATTACCCGACATAAACGGCCTCGATCTGCATTTTATTTATATTTTTGTCTTTTTCTCATTTGTCTTGTTTTTTAGAAGCTTTTTGGTGACTTTATGTTGCCAAAAAGTGGCGATGATTTACTGTTATGCCAGAAATAAGCAACTAAACAACTACTAACATGCGTTATATAGGGTGACTGGATCCTCTTCACTCACGAGGGAGGTGTAGATGTTGGTGATGTCGACGAGAAGGCTGAGAAGATTTTGATTCCTGTTGATCTGTCACAGTTAGTTTTACTACCAGTGTCTACACATTCCCTTTATTTTTTACTAATTTATTATTCTAGATACCCATCAAATGAGGTTATTGCTCAGACCCTTTTGAAGAACGTTCCTTCAGGTGTGCATAACGTTCTTGTAGACTTCATTACAAGGCTTTACGCTGTCTACGTTGACTGCCAATTTACGTCAGTTCCCTTGCACCCGCAAACTTTTAATACAATTCTAAACTTAGCCTGATAGTTACCTTGAGATCAACCCCTTGGTCGTCATTCCCAACGAGGATAAAACCTCTGCTCAGGTCCACTTCTTGGACTTGGCAGCAAAACTTGATCAAACTGCCGAGTTTGAGTGCGGTGCCAAGTGGGCAATTGCCAGAAGCCCTGCTGCTTTGGGGCTGCGACCTGTTGGAAGCGACACTGTTTCTGTCGATGCTGGCCCACCAATGGAATTCCCAGCACCATTCGGCCGTGAGCTGACCAAGGAGGAAGCGTAAGTGATTGTCCCTTTGAAACCAAAGATCGTACAATGTAGATTAACCTGCTGTTAGTTACATTGCATCCCTTGATGCTAAGACCGGTGCTTCTCTTAAGCTGACCGTCCTTAACCCCGTCGGACGAGTTTGGACTCTCGTTGCCGGTGGTGGTGCATCCGTCGTTTACGCCGACGCCATTGCCTCATCTGGTTTCTCCAGCGAGCTGGCTAACTACGGAGAGTACTCTGGTGCCCCCACTGAGGGACAGACATACCTCTATGCCCGTACTGTCTTTGATCTTATGTTGCGCGCACCTATCCACCCCGAAGGCCGTGTTCTTTTTATTGGTGGTGGTATTGCCAACTTCACAGTGAGACTTCCCCTGTATTCCGGCAACCTTTTTCAAGGCTAACACTTTTATTATAGAACGTTGCATCTACTTTTAAGGGTGTTATTCGCGCTCTCCGTGAATTTGCTCCCGTGTTCGTTGAGCACAAGGTTCAGATCTGGGTCCGTCGTGCTGGTCCTAACTACCAAGAGGGATTGAAGAACATCAAAGCTGTTGGACAAGAGCTGAAGCTGGACATGCATGTCTATGGACCAGAATGTCATGTTTCTGGTATCGTGCCCATGGCTCTTCTTGGCAAGAACATTGGAAACATTCAGGAGTACAGCGGTTAAATCAGGTGTTTTCTTTGGACTATTGGGAGAAAAATAAATATAGTTAAATCGGATCATTAGAGAAAAAAAATATCCCGCTTTCTTTTTTTCAAGCGAATATGGAATTCATGGTTTCTTTCATTATTCAGAATTAGTGATGGTTTATGACAGATTTGGGAAAATATCACTCTTGATTAGATACATGTAGCTTTAAGATACCCAAAGATACCATGCCTTCGAATAATACTTCTACCGATTGCTGTTGGGGGTGTAGATGGTTGACTTCATACATTATCACCCGCCGTTGATAGATAATGAGGTCTATTAAGGTAACATGACGTCTTTCGGCTACGATCTCATTATAAAGGTTTTCTTATGCGTTGACAACCAACGCCCAAAGTAGTGTATTAGGCTGTATTAATTACGCTCATAGCCTTGGCACCAAACCTTAGCTCACACATAAATATGACGTTCACATATATCTCATTAATGTTTACATGTATACAGCTAGCCTTGGCATTGTTTTCAAGACAAACTTTAAGATCTTGAAAAAAAACAATAGCGCATCTAGCCATAACCTATTTAGCACATGTACATAGAAAACCCTCATGTTCACACCTTGTACCACCGTGCAATGTTTCTATCCCGCATCCAGATACCCCTCTATCCCCACCCCTTAAAAAAAGGCCTCATTTCGATTTCATTCCATCCCATTCCGATTCAGTCACCCGTGTAGATAAGGTAAAAAGAAGATCAAGAAGCTCACCAGCCACAGCTGATATTAACTCGGGGTTTATTATTTTATTATTCTCAACACCGGGTGACATCCCTCGGGCCTCGGTCCACTTGAATACTCCGATCCTACACGAGTTTATCGGGAATAGGATGGGTGCTGGCGAGCTGACTGAGGACAGAGTAAGTACAGGAGGGTACTTGGGTACATGTGAAACCTTGGCGTTTACGGTTGGTTGATGTATGTTTCGTTTCGGCCCGGTCATGGATGGTCACTCGGGGTAATTTCAGCTCGTGATGTGAGTCGGGTATTTTAGATACAGGAACAAGAAACGACAAGTATGATATAAACATGGAGACTATTCCTCATTTCCCCTGCAAGATTCTACTCTATCAAACTATAGATATTAAATTGTGCGCCCTCCCCAGAAATGCGGTTCGCCGATCACCTCAACCATCAACTACCAACGATTTCCTCGATGCCCCCCCTGGGAAAAACTCTATCAATGATAATAAAACCCCCCACACGAGCCCCCAAGTTGAATCGAGCCCCGGACAACTTGTATGCAAAAGAAGCATTATGCCCCAACCACATTCTCATCGAAACAAACCGGGAATATATCAAAGTTCAACTTTTTTTCAAAGAACTGTAAGCCTAAAATCCATCAATGGAGCCCTCATAGATTCTACACGACTGTAGCACCGAACTACTAAGTTCCTGAAAGCCTTGGCACGAATGATACTGAGTAATGTCTATTATTAGACGGATATTACCGCATGTGGATGTAATGTCAGGATCCATGTCTTTCTCGTATTCATCAAAGGAATTAAGATAACTGTAGCATGCCGCGTTGGATGTTACTAAAAATCCACCATGACTACATGTATATGGTAGTCGAAATTAACGTGGTATAGAGCCGACTCGACTTTCGGGGGTGGGACTGATGAAAGATCCGTGAGCTTGCGCCAAGGCCAATGATTGAAATGCAGAATATTTGGTGCAGGGTGCAACGGATGCGTAAGTACAAACCCAAGTGATCAAAAAATCCGCCCAATTGGAAAAAATTGTTTGAATTACTGTTATCATTTTATTGCGGCATGATGGTGTTGTGGTTTTTAAGGCGCCTTGTCAAGGTGCGGGATGGCGGGGTTCGTAGATCACTCGTCTCATCCTATATATAAGTGGATCAACATGCATAACGTGTCATGACACTGATAAACTTAGACTTGTGTATTTGAATGTTCCGGTGTCCAGTGAACATTGAGGATTTATATGATGTTTCAATGTGATATACACTAGAGCCGGGGGGCAGAAGAGGCTACCTCGAGGTGCGCCGATTCCAAGAAATGAGGGGCGATTCGTTAAGTGCCGAAAGCTTTCAGAGCAGGCATAAACTATCTATGACAGCCGGTGCAGTGATCTATACATGTATCTACTGTTGCAGAGGCCACCACCCCGAGTTTATCAAAGCATTGATACATCCATGATCCAGTATAAGTACAAATATAAGAAGATGCATGACCCACGTGACTTGTCATAGGTGTTTTGTATTGTGGCGATGCATATGTGTTGGAAAGCTAAGAACATTTCGGGTTGTCTAATTCTTATCATACTGCGTAGTTCTAGGGTTTTGTTAGAAATATAACTCGAGACCCGTGGGTGATCATTTATTTTCAGTATAGTACTTAGAAGAGTGTCGTGCGTGTCATAGTACATGTAGCTTATGCGCAAGCCGGCTAACACTAGTGCGTTCTCCCCTGAGACAGAGATACATGTACCTTGAGCTTGGAGATGTATGCATACGTATTGAAATACAACGTGTTAAGAGCCACGCGTCCTCATAGGCCACTGTACAGATAAACCGATAATCCGGGCCTCCAATTATCTCCCTTTCCATATTCACTCCCGACAATTCACCCGGCCCCACTCTAATCCCCAATATACAGTTTCTATGAAACCACAGAGATAAAACAATACCGAATACCGTGAATTCTCGGCCCGGCCCACAGACAACACTGACCTAAGCTGATACCAGTCCAGATCCAATACGACCTGCCCGACCCCGAAAGCAGCTCAATGGGCCGAGATTGGCAAGCACCACATCCCGCCGTACCGCCATATCTATCAAGTGTGACAAGTACGCTTCCACTTTGGTTTGCAGTCGTAGACTTTCAATTTAGTTCATTACTCTACATTATCGAGTGAGCAGTAGAGACGTTGACCGAGTAGTTCTAGCTTCACAAAGTATCCAATAGTTCCAACGTTTGATCGCTCCACAACTAGCTATCCTCAACCTTTGGAACTTCAATATAAGCCAACAACTTTAACACCTCAAGACGCCTCAAGACTTAAGTTCACCCTGTTTCAAGACCAGTACAAAGTAGACACCAAAGTCTCAAAATGCCGTCAAGTGTCTGATATAGCAGACATTGTCTACTAGAAATCCGAACCTTCTCAGCCATAAAATATCAACCTCAGCGTACCTAGAAACCCAGATATGTCGGTACTCTAAATCAAAACCATATAGAGCAGGTGTGTACCATCAATTCTATAGTCTTGAGTTGAATTGAGCTGATACGGCAAAACATGTATACACCTTGCATTAGTGAGTAAGAACTAGAGAACATGGCGGATCGGCCATGCGATTCCACGAGACTCACACGTTCCTCGCTCACTCTCGAAAACCAAGATTTAGAGCAGTGTGTGGCGGCACAAGTCTTAAATAGACTAGATAGACATGAAATGCTCACCTGAAGGGATGCAACTTGCACCTTCGATTAGTCCAAAAAATTCATAATATCATGATTGACTCGTGAGGCGATGGTGACGTACTAAAAAAAAGCATGGTCAGCGGGGATAGGAATATATTATGAAGAGTGTAATCAAATGAATGAAGGGGAGGGAAATGTTCTTCCAGAGTACAAACGTGAAAGAGAAGAGGACCTAAAAACGAGGATTAGATATACTACATTCGCATGACGCGCGTACGATGACGACATAGGGCCATCTTCGTCAATGGGAAGGGACTCGTTCGTAAACGATCTATTTAGTTATCTTAAAGCCTCCCATGGAGCCATTGGCGATAATGGGGGCTAATGATCGATTCGCGGACATCATGATCAACCACCGCGAGTGATGATCCGTGATCAGTGCTGTCTAACATTCATGGACAATCACTCGCACCCAATCAAAACAGAGCGTTGGGTGTGTGTGGTGAGACTGTCTTTCTGTCTATGGCCGGATAACTACCACCACCGACGCGAGGGAGGTCTTTCTTTCCGTCGGTCCATGAAAAAATATACCAGGTGTCTCCGAACATAGATGCGATCAACAACCCTACCTTCCAAAACCGCAGCGCTTCCGGGTCATGTCTCCCTCCCCGCACACCCGCTCGGAGAAAGAGCCTGAAATCGACCTTTTTTTCTTCTTTCTTTCAATGATGGGATGAAAAAGGTGAAGTGTATTATTGTATTTATAGGCGGCTCGAGCTGATCGACGAAGGAGCATACATGGTCACATTTTTGGTGGGTTTGCATGCAGGGGCGGAGATATCCGTATCTACTCTATTGATGTGATGACGAGCTCAACAGCGCCATGTAGGTACTCTAGTTTGTAAAGCACCTACTCTAGACACAGCAGACGAGACGAGGGGATTGTTCTTGTAATGACAACATGTATGTAGCTTATTGGGTTTGGCAGTCCCGGGATACGGAGGTGCGGAGGAGAGTAGATAAGGCTGGCCAGCGAACGAGCTATTCGTGGCTCTGGGTTCCTATGCCCGCTTAGGCAGAGTAAACCGTAGATACCTATGCTCTAGAGTGGCCAAAGTACTCTTCTGCAGCGGCGAGGTGAAAATATACCTCCCCTGTACGAGTAGGTACTCTAGAGCAGAGACAAGACATGTACAGTGATTCCCGCTGGGTACATACATCCAGTTATCTTTTGTCTTGTCGCGTCACCAGATCTCAGCCCTCGATCAGGTCAGGTACCCACCATCTTCACTATCTTATCGGCATCCCATCCCGAATGAAAAGTGCACTTTGGCGAGTTGCCTCAGCAATCATTACCCAGCTACCCAAGCTCAGCAGTAGAGATGGCATGTAGGTACAACATACATACATGTACTCCAATTCACACATCGTCACTCGCCTCCCTCGCTCGCCACGCTGAACCGAATACCAACCCCCTGTTTCGAAATGTCTTACGCGCCCGCATTTGGCCGAGGAGTGCGCCCAATCCAGCCGAAACGAAGCGAGGGTGCTCTCCTCTGAAGGTCTCACGACCCTACCACTCACGGCTGCTACTGCAGGATGGTGGTTTTTATTGAAACACGGAAACAATCTGATTCTTTTTCTTCGAGAAACCTCCATGCGAGCGAGTTAGAGTAGGCATGCAGAGTTGTAGATAGGGCGCCCAGGTGCAAAAAAAGGTACCTTCCTGTTTCTATGGGACAGGGGGAGGGTTGGTGTTCCTTGCATTGCGGTCGGCAACGGACGGAGGTTTCAACTCTCAAGGGCAAAAGCGGGTTTTGGTTTGGTTTGGTTTGGTTTGGTTTTGTCTTTTGAGTAACGGGACCTTGCTTGAGGCTCGGGTACCGATTTGCAATTGGCTGGGGGGGCGGAATTGGCAACAAGAGAAGTGGACGAGTGAGGACGTGAGGAATGAATGGATGGAGGGTAAGATGTGGTTAGCTACAAATTAATTATTGTACCTTGCCACTCAGGGGACGGACGTTAATGAGAGAAAGAAGATGAATCTCAAGTATGTAGCAAACGTCGTTCATAAGCGCAGATGGGATATAGGTGCTGTTTGTAGCTGACTGCAATATGAACTGAATTCGCGAACACCCCATGGGCCATGGCCATGGCTGGCTGATTTCCTTGCTCGATACGCAACCACAGACTCGATGCGGACTGGGCGGCCAGGGGTGTGGAGCTTTTGGGAGCGTCGTTAGCGCCAAAAGTTTAATGAAAGAAAAAAATCTATTTTCGAACACACACCACATCCCAGAGTGGTTGTGCTGCACACACGTCGCCGCGCGCAGAGGAAATTGCGGTTGGGCGAGCGCTATCCCGGGTGCGGTGCGGAGGTGGCTTGCAGGTAAGTGGATGGTAGGTGCATAATAATGGACGAGCCAGAGCAAAAGATCAAAGATGGTAAACAAATTTTGGCACTTACCTGGGTTTTTAACGACATCAGTACAGTCAACTTTGGAGCAACGACGAACCTGGGACAACGACGAAAACTCGGATTTCGTCGTTGCCCCCAAGACGACTGTACCTGGGCGTGCTCAAGAGTAAAGTAAAGATATAGACGAGTGCTTTTGGAGGTACGTACATGCATCTGCTACCAGAGATACATCTACATCTACTACTCGTAGCTTCATAGCGTTTCTGAACACGACCAATATTGCATGACATACAAAAAGGTGGACATGGCGCTTTTTTGTATGGTATGCAATATTGGTCTTGTTCGGAAACGCCATCAAACTACGAGTATAGAGTAAGTACTCTATTCTACATGTACCTACAAGTCTACGAGGGTAGAGTACATGTAGGCTACATGATTGTACCTACATGTACATACCTAAGGTGCTGTAATCTAGGGAACATTATTGAGCCTGCTTGCTGCTTGACATGGGGAAAGGTCGGTTCGTCTCAATCTTGAATGTTGAGTGTACTAACTCCTATTTCATGCCTCATGCGTTCTCAATTAAATCCCAGGCACTCAGCCGTCATCGATCATAGGCAATTGAGAGGATTATATATTTATTACAGAGTGACAACGGATGATCGCGGCCGCAAAAGAAAACGCCAAATTTCCAACCCAATTAATTGTTGTTGACGAGACCGGCCTCAGCCCAGCAAGAAAGACAGGATTTGTGCAGATTTTCCCCACACTTGCAGCAGGTACAGATAGACACGTTAAAAGTTTGAGACCCCCAGTAACTATATTATCTTGTTTGACAAAGGTTCCTTAGGAACGTAGTCTTCTATAAAGTTGTGGTGTTTCGAAATTCCGTTTCTTCTGGCTCTCGATCCCCATTCTGGTTTAATTTTGGCTCCGTAGTAGAGTTACGTAGACTGGACTCTAAATACATTGGGACGGGTCGGTGCTTGCGTCGTTCGAGAACAACAAACACCACGGTCACAGTCTCTCCTCCCCTCCCCGACTCAGCATAGCAAGCAGGAAGCAAGCACAGGCATACAGTGCACGGCAGCAGTATTAACAGCAGCACCAATTGCCCCCCCTGTCCAGAGGCCCCCTCCCCTCGACTATCTTTTTTCGTCCCATCTCCTGCCTGTCCCTGTCCCTGTCGCTGTCACGCCGCTGCTGCTGCTTGTTCGCACTCCGTCTGGTGCTGCCCCCCCGTACGTTCGTTCGTTCGTTCGTTCACACCTATCTCTCCCGCTCACTCGTTACAACCTACTCACTTCTCTCACCACCCTTTCTAACATATTTGCTTGTTAACTTACTCACCCCCCACCCCCTCTCATCCCCCTCTCTTCCTTTTCTCCCTCCTCCTCTCTCGTTTTTTTTTCTCGCTTCCTTTCGCTCGCTTCATATCCCAGGTGACCGTCCATTACGGGGCTTCTGTCCGGTACAAGGAGATCGGGTGTTTGTGATAGACCTCAGAGAAGGACTCACTGCCAGCCACGCTGTCGGATAAGCCTCTCAGCCTCTCTTTTTAACTCAACTCAACCTAGGGCCCCTTCCCGCCCAACAGACCCCATACAATACCATACCCTTTCACTGGATTGCATTGTACGTACATGCATCGCCAATTCACGGTTCGTTGCCAATACCACCCACTTGTTGCTAATGCATCCCGCTCTGCATCATTATCATCCTCTCTTCTCCTTCTCTTTCCTACTACCTACATACTACTACCCTCCAGGTCAGAGCCCACTGACAAGGTTCACGTTCGCTTTTTCTATCGTCCAACAGCTAGTTCCCGGCAGCCAAAAGGAAACAACCCGTTCACTCTTTTCGAATTCCAACTACTGCAACTCAAAAACATAACCATTCGACATCGTATCGGAGTACCGACTCTGATATCACAGCGACCTCGCGCCCGCTCCTAGGCACTTGAAAATAATTACCTGCCCATTATTACAACTATTACTCGGGGGGAGGGAAATAAGACGCCAATTTTACTAAAGAATAATTTATTTATTTTTTTGATAATCAACTATTTCTGTCTTATCTACTGCTGCTACTACCCAACACAAAAAAAAGGAAGATTAACTATTCAACTTTTAGTTTTCTTCACTCTCTGTTCTTTATTCTTGCTGATTCCCAACTCAATTATTCTCTGTGTATTGTATCTTATTCGGCAAAAAGTTCTACAACAACTTTCTTAGGGGGGAGGCGCTACTGGAACAACACTTCATCTTAATTTAGCCATTAATAATAGAATCTGGTTGGGGAACTTTTGGGATCAATAACCGGTTTGACGGAAATCACGAATACAAACGACTTTTTTTCAAACAAAAAAAATCATTTCCTGTCGGTCGGCAATCTGAGTCCCAGTTCTCGTACGAGGTTACATTTGGTTAAGGCTGGGGAAAGGAGATGGGGGTTTCAGCTGGGAGGGTTACGGTGGATGACGGAGAGGGCATCGGCGGGATCGGCATAAGAGCTGGGAAAACTATAGATGACGATGAGGATTTGCGACGGGATTATGGGGACCACGGCGGAGGAGGAGCAGGAGAATTGTCGGAAGGGGAGTCGGAATATCACCAAGCAATTGAGAAAATCAGGATTATTGAGCAGGTTCGGGAAAACTTGGCCTACACACGACCCTCACGGCTGCGACCCCGACAAGTGGAGAGCGGTTCATCATCAATAGGTGCGGTGGCTGTAGGACTTCTGGATTCCGTGGTTTCGAAATTTTCTGACGTTTTGGGAGGAGCCTCCGATGCTTCAATAGTTTCTGACTCGATCGTAGTGTCGACGGCAGTGAATTCGATAGGGTCATCAACAAGTGCTTTATTGGATACTTCCTTGGCTTCGGTCCCATTAACGAGCCTCCTTACAGATTTAACATCCTCGACTACGCTGCTGACAATCTCGGGTACGAATTCTCCTCCTCCGTCGCCAGTGGAAACATCCTCTGGGATGTCCATCCCACCTACAACAAGATCAACGTCATCATTATCATCATCAATTACACCTCGGCCTCAAAATACAGGTTCAACTACCCGCCCTTATACGACGATCACTTCCTACTTGACGACGCAAACATCAAGAAACAATGGAACCACAACAAGTAAGTCAATGGGACATTGCGTAGGCCCTAGTATTTTGAGGAGGTTCTAATGCTATTTTTGTAGGTAATACTAGATCCACGGGTTCAACTACCCTTACCTCATCACAGCCTAGTGGCACAGTTACTGTTGATGGCACTATTATTGTTTACACGTACATTTCAACAAGTACACAAGAGTTGAGTTCTTCCTCAAGCACTGGTAACAGCTCCACCCGAACATCCACATCTTCCGTCTCATCAAGTAGCCTGAACAGCACAGCCACTTCAACCACTTCTTCCGAGTCGCTCGCGACGTCTTTACTAGGATCCGGGACTGACATAGCTGGAGGTGGAGGTGGAGGTGGATATGTAGCACCGACAAGTAGTACTTCTGCATCTGCAGTTCCGACATCAACAACTACACCTTCTGATAATAGCCCCCCTGTAAGCCCAAGTCTTCTTGGAGGCGTTTTGGGGGGTGTAGCGGGAATTGCATTCATACTGGTGGCCATATTATATTTAGTACGACGGCACAAGAGAGCGGTTGCTGCACAACAAAGAGATGACGCAGGGTATGGCGGCCCGTTAGAAGGAGCCGAGGGGGATCAGATGATGCAAAGGTCAGGCGTGGCTCCTTTTGCCCTAGCTGGGTCATTTTTCAGGAACCCACGAACACCTCGTGCCAGCCAATCTTCCGATACACCCACAGTACCCTCAACGTCAGAAGTAGGCTTCTACAAGGTCTCTGGCAGGAAATTGGCACCGGTCCTTGGTGGGCCACGCCCTGGATATGGCTCTACGCGGTCTGCGGGTGGATCTTCATATTACCCTGATGATGATGGAATAACAGTAGCTTCGACACCCAGTGTAGTAGGACCCTCGAGATATTCGTCAATGACGGCTAGCTCAACATCACCAACTGGCTCAACTGCTCCTATGAACTTTTCTTCAGCGGTACCACCTGCACCACCATCAACTCATATGCCGCCACATATAGGCAGCTCGATGGCGCCTCCGCCCCCTCGAATACAGGAAGAGGCCGTGGAGAGTGATAATGAATCTACAGAAAAGCTTCCTAGACCACCGCCATTTCCTAGACAATTGAGTGCAGTCAGTGTCGGGAGTGTTGGCAAGGATGGAGTGGGTAGATCATTGCCATCACATGATGGTTCACGAGCCTCGCGGTTTACTGAGGATATAGTGTAATAAGGTGCCTTTTTTTTTGTATCGTCTAATGTTGAAAAGTTAGCTGGCAGGTTGGGGAAATGCATGGAAGAATTTGTGCCCCGATTGCGAATGTCCTTCTGAGTGTTATTTTTCTTCTTTTTATCTTCTCTCTCTCTCTTTCTTTTATGATACCTTTTTCGATTCGCCTGTAGAGTCCAACCTTCTTGGATAGGCCAGTACTGCTACCATCTTTTTTTTTTTACTATAGTTATGTAACCTTTAATGTCTTCAGAATTCGGCGTCACGTTTTTTTCTCTTCTTTCTTCGGATTCCCCATTCATACTTCGTTGTACATTTTTGAGGTCTTTTTTACTGCCTTGCTTGCGCCTACAGAGAGCAACCCGCCCTGGGCCTGTATGTCACTTTTTTATTATTATTGCATCTTTCTCTTCTTCTTCTTCTTCTTTGTGTTGTTATAGGTTTTTTTTGGCTTCTTTTTTTGGCTTCTCGGTCAGGTCAGTCATTTTTCTTTCATTAACATGCGGTCTGGAGTTTGTTGATCTTGTACTACTACTACCACCCACACCCACCCGTTTCCAGATATGTGGCTAGCTCATAGCCACCGATATCTCTATTTTTTTCTTTTCTTTCCTTCTTTCTTTGTTTCTCCCCCACCACGTTGGATTCCTTGTAGGATCCTTAGCATATCATTGTGCACGTGTGGGGGAGCTAGCTGCTACTAAAAGCTTAAGTTAAGCTAGATACATGTACTTGCTATAGGCCCAGCAAGCATGCCCTCTTTTTTTTTTATATCAAAAAGTATAAAGGATGCTAAAGTTCATGGAATTATTTTATTTTTTGACATTTATTGTGCATTGTGGTTTCTATTTTACTGTTTTTTGCTTGCTGTGAGATGTGTTGTAGCCCTTTATATATACATGTACCCATAGGTGCTGTTTGTGGGGTTTTGGGTTTCGGGAAGAAGATGTGGAATTTGTAATCCTGTGATTAAAAAGATTTTGGGTAATATCGTATGTATGTAGGTACACAGCTTGTGCACCTTTTTGCTTTTTGTTTTGCTTTAAATTATGGTGCTGGATGGATGCATATATAGGGAATACAGGACAGGATATCAGGATGTTAAGATTTAAGGACATTAGGATAGGCCATTTAAGGCATGATTGGGCTGGATAGAATATCATGCATCTTCGAATTTCGTGGGGAAGGAGTGTTTATTGGCCCATTTCAGTTTCCGCCTAACTCACCTTAAAATTGACCTTCCAGAGAGGGAAGGTGGATATGATGTTGTGAAGTACGTTGCAACGGCCAGCCAGGTGACTGAAATTTGGCGATACCTATAGAAATACCTATGGGAAACCTCCAACTGGTTATTTCCCCGGAGGAGTATACAGTTATGGGCTCGCCGGGCCTACATATGTCGTTCAGTGTCACTAGGGCTTCTTCTCGTTAGAATATTCGTACCTGTTATTTCCAATTGGCCCAAGCAGTACTGAGTAGACAGATTGAAGATGAAGCACTGAAAATCAATCCATCCGTCCACGGACCATCCATCCATACACCACAAAATTACAAGGTCATCCCAAACCATGAGAATTCAGTTGGTCAAGCAAGCGATTATGTACGTTTAGTTGAGTGCCCGGGAAAAGTTAGAGGCCCGCTAGACGGTAAGAACAAGGATCTAATGTAATCGATCGTGTGCCGTTTCCTCGGGCATCCTGAGTGGTTCGAAGGGTAAGTGATAGTGCATGATGCCCGGTGGTGGTGGTGGTGCGCCTTGTCTAGCACGTGTGTGTAGGTACATGTCGATTGCAACCGCCCTAGACGTTGACGAGCCAACACATTAATTCTGCTTGTGTAATTAAGTTCGTTGAGGAATGTATTGCTGCCGCTTTTGTAATAATGATCAATGTGGATTTGCTGGCAGAGCTATTCCCAGAATATTTGTTGGGCGGTTGGGGAGGAGGAATATGAGCATGAGGAGGGGGAAGGGGAGGGAAAAAAGCTACTGTGCCTTCTGCTTTGATCGCGATATTCGTCGGGAGTGATAGAGAGATCGATGTCCACTTAGACTGAATTATTCTTTGGTTTCTTTTGCCGGGCGAGGGAAGAGCTTTGACTGGTGCTGGATGGTAGGAAATGACGTGTGGTCCCATGCTGCGGTTTACCCTAGGATGTGGGTGTTTGGCGGGGTTGTGGGATGCTGGTTGGTGGTGGTATATCTAGTGGCTTGAAGTACTGCATAGTGCTTATTGAAGAGATATCCGTTGGGTATTCATGATGTTTAGTTATTGTATGTGTCCGAGTTATATACCTAGATCTATGTAGTCAAACGTTTAGTGGTTAAAGAGAATGCTCTCGGCCGATGTCATGGTAGATGATGTGATATTCCGCCGACATAAGAGACATTGCCAAGCGTGTCCGCCTCATCTTTTATGCGCTGCCTATCAATGAGACCACGGGCCTAAAGATGGAGACGAGGTCTTAGGAAGCGGATACCTACCTAAGTGGCTCGATATCGCCGCAAGGAAACACAGTTTCGTCCACATAAAATCAAAGGAGGAGGGACAAGAGTACCATCAAAGCTGATCTGCAACTACCTTTTTTGGTGGATTTAATATTATTTGTAGATGTAGTGCCATGACCTATATGCTGTGATGCCGCCCTTGCAGCATTTTATTGTTCACGTCATGACTGTAACCCTTGACAATATATGTGCGCACATTGGAGTATTAGAGTTGATTGGATAGCCACTGCCATGCTTGAGCACTTTTTGTCTTTTATCAGCCTATCGGAAGAACGGTTTAGGAATCACGAGAGGTACTTTGCATGTTCACCAGTTGTCACTCGACACCGCCACACAAATCGATCCAAACAAAAGATTTCATTTTTTTATGCTTGACGCATATATGATATATTCTAATTATAGAAACGAGTTAAAATCTATATCAGCTGCATAACTCCCGGTCAAATACTAGCGGCTTATTGAAGTCTTGCTGGTTGGACCTGGCGAGCGTTGCGGGTGATAGATGGTGAAATGATTACAAAGCAGCGCCTCGCTATTGTATATACCCGGGTCCCTAATGTTCCGATAAGCCTTCGTAGGGTATAGCTACATGTAGGTACATGTATGTACCTACACGTATAGTCGTCTTGGGGGCAACGACGAAACTGGTTGAATGTCGAACAGGGGTCTTTGTCAGTCAAGACAGTGGCGCCCAGGCTGGTATGCAACCACTTCTTTGGCAGAAATCTGTGTTTTCGTCGTTGTCCCAGGTTGGTCGTTGCCCTAAGGTTGACTGTAGTTAATTTCATGTTAATAATGTACAGCGATAGTTAATAAGTGCTGTGACAATAAGTGATGGAACGCCTTGAGATACAGTTACAGTTATACCTAAAAACACCCAAAACAGGTATCACTCTGTCTCAGCCCGTTCAATCACTTATTACCTGCCGCTTTATATTAATTGAGCTTACTCGAGATCATTTTCTTCAGTAAAAAGGCATGTTTTCATTATCTTAAACCATTACTCACAATATGAAGAGATTGCGGCCGTCCTCCGATATGATACCACACCCACGCACGCAACGAAGACAGAATGTGTGTACACGCAGGTTTGTCATATCTCACCCTTTGGATCGGATTGGCTAGGTCTTGACTAAGTTTCCAATGGTCCCATCTCGAGTTTGCTGGCGAGGTAAAAAAATATTGTAGGAAATGGTAAAATCACCACATGGGATGGGCGTGGAGTTCTGCAGATATTACTGGGTCTATACCCAGGGGGGTAGCCTCATCTGAACCGCACCAATATCGGAGCACGAACGCATTTGTATCGAGAAACGACAATTCACTCAAAAGATACTGGAAGGCCGAGTGTATGATATGAGTTCAAGACCCAATTGCGACCTTAAAGATAGTAGTATTACGTGTGCATGTTCTGCTGGTCTTCTATGCCATTTCATGTGAGTGGGAAACCAAGTGGCCTTACACGGAGAAATAATATAATATTCTAAGAGAGTACCAACCTTATTGCTTCTTTCTCGTACTACATACCTCCCCTCTATCCCACGCAACATGTCGTTCAGTGACCTCCCCAATGAGCTCGTTATCGAGATTGCTCTTCTCTTATCTACTGCCGGTAATTTCAAGCGATTTGTCTGCGTTAATCGTAGCATATTCATACTTCTAAAGCCGCTTCTCTTCAAGAAATTTGCCCAGAAGGGTGGAAACTTCATCATAGCTCTCTATTTATCAGCCATTACTCGGAACGTAGAGAATATCTGTATATTGCTCGAAGATCAGCGCTCTGAGATCAAATATCCTTACACTCATACTAGTGGTCAAGCCTCAATGCTAAATGAACTTCTTACTAAGACCGCAAATACGGATAGGGTCGCAGCCTTCTTCATAAAATATCACCGCCGTTCCGTTATAGTTGACAATACTTACGGGCGTTCGCCACTATTCTGGGCGATGGTTGAGGAGCGTCATGATCTATTCACCAAACTTTTAAATATGGGAGTAGGAATGAATGTTCGAGACCACAGGGGGCAAACACCACTCTTCTGGGCGGTGAGGAAGGGGCCGTTTGAAACATGTCGACGCCTTCTAAATGCAGGAGCGATTATGAGTAGAAGGGACGTTCAGCACAAATTCACCCCGCTCCACGCTGCCGTATATTATCGCTCGATAAACATGGTCAGATTGGTCCTCAGGTTTAATCTTAATGTGAACGCTAGATCGCGAGTCAATAGAGGCACGGTGGTTAGGGAATTCTCACCGCTCTTCATAGCTGTACAGAAAGGGAAGAAGAATATTATAAAACTCCTTTTAGAAAATGGCGCTGATCCACACAGTTTCACCGCCGAACCGGCTGCTTTGGATCTATTATGTGAGTGTGGTACAGATTCATATACAAGTTCTGGGTTGATAGAATACATGCCCAGCCCTCTTAGGTATGCTATAATTGAGCGAAAAATTGACATTCTCGAGATACTTTTGGATGGAAAAGTCGATAGCTTGGATTATATCGGGGCGACTTCACTCCAGCATGCAGCTTGTGATCATGACCCAACTGTATCCGTCTTTCTATTGAGTATGGGTGCGGATCCAGACCATACGGGATGGCGAGGCTACACTGCACTTAAGCAGGCTGCTATTGATGGCTGTGTCTTTACAATTCAGGCTCTGTTGAATGGAGGAGCAAACATAAATGCATGCTGTAAACGGCATGGGCGAACAGCGCTTCACTGGGCTGTAATCAAAAGCGGTAATGCTGAGCCAAGTATCGGAGTGTTGTTGGAGAGAGGTATCGACACTGGTATTCGGGACCTTCGTGGGATGACAGCTATGGACTATGCAATGGAAATGAGGTATTACAGGGCGTTTTTAAAGATTGATATTTCCGAAGGTCTCAAAAGGCGGGCGAAACGCTATGTGTTTACCTAAGAAGTAGGTGGCACTGGTTTTGTGTAATTGCACAATAACATTCTGGTGCCATTTTGTATCCGATAGATCAGAAACCTCATGCGCTGTTTGTAGGGCATGTAGTCAGAGGTACTCTTATGGCGACAATGTGTTGGTTTAATTTATGTGCGAAAGTCTAAGTGCTTTCCAACAGCTTGTTTACTAGCGTGCCAAGGTAAATCTGTAGACAGGTGGCGGTGCATCGTCTCAAGGTTCTTGAATATTTATTTGCTTGTGTGTCATGTAAACATTCGTGGGACTTAACATCATAAACGGTGTTTTGCAATCTCTTGCGTTCATTTCTTCCTTCTTTGCATTCAGTTTTCCTCTACGCAAAGACCATGAGAAAGAACACATGGCCGATAAAACGCCCCTTCCGGATTGATTACTAGTCCAACAGAACACCCGCCTAAATAGCCAGTCATACATTCTCACTCGCCAACCAATTACTCACCGAAAAAAAGGTCCCAGTCTACCAGAGAAGATATCAGTAGAAGTAAGTCAAGGACAGCATCAAGCCATCATCAGCCAACCCAACCCTGCCCGCCCGTCCGCACTGAGTAAGTGAGGAAAGAAAAAGAAGTAGATAATACACAGATCAAAAAAATATAAAGAACCTAAACCCTTACCATAGCAAAAAAAATAAAATAAAAAAGGACGGCAAAGCACAAACCCATTACCCATTCCCGTAGAAGAAACGAAACGAAACAAAAAACCGAAACCTAGTCCTTGAAGATAAAAAAAAAACACACCAGTGTCCAAATGTCAAGCCCTAGCAAAAGCAAGAGAGAGGGTGAGAAAAGGTCCAGTGCTACACGTAAAGTAGCATGAAAAGTCCAAGATAGAGATATGTAAAAGAAGTCCAGGGGGATTAGGGGTCGGATCAGAGTGACGAAGCCCGGAATCCGGAAGTCATGGCCGAAGTAGTAGGAACCACGGCCAGAGTAATAAGATCAAAATAGGAGTAACATGGGGGGCTAAGAAGAGGGGAGGGGAGGGGATGATACAATTAGATCCCGCCCAATGATCTAAACGATCACACCTTCTTGCCCGTTCTCCTCTTCCCAGCACCTCGCTTCCCGGTGGTTTCAGAGCAGAGGGGACAGAACCACTTCGCCTTTGTGGTCGCCTCTTCTTCCTTCAGGCCGACGCACTCGATATGGAACCAGACTTTCGGACACTACGGGTGCGAGCCCCTGCTGTTAGTTTTCTCCTTTTCACAACTCTCAGGTAGAGTGCGGTGGTAAACAAGTACGCACGCAACGTGTGGTGTAGTGTGGTATCATGCTCAGAGCTAAAATATTTGCAGAGCTAGTGCTAAAGGGAGGGGAGGGGGAGGGGGAGTGGGAGGGGAGGGGAGAGAAGGAAGGGTATCATTGATAGTAGTAGTAGGATAGTTGGCTGGGTACGCGAGAAGGAGATAAAAAAAATCACGAAATAAATCAACACCACAAAACTAACCTGAGAGTTCTCGCAAGCGACCATAGTCCCTCTCGAAACCTCATCGCAGAGACAATACCTATTAAGATCTTCTTCGTCGTCATCATCCACCCATTCCCCTTCCTCGTCTCCGAGGGTAGCGGGTTTCTTCCTTGTTCCCCTTCCCATAAGACCCTTTTTCCTCGCCGTTGTAGAGGCGGCTACGGGTGCAGGCGCGGCCAGGTCGCGTTTTGACCGCTTGGGGTCCGCTCCAGCGGGGGTGGTGGTGGATGCGGCACGCTTATGTCCAGGCTTGAACGTGGGAGGGTTCTTTGGGGGGCGGCCAAGACGCCGCGGCGGGGGTGCGTCGGCGTCCACATCGGGCATGTCCTCGTCTGCATCCTCGGTAGAGGAGGCCGCTACAGACGCAGTAGTGGTACTCGTGGAAGCAGTGGTCCCGGTGCTGATGGATGCGCTACGCATCTTGCGGTTGCTGGCGGCCACGATGGCGGCAGCACGTTCCTTTTCCTTAACTACTGCCTTCTCGCGGGCCTTTTCCTCGCGGAGCTTTTCCTCTCGTGCTTCACGAGCAAGACGCTCTCTCTCAACTGCCGCAGCAGCGGCGACGGCGGCCTCCCTCTCTGCGGCTTCGCGGGCGGCACGCTCACGGGCCTCTCTCATGAGGCGTTCTTTCTCCTTGCGCTCTTCCTCTTCTGCCTTTCTGACATTTTCTGCTTCTACTTCGCGCTCTTGGCGCTCACGCTCCCGCTCCGCTTCGCGTTCCTTTTCCCTTCGTTCTTCTTCTCGTTTTCGCTTCTTTGCACGGTTAAGGCGCATGCCTTTATTCTCGCGAACACCCTCACCGTCGTCGGGCGCGATCTTTTCGGGGTCCCCAATTCCACCATCTTCAGGTCCATAAATCTTTAGGAAGTCATCACCGAGGCGGCCTTCCGTCTGATCTGTGAACATATCCTTGTGCTTTGGCCCTCTACCCAGTGACTCAAGCTCGCGGATTATCATGGTGACACTGGGAGTCCAACCGGCATTCTTCTTCATGCGCTTCCGCAGGCGCGCCAATTCCTCATTGGTGAGTCTGTTCCATGGGAGAAGGTGGCTTGGGATTGGATTGCCATCTTCGTACCGCGCCTGTGCGCCACCAGAGAAGGGAGGGTCGGTAGGAGGTTTAGGACCACGTTTGATAGTACCGCTGGTAGGCTTCTTCTTTTTTGGTTTCACGACAGTGTCCGGCAAATCCTCCCAGTCATCTTCGTTGTTGGCGGGAGTCGGGGGGGGTTGTCGCGAGCGTGGGGTGGGATTGTAGTTGCGGCGGCGTCCTCCTCCTCCACGTGCTGTCGGGGCTAGTGTACGCTCGTTGTTGAGGCGGAGCGTGATCTTATAGTGCTGATCATCGGACTTTTCCTTGACTCGGGGCTTCCGCGGCGACACGGGAGTGGGGTCACGGGAAGGTATCGTGATCTCGTCTAATTTGGATCGTATCGCGATGGCCCGTGAGTAATGGCGATCAACCTAGATAGAATCAGTAGAGATCAGCAGGGGGAAGGGGGAGCGTGTACGTTCTGGTGCATTTTTGCAGCCTCCGCTGCGCCTTCCAGACGCGCTCGGAGGGCGGCGTTCATGGCGCGGGAGATCCTCAGTCGCAACTCTAACTCCTTGTCCGTTACCGTGCGAGCAAAGCCATTAGATACGGGAAGCTCCGCTTGGAGGGTCCTGAACTCCTTTGTGAGTGTCTGGAGTTGGGCCGTGTAGTAGCCATATTGTTCGTGGAGGGAGTTGATGAGTTCGAGGGAGCGGCGAATGTCGCTGGGAAGGTATTCTGTGTCTAGCCCACTGGGTTAGCAGAGGTTAGAAGAAGAGGCGAACCGACGAAACGTGAGGATTACAGTCGACGAATTCTCGGGCTGTTGCATGTGTTTCTAGATCCTCTTCCGTGTCTTCGGATTCGTGGGGGAGCAATGCTACCAAGGAACCAACGTCTGACATATCTGAGTGAGAGATGGAGTGGAGAGTGTAAGTGTGTGGGGGGACCAGTATTTATGTGTATGTATGTATGTATGTATGTATGTATGTATGTGTGTATGTATGTATGTGTGTGTGTGTGTGTGTGTGTGTGTGTGTGTGTGTGTGTGTGTGTCTGCGTGTGTGTGTGGGGTGGGGGAGGGAAAGGAGTTGAAGCTGGGGAAAGGTGACCAAGAATAAGAATATGCTCGTGGTACTGGCAGTGGCAGTTGATGGGCTGTCCTGTCTTCCTCTGTCTGTGCCTGAGCTGCAGCGCGGGGTAAAGGCTCGAGATTAGGGCCGAGTCCTTCGGGAGAGACGTGATGGCTGCTGCGGTTGTTGATGTGTGAACGATGTGGTGGGAATTGCCTAGCCCGAACAGGCCTTAGGGCGTGGGGGCGCGGAGCGGGGTTAGGGTTATGAGCAGGCTGCTGCTGCTGCTGCTGCACGGCCCGTCACTCGCAGCCAACAACCAAGACCAAGGAGTCTCCTGGCGGTGGCAGTTGTGAGCAGTGAAACAGGGTCAGCGACAGTGGCCGAAGTGGAAGGGGACGGTGTAATGTTGTTTGGTCGGTCGTGTAGAGCAGAGAGACAAGGTTAAACCCAGCATCTGCCGTACTGCATCACGATTGTGTTTTCGGAACCAGGCCTAATTTTTCTTGCTTGCCCTTTTACTTTTGGACAAGCCCCCAACCAAAGAACTCACCAGCCTTCAATTAGGACTGTATCGGGACTGTATCGGGACTGTATCGGCAATGGTGTGACGTCCGAGGAGGCGGTAACAAGACGTGTTGATTGATGCAGAAATTCTCCTTCTCTGCTATGGCGTTATGTATGTACGGCGCTGTACATACATGCACGCAGATTCTCTCTGAATATTGACCTCCCTAAGACCGATATGATATGCACATGTACTCGTAGCTTCATGACGTTTCCGAACACGACTGCTATTGCATACCATAGAAAAAAGCGCCAAATCCACCTTTTTGTACGTCATGCAATATTGGTCGTGTTCAGAAACGCTATGAAGCTACGGTAGGTAGGGTACCTTATGATATTTCACAGAATAATCCAATGCCGTGATAGCAGCGCAGCGTATGGTGCACAAGAAACCTGTGAAGAACATGAGTGGTAGGATTCCGAATCTTGTTAGTAGCAAGTTGGCGGCGTAGACGAGGTTTCTGCAACGATCGTTAGTCGTCCGCAGCGTCTTGTCATCTCTCGGCCACTCTTCTGAGGCAGATGAGCCAGAGTTGTTTACTTTTCGGCCTACCAAACTGCTGCTGCTCCCAGACATGCAGATGCACCCGCTCCTTGGCTTTGATTCTGTCGTGCACAGGAGGTTCTGCGGGGTGAATTTCGTTCCATGCACGCAACGCCCTGTGCCTGCATGAACCCTAACCCGCGTGGCGTATTGTAAGCTCTCCTCCCCTAAGCCGGGTAACAAAGAGGCCACCTCGTCGCAGCTTCCTTCACAGACGTCAGTTCCCCCCCCCCCCCCCCCAACAACTCAGTTCCGTTTCTTCCTGTTAGATCAAGATCAATATCACCAATTATGAGGTTCTGGTCAACCTCTCCCGCGCTCTTTGCGCTATTTTCAGCACTCGTCCAAGTTCCAGCAGCTGCAGCTGCAGATGCCCCGACAGCCCCCGAGACACCTGGAAACAGTGACCCCCCATGCACCGCGACGTCGCCCACCTCCGGGAACTTCTTCGACCTCCGTCCACTGATCCGGACTACAGAGAAAAAGACACGGGATGCGGACTGGGTGGCTAAAGGTCTTGACTACAACGCCAATTTCACAATCAATATTTGCGCACCGGTGCTGGCGGATGTGACGCAGGTGGAAGGCATCAAGGGAGATGCGAAGAAGAACGTTAGTGCATTCTATGAGAAAGACGGAGAGATGTATTCCATCGGGTTTGTCCTGCACGATCTCGCTTATCTGAAGGTATGTCTCAGCTGACGTCACTAGGAGCGTATCCACAGACCTCCACTTCAGAGGGAGGAAACTGGTTATCGAGTACACTGATGGCTCGCCCTGCCCTGATGCCCCGAAGCTACGGAAGTCAACGCTGATGAGCTTGATGTGCGATCGGGACATGCTGCAGAAGGCAGCCGTCTCGTTCGTGGGTCAAGCGAACGACTGTGCGTATTTCTTCGAAGTCAGGACGGCAAGCGCGTGCCCGACAGTAAAGATCCAGGCGCTGGGGCCGGTTAGTGTATTTGGGATCATGTGAGATTTTTCTTTCCTACTAGAGAAGGGAGTTGATAACTAACGGTTTTTGGTAGCGGACTGGTTGCGGCAATGGTCTATTGCGCGGGTGGTTGTATGTATCAGAGAAGTGTGATGCATGCGCGAGGATGGAGACAGATACCGCACTATCATGCATGGGCGAGCGCTATTGGGTTCATATGGGTGCGTTTCTTGCTACCATTCAACGTTTTGCATCTGTTTTCCGCGGCGCCGCCGCCGCCGAGCGGGACTTTGCCCAAGTAGAGCTGCTGGATAGCTTTACTTTTTCCTTTTTGCATAAATATCGCTATATATTTTCACACATACACTCATAGCTCTTTTCTTTCTTTCTTTCTTTCTTTCTTTCTTTCTTTCTTTCTTTCTTTTTTCCATCTATTTTCATAAGGGCATACTGCATTTTCCTATATAAATCATCAGCAATGTACACTCGCTAATGCATCTCCTATAGAGCACAGCCAACACAATCTGGACCAAATCCATCGAATGCCTCCCCCTACCATCATCATTCCGACGTTCACGCTCAAACTCTGGATACGGCCGTGTAGGCGGAAGTGGCTTTGGCGCACGGACTGTCGCTGGTGATCGGATTGGCGGCGGCAGGAGTTCAGTAGACGACGAAAACCAGCTTATTGATGAGCTGGATGAAGACTGGGGCGATGAACCTTAGCTTGTAGTAGACCTATAGGTTGTTCATCATGTGGTTAGTATGGTTCGGACTTGGGTTTCATTATTTATTGGCAAATGGCGTTCCTTTTTGTGTTTGATGTTTTTTTTAAGGGAAATACCAGTGTTTAGCTTGCGCGTAAATTCGTTGCGTAGAGAGTATATGGATATGGAAGCTTCAAAGCTTAGAGAACAAGAACTGTACTGTAGATCAGGTCGGTTAGGTCAAATTGAGCATTTAAAACATCATGGGGTCTCACTCGGTGCCATTGGCACGACGATGTACATGTACATATAGTGACCCCTTATCCACAATGAGTATGTAGCGCTAGTCAGGGTTCTATAGATTGGCTGGAGCCCTATTCACACTGCCCGCACGCACATAATTGAGCTTGTAGTAGGTCACATTCAATTGCATAAGTGAGTGCGTGCTCGTGATGAGGAATACGTAACCGAGTGGGACATGGCGACCCCGCTAGTATTCACAATGAATACATGTACATTTATTCTTCTTCTGCATACAGTCCCTACATGTACTCAATCTCTTCGCTCTTCATGATCGCTATCTTCTACCTGTAGCTGGGTATCTACATGCAGTGGTGTTAATATACATACACACTCCATCGACCCCACGGAACCTCGGGAATCTCTTGAGCCCAGCCTCTCTTTATTCCTCAACCTCCTAGTTTCGCAAATGGCGTCGGAGGATGAAAAGCACCCCGGCCATCTCAGGCTATTTTCTCCCACCCTATCCTCCTCCCTTCTTCTTCCTCTCCTCGCATTCCTTCTCTCCATTTCCCTCCCGCTTTCCGCTACAAGACCTCTGGATGAAACATCGCACCGCCAGGACCTAAAGGTATAGATAGCAGGGATATAGGGCGCTGAAAGATCTCTGGACGAAACATCATACCGCCAGGCTCGAAAGGGCAACTCGATCTGTTGGGCTCTGCCGTGGCACATTAGAAGTCGGTTTTTCTTCTTCTCTTTCTCTTCTTATATAATAGAGATATTAGTTGCTGACGAGTATTTCATCGTGGCTATTAAGACCTGATCCACCCTTGTTAAGCCATTTAGAGTATACACATGGTACTGCTGGTGGATCACCATCAATGTCGGATCCATTCGTGGGGGCGTCCCCAGCGAGACTACGTAAAGGAAAAAGCTAGTTGGAGGATCTGTCCGAGTAAATAGTGAGTTTGGTTCTATGGTGAACATTAATTTTCGGAAGGTGAATATGGTGATTGATGCTGATGAGAGTTCCATCGATTAGCTAGGAGAGAACGTAACTTGTCCTACCGCAGTGACCAGCTTGGGAAGCAATTATGTAAGTTATAATTATATATTCAGAGCTAAAACAAAATCGGAAGGGTTTGCTAAATAGTTTGGCAGGTGCTAGGTAGGAGTGGTATCCACCTTACTAGGGCCCTTGGGGGCCGGGTTGAAGTTTGGTAAGTATAATCGTTAGTGCAGCCTTGGTGTTGACGTGCTAACAATTAAACCATAGAGTTCATGAATACTTCCAAATTGAGCCACGCGATGACTGGGGGGTTTCTTGTGGCCCATCAATATCAATTTCTGTTAGTGCATCTATATTATTAGTGGTTAAAATGACCGGTACTAATCGTTTTTCTAGTATAACAAATGTCGGCTTTAAGATTGTTTGTAATGGGCTGCGATAGTGAAGGTAATATTCAGGGGATTGGCAATATTGAGGAATCTTTAATTAAGAAATAATATAGCACCACTGCAGCCTCCGCAACAGAGAGCATTTGTGGCCCGGCCTATTGCTGCCGGCCCTCAGTACACATGCAACATGTGACTATATAGGTATCGGGTCCGACCTTATTCAAATATCTTTGTTCTCAACAAATAAGAGAGATTGGAGTTGTCCCTCCATCATAACCTTCGCCTATCGGAAAGGTTCAGAGAAGGGGATGCAATGGGTGTAAATCCCAGGATGTAGGTATGTTCTTTATCCTATAGGTGATGCAAATGCTGCAAGACTTGGGCAATTGAGCTGATAATATTTTAGGTGTGTAGCCATAAGAACACCTGTGATGGCGGAACCCCAGGGTTTCAAGTAAGAGAGACATGAGTTGTCTAGACCTTTCCTTCTGGGAGGCCTCGTTGACTAAGAGGGTTAGCTACCCCCAAAGTATGCTGATTCGGCATCTCTTGCAAGGAAGATAGAGCATACCAAGGACGTCAATGATGGGTTTATCGGTGTGGCTCTCGGTGGGTGGGCAATCGCCGCACCCACACATGTTGGGGTTTTCAGTATCGGAATTCCTCCTGTGCTAGTGGGCGGGGGGGACTGAAGTAAGTCAACCACTGTCTCTTGTCTAGTCATGGTAATAGATATGGCTAACCAGTAACTGATAGATTATTCAATGCAAAGCGTCGGCCCTAAGAAGACTATAGTAGGACCTCAATATTCAGTGATGAGAGTACCCTTCTGGCTCTGGCCTGGTGGCCTAGTCATCTCTATGCTTCCCACACAAAAGAGTGGAAGGAGGCACGTGTAGACGTACTCACAAGGGTATGTTCTTTTGTATGCCTTTTCCTGTGTCTTTTCAAACTGACAACCTCGCAGGTCCCGTTTACACCCCCCCCACACACACACTGTGGGTTCTCTATCGCTGAGCTAGATACTCTCGTGTACTTGTTAAGCGATCAATGCATTTGCAGTCGGCTCTCGTTATAGTGATACTACATATAGTGACAGTCTCGTTATAACAAGGATAGCAATGGGCGGTCCCGAAATACATTTTACCTGTACATACCTCCTTACTCTTATAGATACTCGCCTTGTAAGAATATATCCAATACGGATTCTGGTCCCGAAAGTATCCTTATATCGAGAGGCAACTGTACCTGCAATTGCCCACCAAATTTAATCCTCTCTCACCCAATTCTAAGCTTTTGAAGATGTATTTCCACTCGTAGTAGGGCTCGTGCAGCAGAATGAAGAGCATGGCCGACCCTTTGTTTTGAAGAAAACACCTCTCGGATCTCTGCTTGGGTTGCTCCTTGCCAGAGCTCGGGTGGTTTCTTTAGTGAGTGGCGATTCGAGTTTTTCTTGTGGGGTTGTAGCTGGCTGGCTGGCTGGTGGAGGTATTCATAAGGAAGAGGAGCTGCCGTGTGCACATATATCCTTCTGTGTCTGCGCTGTGATGATTGCCAGTGTATGGCCGTTTTAGGTGCAAAGCGATCATTGACGCTCTGTGGGGGGCCAATCGGCTAAATATGCATACATACATGTATGCACCACTGGGCGTGGGGGGGTTGTTGCAGCTGGGGGGGCCCTCGTTTTGGAGCTGCACTTTCTGCGAGTGTCTCCGAGGGACGGAGGACTCTGTGGGTACTGTCTGTCTGTAGGCTCTGGCTGTCTGTCTGTGGGCTCTGGCTGTCTGTCTGTAGGCTCTCTCACCAACTCTCTGCCTGCCTGTCTCTGCCTGTCTCTCAGCAACTCTCTGCCTGTCTCTGCCTGTCTCTGCCTCTCTCTCAGCAACTCTCTCGCTCTCGCTCTCTGCCTCTCCGCCCATCCCTGCGTGGCGCCGAGCCCAGTCCCGTCCCGGCCTAGCTCCGAGGAAGACCTGCGAAAAGAAAACACCTCTCCTGTACTCTACGGGCACGGGAAACAACGTAGCCTCTCGCCATTCTCTTCATCACCACAACCATCACCAACCACAACCACAACCACAACCACAACCACAACCACAACCACAACCACCATCATCGTCCGTTACAGGTCAGAAAACCCCCCACTCACCACACACCACACACACCCTCCCTTCCCCCCCACACTCTTGCTCCCACTCTTCTCCTCTCTCTCCCGCTCTCCCGCTCTCTCTCTCCCTCTCTCTCTCCCTCTCTCTCTCCCCTCACAACCACCACCAAGCTGGCGTCCTCAACCCCTCTCCAGTCCCTCCTCTCCCCCTACCTTGGTCATCTAGACCCCCTCGACCACCTCCTCACCTCCCTCCAGCTCACGCTCCAGCCCAACAGCCCCCCCAAGCCCCTGATCGACCTCCTCCCGCAGCTCCTCGTCGGCCTCGGTCTCACCTCAACCCTCCTCCTCCTCATCATGCGCCGCTTCTTTTCCCGCGTCACCGGCGGCGCCACGCCCATCATCTCCGGCGACACCTCCCCCGACCCCAACCGCACCTCCGACACAATCACAATCAAGCACGGCAAGGACGAGTTCACGCTCACGTACACCGCCAACGCCATCACGGGCGGCACCCTCACGGTCGGCAGCCTCCGCACCGACTGCAGCAACCACATCGCCGCAGACCCAGCCCGCATCTCGCTCCTCTGCGCCGGAAAGAACCTCAAAGACGACACGGCAACCCTCGCCTCGCTCGGCATCTCCACCGGCGCAAAGATTCTCTGCATGGGCTCCTCTGCGCCCATCCCCGCTGCCGCTGCCACCGCCGAGGCAGACTCGGGCAGCGGCGCCGCTGAAAAATCAAAGAAGAAGAAGAAGAAGTCTGGCGCCAAGGCGCGCGGCGCAGGATCGGGTGCGGTGACGCCGGAGGTGCAGAAGCCCGTGCTGACGCCCATGCAGAAGATTGATGCGGTGTGGGACGGCATCGTGGCGACGCTGCTGCCGCTCACGGAGGAGTTTATGAACAGCCCGCCGGCGGACGCAGCCAAGCGCGCCGACGTGCATCGGAGGCTGTCAGAAACGATGATGGGCGAGCTGCTGAAACTCGACTCGGTGGAGAGTAGTGAGCCCGAGGTGAGGGCGCGCAGGAAGGGCGTCGTCAAGGATATCCAGAAGGTGCTGGATGGGCTGGATAGGGTGCTGAAGGCGCAGAGTGGGGAGGTGAAGGATTTTGATCTGGATTAGAGGGGAGAGAGGTACTAGAGGGGTGGGAGGGGGGGGCTCCTCACGGCGAGTTGAGCCTGCTTATATATTGTTGTTTTATTTTGTTATGTTTCCAAAGTAGAAAATAGCTCCTATTAATTGGAATAGTTGTGTTGTTTTGTGTTCTCTTCTCATGATTGTGTTCTTTTTTCTTTCTCTTCTGGCTCTGGGGAATTCTTTTGTCTTTCTTCTGGTTTTTTAACTCTAGGGATTAGGGCATCATAGAGGGTCGGTCAAAAAAATGGGGGAGGGGGGGCAAACACAATGAGTTTTATGTTCATGTTTAGTCTAAAGTATAAGAGTAATGAGAATCAAGACCACTTAATTATGCACCCCGTTCGTAATATATGTTATGTGATGTTGCTGGCGGGGGATGATCAGCTGTTTGAATTCCGTATATAGTGGACGTTATGGATATATATATATACAAGATACAATGGCGCACCGGTATTTGCAATATATATGTGCATGTAATTTAATGGCTTCATGTTGATTTGTACCTCGCTGGCTGTAGATATGTTCGAACGTTCCCCCCCCGCTGGATCTGGAAGAGGCGGCCTATATATATATACATATACATGTATAGTTAGCTTATACCTCCCCACTACAGGACAGATATATACGCAGTACATGCATGTACTTAGTTGGTTGGAGACTAAACAGCAAGGTTATATGTAACTAGCTAGCTAAAATGGCATCTATAAACCACAGTACCCCCCCCCCCCCTCCCTGAAAGAAAAAACGGGTGGATACAGCGAGTACCGCGCCCAGCAGAATACCGCAAAGCCACGGTACTGCCACGTACGGTATGGTATTGCTACGGCGTAGTAGTTGGGATTCCGGTTTGGTTTACATGTTTTTTTTACACAGTTCCGTATTGATACAGTGCGTGTTACATTTGTGTCAATGATCAAACCGGCCACCCCAACCCCACCCCAACCCCCAGCCCCAGCCCCAACCCAACCCAACCCACACTGTGATCTTGGCGCTGGGTGCATGGAGGTAAATAGGTATGTGGCACCCCCGGAAGCGAAGCGGTTGATTCATAGGCCTCTATATACATTATCGTTGTGGATTGTGGAGTGGCGTTGGCTGGGTGGTAGCATGTGAGCTCGAGATATTGTGGTTGGGACACAGGTAATGATTGATTCACAGGAAATGATTGACTTTACAACTATAATTACAGTCTGAACAAGGGGGGGGGGGGCCAATCGAACCTCCCCCCATTTTACACCCCCGTCGAGATGCTCTTTTCTGCTACAGTCTCGCTAATTTTTCGCAATACTGCAACTCAATTTCCCCAGCGCTTCATCTACAATATCGTATACTTTACAAAAAGCACAAGCACAAGCAAAAGCACCCCCCCCCCCCAAGCATCCCACTACGCCATCGTACTCCCCACCGTCCCCACCGGCCTCTCCGCCAGCGCCACCAACCCCTCCACCACGCTCCTCCTCGCCGGCTCACTCGCCACCTTCCCCGCCCCGACATAACACATCCACAGCGCCGTCGACAGCCTCCTATCGGCCACGCTGCCCAGCACCACAACCCGGTCCTTCTCGGCGTCGTCGCCGCCGACGCACCCGTCGTTGCGCCCCGTGGGGTCAAACAGGCACTCGAGGGCGCCGTTGGCGTCGCGCACGAGGAGCAGCGTCTTCTGCTTGGGCACGGACTTCTTCTGGCCGAAGGCTTGCTTGAAGGACGTTAGGGCGTGCGAGAAGGCCTCGTCGTCGTAGGCTGCGTTCTTGCTGGTGCGCGACTGGATGCCGCGGACCCAGCCGTCGCGGAGGTGCTGGTAGTCTGTTCACCGCCGCTGTATTTTAGTAGCCTTCTCTACACGCCCTGCCCATCTGAACAGCGTCCAGAGGGGTAGGAGATCTAGATGATACGCACCAGTATTCCTCGTCGGCACAATCCTCAGCACCGTCCTCACCCCCGGCCCCTCCGGCCCCAACAGCCCCTCCCAGAACGTCTCCCCGTCAACCACCAACTCCCCCCTCAGCACCTCCCTCTCCCCCGCCGTCGCCGCCGTCACCCCTTCCCCCACGCGCCGTGCCAGCGCCGCCTGCACCGTCGCCAGGTCGTCGGCCGCCACATACATGCCCACAACATACACCTCGATGCTCAGAAAGCTGACCGTGCGGATGCCCAGGCCAACCAACGCATACTCGGTCCCCTTGACTCTCAGCGTCTTTGGAAACGCCGGGACGCTGGTGGTGCCGCTGGGGACCAGCTCCACGCCGGCAGCCTTCTCGGCGGCGCTGTGCAGGATCACGGGGGTGCCGGGCTTGATGGGGGTTGTGGCGGGGAGCGACTCGGCCCTGTGCTCGATGTCGACGGAGGTGGCGAGGAACCAGAGGGAGGCCATGGACACCGTTGCGCAGACGATGAGGGTTGTCTGGCGCCGCTTCTGGGCGGTGAGGGCGGAGCGCGTGGCGGAGGAGGAGGGGTAGGTGTGTGCGTGCGTGGTGGGGGGGCGGCGGGGCGCGGTGGTGAGGGTGCGCTGGAGGGGGGTGAGGCGGAGGCCGCGGGGGAGGCCGCGGAGGAGGGGGCGCGGGGTGAACATATTTGCGGGTATTGTGGGGGGTTTCAATTGTGGTGTGGATGGTGGAGAGTTGAGGAGGAGAGGAAGAGAGCCGGGTGGGTGGTGGTGAGTAGAGCCTTGCTTGGCGTGCATCATACGATGCCGGGGACTTGTGGCCTGAGAACCAGCTTCCCTGGAGGACAGTCAGCCGTTTCCAGGGCCAATGATGGGTGAGTTTTGCCCATTTCAGCGGCTCTAATGCTCGACAAAGATCCAGCCGGGGGTGTCAGTCATTGGCACAGGCACGTCTGCCCGAACCAATTGACTACTGGCCACTCAAGGACTTGCAATGCCATTGGGAAGACTTGCAGAGAGGCCGTAAGCCGGTTGGTATCCATCGAAGACTTACAGATCTCTCCGCAGCGGTGATGGATGGAGTGCTGCGGAATGCGGTGGTAGGAATCATTGACTAGAAGCCCATAGGCAAACACATAACCATTGTGATACGGAATTGCAATTAGCAAACATATAACCATTGTGATACGGAGTTGCAATTACAGTAACGGCATTGATATAGATATCGCTAGAGCAAGTATATTGACACTCGATACAATAACCTCCCTATTTTACCCAACAGTAATGATTCTAGTTCACTAAGATAGAATTGGTACTAATTAGCACTCGTTATATGATTATCTATGTCCCATAAATTTAGTTATTGGATCAAGTTTCTAGGACACTCCCTCTAATAAGGTCATCCCAATAACTATGTGTACTTGCTCTACTCTCAGATACTTGACTGCCGCCATACCTACTCTCATTCCACAGGAGATGTTTCTAAAACGACACCCTTGAAGCTCTGGGTGTATCTGCTCCTATACACGTAGATAGCCCGCCCGAAATAGGCGCAAGTGGTCGACATGATCATTGACACCCAAGCGTCGTTTAGCCAGCCGGACCCAATGACGACAACCCCCCCCCCCCAACCTCTACAGCGCCCAAATGTCTATAGCCAATCTAACCTCACAGTCTACAACCAATCACTTGAACCACATTCTTAAGCAACTTCTTTTAATTTCAATCAAGCCCCAGAGCTATCTATCAAAGAAAAAAAAGAAAAAAGAAAAAGAACAAGCCCTCGCTCCTTCTCCGAGCAGAAAGAGTCTTTTAAATAGCGCCAGCAGCCTTCAACAGCTGTGGCAGCTCATTCTGGCGGGCCTGCAGGTCTGAGTTGCCGCCAATGAAGGTGTGCCCGATGAAGTTCTGCGGGACGGTGCGCTGACCGGTTATCTCTTGGAGAGCATCCTGGAGCTCGGCTCCATCATCTTTTTTTTTTTCCAGCAGTTGGTTAGTATGTGGGTTCTCTCGGTGAAGGGGAGAAAGAAGGGTAGTGGGAGGGAAGGATACCAATCTGGTCGAGCTCAAGAACATAGAACTTTGCGCCGAGGCTGCTGAGGGTTTCCTTTGAGGCCTTACAGTAGGGGCAGTATGATTTACTGAAAACGGCTGTATTATCCTCGGGTAAGCAACGCTAACGACGACCCCCAAAAGATCGAAAAGATCGGGGAAGAAGCAGAGGTAGAGCTGGAGGCAGAGTGGGGGGGAAGGGATAGATGTAGGGAGACTTACCAACAGGGTTGCTATCGATGATGCTCTGCACCTTCTGCTTAGTAGCTGCAGAAACCATTGTCGGCTGCGAGCTTCCGAAAAGACGTCTGAATATCGAAGTTATTTTGAAGAGTGTGTGAGGCGAGTGTTCGAGCAGGAAGAACTGGTCAAACTCTCTATCTAGTGGAGGGGGGTATGATGATGATGTTGGGGGTATATATATATGTGGGATGAAGAAGGTAATGGATGGTTGTAGAGGCCGGTTTTTATGATATTTGGCAACGACGGCGATGGATGACGTTTTGTGTGTGTGTGTTGGTGGTGGTGGGGGAGCTGATTATGTCAGACAGCACTCCCCACACCCCAAAATGCTATTGGCTGAAGGCCAGTAAATCTGACTAAATCGAAGGGATGGCAACCGAGAAAGGACTCGTAGTTCCTTAGATAGGATTAGCCCAATACTATTACGGATATGTTACTCCCGCTCACCCTCTATAATGATAATGAGATCCGCCATACTCTACCTACATACACACATTTCGGCGTCTCGGTCATCCCCATCAGGGGGCCTAGGCCCTGTTTTCCCGTCCTCGCCGATGGGAGACGCACGCACCCCAGAGGCGTTCGCCGACGTGCGTGGATGGCTAGGCCGGTTGGCTAACGCTCTAGTGCTGAGGTATAACCAGGGATGTGCAGTTTGTGGCATGGGTGGTAATGCGAATGTTCTGCATACATGTAACTTTGCCTTGCTTTCCCCCGCATACAGCCAAGTACCACGCGGATTTACTCTCTCTCTCTCGTATGGCTTACATGCATGTGAATAATCAATTTTACAGGCAGGGTTGACGATTTCTAATAAATATGAATTTCAAATACGGACATGGCCTGTCGGGGAAAGCTCTTGGTCGGATATAAAGTACATACATGCATATATTATTACAAGACATGCGGAACTTCCTAGAGGTAAGACCCATAAGGGCACACAGCAACATCAGAGCTTTCGCTACAGTAGGTACTTCAGATGGCGCTATGCATGAAACCGAGTGACAACGCATGATCGAGGATCGCCCCAACGTTTCGCCAAGAAACAATCAGAGATGACACAAACTTGGAAACTTCACCACAAGCGAATCAACTTGGGGGGCTGGGCCGTTGTGTCCTGCTCATGTAGGGGATTCCTTGGTGAGGTTTCAAACCCTCGCGAGCTATAAAAACTGTATGTACAGCGCCGTTGGAATGCCCGCACACGTGTGTATGTAGAGCATCTTGGTAATCTGTCTGTGCACCAGATAGACTACAGTCACTGACGGGGCGGATCCTGACTGATGGCGGTCAGGGATTTGAGGCTAATAGTAGAGTTGTAGAGGCTTACGCACATGGCTCCAACCATACTCGCCCCAAGAGCTGAAAAGCAAAAAAGCATGCCTCCCCGGATAAAACACAATCAAGAGTAGGTTTCCTTAGAGCATTATGCAGGTCGTGGTGGTACATAACGACAAAAGCCGTAGACCGGGGCGGGGGGGGCAAACAGCGGGATGTACCGTGATCGCCGTTCTGGATGAAACAAAAAGAAAGCTTAAATAGACCTTACACTGAGGGACGTGGGGGAGGGGGTTTAAACGTGTTGTGGTATTTTTTTTTTCCGGCTGTGATGAGTGTGTTTTACGAAACCATTTAATGGAATCGATGACGCAGTTTTCCTTACCTACATTTCCTCCGACGTCATGATAGTTGTGAAGCGTGTGCAGCATGAGGCTGGTAGATACGTTCAACAACGCTCATAGAGAATCGGGAATCTGCGAATATGACAAGATTCCTAATTGGAGGATCGAGACCCCAACATTCTGAATAGAGTAGTAGGGCACGTCGTCGAAGACCAATTGTAAAACCACGGGGTCGGAGAGAGGATGCATAATCTGCCTGCAACCAGGGTCATCTCAACCTCAGCTGTTCCATGACCTCTTCTTTCGGGGCAATCGGTCTCGCTCATTGATGAGACGACGTTACCCCCGTAGATCATTTCCATCTCCAGGAGGTGGAATTCAATGCATCATTTGGAAATTTTTAGTTTCTTTTTGATTCCGGAAATATGGTTCTTGGTAGGAATTTAGTTTGAAGATAGCCCTCCCCCCATGTGAAACCTGATTTTTTCTCTCGGATCTGAGGATCCAGTCAGCCAGCCAGGTCAGGGCTTTGTGAGATCCCGCCTTCCAGAAAACAAGCTGACGATCATGATCTGCAACGGTTCTGGGGGATGTGGGGAGGGGGGGGGCTTGTTTTTAAGCTTCGTCCATCAACAAAGGGTCGTAGGTGCTGGTGTGAGCGTGTGTGTGTGGGGATGTGAGGGAGGGTGGGCATTCGGACATCAGGTGACCTAAAAGACACCAAAACTCTGACGGATGCGGGATGCAACTGCGGGCATCCCAACGGACATATGTGCGAGTAGAACGAATAGAAGGCTCGATATCCATTACAATCTCTGGGCCGCCAGGTATTCGTGATATGTATGCAGGTGGTTATAGCAATCGACCTGTGATGTTGGGTTCGTGAGCTGTCTGGGCCGTCCTGTGGCACCTATCCCTACCACTGCTTGGCAGCGGATGCCATTTTACTAAGCCCAAAAAGCAATCTGATTGGCCAATTTAGTCGTTTCAAGTGCTTTCTCCAAGCGAAACACCCTTGTACATACTTGTAAGGTGAATAATTATGGGTTGGCAGCAGTTAATTTTTTTTTCTTCTTTTCTCTTCTCTTTCTCTCTCGCACTCTCGCCTACGCATCCGCTAGCTAACTAGACCATCTTCCCACTTTGGTTTTCTTCCTCTTCTCTCCTTCCCTCTCACCCCTCCACTCTTCACCCACTTTCATCATCTCGATCTCCACAAAAACAACCCCACCATCCATCTCTCCCATCTCTCCCACTCTCCTCTCCTCTCTCCCCTCTCCCCTCACCTCTCACCTCTCACCTCTCTCCTCTCACCTCTCTCCTCTCACCTCTCTCCTCTCACCTCTCTCCTCTCACCTCTCACCTCTCACCTCCTCCTCTCACCTCCTCTTTTCAACCCCACCATCCATCCAATTACCTTCTTGCCCCACCTTACTTCTCCAACAAGCAGCAACCCCGCATTGACCGACTATGTCTAACGAGGATAGAGAAGCCACTGCCGACGACTCTCTCTTTGAGAACTCTTTCCGCGACCTTAACGTAAATGATGACGATGACGAGGGAAGAATCCGTACCGAGGACGAGTACGCCCAGGAAACATTAACTCTCCGTGCCATCGTTTCCTCTAAAGAAGCCGGTGTCATCATCGGCAAGGCTGGGAAACATGTTGCTGATCTCAGAGATGAGACTGGTGTGAAAGCTGGTGTCAGCAAGGTGGTGCCTGGTGTGCACGACAGAGTTCTTACTGTCACTGGAGCACTGGAGGGGGTTTCCAGGGCGTATGCCATGGTTGCTGCCACTTTGTTGGAGAGCCCGCTGAGCAACACGATGAGCACCACCACCTCTATACCTACTGGACAGCATCGTATGTTTTGGCCCCTTCCTTTAAGAATTCCTTCTGTCAGGAACAAACATTCTACCCCTGGAAAGAAACTGACAAAGAGCTCTCTGTAGCCATCCGTCTGCTTATTTCTCACAACCACATGGGCACCATCATCGGCCAAAAGGGTTTTAAAATCAAGCATATCCAAGATGTTTCCGGTGCGCGCATGGTTGCGTCAAAGGAGATGCTCCCTCAATCAACTGAACGTATCGTCGAAGTTCAGGGTGACGCCAACTCTATCCGTCTCGCAATCTGGGAAATCGGAAAGTGCCTCGTCGACGACTGGCAAAGAGCGACCGGAACAGTTTTGTACGACCCCTTGGTTCGTTCTCAAGGCTCCGATCTCGAAGGAAGCACTGGTACAGGAGGACGGATGAGACCCGGGAACGGTGGTATGGGAGGTGATAGGTACCAAGAGCGCGGAAGCAGAGGCTCTTACACTCGCACTGGAAACGGCGCCGACTTCTCGGATCACACTAGTTCTTACCGCCGTACCGGAGCTCCCACGGCTATGCGTACCTCGGACCGCTCTCCCTCAGCGCCCGGCCAACCTATGGTTTCTGAGGATGGAGAAGAGTATCAAACTCAGAACATCTCTATCCCTGCCGATATGGTTGGTTGCATCATTGGACGTCAAGGATCCAGGATCCAAGAAATTCGCAGGAATTCTGGAGCAAAGATCAGCATTGCCAAAGCCGCCCACGACGAGAGTGGCGAGAGGCTGTTCACACTCACCGGAACCCCTGCCGCAAATGAAAAAGCTCTTTACCTTCTTTACGAAAATTTGGAGGCCGAGAAGATTAGGAAGTCTAACCAGGGGAGCCCTGGTCACGAATAGGCGTTTTTCTTTTTTGATTTTTCAAAGTGGGGCAAAAATATTGGGGATTGAATTAACTTAGTTCACTGTCTCTTTTCTAGCTATTTTCTGGGCAATAAAGTGTCCATTGCCATTATTATATCTGACAGTATGGGTTCGAAAACCGCAGCAATGCTTTTTTATCCGGTTTTCATAATCTGCATACCTAGGTCTTAATGTGTCAGTGTGTACCAGTGGTTGGAAACGATATTTTTTTTTTCTCTTTTTGCGATTCGGGGTTTCGGGCTGCTTTTTTTACTTTTTTTTTTTTTTTTTAACTGGGAAAATACAGGCGAAAGTGTCTACGGACAGTTACGGAACCAAAAATTATCACTTTTAAAGCCCTTATTCTCTTCTCAGTTTAAGCTACATTTTTTCCATGTGGTGTTTTCTCTCCTTCACTCTCTTCACTCTCCTCTTTAAATGGAAAAATTGCTTAGCTTTCTTTTATATTTTTTCAAAGAGCTAGGCTAACTGAGACCGAACCAACTGTAAAAAAAAAAATTGGCGAGGAAGTGAGGAAATGATGTGGGGAGTTTGTCGTTCCTGTGATGCTATTTTTTATTTTTACGGGAAATATGTGATTTACGGGTGTTTATTATTTTAGGTATAACTATCTAATCATTCCCCCCCCCCCTCCCTCCTACTCCTCTTTGTCTCATTCTTCTCCTTTATCAATTAGGGGACACACGTGCTTTTTTTCTTTTTTGTTGGACCTGTAGAGCCTTTTCAAGTGATATCGTTTGATGGCGCCGGCGGAGTTCGATGGCGGAGGAGCAGGTGTGTGGGGTTTATTTTATAAGGCAGACCATCACCTGCCCTGTCAAGCAGCAGGAGTTGTGCGTTTAGCACATGTGGGAAATACATGTGTTGACCCGCCTGCCTTCCCTCATGACCGAGTGGAAGAAAGGGAAAAAAAACCTGCCACTCCTCCTTAATCTAGTTTGTATCCATGTGTCTCCCCTCCCCGGCTTTAATACTAGTATAACCTCCGAAAGGAAGGAAAAGTAATTAAAAACAAAGGTGGAAAGAATATCGCCACGAGCACCCACGATCGCTACCCCACCTTTGCTCCCCACTCCCATATTTGTGTGGGCCAGTCACACAAACGGGCAGCGGCAGATGGCATGCACAGAGTGGAACTCGATGAGCGACATCATCTTATCAGTTGGTTAGAACGACCACACACGGGGGGGATAATAAAGTGGGAGATAAATTACCGAAAAGCGGGAGCGGGAACGGGGATGGGATGAGGGGGGTCAGAAAAGAACTTTCCGTTTTACGACGTGTTCTTTTCAGAAGCAGCGGTAGTAGACAGAAACAAGAGGGCGGAAATGCCATGTCAGGATTGGAGTTGGACCCTGCAGCGGGATGCGGGCCGATTGTAGATTTATGAGACTCTGTATCGGAATAGACGCATAGCGGATGATCAATCCCCCGAAACCCCCCGGATGGACCCCACCTGGTAGGCTGGAGTACTAATTCGCGGGGAAAACCTCTGGGAACAGATGGATACATGACCGGGTGGACTTGGTGGGGTTGGACGCGCACTGCTCGTGGAGATGGCAGATACACAGATCCATGTTTGGTAACTCTAGCTATAATAAGCGCTTCGATCGCCGATATTCGCTTCGCCACGGTAATAAAGCTCAACGCCTAGGTAGGTGAAATGTGTCGAACCCATTTTGGGGTCTAAAGCTGCCATCGTTTGCGTATTAACGGATTGGTAGGTCTTTCGTTAGAGGTGGTTTCTAAGAGCGTCTTCTAGGTCCTACAAGGAAGCCATTGATCACAGAGCGAAGCGGAAAACCCTGGTTTTGATGTTAGACGCAAGTAGACTATGGCCGGGCAGAACTTCACTGGGGCCGCCCCCGGTTAGTTAGCGCAAGTTCCGTGCGGAGCTGTAGACATCGGGGCGAGCCGTTCTGACTTCCGGACTCAGAATCCCAAGAGGATACTCGGTTATTTTGGATGGTTCGTGCACATATGACGGCTTATCGATAACGATAGGATTTTGCCGCGGAGAGGATTTTTCTCCCATTTTTATTTATTATCAGAGTTGCTCTGTCATGTACGATCACTCGGTGATCCCTTTTGACACTT
Organism: Morchella sp. 2016-41; assembly: GCA_024713855.1. Lineage (NCBI taxonomy): Eukaryota > Fungi > Ascomycota > Pezizomycetes > Pezizales > Morchellaceae > Morchella > Morchella sp. 2016-41. Next base: position 1,021,577 of record JAMGZD010000002.1, on the reverse strand, counting down.
CTTGCACTTTTTTTTTTTGTTTAACTCATTAAAGACACTTTTTGCACCATCAAGAGGGGGAAACGACGATTAAACGTATCCTGAGATACGATGAGACGGGTGTAAAGACTCGAATTAAGTGAGTCCTGTAAGGGGGGAATTACCCTTTTTGTAGGAATTTGTGGTTTCATAAGCCAGAACCAGGATGCGGCACCACCTTTACCTGGCTTAAGCTCTCTATTGCCCTCCGCAGTCAAGAGATCGAGTTGCCTGCAAAATTACCCCTGTATTGGTAATAAGGTTTTGAAATTTTGAGTTTGTGAGCATGGGTGTACTACATCACATCAGCCTTTAGCTTTGCCGGAATACATAGCTAGCTGGTTGATCTGTCGTAGCTTAGCTGCTTTCTTGAAATACTGCCGCTTTGCTAGATATAATAGCTTAAAATGACGCCGAGGTAGAATTCCTCGCCATCTAAATTTTTCGTTGTTGCCCCACCGTCGCATTGACTGTATCGGGCGTGTAGTTTCCCATAGTCAGGCTCGATGACTCCAAGGACGGCAACCATATAGCAAGATCGCAAGGTAGAAACCTTTATTCGAAGTTATTTCTACTCGAAGAACTTGTAATTGATATGTTTCTGCGTAGAGGTAATAACAGCGATTATCAAATATCGTAGGTTCATGAGTGGTAGAATCGAGTGATATCAAATGACTCCAATAGTACCGATGAACCGTGAACAGACTCGTAAAGATTAAATCTCATGACTTGTTCGATATAATAGAAGACAATAGAGGAGATAAATTCTATGCCACGAACGCTTTCGCTAACTGCCCGAAGCGCTATTCCAAAATAAGAATTTTCTTAAAGATAATCTCAGGAAGCCTTTGGGTACGGTCAGACTTTGTTCCGGTCCTGAAAGATAGCCAAACACCGTAATCGGGTTTGAATCTCGTAAGTCTGATAGTCCTGACTGGGTTTATCATTTCTGGTTACCTCTAGTGGGTGTGCTTTCCAAATAGTTCTATTTGTTTACGTCTATTATCAACCGTCAATTGATATGAATCAACGGAATTTCGGTAGGTAACGTAAAGTTTAAAACTTCATATTGTTGTATCGTCGGAGGTGGCTGAAGTTTCTTATTGCAATAGTTGATTCCTAGAATTTTAATGCATAGCTCCCTCAATAGACGAAGAGCGGAGGTGGTAAATGTATGTATATGTATACCTCAAGCGAATGTGCTGAACTTGAGTTTAGCGAGGGACAGTTGATCGAGAGGTTGTTGATATGGCAAAAAAAGATGCAAGCCACGGATGTCACACGTTTCTGTGGCTGTATTTAATGTTTTATTTTAGTTAAGAATTTCAAGCCTGGAAATGATAGGTAATTCTGTTCCGTGTCCAATACGTGTGGCGACGGTAGGAGTATTATCTCCCTCGGCATATGTGTCGTATCGTATTTGTTTCTGCGACATCAAAATCAAACGCAATTCCACTACCCGACACCCCTTCCAACGTAATAAGATTAAACCTCAATCGCCATATACTAATATAGCTGGGAGTGATGTTGGTGCGTTAATCTTCGTGTCTTGAACATTTATTTTTGTCTCCTCATGGCTTCCACAGTCCCCAAGAGAATTTCGGCCAACTCTTTATGATTTATATTCTCTATCTGGGTAAACCTGATTCGAATATTTGTGTCGTGAGCAAAAGTTTGATCGAAATTTCTTAGCGCTCCTGGTGATCTGTTTCATGGGAGCGCTTCCAATAATATCCTTGCAACTTCGGATGTAATTTACCAAGAAATGTCCTCGTGCCCTCTTGCCATCATGCAACTATCTAGCGAGAATATCCCGGAGATTTCTTCCCCGGGATATGATACTGGATACGAATCCCTTTAATATTCGCCTGGAGAGGGTTGTGTATATATTAAAGTTTGTAAGCACCATGATGAGTATTGAGGGGGAAAAAAAAACCAGAAGGTGGTGTTTTAGAGAGGGAAGAGATGCTTATTTATCCAACGGCAGCTATGCTTGCCTCTAAGCCACTGGAAGAGACGCCAGAGATCATCAGAGATCACTCGCTCCATTCCATCCAAGCAGTGTAACTGAATGTGGCTCGAGATCCCCCGTCTATTGGGAAGACACGGTACTGGTAGATGGGATGGATTGGTCTATATTCGGCTTGGTGGGTGGGAGATGCTAGATGAGCGATAGAGACAAAAGGATTGGATGATGGATGAAGTTGACTCATTTATCTGGACCAACCTCGCTGGATAAGGTTGCCAGAAATTTGAAATTTGTGATTCTGCACACCACACTGCCCGATAAGTGTATTGCTTGGTAGTGGGGCTGGTGTTTCAGGACCACCAAGAAACATGCGTTGAAAAAACCAGAGGCTGGCCAAAGACACTTACTTGTCTTTTCTTTTAGTACGTGCATGATACACACGTCCGGGCGGTGCAGTTCAACAAGTAGGAGTTTGTTGAACATACTTGGAGTAGTTAAGCCGGAAAACCCGGGGGTACGGGACGCCGTTAACTACATACTCTACCATTTACGGGTTTACCAGCCACTCTCGCTGATGCGCTGATGCGCTGATGCCCTGATGCGCTGATGCCCTCTGATGCTGGATGCTGCCCTGATGCCTGATATGATGAGTGCCTGACAACAAACGCACAGACCCCACAAATTCACCCATAAACCCCACACCAGGGCAAACCAGGTTAGTAAGCGCTGATGTGAAATCTGATTGGCCAAAACAGGGCTAAGACGGCCGCGGTGATTGGCACCAACAGGCGGCGGGCACTGGCACTTGAGAAGAAGAAGAAGAAGAAGAAGAACGCTCAGTACGAACAGTACCTACAGTGCGAAGGTCGTGGGAAACCCTGCAGCTGAGCCTTCCTTGAACTTCCATCCCCATTCGTTGTTGGGCACCTCGCATCGTGCAGCCCCAAAAGCCTTGCAACTCGCACTCGCAACACACTCAGGACTCGGACAAGCAAAGCAAGATCTAGGTTACGGTAGTACCTGTTCATTTCTGTGCTTTCTATTCGTTTGTGGACTCCCTTCCTTTCTCCCCTTGTGGTTCTGAACGCCGCTCCACTTGCAGCCTTTGCCTTCCGCTATTGCTGCTCGGCTTTCATTCTGTGGCTCTCACCCGCACGTTTCCTTTCGTTCGATTCCTATTTTAATTCTCTACCCCATCACATACGGTACATTACATACATATTTTATTTTATTTTTCTCATATCTATTTTCCGGCAAGATCTTTGGGTGATTGCGTGGGTAGTAGAGCCACTGGCTATCGTTGGTTGTTGTTATTGTACGTTTATTGTTCTTGCGCTACTGCTACTCTACTCGGATTTTGGAGTTTTGGAGTTCCACTTCCAGTTGTAGTTTGAATCGTATTCAGGCTACTGCTACTGCTACTGCTACAACTGCTTGTTCACGACAACTTCTTTCTTAACTCTCTCCCTCTCTGTGTTCATTTCCCTTTCTCGCTCGCATCTCCGTCCCACGTAACTGCTGCAGCCAGTCAGTTGTCCAGCCAGTCAGTGTATCGGAGTCCTCCACCCCTAGCTAATGCCATAGCCAAATTCCCCCCGTTCCTCCTACCATTCTCTCCTCCGCCTCATTTTCATACCCCCCATCTTTTCCCTCCGACATCTCTTCTTTCCCGCTCCCCGCATACGCCTTCTTCTTCGCCCCCAGTCTTGATTTATCTGGGATTCTCCCCCCATCTCCTTCTGCAGCCCCTGTGCTGGGTCTGCAGAGAATAGTTCGCTCTCATAATGGCTGCTGTGTCGACCGCCACCCTGACTCCCCCTTCGTCGTCCCATGGCAGGTCAGCTCTAGGGGGTGACTGGGACTTTAGTGTTCCTATAGATGGGGTACGTCTCCTGCCGCTTTCCTCCTCCCTGAGGACGACCGAAACGAAACACGCGTTGGTTTTCGTGTTTTTCTCCCCAACCCAGCCCACTAATATATTTTTCTACAGGCCGATACTCCGGATCTCACGTTCCGAGGAAGTTCAGCAAGCTCTTCAATGCCTCATCGAACCGGTTCCGATGATCACTTTATGAATAGTCGGCCAATAAATGACTACGATCACGTGCATCAGGCTAAGTCTTTCTTGCCTGTTGATGTACATTCGTCCTCCGCGCAGAATCACGTCAACGATTACCGGTACGTGCAGCAGCAGCCCCCATCACGAGGCGAAGGCTACAGCAGATCCGCAACTCCCGATCTATTATCAGCCACAAATGGGCCAATGTTGAAGCGCCAGGGTTCAACCATTTCGTCGAATCATGACGGCGATTCGGTGTATGATCTCTATGGTGGAGGAGGAGGCGGCGGTAATGGAAGAATGACGACGCCCGGCGCAGTAAGCCCTGACTCGTTTGAACCACAGAGAGGGGCCGAACTGTTTCCAAGGTTTGTCAGTGGAGGAGGGTTCGATGAGCCTGATTCTTCCAAGTGGATCCACAAGGATAAGTTGGAAAAGAGGGAAAAGAGGGAAAAGAGGGAAAAGAAGGAGAAGAAAGAGAAGAAAGACAAAAAGGAGACGAAGGAGACGAAGGAACGGGAAACCAAGTGGATTCATAGGGACAAGTTGGAAAGGGACGATCCAGAATCTTCGAAATGGATCAATAGTGATACGCTGGACAAAGACGACCCAGATTCTTCAAAGTGGATTGATAGAGACAAACTTGCCAAAATCGAGGCGAATGACGCAGGCGGACGGACTGCCTACAAATCAAAGGTAGATTCTGGGACTTCGCGGTGGATTGACAAGGACAAGCTTGAGAAGATAGAAAACCAAGAACTGCAGCGAGCCGGCATAACCGTTTCACGCTCTAGGGCATCAAGCAGCACAGCCCAACGGGGCAACGAGAACGAAAGTTCTAGGGACCAAAAGAAGCAACGGATCTCATCGCCCCCATCCATCGAAGACGAGGATGAACACATCTACAACAACCCCGACGAAGTCAGCAACGATCTAAGAACACCCGAAGAACAAGCCGCCGACCGTGCTTTTCAACAAGAAATGTCACCTCACCGCCAGTTCTGCCGAGGCGCTTCACACTCCCGAATACCTGTACCGACTTCCTCTCCTTTCCCTATACCTCAGCAGTTTTTGGAACGTAGCGCTCCTCTATTGCGAAACACGACACCGAACGGATCCGATGATGAAAGAGCTAGCCTCACAAACACTTTCATCCGTTCCCGCAAACGGTCTCACTCTGCGGGATCAGCTTTTTTGCTCGATGACCCGATGACAGCGTTGCAGCAGCCTGGAACGATTTCAAACCCCAAGAACTCTTCCCGCAACCCCACATCACCTGGCGGCTCACCCCGCAAGGCTCGCAACAACTCTTCGCTCAAACAGAGAACCCGATCGAATCCACAGCTATTCAATCGTCCTGGCACAGCGGCATCTTATGCTACGCACCTTGGTAATGGCGGTACGGGAGAGTCGACCAGGAAACATCATCCCGAAGGGCCGCCACCTTGGTCGTTACAGTCGTACAAACCCGATCCAAGTCTACCCCCAGATCAACAGATCATCCCAACTGTTGCAAAGCGGATGCAACAGGAGCAATGGGAAAGGGATGGTGCGCCCGCGGACGTTTATGATAGAGATCTGAGACCATTGAGGGTTCATGGGAACGATGAGGTCGAGAGAGCTCGGCACAGACGTACAACCTCCCAAGGAGATTCTTTAGAGCAGAAGAAGGAGGAGTGGCCATTAAAGGCGCCTACTCCCCCAGTGGATGACCCCAAGAATAACCGGCAGGATGCTGGTTACAAAGCGATGCCCAGTGTGAGTGCTTTCGGGATAGTGTTACACCCGGAACTTGAACTTAGATTATTGACATTAATTAGGTTAATGGCAACGCACAACAATCGGCTGGCTTTTCAAGTGCAGTGTCCTCGCCTCAAGTACCAGAACAGTCGTCAACGACTACAACCAACGACCTGGAGCGAGAAAAGAAGGAAGAGAAGAGGAAGAGGAAGAAGGAGAAGAGCCCTTTGTGCTGTGTCATCTGCTAATAAAGCAATCCCTGATTGCATCACTGTGTGAAGAGTGCTTGAAAGGACCTTGCATACGTTGGGATAGCGTATTTGTTGATAGACCTGGGGTTCGTAGGTGCTTTTCCATCCAACTACAATTTTTTCCTATTTCCTTTCTTTCATTTTGGGGCACCGGCTAGGGGTTTTGTTTTATCATTTTTCAGGGTTGAAGGAGCAATTTCTTTTTACACGTCGAGCTATTTTGTTCACATCATGAGGGCGAGGGACTTTTATTTTTGCTTTTTCTACACATACTCACTATAGTTTAGTGAGTATGGCTACCTCCCTCTCCCGTCCTCCCTCTCAATCCTTTTCTATATCTCATTTGTTGTCATTACTTTTCTCTATTTGATAGCGGCGAATTTGAAGCGAGATGGAGCATAATGGCGATTTTTTTTTCGAGCTGGTTTGTTTAACCTACTTTGATCTTGATGGTTGTGTTTTCTCTTTTTCTTAAAAAAAATCTTAGCTGCTTGCTGCTAGTTTGTTGTACTTCTTTTTTCCCCCTCTCTTTCCCTTTTTTTTTATTATCAGCGTTGATTCCTATTTTTCATTTTTTTCTGCATTCTGGCCGGTTTTTGTTATTTGGCAGTCTTTATTTCAACCCAGTACGGTTGGTTTTTTATGATATGTACTGGGCTTCATATATCCTTTGCTTTTTTCTGTATTTTTTGTACGAGAACGTCGTTTTCCTAGTGTCTCTCCTTAAGTGGAGGAAGAATACCTGGTGCTTTTGAGTGGTGGGGTAGATTGACGACAGGGCGGAGCGAGGCGGGGGGCGATCGAAGGAGGTGGAGAGGTAAAAATAGTATACACAAACTTGGGATGACTACTGGTTTGTAGAAGAGCTGTAGTGCACCATGTTATGATATAAAAAAAATAGTTCCTTGTTTGTCAAAAGCCATAACTTATGATGTTTATGATCTATCTAGTGGAGCACTTACTCCATTCCACTGTTTATCCCTACACGTGACTCGCATATTAAGGGATTCGCGCGAACGCGTTGACTTACTTTCAGTGGTTCAACGTTTTGACGGCTGAGGCTACTCGACTGGGGCATGGTTGATGCTTCGCTGGTTATCCGGCATTAGGTTGTTCCAGAACACCCTGCAGCAGCAGCATCAGCCAGGAGCAATCTGCAAGGCTCCCCCCAGTTCTCCCAGCCCTTTCAGTAACTGGTCGGGGATCCTCTTTCCCCGCGGCCGCAATACATCTGCCCGCAGTTACATAAACAGCATAGAACGCACGAGGAAGAGTTTTCGTTTTTACCCTTTCCGAGCCGTACCCTCCCCTCCAGGGCGAGTGCATGCAAAATAAGGTACATAAGTAGAGGTGATGAGCACATTTTAAAGGTATGTGTTGTTTATTATCGCTGCACAATAAAGGGGGGGCTGGAGAGATAGAGAAGAAATTTTTTTGCGAACATCCCCCGAGAGGTTGCCAGAAAAGAAAAAACCGATGTCGCGATATGCTGATGGCGAAGAGAGGAGGCGGTCCATGCCCTTCCAGATGCGGAATGAGTAACGCTGGTATTGCCTTTTCTTTTTTTCTTTTTTGCTTCTTTCAACCTCGCTGTCAGGGCGCGACCCAAGTCAGTGAGCGAGCGATGGGAAAGACAAGACACCTCGGTTCCAGAACCAGTAACTCCAGATGCGAATGGATGACGTGGGGCCGGTATGCATCTACTTCCAGAGCACATACTCTAGACTCTTGCCCCAGGGGGGATAGTTGGCGAGGAGAATCCTTGTACAACTGTGCATATATGGCTTTAATATTCGAAATTGATTGCGGTTAGACGCATAGAAAATAGCTGGATTGAGCCGGCTAAATAATTATTTGAAGCGAGTGACTGGAGATGATTGCTCCCTTTGGTTGTCTGGCCCTAACCCTGGAGATAGTCCACTTGTGTTTAGAGATGGTGTAGTTGATAGCATGCCGGATTTGAATCGATGTATGTGCGGTGACTATCGCCGGATTGGTGATTCGCAGTCAATGTACATATGTACAGTCGATCCTGTTGGTTTCCTATCAAACTTCAAGGTCAGAAGACCTCGTGGGAGAAATCTGCGCCTAACGTGTTATGCTCCCCGGAAAGATGTATCCTTTCATAACATCTCACTCGGATTTTCACTCTCCTAGTCTCTATACTTAGATCTCTTCCGGCGGGGAATACTCTTTTGCACTTTGGGCACAGTCAGGAGGCCTAAATAAGATCACGTGCAGAAATCTATCGGATAGCTCTCAACAACATCTAGGGTTACAGATGTAGGAACCTGAGTAGTATCATAATGGGTACCGGTGAAATAAGATTAATAAGATCATGCTCGTATTATACCGGATCAATTCGTAACTGTAGATCTCAAGCCTTTGAGACACCACGACGGTGGGAAACCTATTAACGGATTCTGCTTGGGTGTATTTCTAATGATCAATTTGTAGATCGGTAGATAAAATGGTATTATAACGCAAGCCAGGTAAAGTATCATGCAAACCTAGGTAGTGTAATGTTAGCTAGGTAAAGTATAACGTAGAGGGAATACTTACATGGAAGGAATGTGTAAGTCGGTAGGTGTAATGTACATGTATCCAGAGGCCTTGGTAGTTTGGTAAGCAAGATAAAAGAAACTTCTAATTCTGTTTCTTTTTGTTAAAGTAGTTTGTTTCAATAGGTACCTGGGGCATCTTCACTATTTTCATCAGCAAGTATGACTATTATATTTCTATAAATGCACGCACTGTGAAAAAATTAGGTGCTACGGCGGTTCTGTTTGTATATAGGCGCTCTCTTTGCCCTGAGGAGAAGAGTAAAAGCCGCACTAAGTACTTGGGCCTGCTGGATAATTAAGCCCAAAATCTTCGTTCTTAACTCGAGTTTCCTCAATTGGGCCTCTAATTGGCAGCCACATTAAAGGCACGGGTAGAGAGTTGAAATAAAGTACTAGATAGAAATTGAAGGTCTAGGATATTTACCCATGAAAGTATAAAGCTGGAGCAGTCGTCCGTGGCCAAGCCCTAATAATCAGAAACACTTTTATTTCAGATACTCTATAGATGGAAAGTTGATAATCGCCGGTTTTCTCGGAAAGTGCGACCGGAATTCGATTCAATCGGGAAGTCCAGTATGACTTGAGGCTTTTCTGTCCTCTCTGACAAAGCGTGGTTGCAGCAAATATAGGTGAAGCAACGTACCTTTAATTCTAGCCGTAGTTATTCGGCTAGAAACTTTTACAGATAGCGTGCCTCTAGTAAGCATCCTCTATCCAAAAAGGATGCGGTTGATAGATAGGCCGCTATCGTAACACATAATTGATGTTATTATCAATCAAAATGCTACGGAATCGGTAGATTGTCTAAGTGATAGCCCATATTTCTATATGAACTAGACAGCACGAAGACTCATACATATGACCAGCTCCTCACAAATCACTTTGACCAAATCTTTCTATCCGAGGAGCTTCTTGGACAAGGCTAGGATAACGTCTGTGACTCATGCGGGGAGCCAAGCCTTGTGTAAGTGCAGAGGGAATTATCGATCAACCATATATCCAACAGGATATTTGGCGATATGTGTAGATTACCCAAATATCATTCCTCGCGCTATGATAATACTGGACTGGTGGAGATAATAACCAGTCGCGTAGTGGAAACAGGTGTTGCCCAATCTCGTTCCATATACCCTTTATGGAGGTTTTAAATCCGGGGAAGTATGTTTACTATATATGGAGTCTTCTGACTTCTCCTCTCTTGTGGGGAGGTGAGTGTTCATCCTCTGCGCCGGTTATGTCCGTACCAAGGGGTTGCGTTCGCGATTCTTTAAAGCCCCTAGGCATCAATGAGTCCGTTGCTACAAGGTGCAGAAATATCGCTGGTGAATCCAACTGTCGTGTGGTTATGTGATGCGATCTTAGAGTACTTGTAAAGTAAACAACTTTTTTTATTAATTCAATCATGAAATATCACTCGGAGCATCAGCGAGTTAACATTTTCCAGGCCTTTTTGTTTAATTCATCAACTGAACATTTTCCAAGCAAATCAGTGCATGTCTCTCTCTTTTTTTTAATTAAGAAGGTAGAACACACTATCTCTCTCTAGACTGAACAACACGGATATCAGGACTTACACAGAGAGCTAAAATACCCAGGTTTCGCACAATGAAGGCCAGATGGCTATGCTTTCAGTTCAGTAGAAACATAACTAGATCTGGTAGGTATCGAGAGCGTATTAGGAAAGGAGCAGAACAGATAGAAATATTTTATCTCTAGCTCAGGTAACAGAGGATGGTGCTCCCCTTCGGATGAAGTTAGTCACACATTTATTTTTTATGGATGACGGCCCATCATAATCCATCTACCAGTTAGTAGCTTGGGCTGAGATCTGCGCCAATTGGCCGTTTTCTCAGAATAGTTGTTTGCGTGTGCCTTCCCTTTGATCATGTAATATCACTCGGGTATGTTATCATCAGTTTTTTTTTTGTTTAAATCATTAATGCTATCTTCTGTTGTGTAAATGGGGGGTTAGTCTTGTATTGTTTGAAACTTATGGAGTTGGGTACTTATATAACGATTTTACTTGTGCTAGACTGACGCGGAATGTTGGCTCGCGGCAGAGAATTGGAAAGATTTGGCAAGTTGCATCATTGCGTGTAGCAACCCGGCCATAAATGAAAACATCACGAGCCCGCATATACGGGGCCTCCACGATAATCCCGCGGATAGACGTCTTTAAGCGACAGGAAGGGTAGGGTATTGCTAAAGATTAACCATGTCGATAGAGGTTAGCTGTTTGAAAAAGAGAAAAAACATGAGAGTTGAGAGCCCACAAACTTTTAAATAAAGCCCTTCTCTAAGTCTCCAAGTGTAAACATCTTAAGATCTACGGGGAAAAGGTAATGGTAATAAATACCGAACTAATGATATTGGGGGGACGAGGAACTCCCATGAACACAATTTCTTCCCTGCCCCTCGGTCCACATAACCAGAGCCGAAAGAGAAAGAAAAGTGTGTAGAGTCGAAAAATAAAAGAATTTGGTGACACCCTCACGTAAGCACAACAGGCCGGGCACGAGGGGAAAAGAATGAAACAGGAAACTAACTTGTAAAGGGAGTGTAGGGTGAGAAGGGGAGGGGGTATTATCAGAGATTGTGGAGCTATTGGACGCTCCTAATGATGCATCTTCCCAGTGAAGGTGAGAACGGGGGGAGGGGGGAGGCTTTCGTTTAGTGGAAGCTGATGTTTGGGTGCTTGGGGCGTGTGTGTTATGGTTTGTGGTGGTGGGCTGTGTGAAACTAGAACACAGGCCTACATTTACTGTTAGCGTAGTGGGCACGGATATAATTCTTTTGTTACCCGCCCCTTCTTAGTTGGCTGCCCGCCGGTGTCCTGCCATATCCCCTGAGTACATGTATGTATCTTGAGTATGGAGATAGCTTAGCACCAAGCACCAAGTAGCAAGTAAAGCTCTGTTACTAACTACCGACTATAGCAGCAGCTATCAGAATTCCACCAAAACTACATGTACATAAAGAGGATAACCCTGCGCTATCCACTGCCGATTAAGCTTATACCTCACCCGCACCACAGCGACGGCTGGTAACAATTCCCCCCACAGACACCACCAGGCGCCGAGTAATTTCTTTCTTTTTTCTTCCCTTACAGTGCTCACTACATTGAATATCAGTCCCTCTCTAGTGTATAGACAAGGAGAGCCCTGACGGTGGAGAACATATGTTCCCCACTTCAACAGACAATCGATAGTTGTGGAGGTTGAAAATACCCCAGGGCATCTTCTGAGATTGCCACACCCCCTTTAGTTGCTTCGGACCATTTTCACTGACTTTTGGATGCTTCATTGCTGGATCGATGAAGTTCGAATGGTTTACTTGTCTGGCCTTGGTATCTGAGGTCTGGGGGCTTGCCATATTCGGCCCTTACAGAGACTATCCCGTGCGATGATTAATGGCATGAGGAATAACAAATGTGGGTCAGATAAACAAAATAAAATCTTTCTTGGTAAAGATTTTGAGCTTTTGGCTGCATAGTGGTAGAGGCTACAGCCACGCTACTAGATCCCTCCAGAATGCCCTTTTCGCCTGCGGGGGTCCGGGGGGGTGGAATCTCAGTGCACTTATCAAATTCGAAGACTCCTCAGTTGCACTTTCAATTCTGCACACTTTTTCTGTTTCGGTCACTTGCTTGTCCAGGCTAGGGAGTATCTTTGGAACAATTTGTTTGTTTCTGATAGTATATCGCTTTAGATGGAGATGGATGCGAAAAACGAGCACTGGAATCAGCCGAGTGATAATCTATGAACCGAATAAGTTCTAGGTCAGGTTCCATAGGAAGGACCAGAAAGGTTACTACGAGTCCATAGGATAATCCAGTGCGTACAAAAAGAAACACGAGAAAGATTAGTTTTTCAAGGCATTTAGGGTGTAGATAGATACATGTATCTGTGAATTGCATTTGCTTGCCCAAATGCAGTGTTCCGGCCCCCTTAGTTAAAGTGATAGTAAAACCACATACATGTAGTCTTTCCCGTATTTATATGTTATAACCATAAATCTACAGCCCCCAAAACAAGATCTACATAATATATTCCGTAACCATGAGTCCCACCGTACCGCTCATACCACAAGCGTATTCCCCATCCCGCCCCACCAACCGGCGCATTCCTGCCCCTCCTCGGCTAACACCAGGATCGCCGCCAAGCCCGCAACCGCCATCATTTTCTCAGGCAAAGCTTTATTCCGCAGCCTCTCTCTCTCACAACGACACCTCCGATAGAAACCTTTCCGCCGACGCCGCCGAGAGTAATACCCCCCCGAAAGCTATATAACTAGATTTTTAATTTGTTTTTTGTCATTTACAAATTGCCATGGATCACACTCGCGACCCGTGCCCGTGGGTTATTCTCAATGACTTTGGAGGCGCTTTTTCCATGGGTGTATGTTTCTCTCCCTCTATCGCTCACTACCCACCTTCTACCCACTCCCGGTGCATTCGAGAGGTCTTGTCTTTGGCTTTGGCGTTATGAATACTAACAGGCTTTGTGCGGGATATAGGCGGTCGGTGGTGCTATCTGGCACGGTGTAAAGGGTTTCCGGAATTCACCAACGGTATGTTCTCTCCCATCCTCCTCCCCTCCTCCTCTTCTCTTATCCGGGGAAGAAAGGGCCAGTGGCGATCAATTCAATCCCCCACACTAACACAGACACAGGGCGAACGCCGCATCGGCGCTCTCACCGCCATCAAGGCCCGCGCCCCCGTGCTCGGCGGCAACTTTGGTGTCTGGGGAGGGCTGTTCTCGACATTTGATTGCGCCGTCAAGGGCGTGCGGCAGAAGGAGGACCCTTACAACGCCAGTGCGTATTAGTTGCTATTGGCTATTTGCCCTACTCCTACCTAGTGTGGTTTACTGATTGAGCGGTTTTGGTGGTGGTGTAGTTATTGCGGGATTCTTCACGGGAGGCGCACTGGCAGTGAGAGGCGGTGTCAAGGCAGCGAGGAACTCGGCGATTGGGTGTGCTTGTTTGCTGGCGGTCATTGAGGGTGTTGGTATCGGTTTGAACAGAGTCATGGCTGGGAACAACCAGCCGCAGAACCCGCCGGTTTGTTGCTCCTGTTCCTGCTGGTTTGGAAAATGTGTACTGACTGGCGATGTGTGTGATGTGTGTAGTTGCCGTCAGATAGCTCGAAGGTTGCTCTGCCCGCATAGATGTAGGATTCGGTCGATAATAGTAATTATCAAAAAATATGTTCCCCCCTCTGACTTGGTCTTGTTTGGCTCTGGTGGCTCTGGTTCTGGCTCTGGCTCTGGCTCTGGCTTGGTGTTCCCCGCCGCTTCGCACCATTACCAGTAGTTACCTAGATCCTGGAGGGAACAGTTCCATTCTACACCCATATCATCTCTAACTAAATTAACCTCTCTCTCTCTCCTATCTGTTCATCTCTCTTTGGCTGTAGCGTACTCCGGGTTGGATTGTATATATACGTATTCTGTTATTTCTTCTTCTCACCCTGCATCTGCGTTTCCAATACTGCACTGTGTCGATAGTTGTGGTTGGCGTATAAACTTTTCCTGCTGGGTCTAGGGCCGGGGGTGCACAGTCGCAACACCAGAAACCAGGACAGCAACCGCATCATGAGCGTGGCAATCCCAAACTCCAATCTGCCCACCCGCCGGATCCCAGCGCCACCCCACGACACCCATACCACCCCTATCCCAGTGCTGGTGACAGGATGATGCCCGCCCGGCGGTGGCTTATCGCCCTCTGTCAGCATTTCCAAGCTGCCACATGGGGCATGCCAACCATGCAAACAAAGCCTTCGCATTTTCTTTCATGTTCAAATTCACTGGTTCGATGAGTAATTGTAAACAAGGTATAGCTCGAGTTCAAAAATTGTCTTTTTGCAACTCTGCCATTCCATCACCACTAATAGATAGACCTTGAAATTAATTTTGTTGGCTCTAGATGTCTATATTTCTCATCTTCGCAATTTGAGTCAATAATTTTGAGTGGTGTGTGCTGGGGGGCTGAGCAAAACTTCCACTTTGTCAACCCCTACACGAGATTATTCACTACTAACACACAAATTATTTATTTCTGAATATAAGTGCTGATATAGAAACCCCTAGAAATTCTCCGGCTATTGACACTATCATGTATCAAGAAGTTTTGTTGAAATATATGGAACCCTTTTTGTGGTTTAGGTTGTTCCAGCACTTTTGAACAAGAACTATAAATTGTAGCTGTGGTTACCGAAGAGTGATATTCCATGATTACTACTACTAATGCTACGCTATGCACGTTCCGGCCGCTGGCTGCGTTGCCGGTGAGACAACGATAATACAAGTGTTTACCAAAAGCCAAAAGTACATGCATGTGCAAGTACTGTACACCGTCGAAACAACGCTTGATTGTAGTAGGCTGATATGCTGATATGATAATATGATAATATGATTACATGTAAGCATAAAACCCCCTTCAGGCTAACTCTTATGTGATGTATCGATACATATCAGCCAGACCAGACAAGGCCTTCTAGAAAAACAGCCTACCAACTAACCCCCCCCCCCCCCCCAATCCACATCCACATCGATCTGCTATAATCAAAAGGAATACATTGACCACCTCCGAGCTGAGTATCCACAACCCCATAAAGTGCCTAATCTCGGCGACCCTATATCTACACCCTCCACCCCTGCTCGCCACGGCCGAGCCGAGAAAAAAACAAGATAGAAAAAACTTATTCCGAAACGCTGGCTTAGGCCTGCTATTAATTTTTCGGGTTTCTCCTATGTGTATACATGTATGCATATTTCGAAGAGAAAAGCTTGGTTGATCGAGAAGGTGATTAGTATCTATCCCCCCCCCCCCTCGCTGGGGATATATTGTTTAGGGAAAAGAGGTACAGTGCATGCCGGGTATTCCTGACGGAGTGTATAGTAGAGTAAAATTTCTTCTTCTTTCCAGGTCTTTCTGGCCTGTTTCATGATAGGGGCCGGACGTTTATCTGGGGTAAGGGGGGGGAGGGTTAATTGCCACATGAATATTGAGTTCAGCACATGCTTTTCCCAGCTAATAGAATACTCCGAGCTGATAAGTATCCCGAAATGCTAATTTCTACTTTATATAACATGAAAAAAAAGGGGAACCAAGTCAGTCGGGGCGATGCGTAGTCCCTTTTTTCGTGTAAAAAGTTTAAACTGGAACGCCCGACGTAGCTGTGTTCCCGCTTTTTGATGATTCGCATATAAACAATCCGCCCACCCTATGATACCAGAGAGAAAAAGATGAAGAAATAACAGTGGTACATCGAAACCACCGATCGTAACATAGGATGCTGCACTAGCGGAGAAAAGAGAAAATGACAGAAAAAAACGTCAGAAAGGGACAAAAATTTAATACAGAGAATAAATGTAGGGTTAATGGTGGGAATATATGGGTACAATAGGTTTAGAAGAGGATGTAAATGTACACAAGCACTCAAAACTCCCATCTCAGTCCAAATAATTACGCCCCGAAAAAAAGGAGTGTGAAGGGTTTAAAATGTAAAAAGCGAACAAAAAGAAGACGAAAGAAAGAGAAAAGGCAGATCCGCACCAGCGAAAAAGAAAATGAAGAAAACCACTCCATAGATATCTTTCTGCCCCCCAGCCCCCACCCCAGGAGCACGTCTTTTACCAAGAGAAAGCCTCTTCGATAAAGTCGATATTGGCGATATCCATCTTTGCACGTACAGCTCTGCGGACGTCGTCGCTCAGCGAGCCACTTCCACAGACCGTTACACCCATTGTGCCCATGCGGCGGTCGATCTCACGATCGAGGATAGTGTCGATGTTGGCTAAACATAATGGGTTAGCACCTGGTGAGGAGTACTGTTAGAGAGATAAGGGGCTTACGTCTGCCTGGAAACATCTGTACAGTTGCCGAAGGGCTGTGGATAGCCTTAGTTGAGCTTGGTCTAGTGACGAATAGCTGGATTTCAAGGACCTCGCGGCGTCTTTCCATCGCAAGGATATCTGTCATCCAGGGACGAATCCACTCCAGATGCTCTGCGACACCAAATTAGTAACGAGTGACAACGCATGCTCCACCACACAAAAAGACTTACCAGGACTCTGAACAACCCACACCAACACAATCCTCTTCGTCGCTACAGTACCCTTCGCATACCCCTCCACCAAATCTCTGATATGAGGAACGGGGTGTGTAATTCCGACTCCTCCAGCAACCAAAACCACCGTTCCGTAACTCGCAAGACTATCCACTTTTCCGTAGGGTCCCTCAGCCAGTGCCCTCAGCGTTATAACCTTGTTTGGCGTTGCGTCTGCCTTATTGAAAAGTGCATTTGTGAACCCCGTTCTTCTACGAATCACCAGTGACATTGTCTTCTCGCCAATATGCATCAGGTCCTGTCTATGGAATGAGAGACGCTCATCATCCATCTTGTGATTTTGCTGGAGCTGCTCGCCCCATGCGATCGTAAAGGGGTGAGAGGTCCAAAGGCCTACTGAGGGAACATATAGATACACATGCTGGCCGGCGCGGAATTTCCACGGGCGGGCGAGTTTCTGTAGATTAATTATTAGCGGGTGGAAATGATTCCTTGGGGGAGGTTTTGGGTGGGAGCTTACGAGAGTGACACGGATGGCCTCGCCAGGTAGAACCTCAACGGTGGCAGTGGTCATACGCTTTCCGATGTTACGGTATATAATTCTGAAGAGACGGACACTGCGGTCAAATACCCAGAGGGCGATGGCAATTTTAACGTATACGAGCCATCTGTACTTCTTGTAGTCGAGATGCACCCACAATCCACCCAATGCCACGGCAGCTGCAACAATATGCAAGAACAAGAAGGTCTCGTAAAATGCATGGCGAAGTGACGAGGGCGAGTGGCACATCAGAAAGACGAATGCACAAGTTCCGACGAATCCCATCTGGATAAACACACTCCCTTGAATTGCCGCACCGACTGGCGCCCAACCACCCTTCATAACCTTAGCGGCAGCCCAGCACGCTGAATGTGTGAATGCCTCTGTTACCACGATCCTACCCAGCCATCTGTGTACCAAGTTGTATGTGTCGAATGAGATGCCCATCAACTGAATTAAGGGGTTGTTCCTCCCAGCCAACAAAAAAAGCGGTACCAAGTTGACGGTCGATAGCACACCTGTCCTGTTCCTGATTTCACCAAGTATGGCAGTCGTCTCGCCATCCCAGTCGATCTTATGCAGCGAAAAGACAATGTTGCCGACCACATATCCAATCAAAAAGAACGACTCGAACCTAGTTGGGAGAGTACCAATGTCGAGAGCCCGTGAAATCTGTAGCTCTCTGTTGTGTCTGTTTTTCCAGAAGGGAGCGTAGAGAATGTTGATTTTGAGCCAGGAGACCCACTCGTGCTTGTGACTGGAGAAGTAGGTTTGGTTTTCGAGGCCCAGTGAGGCCATGAGACGAACCTGGCAGTATATGACAGATACGAAACGGTAGATTAATGGAATTCCAGCGAAAGCACCCAGAGCTACGAGCATCCATTTTCCGAATTCGATATTTCTGTTAACGTTTATGTTGTTAGAAAACGTCTATATATGGAGGGCTTATAACTGGGGGGAGAACGTACACAAGCTCCCCGCTATCTTCGCCAGCCGGAGGAACTCCTGCTGAAGATGCCATGGCAACTGATGCAAACAGTAGTCCGGAAGCCGCAAGAGCTCCAGAAGATCGAAGAATAAAGTTAATCATGTTTGCCAGCAAAGTAGTAATGAATCGATCAAGTTAGATGAGCGGACCAGCTGCAAAAACAGGATAAGGACAAGAGAATATAGATAATAAAAAAGAGTGAATGTTAATGCGCCCCGCGCCGACTTGAACTGCTATATAAGTAAGCCGTAAAGATTTGATTCTCCACAAGTGAAAGTGAGCGAGAGCAAGTGGTGAGAAGAAAAGAAGGGACGAGAGAGGGAAAGTCACGGTAATAAGTCAGACTCTTGAGCGGGGGGGGGGGGGCCAAAACCAAAGCAGCGAGTTCCGAGAGTGAGTGTAGTAAGATGTAGATTAATTGGGTGGCCAGTAGTACATGTGCATAGTGGACGTCAAGAAGCTTGCTACGGCAAACATATAACTGGGACCGGGGGGAGCAAGCAACCTTTGCAAATGGTTTGCAGGGATTCACTACCGTCCCGGGGTGCGGTGAAGCAAACCAACCAAGTACCGGTCAGTAAGAAACTGCAGTTATTAGGCGCAGCCCTGACCATTATACTCACCAGTTGTCATAAAAAAAAAAGGCGTGGGTATTACTTTACTGGTTCATTACCCTCTCATTGATGAGGCCATAAATAAACTCCCACTAGGGTATGTAAGTATATGTGGTTTCATTCGCAAGAGAGGACCTTAAGCTTTACATTCACTTTGATATTCTGAATCTGCACTCTGGGGGTAAAGGTGCAGAACAACATATGTGCCTGCAGTTGTTAGACAGCGGCCATGCATCCCCATTGGGCGGATAGTAGTGGTTGATGGTGTGCGTGCAATTAACAATGTAAGAGGAAGCGAAATATTACATGTAAATACTCTACATGTACCTTAGACATAGAGTAGAGTACACCTACGACGTACGCAATCTACCACCTATCCTTCCGCAAAAGGAATCGAAGAAGAAGGCCCTGCGAATGGCCGTCGGTTCCCAGCATTTCCAAACACTAGCGAGACGCCTGGCTGCCCACAACCCTGCTTTGCCTGCTCGGTGGTGTGGCTTGCCTGCTTGCTACATGTAATTATTAGCCTCTTCGGATAGGCAGTAGGCAACCAATCTGATTAATTGGACGAGTTGTCATTACATTACCAGTCCGTTTGGATGAAACTTGGTTACTGCTGCAGCCAGTAGAGTGGTGTTAAAAGATCTAAGCACCTCCAACCCCCCCCCAATTAATTCGAAACCAAGCGGAAAAATCCAGACACCACACAACCTCCATGTAAGGTACCGAGATAACCGAACCGAACCAGTCAAGTCACTTGGCGCCCGCAGTTTCGGAATTCTAGACAGACACCAGCACTCTTGAGAATGCGGATTTTGCGCATTCTATGTCGTCAGCGCGTCAGAGCCGCCACCTTATTGGCGGCCTTGTTTATTTTCCGAAACACTTGCGACCTGATGAAGTGGGTGTATGGCAGTAAGCGATTTGCTTCTTGCTACCTACTGTTCTCTTCGGTCAAAGCCTTCCGCCATCCTTCCATCGTGCTACCGGTAGCTATGTTGACCGGTTTGTGCCTGAGCACGATCTTCCTGCACTTATTTTGAACCACCGAAATAGCACCCACAATTTTTGCTATCTATAAGAAGAACTGAAGATCTTCTTTGTGGATAAAAAAAAAAGGGTTTCCAGCCCACCGTATCACCAAAGATCAGTAGGGAGAGTCAATCAATGATCAAAGCAGTACTAGGCGAAGGAGGGTGGGGGAAGGATATGATACAAGACCTACAGCGTTTCGTTCGGCAGCTTCCGGGCGTCGCAGCAACTCTTAAACCTGCCGGAAAAGATACAACTTTTGTTTGTTCCTTTGGCAGTGATAAACGGCCGCCATGTTCTACCTGACGGACACCGCCCCGAGGCACGATCAGATAGATCTACCAATGTCTCACTCCTAATCCTCCTACTTACTTCTCCCCTTGTCAATGATCCTTTCCCCTTCGTCCTTCCCTTGGACCGCGCGGCTGTCAAGAGTCCCTGCCAGGCGCATCAATCACCAACCATCGTGCCGGGTATCCGACCCACTCTTCTTCGGCTACGAAATAAGTTGCATGTCGAGACGGGATATATCTAGTTACGTAAAAAGGTAATTTCTGGCGGGATGTATCAGGGATTGGAAACGCCTCCACGGGTTCTATACCACTGCAGAGAAGGGAAACAAATAGACCCAAAAAATCACCACTTTGATAACAAGGTGTGCGGATTTCATATGCAACTGGTGAAATATAACACAGCTGGTTTCTGATCTGTACCTTCCCTACTAGCCTGGCTGACAATATCGTTGTCATCCATCGCGCAATTCCGAATGTCCAGGCCCAGGCGCTTCAAGGTTTATACAGGACATGCTCTGATAGTGCTGCTAATTACTTAGATAGAGAAGCCTTTTTGGTTATCTCTGTTAATTGCTGCGGGTATACATATACGGAGAGTGTCATATAACAAAGCGCGCGGTAGACAGGGGATATATTTGTCAATTCATCAGTTGCCACGGTGCCAGTGAACAATAATGTTGGCTGCAATATATCAACATAGAAGGGAGAGAAAACTCCAGTTTCAATATATAACGTGACAACTTACTTGATTGAAATAGGCGGACACGTAATCCTATTATTGATATGCTATTCGCAGACCTAGAAGAAACAATTGACGTATCGAACTGTACTATGCTTAAATCTCTCCTTTCGAGGCTAATATTTCGGTACATACGTACGCAAATCCAGATATCTCCAGTATATCAATGGCGGTTATCTACCCCACTCCACCATCGCGGTCTGTAGGCGAACTCTCCGCCAATCCCAGACTCATAATCCCGCCAAACCATCTACCAAACCCCCCCCCACAGTTTCACTTCAGGAAACCCTACAGAAGTATGTACTCACACCAGACTTCTACAAAATTCGCAAAACAGCCAAGGTCTATCGTTGGCCACGGCTAGCGGCAAAGGTTACAGCGGGTGATATTTCATGAAGCAAGTCTACCCGACCAGAAGCTCCTAACCGCCAATAGAAAGACCCATAGGTCTTGTTACCTCTGTTTTTTTGCAAACGGGGAAAAAAGGTTTGAAGGGGGGCATGCCATCATGACGTCCTGAAGTCACCCGCCATTGAAAACTCGCGTGGAACCGCACCAGACGGGCAATTCAGTCTCACTTATAGCTGAGCTAAAACACACGGCGCCTAAGCTCTAAGATATTATAGGATGAAGGTTGTGGCGGATCGGCCAGTAGCAATCTCCGTTCTGCGACGAATCACGGGAGTGGCCTTAATATAGAAATGTGAATATATGATATAAGTACGTCAAGTACGTATACGTCTAGTAGGCAAAACGAAGGCCTAACTTATATAAATGTATGTATAGCGGTACCATACCGAGGCGTTAATGGCGACGAAAAGTCGGCAGTGATTCGCAGGAACAAAAGAAAGACGGATCGAGAAGAAGGCTCTCTGGTTTATTAGGGCGTTGTGTATGAATTGTTGTCTGCTATTTTGCGGGGCTAGTGTGAATTCCAAGTTGTCCTTTTACATCCGCTAGCTACTACAAAGCAATCAATAGTCCTAATTCTACAGAAAAGTCATTGCAATCAGCGAAGATTTTCAAGATTTTCTCGAGTATATCACAGGCCGGTCAGGTGGATAGCAGATATATAAAGTACATGTATGACCCGAGAGCTAAAGAAAAAAATGAATTTAGTAAAAATCAGATTAAGCTAAAGATATGTATCTTTCAAAGTTAAAAGCTGATGCACTAGGCCTAAATGTTTCTAAATGACTTCCCCGGACAGGCTTGAACTGTCAACCTCTCGATTGCAATAAACCCCATAAATGGGGTAAGTAACAGTCGAACGCGCTAGCCAATTGCGCCACGGAGAACTGTTTTTTGGAGGTTCTTTACTATACAATAAGGCAAATCTATACTAATCATAAACTGCTAAAGCTTCCCGAGTGATATCTCATGCGGAAAAGAATATACGCCTTAAAAGGAAAAGTTCACGATTACTATTCTCATCCATTCTTGGAAACTCCGATAAGATAGATGTCAGATCAATTCTAGCCAAGAAGACCGTAGCACAGTCTTCACTTTCACCGCTTTTTTTCCGGCTGCGCCCCCCTGATCTGTAACCTCACATGAATCAAACGAAAAAGAAAATCTGTAACGTCACACTCAATCACTCGCCCTCACCAGGACGTTGCATTAAATCCCCGAACCCTCCCTAGTCGCCAATTCGCCCAGTGTCGCGTATTCAGAAAATTCCTCCGAAAGTTGAAGCGTAGGGGACAATAATTCGTAATTTTATGCTGGTGTGATAAGCAGTTTGATGTGTGCACATGGTGATACTGGATCGGAAGAGAGAGCGGGGTCGATGGTACGTTATTATCGATAGCCTACTATTGTACTAATCGTTACCTCGAACTTTGATCGGGTGGTTTACTAATAAGCCATACGCTGAGAGTAGTAGTAATATATATGTATAGGAGCTCGAGAGTGGCTTGTAGGTCATGGTGTACGTCGTGGTTGATTGTGATTGTAGGGTTAGGTGTCTCCCTAGCTCACTTTGCCCTCTCTCCCTTAAGTATTACTTCCGGCGCACTAGAGGATTGTGTGTGGGGGGGTGTAGTCTGGGGTAGATAGCTCCTCTTGCATGAACACCTCCACTGAGTGGGTTGGGTTCCCATGACCATCAGTAAGTACGCCATGAGTTCAATCCCGGGGGCCAGGGGTGGAAGTGTCTGTGGGGAAAATGTAGTCCGATATATTGCAGTACCGTATTCGGCCGATAACCCCACGAGGGTACACGGCCACAGCATCATTTTTTGGGGTTTTTGGAGCTTATTGGATGGGTCAGAAGGCCTCGTGGGGTATGTGTAATATCGATCAAAGCTCTCTCTGATCATGACCGGCCTATAATTGCTCGATATTTGGCCAATTGGTCTCTCCCCCCATGGTCAGGGACGGGTGTAGGATTAGGCTGGTTTAGCGAAACGTAACTCCTCCGGACTATATTAGTATAGTAGATGTACATGTAGTCTCGCACCCATCCCTTATAGGTAGATCGCTCATCACCGTAGAGTCTGGAGCATTGGGAAATAATGCTGACACCCTCAGCTAGCTTCGTTTCCGGGTCCAAACTTTCCTGAATTGTGATATCGGGCTCGAATTAAACATTAGCTATAACTTTTATTTCAGAGTCTAAAATCCCATGATAAGTTTAATTTTTATGTCAGTGTCTATTTATATAATTTTGTATGTAAGTTGGGCTCCGGAGAGATTACCGATGCGACATTGGAGAGCTCTCAATTAATATTCATGGAAAAGGACCCCACCAAACGCCAAAAGGACAATGCTTTAGTAGCTTCCCCGTTAGCTGGGCTGGGTGCAAGCCTACAGTAGCACATATGCGCAGTGAACAATGAGCAGTTCAATATTTTAACCTTATATGGGGTCGAGAATGGTTAGTTTACAGGGAAATGCCTGCACGTATCTACCAAGTAGATTGAAATTATGACAGGTGGCGTCATATGTTCTCGCCCAGGATCCAGGACATCATGAACTACAACCACATAACCTCACTGTCTAAGGGATTGAATCTCTAAGGCCCCTATTCCGTCATTTTCTAGCACATGGCCAACCGATAGTTACGTCTTTCTATTTCCCCTCTAACTTAGGTTTACTTGAGTTTGAGTCGGTCTATTTATAACTGTCGAAAGGTGATATCATCTCTCATCGACTCGGGATATTCGATTTATAGGAAAATATAGTAGCTACTACGCTGGTATTGATAAATCTTACTTTATAGTTATTAACTGTGCTATTGTCTCTCTCCCACGTAGGTGCATACATATTCTGGGTAATGGTTCAATGCTAATTCGTACCACATGCCAGACACAGAATTGCACAAACTGTTTCTTGCATGCAGCTAGCCTGCACGCATAACGAATAAGCTCACCGCCAAGCCGATATATGCACCCAAGGGAACGGATCCCAGAGCCCCACCCCACGTCAACCTCAAGAAACCCAGGTGCTCTACCAAATACAGACCAAAATCACCATGGTGTTCCCCACAATCCACATATCATGTCCCTGCGCCGATTCGATCTCTATCACCCCCAAGCCTGCCAAAAAGAAATCCCGATCCCACAAAGTGGCGGAAGAAGAAGAGGAGGAAGAGGAGGAACGGTTTGACCCCAGATCAGCCCGGAGCAACTTCAGTCTATTCCCACTCGAAAGCTTGCTTTATTGCGAGGATTGCAACCAGATACGGTGCCCCAGATGTGTGCACGATGAGATTGTCTGCTACTTTTGTCCGAGTTGTCTCTTCGAGGTCCCCAGCTCCGCCATCAAGTCCGATGGGAACCGGTATGCACCCCTCCGACTGATCATCTCTCCCATAGATCTGGGTCACGCTCACTCGGACACACAGCTGTACCCGTAACTGTTTCTCCTGCCCCATCTGTTTTGCCTCTCTCGTTGTCGCCTCTACCCGCGACGACCAAAGCGGCCCATACGTTCTGCTCTGCCCCCACTGCCACTGGAGCTCATCCGAGATTGGCATTGAGTTCGAAAAACCTACCTCAATCACTACACAGCTTGCACAGAAGCTCAAAACTATCTCTACGCCATCAGTAACCCCTGCGCCATCAGCGCCATCGGACTCCTACTTTCCTACCATCAGCATCACGCCTACGATATCCCTCCCCCCCAACGATGCGCCTCGCGCGCCCCCGACAACAGCAGAGATGTACCAGCGTCTCAAACTCCATTACGCCTCTCAGCGTGCCTCTACCGGCACAGACGAATTTGGCTCCTCAAATGCTCTTTCGCGGCTGATAGGGCTATACTCTTCCACCTCTCTCACCGTCGGGGGCCCAAAACCCCGCTCATTCAGCGGCGGGTCTGGAATCTCGAAGCCACTGATCGGACGAGACCGCAAATCTGAGTGGAGCGAAATGGATCACACGCTCGAGATCCAGAACGAGGATGCCGCAATCGCGCAACTACGTAAGCAAGGCTTTGCCGGTACTACAAGCACCGCGCAGCGACTCAACCAAGGCTTCCCCGGCCCGCTATTTACGCAGGACGTCCGCCCGCTTGCGGTACTTCTACGGACGAAGCGTTCTAAGCGCTGTAGAGCTTGTCGTCATATTCTCGTTAAACCAGAGAGCAAAGTCACCACCACGCGATTCCGCATAAAGCTCGTGGCAATGAACTATATTCCATCCCTGTCTATCTCGCGGCTTGATCCAGGGAGTGTGAATTACAACTCTCTGACACCGCTAACGACGCATCTGTTCTTACTCACAGTGACGAACCCATTGTTTGACGCGATTAATGTGACACTTGCAACACCACAGCGGACCCCGGGGCGCTTCGGCACCACCGTGACAATTCTCTGCCCAGACTTTGAGGTCGGCGCCAACAGCGACATATGGGATGAAGCGCTCGGGACCGGTGATGCCGCCACAGGTGGAAAGAACACACGCAAGGGTAAGAAAACCGGTAATACCGGGACTGTCTGGGACGCCGGCCGCAATTGGACCACCGTCGTGATCGAGATAGTGCCCCCCCTGCTACCGAGCGAGTATACGACCGATGAGGCCGGAGGCAAGGACTCACCGGCCGAGGACGACTACCTGGTGCAGGTGCCCGTTTCGGTCAGGGTTGAGTATGAGACTGACGTAGAGCGCGAGGGCAGCCTCGGAAAGGAGATCAAGGAGCGTAGGGAGCATACGTACTGGAGTGTGCTGGGGCTTGGTAGGATTGGCAAGTTTGGAGCGCCAACAACGCCGCTGGCAGTAGGGACTGGCGGACCGGTAGATGTATTAGGCGCGCTGGGGCCAAGTGGCGTGGGGCTAGGCAGGTCGAGTACTTATAACGTTGGGAAAGTTGGGAGCTCGCCGCCAATTGTGGCCGGGATGGTGGGGATGGGTGTTGCGGGTGGACTAGGCAAGAGAAACTTAAAGTAATAACGGGATTAGGAGGAAGTAGATACTCATTTTAGTCTTCATGTTTTCTTGGTGTTATGTTTTGTTTGTGTTGCTGTTTGGAGTCTAGTTACTATTCCCAGGAGAGGTTTTTCAACGACCGTGGGATCGCGCTCAATGAGCTTTAAAGTCTATATTTGTAGGCTTCGGAGGGTTTATAGTGGTGTTATTAATGGGATATCATTAAATGTGTCATCGATTGCATTCAATTCTTTGCGTTTCGGTGATCCGATATCCCACAGACTAAGCATAGGGGTTGAGGTGATAAATAAATCTCGAGACAGTAGATCATGCTCTATATTCTCACAGGATCATTCCTCCGCGGCCCGCGTAGGTGTGTAGACCCTGTTGGCACAGGCAAGACGTGCCGAGTGATATTATGTGACGCTTAATAACTGGGGATTGGAGAAGAGATAGGCTTGAGGTTATCGTGTAAGTTAATCTCTTGTACTAAAAGATGAAATGGTTGATGTTTTTCTCTGCTGATAGGCGCTGTGTGGCTGTTATTTGCCTGCCCCCTCCGCGACGGGGTCGTGGGGGCTTTTCTCACGGTACCGTAGTTATCCCCAAGAACAGTACCTTACAATACTGGTTACGTCCACTTCAGGCTTCGTCGACTGGCTGATAGGCCAATGTAGGACTCGGTTCGCTGATGGGGGAGGGCTAGCGCTCTTAGGGCTTGGGCTAGGACTATAAATCTACTTCTATAGATCTATATAACCACACACTTCGTTTAACCCTAATATTCAATCTAGTCGCCCTAAAAGTCCTGTATATTTTATTGCTACTAGGTATAGTATAGGCCTAACTATGCGCTTACCGAATGTAGTAGATCTGATGGAGACTTTGTGGTGGCCCGCTTAGAAATTGGCGCTTGAGTACAAGCGAGTGATAATTCATGACAATAGCCTAACGCAATAATAACTGCAGCACATGAATGAGAATCCCAATCTCGTTACATTCATAGTCAGAGATATAGGTACCAGTATCGCAGCCTAATTAACCCCCTCACCCCTCCAGCCCACCAGCACCCAAAATCCTATCCTGAACCTCTCACAAGCGACCCCTGTAAATAGTTTTCTCACGGCATGGCTGCCACCCCACAGTAGGTACCCCTCGCACTATATCCATATTCTTTACACCACTGCGCACTACGGACAGGAAACAACGTTGCACAGCCTCTATTCCTAGATTCGCAACGGACTACAAGAGGTTTGCACTCTGTGTAATTCTTGCACTAGATAAGTAATTGTAATTATCCAAATAAATCAACTTGGTCCTATTGCTGGGAAGGCTAGTTCATATTTTGGGAAGGAGCGGCTGTATTTTATAGTTCCCCTCTGTCCGCTTGTGTAATTCAAGAGTCTTGGTATGGGGAGGGGCAGAACAGGTCCACTAGATCAGCTATTCCAAGGCTTCCGCAAGACAGTATCTGATAGATCTCCATATCATATATCCCAGCAATACCTCTCTATCCCTATCACAAAAGTATTGGGCGCGCTGACACCAGGTCAGTCCGAGCTTATGAACATATCTGAAAATTCAATTCAATAAAAGGGGACTCTGGATAATAAAAAAAGAATGCAGACAAATAATAATAAGAGGAGAGGATAGAGGATACAACCCAAGAACCACGCACGACTCATCACTCGCACCACTCTCTCTCTCTGGCCTGCATTTGCTCAGGGCTAGATGTCTAAAACCAGCCACAACACTCATTGGAGCAAGTTCTGCTTCCCACCTTGAATAAGATGGCCCGGTCCCCAAAGAACAGTAAGCTCCCACCAATGAAACAGCTATAAAGAAAAAAAAAGAAGAAAAACCGCAGCAACTCCTTAAGAAAGCATCAAAATCAAAATAACTCAGGAGTTATAGGGTTCATGAAGGAAAGAGAAAGAAAGAAAATGGACAAAGGGGAGAGTGTAGAAGATATCTTTACACCATTGAACACCCGTCATAACCCCCTTCACCAAACCCGGCACTCCTAGTAGATGAACCTCCCAGTAAAAACAGAAAATTGCAATTCCAAGAAACCCCCCACTAGCAGAAAATCACAAAAGAAAAGACAATAAAATAAAATTGATCCATGAAAGAGTGAATAGAATCTCTCACAATAATGTGCCTTACCGGCAAAGGCGTATAAAAAAGGGAAGAAATACCGTCTAGGTCTCCTCCAGTTACCCGCTATGTCACCCAACCAGCCCCCCTCCCACGCGCAAATCTCCAACCGCTTAACGCACATTCACCAGAAGCTCTGCCTCCAAGATGAACTTTCCTTCCTTGTACTTCTCGGGGGTCTCGTAGGCTTTGTCATATTTCCAGCCGACGATGACCTTGCACTGCTTGCATGAAATATCACGCACGATGTGGCGACCAGTCGTCATGTTTCGCTCTACCGGTTCAGCCTCTTTGATGTTTACAACCGTATTGAAAAGATACGCTTTTCCATGTTGACCACGAAAGTTCTGTAGGAGCAAGCGAGCTAGGTTAGCTTTCGTGTGGGTTGTAGAACTAGAACCATGTAGCTAACTAGCTGGGGGGGGCATACCCTGCTGATGATATCGTCGTGGTTTGAAAGATGTGTTTTACAGTCTTTGCAGCCATAAATACGGCTTGAGTTGAGGTAAACGTTGTATGCGAGGCCCATTTTTTTCTGTGCTGTAGCTGGTTGTTAAGTTTATTGAAGTCTGTCTTGCCTTCTCTCTTGGTCCACTTGAACGGTAACGCGTGCTTTTAAGCCGTTCTTTTGACCGAATGAATTCCCTCTTGGTCCCTATCTCTCCAGAATCGAGTCAGGTGTTCCAGAAATGAGAAGTGCACTCTAGAGCAGAGGGTGGTGTTCTTCTTGTCTGCGTGTTGCCGTTGAGTAGTTGTATCTGGTAATCGACAGCAACGAATCGTTATCGTGACCCGACGTGAGGTGTGATTATGAGACTAGCACTGGCTTTACTACAGTTCCTCCCGGCTCGGAATGTAGCTGCGGGGCTGAGGAAGTGCGGAATGATCCGGTTAAGGGATCAATCGTTCTTTATTCTGCCTCTTGTAGTAATGCAACGGTTCTCTACTGTAGCTAGTAATGTGTCTGGGCGGAGAGGTATCTGAAGTAACCTCGGCGGGAATCCGAGGAGCAAGCAAGCAGTTGGTATGGTAGCAGGTAGGACTTGAGGCCTTGGGACACAGAAGATCGATGGAAAACCCGGGTACAAGTCTGCTGCAGTCACCTGTCACCTGTTCGGATTCGCTTGTTCACTCTTCACTCAAGTAGACTTTAGTAGTAGTAACTTGTAAGATGAAAAGACTAGAGAGAAGAAGGGGAAAAAGAAGAAGAAGGAAGAAGAAGCTCGGATGGTAGGGCCTTATCTGCCGATGACGTGAGAGCCGACGGAGAGGAGAGAGGGGGCAGGTTGATTGATTGACTGATTGATTGATTTACTTTACAGTATTGATTGTAAGGATTAGGAACATCCTGCCAGAACCAGTACCATAACAGCCTACATAACACGCCCTCTTTCCTGCTTGCTGCTTGCTGTCTGTTGCTGCAACGCAACAACGGGTGAAATTGGGGATGCAGCGTTGAACGTCGGGAAAGTGGAGAGAGAGCCCCACGTGAGGGAGAGCAGTGGAAAGAGGCGCACGCGGGAGGGATCAAACTCATCACGAGGTTTGTTTGACTCCTCTTGGCCATGCTCCTCCAAGGAAAGTTCTGAAGGGAGCATGAAGTGCAGTGGGACTTGCGCTATCGTGTTGCTATCTGGAGAAGCTTTGATAGATAGATAGCTCGATAACCTAACTTCCTCGTCCCCCCCCCCCCCCCCCCCCAATCACCTCTATCTATCATGCAAATTATAGAAGGAAAAAAAAGAAAGAAAAAAACATCTTCAATCCATCGCAATTTTGAGCCCCCACGGGTAACGGAGCTCCGGGAAGGAAGAAAAAAAGAGCGGAGGAGAACCGAAACTGGGTCCTGCCAAAAGACATCATTTTAGTCCCGGATCGGACAGATGCAGGAACCTTGCGTAAAAGGCACGCCCTTGCTTTTTCCCCTGACCTTGGGATTTTTATCGTGAAAGCCGTTTTCCTTTTTTCCCCTGGTACAAAGAAGGGCTTTCTTTCTTCTTTCTTTGAAGGGCCCTGTTGGCATTCACATTGGCAGAGCCTAACGTGCATTCAGCCACTGACAGTGGCAGATGAGTTATCATATTATTCTGACAAACCGGAGAGAAGTACTGAACTACCCCGCAGAAAAAAATTTGGTGCCTAAACAGAACTTGATATTGATCCGCCCCCGCCGAGCTTTCGACTCTCATCGGAAGTGGTAAATTAATCCGGGCGTGCCAAAAACAGTATCGAACGCGCACCTGGTTGGCCAATCAGCCATCCGCAGCGGAGCCTACTCTACAGAGCCGGATATTTAAAGAAATCAATGGCACAATCCGGCGTCGACTTCAGAAGTATCATGATATGCATATGTGGGGAACCGCAGATTGGCAGGGCACGAGACTACTTACTTATGCAGTCAGTAAGCAAATCCCCGGGATTCAATTGTTGGCATATCTTCTGCAGGAAACGTTAACTACGGGAAGCTTTAGTTAACCCGACAAGGCAAAATGAATGGTACTCTACTATGCAATGACGCATGGTTTACGGCCCCATGCCGCCAATACTCAACGTCTAATGTTTGAGACGTTATCAAATACCATACCACACTAACATGTGGTCTACTCCACGGCCAGAACTCTTCACTCTAGATCCAGAATAAATACAAAACTACAATGATTGTATCGCAAATCCTCAATTGACTGACTTTGACTAGCAACAGACACATACAATAGGGAATACACCCATCCCATCCTTGATTCCTATCCCATTCCTACGTTGACAAAGGAGAAGTACCTAGCTGGATAACAAAGAAAGAAAATAACCCGATGAGTAAGTAGAAAAGGAATAAAAGATAATAATAAGTAATAAGAAAAAATAATCAAGCAGATTGATCTCATCTCAATCAATGTCAACGCCCCGCCCCGTTCCGTCCTCCATATTACCACCCACGCCCCCACCTTCCCACCTTCATCACTGTCTTCTGCGCCTTCTGAATTCCAATGACAATCCTAAAGAACATCTACGTATCCTCAACTATGCTTTGTATTATTTTCTTAGACATATCCAACCCATCCTAAAACAGCCCCTACAAGGACTGTCGCAAGGGTCCAAACCCCGCTAATACCCATAGCACCCTTGAAATCCCCTCCCTTTACTGTTCCAGCCAAGGCTACAGTTGCGCTAACACCTTGGTAGGCCGCAACCAGTAGAGTCCGCTTCACGATCTTTCGGCCTCGCGGCGAAAGTGACTTCAGCCACAGACGGAGGATATAGGCCCAAACACCCGTCGCTTCTTCTCCTGGCCCTTCGTTCTTCTCCACTGGAGGATATGTAGTGATTGCGGAGTCAGTGGCATCGTTAGGAGAGTAGAAGATGATTTCTGATGCAGCCCATCCTATTGGAATCATCAGAAAAGATCTTGCCAGCAGCACCCCCTCGGGGGCATCATGCACGCGCACAACGCTTTCAATATCCCATCCGGAGCTGATCAGCCAGCCCACGAGAAATTTCTTGCCTGTAGAGTGAAGCACTAATTGATAGAGTGTACTTGTTAATAGCGTGGTTAGGAGTCTTGTTGTATCCAAAATCTTATTCTCTTTCTTTGTGGGAGTTGACTTCGGATTCGGGGGGCTTTGGCGAAGGAATAGGAGTGGTAGATAGAGACTTAGAAGATCTCCTGCCGCGACAACTGCAAGGGTTGGTATCAAAGGGGAATGTGACGGTTGGAAGGTGTGCATGTAATGCATGGTTGGCGCGAGAGAGAGCATTACTAGGGAAGCTGCTTGGGTCGCTGTTTTGCGTAGTCGGGTCAGTAACCAATTTAAACGGTAGGGCGAGCGTTGTACCATCCCAGCCGCCGACCCAGTGGCACATAAGCTCGATGATTCGCCATCCTACAAGGCCCATATAGTCGCTGAGAGAGGTCATAGGGCGTTGGATCGCGGTGACATCTTTATATATCCAGGGAGACGCGAAATAGGAGAAGGCTGTGGAAAGGATGAGGTTCATAAGAACTAGTAGAGGAGGTTTAAGGGGCGCCGGGATCGCGTCTGAGGCAGCACGTAGAGTAGACGGCATAGCTTGAGAGATGAAGTGGTTGGGAAAAGCTTGGAATTATGGTGGTTGTG
Organism: Morchella sp. 2016-41; assembly: GCA_024713855.1. Taxonomy (NCBI): domain Eukaryota; kingdom Fungi; phylum Ascomycota; class Pezizomycetes; order Pezizales; family Morchellaceae; genus Morchella; species Morchella sp. 2016-41. Next base: position 989,063 of record JAMGZD010000002.1, on the reverse strand, counting down.
GTTGAGGTGACGATGATGGTGGTGGTGACAGAAGATAAGGGAGAGGATGGGGATTTGAGAGCAGCCTGTAGGAAGTATTGGAGGTGTTGGACGAATTGTGTGACGTAGAAGAACGAGCTAATCAGGGTCGTCATGTCATCACAACAAGCCGACACCAAGAATTTAACGTGAACAGTTTCCCCAAGGGGTAATAAACGAATAAACATGGTGTGGAAACAAAGTCCGGGAAAGATGGAAAAATGTCGACGGGAGAAAAGGCAGTGGTGCGATATTTGTTTGAACATGTGTAGAGTATATGTAGCGTCCTGTTCTTTTCACACTGCTCTATCACTGCATCCTTCCCTGTCACTATTGCTCAGCTCTATCTTGCTCTGGATTTCTGTAGGTACAGGTACGTACTCTCCCCTACTGTGCCGCGCGGGATACATGATTCCTAACCCCAGATTCGAACGTCTTCACCAAAATGGGAATGGCCGCGTTCAGTCACGTGTGTGGCGTTGTCGACCACTGGTTGGGGACAAACCATGATGAGATACATGTATGGCGGGGCTGTTGTTGCCAACAGCACAACGATACGGTAGGTGAGAGAGATACATATAGGTAGAGCTTCCCCGCGGCGATAGATATATGTATTCTGTAAAATGATTATAATAGTACATGTATTTATTATATTCAACAACTTGTGTTTTATTCAAGATAGTTGTTTGGGTACATGTAGTTTATGACAGATTCGAAAAGGCACAAGCAGAGAAGGCACTCCCGTACTTTCTTGTCAGCCCCAAAAATCTAAAGCCACCCCAACAAAAACACATCTCAACCCTCTAAATTCATCCTCATTCTCATTCTCTTTGGCCCCAACCCCGCACCTTGAGCTCTTAACACCCGCGACACATGGAGCATATCCGGGTTGCTAAAGTATTCTACTCTTGCTCTTTACTCTCTATATTTTACTGGCTTTAGAGCTAACTATTAGATCTTTACAAAGGTCGAAGAGGTGACAATCCTACACCGTGGTCAACCCACTGTTGGAACAATCCACCTCACCCCTCACCACCTCATCTTCCGAGCAAATCCTGATGAAGAATCGAATACACGGCCTACCGAAATATGGATAACATATCCTATTATCGCCAATGTGTACCGCAATCCCCCGAGCGCCGGTTCGCAGGCCCATATTAGACTTAGAAATCGTGATTTCATGTTCTTAATGTTGCAGTTTCGTACGGATAGGGAGTGTAGAGAAGTCTTCGAGAGCATAAAGTCTTTGTCAGTTGTGAAGAGTGTGGAGAAGCTCTATGCTTTCTTCTATACCCCTGGGTCCCCAGAAAGAAGGCATAATGGTTGGGCAGCTTACGATCCACGGAAGGAATATGAAAGGATGGGAGTTGGTACGGATAAGTGTAAAGGCTGGAGGATCTCAAGAATTAATAAAGACTACACCGTGAGTAACGTCCTCCTCTGAGCTTCAATCGTAAGCTTTGTTGCTACCGATATTTTACTATACTTCCTAGCCTCTCAACCCACCAGTTAGCATATGGTTTAACATCTATAGTTTTCGCCGACATATCCTCAATTATTGGTAGTCCCAGCAACTATAAGTGATACGACACTATCTCACGCAAAAAACTACCGATCTCGTGCCCGGATACCCGTACTAACGTATTTATGCCTCTTTTCCTCTATCACTTGAAGCGGACAGAAGACTAACAAATAAGGGCGTAGATACCTGCATCCCCTCAACAACTGCTCAATAACTCGTTGTGCACAGCCCTTAACTGGAGTCCGCGGAAATCGCAGCATTCAAGATGAAAAGCTTGTCGCAGCCATATTCGCTTCGTCGCAGCCTCAAAATGCGTCACAAACCCCCGCATACCTCACCACGTCTACCCCATCCCCTAATGGTTCCTCGACCAACCTCTCCAGCTCATCATCCGTAGATAATGGTGTGGATTCCATAACTTCAGAGCCGGTAGCTGCAGAAGGACGTGTTTACGGAGCACAGCAACACAATCTCATAGTCGATGCCCGCCCAACTGTTAACGCCTATGCTATGCAAGCCGTTGGAATGGGTAGTGAAAATATGGACAACTATCGGCATTGCTCCTCGCCTCCCTGTACCAAAACTTATCTCGGTATCGACAATATACATGTTATGCGAGATTCACTAGCAAAAGTTGTAGATGCGATCAAGGATTTTGATATATCCCCATTAAGCCCTAGTAAAGAGCTCCTCGTGCGATCTGGTTGGCTAAAACATATCGGTCTTATGCTTGATGGGACTTCAATTATTGTCCGTCAGATTGCAGTCGAGCATAGTCATGTCCTTATTCACTGTTCCGATGGGTGGGATCGAACTTCTCAATTAAGCTCACTCGCACAGATATGTTTGGATCCCTATTTTCGTACCATCGATGGCTTTATCGCTCTTGTGGAAAAGGATTGGGTTAGTTTTGGTCACCGTTTCCGTGACCGTTGCGGCTTCCTTGGGTGTGATAAATGGTTTGTCGAGACCAACCGAAATGCACCACCTACGGCTGAAGAGGGCGCACTTGCCGATGAGGACCCGCTCCAACGCACTACTAGCATCGGTTCTTTCACCCCAACTGGGGGGTTCGGAGAAGCCCTCGAAAAGGGCTTTGGGCAGGCCAAAAACTTCTTCAATACCGTCAATCGTTCTTCCTCTGCTACCGATAATGACAGTGATCCCGATTCCTCAAATATTGATCGTAAGACCAAACTTGCAAACCTTGCATCCACCCCTGTACATGTTACAAAGCCAAAAGAGGTATCTCCAATGTTTCAGCAGTTTTTAGATGCAACCTATCAACTACTGTATCAAAATCCGACCAGATTCGAATACAATGAACGATTCCTCCGACGGTTATTGTACCACCTTTACTCGTGTCAATATGGAACATTTTTGTTCAATAATGATAAGGAACGCGCCGATACACGGGTTAAGGAGCGTACTAGAAGTGTTTGGGATTACTTCCTGGCAAGACGGAACCAGTTTGCTAACCCTCTTTATGATCCCGGCGCTGATGGGGTTGAGAGAGAGCGGGATGTCGGTGGTGGAAGAGTATTATTTCCAAGAAGTGGAGGAGCGGTTAGATGGTGGGAAGAAGTGTGGGGTAGAGACAGTGGGGAAATGAATGGCAGTGAGAATGCGCTGAATATTGGGGCTATGGGAATGGAGGAGAGGTCGCGGACTCCTATATCACCTGGTGAGGCAGGTACCGGAGCTGCAGCTGGTACAGCAGGGAGTGCAGGCTCGATCGGTGGAGCCGCGGATTCTGGGGTTGCGACAAGTAGTGGACTTGCAGTCGGATCAGGTGCGGGCGTTACGGGAGTTGCAGGACGTTTAGGTGGCGTTGTCGAAGGGGTTAAAAGACTGAGCATCTCTCCTGCAAGATCTGATTCAACAAGTGAAAGGGGAAGAACACCTGTGGAAGTGGAGATGATGTGAATTGATTAGGACTAACGATGGTATTTCTTCATTTCTTGCTTTTGATTTTTGTTTCATTCCAAATTTGCAGCATCTTGTTTGTGCGCGCGCTGAATCACTGGGTCATTCGAGGGTAATTGTACGTCTAGCTGCAATATTTTTCTTTCTTTCTCTATTTCCTAGGATTCTTCTCTCTGTTTTTGCTTTTCTTTGTGATGTAGTGGAACGAGTATGATGATTACGAGACATCTCTACCTTCAGCCCTTTCTTTTTAGGCTTCTTAGGATAGGCAGGAGTGAGGGTAGAGCTACGAAAAGGCGGGGCGTGTGTGCTAATTCAAGATACCCGAGATGCTCAAGGGGGCAAGTACAATGTGCATTAGTGGGTGTATTGAAGCTGTTTGCAATTTTTATGAGAAAAAGGCTAGACGCATAAAGTAAAGATTTGGGGTATAGCATTTTCATCGATAATAAACCGGCAATATCAAGATAGTATAAGAGTTCTTTATCACCCTCATATCTAGTTTAACCCATACCCCACACGACAGCCATACCCCGTGAAAGTGTCTACTCATAAAATACAGGTAGACGTCCTACGCATCTAACATCAGCTTGTCTCTGGATCAGAGCAGCCCGTTGTCTTGTCTAGAAAGTTTTGATAATTAATAAACTTACTGCATACAGTGATTTCTCGCACAAAAGTAAGCGGTAGGATTATTCGCACCACCGGTCACTCGGTTTATGGAGTATGGCTTACCTAATGATATTTTAGGTCCCGCCAAGATTTGATGTTCAGGGATAACCATTAGTAAGTAATCTTAGCTCAACTGCTGTCATTCACGGGGTGTTGGCGGATACTGGGTATTGGCGGATTGAAGCCAAAAGTTGGCTTGGTTGTCTCTTTTCAGGCTTGTCCGCCAGCACCCAGTACCCGCCAATACCCCGTGAATGACAGTACTCTACATAACAACAACTCGGACCTGGAGGTCCGAAATCCGATTCGAGATGCTTGCTTCTGCCAACTTGGAGTCTTTGCAGGTTGAGGTCGAAGCGTTAGACGAGCTCGTAGTCGGTTAAATCACGCAAAATGTCTATGCGTTTGTATTACTCAAGACTGCTTCTCGACACTAATTATTATTGGACCTGGGGAATCTTCGGGACCTGCAATGAAGCTGCCGAGTGATTTTAGCTGACTCAATACATACATGTATTATATCGTAGTGCCCTTTGTTACATTTGCTCTTTTGGGAGGAATGATTACATCTACTCCCAGGCGCTCGGTAACAGGACAGCTTTGGGTTACGTAGGCCGCTAACATAGGAACTGCGTGAATCATACTAATCAACTATTTACTTGATCAGGCCTCGGCATGGAAATGCGGTAGATGACCATAATAATAAACGCTTATTTATTAGTGCTTTTGGACCAGTCTATTTAGAGGCTCGCCGCCCCCCCACGCATATACTACATACTTGAAAAACGCTCAAACCTTTAGCCATCCATGTTTGCATTTGTAATCGTACCAAATTGGGGACTGCGTGTATGTACTCGGGTTGAACTACACAGCTGTAGCGATAGATACTTTGAAGCAAATTTCTTTTATTTCCGTTTTAGCCTTCCATGCAAAACATGATTCTGTAACTCATACAACCAACCCTACATCAAACGAGCACCATACAGAGGTTGTGAAACAAAACAAAAAGGAGTAAACGATAGAGGAACAAGCCTCTCTGTAGCCACATCTGTAAATTATCAACAAGAAGAAAACCTATTTATGACCCCGAAAAGAAGAAAAAATAGAAAAAAGGCATTAATGTAGCGAGATTTAGAGGAATAAAAAATGACAAAAAACCCCTTTCCAAAATACTTAGTATCTCTCCCTAATAGTAAGTAGTGAGTTTGAAAGAATAAACCAAGAAAGAAAGTAATATAGTACCGCTGTTTGGAAACCACCAAAGCAACAAGATAAAAGATAATGACACCAAAAAAAGGGTGGAATGTAGCGCTGATGGGGTACACCTCGCCCCTATAACGAAATATCAAACCAAATAGCGCCAGTGATCCGTTATAATGCAAATGGTAAGATCCTGAGAGGAAATAAACAAATGAGAGTGCAACGCCGAAACAACGAAGCCCACCATGGAAAAGGAAAGAAAAATGTTCAACCATCAAATGCATATGCCGAGAATCCAGTCACGACTTTTAATACTGCTCCTTCAGGTCTGGATGCACACGATAGGTTGATTGCTGCATTAGGACATCATCCCACTCATACTCGTCACCGAAAAAACTATCCAGATTCATAGCACCTCCCGTAGTTCCTGACATGAAAGTCTGTCCTGGAATAGTGCTATTTGGTACTGGACGGCTATCACCAACTGCGATGTGCTGTGTTGGTCGTTCGCCCCCTGCCGCCGGAACATCCGACGAACCTGGTTGAGGTTGACCCTGTAGGAGGTATGGGGGTAAAGGACCAAACAGTTGGACCTCTAAGCTGTCGTATGGGTTTCCCTGTGACCCGTTTGCGCCAAACATACTTTCAGGGGATGAAGGGCTGTCTTGTTGCATGCGTTCCGTCTTCGTATATTGTTGCTGGCCCATAGTTTGTGCGTAGTTATAGTTGAAAGGGTCTGGCGAGGGGAACATTAAAGCGTTGAGATCCGGCAGTCCACTCCCAGAAAGATGTGCCTGGAAAGACACTGGCTGTGGATCTGGAGTGCTATGAGTAGAAGGGAAAGTCTCGGCAGCTGTAAATACTTCATATGAGCTTCGACGATTTAAGTCTTCTGAAGCCTGAGTTAGAGCCGCTGTTCGTTGAATTTGCGCAGGTGTCGTTTGGCGTCTCATGTCTATATCCGGGGATCCGGGGAAGGTTCTTGAGCGCCTGTTTTGAGGTGATTCTGAAACTTCAGGTGAGACCGTCCGGGAGGTGTTACTCCAAGTAGCAGCCTGATCAGCATCTCCAGATTTTGATCCCGCTCTAGCCCGCTTTTTCTTGGCTAGGCTCGCTTTTTCTAGATCTGGTTTGATCTTTTGGGGGACTTTGTCAAATAAAGGCTAGAAGATATCAGTACTTGAATCGCATGTATCAAAGGCCATCACATACTTGTAGAGCCACCGAACACCTCTTTGCAGCTAGACTTCGTTCCTTAAGACCCAATAATAAGTCTCGCCCAATCTCCGCATCCCTCAGTATTGCCAACGATGTTATATCGGTGGAATTCTCAAGAACGTAGTACAGCATTGTGATGACGGAAAAGAAGGTGGTGTACATGCTGAACCAATAAGCACCATTCAAGATGCCCTTTTTTCTCATTTCATCCGCTGTGTGAACAATTTTGCGCGAAACGTTAACGCATGCGGCAGCACTGGCGTATGGTCGCTCATCGCACCCTCTGTTCTTTGGTCGAGAGATATAGTGTAAAAACGGGCGATATAGCATCATTTGCACGTGGGCAAATGCCATCTTGAGAAGAAATTGGGACCTAAAGAGAGTTATTAGATTGATGGGTCATTAGCAAAAAAAAAAAAAAAAAAGATTGCTTACTTAAGTAGACTCTGTGGCGTATCTCCTCCGGGTCTTAGTTGCATCGGAAGAGCGTCTAGCCAATCCCCAAGATCCTTTTCAATTTCATGAACTTTTGAGTAGCTCACACTGTATCCAAATCTTCTACCAGTCACACTAGCCTCAACTCCCTTCAAGGGATAAATATATTTAACCAATTTTCCCATAATCTTTAGTAATTTAGCATGAGCATTTGCAGCGGCCATCGCAGGCATAACTCCTTCTGGCTGTGGTAATATTTCCTTCTCAGTAATATACTCGTCATCCACTTCAGCGGGCATTTCTTGATCTATATCCTCGTCTGCAATACCTTTCGGAAGCCCTAACAGAGCTCCGACATATGTATCCATTTTCCGTACAGTCCAGAATATTCTTTTACGAATTTCCCTTTCTATAGGACTAAAGCTTGTTCCTGGTAAAGATCGATGAAGGCCCAGCCTTACAGAGGCGGAAAGCGCAATGCCAACAAAAGAATAACATGTTGACATCCTAGCAGATGATTGAAGAAACACAACCATCATGAGCACTGTCTGGATGGAATGGATATCGCGACAATCAGTTATTTCAATCATACGGCGACCAGCACAAAAATACTTGGTTCTGTATGGAAAAAATAGCTTGATTAGAAAACATGTGCATTGCTGGTTTCGGATATTGACTCACCCTTCAGCAACCGGGCTCTCAACCCCGTATATAGACATGTCGTTGACAAATATACATCCTACCGCCAATGTCAAATATAGTAATGGTAAAAAGCTAAGTTGATTTTCAGTGTAATTTCCAGGTTCTGTTTGGTAAATTTGGTCCATCAGTTCGTTGAATGTCGGCCTATGGACAAACCGCATAAGAATACAGGCGTCGTCTAGACATGCATCCACCAATACAAGAGCAACTTCCTTCTTTGGCAACATAGCTGTTATTGCCGCGCTTGCCTCTGGGGATGAGCTGATAGATGATTGCGGGGAATCAAAAACAGCGGGGAAAGCAGTAGAACGCATCTTCTTCAAGGCTTTAACATCCTCACCAAGTAGATCGCCGAATTGGTTATTTAAATGCGCTAGGAAGGCCATGCCCGATGAGTGACCATGGAAGTCCATATGTCCAGTCTCATCGATATCTAAACGCCCCGCTGCTTCTACCATAGATTCAAGAAGCGAATCCTTTTCTGCCCCAATGCCGTTACCATTTATACTGTTATTGATTCCGAGTCTTGCTGTGCGGACTGTTGCAGCCTCCTGTATTTGCGGCAGAACCTTATTGAGATCGAAGTTGGGGTGGTTCACATCAATGTCTGGTAGTACTGCCTTCAACAATGCTTCAGTCCGTTGAAGTCGGTTCTCTAATGCCTCGATGTACTGTGGAGCGGGGTTTCGTCTCCGGTTTGAGGGTTGGTCATATGTGCATTCTAAAAGGTACCAAGAAGAAAGAATCAGTGGAAAGTTATTTCACGACTATCAGTTTGCCAGTACAGTCAAAGGTCAAGGTTGTATAATAGGTCAAACAGAAGTTCTCGCTCTACTTCGTCTCGGAAACGGGAGGCAACATAGGAAAGTCCACAAACCATAGCTGTAGACCGTACAGTGTGTACATGGCTGTTTGCCGTCGCACTTAATCTTCTTCCGCCGACACTCATCGCATGCTCGAGTAACCCTTCTGCGTTTCTGTAATGGTAGTGGCGCCTTGGTAGGTACCGACGATGTCGCACTGCTTCCCGCCACTGAAGGCGGCGCCGTTTGTGGAGGAGGGGGCATATGTTGCCAATTGGCGGTTCCCATCATTGCAGTATCATCGTCAAAGGACTCGGGCGACGAGTGGGTAGATCCCAAATGTGAAGTCGAGGACATATCCATAACGAACAGCTTTCTCGCGCTCAGCTCGTCCAAATTGATTTGCATCCAGCACCAACAATAACGAGAGTGATAAAGGCAACGGAAACCGATTGTTCTAAATGTATGTTCGCAGACAAAGGGATATTGTTCGAAAAGAGGGGGGTTTTGTGAAGAGTTGAGTACTAGGAGGAGAGCAGGGGATGGTGCTTTGAAAGGTATGGTGGGGTGGCAGTGCCTTTTTCTCTGGCAGGCTTTGTTTTGCGTCAGATCAAAAGCTTGACTATTATTACGCCCTTCTGCGACGAGGGTGCTGTTGGTCTATGTATGTACGACCGCGGCCTTTCTATGTGCAGGTAAGTCAAAGTGTAGGGAATATCAAATCCCGGATTCTGACGTACGCTATCCTTCTTTTTTTTGGCCCTCCTTAGGTAGCCGTGCCCAGTGCTGCGGTCGGAAAATAGAGAATGTAACCAGGCAAACCCAAGACTGAATTCGTGATGTCTAGGGAGTCTGAACGAGGGTCTTTTTTTCAATCTGGCCTTGGGTCACGCCTTTGATGGACAGGACAGGTCATCCACTGAACTTCCATGGCGTCTTGGAGGTTCTCACTATTTTGTCTCGAAGTGGAAAAAGAAGGGACCCACAAGGCAGATTTGGCTTAGAATGCCTCCGCCATCTATCGGTCGACCACCAAGCGAATAGTGGTTACAGGGGCCTTTGCCTTATTGTAAAAGACTACAGCACCGTACAAGAACTAGAAGTCTTCTTGTCACAACAGGTCCGGCCAGAGGCCATGCATGTTACAAGTGACAAGCGGCAATCAATCTTATCGCCATCGATAGATGTGGCAACCCCTCCCGCGAAGGGAAGTCTCACGGCATGCAAAGAATTGGATTATTACCTTCGCCATGTCTATGAAAATTGCTTCGTTATGTTCTGGAAAGCTCCTAGGAAATAAACGCCTGAATTCAGCAAGAAACAAAAGAGAGAACTCACTTATGGATCCAGTCATCTGCCCCTTTCGATGTAACTGGGAGGGGGGGGGGGGGGGTTTCTGCAACCCTTTCGAGTGCGTAATTTTCGCTTCGACCCTCCCAACCACAGGACTTCGTCGATTGTAGTTTCACCAAAGGGTGTGAATGCGGCACTAAGTGGTGGCGTCTGGTGGATTTCTAAACAGAAGAACCTTGTACCTCCCTGAGGTCCCCATAACGGCAACAGAACTCAGAACGCATCGGTTTCTCCCGCTTAGGGCATCTCCGTAAATCTCGTATTGGAAACAAGCAGGAATAATCTATTTTCTCGCAAACTTCCCCGAATCAGAAAATTTTCCTTCAAGTAAGCTTTTGGATCCTGGTTCCTCCCGGCGAAAAGGAAATTCTTTGACGTAATTCACCTGACGATACAATTGGGTTACGCAAAGGAACACTTCTTCCGCCGTCTGGTCTATTTTACGGAGGTTATGACATCACATCACACAGAATATGGAGGGCACAATGCAGCGAGTGTCCATCACGTGTGGGGCTTAAGATGTCAATTATGGTTGCATCAGTGAGAGTTGCAGGTACAGTTTGGAAGTCAATCGGCCCTCTCGATAAACATCTAGGAGTCTATGTCTCGCGGATGAACAGGATCGTTGCGAGTCCCAAGAACCGATTAATTGATTTGAGGAGGGATCCCGTTTCCATGGCATGGGGGGGAACCCATGCCCCACGCGAGAAAACCGCCGCGCCTGAAAGCTTGTCAACGCCTGCCGCGACTGTAGCTGCATGTAATCTACGGCTGATACAACGGATCAGCCTAAAACAATATCGGCCGTCTTTGTCACCGTTCGGTAAGCTCCAAACCCCGATCACCTTCGGCCGGCGTGTGCTCTTAACCCCGGGCTCCAATTTCTTTGGAGAATATTGCTTCAAAGGTTGGTAGTTGGTTCAGGGTTGCAAATAGGTCAATAACATCACAACCGTCACCTATTGTGTACTGTGTGAACACATATCTCAAGAGCCCAGGGGAAAGAAGGGCATGTAAGGGCGTCCTGCAAGGTTTTTGAGTTGAGAAAACCTAAAATGTGGGAGACCACCGATGTGAGACGGTAGTTTAGTCTCGTCTCAAGCGCCTAATTGGCAAAGCAGGAAAGTCCCTCAACTAACTATCATTTTTTTCCTTTCTTCTCTGCTGGGACTGCAGTAGTCTAGTGGTTGTGACACGCAACTTCTCAGGTCTAGGACGGTGTTCTGGCCGAACTGCGCCCAATATCTTTCACAATGCCAGACAGATCACCCCTGGGCGATGCGTGGATAGTGATGTTAATATTACCGTATGTACTTACACCTCTCGAGATACAAATTGATCCATTGACACTACCGCCAAAACTCGAAAATTGGCTATCTCCGCCCAGGGATTATCTCTAAGACGATTGGCTGAAAGGTATCGATCAGCCTCAGAAGTATCCGTTTGTAGCAAGTTTGATCTTGTATGCATAGCCAATTTTTCGAGTTTTGGCGGTACTAGCGCAGCGTATGGTACAGGTGCCCCAATTACTCGTTGTAGAGTGTGCTCATCAAACAACCCATGAGAATCACTCGCAGCCATTTCTGCACTTTCATGCAGTCTGCAGTTGATAAGAAGTCAAGCTTTTTCACATCACACGAGCATGGATCAATGCGGTATGGTTAAACACACCGACCGCAGATCTGGTATCAAACAAGCCTTCTGCGTGTGCCCAAGTAATATAACAATGCGCATTTATACCCCTAAGCATTGGGGCGAAGCAGTGTTTGGTCAAAACCTCAGTCTCGGGTATTGCAACCGCCATATCCATCCAAGTAACACCGACCGATCTCTAAAATATCAGTGGCCGTTTCCCTTAAAACACTATCTGTACATGAAGTTACCCAATTCAGGGAACAATAAAATTCTCCCTAGGTGTCTGAACAATACGAGAAGTGAGCAGTTTCAGGGACCTGTTAGTTGGACAGGCCTCGTCATCACAACATCACATTACGACGACTTTCAGCCCTGCTCCTGTAGGTTGTAAAGATCCTGAGAGCCCTTTTGCTCACCCTTCCACTTCACTCCGCACATGGTTCCACTCCACTGGGACCTTCTCCATGTTTAGACAAGTTGCTTGGCCCTTCGCTTGTGTTGGCTAAGCTTTGCCCACCGGCCCGTTAATCTCAAATGGAGTCGGACATTGACCACTTGGGCACTGTACGAGCCCCTACGCTTAACCACAAAGGACAAAAGAGGGGGGCGGAGCATCGGGACCTCCTCCTTATCCCAAAAAATATTTCTGATGCCGGCCAGTTACTATCCGATCATGCAATGGTACCCATACTCGGCTTATGTTGTCTTAGATCTTATAATGATATCCGCTGGCCTATAGGAAAGATGTCTACATGCCTCGATGATCAATAATCAAGGAGCTACTTTCGCGTTCTATGATTATAACTATACCAAAACTAAAAAGGAATGAGGGGATTAACACGCCCTGACATACTAATAGTGACTTGATGCTTGTTAATCGCTGCCAAATGAATACTATATGTGGAGCACTAGTGCTGATATGAGGCGACCAGTCTATGCGAGCCCCAAGGGCCTTCGTATTTCTCATCTTTAGCCCCAGATAATCAACAGTAAGACATAAGCTAATTAAATCGACAGGATACCTGCCCTCACAAATAACACCTCTTCGTCATGACTATACTTCACCGTCCCTCATGAGTTTAAGACTTCCATCTCGACTCCACCATCTCAGTAGCTACACAGCTCATGCTCAAGTCTCTCCCACTTCATCGGTTATCAACAATAGTTCAAGGTCCACAACCGATCAGGGACAAAAGCTGGCAGGAAATCATGCATGTTATCTTATCTGTCTTTATTGCTTTTTACTTTAATTTCATATCGATCTTCAAAGTGCTGACTGGTGTTAGAGAAGTGCACATGCCAAGCCAAACGGGTAACTCTTTTCAACCTCTTACCACAAGTCTTGAAACTTATACCCCACGCCGAACCCCGACCGGTGATCCACTGCCGACTCCGGCTCCCGAGGCTATGCACATGTTTGACTTGCTCGCGATCACCAACATAATCGATGCCATCTTGTTCATCCAATCATTGGGATCCGCGGTCTTTCCAAATTCTCACACGCATAGGAAAGAATAATCAACATGAAATAGAAAAAAAGCAACTCCACCAGCAGCATACTGACCTCATAAGCACTGGCACGGGCAAAAATCACCCTCTTCAGTTTAGCCAAAAATCATGCCGTACTACTTCACTTAGAAATACAGGGTCTCAAATAAATGCGAATTCGCGGACCGATATCGCGACGAGTAAAGGGAAGAGGAAATGGAAAAAAAAGCAAAATTCGGGACGCGTATACCCCAAGCCGTCAAGACATGCGGGTTCTCTCCTGAAATAGACGTACGGCTAATGCAACGGGTAACAAACACGGCTTAAGAGATTTGATTTATCTAAAAGTACTTTCTTGAGCGGCATCATGATCATACGATTGATAATATATTATCACCTTGGATCCCCTTTAGTCAGTTAATGCCAACGGTTGAATAGGGAGATGCAGCGTAATAAACACAAGAGGCGTGCAGGAACCCATTTCTCGGCCGATGTGACTCGCATGATACGAGGACAGAATGCTATGATCTCGGTGATTATGCCCCGCGTTGAACCGCTTGAGGGGTAATTACGATATTGAAGTTCGCTAAGTTGTTGCGTGGAACCTGGAGAGATTGCCAAGGGAATAATATCATGAGATATCACTCGTCATGATTATTAATGCCGATACCGCGCGAGGCCATTCAGTCGCCGTGCCCGCTCACTCGCCGTTTCCCTTGACAATTCTTGATTGAGAAAGAGGATTGAAGAATTGGGATATAACTTCATATAAATACTCAAAACTAGCTTTTATTTATTCATTGCCAAGAAAAACGGTGAGTGAGCGGGCGCGGCGACTAAACGGCCTCGCGCGGTATCTCTATATAGGCTTAGCAATCAGAGAGCTTAAGAGTCTACATTCAGCGAGTAAGATTGTTAGAAAAATTCTGTGGATTTTCTATCTATTCTAAAATTACTTAGTTGCCTACATTATACAAAAACGCTTGAGCGGGGCCCATACATCTGAGGTATACATGTAATCATCTTCTAGGTTAGGGTTTAATAGCCCCCACGTTCCTGTGATCGTGCTGGCTTGCAGGGATCACACTCTCCGCTGCAGCCAAGCCAAGCCTTTTCAACCCAACGTCTTCACAGCCCCGGAACACGCCGGATCTGCTGGTTTCCCGACCACTCCCCGTACCCTTGCTTCCAGAAGGCCAAGAAAGAAGAACGTTAACCAGACTACTAAGGTATCTGGCGATGTCTCACATGCCAGCTAAGTGTGTACCGTGTATGGTAGATGTTGGCGTTGGAGATAGTCATCGTATGCATGCATCTTCTTGGAGATGTGCGAGGACACATTATTCCGTGACTTGAACCAGTTCATATGGGGAAGGATGGAGACTCGCCTTGCATGTAGGTCACTGAATTCGTCGACTGAGGAGTGCATGAAGTGTACCGGGGGCGGGCGATCTCTCTGCACGGGTTACTCTAGAGTACTCTGCTTTTCTTGGTATACATAAAGTACATGTGCTTGGCATATATCTTGATACCAGGGAATCTCTGGAGGTGATTTTACCTACATTTACTTTGATTGAACTACTGCCGCTGTTACGTCACAGAGGGGGAGGTTTATTTTGCGTAGAACAGAACATTGGCACATGCACAGACAGCTATTGCTCTGCACCTATGGCGGAGCAAGTTCAGATGGATTTCAACCGCGCTTCACAAACAAAATATACCTATTCATGGCTAGCCCTGCAAGCTCTTACTCAAATACTGAACTAGTAGATACAGTAGGTGACCCTGTAACTGTAGAACAAAATCCCATGGTACCCATGTATGATATCTTTCGTCATCATTCTACTAGGAGATACATGTACTACTCGGTCTCAAAACGCCAACCCCTGCTAGACGTACATGCGGTCTTTCATCTCGGAAACGCCTTCTGTTCCAAAACAGAAGAGACAACATGTCTTGCGATACCCGGCTCGGAAAAATCATGCGCATGGGTTAAGGTTATTCCGAGCTCTGCAGGACGGATTTACGTGTTTTTCTGTCCATCCGGAGGAGCGCAGCTGCATTGTGAGGGTGCTTATGCGAAGCATTCTGTCTAGAGTATTGATCCATTGTAGAAAACTAGATGATCAACCCGGAGAACAGTGGCTCGGCCCTGAATTAGGTATACACCTCGGAGCACCTGTTCGTGTCTCAAATTACGGACGTCGCCCAGCTATCTATATATGAGACAACTACCTTTTCGGACGTTAGGCTAGTTTCTCCTTCCCCGGATAAATACTTTTGCGGGGGCGGAAACCATGAATGTTTCACTTCAGGGCGGTTTACAATATCTGTTACGGGGAGCGTCCTCTTAGTGGAATCTTAACTTTGCAATCCGATACTTAGAGTAAGCAAAACCTCTGAAAACATTGTGGCTTTCCTCTATGTCAAACCGAAGATTCCTTCCGAGTGAGTACAGCTTGTTTTAGGTACATGTACTAAGCTGAAAGATTTCCCACAATACCTTGTAATAAGACACGTAGGTCTCCAAATGGTTAGTTGCCTACATCATATGTAGCTCATGTGATCTTTAAAAGCATAAGACATCGGTAGATGTAATATAACGGCTGGTACCTAGTCACATACCTTTAGTACTCGTAACTTCCTGACGTTTTTGAACGCGACTGATATTGCATACCATACAAAATACGCCAAGATCCTGATTTTAGGTGTATGCAATAGTGACCCAGTCCAAAAACGCCAGGAAACTACGAGGGAAAATTATTATAGAAACAGGGGTCTATAAACAGGGTTTAGGTGTCTGCTACGGCCAATAGGACATTTGCCATACTTCTACAGAAATTTCTCCCATCGCTGTACATGTACTTATTATGCATTTGATAGACCTCATACAGAACAAACGTAAACCGGCAGAGAACGTAGGATAATCTAGACTTCCGTGTCGATCTGCCATCCACCTGCATTCATATCTGCATGTCAATGAAAGTGGAGAAAATTCAAAGTGCTTCTGACACCGCATCTATCCAGTATCTTAACCTTAACCGGTGGATGCCCTCATGTGTACCGGATTTGACAACCGGTGCACATACACACGCATGGAAGCTCCTATTCTCTCCCAAGGGAAGGATCATCACACTGGTATCCCCTAAAAGGCTTTTTTCGTGTTCTCTAAATCGGCTTCTACTCTAATCGGCTTTATGCAGAAGAATCGTCGTGAACATTCTGATCGACACACAATTGAGGGCCCGAGATCTCCGAGATTCCGGAGGAATATCCAGTCCAATCCAATCATGTACCGGCACCTGATTTTACCTCCTGCCCCCAGCCATTTCTTAATTTCCACCACCCTGAAAATCCTTCTATAATTAACGCCACAGTGCTGCCTGCATTGATTGATAGCGAGGAGTATAGTAACTCACTGGACCAGATCAATCCATTTGATGACTTAGGTAACAGGGAGTGGAAGCCCTGCCAAGCGTACACACTTGGAGTACGTACGCTTTTTGTTTGAAAAAAGAAATCCTGTGTTGGCATCAACATTTCGCCTATTACTCTACCAATTTAATGACTTTCCTTGGCCAACACTCCCCAAATGTATTGCGTTTCTGTCAAGGAAGCTACGCCGTGCATGTCGACCAACTCAAAATCGTCTTTGCCAGCGAAGAAGGCATGGAATGTAAGAGGTCGGGGAGAGGGAAGGTCAATAATTTAGCCCTCTGACCATCAATACCACACCTGGCATTAGTAGATAATTGCCGGGGGTAGCAACTGAGTACGTATACACTTGTCTCGGCTATTTCCCAAATGTCATTACACCTTCCTCTGTAGTATCTGAACGCGTTACCTAATTTGAGGCTTCTCTTCATTGGTTAGGTGTCCCGAACCATTTCTTTTATTAGTTACCATACGGCTGGTTTTTGGATTAGATTAGAAGTTTGTACGGGTGGTAGGTTTTGGAGAGCGAAAGAGAGGGCGGGTGTTGATCGTGATCGGATCGAAGCTCTGAGCTAAATGTAGTAATCAGATATTGGAGTTTATAAACGAGGTGTTTGTGATCTAAGACGTGGCTTGTTTTGTTATTTGTGTTAGACTCGACACATAATAACATCATATTCACGACATACATATGCCTAGAGATTAAAGGTGGTGAATAGCTGACCACGAGTCGGTATAGCAACTCGTGTGTGCAGTAAAATTCAGCTCCTGCATCGAGCATCAATGACGAAGAATAGTGGCGGCATTGTGCGCCCCATAAAAAACGTTCTTGTTTATCTGGGCTTGGAAATAATTTTTCTCAATATAGACTGCTGTCACACGATAGAGTCTTTGTACGAATAGACCAGCTATGATTCTAACAACTTTATTAGCGCGGATCGTCTCCTTATCAAGGTTGGAATGCCAGTGCGAGGGGCCAGTCCCTAATATATTCCCATCAATATAGTTAGAGCACACACATTCACTCACTTAGGTATGTGCTATGATGAGACCAATCGGCGATTGGTTTCTCACTTAAAATGATACTGCCACTTTCGGAACCGCGCAGCCTGCAGGGACAGAACCAGAACCAGAGCCTCGGGATTCTTTATAATTAGAGTAGCTAATCCCGATGTTGACCGAGATATTATTAAGTATGATAAGTATGGCAGGTATTTGTATTTGCTCTCCTTCTCGGCAACGGTGTACAGATAAAATCTAAGGGACGTCTATATATATTTAGTAAACTATCCGTAATTAAATCTATCCAGTCATATTTAAGAGTGCGTGTACACGGGCCGACGGATCCCCAAGTGAATATAGGAGAGAAAGGATCGACATATATGGAAAGTAATTTTACAGGGAATGTAGGAGGATAACCTAAAATTTGTAGTTGGCATAAAGATAATATTGGCCGAATAAAAGTCCGCGTTTCGTTGGCTGAGGTAAAACCGCATAGATTTAGTGTTCCTTTCTGACTTTTGGAAGTGATCAAAAGGAATGCACTTGCCCTGCACCACGCTTTGAAACTCGTAATCTTCCTATCGGCCGCAATCTTTATATGAGTGATAGGCTATGATCGATATACGTTTTAATGACCGCACTCGGACAATGATCTCTTCTGAATACTCTCCGATTCTTTGATGCAGAGATTTCGAGCAGGATCGAGGATGCGATAAATCAGCGGTGCAATCTTCCCCAACTAGCTCTCTTTAGATCCATCTTGAAACAGTACCAATAGAATAAAACCCCCGCAACCACCGGGAAGCAGCAGCTTGAAAAACCTGTTCTATTTCGTGCGATGTTTCGAGGCAGGTAGTATATAAACAGCTAGATCTGTAGAGATGAGTAACTCAGTGATAACTCATGCTTGGTAGAGTGTCGGGGGAGGGGCGTAGCTAGCTAGTGAGCCTTGAGCTTGATGAGAATAATCACGTCTTTTGAAGAGCACCAGTGCTCAATAGTCATTCTTCCTAGTATTCAAAAGATCATCAGCCATCAATTCAGTAAAGTGTTTCTACACTGATACCCGGAGGTCAAGGGCCCTGTGATTCAGTTCATCATCCGCTAAAATCCACAATTTCCATTATAATTGGCCTGCACGCCTGGATGGAAACCACACACTTTTCTCTTTCTTTCTTTTGTAAGATCTCCGCCTCTGTGACCGATTCTCTATTCTAGCGACGAATTTTTCTTTTATTGTCAATATAGGCAGTCGATGGGATGGTGTAGATAGAAAAGATCTAGAGTATGCTCCTAGCTTTAGCTGACGCTAGAGATATTTACCTTGAACCTGGCGGCTAACAGTCGATTTCTTGATATTATGGGAGCAGCCGTAAATTATGTAGGGAGCAATTAAGGTTGGGGAGTAAAGTGTTGTAGTTGCCCTTTGAAGGCCTAAAAGGCTCACCTGAAAACACTTACATACATCCTAGTCTCAGTTAGCACGCGTTCAAGCTTTGCCACATGTCACTAACAGGGCAAACAATTAAACGTTTTGGCGAATGTTTTTTTGCACCTCAAGAGTCAAGAAGTCCGTGCCCTTGTGGGGTGGAAAATCTTTTTTCCACCAGCGGATGATCCGTACATACCCGTCAATGTAACCACGCTCCCGCTATGCCGTTATAGGCGGCGCGGTTCGAATGACGCAATTTGTCCTTCCTTTTCTTTTTTCCGTTGAGTTGTGGACTCTTGAGGGGCGGTGGGCATGGGAGCCAAAAGACTCTTATTAACTGTGGGATGCGCAAGGTCTGGAATTTGCGCACAGTTTTCGGCTCTTCGGGGTCAGTTGTTGAAGCGTACAGTACTGTAGGTACTAACTACATGTACGTAACATATCGTAACGTAACACTCCAAGCTAAAAATAGGGACCTATACAACTACATGTATATAATTACCTATTCTCATTTCTTCTGTGAAGGTTGTAAGTAGAAGATAGCCTCATCATTACAATGATTGACAGGGAGTCTTGGCGTCACGGACATTGTTGTGACAGCCTGCTGCGACGCCACTCGCCGCATCGACTCGCCCACTTCAAACACCGCGTCCGCCGCCCATCATGGTGTAATACTGTGCGTCAGCCTTTGCCCACCCACGACGGTACACAAGACGAACACCAAGACGACGACTACTCAACAACACCACCAGTGCACCACCACCACCACCACCACCAACTCCTCCCCGCCGCTGCCCGAAAACAGAACACTCGCGCACCTCATCTCATCGCCCGCTTTGACACTCTGCTGCACCAAGCTGTGGACCCCACAACCCCCACAACCCCACCCCCACTTCAAGATAACTAGCATATAATATAAAGATAAACCTCGTAGGTATGTGCACATACACTTTTCTTATCCCGTATCGTCATCACTCTATCTCGTGGTGCTCGTTTGATGTCGCCGCACTTCTTCTACCGATATCGGTGCTACACACTTGGTCTGCATCCCTCCGCATAAAGTGGCAACATTATCGACTTATCCTGGCCTGAATTGTGTCACGAGTTATGCAAAGCCCACTAACCCATGCACTACGATTACAGAGACATACGTTGAGCCCCCCCCAAGAAGCATCAACTTCTTCCCCTCCCCTCTCCCATCAATAGGCAACGGTTGCGTACCTGCAATGCCACCTTCGACTAACCGTCGGACTCGGGCTCGGCGCGCCGGTTCTACGCCAGATCATGAAATGCCAGATTCTTCTCCATCGCGACCGCGGAACAAGAGACGCAAGGTATTCACCCTCACTACCCTCACTACCCCCACATTTCGGCTCGCCGATCAGACTAGACGGATCATCAAAACAAATATCTGTAACCTGGTGTGAGACAATGATAATGACGTACTGGTTCATATTGGCTAACAATCTACCCATAGGTCCAGGAACCGCAAGAGATCCAGGAAACCACCCCTCTTTTACAAACCGACCATGTAAATGCCGTTATTGCATCTTTGGCGATGCCAGATCCCAATCCAATGGTGGCTCTCCAGTACGCCAATGATGAGAACTTCCGCCAAAATACTCAAGGAATAACTGCGTATGCAAAGGTTGCTGGTGCTACGTGGACCTACTATGTAAAGGAATTGATTATCCGCATTGGCCGTCCACCAGATGTTCGTGCCGTCGGCGCTGGCGCCGCTGGGTCACCTACACCTCCCCCTCATGCCAAACCTGATGAGGTTGTCCATATCGACTTAGGACCAAGCAAGTTGGTATCAAGAAACCATGCTACAATTAGTTATGATCAAAACGGATACAGTTGGCGATTGCAAGTGATTGGAAGGAATGGACTTAAAGTGGATGACGAGTGTTACAAAAAGGACTCGACAATAGTACTCCGCAGCGGAAATATCATTGAGATTGGTGGTGTGCAGATGATGTTTGTTCTTCCAGACACTGCTATCAATATCGCCCCGTCAGTTCTCCGTCGCTTAAAAGTGTTGCAATTCCCCTTCGAGGACGATCCAACACCCCTTCCAACACAGACAAATGAATCCTGTTATGAAACTTCAACGTTATCTTCTTCTCAAAATGCCAGGCCTTCATCGTCTCAGCTGGTGTTACCGTCAATTTCGACTGATCCAGTTTCGATGCCTGATGTTGCGGTCAAGCGGGAGAATATTCCATCATACCATCGTGGCCTTGTTCTTGAGAGTACTGAAGATGTCAATTATGCAAGTGACGCGATGAAAGATGTTAAGCCGCCCTTTAGTTATGCCTTAATGATTGCACAAGCGATTCTCTCTAGTGAGGGAGAACAATTGACTTTGTCGAGTATTTACCACCATATTCAGGATAAGTATGCATTTTACCGTCATTCAAATACGGGTTGGCAGGTCAGTTACATCATTATCCTTAATAAAGTCTGCGTACTAAATATAATTACATAGAATTCAATTCGTCATAATCTATCACTTAATAAAGCCTTTAGGAAAATCCCTCGTCGTACTGACGAGCCGGGTAAAGGGATGAAATGGGAGCTTCTTCCAGAACATCGTGATGAATACATAAAGAAGCTCCAAAAACCACCCAAGGCTGGACCTGGTCGCCAGAATTCTGTTCCAAATTCACCATCCTCTCCTAAACCTAATCTAAATGTAAAGATCGCCTCGTCGCAATTGCAGCAGTCAATAGGGCAACCACTTGCCCAGAGTTCTTCCCAAGGATTAAGGCTTGAAGACTCCCAGGATCTTAATATGAAGTATCCCACTATCAAACGATCTCCACGATCTGTCACGCCTCCGCCCATCACCTCATATCGTGTTGCACCACTTGAGGCGTATACTCCCGATCGCGGGTCCAGACTGCCAACTCTTCCGGCTCTTCGCAGTCTTGATAAGCCACTAATTGACATCAAAGACTCACATCATGCCCGCCGTGTGAGTCTTATACAGCCCGCAAACATAAACGAGATGATTTCATCAGCGCAAAATCATCATCATGATTCACCGGTTCGCGGAGACGCCAATTATATACCACCATCTCCGTCACAAAACTCTCAGTATGCCGATGATAATCCAGTAGTGACTGCTATGACTCCCGCGCCTCAGAGGCAGCACCCGCGTCTCGCACCTCCTTCTACCGGGCAGCTTCCCAGTTCATACCTACCCACGAGCTCCCCTGCGCCGTTCTGGAAGTATATACATTTCGGATCGACGCCAGCTAAACCCAGCGACTATAGTCCTTTGAAGGACCTGCACAGTTCCTCGCCGCCGCCTGCTGTTGGAAGGGATGACAAGGAGCATCGTGTTAGGGAGCTGGCAAGTCCGTTGAAGGAAAGAGGAAAAGGATTCCGGCTGGGAGCTGGACCCCAGCTTGTACCTGATTTGAGGGAAGAGGATGAAGATGAAGATGGCATGGGTGATTTGCACGGCATTGATTTGACACGGTATGTTGCGACTCTTCGTATTTTTTTTTTTGGCACAGACCCCGATGGGTAGCAAAACTGATCAGTGAGATATTACGTACGTACAGAGGTTTTGAAAAGATTGGCAAATTCCACATGAATGGACGAATAGCCGAGAGTGATTGGGGTGCATAGAAAACTGACAGATCTTAAATGATTTGTGGTGACCTATATTGTTGAATGCATTAACAGCTGGTGTTCCTCGAATATGGCTCGAGAGATCATGAACCTTTACCACAGTCGGGCATCGTATCAAAATATCCGGTGAATGTTCGAGCCTCCCTACCAATATCCAGGGTTTAGCGGTTCATATCACTATCCAAGGAAAGGCGTAGAAAACCGCTTTCTTACTTCCGCTCTTTCTTAGAGTTGGGGAATTATATATTTTTACTTATTCGTACCTATTTATGTAGGTTGTATTTGGACTTTCCTTCTTTATTCTGGGTAGGGTTGAATATGGCGTTATCATGTGGGGGGGATGAAAAAAAAAAAAAAAAACGGGTTTATTGACTGTCATATCTTTTCAATTTTTGAGCTGGTTTCTCTTCTAGTCGATTTTAAGTTAACTTATACCACTGTCCATTCCTTACTATACCACAGCTCATTTCTTACTTTCTCTTATAACTTTACTCGGTGGTAGGCTTTAACTATTGACCCCTATAGCCTCTAGTTCTTCTATTTACGCTTTTTCTACTCTACCAGTTAACGATTGTATAAATAACTTTTTGTTTCGGAAATTTCTTGCCCCATGTTGATCATTCTCTACCTTTTTTTTTTATCGGTATCTACGGTTTGTTTTGGGGGGTTTTAGGGGACCGGGGTTCTGGGTATTGGGTTTTCTGTCTTTTTGTCTTTTTTTTGTCTGCCCATATACCTCTGGGGAAAAAAGGAAATGGAAAAAGGAAAAATCCTAGGGTGCCCAGCTCTTGCTGCCTCTGTTTGAGTTTCCGGGGGCGGGGGTAAAAGTTGAACCAGGGAACCCCTCTGTCTAGTTTCAATCAAGTCATCATCTCGTCTCGTCTCGTCTAGCAAGAAAGAAAGAAAAAACCAATACCTACTCTAGTGAAGTATGCAAAAATAACAACCATGGGGTGCATATGCAGCGAGTTTAGTGGGTAGGGAGTTTTTCCGGGCATGAGGAGGGTGGGAGCGAGGTGGGATGCGAGATACGATGTAGAGTAGAATGTATGTAGAATATGTATGATGTATGTGGATGTACGTAGGCATAGAGAACGAACATGCCCATGTAGATGGAGGCTATATTATGTGACCAGGAGCCTGGATGACGATGTGATACCAGAACTTGTCGTCTGTAGTTGTTGTCGGTTGTGATTGGATCGTGGGAGAGCAGTTTTATTTTATTTTTCGTCAAGATCATCTTGTTATCTAGATAGCATCCAGTTTGTACGATGTGACACAACTGCTGGGCAATTGGGTCGCGGATCGTGGAACGTCTGTTCTTGCCCCTTCCCTTGGTACAAGTACATGGTTACGCATGCGTGTATGTAGAAGGGATTAGAGGAGAGTGCTATGCATGGTGGAAGGACGACCAGGAGTGGATTATGTACCTACTCTACTTTACCTCTGCGTACCTGTCTTCTCTGTCAAGATGGCATTTACACTTGGAGATATGACGCCTAGCCGGGGGACCACCACCTCAACACATCATCACTTACCACATCTACCGTGCACCCCACATTTTTTGACTAGTTAGTCTATCGACAGGTTAAATGTTCATCCCATGTATGTATCTTCATAGACTCCGCACAGAAAGAAAAAAAAAGAACCTGCGTTATTTCCCTCGCCCCCGGGCCGGGATAGTAACGATATCAATTGTTCTCCCATCCGCTCGGCCTGATTGAAAATCGGGCCAGGAGACTTTAGATTAGTTCGTAGCGTGACAGGTAGTTAGGTACTTCTTTATCTCCGCCGGGGATAGGAAGGGGGGGTTGAGGGTTGGAGTACCCCGGACGGACGGGCGGGTGGATATCGTGGAGTGACAGAGAGGCTAGAGAATCGGGTCTGTGGTCTTTTTTCTTTTATATATTTTATTTTTCCGTATTTTGGCTTGCTGACTGGGGAGGGTGGGGGGGGGGGAGCTCGAGGTTGTTTGTCTATTTTGGGCGGCCGGGTGAGGCTGATACTGATATCGCTGATGAATGAGAGTGAGGGTGGGCGTGAGAGGATCACATCGATGGACCGCGGCCATAGAGCAGGCGGAGTGGTAGAGTTAGCCTGTGCTTTTTGCACGTGTAGTTCCAGGTCAGCCAGAGGAGGTTTCAGGGGTCTGGCAATACTCTATCTATCATCTACCGTTCGGCGCAACGCAAGCACGGAGAAACAAGTGGGGGGAGAGAGGATTATGAGGGGGTTCTGAAGGTTGTGTGTGTGTCTCTGTGTGAAAGCTTAGACCACTCAATCCAGTTCAGTGGGGGGAACAGCTGGCTCTGAATAGGAAATCCGGGCGCTTGTAGTTGTTCTTGTGGACTCTCAGATCCTTTCTCTCTACGACTACATGGAAGTACTTACATCTTACTTACTCTAGAACCAGAACACCCACCCACCCCCCGCTCCCTCTAAGACCGGGGAACTTGGGCCGGAATTACTCGCTGGTAGGAAGAAAACGTGGGTTATTTTTTTGGTGTTGGTTATGTGTGGTGTGGTGGGGGGGATATTTTGGGGCACTGTGACCTAGTGAGTGCGGGTGCGGGTTTGGCTGATGCTTGTGTTTTTAGTGAGTGGTTGTGGTTGTAGAAGAGGAGGTGAGGTGCAAGACGATGGGCTACATGTGGTTAATTAGGGAAGGGGGGGCGTGCAATGGGGACGGGCTCTAAATGCTTGATTCCAATCAGGCGTTGTCTGTCTCTCTTCCTCTGTGGATCTAGCTAGCCAGTACTCCCCTACCCTCACTATAGGCTGCGCATGCTGATATGCTCTCCTCTCTATCTATCTACGTTGTAACGAAATTAACCACAACGTTACGCTAGCCCCCAAATATATGTATCCCTTCTCTACTCACCAGCTATGTACTACCCCCATTGTTGTGTTCACACCCCCCCTCCCTCCTTGCTAGTAGATTACGAAACGAAAACCACGGGTTAATATATCACAATGGAGCCAGAACTAGAAGCTAGAGTAAAATTTACGAAATACCGCGGGGTTTATTTCAACCTAGCTATTATGTATTTGCTTAAATGTATGTACCTATCTACACACATACACATGAGGAAGGGCTGGGCGGCCGGCGTGGGTTTGGGGGGGGGGGGTCGATGTTGCAATTAACATAATAGCCAAACCCCGAAGGTCGGTTTCAGAGTCCGGAATCAGAATCCGGAATCGATATCTCTGACAGATGATTTGCTTTGCTTTGTTGATCTAGAGTAGACAGTCGACGTATTTCCAGAAAATTATCTGGCGCGTGGGCGGCAATGTGAGACAAACACGACGCGGCGGTGATGGGTACGGATCATAAGATATCACTCGCTGCTAATTTGCTGGTTACTCTCGCTGTGTTGGTTATGAGTAACGGCAGCGTCGTTCATTTGGCACCCCTCGAAAAACGGCGAAACTGTGTCGACATGCACATCTGGACACTTTAATTCACTTTGGCCTGGCCAGCATGTGGCCCTATTCTGTCCCAAGCTTCACTTCGGGCCTTCAGACCTTCACTGCTAGCTTTTCTTTCCTTTTCTTCGAGAGGGAGGGGGTGGCGGAATACCTTACCACATCACACCACATCACACCACATTAGATACGGAGTTATATTACATGTATTCTATCCATATCCTGGCCAAGGGATTTACTTTATTTCTTTCCTCTCTCTCCCCCAATATTGCTGCTGTGGATGATGTGAGGTTGTGAAGTGGGTGGTAACAATGAGGTAGATACAAAAATCATGGATCATCATGGAACCAAAAAAAAATGGACCAGCTGCTCGACTCAAACTCCGAGAGGTAATCTGAAAGCTACACGAGCTTATAAAAGTGTGAAAAAACCAACCACGCTCCCATAAGAAACGCCTCCCTACTCCATAAAGATAAAATACACAACGATACGGTAAATAGCAGGCTAACTAAAATATAAAAAAAAATAAAAAAACACCAAAACCAAAACGCCTGCCCTGGTTTACATTTTCACGACTCCGTAAAGAAAATATAAAAAAACAGTGAGGAAGAAGGGGAGAGAGCCTATACGGAAATATTACCGCCACTAGACTGGCATCGTATCCGTTTGGCCGCTGGTTGGCTCGAGTGCTCGACGAGAAGGAGGTTGCTGTCAGAGCTCCGGCGCTTCAGGGAGAATGTCTTGTTGAATGGCGGCTGTGCGAGGATAATGCACGCAGATGTTATCGCCGCGCCCTTGGCTGCTGTCGCCGCCGCCGCCGCCTTTGTATCAACAACCCCCCCGGCCATTATTTCTCCAGTCGCCGTTGCGGTCACTGGCTCCACCTTTACTGCCGCGTTCCTTCCAGTCTCTGACTCCGATTCCGACCCCGATTCTGACTCTAACTCTGCCTCTATTTCCATATTTTTCATCGTTTCCTTCTTCAACCTTTCTCGCTCCTCTTCCTCCTCTTCCTCCTCATCCTGCCTCACTAAGCCTGTAAAATCATCCTCAATCTCGTCTGCCCTAACCTCCAATTCATTCAATCTCCCCTCAAACTCAACCCCAATCCTTTCCGCGCCGCTTAAACGCTCTTCGGCCTCGTCCACCCGCTCCAGCAGCTCATTAACCTTCTCGTCAATCCCACGCAGCCCACATACAACCTCTTTCATCTCGAGCTCCGACTGTGGCCGTGACTGTGACCCCCTCTTCATTTCGAGCTCCCGCTGTACCTCGAGCTCTTGCTCTAGCCGCGATACCCGCTTCATCAGGTTCGCAACTGCGTTCATTGTCAACACACTGCTCGGGCTGCTAGGTGCTGGAGGTGCTGGGGTTGGTGCTGGGGGGACACTAGTAGTACTCTGCTGCGGCATATTTGAGTGGTAGCAAGCATGATGCCCACAAGCACACAGGTCGGGTGTGTGTGGGTTTGGCCAATAGCTACGGCACTGACAACGCACTGACTGGGCCGCATTGAAGACGAAAGGTGGGAGGGGGTCTGCGCAGTAGACAACAAAGCCGCAATCACCAGTGGGAAGCATACGGCGTGGCATGTGGGCGATCGGGTAGGTCGGGAAGGGTGCGGGCATCGGTGCGCGGGACGGCATATGGTAATGGGGGTTGATTGTATTTAGAGTGTTCATTTTTCAGCAAGTATCTATTGTGGAGCTTAAGTGAAGTAAAGTAAAGCGCAGGTAGGTAGTTATATGAGTATGTGAGGTGAGGTAAGTATGGCAATGTGTATCCAGGTAGCTAGGTGGGTGGGTGGGTGGAGGTAGGTCGTTCTTATATTTATCGATATGAGGCCGATATATATATGTCCCAAACACAGGATAATAGTGTTATACTGACTCGACTGAATAACTGACTGACTGACTCGAGTTGATATTCGATGTAATATTTATCTCCTCGATCTCGGGTTCAAGCTCAGGGTCCGGGTATTTATCTTGGGGCTTTAGATGCTCTAGGTCTTTATCTCCCCTGCTTTGGGCTGAATAAATTGATAGATAGCGCCAACCAGGTCCTGAAAACCAAAAAACCAAAAACAAGGGACGAGAGGCGGGGGAGGGAGAGGGAGGTAAGATATAATAATACCTACTCTCTCTCTCTCTCCCCACCCTAAAATTACATTAGGATTGGATAGGATATGAAAGATGTGGGGACCTCCTCTTAGATCACGGAAGATAGGCTAGGTAGGAAGGTAGGTGTGTAGTACTCTCGGAAAATGGTGGGCACTACCTACAGTTACAGCATCTGCCACCACCCTGCTAGCACACTGTACACCCCATACTACTACAGCATCATCTATCTTAGCGTGGGGAAAAATGTCACGTACTCTAGATGATGGTGGGCGACTAAATGCAAATCCCATAAGCCGGGAGTATGGTTCAATATTATCATGCAGTAAAGAAAAGGACCAGCCAGAACCGGACTGACCCCCCCCCTCGGGCTGTTTATTTTTTTTTCCGCCTGCTACTCGGAATGTCGTAAAAGTAATGTGGAAGTGACCCCCATGCGGGAACCCACCACCACCATAACGGGACGACCCGTGGGGAACCCACATGTACCTACAAGAAAGAGCAGAGAGAGAAGAAAAAACAAGAACGAGACACAGAAACTCAAGATGGGGCTAGCTAAGGCAAGGGAGCGGCGAGAGTAGGTACATAGACTCATCCCACGTCAAAACCTGAGTTTGTCGGGTTCGACTTTTGCTTTTTTTTTTTTTGCTTCCCCCTTCCTTCGCTGTGGCTTGTCTCTCTACTACACTGATATCCAGACCAAACCAACTAACCCAGATACTGCATTTAGTTATATCTAACCTAACCCATTTCCCCAACCCGACACCCCAAATAACCAATCTCCAACCTGCCTAATGATGTAAACATCTCTGGCAGCCGAGAGGCGGGCCCGGGAAAGATCTCAGATTAGATCAAGTTGTTATGGTCCCCCCCTTCCCTCGCTGTGTATGTGGGAGGTTAGGTTAAATAAGAGTGAGTATGTACCTACCTGCATGAGAGAAAAAAATGTGGTTTCGGGGTTAGATTAAAAGAATATCTCTAGGTCTCTACATATAACATAATGGTACTGGGGGGGGGGGGGGGGTTGCAGTCTCCTTCCCTTTTACCACAACTGCCGTATTGGATTGGCTGCGATAAGGGAAAAGAAAGATTGGGAAGATGGTCCCCCATCCATGATCTCCCTCTTTCTCCACCCCCCCCTCCCCCCCCGTCCCCTTCTTCATCCTGGCTGGATCCCTTTCTTCGGGAGGTAAGCAGGGAAAAAATGTACCCCGTAGGTAGAAGGAAAAGGAAAAACGGTGGTACATGGAATGTACGAATCAACAGTTGCTACGATACGAATAAACCTATGATCGACTGGTGCGACTACCACTATGGAAACAATTGCAATGGATGGCTACTTTTCGGATCATCAAATCAACCTCAACTCACCTCTATGAGGTACATAGGTATGTACTTATCTCTACCGACCCCCCTCCCCTCCCCCACAACGTGCAACACAATTCACAAGGAGTCCCTCCAGTTCTCGCGTGGCCGCAGAAATGAATGCACAGTCCATGCAACCGAATGCTCGATTTAACAGAGCTATCCCATCGTACATACAGTCGGGTACAGAAGTTTTGTATGGGGACACCATACAAAACCAGAAACACCCAAATCTT
The DNA here is from genome assembly GCA_024713855.1 of Morchella sp. 2016-41. Taxonomy (NCBI): domain Eukaryota; kingdom Fungi; phylum Ascomycota; class Pezizomycetes; order Pezizales; family Morchellaceae; genus Morchella; species Morchella sp. 2016-41. Next base: position 959,433 of record JAMGZD010000002.1, on the reverse strand, counting down.
CACTCTAAAAATTGGAGGGCACACGCCTGAAGAAGGGACACAAAATTCTAGAATTCTCTAAGCTCCATCTTGAGATAATTTCTACTGCCTTTGAAGGGTTACAATTTTCGCTGTAAAAAGGGTATGTTACTAAATCTTCTATCCTAGTACTATACGTACATGGAGAGCCCATTTTTAGAGTAGCATACCCGCCAGATACCTCGTGGAATTGATTACTAAAACCGCACTGTAATTCTCCTAACATATCGGCGTGTGCGCGTCACTGGTAGACACCTTGATATGAGACCCTTAGAATCTTCGTTTCCTTCGCTGGATCTATCTTTCTCCCCCCATATTCTTTTTTCTCGAGGGGAGGGGGGTGGCTCAAATAATAATCGTTTATTGATTTACCAGTGGGTGGTTCGCCCGCTCCGCCAGTCGGCTTGCTGGAGAAAGTTTGGACCTTGCACCTCTAACTGAAAACGGTTACCGACTAGAATTGTTGTGTTGTGTGGGGGATCTTCAAGGGACGCCGTTGGATTAGTAGGGGGGGGGAATGGGGGTTGTTCACGTTGGACCTTGTTAGGGTCCAGTCAGGGATAAGATCACGGGCAACGGGGAGAAGGTCGGAGGTTCTCAAGAGCGAGCTTCACGTCGACGTGGTTAGAAACGGCTAATGCTCTATATTACTTGGGATAAGAGAAATGTGCAAAAAGAAAACGTAGACGAAGGAAATGAAGTGTGCTTTGGGCAGGATCTGTGAAGGGGATGAGAATATGTGCCGTGGGATCTCATACATCCTACTCACATAGAGCGCGATGGAGTTCCTTGAACTGTCTGTGTATCCAGCTTTGTCCTAGCTGTGAAAGACTGTAGTCATATATTGGACCAATTGACTTGCGCATGCGCATAAATGTCTCCGGGACGCATATGCAAACAACTACTTGATCTCATTTATCGAAATTATCGGCATCCAACTACTACTTATAAGCTTAGGTAGGTATATTTTGGGCAGAAATTGTACCAAGTGCACCATTGCTTCGATCCTGCTCGTATCAGACTGGAACTGGAATCAGAATGTTCCTCGGATACCCGGCCCTAGAATAAGGAGGAAAGAAGGACTCGGATAAATGTTTGGGGGTACCCTTACTTGCGTATGTGCTCTCTGCGATCCCCCGATCCTTGAGACCAGTGCGTGGGAGTTTAACGGGTTGCCACAGGGATAGAAACCAAATGGGGCATACCATCTTATCTTGAAGGTGAATAGCCTCATCCTTAAACAACAAGCAAACGATGGGTGTAAAACGCCGTGGGGCGCTGGACCCGGGAGAGGGGGGGGGGGGTGGATTACAGTACAGCGTGTAGTGCGAGTACGTATTTGTATGACGACCTGGACTGGTAAAACCCAATTCATCTGAATTCTTCTGGCCAGCTCGTCGTTGGGTTTTAATTATTGCTTGACTAGGAACGAATCAATCAACACAAAACCTCAGATCTGACAGATATAGTTAGATGGATGGTAGCTTAGAAGCCTCTATGATATCATCCGAAATACTCTATGTTGATTATTTCAGTCCCCGAACTTCCTAGCTGATTGTCATTAGATATTCCGTAATAAAGTAGTAGTTAGCGGGCACTTGACCTGTAGCCCCTCAGGGCGGAAGAAAACGAAAAAAAGTAACATTAAACTTCGCCTGGCCACATGGTCTTTCCGTCCAGTTTAAGAGTCCGATCTAATCCGATCAGTACGATAAACACCCACCACACCCGATCCCTCGTCCAAGAGAAGGCACAAGGGGTCCCATATCCTTATTGTTGGATGTCTTGGTGGCTGCAAATAAGGCATGGTGCAAGAAGGAATAGAGGGCGACCTTGTCAACCCTGTATACACAACTTCAGTCAATTATTTCATTGGCTCTGGGAAGCAAACATTGAAGAGCCTCACCTCTAACTCGACCTTATGGCTGTATTAAGGGCTACAATACTGAACTGGTGTGAACAGGGATTACAAGGTCGCCCCCAAGGCCTCCCGCACCATACCTATCTCATACGCGCGAGAGATGGCCAAAGTGGATGAAGAGAAGAAACATAGAAGAAAGAAAAAAAAGAAGAAAGACCTGCACGTCAGCCAGCACACCTTCGAATTATCCTCCCGTACCGTCCGTTCACCTCCTTTCGTACCGTCAGTTTCCCTCGCTTCCCTGCTCTTGCAAAAGAAACAATTTTTATTTTCTTTTGCTTCCCTAAGAGTTTGGGGGTAGTGAAATGTCTAAAAAGGGTGAGTCTTTGTGCTGCTTGTCGGCTGGCTACATGTATGTACCAACAGAAACCCGACCCTTGTGACGTATTCATCTATTGACCTCGGTTTGTGGGGTGACATGTTGGGGCGATGGGGTAACTACACGGCGAGTGATTTCGTGTGACTACCAGGTAACACCCCACTGTCGGCATGTATGTTGACCGCGATATAGAGGTCTAGCCCATATCCGTACTCGCCTCCGCTCCATCAGTATTTTCGAGCGGATATATATCTAAAATACATGACTATCTGAAATTAGAGGGTAGGAGTTTAATGAGCCGAGCCCTATAGCTAGCTAACACAAAGTATAACCTGCGTTGGACATGATACTGCACAGACGCCCAATGCATATGGAGAGAGTTGTGAGAATTGCCAATGGACTTTACTATCCCTATCGGCCAAAAGCGTATCCCAACGGAGCATAGAATGATCAGCTGTTCATGTAGAATGAACAGAGAGCAGAATTACTGGCTGGTTTTTCACATTAGCATATCATTCACGTATTATTGGGGGGAAGGCAGAAGAAAAAAGAAAGGAAAGGCAGGAAAGGAAACATGTTTATTTGTTTGTCTGCCTACCTGACACCCCCCCACCGCGGTTCATGTTCAAGCATCCCCACGCAATTACACAAATCAGAGAATCTACCGGCATGTAACTGTAGGCTACATTCCTCTGAAGGATTGGCCTCTCAGGTACTATTGATGCTCCAACTATCGGGGTTAACCTCGAGCAGCGGGTATGAATTAATTCTGATTGGAGTATTCCTCTGACAACTCTATGTTAGTAGATGGTTTGTGACACATACATACCCTTAACCAAAATCTCCACAGTGTCCTCCATGGTATGTAACTTACTCCACACCCCACCCCATCATCCTCATCCTCCTCCTCTTCATCGTCAAATCAGTGTACATGAACTGGAGCTCCAATCACACATCCGCAGTTGAGCTACTATCATCGTTTCCGCCTATCTGCCTAGTGACTGATTGCTTCTAGCTACATATCAATCTCCATATGCATTCAATTGCTTCGTGGGGGGCCCAGAGCCTTCTTGTTGGCCGTACTTTGCACGTGCTACCTCGCATATTTAGAGTTGCATGCAAGAGAGGAGGCCCACATACGACCGCACACCTGCCTTCAACAAAAGCTTATCATCCATGAGATCAGCCAAGAATACAGGTTTGAGTCTGAAGATTATGTAACCCGCTTCTTCGTCAAGGGCCCTCCCCACGACCCGGCGTAACGAAAGACCGGCAACGCCCAAACGGTTAATACGTAAACTTTTCACACTTTATAAAAAACCAACGGAAGAATAGGCCACCCAGCATCCAACCCTGACATCCATCTGCACAATGTTTCATGCACGGTCGTCCTGGACCTGGCATGATACATGTCGATACCGATCTAATTGGACAAAGATGCTTTTGAGTCTGATATATTTTGAGAAATAGGGCTATTCCCCTTTGAATTTTACGCGGGATTGCGTATCATTGTAAAAAAGTCTTAAATTGGTGTGTAGCCTTGTGCGAGATCAACCCCCTACAGCCAAAAGCCAAAGCTCTCGGCTACAGTCGTGGTTTTTCTCATCAAAAAATTTCTTCAGGCTTGTGGGGGTAGAAGTGGAGTTATCTCTGGCCAGACTTGGACGCCTCAAAATAACTCGCTGCTGTCATCGCCGTTACAACTAAATATTAAATCAGATCAATAATAAAAAGGAGCGGGGTGCTGGCATGGCGGTGGCGAATAATCTATGACTAGCCTAGTAAATCTCTTTTTCCTGGACTTACAACTTGTCCTACGAAAACTCCATCCTTTTCACGACGATAGCCGTTTAAGGCAGGCCCGGGAGGAGTGGGGGCGGTGCTCTGTGGTGCCTATTCGTTCACCATGTACCGGTGGAACTCATACCAGGCAGTAGAGTATGCACACTGAACTAACCCTAACCCCCACCCAGCCGGTTTTGGTAAACATCCCGTTCATGTACGCACACATGTACTCCGGGATTACTACATAGATGATCTCCCGCGGAGAGTTCGGTTTCAAACTATCAATCACGGAGCTATGTCATTCTGGTGATATTTATAATGCGTAGAACGAAGTCCGAGACGAGAACATCGCATTGCATAGCAGTGGAAGATGATTGGCTTTTCCAGAAGCGCCGAGGTGGATGATCTTGTTTTGTGGCAGTCCTTTGTTGGATCGTCTTTAAGGGGTGTACACATGTTCTGGTGGTGAGGGCGTTTACAGGGCGCTTACTACATGTACTTACAATGCCATGTAGTCATTTACTGTCCGAGTGAGAATCTATGATCGTTATCTCAAAGGAAGTTTGCCTACCCGCATGTCATCGCCTTGGGACTTTCGTCTTGAGCAACAAGAATAAAGCGTCTAGAGATTGTATTATTCCTTCTTTGGTAAATATTGCCGTCGATCAAATCTCATTATGTTCCGGTGGACCCAGCTGAAATTCGACTGCCTGAACTCCTAAACCAATTTGGGGTTATTATCATGGACTATGCACGAGCCAGCCTATCGGCTCTGACATATAGAACATTCTCGACCTCAAGGCAAGGTGGGATTTTACTACATCCAGTTTCAGAATTCGATAACATGTGATATAGCTAGCTATTATAGTTGTTTACATTGTCATTGCGTAGATGTAGAATACCGTTTAATCACCGGCTGTGAGCATTGTTTCGTTTTTCACCCGCTGCACCTCTCCGCTCTCCCCCACCTCCGGAGGGGGGGGGGGGGAGGGACTGCATATACGCGGTCTATTGTGTCGGATAAGTACATGCAACTTCATATATGTCACTATAACCCGATAGACATGTATCAAATACGTACCATTTAAGTTTCCCAAGTACATGTACCTACTACATGTATATACAATGTAGGTACGTGTAGTGAGTGAGCATGAAATATCACTCGACGCGCACTTTGCTTTAACGTCAGCTAATACATAACTCCTCACCGACAAAATCCTAGGGGGGGGAAAAAAAGAAGAAGGCATTTTATTTTTGTTGTAACGCTGATCTCAGCTAACAACGAAAGTTAAGAAGGTAACTTACCCCCACACACGCGTATCACTAACTGATCTACCACCCCCCCCGGCCCAATAGTTCCGCACAAAGGGTTTCCTAGAGGTCTCGTATACACACATGTGGCTATGGTTGGTCCATGAGCCATGGCCTTCCCATGTAAAGTTTTTATATAACCTGATCACCACGCACCCACGCGCGCCCGGGAACACAAACCGCTCGGCTTGTAACTCCTCGGCTGGCTGGAGGGGGGGTGGGACTCGTGGGAGTGGTAGGGTAGCTTGTGAAGGTAAGGGAAATCGAAGGGATCTTTTGAGTTGAAAGTAGAAAGGACCTAGGTCTAGAGCTACTTAAGGAATGGGAATCCTTCAGTCGTCTCGTCTCGGCAGCTCGTGCATGGACCACACAAAACTGACTGCCGGTGATTGTAAAACCACACAAAACCATTATCAAATTTGACGATAAGCTTGTTTTGGAACTGTGTGGAAGTGACCGATGAGGTTAATTCGTGGTGAGATAAGCTTCATCCCCCCGGCCCCCCAATCGTAGATAGGTACATGTAGGGGCACATTCTCAGGCCTTGTTGTGTAATGCATACATGTACCTATGTGTTTCTATTGGATGCTCCAGGCTTTTAAATCACATGACTTGTGCTCGACTGATTACATGTAGATGGCCCATATAGGGCAAATCAATCACGACTGATACGCGTTTCCGGAATACCTTCGAGCAAACATGCACAGCGAAATCCCAGGAGAGGTTTGTTCTCTATAACGCGGAGGCACCTGAGGAGAAGTTCCGATTCCGAAAGTCTTAATCCACAGGCCCAGTGCAATGTAGTACAATACATCGACATCACAAAAAAAAGCATCGAAATGGTTGAAGCAACACCAGAATTGAGAGATCATTATAGGGGAACACCGGGGCAAGGACCGGAAGGACATCATCATGAAAGGCATCATATCGCCCAATTCCCATCCTGGGGTTTCCTACAGTACATCAATTAGTTTATCTCCAAGGGCGCTCGTGGAATAGCGTCCATTTTGATTTCTGGTCGCCACTTTTTCGTCTCAGTTTATAATCCGTATTCCCAAGTACGTACACCTTGCCTACTTTGCAGGACGTTTAACGCTGCGCCTTGTTTTTCTGGCTTTGTTTTCTAGACTGCTTCCAAGAACGAGCTGGATATGCACCCCTGTGCCAGTTTCTCTCCTCATCAGCGCGGGTCTGGGCCACCACCCTACCCTTGACGGAGGATCCGGGTCATGTATCCGTTCTGTTACGAGAAGAAATCGAACATCTGCACAACACTGTGTTTCCACCATCCCTTGAGCACATATACACAGTGGCACCAGAGTACCCATACGCTCCAATACCCCGAGATTCGGTCCTGGGACCCTTTGCGAATTAATCACCAATATTGCACCTTCCAAACGTGACACGCTGCTGTCCTTACCCGTCCTTTGCCAAGAGTGATAACCGGTGACGCGTAACAGTAACAACAAGGGTTCGATATTAAGGCACACCGACTGGGGGCTGGCTAGTAAACCTCAAACAAACGGCACGCGCCGGACTGGGAACTTGTCGGGCGATCAACCAGTTGCTTCGTGCTGGTACAGCGGATATCTCTGATGTCAGCTACATGTAGCTAGATGGTTGTTCAAAGCTAGGGCCCTATTCACAGAATTAATCGCTAGAATCAATCAATTGGTCAACATAAATTTGGGAAAAACAATTCACTCCGCAGGAGGATATGTTTATTCACAACCACAAGCAAGTAGGTAGGTACAGGCCCTCTAATAGTTTGATAAAGTTTATGATTTCCACCGAACTACACCAGCAACCTATTGAAGAAAAACCCTTTCACAAAAAAGAATCTAGAGAAAAAATAAAATAAAAAAGAACACAACATGTACAAACACGCCACCACTTCCCACCTAGGGGGGGGGGGGAAACAATGAAGTACAACGCCGCCACATGAAAAATATAGAATTAGAGATTACACCAGGCAGGACTAAAAAAAAGTGTATTTTTTTTTCAGTCATCTCTTGCTATGCTACAGAAGAAAAGTCATCAATCCATCGTCAGAACGGTAGACGGAAAAAACTCTATCTCTTTAAACAAGGACGTAGGCAGCGGCGGCGAGGGCCACAGCAGCGAAGGAGAAGCCCTTGGCGGCGGCAGCGCCCTCGAAGGTGTCCTGGACAGCGCTGGCGCTGGGAGATGAAGGAACAACCGGGGTTGAGGTGTTGAGAGCAGCTGAAGGAAGCCCAGCAGAGGCTGAGGGGGTCCATGAGTAGACACCGGTGCTCAAGGGAACAGGAGGGATGGACTCGTGGGCCTTGACGGTTCCAGTGGCAGAGGTGGTGGGGACAGCGGCCGGGGCAGAGGTAGAGCTTGTTCCAACAGCTGGGGAGCTGACCGCAGGAGTCTCAACGGCAGCGATGGTGGAGCTGGCCGGGATGATGACGGACTCAACTGGGGCAGACGATGCGGCAACTGGGACGGATGCGACGGGCTCAACAACCGGGGCCGAGGAGGCGATCGGGTCCGGGGAGGCGACCGGGGCCGAGGTGTAGACCGGGTCGGACTCGACGGGGGCAACGGTCGGGACAACCTCGGCGGAGGTGGCGGTAGCACGACCCGGGCAGTTAGTCTTCTCGGGAGCGCAAGAAGTGATGGTGACGACCTCAGTCTCGTAGACAACGGCGGGGACAGCCATGGCAACACCGAAGACGGCGGCGGAAACGGCAATGGCGGAGAAACGCATGTTGATTGATTTGGGTTGGTTCTTTGAAAAGGTAAATAGATTCTTTAAAAAAGTGAAGTGGTAATTAAGTAGGTTAAGGTGCGAAAGAACGTGGTAATGATCGTGGGTGCTAAAAGAGCGACTGGGAATGAATGACTATGCAAGATAAGATGTTGTGGGTAAAGAAGAAAGGAAGACATTTATGGAGGGGGGAAGCAGCGGCTCCTTATACCATTCTCTGGACACTAAACAACTTCACCAATTCATAGTGTCTCCAACGTGCTCGACATGGGCTCTTGGTGGACTCTTAGTGGGAAAGGGGGATATACCCATTTCGGGAGTAGTTTAATGTCCATCCTCAATGAATATCTACGGCGATTCCACGCTGTGTACAGTTGGTTCATCTATTCACCTCCTAGATCAACAAGTATCAGGCACACTCTTGAACAATTTCGGGAAGAGCCCCTCGTCCGTGCTGAGGACCTTGCTGAATACCCTGAACAATACCAAGGTTTCCTTTCACACCTGCCTGCCTGCTTCGAGGTTCCTCTCTAGCTCTTGCCTGACATTTTATTCTATTTAGAGTAGGGTACCTACATGGAGTGCTTTCAATTACGAGCTCTACCATCAGGCAAAAACATGGAGGCCGAGATTGGTAGCTGATTCTAAGGATACGGCAATCTGGTTCCCTTTCCCAGCGAAAGAACAGAAATAGAACTCGGTATTGTTGCCCATCCATACAGGTACATACATAGCATACATTGCAGCGCTAAACAGCAACCAAAAAGCCGCCGAGCCCCAGTGCCAGGTGAGCGGAGCGGTGTGATAGATGGCGCGCTTCGTTCCCCTGCATGCATCATCAACCACACGTTAAATTACGCCCTTATGCATATACCTATGCGTGAGTTTTGATAGGCATTTATCATGCACCGAGCCCCCTTTGCAGGTGCAATCTGAAGCGACCGTTATTTCGTTTCGTTAAGATAGGGAAGACCGTGTACCCTACCCTACATACATGTGGCAATCCAATGGGTGTTTCAGGTTTGAATCGCGAGATTGAGGCGACAAAAATAAAAGTTACTCCCAGCTTCCATATACCTGGTAACGATAGAATAGATCTGCCCCTCAATCTCAAAGGGCGGATTGTCCCATCGGGATCAGGGGATCATATTGGATTGAGGGACCAAAAAAAAAAAGTCAAATCAAATCTCATCTCATCTCATAATCACCTACTCTGCTCTATGTATCTGCCAGCGTAGCCACTTAGGTTCCCCTGGATCATGTATGTACTCTATATGCCGTTCCTGATCGCCCTTGCTGATTTCCCCATATCAATCTTGGTACGATGGGATTTTACCGGGGGACCAACCGACGACACGACCGCCCCCCCGCGCGCGCATGCAATAATACTCGTAACTTCCTGACGTTTTGGAACGCGACTGATATTGCATACCATACAAAAATACGCCAAGATCCTGATTTTGGGTGTATGCAATAGTGGCCCAGTCCAAAAACGCCAGGAAACCACGAGTAGAGTACTAGGTACATAGGTAACTACCGGATTGTAGCTACGTTAAACGGATCCAAGCGGAACTTTTTTTTTTTTTACAATGCCTGCCTGCATGATCATGTACCTACATCTACATTGTAGTTTACCCACCTCTCCAAGTTCTCTCCGGCGTCGGCCGTGATGAAATGGGTTTCATGAGTTCTTCTCCGGGACCGGAGACGAGAGCGTCTGTCCGTGCATGTGCAAAACAGGAAAGTCGCTAGATGGACAGACCGAACTCCCAGACTGCAATTCGGGTGGCACAGCAAGCAAAGAAACGGAACCCATACCCTGGCTGGGCCTGTGGAGTAGAGTAGACGCGGTACGGCAGCTACTCGTCGACTGCATACAACAGGTAACCTTGGAAGCTGAAGCTGAAGCTGGAAGGGAAGCTGCATTCGAACTCTTCTAGAGCTATGCCTGAACGGGTACCTACCAGCTGTGCATATATATACATGTACCCTTGGCCAATTAATCTCGGGGGTGGGGAGGCAGGAGAGCTGTGCGAGTGATGGACGACGTTCTGGAAGAGTGAATACGGGCGGCCAGAAAAACATCTACATCCCACTCCCTGTACAGCGAATCAATGAGTTAAACAAAAACAAAAACAAAAACAAACTCCCCGTACGGCGCATGCGCAATCAACTGCAAGAGATGTAAAGTCACAAGAAAACACTTCTTTACACGGCTCTCGAGAAAGAATGGAGGTCTCGGACACGCATCCCAATCGATACAATCCGTATTTTAGATGGAGTTACTGGATAGACACTTCTCTTCTATCGGTAGATATTTTCCCGTTCTATCTCCCCCTTCAAATTCCCTAGTATGATAACTTTTTATACATCTATTTACAGAAGGAAAACGGGTTGAGAAGAGATGCTAAAATCAACTCGGAAGGATAAGAGAAACAGAAAAAGGAAACAGAAGAAACCAACACAAAAACATAAAAGCCAATTGCCCTGTAAATTCACCCAGACAAAGAGTTTCCTAAAACCAAACGAACAGTCTCGTATAAATTTTCTCCTCCGTTAAAGCATGCTTTTCGTTTTGCAACCCTTGTCCGTAAAGAAATAAAATATACAGCCAAAACCCATCCGTCACCATCCGTCAGATCCGATTAAAGAAAGCAAAACAAAAGAAAGATTTATTTTGGTTTCGCCGAGGGAAGAAAATAACACAGATGAAAGATATCGAAATGGAAAGGAAAAAAAAATACTTATCATGTTCTTGAAGCACTGCCCCCACCACCCCCACGCCTCTTAGGGTTAGTCTTTCCCTGTCTCTTCTTCTGCTTGGGGCCCTCGGAACCCTCAATGAACTTCAACAAATCGTCAATACTCCTCGAGTCCATTTCAGACCTGCTGGTTGCGGTGGTGGTCGACTCCGGCATTCCCAGAGAGCTCTGGCCAACCTGCGGCTGGGGCTTCGCAGCCATCGTGACGCGTGGTGTCATCTGCAACATACGCTTGCGGCGTTCCTGGAGATCCTTCGCCTGTCTCGCAAGAGTCACAGCGTTCTGTGTGAGTTGCTCGAGCCAGTTCTCAGCCTCCTTTGTGTTGCGGTCCTTAGGTCCGAGCTGTGCGAGGAAGACGTTGTAGGCATCACGCATCTTGCTGACAGCACCCTTGGAGTCATTGTCGAGGGCAAGAGCTTGGGCGAGCTGGAAGCAAAGAGTGGCCGTGTGCGGTGAAGACTTTCCAAAGATGTTTTCGCAAACCTTGAGGGATGCCTCGAACCACTTGCGGGAATCGGTGTAGTACTTGAGGGCCTGGAGCATGACGGCGACATTGTTCATGGTTGTGACAGAGTCTGGGTGGGAATCGCCATAGATAATTCTCCAGAATCCGAAAGCGTGCTTGATGTAGGCCAGAGCAATCTTAGTGTTGCCGCTGGCATGCTCAAACAATCCTAAGTTGAGGTAGTTAAGGATGGTTTCCGCTGAATCGACACCGAGAGTGCGTTCAGAAACAATGACAGCCTTCCTTGCAAGCTCTACGGCAGCGGCCTTCTCATCGAGCTGGTAGTACAACATTGAGAGGGTATTGTATACACGGGCAACCTCAGGGTGCAAAACTCCGTAAATCTGTTCGTGTAGAGAGAGCGACTCAAGAAGCAATTCCTGACCAATATCCTTGTGGTCTTGGATGAGAGAGATACGGCCGGCTTCAAGGGCCTCCTCAGCCAACTGACTCTTGGACGCAGAGTCTTTGACAATTGGAACAATGTTCATCAAGTCATCGGGCTCGAAGGTTGACCCACTCTTCGAAATCTCAGTGAAGTCGGCAACTGATGCTGCGGGGGACTTCTTCTTGCTCTTGCCAGACTTTCCATTGCCATTTGCAGGGGTAGGCTCCTCTTTACGCTTTGCAGCCTCGCCCTCCTTTACGGGGCCAAACTGGTAGTCTTTAATTCTCATCTGAAGACCCAACTTGAGAGCAATTTCACGGAGTATTTGGAGATGCTTAATGTTGGTTTCCCATCCTGCCTCAAGCTCAAAGCGGTACCTCTTGAGAACCTCCTTTTCAATTGAAGCACGGAGATCCTGGATGTTAAGCTGCTCAAAGCTGAAATCGGCATCATGGTACAATTTCCACAGCTCATCGTCCTTAACAACCTTAGGGTTAGGGTTGTGCTCAGCTCCAAGAAGGCAGTTGAGGAAGTGAGAAATGCAGAAAGGTGCAAGAGGACTAGGCAGACCACGGAGGAGACTGTTGAGAATGTACTTGCAAGCCCTTGCAACCATTTCCTGGATAGATATGATTTGGATAGAGATAAGCTTGTTGCCCTGCTCAAGCGCGAGCTTGGCAATAGTTCCAAGGTAGCGGACGTTGATACCGCGCTTGTGCATGAGGCGGGTGAGCGAGTGACCGTCCATGGGGGAGCCGACCTCGCCTTCCTTGAGATCCTCAATCTATAGGATGTTAGCAGTGCTATTTTCATAGTCGTGGTCTTTGGGAGATTTTACCAGGCGTGGGATGATCTTCTCCTGCAAGAATGTACATGCATCTCGGACATCCTTCTCATCCTTCTCCATCTGTGCCTTTTCCTCATCGGTCTGGGGAACCTGCCCGGACATGACATCAGGGTTAAGCGCAAAGTCAAAACCAGAGATGTCAACGGTTTCTTGAGCTTCCTCGGGCTTCTTCTCCGTAACTTCCTTGGATTCCTCCTCACCTTCCTTAGTAGCCTATTCATGTCCATTAGTCTTTATCCTAATCATTTCTCGCATTCCGATCACTGACCTCGCCATCTGCGGGGGTCTCCTCCTTGGCAGCCTCTTCAGTTGGCTCTTCCTTGACCTCCCCTTTGACCTCCTCCTTGGCAGCTCCCTCAACTGCGGTAGCTTCTTCCTTGGCCTTCCTTCGCTTCTCTAACTCTGCTGAGACATATTCTCTCATCTTGACCTTCCAGAAAGCCTCCACAAGCTCTGGCCTCAGTACAGCCATTCTATGCGGGTAGCCACCCTCAGCAACACCCTCAACACCCTTCCAGTACTTTTCGATAAAGTCGATATCTAGCGGAGTGATCCTGTACAAATCAAGCACGTATTTCCTTCCATCAGTTCCCAACAATCCCTTGGTCTCTACGGAAGCGACAAGCTCATGGCTCTTTCCCTCCTTATCCCAAACAATGTGCTTCTTCACCCGCATAGCCTGGCTCATCTTCTCAAACAACGGGACAAAGATCTCATTAGAGGCAACGACGTCCTTACCCTCTACACCACCGTAGTCGATCTGCGACTGTCCCTCTTCTCTGGGGCGGAAGATACCGGGGACGATGCTCTGGGCCACCAATCGGCGACCCATGTAGTCAACAACAACAGTTCCGGGAGTCTGCAGGCCGGGAATGTCGAGTCCATTAACAGCCTTAACACCCATAACATCCTTTCCAGTCGCAACTCTTGCCGCCTCATCGCCACCCTCGCTGGCAAAAGTGCCAACTCCATCACTACCGTGGGAGAAGAAGATATTGTTGTGGACGTAGATCTGCGCATCCCTTCCTTCCGTTGGGTTCAATGGCGCAAGCTCTCCCCTTGCGATCGCGACGGCGCCGCGGACGGCAGCATCTGTATAGTCGGCGAACAACTTTGAAAGAAGGCGCTCGCGGAAAACACGGTCTTGGACGGTCTCACGGGGGAGTTCACGAGTTGACTGGAACTCCTCGTTGAAATCGCGGAGGGAGTCGCCGCTCTCGGTTCCTGAGATGAGGTATGTCTCTTGTGGGCGGGCTTGATCGGCCTGGTGGCTGGATGTGCTTTGTCCCGGAACCAACCACGGGGAAGCTGGGATGGCATTGGTGGGAGGGTATGTGATCAATGGGTCCTTACGGCTGTTCCACTCCTGGAATGTAGTGAAATCCTTCTCAAATGATGGGGAGATCATGCTCAAAAGGGTAATGAGCGAGTGGGCGCTTTGCAACTTCGGGGAGGTCTTTGGTGTAGGGTCAAACTTGTTGTTTGTGCACTTGTTTACGTAGAACCCAGAAACATGGGCGGAAATCTGGAATTGCTCTCCCTCATTTGTGGTTACCTGAAGGTACAAGAGGTGGCCGCGCTGTCTAAGGTTGTGTGGCGGAGGGTTCCACGATGAGAGGCACATACCCTTGATGCACTTTAGTGGAGGAGTGGGGTCGACTTTAGGGAGAAAGTGGTCCAGAGAAGCCGGAGCATCGAAATCGTAGTCGGACATCGGGTGGTGACCATCCTCGGTCTTCTTTCCCTTTGAATTCTGTGCATCTTCGTCCTGGCCGAGTCCGTCGAACAGAGAGAGTCCTGCCTGGATGCCGTGAACAACATCTACGCGGGGGGCAGCTGCACCGATCAATTCCCGTATTCGCAGAATGTGCATCCTAGCCTCCTTCTCGGTGTATGGGTCCTCGACGAGAATAAGCTCGGAGTCAGGCCCAATGCCAGGAACGTCGGTGAGCTCGACAAAGTCGCTGATTTTGGTGCCATTGTGTTCCAGATGGAAGCAAGTGTATTGGAATGTTCCTGGGAGCTCAACAATGGTCTGTCGGATGTCTTGGACTTGCTCTGATGGAGAAACCTGAACGAGAATAAAAGTGTTCGTAGTTAGTAATGTTTGATATAATATCTAGGAGCAAGAAATCTCTTGAACCCAAAATCCAGTCAATGACGTACCATGATGTTGATCTTGTGAGGCTTGTGCGGAAGCTTAACCGTTAATTGAAACACTGCCGTCAACCCATTATTAGCAATCTTACAATACAATCCAAACTCCAAAAATTATTCTTGTTGAAAAGTGCAGAATCATCCGTGCGTAATGCCCCTCCCCCGTCCCTCGACCTGACACTCTACAGAACCCCACAAACTTGGCGAGCAATTGAGTGGTGGGGAAGGATATTTCAATGAAAATAAGAGGTGAGAAATCTTACAATCCTGAGACTGCTCCTCCGCTGCGGCTTCCCCCTGAGCATTTTCAGTCTCCTGCTGGACAACTTCGGCAGTGGCCTCGTTGGCGACTTCATTTTCTATTCCGCAGTGATGACAATTAGCACAGACACAGGTACAAACCTCCAATTTGTCCGACTCAATCCATGTCTTATTCTCAAAAGTCATAGCATGAAAGAATACTCACGAGTCTCAGCAACGGGATCCTTTGATGGAGCCATGATGACTGATGGTTGTCAAGTTACAGTAAACCAGGAATGGCACCGGATGAAATTCTATTCACAAACAAGCGACAAACTGAAACCTATCAGGGCCGCTCTGTGGGCGAAGTAAGGGGGGGGGGGGGTAAATAAGAGAAAAAGGAAATTCGGAGAACACAAAAAATCTATTGTTTGCCTCGAGAATGTTTTTTCTGAAAAAAGGTTTCCTCGGGATAGATGACGAGGTGTGTTGAGATGATGATAGAAGTGAGATTTTTTTTTCTCTCCGTTCCGTTCTGTGGGGCAACCGGCAACACCCATCCATGCATGACAGCCTCTCAAAGACTTTTTTTTTTCCACACACATTTTAGGGCCATGGTCGGGCAATGCACCAAAAAAAAAAAAAACATCCGGCCCTCCTCTCCTCTCCCCCGCGAGAATTACCGAGAGTTCGGTAATTCAATTGCCCGGCAAGGACAGCGGGGATCCAAAAGCAGGAAAATCTAAAACGGGGATCCGGATCTTTTGAGTTGCCCCACCAAGATTGGGGTGTGCCGTGCTCTACTGTACTTAGAGTAGGTACGGTACCCTACAGATTCCGTGGATGGGATGCCTTGCTTGCAGCAGCAGTTGTGCACATCCTGCACCTGCAGGCAATTGTGCAAGACGTCAACTGATATGCATCGGACAATAAATAACAACAAAGACATCTTCTAGAATTCTGCCTCATCAAAACGATAACTTATCGGTAAAGATTCACTGCGACCCATTCCTAATTGAACCATTTCACCTGGAGAAGCCTCTAGCTTCCTATTCAAGATGAACTAGAGAAAAGTACTCGGCGGATACTGAAATTCAGCTCAACAGCAATCATCTATACAACTATATCGCTGATATCATCATAAAGATAGAGAAGGTCTCTCCCACCGAAGTAAAAAAATAGCAAAGCTATGAGTCTAGTCTGGGTCAGATTTCTTACAGCAATTACCAGAACTGCACTGTTTTAAGTGTGATCTTTCTGATAATAACATGATCTTACTAATAAACGGCGTACCACTTGCGTTTCTTACGACCAGAGTACTTGGCATTATAGCGCTTAAAAGGTGAGTATTAACGTTAGAGAATCCAGCTGAACAACTCCGAGCACTTTGAACAGAAGCTCATGCATTATTTAACCAGCCGGGGGCGCATGGTTTGGGGTGAGTTTGTCCAATTCGTACAGCTAAAACCCGGCCCTCCATCGTTCGATGGCATTGTCAGGCTTAATTATAACCACGATAACAACCGTCAAAGTGGGCTCAGTCGCGAAAACAAATACGGCCTTTATCTACTTACACAAAGAAGCAGACTGCATAAAGTTCGTTCGTGGGAAGCGCGTGGGGCGCAGGCTGCGAAGAAGAAGTCTTGGCGGCCGAGTGATATATCCTGAAGCAACATGTTTGAGGTCTCACGAGAAATTGAGACCACTGATCAATGTAGTTTCTATAGACCCATCTTATTTCAAGACGCAGATGTCATACAATTGTGATGACTAGAATATACTTATTTTAAGTAAAAATCTCTCAGTTTCTGCCTAGCTACTATGTCCCATGGGCTCTATTCTATCCCTTCTATGCCGGATAAAAGCTGTCAAATTCACGACTTCCCCCCCCCTTTCAGCTATGACCAGCCTTGTGTGGTAACCGTTTCTCATTCTGTTATTATTAATTGTAAAAAAAAAAGCAAGACAATTCCCCTACTAAGTGGTGTAGGGTCTAGGTCGTAGATTTGACAAATTTCATTCGCGGAAGGATAGAGAACTCGCAGTTGTTGGGGGGTCTAAGGATAGTACATAACTTTGTGGTTAAAAACTACATGTAGTATGGCCGCCAAAGCATGTATCTCAGAAAGCCTGGTTTCGTTTCAATGAGTCACCGTGAGGCTTACCTTCCTACTACTAAGGTTCTGGGTAACCTGTATTACATATTGCGTCTACAGGGAGTCGCCAGTGCATGTACATGTAGTTACAGCTATATGTGCGATAGAGCTTAAGGATATCGTAGGCAAAGATGTGAGAGCATGGCACCAAGAGGAAGCTAGGGTATCATTTAAGGCTGTCCCCTCCTCCGAACCTCCTTATATTTAGAAGCACCATCAACGATACTTGTGTCGAATTACCTCCGCGCTATCCGTCCGCCTGGCTTCAAGTCGATAAATTTCGATAGATTCTATTGCGGTACCTTTTTTAGCACCGCCAAGCGTAGAGTACAGGGCAAAAAAAGAGTCCTAGACAAAAAAAAGAGAGAAAAAAAAGGAAAGATATGAAAAGACGATGGAAGCCACCACCATACCGTCGCAATGCAGAGAAAAACAAAGGAAATTTCTAAATCGGATAGACTATCCACGGTACCAAATCAAATTGGGAGAAATAATAAATAAAAAAAAGCGCCCCAGGTATTTTTGATGTATATATATCATAAAAAAAGGAAAAGGACGGCCAGAGTCCAGTGAGTGTTGTGCGGATATAATAAAAGTGTAAGCCTGTAAGATTAATACAAGAAACAGAGCCAGTTTCTCCAAATGCGTGTGGTATGTGCAGGTGGGGGGATTATATTTACAATCGCCGCGAACTTGCCGGCGCGATAGAAATCTAGTCAACTAGAGAACTAATCATCAGATTTTCCAGCGTCTCTGTCGCCGGGTGTCACGTCCCAGGAAATCGTCTTTTCGGTTTGGCCCTTGTGGTTCTTGACCGTCATATTGTACTTGCCGCCATGCCAAAGATCCTAAGATGATCTAGGTCAGTCTTTCTTCTCACATCGTTGTATGATATCAAGCCGGGGTTCAGTCTTACCTTTATTGTGATCTCCCTCGTTCTGCCCAAGCTCTCGATATCATTGATTCTCTGCAGCGTGTCTTCCAAGTACTCTTCAAATCCCTCTTCGGCCACCACCTCTCTAAACGCATTCATCATGGGCACGCTGTCGGCCCTAACCTTGCTGTCGCAGTCGATGGTGAAGATGTTGATGTGATCAAATTCGGCGATAAACTCGGCCCTTGTCATGACCTGCCTGGCCTTGTACAGGTCCACCTCGGGCAGCCTATGCCCATGTACTCCGTGATCATGTCCAGCGTTCTCCGCCTTCTTTGCGTCCTCCTTCTCCTTCTCGACCAAATGCTTGACGAGCACCATGGCCGAGGATGCAAACTTCTGCTGGTCCATCACGTCATCGTCCATGTCCATCCCAAGCAGACCACAC
This sequence comes from Morchella sp. 2016-41, assembly GCA_024713855.1. Taxonomy (NCBI): domain Eukaryota; kingdom Fungi; phylum Ascomycota; class Pezizomycetes; order Pezizales; family Morchellaceae; genus Morchella; species Morchella sp. 2016-41. The sequence goes on along the minus strand of JAMGZD010000002.1, from coordinate 940,968 downwards.
TTGTTCAGCAGCCACGTTTTCTCGTCCTGGCAGATTTCTTTGCACTTTGCAATCATATCGCGCTCCCTGGCAACCTTATTCAGAAACGCAAGCCGCCCGCCGACAAGGTCATACACTTTCTCGAGGATCTCCTGCTTCGGTGGCTCCTCCTTCCTGTATTTCATCCTGTAATTCTTCAGTGCCGCGATCGCCTGCGATCTTGGCAGGTCCTTGACCGAGATGAGCTCCATCCGCGATCCGTACTGCTTCAGCCTCTCATACACCCAGTAATCATCACTATTCAGTATCATTGTGACCAGCCCGCTCGCCGCCCACGCCTCCGCCTTCTGCTGCAGGAGCTCCAGCAGGTCGCGCCCGTTCTCGTCGTTGCGTAGTAGATGCATGCTGTTTACAATCATGACCAGGGGCTTTGCCCGCTGGCCCTCTGCCTTGCGCCGGTTGATGGCCACCTTCTCGAGCTTGTTGAGCGCGCGCTCAATGTCGAGGAGAGCGGTGGTGTCGCGGGGCCCGCGGATGGAGAAGAGGGAGCCAATGTAGTCCTCGTGGAACTCGAAATCGAGCGCTTTTCCGAGGCGCAGACGGAAGATTTCGGGGTCGGCGTGGGCTTCCATCATGGAGCAGGAATCGCCCTCGACTTTGTGCATGGCCGCGAGGAGCATGGATGTTTTCCCGGTCCCCTGGGGCACATTGGTGTTGGTTGCATGGTTTTATATCTCACCGGAGGCCGGCAAAACTGGAGGGGGGGGGGGTCTCACCTTTTCTCCGACGAGGAGGTAGTAGCGTCCGCGTGGGTCGCCGCCTATGATTCTGTTGATCTTCTTCTGCTGCGGAAGCACGATCCTAAGGGCGGGGGCTTGTTAGCCCCACTTCAAGGTGGATATAGGGGGGGATATCTCCAGTATAATTACCAAGGCTGCTCATCATCCTTGTCCGCGCACGCCGTTGCCATACTCAGTGCCGGGTCATGGCCCAGGTTGAACGCGTTATCAATCTTCTGGAGCACGATGCTCTTGTAGTACCTGTGGTAGCCGTATCCCGCGAGTCTGCAGTCCCCCCCAACCCCTCTGTCAGTAAAACCGTCCCTCCGCCCCACACCACACGCTTCGCCATCTATATATCCCACTCACCCCAAGACACCGAGACTCATTCCCGTGGTTGCCGCGGCCTCAAAGACCTTCCACGCCGTGCCGCCCCAGTCATGCCCTTTATGTTTCTGTCCGCCGGTCCCACCGCTCCCGCCGGTCCCACCGCTCCCACCGCTCCCAGCACTGCCACCACCACCACCATGATCACCGCTCCCGCTCCCACCTCTACCACAGTCATTAATCGTGCCAACAACCTGGGTGTCGGGCTGTGGCTGCACAGTGTTTGCGGGGCCGAGCTGGTAGTCGCTCCCCCCCCCCGCTGCAGCGCCAGTATTGGAGGCCAGCCATCTGTTCTGCTGCTGCAGCCGCAGCTGCGGGAATCGGCGTGCTGCCACCAGCACAGCCCCAGGCCGTGCAGCGGCAGCAGAAGCAGCAGAAGCAGCGATGAGTGGTGAGCTGCGGTAGTGCCGGAGCGTGCGTGGTATTATGGCGAGGTTTGACATGTTTGTTGTGGGTACGAGGCCTGGTGCAGCTGGCTATCGCGCGCGCGCACACAAGGGGTGGATTTTAATTAATAGAGGGGGTATATGAAAGATTTTGGACTTCAAGGTGAGCTTTCAATGTATGAGCAGATGATGATAGGGTGGATGTTGAGGGGGGGGGGAGTCGTGGGGTTATGTGGTAGGTAGGTAGCCACTCGGGGGGGGGGGGGAGTACTATTGTATTATTGTATTATTGCTACCGGATGTGTGTTGTGCTGCACACACTCCCTCCTGATCGATCAACGGCAGGGTGCAGGAGCGTTGTGAAGGGTTTTTTTTCCGTATCGGAATCGTTACCGGCCACCACGATGCAGATGCAAAGAGAGAGAGGAGAAGAAAGAAAAAAAGTAAACGCCACTGCGCTAACGGTTTCGGTGAAGAGGTTTAAGGGGAAGGGGGGAAGGCTGGGAAAAGATCTAAATAATCAGGGCAGGCCTAGGGGAGATGATTCTATGATGATGTCGATATGTCAGCCCTTGTACCTACTTGGTGATGTTTGCGTGCTAGTTGAAGTTGGTTTCGTGGATGTTGTTGATGGATGTGAGCGCGCGCCAAGCTGGTCAATGATCATGTAGTTTCTCGTTTATTTAAGGGTAGTATGATGATATGATGATGGGCATTGCGAAAGGTTTATATCAGACCCTTTGCGCAAAGGACAAGACTTCAGCTCCAAATTCTGGCAACTTGATTGGTGCCGATTCTCCCATCAACCAATCGTACAAGTAGAATTTATAGGCAGGGCTGCTGGCCATTCTTAGACAGGACGCCCAACCATGCATTATCAGTTGTCGCAGCGCCCTCCTCTACTCTACTGTAAGTACATGTATGTACCTGTAAGTAGCTCGAGAAGCTATGGTGTTTGCAGCCAACCAATCTATAGAAATTTGGATATCTACCCCCGTACTGGTACTAGCGGTCCAGCCTAACGGTAGAATTTTCTCCAGTTCCCATACAAAAAAAGCTCCTCTGAAGTTGACACACGCACCCTTATGCCTTCTCGCGCCATATCTAGGCTTTGGGGCGCAGCTCAACGCCCATCGCCACTCGTGGAGAGGGGGAGTGGAGAGGCGGGGGATTTGGAATTGTCATTTGTTATAGTTAGTAATGATCGAGGTACAGCTCACTAGCCCTGTCTACCTGGTGGACCTAGTGAAGTCTAGGTGGGCATGTAGATACAGATCTAGAGCCTAGAGTATGTACCTACAGAGGAACCACGTTGTGGGGGAGCTTACTGTGTGCGTAGGTGCAGCAGAAGAGGAAGAGGAAGATGTGGATAGCTGGATGGTTGCATGCAGTTACTCAGTACGAGCACGATCTTGGAACGATCCCCCCCTTTTTAGATACATATCCTGGGATATCTGGGATATCTGGGACATCCTGGAATAGACCTTCTCCACACAGCCAGCAGCTGGAGTAGAGTATGTACTCTACTCTACACACAGGACCCTCTCCACACACAGCCAGCGAGTGTGAGTTGGAGAGCGAGGGTGAATGGCATTCCAGAACGTGGGCCGTGCTGTTCGGTGCCCTGGCTTGTGTGGCGCACCGCCACAGCCTGTGCTGACTCGACGCCACAGCCCCTGACGTAACGTGGTGTATTCTGTCTCGAATTCCTGGCAACTACACCAACTACATACATGTAATTGCCTTGCTTCGAGCAGACAGACAGACAGACAGACTGACTGACTGACTGACGGAAGACTGAAGACTGAAGACTGAAGACTGACTGAGGTCCCCCCCCCTTCTGCTCTCCTCCTCCTCGTCAATTCAAGCCTCCATCTCACTCACCGCTGCACCCGCCGCACAGACACCGACATCTACATCGACACTGCACCGTCGTCTACGCATCTACACAGCAGCAGCAGCAGCAGCAGCACAGCCATAAGTAGGCTCACGGTTCATGCCCACGGCCCCAGCATAGAATACAATACACATGCACACAATGGACTCCCCACCCCCAGACTTCGAGTCCAGGGAGAAGCACAACTCCAACGGCCACAACGCCCTGCACAACGCCCCCAACGGCACCACGGCCACCCCCAGCTCCCCCAGCACCACAACCCCCACCCCAGCATACCACTCCCTCATCCCCACCGGCGCCGACCTCATCGCAGCCGCCCTCTACCCCACAACCCTCCTCGCCGGCTCCCTCTACAGCATCCTCTCCCCCGACGCCGCCGCAACCCACTCCTACTTCTCCCACAAGTCCAACCTCGCAAACACCCTCCTCGTCAAGAACGGCTGGCTCTGGACCACCCTCGTCTTTGCCGTGCACGCCGCGCGCCTGCGCGGCCCCTCGCGCCCACAGGCGCTGCTGCGCTGGGCCCTCGCAACGCTCTGGTGGATCGCCGTCACGCAGTGGTTCTTTGGCGCGCCAATCATGGACCGCACCTTTACGTTTACGGGCGGCGCGTGCCGCGCCGTCATGAGCAGCGACCCTAGCGCGGGCGTCGCCGCCGTGCGGGAGGTGCTTGGCGAGCGCGTGCTGGCCGCGACAAGCGCGGCGTGTAAGCTTGCGGGCGGCCGGTGGAGGGGCGGGCACGACCTGAGCGGGCACACGTTTCTGCTGACGCATGCGAGCCTGTTTTTGGTGAGCGAGGTGACGCCGGTGCTGCGGAGGGAGGGGTGGTGGGGGTGGGGCCGGGCGACGGCGTGTGTGGCGGGCTTGTTGGCGGTTTGGTGGTGGATGCTGTTGATGACGGGGGTGTATTTTCATACGTGGAGGGAGAAGGTATGTTTTTTCTTTTCCTTTCTTTTCTTTTTTTTTTTGCCCTTTGGTTTTTTGGCGGGGGAGGGATCGCATGGCATGGATGGCTGACAGGGTGCTGGCTCTTTACAGTTGACGGGCTGGATCGTGTCGATGGTGCAGTGGAGCATCGTGTATGTTTGGGCGCTCAAGACTCAGCCGCAAATTAGAGATATCGTTGGGGTTCCGAGCGTTTGATTTACCCCCGCAACCCGGGCTCTTTGATGCATCGTGTCTGTGGAATCTTGAATATACACTTTTTACGATTGATGCGTGATGCGCTATCTTTTCTTTCTCTTTTTCCTTCCCTTCCTGTGCGTGCTATGCATACGCATTCCTTTTTTTGTTTTATTATTATTATTATTATTAAAATATATAGAGGCGGTCCTCGGATGAGGGGGTGGGGGGCAGCGCACGCACGGCGCTGGCACTGAACTTTTGACTCAGGTTGTGGGTAGTACTGAGGGATAAAACAAACGCTATATAATCTTTTTTTTATATATATTGATTGATTTGCATGTTACACCGATATCTATCACCATTGGCATATCATGCGCGTCCTCTGCTGCCTAGCTAGAGTACATACCTACCTACCTAGTTGAGTGCTGTTGTTGTTGCTGTTGCTGCTGTTGCTGCTGTTGCTGCTGTTGTGGGCGGTGCAAAGTGCAGTAATCACACACGCGCCCAGCGGCAGTGCTGAGTGGGTAGGCGGCACCGAGACGGCGGTAGAGTACCTAGAGTAGGTAGATAGCGCAGACACCTAGTCTAGTGTCCAGGCAGGGTCAGGTAAAGCTGATCTGATCTGCGGCACACACATCCATCCATCCACCCATCACGGTGTCGATGACGAGCGCGCAAATAGAGTTATTTAGACGCCATGTGCAAGTTACACATCACAGATTGCGCAAAATGAATCACACCTTCCCCCCCCCGCATGGCACGCAAACACACACACCCCCACTCGCTCAGCTGGCTGGGATCGCTATCATAAGACCGGGTGGGACCTGGCGAGGGGAAAGGTGCATGCTCTATCATTACCCCCCCCCTCCCCCCCATCGCAGCTAGGCCGGATGTGATAAGCCTCAAACCGATCTCCGGCACGTGACCATCCCAACGTCATACAGCGATCATTGGCATCTACGGTACTGTCCCGTTCCCCCCCGCCGATCAAGATAGAGCCCAACCTCATCTCCGCCGCCCGCCCGCCCGCCCTCTCCTGCCCGCGCAGTCACACAACCACAACCACCACCACCACAAATTGAGCAGCAACCTCAATGGCACCGGCAAAGAACCTTCTCCTCCTCCGCCGCCCCCTCCTCCCCCTCCTCGCCCGCCTGTCCCAGCGCCGCCTCCTCGCCACGGCGTCAAACCCCAACGCACCGCCAACCTTCCAGGTCTTCAACCGCGCCTTCAAGCGACTGCAGCGCGACCGCGCCGCCGCAAATAAAGAGGCGAGCCGCAGTGTGGACTATCTCAAAGACGAAGTCGCTGACCGCCTCGTTGAGCGCATCCTCGTATGCCCCCCCCCCCCCCCCCCCTTTTTTTTGTCTCCCTCCTAGCGCCGTCGGCAAACTGACTCCCCAAGAGCTAATCAACCGGCCCCTCCCGCGCGTCCTCGACCTCGGCGCCGGCGCATGCCACATTGCCCGCTCCCTCACCAAGCACCGCCCCGACGAGCCCGCCCCCGCCGCATCCCGCATCTCGCACCTGGTGTGCACCGACATGTCACCGGCGCTGCTGCACCGCGACGCCGACGCCCCCTGGAACTCTGAGCTGAGCATCGAGCGCATCGTGGCCGACGAGGAGTCGCCTCTGGTGCCGCCGTTTGAGGAGAACAGCCTCGACGCCGTGGTCAGCAGCCTGAGCATGCAGTGGATCAACAACCTCCCGGGGGCGCTGGCACAGGTGCGGCACCTGCTGAAGCCCGATGCGCCGTTTATCGCGGCCATGGTGGGCGGCGACACGTTGTTTGAGCTGCGGACGTCGCTGCAGCTCGCAGAGTCGGAGCGGCTGGGCGGGGTGAGTCCGCGGGTGAGTCCGCTGGCGGATGTGAGGGATGTGGGCGGGCTGTTGCAGACGGCCGGCTTCAGGCTGCTGACGGTGGATGTGGACGATATTGTGGTGGATTATCCAGATGTGTTTGCGCTCATGATGGATCTGGGGGCGATGGGCGAGGGGAATGCGGTGCTGGGGAGGAAGGAGGGGCCGGTGGAGAGGGATGTATTGGTGGCGGCGCAGGCGATTTACAAGGAGCTGCATGGGAATGAGGATGGGACACTGCCAGCGACGTTCAGGATCATTTACATGGTGAGTGCTTTGCTTTGTCGTTGTAGTTGTGGGATGGCGCTGATGGTGGTGGAACAGATTGGGTGGAAGGCGAGCGAGAACCAGCCAAAGCCGCTGCCGAGGGGGAGCGGGCAGATCAATATGAAGGACATACTGGAGGGCAGCACCACCCCAGAATCCGGGGGGGGAGGGGGAGAGGGGGAGGGGGAGAAGAAATGAATGGTTAATGAGGAAAGAAAGGTTTGTGCATATCAATGGTATATATTATTCTTCCTTCCGAGAACTTCAAACCCCTTCCCCAGAGTGTACCGAATAGATAAGAAGAGCCTTTGCTCCGCTCAAAGCCCCATGTAGTATCGCTGTTTCTTGGACCATCGCGGGAAAAATATAGGCCAGGTCAATGACCGTTTTCCATGTATTAGTGGCGAATGTCTCATATATCCCCAGTTGTGGCTAGCGCCACTGTGGGGGCGCTGGCATGACATCGGACTTCTCAGCGGAAGATGTAGTAACCTCGATCGGCGGGAGGGTGGAGGAAGGTAAGAGAAACCCGTAACAACCAGCCAGCCTCTCTCTCTCTGTCTCACTCGGTAGGCTACAGGACCACTCCCCCGGTGTTCCAAATCGGAAAGCCTCACGGCCTAGGTACCTCAACCCCTATATCTGGAGGCCATATACTCTAGTCAAGCCTCGGGTTGGCTGCCAGCTGCCATCATCATCATGCAGCTGGACGGATACCACGTTCCTCTCCTCAGCTCGCCCCTGGCCTTATATCTTCCGCCATCTACATGTATCCATAGGGTGTTTGGTTAGTGTAAGCACTTGTTTAGTTTCGGGTGGGATTCCATTGACCTGCTACACAAATGGCAACACTAACTGTATACTATCAACCCAAAAACCATTGTAATATCACGAAAGGTGGGGCCGCTCCAGCGGACGGTTGGCTTGATTTGAGAGAATTGTTAGGGAGCGAAGCACGAGGAGATGACCTCTGTGTCCGTGTTCCCGCCCAATCGCCTTGTCGAGGTGCTCATCTGCAGAAATGGTGTGCCATTGCTCTAGAAGCCACATAGATGTACTGCATGCAATTAATGAAGTAAACAAAAAAAAAAAAAAAGCCACATAGATGTAGCTAGTCAGGCCGAGTGATAGTTCGTGATTGGCGGAAATTAAGACTAAAAGCTCACCGCACCAACATTGAATGCTAGCGCCGCTCCGGCTAGCTTAATACCTTGGCGCTGCTTCTCGGCTTACGCTCTATAACGATGCTCAGAGCTCCCTCGACGGATTAAATCACTCGAGTGATAATACATGATACGCACCTCGGCCATCCCTCCTCCTCTCTGGGGAATAAAAATCAAGACCTATCTCTTCTCTGGTTTACACAAAAAAAAGAACAAAAGGTACTGCAACGGCATCTTGCTGTTCGTTACTACCCCCCACCCCTGGTTTGCACCCAGGACCTTTGGTATCCTGGGAGCAACACGCGGTGGGCAGTCTAACCACTAGACCACCCGCCCATGTTCGGTTCTGTGTTAGAGGTGATACTTAAGCTTGGCTGTTTTCTAGGATGGAGTGGAGCCCCTAACCCTTCGTTGCTGTTACTCGACGACCTGAGCTGAGCAGCTTGGGAAGCCCGAGAGGTGTCATTGCACCCACCGGCTAGGTGGTTAAAAGGAAGAGAGAGGGACATTCTGCCGACTGTAACTGGCTTTCATATCAAAGTTCTATTTATAAGTATCAAGGACCCTCAAACTCAAAGGACACCCCACCAATATGCACTTTACTCGTCTTCTCCTACACTCATAGGAGCCTCTGCCTCTCTTCCCCCCCTTTCCATCTGCTGTATATCCACTTCTTCCCTACAGATTCACCCAGTATGCTTCATCTTTCCGATCCTCGCCCTATATACAGAAGGTACTTTTCCTTCTACAGGATCTGCCTCGAGAAGGGACTTCTCCCCTTCCCTCCCGTCCAACTCGAATTTCACCTTCTCTCTAGATACATACGGAGGGATCCGTGCCAGCTCTTCCTTCTGTCTCCTCCGTAGGGTGTCTTACTTCTCTTCCTGCATTTGACCTCTTCACGTTACGTAATGCATGTCACGCAAAAATCACCCCCTTGATAGCCGTAAGATGAGGCAAAGGCCAAGAATTTGTCGAGTGATAACCCATGACTAATGAACCCCCCCCCCCCAAATTGCAAATCGTGCGTGGAGATGGTATAAATAAAATAACCTTGTATTAAGATGTTCTTGCTATTTTGATATTAGTCGCGCTAACTATTTAGTGTGTTGTTCTAACAGTTGTGAAAACTTCATTTACGGGCATTTTGGCATTTTACATGTAGGGGAAAGGGAAGAGAGTGTAATTCTGACAGAGGTGACTCTGTTCATAACTTCCCGATTTTTTGTTACTGTAGGGGTCTGGGGTCTAGATAGAATAGAAAGGTGTAAGTTGTCTGGATTGGTCACTAACTAACGTTTTTCACTAGGAAAGCGATCGGCGCCGGGAAAGCAACCAAGGGTGACAACGGGATCCGGATGATCTAAAGATGAAGAAAGTTGAATTTATATGCAATTACAGAGCCAAGTAGCCAGAAATGTTATTTAGACGTCTCCCAACTATTTCTGACATGATTTACCTCTATCTAGCGAGAGTATATAACTCCGGGGTTCGGAAAAGGCACACCAAACCTTCTTATATATGCCTCCCTTCATATATGTCCACAACCTCTTTTTATCAGATTCGGTTGCTTTCCCGGTGATGATCGCTTTCCCGGTGAAATACGTTATGGCTATCTTGTCCTGTTTGAAACGATTCCGGTTTCTAGGCTTACATTAAGGCCAATCTTTTCCTCTTTTGTTTTTTTTGTTTAACTCATTAGCCAATCTTTTCCTCATAAGTACAGCTGCACCTCGCTATCTCGTAATTCGATATCTCGGATCTCTTGCTGTCTCGTACGGGTTTGCGGGACAAGTATGTAGTGGTATAAAATAATCTCATGTCATAAATGACTACAGATATCCCTAATTCCAGGTCAAAGCTTTTTCTGATGACGAGCGCCAAGATATATAAACGAGTGACACCTAGTGACCCGAACGAAGCGGGATGAATCCATAAACAATCACAACTATTGTTCCTGTATTAGGCGGGGTTTGCATCTTAAATAGGTATCCGTAGTTCTTAAAGGAGAAGGGATCTGATATTGGATGATTCTGGCGCTAGCTGATAACATTACTAATCCTTGGCAGGCGTTAGACAGAGTACTACATGTAGCACATACATAGAGTAGTACGGTCCCCAAGACAAGAGGCAGCTCCATTCTTTCCACATTAACAGTCCCTATTTCGGTAAACATCGACCTTCCCCGCTCGAAGCCTCATGCTCGAAATTGAATTGCGGGCCGAGCCTGTCGGAGATTTTTTAGCACGCAGAGCACACTAGTAATGTAACTCATCGGTTGCTACATGCGCCACTTCATGCTGTGTGTAACCAACCCCCAGATGTGTGGGGTAGATACGGTAAAATCATACCCCGCCATAAGAATCTACGTACGTTATGTTCCTACTGGCAGCATATGGGGAGTCACTGTATCGTTGTAGGTATCATCTTTTACTCGGTGTTAACCTCGGCTGTTGCCACACGGCAGTCAATGATGTAAAATACCACTGCATGTTTCCCAAGATATGCCATGGCCCAACTTGCCCAGCCTACTGAATAGCGCAGTGCCTAACACCTAACAAAGAAGCCGGTCGCCTCGGTCCCCGGAGCTCGTCTGTGGAGGAGATGTTCCGAGGCTGTTGGTCCATTTTACCCCACATTCTTGGCCAGAATCTATTATTCCAATTCTCCTAGTATGTTTATAAGATGGGACCACATCCCATCACTGCCAATGATATTCATAGCTTCCTAGATCAAATAATTAGCTTCAAGTAGCTACACGCCCACCTACAGAAATGACTGGAACTATGAAAGCAGTGGTTTTTAAGGGACCTCATAAGATTGCAGTTGAGGACCGGCCGATCCCAACGATTGTGGATCCGACAGATGTGATTATCAAGGTCTCCTACACGGCGCTGTGTGGTAGGTTAGTAGCAATCCCCAGTGATTTCTCTATGGCGATGAGGGTAGAACTGAGATGGGATGTATAGCGAGTTGCATGTGTTCCGAGGCCACCAACCCAGCGGGACTGGATTCATCATGGTCAGTTACATAAACCGCCCAATTGCTGCCCAGTAGCCAGCTCATCAAATTTTTATAGGGCCATGAGTTCACGGGAGAAATCGTAAAAGTTGGGTCAGGCGTGAAGGATTTTAAGAAGGGAGATAAGGTCGTTGCGCCGTTTACAGCTTCATGGTGAGTTCTTCACCTGTACGTATTGTGATCTAGCAAACTGATTGCCTAGCTTGGAATGTTTCTACTGCAAGCAAGGGCAGACCTCCAGATGTGAGAAGTCACTGTTGTTTGGTTGTGCAAAACTGGATGGTGCGCAGGCGGAATATGTAAGGTTCCCAAAATTGTACGCTGGGGAGTGGGAGAGAGATTGATTGTAGGTGTTTTCTGGGTAGGTACGATGTCCTATGGCGGATGGAACTTTGTTCCTGGCACCGCAAGAGATCCCAGAGGAGACGTTGGTATTAATGGCGGACATTGTAAGATTCTCACACGCTGTTTTAGTCTCTGAGGCCATCGTAAGCTGACTATCATATAGTTCCCAACGTAACCCCCCGCTCCCCCATTCTCCATAACAATTATAGCTACTAGTAGTTAGAAGAACTAATATTGATATGTTCTTGTAATTGTAGTGGCTACTTCGCCGCCTCAAATGGCCTCTCCCAGCTCACACCCGCCCAGCGCTCCGAAACCACCGTGGTACTGATTGGCTGCGGCCCCGTCGGCCTCTGCGCGCTCATAGCCGCAGTCTCCATGAAACCCAAACACATTTTCGCCATTGACTCTGTGCCGTCTCGTCTGGCGCTTGCAGAGTCGCTCGGTGCCGAGCCGCTCAACTTCATGGCCGACGGGGAGGGCATGAAGCGGCGTATCCTGGAGGCCACGGAGGGGCGCGGCGCGGACGTAGTAATTGAAGTAGTGGGAATGAGCCCAGCCCTCAGAACTGCATATGACGTTATCAGACCGTGGGGCGTGATCAGTAGTGTGGGCGTCCATAATGGGGAGGTGAGTAGTGAGGGAAAGATATGCCGAACGGTGGATATTGAGATGGACGATACTGATCATCTCCGTGAGCTGTGAAACAGATACCGTTTTCGGGGGGCGAGGCGTATAATAAGAATGTGAGAATACAGTTTGGAAGGTGTCCCGTTAGGGCTGTATTTCCGGAGGCGTTGGAGCTGTTGAAGCAGCAGTCGCATTTACTGGGGTAAGCTTTCTTTTTATTTCTCTTCTAGACCTTCCTCCGGGCGGTTAGGTGTTGAAACGGCTCGTGTTCTAGGTTCATGGCGGATAAGATCATGCCGCTCTCGCAGGCGGAGGAGGGGTATGAGATTTTCGACAAGATGCAGGTCCAGAAGGTCATATTCAAGCTTTAGCTTGGCTTGGAGCAATTTAAAACTCATCGAAAATTCTGGTTCGTCTCGTATTCTCGACGGAATTAATTCGAATAAGAGATTTTTGTTTTTGTTTAAAAAAAAATATCAATCTTTGTATCTGGATCCCTGTGATGCTGGAAATTGGGTAGGGATTGGAGTTTTGATATGGTCGGAATTAATCGGTTTTTGCTGTATTTTTCATGTGATTGACGTTTTGTGGAAGTGGCCGCAGCAGCAGCTGTGGTAATTTCAGTGTCTTTGTAATAAGGTGGTAATGAGATACCATACCTTCGATGTTTCATTTCCATGTATCAACCAACTTCCCAAGCCCATGGTACTAGGGGAGTATGAAACAAAACGAGTAAAAGAAGATGACGACTTATCGGATCGCGGGAAAAAATTACCAAACCAAACAATTGGCGATCCTGGTTTGTTAATTTTCCCGTTTTGAAGTATTAACGGTGATATATGTGGTTCGTCTTATACCCCGTGCCCCATGATGTCTCGAGAGTTGTCTCGCGCGCCCCGGCAAGAAAAAGCAAAGACGGGCTTGCTTAACAGGGTTAGGTTTTTGGTGCCACCTCACATTGCGAGAGAAAAATGGATGATTACGCAGCAAGGAGACGAACGGGGTATGGAGATGGGTTGTGAGGGATATTAGATCGCGATGTCTGGAGGATTGTTCAGGTATGACGGCGCTAATGATCATCAACTGTAGATGTATGTACATGTAGGTATAGCTAGCTATGTGTGCCCACATGTACCCTTGGCCTGAGCTTACTCTAGCTCTCCCTAAGGGATAGAGTACATACATAGAGCATCGGTACATGTATTGCGGCCTTACCCTTGCACTAGCTGGGACGGGAGACTCGTGGAACGTACCACGAGCACGAGTGCAGACCGAGCAGATTTGCTCTGTGGCCAACTGGCACAGAACTTGAGACCATAGTGTCCTTTTCAGAACTATACAAAATAGCCTTGGGTTTCCTTCTCTCCATCGATCTTCACGATTGGTCTTTGCTCCACCTACTGCCACTCCATCCACCTGCTCGAGCAAGGCACAGCTAGCAAGATCATCATGTAGCTTCACGACCAGGTACGGTTCTATGTAGCAGCAGCTAGCTACTGGTGTCGTTCCACAACTCTAAATTATCCTCAAGTGATGATCATTCCCTATCAGGAAGTCATTCCTGAGAGCCTTTTGCTCAAGCCTCTTCTTCTCTTCTTCGATCCTCCTCTACTAATCAATCAATCAATCAATGTCTTTGCTTTAAGACTCACCGGCGAAACCTTCAACACCTATCTCAAAAGCCTTATCACTTGGAATACAAGTGTATATAATATGAAACAGATATACTATACTTGTTGCCGAGGTCGGAGTCGTGGGGTACATACATGTAGCGTTGTACCCACCAAGGTAATCTACCAAGGTACTCAAACCTGCTCAATTCAACGCGCGCAAACCCCATATATACATACAACATACGCAACCAGCCGATGGCTGTATTGAAAGTACAAATATCCCACAAGCAGTATAAAAATGCCGATTCTCTTCTCATAAAGTCAAATATCTCGGATTCTCATTGAAGATTTCCACCAATTGCAATACGACGTTATCCTTAGCTTCTTTGTAGCTCCAGCGAATAGTAACAAGCCGAATATCAGACCCCGTTGCCGAAAAGAAACAGTCATGTGTCAAGGCCAGTCGTCAAGGACATCTTTCGGCGGTGCAGGTAAGTTCGGTGGCTTCTTATACATAAGACAGATAGAGCTTCGTCTTGTCAATTAAAGTGGATTAAATCTTTACTAATTAGCTCCCGTTTTTGTGTAATGTAGTCGCCCGAATCCATCCAACCGGCACGAACTCTTTCAGCTGCCTCCTCCAGTTTAAGAACGGAGCCGGCCACTCGGACCCTACTACTCTGACCTACGAATTCGAGCGCCCGCAGCTGCCCTGCTGCAAGCTTAGGATCCAGTAAGTTTTGTTCCCCTCCTTCTCCGCCTCCTCCGTCAGCCGGTTACATCCGGCAGGGCAGGCTTAAACACTTCGCACGGATGCATATGTAAACACAACTAGTACATGATATGAAATACAGTTTTTTGCCTGATCTAACTCTTTTGAATAGTCAGTTCGGCGACTTGTCTTCAAGCGTTGCATCAGCAGGCCGAATACTTCACAGTGTAGACCTCATGTTCCCGTCCGCGGAGAAAACCGCCGGATCGGTGATACTTGACCGACGGTTTGATCTTGGGGTTGGCGAAGAAGGCATTATTGGAAGAGTAGTTTCTGTGACTACTACTGACCCTGCTGCTGCTGCTGCTGTTGCTGCTGTTGCTGCTGCTTCTCGTGCTCGTGCTCGTGCTTCTGATCCTTATGACGAGGGATCTGAGTCTGAGGAGGATCCTGAGGGCTTGAGTGTTCTGCTTGGGGAGGGCGTTATTGGGTGGAACTGATCGATCAACTAATATGATTGACGTACTGACCTTTTTTTCTTGTTATTTTTGTAATCTTTTCCTCTCTCCTCTATCTTGTGCTTGCGTTTGGGGAGCAAAGAAGGTCCAGGGGGGGCGTACGTACGTATTCTTTGCTCTACATACATATGCGCAAGATACTTCGTACTTTCCCAACCTCGTTGTTTCTTTATCTGCGCTGTTATTTATTTATTTATTTTTCTTCTGTCTAGGCTGCTGGCTGGGGGGAGTGCATGTACGGTCATGCGTGGCTGGTACACTGTGCTGAATAGCATGTGTGGGACTGGTCCATGGGTTTGTGCACGTGGAGAGATCCCTTCTCGTTTTGTTCTGGCGTTCATAGATTTTGGTTTATATTTATAACTCGTTTTAATGGATAGCATTTCGTTATCGGATGCTGGGCCTGTCAGAAGAGAGGAATCGTTCCAAGCCAATAGAATATATGAAAAACAAAAAACATGTACTCCACACAAGACTGGTACATTAACCGGCCACTCGTTCCCACTCCATTTAGCCTCCGTACCAGGGGGTGAAGGGCCGGGGGGGGTGTCAAACCAAAAGATAGACGATCATCAACCTGGCCCTCAGCCTGGCTTTTGCCCCTGCCATTTCCCTCATGCTTCTCCACTACTACGACGACCTCACTTCCACTCTCGAAGAGCTACATACATAGCTAGCTTACATGTTCCACATGTTCACTCCCCGATCCTCTCAGGGTCCCCTGCCTTATTCCATGGACAATCTATCCAGACCCCGGGAATCCTACAATATGTTTATCTAAAGCCTAACAGCTAGCTGGGGGCCCCCGCAGCGATTGTGGGGTTCCCTTTCGGAACATATGCCAATAGCTCATCCCACATGGCTAGCTATTCGGTTTCATCCGAAGCGAAGCCTGTACTGTATGTACTTCACCTACCTCGCGCCCCCCCCCCCCCCTCCTCCCATCACTTCCCGGGGTATGCTGTGTTGTAGGTTGTGTTGTAGTTTTTCGATTTTCTTAAACTCTGCGAGTCATAATCCATGATCAGCTCCTCTACTTACATGTAGTTAGCCTAGCTAGCCCTATTCTTATTCCTCTTCCCTCTTGACGCCCATGATCCCGGTACCGTATGTATGTACGCTGCAACGGTCTTTTTGTAATATACCCCTCCGATCACGAGCTGCCTGCCGCTGCTTTGAAACAGAGGATGGGTGCAGGTAAGTACCTGCTTGCACTTGTGAAGGGCAGACACGGGATTTCCATTGGGAATCGAACTGATGTAGATATGATTATATAGATATGTACTTACTTAGGTACACATTACATGTACCTTGACCTTACCTCTGCCTATATCATGTAATGACTGGCTGGCAGGTTCACTGACATGATATGACACTCGGACAGGGTAAGCCCGGTAGATAGCTGTTAGTTATTTTTGCCGTTAACTGCGTACCTGTCTGTATCTGTATCTGTGTCTGTATCAGTATCTCTATCTGTACCTGTACCTGTACATATCTGTACCTGTGTCTGTTCCTCCTCGACCCCCCCGCCCTTGGTTCTTTGTGGTATGTAGGCCGATCTGAATAATAGCTTCTCCTAGGCCTGTAGTATCCGTCCGGTCACGAGTTGGGCTGTTATGAAGGGTCCGGCGGGTACTGTATTTAATCCTTGTTTTTAATTCCTTCATTCTTTTTTTTTTTTTTTCATTTCAAAAGCTAGGTCAGGTCAGGCCATGCTGCCAGACCAGGCCAAGGCAAAAAAAAGAAGTCGTGATCAGAAACAGAAACATTCCGTACCGTACCGGCCTAAGGAGAATCAAGGCAAGGTAAAGCACTACCCCCAGAAAAAAACAAAGGAAGTGGTACTGGCAAGAAAAGAACGGCAAAAGCAAAAACCAAGACAAAGCACAGGCCGGGACGGAGCTCGAGGGAGAGTGATCAAAGGGAAGTGAAGGGAAGATCAGGTCATGTGGATGATAAACCAGCGGGGGGTGGGCGGCGTGTATGTACATCATACTACTAGCTTTGTATGTAGTCGAGGAGATATTAATCACCTTTCTCAATCATGAACAAGCATATGTGCGCGATTCACATTGCGTCGAGGAGGAGGAGGAGGAGGAGGACCGAGTGTAAGTTACTCTCTTTCTTTCCGCCCCCATTTATCATGCGGAATGAGATCAAGTGAGAAGTAGTGGAATATTGCAAGAGGAGAAAAGAAAAGCACAATATTCTTACTCTATTGTTGTGAGAGGGGGAGAGAGAGGGAGAAGGTAAAAAAAAAAAAAAAAAAAAGGGATAACTAGCCTAGCTTACTAGCTATCTGACTGGACGGCCATATTGGTTAGATGAGATCACCAGTTGATTATACAAGAAACCCCCGATACCGTCACTGACTGGCCAGAAAGGAAATTAAAGCTTAGAAAAGAGAAAGGCGGGGCCCGGAAAATCTGTAAGCCAGGGGCGAAAGAGGCAGACGGAGAGAGAGGATATCAGGAAACAGGAAAAATTAAATCGTAAAAAGAAGTAAAAGACGTAAAACCCAGTTCCTCAGATCCTATCCATCCCATCCCATTCCATCGACCCATCCAACCCCCGCTCCACCCCCGGTCCCCCCTTCGATTCTGGATCTTCGTGGGTTCTATGATCCAAGTAAATTCTCTCTAGCCCTCGATCTCCCCCCTCTCGAGCTTGTTATCTCCGAGCTAAAAGTAAAAGCGGAAAAAATGTCCCATCGAGCTCTCTGTACTATATGTGTGTCCAATATAGTTCGTGAGAATTCACACTTGAAGTGAAAAAAATACAAATACGGAAAATCAATAGAACGGTTTCTTGATACTTGAAACTGTACTGGCCATGGCTTGATTGCGAAAAAATAGTAAATAGCTAAATATGTGCAAAAACGAGTGCAAGAAGCGAAGAAAAAACGAAAAAGGAAATGACCACATCCTGATATATATCCAATGAAAGAGAAAAATCCACGCTATGCCACCCTTCCCGCCGGCCTCCCGTAATCCAGATTGCTTGCCTACCCTAAGTATTGCCTTCCCTAGAAAGAATGAATGAATGAAATGAAATGAAGAAAATTGACAAATTGATTGACAAATAAAAAAAATGGTAGATGTACCAAAAGCTGAAGAAAACGAAACAACTGATCAAGCCCAGGCGTAAAAGGATCAGAAACTAAATAAACTACAAAGGAGAAAAAAGAGAAATACAAAAGATACAAAGATAGTCAAGCCCCGATTCTCCAGTAATCGGCCCTTGCCCCATATTCTCTTTTCTTTTTTTTTGTTTTCCGGCATTGCTGCGACCGTCTTAATAAACCTCAAAATTGCAAACCACCCGCGATGATAATAAAACAAGAAGAAAAAAGCATTAATCAAACCAATAAAAATAAAAAAAAAGATCAACGCTACGCTTGCTAATAAATCAAAAAAAAAAAAAAGATAAACGAATAAACAAGACATTGTACATAGGGAAAAAGGGAGAAAAAAAACAAGGGGAAAAAAGACAACGCTTGACCGCCGACCGCCACCCAACCGATCGCTAAAATGAGAATAAACGTAAGGAAAAAGCCCAAACAAAAAAATCAGATTTGACCGCCCAATGATAGTACAAGTGTTCAGTGTTGTGTGTGTATGTGTATCGTCGCTCGGTATTGTGGTCCCGGCCATTTCCATCCCTGCGATCGCTCGCAAAACTCCTTCCCGTATAACCGATTAAACAATTTGAAAGA
Organism: Morchella sp. 2016-41; assembly: GCA_024713855.1. Lineage (NCBI taxonomy): Eukaryota > Fungi > Ascomycota > Pezizomycetes > Pezizales > Morchellaceae > Morchella > Morchella sp. 2016-41. Next base: position 922,571 of record JAMGZD010000002.1, on the reverse strand, counting down.
AAAGTGCTGATAAGGCCCTGTTCATGTCTCATCGCTGTTGTTGTCGTATCTCTTCCAGTCTCGTGAATGCCAGCTCCAACCATCCTTAGAAATTTCTCTCCTCCTCCGCCGGTGATCTTGCCTCAGACTTTCCTAGCGCGCCCGGCAGTCACATGGTTGTTGCATATTCTTGGTACCTATCCCAACCGAAACCGCCAAAACCACTCCCAGTGCTGCACTGTTGGGCCAACAAGCTCGGAAGCGGAAGTGGAAGAGGTGTCAAGGGCAGTTGGTGCGAAGGCGGCTGAGAATATTGCTGCTGTTGCTGGTGCTGGTGGTGGTGCTGGTGCTGGTGCTGGTGCTGCTGGTGCTGATGCTGGTGCTGTTGCTGCTGTTGCTGTTGCTGCTGGTGCGTTGTGGATGAGCTCATGCTGGACATATCCGACATACCCATATTCCCCCAAATCGACGGATACATTGTTGAGTTTGACGTGGGTGGACTGTCTGTATCGGGGCTGGATGGTAATATCTTCCAAGCCTCAACCGGAGGAGGCGGTGGTAGTGATGGCGGCGGAGCGGGCGGGGTTGGCGACCACCAATTTGTAGCCCCAGGCGAGCTTGGAAGCAGGGGAGGAGGGGCACGAACAACATCCACGATTCTGGGTGGAGGCGGCAACAAGGGTAGAAAAAATCCCATCACGAGGTTCCTGACATCATCGCTCCGCCCGCAGAGAAGTTCACCAGCGCCGTCATCTTCCATGCCTTCCAGCGCAACTGCGTCCGTTCGATACACGAATTTGTTGACAGTTTGGACAAATTCCTCATGGAGTCTCTTCATTTGCGTATCCTTGTCAGTCCAGTGCCAGGTTGTCGCCGCCTGATCCACAAGAAATACATCCTGGTGATATTGGATAAGATCCTTTATCGTGTCCTGTGAAAGCTTGAAGGCGATTTCGTTTGAGAGGACCAGGTCGATATGGACAACATATGCCTTAATATGGATGAGTTGGTACCGGTAGATAGCGTCTAGCAAGGGATGTTCATGTCTTTCGATTTCTGCTTCGGGCGCACGTGCTACCATGAGACTACAGAGATTCCAGATCGCTGAGATTTGTGAGAGAGTTTCAATTAAACATTTCATGTGCTGAGGAACGCTGTTGAGGGGACGCTTGATACGATTAATCCGTTTCAGTGTGGCGGTCAACCATGGATCAACTGTTGTATTCAGTACAACGGTAGGAGGCGAGCGGGGGGCAAAGGGCGCTGCTGTATCTGGCAGTAGAAGAGCAGGCATTCTCGACATATAGAGAAAGGAACGACTAGTGGTTGTTGTTGTAGTCCGTAATCAATATGTTAGAGTAGTATAATGACTCCAGGCCAGTTGGAGAAATAAGTTGGAGAGAAATATTGTGGTGTGAGGTGATGATATGAGAGAGTAGATGGATGTTGGTTAGGGTTGAGGAGGGAGGATAGGATGAGTATGATATTGAGGAAGAAGAGGAGTAGAAGAAGGATAAGTAGAAGAGGGGGGGGGGGGGGGGAGTAAGTATAAGTGGAAGGAGGGGAAGGCTTAGTGGGAAAAGCCGAGACTAAAAAAGAAAGACAATATAGCAAAAACAACAAAGAGTGTAGACAGAGTGTCGGGATTATGACGAAGTTGAAGAGGAGGAGGAGGAGTAGTAGTAGTAGTAGGAGAAGGTGGGGGGAGATCGAGGCAGAGAGAGTGAAAGGAGCCGAGAAGGGAAGGGGAGTGCGATCCGGGAGGGCGGGAAATCCTACTTTATAACTTCAAGTTATCGAGACTCACGGACCACGCAGAGGCTGGGGGGATCCCGGGGCAGGTGCTGTTGATAGCGATTTGGTGGGGGGGGTGGATAAAACTTTGAGTGGTGGAAGGCATGGATGAGCATTTATTCCAAAGTGTGTGGTGGTGGGAGCGATGCGTCCCGCGGTAGCTCTAGCTTGGGTACTACTCACTTTCGAGGTTTTTCTGACTCTACTCTCGAGTCCGGATACCCATCGTCTCTGTCACTCTGCTCTTCTTAGCCTTCTTCTCTCTAGAGTATGTATCTCTCTGCCTCTCTCTACCTTTTGATAGTGCCAGTAAGGTCAACCCTTGCTCCGTGCCCAATCACTCGCTCCCAGAAAAACCCCACTTTGATTACCTCCCCCATCGGTTTTTTGGGCCATACAATATGAACCCCTCACTATCCTGCAACTCCTCCTTGTGCAAGTGTGGGCGGGCCCCGTTATTACCCCCAATTCTCGGACTTGTCCATAAAGACAATAGTAAGTCAAAAATGGGATAATAAGAATTAAAATCCATAAAAGATTAATAGATACGGTAACCCGTAATGGTATAATAAAAAACAAGTTCTTTTCTTCCCTTTCCATGGCCAGTAACCACACCACAAAAAATGTGATGATTTAAATTTAAAAATAAAGATTAAATGCATAAAAAAATGAGCTCCGAGATGATCTCTCACCACTCTGAGACCATGGAAACCCCGGGGTAATGGCACTGGATCATCCTTTCATGTCGCATGTGAAGGAATATCCGATCATTGGTGGACATTATTACTCGCCCATGGTTCCTTTCCCAAGAGAGAGGGAAGGCCGCGAAAGCCGTTAAGCTGCCGGGGGCGGCGGCGAGCTAGGCGGACATCCTTCCTCTCACTGTATATTTCCGTATCCTTCCCCGAAGAGGACCTCAAATGCTATATTGCCTCATTGTTCGCCGCCTGTCATTGGGAACCGTTTTTTTCTTTTTCATTTGGTGGAGGGTACCTTGCAGCTCCAGATTAGTTCCATATCTGGTTCCTGCGTATTGGGAGCTGCGAGGAGCATGCAATTTTCAGCGCTGCTAAAACTTGAAAAGGCGGAGGAAAGTACTCAGGAGGAGTGTGGGCAAGATATCCGGATGAATGGCATTGGTTGTACTTACGCGTATTACGGGGAAAGTCGATGATGAGCAGGACATCTGCAGCAGGACATTTGCATTGTCCTGCTTCATGCTTGAGAAACTCAATAATTCGGCCATGCTTTGACCGAACGCCCATCAATTTCGAGGTCTGGCCTGTAGATTTGAGTATCGTCTCCTTCTCACTGGAATAAGGTGGCTGGATACGTCTAGCTAGGCTGAAATCATATTATCGTTATTCTTTTTTTTCTGGGGACTGCATCCTTGTACTCTGGCCATTCGGGGCCTTAGAGCGTTTTTTTCAGCTGAGTAGTGTAGCTCGGGCGTGGCAATTCTGGAATGGGATTCGCTGGAGCAATTTTTTTGTTTGATGTGCCACTTGTTTGGAGGAGGTGAAGATTTGTAGATGATTGGGTTACATCTCCAAGTCGATCACCCCTGCCAAACATTGTCGCCTAAACGGGATAGCGCGGTTGTGCATCTAAGAGCGCGAGGACTGATTAATTCGGCTTGCGAATAATCCGGACTGGCCATACCTATCACACAGCATAGTGGAGCAGCAGCATCAGTCAGGAGGAGTAGCCAATGTCAGCATCAGCAGTAGTGGACCGATAATCTTAGACTCTACTACAGCCACAGCCACAGCCTCGGTCCGTGACTTGATGCGAGCGGTAGTAAATGGAAATGATTCCTCTAGCTCTAAGGTACGGAACGTGAAGATTTGGACAGCCGTCGTCATAGTGGCGAATGGAATGGCTTACCCAGCTGGGGCATGTCGCAAGAAGAAAAGAAATAAAACAGCCTTGTCTGGATGACTGGGACTGGTTGACGGCGTGTCAGCTCAGAACTCGTTCCTGCGCAGCTCAACGCCGCATACGTCCAATTGAAACGTACATAAGGAACCCTCTTCCCGCAGCCGTACCTCGCGTGACATACCGAGGAAGCATCTGTAGACAAAATTAAGTAGAAGTGCAGATGTAACAGAAGTGTGACTGTTGTGATGTGACTGTAGCAGGTTAGGTACGAAAGGCTACGATATACATCATCACCATCATCATCATAATCATCACTCGTGTCGTCTTACGTATTTCAAGGTTATTTCCTCATAGCATAATATTAACGCTGCTGCTGTTGCTGCTGCCGCCGTCGAGGGCCCTAGGGGCGGGGGTCGAGAGTGAGGGGAACATTAAAAAAAAACAAATAACCCTACTCTAGAACCAAGGAACGAGATGAATTCGGAAGCAATGTCGAAACCGGGAGTGACAGAGGGGAAGGAGAAGGAACACGAGGGCGGAGCCTAACGAGAGGCCTCGGGGGCAAATGCAATGCATGAAGGGTCTCCTGCAGACCGACCGATCCATTGCAGAACCGAGGAAGCGGCGTTGACGACCTGGGGCGGTGGCCCGAAGAATTTCAAGTTTCTCAACCGCCGTCACCTTGTGATCCGTGCTCTCTGTTATTTAGTGTCGTTTCATGTTGTGATAAAACGGTCATGCTCGTCGGGGGTGTCCTCGGGCTGCGAAGTGCAGATTATCCATGTCCATGACAGCTGAAATCCATGGACCTCAGTAAACACCCGACTGACATTATGCAATATATAGCTAGGCATGTCCCAGTAAGTACATGTAGGCAGACAGAGGGGAAAGCAGTGGTAGGTTGTTAGTAGACAGGTATTATTGCGAGGTAATATTGTAATATTGCCTGTAGCTATGGTACATGGTATGTATCTATCATGCACATCTACTCACTCGGACTATCATACTCTACTCCTGACTGCTTCTAAAAATCCTCAAACATCAAGACTTGGATTGCGCAAGCACATGGTTAGGTTGAAAATAGCTGTAACAGAAGAGAGTGATCGTCCCGGGCCTTGATCACCCCCACCGCGTATGTACACCTCCACCTCCACTACCTCCATCTCATCTTCTTTCTCTTTCTCTACAGTACGATCAATCATGGCCATTCTGTGCTGAGTATTTTAGTTAGAGGGGACAGAAATGAACTCTATAGAGATAAGTGTAAGCGAGGCCGTTCCGTGAATTCAAAAAATAAAAACGAAACAAAAGCACGGCCGAGTTCCTGACCCTTCACAAAACCTTATCGACACCTCCAGGCCTATCGATATATCCGATGTACACCGCAAATTAAAGTCGTTGCTGTAACAACACGTGCAACGTAATAATCATCCGTTCAAATCACAGAACTCTCCTGGCCAGGTCATCGTCTTGCATCCATCCGTCTCTTCACATCACATCACCTCAACTACTCCACCCACACATCCATCGCTTCATTCAACCCATCCACTAAGACCTGCAGAATGACAAAGACTCTAATATCAGTTATTACTCCAATCGATATTCGCTTTACGGCTAACCGCTGCACTTCCCTCCTGCAAGTCTGCGCCTCATCGAGATACGATCAATTACGATATGTGGTAATCTTCCACCCTGTTGCCCCGCATTCGAATCCATATCTACATGTCTTGTCGCCTTCCATTTAATTCTCCGAGCTTTCCCCTGACGGAAAGTCTTGTTTTCAGCTGTTCAAGGATGTTCAGGAACTTCAGGCACAGTGCTAGACTCTTGGCCAGCTCTCCCTGCCGCCTCTCCTTTCCTGCGCCACCACATGTATTGTTGAGAGATGCATTAGCCACGTTGACAATATGCACACACTAGCCTCCATAGCCACGAATTGTACACGTTCTGGTTTTGCTTCGTCCGATGTTTTCCAAGCTGGACGGGCAGGGAAGAAAAAAAGAAACCTAAAAGGCACGTAAACACACACACCACTATCACACGTAGGTAGTAGAATATTCTACTTCTACCGAAAACACGCACAAACGAAACCTAGCCTATTATTAGTCACATCGCCAGGGAGAAGGCAAAAAAAAACACAAACGTTGTCGATCTCTTTTTTCACTGAGGGTTCAAGAGCATACAATTCAAAATTTCTACCCTACCTTACTTAGCTGGCCAGCTCCCAACGGTCGCCCGTATCGAAATCCAACAACAAAACACACACGTATTGCTGTGTGAACGCAGCAACTATATGAGCTATCTATCTAGCGAGCTGGGTATCGGTCGGTTAATTTAATATAGTTGATAATAAATCTACCAGATGGACCAAGGATCTAGGATCCAGATCCAAGTGTTACCGGCAGACCACCACCATATTTGATAGCATGAGAGATCGAATGCCTTGGAATCGAACCGCATCTTAATCTTGCACAACCACATTCATTCCATTCATCCACCCTCCCTTATGAGGTGGTGGTGGTATGTTTTGACTAGCGCCGTGGGGAAAAATCATAATATGTAAACAAAATATTGACAGACCTCTTTTCCAAGATATCGGTACAGGCTGGAGGCTAGCACCCAAAACTGAGTGGACTACAGACATACATGTATGTACATACGAGAACAGCCGACTTCACATTTCTTCAAGATTTCGCCTTCGGCCCAGCGACCTCGACAGATTACAACTGATGTAATAATTTATTTGTCACCTTGGACGCTGTCGTCGTCGTTGTCGCGGGATTATGTTACCAGTTCTGGCATTTGAATTTTAAATAATTCATTAATGGACACCAAGCCCAAGTAGGCAATTTCGCACTACCGTTCCCAAGCATGGTAGCAAAGTAACAAAAGGCTGGAGAACAAGTATCAAATTTTTTAGAGAAATTTGAAAGGCGTATATATGCTGGCACTAGAATGTTTTACGAATTTAACTACATATTGACATATCTAGTGTGTTTCGGTTAATCGATTCGCACCAGCAGTAGCCTTTACAACAACATTGGGGCATCACCGCAGTTAACCGGCTGACTCCGGCGCCGATATCTAGTGATAATAAATGCGCATTCCTGCGTACGCAAAACCCACTTATCGAGTTGAAAACCCATCTACATTTCTGCAGTGGTTATTTGTGGAATACCTAATTCGTAAGGCAAGTATGAATAATATTCCCTCATTCTCAAACATACCTACATGAACGTTAACCGGCGACCGTGCGGTGCGCAATGCGGGTGCGCATTATAGTCCAGACCATGGATGAACATGTGTTTTGTTGGGCACGGGGGGAAAATCCCATTGTTTATTGAAACTGATTGTTCCTTACACACGTCTGCAGCAGTGAATTTTCTGCAGACGGCCTATTTAGGTTGGGGAGGGGAAGTAAAAACAATTAGGCATCAAAACCCATCAATCATGACCGGTGAAAAAGAAAAGTAGGCAGAAAATGATCCACGCGCAGACCAACGGACGGATCGGCACATCCCGCAAAGGCCTGTTTTGATATCTAACCGTGGTGGACCCTTAGATCATCATCATATGGGCTTCGAATGTTTATCGAAGGTAACCGGTCTGTGCGTTACATATCAACAGATCGACCGATGGGTTTAGGTTAGGTGTTTTGCAGGCAAGCCTACGCCATATTATTACGTGCTTGGCCGTCTCCCCCGTCGTGACATGGGAGAAAGAAGCGTCTCAGATAATCTCGGCGCGTAACTTTCTTTTTGTTTATCCCTTTACTTTTTCCACTCGCACTTTATGCTAGGTTTAGGTGGTCTATGTGGAGAATGTCTCTCGTTAGAGCCCTCCTTGCTAGATATACATAACTTGTTTTTTTTTATTATTACTTCTTTTCTTTCCGTTTCTCTAGTCTCTTTTTATTTTCTTTTTTCCTTTTCTTATTCTTCATCTTTCACTTCACGAACACGAAACGATAGTGCAGTTGCAGGCAGGACTTGTTGGAGGTGCCAGATCGGGAGCTTTGTGCAGCATTTGTGGATGTGTGTGGGCCATGTGGTTTCCTGTTAGAAGAGCTTAATGTACGAGATCAGCTGGCGAGGAGGACGACGAGCAAACCCGTCCGTTCAAGGCCTGCATTTCGTGTTGTTGTTGCTTCTCGAGTTGCCTGCTGTTGCTGGTTGCCATTGCTGTTCGTAGAAAAGTAGGCGTGGTGGTGAGGGGTAAAATAGGCGTGGATGCTGCTTAAGCTTGCTTTACTGCCTGCTTTTCCTTATCGCGGAGCTAGCACAGTGTCGATTCTGGATCTCGTCTTGTTCGCGATAAGAGCGCACATGCTGCACACACGGACACACACACAAGCGACGGAACTAGAGTACCTAGATGCGCAAGCGAATGATGCCCGCAGCTGGGGTCCCTGCACGCTCTCTACTTTTTTTCCACATTTCTTTTTTTGTGTTCTTGTGATGGTGATACATGGACTCGAGATACCCGTATGGTGTTTTAATGTTTGGGCGGTGGGAGGGGTTGGGGAGAGAGAGGAGAAGAGGAGAAGAGAGGGTATCTCGGTTTAGTTAGGCATGTACAGACGCTGCCTTCCAGGCCCCCAGGTTCATTCAGGGTGGCTAGCTAGGCAGGTAGGGTCAGGCAGGTTTGTAGTCAGAGTAGAAATGAGAAGAGCAGATAGAGCACTCTAGGTAACTCTATCTAGGATACTGTTCTGTAGAGCAGAACGATTAATGCATGAAGGAGGAGGTTCCTTTGTGCACATATTCATGTAGGGTAGGTAATACAAGGCACAAGTCACTCTGGTATCCGACCCCCAATAGGCATCCAGAAACCGACGCTGACCTGGAAAGACACCTACGGAAACGAAACACTTTTTCTCTCTACCCCGGTAGTTGCAAGGGGTTTTGGGGAAGAGCAGCAAGGCAGCGATTGACGGACGACGTCCCATAACCCCAAATGATTATATCCGGGAAACGAGATACATATTTCCCCGCAGCGCAGCGGCGCTTACTCGTTTAAATGAACATTTCCCACCACCACCACCACCTTCGATGCATCGTACAGGAACACACCGCCGAAAAATAAACAGAGCAGAGGTAGGTACACACACACGAAATGAAGGCATTGTAGTACTGCACAGTTACGTATCGCGGTGGTGTAATATTCTTGAAGAAATAACCCCCCCCCCCTCCCCTCCCCTCCCCTCTCACCGCTTCTTCATTCTCTTCTGTAAGTACAGCCGACCGCTTTCCATATCTAGTTGTCATAACCCTTTCGCAATCAAACAAACCCACCTGAAAACACCAGAATACACCCCGCAATATCAAGGAACACACATATAAAATTGAAAATTGAAAGAAAAAAACAGGGAATTATGAACTCGTTCTTCGGATCTAGAGTCCTCTCCGCTTCCATCCTACTGTCATCGCGATTGTGGATGTTGATCCTCCCCTTGCCCTCTCGGATAACGTACGGACCACCGACTGGTTTCTATTCCAGGAAACCCAAGAGGTACATTTGCAATCCCGCATAATATTCGTACAACACCCCACTTTTTTTATTTGCCAGGCCCCCCGATATTTTAGTTTTTATTGGAATGTCCCTTCAAGTCCCTTTCCAAGATTAACCGCTTGCGAAAATCATGGAAAAAAGACCCCTGAGCTGCCGGTAGCGAATTGGTGTGTCAGGTGACTTGAAACACTCTGGAAAGGCTGCATTAGCTCCATCTACAAATACCATGGAGCTGCAGTTCCGTTGGTTCGTGCAACTCCTGCACGCACGCTATCCTGCAGCCATATGCATCTTCCCAGAGTGGTTTAAGTCACCTGACACACCAGTTTTCTAGCATCAATGGAGGAATTAAAAAAGGCATATTGAGGATTGAGGCAATTTCCTCTTTTATCATCGTACACTATCGTGATATGTGGTTGCGCTGGGGGGAGCACCTGGTCCAGCATGTCCACCACTTGGAGATATCATATGCGGCACCCCACCTCCGTTCCCTCCATCTCCCCCGCCCTCATTTCCACCGCCTGCCCCGTCGCCTCCTCCATCACCGCTCAACATGTTCATATTCAACATCCCCGCGCCTCGATCTTCGTAGCCCGGAGGGCACGAATTAAAGGGTAGGAACCATGCGCTACTGGTTTGATCATGATGGAACACATTCGCATCCGTAAGACTGATGTGCGGGTCAAATCCCGTCCAAATACCGGTTCCAAGCGGGCCCGTAGCCGCTGCCATTGTCGACGGATCAGATCCCCCTGGATATAAATCATAAAAATAATCTTGCTGCTGGGAAGCGTGCATCCCTGTTGAGATTGGACTGACAGTGGCTGCGGATGTCCGAGGTATTACAGGGTAATTCGAAAAGGAGACTGGCGATGAGATATTTGGGATAAGCGATGACATTGGGGGGTGATGCTGGCTAGATTGCTCAAAATTAACCGGAGAGGTATCCGATGGACGACGAAGCATGGGCGGATTTAGCAGCTGCGGATCCAACTTCAAATCAATATTTCCATGTCCAGAAACGATAGGCGGCGTAGGTACCATAACCGGAGGGGATACACCCATAACCGGAGACTGCTGCATAGTCGGAGACTGATATACTGCGGGTGATTGACTATGATGCACTGACTGCGGGGAGGCGCTATGCATCGATGTCGATCCATGCGCCGGCGAGGCGCGAGTATGAGATTGTGTTTGACGCTTGGAAAGGGGTGGCACCGATGGCGTGCTCCTTTGGCTCCTCGGTCCTAATCTCGCAAAATATTCTTCTGCAGTTTGAAGATTGGATCTTTGACTAAAAATCGCATCTTCAGAAGAACAATCGACTTCTTGGCCGGTACTCTCTTTCTTTGTATTCCCTTCGTAATCGCTGGCTGATACCCCTTGTGGGTATTTCTGAAACCAATCTCCATATTGTAATACCTGTCCAGTTTCCTGATGAGTTGATAATCCTGATAATGAAGAGCCTTTGGCAACAGCCTCTGAGAACTTGCGATATGTTCGCTTTAGGTTGTCTGTTATATAGCAAAACAGTCCCCAGTATTGTCTGATATTCAATAGGAATCTAAGACAGACTTCCATATATTTTTTTGCCTCAATCTGCACATTATCTTCTGTAGTAAACATTCGCACTAGGTGAATCAAGGCAGAACTGAATGCGCAGTAGCCCATGAAAGGCGCAGCAACCACAGCGCCACGCTCCTCAACATCTTCCAATATCTTGGCGATTTGCGTAGCCGCGTCAACCGTTATATCGCTCGCCGATTTTACGAATTCCCTTGGCATGCCCGGAATCTCATCAGGCGTTGGTGGTATGGCCGATTTATGAAGAAAAAGCCTGATCTGATGATAGGAAAGATGCACAAATATGAATTGACAGAAGATTCGCTCAGTTATATGGGATTTTATGTTTTCAGTTGTATAATGTAGCCGCTCGGGCAAAGTATTTGCAAAGCGGTCTGCCTCGGCGGCAAGGCTAAGAAATTCGGAATTGGAATCCCAAATATGATGTGCATCACGCTCTATTCCACCCTAACAGCCAATGTCAATGAATGTTTATTTAATTTTGCCGCGCGGGTTTCCAGAAGCACCCCAGAATATCACAAAGTGGGAGGGGGGAAGATCCATAATATTTCTATAAAAACGAAAATTCGTCCTATGCCCGTGATATGTTATGTATTTTCAAGTAACATAGTATCAAACCGCATGACTTCACCTATGGGGATCAATTCCAACGCGAATGTTGATAATGTCGTGGCAAAGATGCGCAAAAATCGAGGAAACACGATGCTTACCTGGTTGAAATATTTTGCAACTCTGCCATACAACGATATTACCCTGACAATATATGCTCCAATACCCATATTATCGACTATATTACTTTCCCCGAGCGCGAGTCCCTTCACATCACGAACGTTAACAGTACCATCTAATCGTTCCGTAATTGTTGGTATATCAAGTTCGAGATTTCTGTCATGAGACGGAAGTTGTATTTCGATTTCTGACTCTGATATTAAGCAGGGCCTTTCTGTGCCGGATGAAGTAAATCTGTCCATCACGAAACAAGCCCACATGCAGCGTCTTCGTATTTCTCTGTCGACAAAAGACATAGTGTTCCCCGGGGCTCCTTCCTCGGAGAGGCAATCTGACCTCGACGTTCCTGAAGCCTTTCCAATGGGATCATTATTAATTTCCCTATGTAACTGCAAAGCGTGTGCCATTCGTGTTGCCATTCCTCCAAATGCCCAACTCCTACCTCCTTGGCATGTACCAAATTCATGAAGACAGAGCAGTGTGCAAACAGTGACATTAGTAATATTTGGGTTATCGAAGTTTTTTAGTACCAATCGCCGCGCCTCTGTAGCAAAACTCTCGCCAGCCAAAAACGGCGGGTTATGACGTACAGCAGGGTGCTTGGAGAATCTTGCCGAAATGGCGCATATAGCTAAAACTAATACCGGCGGCGCAGTCCCATTTCTAGATAATATTTAGCATTGATAAGACTAGGGGGGACAGAAAAGACATAGGATTACCGTAGTCGCCTCATAAATGATGGTTTGTGTAATAAGTAATAAGGCTGCCCATATATAAATTCAAAAAATGTCTCTACCAGATGTTCTTGGATCTCTTTTGATGGGAGCGCTTGGGAGCCATCATCTGGATCCGCTTGCTTTAAGACCGATGAATCTCCTAGACCACCGGCACGGTGTTTGATCGGGTTTTCAGAGCGGGCCCACGTCTCTAATTCGTTCCCAAATGCAGCACCAGCTGTTCTTTTCTTCCCTATTGGTCCTGACCTGGCGCTGTTGGTAGACAGGCTAGGCCTTACAACAGACCGTCCAGTCACAGAAAGTACACTACTAACCTCTTCTTTTGGCACGTTCTTTATCAGTCTCTCTTCCATTCTTTTCAATCGACGATCAAGCATTGCCATGTAATCGGTACGGGGAGCAGCTTTCCGTGTTGATTGTTTGTAGACACATGGTGTACGTGAACGAAGGCAATGTCGACATGTAGGCTTCTCGCCAGAGCAACGTATCTTCTTACGGCGACAAGCAATACATGCAAGCGGAAGTCTTTTTCTCTCTTTTCCAGCCTAAAATTCTTATTAGTTTACCGTTTTAAAAGGGTCCAGGTAGTAAAGGAAGAAAAATAAACGAGAGAAAGGTTGATCTGGAATTGCACAGGATGAACAAACCTTCGTCTTGGTTTCACTCCATGCGGTAGTTTGCCCTTGACTTTCATCCATATTAATTTTCAGTATACCATGTGTTCCTTCTGGTCCTCCTGAAAGAGCATCCTCACTCCCCTCTCGACCAGCACATTCGCCCATTTCATCATCAACATTCATATGTCCACTGTCCAATGTATAACCCTGACTGACCATATTAACCGGTAGCATATCATCGGAAATAGCCGTCATATCTGCTGCATGTCCCTGGAGACCATCACCACCAATCCTGTCAATATCCCCGTGCCTAGCTTCCATTTTTCCGGCTGAACTTAAAGTTGACGTCCGCCCTTGAGCCCCTCTAGGTTTTATATCACCAACCACAACAGTATCAAACATGTACTTGTCCTCCTCTCTTTGTTGCTGGGTAGTGTCTTTCTGTCGCTGTTCCAGAAACTGATAACCATCGCGTGCTGGATTTCCTGATGTCGTGCTCTGTCCATAAGCATTCCCCCCTGATATATTAACGCCATCAAAATCCATTCCGTTCCCTGTTATCGATATCCCGTTCCTTTCTGTTTCCAGGGCGCAACCATCCGTCGACAGCCTTGCAAGGTAGCACTGATGAAATCTCTCGCTACGTAGAGGTATCGACAGTCAGAATAACGGATAAGTGGTTCTTATGGTGACTGCCACCTCTAGTCACAAGCCGCGTGTTGCCCTTTTTTTTAGGGGGTTATAGGGAGATATTGTCGTTGGTGTTGCTGTAGTAAGAAATCTTTAGGAGGGGTTGTGCGTTATATCTGCGGGAGCTGTATATACTTATGCAAAGTCAGCTCTAATATTTTCCTGAGCCCAGACCCAGTTCCCAAGAACGACCTTAGTCTTCTCCACGTTTCAAGCAAGAGCTTTACTATCTTCGGAATTTCCCAGCTACGACCCTGTCTCGGAGATGGCTAGCTTGATAGATTGGTCGCAGATCTTTCCACAACTGAGGGGCCGCAAGGTCACCTTTTCACTTACACTCCGCTTATTCGTTCTCACAGGTCTGACCCACTTTTTGGGGGCTGCTATCAAAGCAGACTAAGGCAAGAGAAACAGAAAAAGGACGTTGAAAAAACAATTAATAACGAGAATAAGAAGTTGGTCCCACACTGGCGAACAAGACTTGGAATTACTGCAGGTTGCAGTGATAAGCCTTATGACTGGCCAACTGTTGGCTCCGATGGGATGAGCAAAAAAGGAATAACACCAAAATTTGACGTACTACCAAACGTTGCTCACGACTTTTTGGGAACAGTCACAAACGATCCCCCCTTCCGCCCTCGATCCCTCGTCTGTGCGCTATGGTCAAACGCCGTTCGCTAGAAGTCGTGGCGTATGTAAAAGCCTGCAAGTTCTAGAATGTGGTTTTTCTAAAATGTTTACTTGCCTGATATACCGGTTTTGCGAGCTCGTTCCAGTATATCGGGCCGGGGATTCCGGGGGCTTGGGGTTGTTCCGGAGGAGAGGTATAACGGACCGGTATTACGTTTTATGTGAAAAGCTCGGAGCCGGTGAGCGATTATCGGATCGGAGGAAGAGCAACACCTGGGTACCTCTGCGGGAGCTCCGTGATTTTTGCGACTTTTTCTGCTTTGTTCTTTCTTTTTTCTTCTTCTACTTGAGGCTTTATTTTCGTGGCTTAATTTCCCGGTTGAAAAGATGCAGGTGTCACTAATTAGGCAGCTGTGGAGGACCCTGAGGTTTGACAAATGACCGAAATGATGCAGTAGCACTGGAAACTGCTAAGCAAAAAGTCTCGCCTCAAGTTTCTCTCTCGCAGATCTTGCAATGGAATAAAGCTTTCGAGTTTCTCTGCCCGTGATTGATAGTGAATTGTGACGAAAACGATGTCATGACAGAGTTTCCGGTTCCTGCTTCCTGTATGTACGTTTCCTGTGCATACACAATTAGGACGGGGGAGGGGAGCAATTGTGGAACGTCGTTATGAATCTTCTTTCTCGGCTAGTCCACCGGATTTTGCACTCAGGTTAGAGGGGTTTAAACTGCCGGAGTTTCCCCAACCTCACCACTTCTGCCGTTCCCCTAAACTTTTTGGTGTGTGATGACCCGAATCTCCTTCCACCCTACCGAGCGGAGATGCGCCTCTTCTGCAGCTGCTTGACTCGATTGTGCTCTGGATCCACCTCACCCACCTCCTGAATCAGTAGTCGGTCGTATTCCGTAGTCTTGGGCCGGGCTTGCGCTAGGTGTATGAAGTTGTTGAGATGGGGTGAGCAGTTCTGGGCTGAGAAGGATGGAAAGGATCAGAAATTGAACAGCTCAGACGCTTTTCTGAAGATAATTGAGGATTTTGTGCTCAATTGATGCCACAGTTGGCAATTGCACGATATCAAGGAACCTTCATTTGGGCGCGACTGCAGACGTAATGGGCCCAGGATAATGGGATTGTTTGCGGCTAAGAGACGAACGCGCTAGCCCGACGCGCTAGGGAAGCACGAAAGGGAAAAAAAGGACCCCAGGAAGGTGCTGTTTCGTCCGAGGGTCCTCCTCTCTTGCCCGCTGCCCCCACGGCACGCAGAAACCTGGTCTAGAGCCCACCGGCACAACACCACTGTAATTCGTGACAGGTTGCGTAACGTTCCCTCCCTCCACACAAACCGTAGAGTACCTACATCCTATACCCTGACCTGTCCCGAGGCCCGAGATGCACGTCGGAAAACGTTTCAGTTCGAGGGACGCAAAAAAGTCAACTCCTGGCCGTTCAGGGATATGGCGATCCTTCGTTACTCGCTAAACCCCGTAAGGCAAAATATCAGCTGCCAGGGTTGACCTACAATTTATCTGAAAAAGCAATGCCTCCTCGGTTACTATTCGTAGGATCCCGAAGAGAAGGAAGTCTACATATATACATACGTATGCATAACCTTTAGATTACAAATTGTCGGTATTGCTCGAAAAACAACGACCTAGTCTAGGCTTGTTCATTCCAATCAACAAGTCGCTCATGGAGAAGAAACTTGAGGCTACACAATCCATCAGTTTCTGATGCCCCCCCTGTAGCTACCATGCAACCTTACTTTGGAACACCCTGCGTTGAGAATGGCCTGTTCCAGTGCGAAACTGATGGAGTAGATATTTAGACTATGCACATGTACTTTACAGCCCTGGCACCTGTCCGAGTGACGTTCCTGTTACTTTTCTGATTCGTTTTGCAGATGAATAGAGACGAAAGCAGGTGAACCACGTCACGTCTGATCCATACGTCCCCCTTTTCATGGCTCGTGTAGAATCTGTTAATGGTTTATTTGCGCGGGGTTAGTTACGCTTAGGAGGTCGGAAAATTATCTCCGATCTTGAGCAATAATTAAACCTATACGTACTACGCGCATTTTAGGACGTCCTACTTCCTATATACGCATATAGAATGCTGTCGTACCATAACATTATCACCATATGCACAGTGTACTGTAGCTGATTCCTGGGCATGAGAACTTACTAAATAAGTTGAATTTAGTAGAGCATTTTAGTCTATCCCTGCCGTACAAACTGCAGCTATACTTCAACCACGTAGGATCTGCGCTGTGGTTTCTGTGGGTATAAAACACCCTAATCAACTCGAGAATGGACCCTTTACGGCGCAGTGCCTTGAACTCGCATACACGCAATCTATACAAAAATTCACGGAGGTACTTACCTGCCAATGGGAAAGCAAGCTAGAAAATCTGGAGTGGATACATGTAGTGATGAGATGGGGAGTCGAGTGACGAATCATGAAACGGATTTAGGGGGCCGGATCAGATATCACAATTTTCGACATAGCTCAAAAGGGTGAATCTTAAGCCAAGTCTGCCCTACCGCTAAATCTCCTTTATACTTGCATGATAAGCTTCTCTAACAACACCAACATCCTTGACAAGCATGGAAGCGACACGTCGTAGATGCGATGCCGAGGTATGCGGTGGAACCTACTGAAGCAGAGGCATCCCGAATGTTCTACGCTCTCATATTGAGACACGCAGGGGCAACCAATATACCTATGTGGAGAGTACTAGAGTCTCTAGTACTCAGTTCTACATCGTACCTACACACATAAACAAAATTCCCTTGGCTATCTGTCTTATCACTATTGTGTGGCGCCCTCAAAAAACATATCGGCGGTCAACTGAGTTTTTCTGCATAAAGGCACGGAGTATTTAATATCAGACAAGCAGATTATCGGCGTGGACCCGGGAGAAGCAGTACATATATGATGTTAAGGGGCTGACAAGAGACGAAATTATGATACGATCGATGATAAAGGCTAAAGAAGGCAAAGAGCCCGAGATGCAAGTCTAATTTACCAGATCTCTACCTCTCCAACACAAATTGGCTTTACCGGATTTCCTAAGTGGCGCTTGGAGTTGATATTCCGGATCATACAGGATCACTCGAATATTCCTAGCCTACGAAATCTTGATTTCTGGTCCGATATGTTTAGATGAATGTTATGAATCATCACATATCTGAGCGTAACCATCCCTGCACAAATGCTTGTGTGTTACCACATACATGTAGCTTCAAACAGCTGGATCATCGCTTCTCCACTATGCTCAGTAAAGCCACAACGGCGGGTCCCGAGATGTCCCTGGAAGCCAAAAGCATCAGCAACGACATGAGGGCAGGGATACAACAGAAGCAGTCGCCCAATCAATACAGGTGAGAGAATTAAAACACAGGTACTCGTATTTTTGTGACGTTTGTAAAAGGAACCACTATCGCATATCATATAAATACGCGCCAAGTCCACAATTTAGTATGGTATGCAAAGCAGTTTCTTTTTACAAACGTCAGGAAAATACAAGTACATATAGTCCCTGTGCTTTCTTGGTAAAGTACGGAGGCTCGTGCCGTTTACGGTGCTTATTTTGAATTTGAAGGTTGGTTTCGAATGATTTCTTTAACACTCCCCTTTCTCGTGCTTATTATTGGGCACTCTTTAGCTCTTTTCGGTTCTTATGAGGAGCACTTTGGATCATGGATGATCACTCGATAATCTATCTTGCCTGCTTTCGGGAGCGAGGTGAGTTTTTTTTTTTTTTTTTTAATTCATTAATTACATGCAACCTTTCGGTTATGGTAATATCGCACTCCCTGGAACCTCCCGTCTTCCGCCGCCTCGTACTAACTTAAGGTAAAGGTGCCGGTGGAGCGAGTGAAGCAGCATTAGCCTATAGGAGTATCTACTGAGGGGAGGCAGACTAGGCGGTAATAAAAGATAATCCAAGGTCTATCCACCATAGATACATGTAGCTTTTAATGTGACTCAAAGGTGGGGAGGGGGCTAGATTTTGGCGTAGGTAAATCGATCAACTGAGGCTCTCTAGTTGTGGGGTTTTGCCCCCGCCCTATGGGGCGGATCGGTAATTAAGCATATAAACAGACCTCAAATGTTGCTAAACAACTGGGCCTTCTCTTACTTTCAACAGCTGTTATTAGGGCGGTGGCAAAGCTATGCTAGACGAAGAAAGAAAAGGCTATGGATCTAATGAGGAATCTTGATGTGGTATCCATCGTTAGGCTCCAGAGACACATAATGTATCGTCACTTACTCTCAAGGTCCCCCTTCTGACTACATGTACACACAAAACACATTGAATATATCTACACTAGAAATAAATCTCTTTTCTTATATTTTACACACCTACCTATTTTTCTAACCTTCTTTTGGTCTCTCGCCCTCAATCTTTACCTCCTCTTTGGTCGCCTTTGCTTCCTTTACCTCATCTACACCATCTGCCCTAGCTTCTTTTACTTCCTCTGCCTTAACCTCAGTTACCTCCTCGGCCTTGACCTCGATTACCTGAGGGGGAACACTCCTCTCTTTCACCTCTTTCACTTCCTCCTTTGCCACATTTGCCTCTGTGATGATCTTCTCAACAACTGGCGAATCCGCTGAGGCAGGGGCTTGGGTAGCTTCCACTGGCGGCTCAGTCTCGGATATTGTGGATACGGGAACATCAGTAGGTGCCACGACTGGGGACTCGGCTTTCGCGGGCTCTGGTGTTGATTCAGGGGGGGAGGGTGTTGCTTCTACGGGCGCTTCGGCCTTGGTCTCGAGGATGGGTGTAGGTATCCTTTCCTCTACCTTGGGTGTAGGCTCGATGGGTGTGGGTTCCATAGCTTGTACCCCGGGGGTTGCAGTGGGTGTGATTGGTGCCACTTGTGCCACTACTGGTTTCTCTGCAGTGGCCTTGAGGATAGATTCAACGGGCTCTACCTCAGGGGTTGAGGCGGCTACGGGGGCTTCCACGACTGGAGGTGCTGCTTTGACTTTTGAAGCGGGTTCGAGAGTCTCCGTGGGGATGGCCTTTGCAGCATCTACGGCTGCCTCCACCCCGAGAGTCTCCTCCACCTTGAACGGCGCCTCCTCCTCCCTTGGAGTTTCCAAAACCTGTGGAACTTCATCGACTTCAACCTTGGATATCCCCTCTGCCTGTGCTACATCATCAACCCTTGCTGATACCTCCACAAACTTCCCTTCCTTCTCTAAGGATTCCTCAACTGTCCGAGCCTGAACCTGTTCCTCTTCAGTCATGACCTTGTCTGTCACAACTTGCTCTGCTATCTTTTCTCCCTGCGGCGCTTCATCCTTTGTTTCCTCTACATGCTTACGGTATCTTGGATCTTCTAGGATGCTTTTTGCTGCTTTCTGAATATGTTCTTCCTCGGTAAGTTCTTTCAAAGCATCTTCATGCGATAGAGATTTATACTCTGGGCTCTCAAGTAGCTGCCTTGCCTTCTCAGCGGTCTCGAAACTCTTACGAGAGCCGAAGTGCGACCACTTGGGGCGGGCAACGTCCTTGATGGTCTCAAGGGAGACACCCATACGTTTGCCCACACCTACACCATATGGTCAATCTCCAATACCATAAGCTCTCTTCCGGCAGGAAACATACCGAGCTCATCAAAGCCGTACATATTTGCCTTCATACCTACACCATGGTACTGGTGCTTCCTAAGGAACGCCAACCACAACTCCACTGTCTCGGGGTGGCCATCCTTGATCTGAATCAATCTCTTATATGTGACTCTCTCGTAATTCTCCTGACTTTTCTTGTGTACGAAATGTCCTCTGGGCACAGTCCATCTTTCCGTCTTTCTCGGCAATGGCACGGGACCTGAGGCGGGGAGATGGCAGTAGTAGGCAGCGCGGAGGGCAAAGTCGCACATAAACTCTAGATTTCGTACGGAGTAGGAACGCAGCTGGAGGTCGCAGACGGGAAGCCCCATTGAGGGTTGCCGGCGAAATGGTTCATAGTAGATAGCTTGGAGGGAGAGCGGGAGGCGGGTGCCTGTGGGGGCTTCGGGGGAGTCGGTACTACATAGGTTTAGAGTAAAGCGTCAGTGTTTGCTGGGTGCGAGACTATAGGCGGGAAGGTAGTAGGTGGAGGGTACTCTTCGACGGGAGCAGCCTGTCGCAGAGGAGCTATGGTAGAAAATTTCATTCGGTATAGTACCGGAATCTAGGCGCAAAGAACGTCAATTGAGTTATTCTATATGGGGTTTTGCTTGTAAAATTATACCCTGTGGAGGGCGTGAAGCCGTGCCAGGCCAGACCGCGAGCGACAAGCAAACATGGTTTTCCAATGTCAATTGAAGCGCCTCAATGGAGGGGTCGAATTTTGATATCCCAAATCCGATATTGTCGTGTGGGGGGTGAATGACCGACGAGACGGGTAACGGCAGTCCTCGGTAACCCGGCCGCTCTGATTATACAGTGAACAGATTGCAGAGGCACAGTCGGCCTACACGTCTTCCCTGCTACAACTTCACTTTAGAACCACTGCCTGACATTGTGGACGTAGCTCCTAGTTATCCTAATACCTCAAGTACAGCTACATTTAATAATAATCAGTTTACACGTAAACTCTCGCTACAATTCACCATGGAGTCCTCACGCGGCCCACCCCGTGTCAAAAACAAGGGAGCCAACGCCCAGCAGATCAGGTAAGTGGGCCCACAGCTTCTTCGAATACCCGTAGAGCTAATAAATACCCCACAGTGCTGAGCAAATCCTTCGTGAAGCCTTTGAGCGGCAAGAACAGGGCCTGCAAGCCCCCTCCCAACGCTTCGATGACTTGGAAGAACTGCACGAGTTCCAGGGCCGCAAGCGCAAGGAGTTCGAGGACTATGTTCGCCGAAACCGTATTAACATGAACAACTGGATGCGGTATGCACAATGGGAACTCGACCAGAAAGAATACGCCCGTGCGCGTTCCATCTTTGAGCGTGCCCTCGACGTCGATAGCAAGTCCGTCGTGCTATGGCTGCGATACATTGAGGCTGAGATGAAGACCCGTAACATCAACCATGCCCGCAACTTGCTAGATCGTGCAGTTAGTATTCTGCCTAGGGTTGATAAGCTGTGGTATAAGTACGTGTACATGGAGGAGACGCTTGGCAACATCCCCGGTACTAGACAGGTGTTTGAACGTTGGATGAGCTGGGAACCGGAGGAAGCGGCCTGGAGCGCGTATATCAAGCTTGAGAAGCGGTACGGGGAGTGGGCAAGGGCAAGGGCGGTGTTTCAGAGGTTTACGGTGGTGCATCCGGATGCGAAGAACTGGATCAAGTGGGCACGGTTTGAAGAGGAGTATGGCAATGAGGATAATGTGCGGGAGGTATATAATCTGGCTGTGGAGACTCTTGGTGATGAGTTTATGGACGAGAGGCTATTTATTGCGTTCGCAAAGTACGAGGCAAAGCTGAAGGAATTTGAGCGTGCGAGGGTTATATACAAGTATGCCCTCGACCGTCTACCACGAAGCAAGTCCCAGCAGCTGCACAAGAGCTATACAACCTTTGAGAAGCAGTTTGGTGAGCGCGAGGGCGTCGAGAACGTCATTCTCTCAAAACGCCGAGTGCAGTACGAGGAACAGATTAAAGAGAACCCCAAGAATTACGATGTCTGGTTCGACTATGCCCGCTTGGAGGAGACTCTTGGCGACAAAGATCGCGTCCGTGATGTCTACGAGCGTGCCATCGCCAACATTCCCCCCACCAAAGAGAAGCGCCACTGGCGGCGGTACATCTACCTCTGGATCTTCTACGCGCTGTGGGAAGAGATGGAGGGCCAAGACATTGACCGCACCCGCCAGATTTACGACGAATGCCTCAAACTAATACCCCACAAACAGTTCACCTTTGCAAAGATCTGGCTCCTCAAAGCACACTTTGAGGTCCGACACGGCAACCTCACTGCCGCACGTAAGATGCTCGGCAACGCGCTCGGAACATGTCCAAAAGACAAACTATTTAAGGGCTACATTGCCCTTGAAACCCGGTTGCACGAATTTTCGCGCTGCCGCACTCTGTATGAGAACCACATTAAGTTCTCACCAACGAACGCACAGACATGGATCCGCTATGCAGAACTAGAGATGGCGCTCGAGGACGACGACCGAGTACGAGCCATTTTTGAACTGGCGGTTGAGGAGGAGAGTCTGGATATGCCAGAACTGCTGTGGAAGAGCTATATTGACTTTGAGGAGGAGAGTGGGGAGTTTGCCCGGACACGGAATCTGTTTGAGAGGCTGCTGCATAAGACGGACCATGTCAAGGTTTGGATCTCGTATGCACACTTTGAGATCAATGCAGACGAGGGAGGCGAGGAAGACGGCGAGGGCAATGATGTGGTCAGTGATGAGGCAAAGGCCCGTGCCCGGGGTGTGTTTGAGAGGGCCTACAAGAGCCTTAAGGCAAAGGATCTCAAGGAAGAGGTAATTTACCCGTTCCATACTACACTTAGCCCTAATGCACATACTAACCCCACAAAACAACAGCGGGTTGTCCTTCTCAATGCCTGGAAATCGTTTGAAAACACACACGGCACACCAGAAGACATCAAAAAGGTGGAGGAACAGATGCCACGCAAGGTCAAGAAGAGGAGAAAGCTCGACGACGACAGCTACGAGGAGTACATGGACTACATCTTCCCGGCCGACGAGCAAGCCAATGCAGGGATGCTCAAACTGCTGCAAGAGGCGCATCGGTGGAAGCAGGCGCAGGCGGCGCTGGAGAAACCGTAGTGGCGGCTGTCTCGAGGCGCAAAAATATGTATTTTTATTTTATTGTGGATTTTTTTCTTTTTTGGTGTTGTGGGAGCCATGTAATGAACGGAGCAGACTGAGGTGGAGCGGTTTCTTTCTAGAATACCATGTGCATAGCTAGCTAGCGGGTCCCCGAAAAAAGACCCCGATGATTATTATGGGCACGAATGTAAAGATTTTGTCCTGTATTCTTTCCGATCGACTGCTGTGTTTTCCGCCCATATCTGTAACCTAGAGGGCTCTATCTAGCTTGAGTGGACCTTTGGGTTGGTCTGAAGCGAGCCACCCACATCAGAATGTGATCATAGAAAATCACTCGATGACAAAGCCTTGGCGGTTAGTGATCTCCGGTGACGCACTCAATTGCAGTACTGAAGAAAAAGGTACAGGCTGTTATCGTCGCCGAGGTCCTTCGTCTCCTTGCTTGCCCTGTTGGCTTTGTATGCCGCCTTTATTCGCAGTGGAAGTAAGTAGATGAGTGGACCTGTGGCTTTGGGCGTCGTTATCTTGCTTACAGGTTTACTTACTGCTTGGTTCCTAGCTAGTTTAATCCGGGGCGATGCTGTGGATATAGGGGGATGGGTTGACACTTTTGCGTGGGGAATCAATAGAGCTCATCCTCCTCTGCGCGCAGGGGCTGGTGATTTCCTTCCGCTAAAGAGCCTCGGTACACGCGGGGGGGGGGGGGGAAGCTGGAATGCACTGTTTTTTTTCCCCCAGGCTCAATATGGGCAGGAACCGTCCCTCTGAAAATCCGTTCTCGTCCTCAAGTACACAGCCCACAAGCCCCCCCCACAGGCCCTCAGAGTACCATAGAGCTCAGCCGTAACGCAACCCAAGGCTCAAAACCCAAACTCTCTCTCTCGCTCTCGCGGTATACTTACTATATGCAATCAAAAGCCAGGAAAGAAAAAAAAGACCCCATGTGGAAGAGGCGGCTTTCATACACCACTTTGTACCGTTCCTGCTCACGAAACACCATGTCCTGGAGTCTTTGGCAATAATGATACAATGTGGCGCATCAAGACGTTTTGGGATGTTTGGGTCGAGGTTGGTGGTGGGCTTGTCTTGGAAGCTTGGCGCGCCAAGGCGGATGAGTGATGAGCTATGATCGAGGCTTACAGTATGGTATTGTATTACCGGAGGGGACGAAGACTGAATGGTTGGTACAGAGGGCTCATAGACCGTAGCTACATTAGAGAGATCTCTATGTAGATAATAAATGGAGTGAAAGGACACACACGCCGGGATCAAGAAAAGGCGGCCGCAGGGGGGGCGGACCCCATATCTCACCTGCCAAACGACTAAACAGCTCAAACCTCCATCCTTTCCGTCCGCGGCCATAGTCTCACCAACCATATACGAGCCAGGCGGGGAATCACAGGCAAAAGCTGATCAATTTCATGGGCGACGCGGATCTTCAAAGGCTGATTGACACATATATATATACAACCCATGTGCATCGTAGCTGTTTAGGATGTTTGTGAGTGCCAGATCTCAACAGCAGACGATTTTGAGCGATTTCCGTTTCCACCCGAATTATCGTGGTCCAGCGGCCGTACTGTCATGCCGAGCCCCCCAGTGCTCCTCGTAAGCCAAGGGCTCCTGCACACCTGGTGTGGCAACGCCCACTTTTCAAAGTTGGCGGATACATGTAGTAATGATAAAGGTACGTCAAGTGACTCATAAATTTAAACCATTTTACTGGATACATGTTACAAGCTTTGAAAGTCCGTGATGTGTATATATAGATGTATATAGCTGTAAAAAACTATCTAAGCGCTGGCTAAGCGGTACGCGAGTGATTGATGCTTGTGATATACCCGCTAACTTTGTTATTAGTTATAAAGATTAAAATGTGCTTATAAACTGGTCTGCAGTCACATATATATATACAAGTGGTTTCCGGCCTTTGGCCAGTACTACACGTATATCAATCAGTCTAATATACAGGCAAGCCGCCGTGCGGCTTATTTCTCTGTCATCACTATATCCGCTCTGGTCGATCTATATGTGCCTTTAATTTCTGATATCCCCCATGATATATCAGTCAGAAACACCTCCAGTTCAAGCTGCAATTATATCCTTAATACCTTAATAGCTACGAGGCCTCTAAAGTCCAACTATTAATCGAATTCCAGAACCAGTAGAAACACTATCAACAATCTAACACCACTCAGCACAATACCCTATGTTGATATCCAACACAACATGTTTCAAGTGAAACAAAATCTCTCAATGAGCCAATCGGATTAATGAGTTAAACAACAAAAAAAATGAGCCAACCAGAGGACTATAAACGCACATGCATATGCAGGTTATGATTATATATTTATTAGATATAGCTGGTCTTATATACAGACTGCAAGAATCCAAGTGTCGCCAGGTAAAAATCATGGTATATGTTGATAGAACTACTATATATGGCCGCCATGCATGCATGGTCTTTGAATTTTCGATTCGCCGGTTCAAGCTGGCGATATTAGAGAAGTATCGGGCTATTTGATAATGAAGATTAACGCACCTATATATACTCGTCATAAGTATATTCCGCAATCAAGACGTTTAATTCTGCAAGTGTTTCTTAACCGCTAATTAGGCATCTGGTGATGCGGGGTGATAAAATACAAAGTGGGTTTTTCCCCCGTATCCTTAGTTATCGTATATCCAAGGACCTTGATCTACAGTCCAATCGGGTGGGTAGCACCCCCCTCTTGTGAATTGCAGCCGCGGAAACTAGGTGTATTTTTTTAGCTAGTAAAACCAGAACCAAAATCTTCAATTGAACCCCCCTCCGTATGCATCTCCGGCCCGTCAATAAATCAAAGTCTAGGCATGATACACCCAGAAAAATACACTCTGGGTCCACTCACTCCCCAAAACCGAAGTCCTGGTAAAAGTGATCGCTCGGCATCTGTCAAAGTACCCATCTCATAGCTACCGGTTTGAAAGGATGCTGCTATTATTATTATTATTATTACCATAGGCAGCTGCATGCAGTAGTAGTAGCGTATATGACTTGTTGGTAAAATTCGCTAGACCCACAGTACCGGGAATGGGTAGAGACCCACTATAGCTACCATATTCCAGCCAACACGCTATCGGTGCTGCGAGAATACGGTATTGACACGGCATCGGTATGGCGGTACTCTACTTACGATGCCGGTTTAAAACCAGTATTCTCGCGCGACTCAACATTGTAGCCCCCCTCCCCCCACGGTAGCAGTTTTACCCCCCGTTTCCGAGACTGTAGCCTCGATATTCCAGCGTGGAAACCCCTCCCACTGGGCTCCATTGAAGCTCTACGAGCCTGCAACCACGCCAGCTAATACAATGACAACACCATATATCTATATACATGTATCAACGCTCTCATGGGTGCCGTGCCCCCCAGAGCTGGAGTCGAGAGGACTAGGCTTCATAGATATAGATACACCCTCATACACAACCCACAAAGAAAGACGAACCCAAACGTCACGCACACACATACACGCCACCCAGATACCCACACCACCCCCACATGCTACAAACAACCGAGTATGCACACCCGTGCCGACCACACAGCGCTCCATACCAGCGATGGGGGCGGGGGGGGGGCAGTCAGTACACACCCACACCACCAACCGCCCACAAACACGCGCGCGAGAGCACCGCCCCGCGGCCGGCACACCCGTTCTCGCACTCGGGGCGCATCCAGCCCACCACGTCCGCCGCCACCAAAGCGCGCACATGGATCTGGCCCGCTCGCTGTACTACATGGCACGCGCGTGGCTCTGGCTCGGGCGCGGTGGTGGCTGGTGGCAAGTGGATGGATGGATGGATGGATGGCGTCCCCCCATGTATATATATTTGCCAAGACATCCACACCGGCCGAGTGATGGGTTGTGACTGGGGGCTGGGCTGGGATGGCGAGATGTACGTCTGGAGATATGGCGATGGAGAGAGTGTGATGGTACTGTCGGGATGGTCTACATCTATACTACGCACATCATGTTCATGCACAGCCGTCGGTGTGCAGTGCAAGCAAGCTGCAGAGAGCATATCCATTCCGTGATTGTTACCATCGTCACATTTTCATTCACGAGGCAGCCAAGCGTCCAGGAAATCCAGATTGTTTCAAACTCCTCTATCCCCCCCCACCTCCCTCCGCACCTCTCTACGCCCCCACCTTTGCCGAATACTTCCCCGCCGCCCTGCCAAACAGCTCCTCCTTCTCCCTCAGCTCCCTCAAGAACGGATGCGCCTCCGCGCCCTCCGTCGCCTCCAGCCTCGCCCTCCACTCATCCACATCCCTGCCCGCGATGGTCGCCAGCACCAGCATATTCGCCAGCGCGTCCGCATCGTCAGCCTTCTTGTCGAGCGCCTGCTGCAGCGCCACCTCGGCCTCCTCCAGGCGGCCCAGATGCAGCTCTGCCACGGCCTGGCCGACGAGCGTGCGGCACGTGGACGACGCGGGCGCCTGGGCGAGCTCCTCAAACACGTAGTAGGCCGACTGGTACTTTTCGCCGCCGATGCGCAGGCCCAGGTAGGCCTCGGCGAGGTTGACGAGGAGGCTGTCCTGCGCCCAGCGCTTGGCCGTCTGCACCTCCTTGAGCGCCAGGTCGGTGCGGTTCTGCGAGAGCCGCAGATGCACGGTGAGGGCGACACTGGTGGGGCACACACGCATTGCGTCAGCAGTTGCTCCTGCCGCCGGGCAGTAGTAGTGGTGGTGGGTGGGTGGTGGTGGGTGGTGGGTGGTGGGTGGAACTCACGCTTCTAGACTGTTTACATGGTTGCTCAGCAGCGCCAGCGCCTCGTCGCTCCGCCCCTCGTTCTGGAGGACGATGGCACCAAGGACCTGGACCGTGGCGTTGTCGGCCGCGGACTCGACGAGGGCCTCGACGGCGGCGATGGCAGCATCCTTGGCGCCGGTGGTGTACTCGGCAAAGGCCCTGACGGCAGCGAGGTCGGGCGTGCCGGACTCGGACTCGAGCTCGGAGATGACGGAGGGGGCGTCGCCGAGGGCGATGCGGGAGCGGAGGACGTAGATGCGTGCGGGGAGGGCGTTGGAGGGGGAGAGGGTGCTGGTGTCGGTGTCGAGCACGGCTTGGTACTGGCCGCTGAAGAAGGCGGTGTGCATGGCGAGGAGCTCTGGTGGGGGGGGGGTTAGCTTACTGTTTGGGGGGTAGACAGGTGGGATGGGATGGGACCTCCTTCGCTTGAGAATGGATCCATGGCCAGCGTGTGTATGATCTAGGTGAGCTGTGGGATTGCTGGTGTTGGTGATGGAGGTTTGTGTGTGTGTGTGGTGTTGATGGTGTTGATGGTGTTGATGGTGTTGATGGTGTCGAGGCGAGGTCAGGGAGCAGCGGCTCTGGCAGCCGGCAGCCGACAGAGCCGCCGACCGTGGACGATGATGAAGCGAACCGCACGCACCGCACCGCCCGCAGGCTCTTGCCCCCGCGTGTCCGACTCGCAGTGGGCAGCGGCGGGGGGTCTGTCTGCGGGTCTGCGGGGCTACAATTAGATTCTGTATATACACACTATACTATATCTACATGATGCTTGACTGAAATACTTGTGAAGAAACCAGGTCTGCGTGCCCGAGCCATCACTCGGCTCTGGCTGATGCTTTCCGCGGGCAGACCGCAGACCGCAGACCGCAGACCGCAGGCCGCAGACCGCAGACCGCAGACACGGCGGGTGCTGGGCCTCTCTGTGCTGGGCTCTCTGTGCTGGGCTCTCTGTGCTGGGCTCTCTGTGCCGGGCCTCTCTGTGCCGGGCCTCTCTGTGCCCCCGGCACATGATGGCATACTCACAGCCGGCAGTACATCCACGAACAAGACCGCGATCTGAGTGAGAGTTCCGCCGGATCAACGACGCCAGGCACAGAGACACAGACACAGACAGAGACTGACAGAGACTGAGGCAGGGACAGGCAGGGACAGAGACAGGCAGAGAGAGAGAGAGAGAGAGAGACACAGACAGACAGAGACAGACAGACAGAGACAGAGAGACAGACAAGACACAGACAAGACAGGCGCAGACAGACGCAGACAGACGCAGACAGACGCAGACACAGACACAGACGCGTTACCGCAGCCAGCGATATCACAATCAGCAGCACCACCAGCACCACCACAACCTCCACCACCAGCAGCATCACCACCAGCAGCATCACCACCACAACCTCCTCCTCCTCCTCTCCTCCTCCTCCTCCTCCTCCTCCTCCTCCTCCATCAGCCGTATATAAACCAGCCAGGCCATCTTCATCGGATTCAGGCAGCAGTAGCACACCACCAGAGAGTGCCTGTTCTGTCTGTCTAGCATCTAACCTTCCCCCCTTCGTCCATCGACCACCAGCTCCTACTCCAGCGCCCGTGTCAAACGAACATCACCACCGCCACAACCACAATCGCCACAACCACCGCAACCGCAACCGCAACCGCAACCGCAACCTCCGCCATATAGCCACTGCTACACCAAGCAATCAATCTCAATCAATCTCAACCAATCTACACACACACACACACACACACCTCCCTCCCTCCCCTCGCTCGGATCCAGCATCTCCCCCCACCCCTCCGCTGACACAGACCCCCCCAGCCGGCAGTCAGTGGATGTCCGCACCACCCGCCGCTGACAGGAAACGCAAACCCTCGACCACCACCCCCGACAGCAGCACCACCCCCGCGGCCAAGCTCCCCAAACTCACGCCCCCCCCAACCACCACCACCACCACCGCCGCCGCAATGTCCGCCCAGCCCCCAATGACCCTCGCCGCCCAGCGCCGCACCCAGCTCCAGCAGCTCCTCAACGCGCAGCCCGGAATGACCGAGGAGACAAAGCAAAAGTACGTGACGGGCCTCGAAGTCCTGCTCGGTGTCGTCGAGACCAAGGGCCCCAACACCCCCGAAGGCATAGCCGCCCAAGGCCGCTACGACACCATAGTCAACAAGCTCCGCGTCCACCAGGCCCAGCAACAAGCCGCCGCCGCCGCCCAGCGGCAGCAGCAGCAGCAGCAGCAGCAAAACAACTTTCAGCCCCAGCAGCAGCCCCAGCAGCCCCAGAAACAGGGCGGCATCGCCAACCCGGGCCAGGCCGCGCTCAACAACATCCTCGGCCCAAATGCGCGCTCAACCTGGATCCTGCCGCCAAACATCGCGCTGGCCGACGCGGACCGCTGGCGCACCGAGATCCAGACAAAGCTCACACAGGTGGGGCAGAAGATGAACACGGCGCGCAACCAGATCCAGCTGCTGACGCAGCAGGCGCAGCAGCCGGGCCTCACGCCCGAGCAGCATCGCGATATCCAGGCAAGGATCGCGGAGAGCACCCAGCACTTTCAGCACTTTAAGGACGTCATCAACAAGTTTGGCCAGCAGCAGAAGATGCTGGCCGAGCAGAAGCAGCTCCAGCAGCAGCAGCAGCAGGCGGCGCATCTCCAGCAGCAGCAGCAGCAGATGTTGCTCCAGCAGCAGCAGCAGGCGCAGGCGCAGGCTCAGGCACAGGCTCAGGCCCAGGCACAGGCACAAGCACAAGCGCAGGCACAGGCACAGGCACAGGCACAGGGGCAGGGGCAGGGGCAGATTGCCATGCAGAAACCCGTGCAGCAAGGCGTGGTCCCGGAGGCACATGCCGTGAACCAACAGCAGGCGGCGGCGATGGCGCAACAACAACAGCAGCAGCAGCAGCAGGCAAACATTGCAAACAACATCCAGCAGAGCCCGCAGACCCATCATCCCCAGCAGCAGCAGCAGCAGCAACAGCAAGTCCTCCAGCCCACAGGCCAAATGCAGCAGCAGCAGCAGCGCCCGCCGCAGTCTCAGCAGCAGCAGCAGCAGCAGCAGCAGCGCCCGCCGCAGTCTCAGCAGCAGCAGCAGCAGCAGCAGCAAGCACCGAATCCCCAGCAGCAGAACCCCGGCGTGGCTGTAGCAAATGCCCAGCAGCAGCAGCAGCAGCACATTGTCCCGCCCGCCGCACGAGCCGACTCGCCAGCCGGCCCGGCCCTCAACGTAGCCACCAATCGGGCCACCATGTCTCCGGCAGCGCAGCAGCCACCTCTCCAGCAGCAGCAGCAGCAGCCCCAGCAAGCCCAGGCCCAGACAGTCGTCCGCCCCCCAATCCAGCAGCCCCCCGCGCAGCAGCAACAACAGCAGCAGCCCCCTTCGCAGCAGCAACGCGCATCGGTCCCCCCAGCACAGGCCGGCACCCAACCAAACTCACCCGCACCCCGCGCAGGCTCCGTCCAGCCCGCCCGTCCCCCCACCGCCGCCGGCACCCCCGTCTCTACAACCCCCCAACAGCAGCAACAGCAGCAGCAGCAGCAGCAGCAGCCACAACAGCAGCAGCAACGTATCCAGGCCGCATCCACCGCCTCCGTGGCCTCCCCAACAGCAGCCTCCCACCCATCCCTCACCTCGCGCGACGCAGCGCTCCCAACCCGCGACACCGCCCAGGGCCTCCGCCGCGACATCCCAAAGAACCTCGCTGTCGTGCCGCCGCAGCCCGTTGCAATGCCGCCTGCCAGACCGACGCTCTCCGGCGGGATGAACTCGTCGGGAAACCAGATGATGAGCACGCCCGCGCTCGTCAAGCAGCCTGCCTTTGAGTTTGATGAGGGCGGCATGGGCCTGCTGAGCAAGCGGAAGCTGGAGGAGCTGGTCAAGCAGATTGATCCAGAGGAGAAGCTGGATCCGGATGTGGAGGAGGTTAGTGTTTTTGAATCAATCTCTCTCTCTTTTTTCTCTCTTTTCTCTCTCTTTTTTTTTTTTTTTTTTCGTTCTCACCTCTTTTCACGTTTTTTCACGTTTTTCTTTTTTTCTTTCTTTTTGGCTATGGGATGGATACATTGCTACTGCCCATCCTCTCGTCTCCCCCGCCACCCGTCACTCCAAGCCCAGCATCCAACCCATCATTTCCACTCTCTCTCTCTCTCTCTCTCTCTGCTTACCTCATCACACCCCTCCCCCACAATCATTACCCCCCCCACACAGCTAACACGCACCCACAACACAGTCCATCCTCGAGCTCGTCGACGAGTTTATCGACAACATCGCCACCACGGCCTGCAAGATGGCCAAGCTGCGCGGCTCCGACATGCTCGACATCAAGGACATCCAGATCATCCTCGAGCGCAACTGGAACATCCGCATCCCCGGCTACGCCGCCGACGACATCCGCACCGTGCGCAAGTTCAACCCGGCACCCGCGTACCACCAGAAGATTGCGGCGATGGCCGCGCAGAAGTCGCTCAACCAGACGGCGGGCAAGGGGGGCGATTAGAGGAGGAGGGGGTGGTTGGAATGGGATGGGATGGGATGGGGGTGGCTCTTTCTGCCTTTATTGGCCCTTTTTCTTCCTTCACTGGGCTTCTTTCCTCGGTGGCTGTGGGGTGATAAAGGCTTTTGCGTGTTTCTGTCTGTCTGTACTCATCATTTCTCAGTAGTCATTTTTTCTTCCTCGACTTCTTCTTGCATTTTCTCTTCTTCTTCTTCTTCTTCTTTGGTGTTTTTTTCTTCCCTTTCCTCTTATTCCCTCTCTCTCTCCACAAACTTACTAAAAAAAGAAAAGAAAAACTGGATGGGGCCTTCTTCTTCTCTCTCCTCCTTCTTCTTCCCCCCATTCCATCCCACCATTCCGATTCCGCCCACCTACCACCTATTCCCCCCCCCCATACGCATTGTTTCTTTCTCTTCTGCTTCTGGTTCGTTCTATTCTTGCTGCATGTTCCAACTACTATACTACTACTACTACTACTACTACTACTACTACTGGCATGGATGTCACAAAGTTTCAATAAAGAGTAATTAAAAAAATTAAAAAAAGAAGAAATAAAATAAAACACCTCCTCCGTATCCCATATATGCATACATACAAACATGTACATTACTACGTGTATTGCACCTAGCATACATATGTACATACATGTACGTGTAGGGAAACGACTAGTGGTCCCATAGAAAAAATCCCCCAAGCTCAGGAAGGTAAAGAAAGTAAGGGAATGGCATTCCCGGGGGGGGGGGGGGGGTAAATGGCCTTTTTGAGCAAGAGTCCTTAGTTATATTGCGAGTATGTACCTACGTACATACATAGACCGCAGTACTCAGCGGTACATGTGGTGGCGGTCAAAGGATAGTATGTGATATTGAATCTGTATGGGGCCGCTATAGGCAACTAGAGTGTCGCGGGAAAGGCGTAGGGATACTCTGTTAGTATCGAGACTATTTTTAGCAGGTCCGTGGTTTTTCCAGAGTAATTCCCTTCCAGCTCTTCCGGAGAAATAGCGCACGGTGCCCCAGATTTCAGGCTCGGCCTCGGAGATTTTCCATGCCGACGGGTAGATTATTACCGGAATATTCCACCCACCGGAGGGTTAGGGATTGTCTGTACCTTTTTATAGTACAAACATAGCTCTATACACATCAATGCGCTTATGTTTCCCAAACAGGTGGTCGAGACTTTGATTATGCTAACTCACTTGATAAATGTGGTTTTTATATGATACCGATGCAATGCAGGTAGAGTACAAGCAACCATACTACGCAGATGATGAATGGTAGATAGGTCAAATGAAGCGAGAGAAGCCCCAGCCTAAAACAAAACCCAATAAACAAAAACCGTTATTCCAAAGAAAGAAAAAAGAAAACTTGAAGGAGAAACGAAAAAACTCAAAAAACTCCTACAGACCCAAAATCCACCGACCCCAGAAATGCCCAACCCAGAGCGAGACCGAAAACGAGAGGAATGCAAAGAAAGGAGACGGTAAGGATGCAGGACAATAAACAATAAGCGTACAGACATGTGAATTTTCAAGAGATTGGCGATACAGGCTCTTGCTCGTCAATCATCATCTTGCTCAAAATCCCTGTTAGTAAGGGGTTACCCCCGCGTTCTTCAAGCATCGTGTTTGCTTTTTTGTGCAAACCATAGAGCACTTTGCGCGTATAATCGAAGCTTCCGGTCTTTTCCATGTACTTCACCGCGTACAACTTGACGTCATAGTCCTTCGTGTGTTGTTTCAGAATGTTTAAGAGTTGTCGATTCGACTCGTCTGTGCGTATCGCATGGATGATTGGAAACGAAAACTTCCCTTCCGTCAAGTCCTCGGCAAATCCTTTGTGTTTTGCATACTGGGATATATATTAGCTTGAATCTGAAAGAAATCGTTGTTAAAGAGATTCTTGTACCTTGTCGCATTGAAGATTTATGTAGTCGTCACGTATCTGGTAGATGAGCCCCATTAAATTGACAAGAGGGACGTAATCCTCAGTAGAGGCACTCTCAGACTGCATGAGTTTTACAGCAAGACGGAAGAGGCCACCAGTTTCTAAATTCAGAAGTCAGTATCGATAGAAAGGGTTAAAGGTTAGAAAAGGGGGATCTGACTGTTGCTGACCATCTCCAAGTAATCGTCCTCCGATGGCGTTGTCAACGAATCCCTCCAAAAGAGATCCATCCCCTGACCGCGGTGAAGATTCAGGAGCTCTTCTGTGAAGATCTTGAGAACATTCGGGTTGTTTAGCTTTGACAGCTCATCCAACGCACAAAAGTACACGTAATTGGCAGAGTTGATTGTTTGGGCTACTCCGAAGATACTATGAGCTACGGGGACACCGCGACGTAGGTTCGAGCTGTCCTCGACATCGTCGACTCTGTAACCCTCATGCTGTTAGCCTTCAAGAAGAAGCCATGGATGATTGATTAGTAGCTTACAAGAGTGAAGCTGTGTGCAACATAGCCACGACTTTGCTTATGATCTCTAGCGAAGCATCAGGAACCTTAAGCCAGGTATTGAAAGCCACCAGAAGCTGGTGACGGATGTCCTTTCCTGGGTGCTTGAGCAAGTGGTCATAAGGTTCAAGGAGGATCTGTCCAGAGTTTAGCTATTGTCGAGATCCCCATAGACCAGCGCCCTATTTATTACCTTTTCCTTCTCCGCCGACCAAGTCTGCCTGTACCCAGCTGCTGCTAAAACGTCTGCATTCCGAGGAGCTGAGGTACCTTTACCGTTACCGTTAGTATGGCCGTTCATCGATTCAGCTGCTTTCGATTCCATGTGCATTCTCGTATTATAATGGGTTGTTGTTTGGGTTGGTGTTGCCACTAGAACTACAGACGTTTGTGATGATGATGATGAGTCAAGTGATGAGTGAGAGAAGGAGGAAGGGGGTGTTGATTGATAGAAGAGAGAGGATAAGGAGGAGGAGGTCAAGCGTTCTAATACAGATGGGAGCAGCATTCTACTTTACTGCGCAGGGACATCAAGACACGAGTACGACGGCCAGTACTTAACTAGCGGTGGGGCCCCACGACAGGGTTTTGCAGTGATGGTGGTGGGGCGCATGTTACAGTCGTTGCCTTTCCCTTGCATGTGACTTGAGTAAATCCCTCCACCGATGCCCCGCCGTATACGTAGGAGATCCTCATTCCTCTCCGCAAGCACTGGTGAGCCTGGTTTTTCAGCTCGCAGCCGCGGTTACCTACATGCTAAGCGAAGCCCAATAGTCTCTGCCGGTGCTACACTATTGCTCTTGGTGGTACTGGAGGAGGAGGAGGAGGAGGAGGGGGACGGGGAGGGCGATCGATATTCTCGATGAGAATGTGCAATTATGTCTGCAGATTCAGAATACCAAGGCCTCCCTTTGTAAAGTTTATGGATTCTCTGTTTGTAGGCTGGTTTCTCCTGGGGCGTGGGAAGCGGTTGGTACCTACATTTCGATTTGTTCTATCTACGCCGCAATCATGCGGTGCTTTTTATGGATCTCCGTCAGAGGGCAAAATAAGCTTGATACTAAACATCCCCTGTCTGAAGCTGTCTCAAACTGCATGCTCACACTAAGGAAAGGCTTCGCTTGATAGGTTAAAACCATTACATTTCTTGCCGAGCGAGGAGACCTGAGAAACTAATAGATGCCCTTCTGCAACTGGCATCCCCCCAATACAGCATGGGGTTCAAAAGAGTGCCATGTTGGCGGTCTCCTTCCAGGTTGTCATTTTGTATTCTGCATGCTGTGTAACACGGGCACATGCTCAGCTTGACCAAACCACTACATACACTGAAATTTAATTAGGCCCTTTGCGCAAAAGACTCCAGCTCCACATTCAGTCAACCGGTCGTACAAGTAGATCAGAGCCAGCTCTATCTGCGCAAAGGGTTTTCCTATTATGCGATAACAGGTAAGTTGGGCGAAAAGTGTGGGGTAATACATAACCCCCGCTAATGATCGTCACTTACATAGGGATCTAGGTTTCATGAGCTGGACCACAGGTTTCACGAGCTGGACTCGCAGGTCAATGCCCTTAGGGTGTTGTGCATACTTCATTTTATTAGAGGGTTTAGCTACACGAAAGTCGAGCACTTGGGCAGAAAGCCCTGCCTCTTATTGGCCAAAAATCCTTGTAAGTCTTTGCCTCAAACAGTTATAATCTCTGTCCAACCTGTCCGAATTTCTGTTCAACTGGCATAGCTAAAACTCCCCATTGGTCATACGGGAGCAACAACCGTTCAAACATAACTTGTCACTCGCACACTATGCTTGACAACAGGCAACGTGTCTTGAGTGCTGTTTCTACATTCAAACATTTGCCACGAACACACGAAGGGTGGTTCCAGATAGTACAGGTCACTCGGGGCAGGCAAGTATGGCCTCGTTTGGAAATACCTCCTGGTTTAGTCCACTTCTCTATGACCTAGACCCCTTTATATCAGATCCCGAGTAATACGATGAGGATTCTTTCACATGCGGCTCTTGGACATGATCTTCAGAAGGACGGCTTGGCACCAGAATTCAGGCGAAGGCGAGCAAATACTAAATCAACTAAAAGTAGATAAGGCTTAGGAGCCCTGCGTCAAATGAATCGTCCCCATTCCCTCTTTCTAGGGAACCCTGTCTAAGAGTTCCAGAGCCACAAGAATAATCACATCCCCAGACAACTTCGTGTAGGACCCGACATATCGAATTTCGAAGCTTGAAATATAAATTTTCTGGTTAGGCAATTATAAGATTTGGCCGTCAGGTTTGTTGCCAGAAGTATAGCTCAATGCGCCCGGAGCTTCTACTCTTCTCTCTGATCGTGATGCTTGGCGCTCTCAATGATATTACCACCGGCTTTGATGTACGCCAGTGAGAGAAGTAGAGGAGAGGATATGATGAGAGTGGCCTTTGTCTTAAAGAGAAGGAGATATATACACAGATCTTGATTCTTATAACCGCCTGCTAAGGCTCCCGGGTGCTCTCTCCCAAATAGGATCTTCTCTAAATCGTCAAACACAGTATCAGAACATTATCCAGACTCTATCGACAGAATATACCCAAATTAGCGCGAGGTGGTAGCGAGATTTCATGCAATATAGAAAATTAACTATAATATTGTGTTGCTGCTACCAGAAATTAACAGGATTTACAGGCAGTCTCGTAAGAGTATAACCTATTTCTCGCTCTCAGGAAGGAGGCTCGAGCTTTTCGAAAATTTCGACTGGCCTTCTTCTCCAATACTCAAGCCAAAGATCACGCTGGTGCCTGATACTAATAAGTACTTAAATGTGCATTGACTATATTTTGAAAGAAGATGAAAGCCTACGAAGATCAGGTGATAGAAGTTTGATGATTATGTGGCTGTTTGTAGTCCGCCGCCTATTACGACAAGTTGTTTAGGTGTGATGTTGGTAGGTGCAAATTTTCCTGCCTCCAGGGCTAAGATGGTGTTTCCTCCACTGCGTCTTTGGGGGTGGCCTCTGTAATGCCCCCTCCCCCCCACTTCCATCCACTAATGTCGTTGGGCTTAGGTCAGCTCTCGGTCATGGGGGGTGATACTGGTTTACTAGAAGCAGGTGCGTTCTCGCTAGACCCACTATTCAATAGCCTCTCAGATGCCCCCTCGCTCCTCTCTTTGGTCAGAAACACAGGTAAATGTCAAAGCTGTACATCGCCGTTGAAGAGTCTTCTCCTGCGTTATAATTATAATGGGGAACATTTATTCAAAGATATGGACCAGCAGGACGCTGCAGAATTCGAAGTCGCAAGTGGGAAAGAAGGAATTAGTGATAAGGGGTACCTAACATATTGGCTTCAAGGAGGGTGCTTTGGCCTGTTAACTGATGTCGCTGCTACTACAGAATTAACTACTGCCGCAAGAAGTCTCTTACAGATAACAGCATTTGGCTGATTCACCCTTAAATCATATTCTATGCCCTCTAGAGGTACCTACATGTCCTTTCTCATTGTTTAACACATCGCTCTACGTCCATACTGCTATACAGTTAAGAGTAAGTGTTTTATAGGATTCATGCTTAACTAAGCTACAATCACGATCAATCACTCGGGCGATTTCTTGGCACAATGGAGGGTATTAGACAAGAAATGTCCAAGCTGTAGTTAGTGGATAAAGATAATTTAACTCACTTCTACCACTACAGACTGACTTGTCCTGGTATGCCCAGAGGTATTGGCCAGTCCACAGTCGGCGAAATCTTTTGCAATCGCTGAAAACCAGATCTTAGCACTATTCCCCAGCAGTATATCCCATAGTCCGTCAATGCTGACCCTTTCTCGTGGGGGCCAAAAGCCACATGAAACCCGAGCGAGAGATTGGCCAGAGGTTGATTCAGATCCAATAATTAATAACGATTTGTTAGCACTAGCCACCCTTTTGGCCCCCACGAAAAAGGGTCAGCATTGTCTTGACGGACTATGGGATAATGCCATGCTCTCTCAGCACCCCTCTTTTCTCTCTTGATTGCTCTCCGCTCACCCTCGGGTGACTCAACTGAAAGTTTTCTTTCTTTTGGGAGCAGCTAATATTACGGTTTTGCCCATGCCCTAGCTAGGGTTAGGGTTAGGTTATAACAGAATTATTGGATAAATTTTTTTGGGTGGGTTCCTTTTTAACTAACTGACTTTTTACTTTCTTTCTCTATTGCTTGTTGTAACTAGTAGGTTTTCATTGTAAATAATCATATAGATATTTTTTTAATAACAAACTCTAGCTCTCAGATTTCAAAGTCGTTTTTACAGCCACCGCCATCCATGGCTCCACGTAACCAAATCAATAGCCACATAAACAAGCCCAGAATATGTATAATCTAATTAATAAATATATATAAGCACGCGAATGTGCGATTCTTATCCATATTCGTTTGCAATCGGCCCTGAATTAAATCTTCCTCAGCTTGCGCAATCGAAAAAAAAGAATATAGACTAAATCTACATGTAGCTAAAAGCAAGGTGACCATGAGAGCCTAAAGATCCGTAAAATGTAAGATGTATGCCACTAGAGACGGGCCTCAGAGATAGGTTTCACAGCACAGCACTGACTTCCTTTCCTCACCTGCGTACCGCAAGTTTGTATTGTCTCATTATGCCCTCCAAATATATACATGCACTCAGGTATTAAACCACCTAAACACAGATATATTCAAGCTCTGGTAGTGAAATTGGTGAGCAAAAAAAGCATTACAAATTTATAAAATCGTAGGACATAATGTACGTCGTCGATTAGTCGTGCATTGGGAGTGTTAATAATATAGTTTTTAAATCTATTAAATACAGTGAAGGAAGTTTCTTTTTTCTTTTTTTTGCACACTGGGCTAGCTATTGGCACCGCCAATTCGGAGACATCGATATATCAAACACAATATTTAGGAAGATGATGCCACCCACTAGGTTTAGTCAAGTTATATCCTTCTCTACACCAAGAACACGTAATTTCATATTCGTAGTACAAGCCAAAACCGGGGGTACCTGGCAAACCATACGCCCAGCCTCCCTGTCAAGCGCTATCATCATATAGTGTCACTCGACTCTCTATTTGTCTTGGCGTAAAATCCCACTTGCTCCAACGAACACAACCCGCCAACTAAAAGGATAGCTTCATTAAGTCGGTTTCAATGGCGATCAAATAGCCGATGCTCTGCTTGGGTTGTAGGCGGCCGCTTCGGAAAACTGAGTTTTAGTCAACGGGTCTGGATTGAGGTGTTTCTGGGTTGGGTGAACTATTAAAATGCCATGCGTGTATATACAATTTTTCACGATAATATCATTTTGCATATATACTTTATCCCCATAGTAGATGAGTTTGTGGCCCGTGAATGGAGAATAGGTGTTGCCAAAAAATAATGGGATCTGTCTCGTGGCTTTAGCTAGCGAATATGAAATTAGAGGGTATAACCCCACCTCTTCTCTTCGAAGGTTCTCTATTTTTCTCGTACACATCTTTAGGTGAACTGTTTCTTCCGATTCCAACATCAGTGTGTCATCTCCCGCAAGATAACTAGAGCGGAATCGGAATGGTCCATTCAGGCGGACTGGCCACAGGCATGATGAGACATAAGAAACTTATGGAATCTTAGACCTACATATAGTCAGCCCTTATTCGTAAAAAAGAAGCGGTTCTCTGCAAAGATATATGAGAATCAAGTAGCATTGGCAGATCATCGTTGATATCTCTCGTGATTATAGTTACACCATACTATACTATTAAGGTTTTCCCAGAGCCTTATTCAAACCTTAATCAACCCGCCGACTTCATGTAGCCAGTACTAGGCCTCTTCTCAGCCCTCCGACCGCTTGAAAGTGATGAACACGAGACTAAGCAAATAGTACTAATTGGATCCGATACTGTTGGTGGGTCTGGACTAGTCTTAGCTGGCTGCGGAGTGTATCTCACAAGCCTGGAGCTTTGACTCTAAGACAGAGAGGGTGTCTCTACAGAGTATACTCAAACACCCCAACCTCCCTCTCACGCTTGGAGCTGGCCCATACACTTGAGCCCTTTCTCGGATGAAAGATGTATGTCAGTACAAGCTACCAGGAAAGGTCTCATCCGATAGATTCCAGGCCCAGAAGCCACTACAAGTATGTAAAAGGCCCCTCCCAAAATCAACTGCAGCTACTGCGTGATTTTCCCACCATTCTCTTCCGGTTGACTCTCTGTATAACCACCATCTGCATTTGGTGGGTGAAGCACTGCGAGCGCTCACATTTCAGCAGGTCCAAAGCGGATCCCGTAGAGTAAAGTAATATGTATGCTGCCCCTCTAGAGTTCTGAGCCGCTAGTTTCTCTGTGGCGAGTTTCCCAGGTTGGTGCTCGGACCAAATGTCAGGTGGAGCACCGCATGGTCTTGAACTCCCACGAGACCAAAGTGCTGTTGAAGTTTTGGGTTTCCTTCCGCTCAGAGTACACCTAGAGATCACTGTGAGCATGCTAGCACCCATACCAAGACCCCATGAATGACTTGAAAGGCTCGCGATCGAGCCGTTCCTATCGTGATTTAGAACTACATACCATAACGAAATAACACATGCATTACAATACTTATTTTCAGAGGATATTCCAAAAGGCAGAGGATACGATTAACATGTTGCGGGGTTTTGGTGTTGACTAGATCAATACATGTAATTGCAACCGTTGATGGTTTTGGCCAGTTATGGTTTGGTATAAGCGAAGGTTCGCCTCATAACATCACACGCACCAGAACCCTAGCCCTGCATAGACCAATGGACCTCAGCGAGCACAATTTGCGTGTGGAGCTCAATATCTATAGCATCCGAGTGATATTTTGTGATGCGATGTACAAGTTGAAATAGCAGAAAACCACATTTTAAAAACAAGAAACACGTTATATTCTTACTACCGTTACATCGTACATAAGACTCATTAAAGCGACAGAAGAAAAAAATATGGCAAGAAATGGCCAAAATCAAAAATCAAGCGACCCATTGAGTTGGTTCTGCCGTGCAATTTGATCCTCCCTGGGTGACTCTGCCACGCAATTTATATCCACCCTTTCCGGCTCCAGACCTTGGTTAATAAGAACGTACAAGTGTCCGGACAAATGAAATAGGAGACCAAGAGAGCAGTGTAACCTGAAACAAGACAAATCCAACGCCACGCCTAAAAAACAAAACAGAGGAAATATACCTATTACTTCAGCCCTAACAAAAGAAAAACATGCGCCCAAGGTTCGATCATGAATTAAAAGAAATTCCCGCAAAAAAAAAAAAAAATCACACCCAATCACCACGACCCAAACAAAAACCTCGCTACACGCTTCAGTCTACTCTCGCCATGCCCGCTACCACCACCGCCATAGTGACTAGGCGATCTCGCCATCCTATCCCGCCGCGAGCCATCTCCACCAAGCCATGCCGGCGGTGGTGACGGCGCAGGCGAATACGGATTCCTTGACCTCTTCGACTTAAACATGGGCGGGTGATTCTCGGTACCCATGTAAAACATTGACTCTACCTGCGGGCTCGCTGACCTGCGCCTACTGCTATGCCTCGGCTTGTCGCAGCATATCTGCACTGGAGGCGGAGGAGGTGGAGGAACAGGCATGGACTTCCGCTTCCGCGACGACTTCCTGCGTACCTTCTGCTCGCGCTCGCGCTCATTGTAGCGTGCGTTGTACTCTGCAAAGGTGCGCGAGTGCGGCGGGTATGCGTCTTTGGGCGTGAAGTGGTGCGTGTGGTAGCGGTTGTAGGCAAGGTCTTGCTTGACGGAGAAGAGAGGGGCGTCGCGCTTGCTTGGGCTGCGCTGAACGGGGGTGTAGATCTGCCCTGATCCTCCTGATGATGGATAGGCGTAGCGGTATGGATCGCTGCTTTGTTGGGGAGTGTAGCTGTGGGCGGCGCTGTTGGTGTACCTCATTCTGAAGGTAAGCTTAGGGATGTAGATCCCGCGATTCTCAAG
Source organism: Morchella sp. 2016-41 (assembly GCA_024713855.1). Lineage (NCBI taxonomy): Eukaryota > Fungi > Ascomycota > Pezizomycetes > Pezizales > Morchellaceae > Morchella > Morchella sp. 2016-41. The sequence goes on along the minus strand of JAMGZD010000002.1, from coordinate 879,971 downwards.
TGTAAAGCTAGCACTGGTTGGAGGATATGGAGTAAGTAGTGTTATTGGACGTATGAGATGATCGGTGGGGGATAACGACCTACCTTCCAAGCTTATATACGTAGATTCCCACAGGACGGCAATGGCTTAGCTGATATTGGCCGTACCTCATAAGAGGCATGAGAACTCATCGGTATTTGTAACTACTTTGTCCCTTCTCTGATCCGAACTGATGAGTGGCCTCTGGCGGGGCTCAGCATCAAACTTTAAACCTCATGATATGTTTCTGCCCAAAACAATGGTCACAGGTCGTGTAATACAAGAATAAAATAGTACCTGATGAACCCCGGATCAAGAGAGCGCGCATATTTATGACGCAACCCAGCTTGGAATGTTCTCAATTTTTGCAAGTCCTGGCCCCTTTTGTTTGTCGCAGAAGGAATAGTAATAAAGCCATGAATGGGTCATTTGGGTCGTGTGCGCTCTTCTCAGCAAGATGTATTTAACTTTTATGTCTTGAAGAAAATTGGCTGTGCGTCATAGTCAGAAGGCTGAACCCGGTGGACCCCTTCTAGAAGACGTGAAGTCTGGTGGTGGGGGGAGGGGGGGTGATGGGGATGAGGGGTGAGGGATGAGGGGTGAGGGGGGATGAAACTAACATGCCCATGTGCACACATCATGATCCACGCGTGGTAGTTGCAGAGTGCCTGGCTGCCTGCTTGATTGATTAATCGATCGCTTGGGTACGTGCGCATGCAGGCACGCCGGAACGAAGCTTCGCCTTTGGATTAGATACATGTATTACGGGGAAACTCTCCCCTGCATCTGATCTTGATGTAGAATACATATAGGACCTCTAGCCATATCTCTCCATATAGCGGCATCTAAACAATAGTAAACATCGGGCATGAGGAAAATATTAGAAGCGATGTGGTGATGGCTGTGCCCTCATCTTAGCATTCATCTTCGATGCCCCTGCTCATCTTCCTCCTCTTCACGCGGAACCACTTATTCCCTGCAAGGCGACTATTACGCCCCAAGCAGGGGAAAACTTCCCTCAGACATTCCTCTACTTACTGGCAAAAGTGAAGGAATAAACGGCAGTTCGACGACTATGTATGACCGCGTCATATTTAAAACCTGGATAGCCTCAAGCTGATCATGTGGGCAATTCCGGGTTGGGACCTGTCACTGTCACACCCGGTCACTCGGCCGGTGATTAGGCGATAACGTGACTGCCAACAGCCCTGGCGTCACACCATGCAACTGTAAGCGCTGATGAACATTTACTTAAACTGCTATCGCACGCCCCAGAAATGGATCTTTTGACGTTATTCTGTGCCATGATACAATCCGGGCATTCTATCATTGACCTGCAGTCCGGAGTACGCTAGTGGCCCAAAAACGATTTAGCGGTGCATGCAGTTTAAAGGCGAATGCCTGGACCTCAAGGCAACACCACGAGAATAAGCTAGAAGGGCAAAGAATCCCCTGAATTGAGAATTCAACAGATACGAGTAACCAATCGAGGTGCGTGCTATTCCCCTTCAGTTTTTGAGGGTATCGGCTGCGCTAATATTAGTTTGGTAACCACATTGGGCTGTTCAGCGATCACTTGAATGAGAAGGCCGAAAGAGAAATCTTGATTGGTCCAGAAGGCTAGTCCTCACGCCACATAACCACATTTCCACCGGCCGGCGCTGTAAAACATAATTTTGAAGCCATGCCTCGCACTTGATGTCACATCAAGATGCAAGTCTCGATCTCCCTAAAATACTCAAGGTTACCAAGAAAGACAGCGGAGGAAGGGAACTCGGGATGAATGCCAGTACCGGCGGAGTGCAAGTACAATATTATTCGCTTAAGTTCATAACCAACGAACGCTTATGGATATCTTTCGTTGTGACAGAAGATATGTTTTCTCTTAGAGACCGTCGTTCACGGGCCCTGGGTGTTGACGGACAGGCCAAAAGAGAGACAGCCAAGCCAAGTTTTGCCTGCAATCCGTCAACACCCAGTATCCGCCAATACCCCGTGAACGACGGTACCGCCAAAACTCGAAACATTGGCTATAGATACATACAAGATCAAAATTGCTACAAACGGGTACTTCTGAGGCTGATCGATACCTTTCAGCCAATCGTTTTAGAGATAATCCCTGGGCGGAGATAGCCAATTTTTCGAGTTTTATGGCTCGAGAAGCAATGGTGGGTAGATGTAAACTTCGGCGTTTGCAGCCAATCAATCAATAGAAATTTAGAGATCTACCCCCATAATGGTAGCGCCTAGCCTAAAGGCGGAACCTCTCTAATTCCCATATAAAAAAAGTTCCTCTGAAATTGATATACGCTATACATTATGCGTGAATCCATTATTACATAACTAGATGAGAAATTGCTTTTTTCTTGCGTAACATCATAATACAACGATAAGAATGATCTATGGGAAAAGACAGTTATATGGCGCACAGACATTTCACCATACAATTTCACCCCCCTATTTTTCCATAGATCATTCCGGTCGCTGTACTTGCCTGCATACCGCATTCCCAAAAAATGGGAGAAAGAAAAGAAAGGCTTCAGTAATTTCCCTTTTCTCAAAACCGGAAAAAAAAAAAAAAAAAAAACAACCCAGAGCCATGAGACGGCAAAAAATAGGAAAAGAAAATAAAGAGAAAAAAAACCAACGCCCCATTGCTCCTATTACCTCCTTCTACCCATTCAATTGACTCCCTGTGTTCTTTGACACCCCAATCTATCACTCATTCGCTTTTTTTTGTGTGTTTTGGGGTGGTCTTTCTCGTTTCGTTCCTCCATTTATGATAGATCGATAACTGTGCCAGAGAATTAAGAAACCACCAATGTAGGTGTTTTTTGCCCAAGTGACCGATTCACCGTTTTGTTGATATCCACCTCCTTTCTTTTCTTTTCTTTTCTGATGAAGATGGTGATGTTTAAATATACAGTATTTCGAACCTCAGACATGAAAATAGAGAAAATATAGTTAAAATCCGTAAAGGAAAAGAAATGATTCCAGCGTCTGATTCTTTATCATTACGCCTGCAAAGTTGCGATAAAGTTGTTGAGATCGTATTCGTCGGTATATTGGGAATCGTCCCATAGTTCCCCGAGGTCATCCAACACACCTTTATTACCTTTCTTGATAACCTGCCCATTGATATCCACCATATCTTCTTCGGTAGCCTCTTTTTGTATAGCTCCCGTATCGCCAACGTTGAAGAGATCGAGAATTTGATCCGTTTCCATGGTGGCTAGACCAGCATTCTGTTGATTTACAACTGTCGATGCAACATCTAATTTGAATCGTTGAAGACTGTATTCCAATGTTAGTACCTATCATATAAATAAAATGAAGAAAATAAATAAAACATACCTCATGATCTTCTCCTCCAACGTGCTTCTTGTGACCAATCTATACACATTTACCACTTTCTTTTGCCCAATACGATGCGCACGATCCATAGCCTGCATATCCTTCTGGGGATTCCAATCATGCTCAACAAATATAACAGTGTCCGCTCCAGTTAGATTGAGACCCAGACCACCAACATGAGTAGTCAAGAGCAAGACATCGATGGATGGGTCTCCATTAAATTTGGTGACAATATCTTGCCTTTTTCTTGCCTCGGTACCACCATCCATTCTCAAGTATGACACAGTTGGCAGTAATTTCTTTAGGACGTCATTCTCCACAATATCCAACATCTCTTTTAACTGGCAAAATATCAACGCGCGATGTTGGCTAATAGCAGTTGCCTCGGCGGGAATTTCACCTCCGTTATTGACACTGTCGATCCCAATTCCGCAATCCACAAGTAAGTCCCGCAAAGCTCCCAACTTTGGCGCATGAATAGGATCCCGAATATGTGATTTGTCTCTAATTAGTTGACGATTAAGCTTCTCAAACTGGGGGTGCTTTTCATTGAGGACTAAGGCTGGAGAATTGCATAGCTTCCGCATGTACTGTAAAGCCTGGAAGATATGCTGCTTGGCCTGTTTGTCACCCTCCGCGGCAACTGCCCCGGCAATCTGTTTCGATTGTTTTTTCGCAAAGTCGTCATATAGCTTCTTTTGCAGCTCGCTGAGGTCGCAGTAATAGTTCTGAATGATTTTGGGGGGTAGGTCATCCAGCACTTCCTCCTTCAGTCTTCTAAGTAGGAATGGCAACACTTGTTTATGCAGCGCCTCAATAGCAAGGGCGCCAGCTTCCTGTTCCTTTGAATTGCTCTTACTATTTCGACTAGCTGCAATCGGTTTGGCGAATCGGTCCAAAAAAACCTTTTCAGTGCCAAGGAAGCCAGGCATCAAGAAATCAAATAGAGACCATAGCTCAAGGACATTATTCTGAATTGGTGTTCCCGATAAGATGAGGCGGTGGTTCGCAGATATCCTTTTGACAGCCTGGGTAAGCTTCGCCTTTGAATTCTTAATGATGTGCCCTTCATCAAGAACGCAATAGTTCCAGCTGAAAGAACCAATGTTCTCAATATCATTCCTGCATATATCGTACGAGGTAATAACGATATCTGTTGTTCCAAGCTGTGCACGGACACGCGCGCGCTCTGCTGGGTTTCCGATATAGCACAATGCAGTAAGAAAAGGCGCAAACTGGTTGATCTCCTGCATCCAATGCCCTGACAGAGTTGGGGGGCAGACAATGAGTGATGGCAAACGACGATTTTCGATGGCACCCGTTTTCTTAAAGTCTTCCGCTCGTAGATAGTGATCACTGGCAATGATACAAATCGTTTGTAGTGTCTTTCCAAGGCCCATATCTGTGTCAAGTTAGCAAAAGCTCAGCCTAGTTCTTCAACAGTCTAGGGTAGGCACTAACCATCACACAAGATACCATGCAAATGGTACTTATTTAGGAAAGCCAGCCAATTAACACCCTCCTGTTGGTAAGATCTCAATGAAGCCTTGATGGTGACTGGAAGTTCAAAAGGCTCGACTTTGTGTACGTCGAGCATTTGCGATATAAACTTCCGCTCCCTATCACGTCCTTTCAACAGTTCCTCGGAAAGGCCGGGGGGGTCAGGAATACCGGCCTAGAAGGGTTGAAATAATCAGTGACTACATTCGAAAATTGGATAAAAATGAGACTACACACCTCTAGTGGCACCAATTTGACCAGTGTTGCAAAAGTAGTCGTGGAAATGAGGCGAACATCATTGTCAGAGTCGCTCATTCTTCCCAATACTGGGACGATCAAGAACACAACGTATGGAAGAATATCAGTCTCCATTACGTGGATCAAATGGTAAACACATTCGATAGCTCCCTGACGATAGCGCAACTCGTGAGCATTTGCAAAGTTTGGCAAAACCTTTTCAACTAAGGTAGTCATTCCCTCAATAGTAATAACGCTGCATATTGTGGCAAAGCATTTGGCAGCAGCGTAACGGAGTACCGAATAATTTGACCGGAGAGCCCTTATAATTAAAGGAAAGAGACTGATGATTGATGGGTGAAGATCAGGGTGGAACTTAGGAAGTAGCGCCCGGATCGTTGAAAGACCGTCAACAACCTCTTGCCCAAGAGTGACGGTGGGATCTTTGATATTACCTGGAAGGTCGCCATCAAAAGCAGCATGCAAAGGCGCCTCAATACAATCCCGTAGTTTCGGTACAGCATCAAATAAGGAAGCGCCGAAAGTCTGTGCCAGTTGTTCCAGTGCCTCTTTGGCTCCACGCCTTTTAATCCTTGCTTCTCTAGCTTCTCTTTCGAAGGCTGCCTGATCAGCATGGTCTTTGCGATCTTCCTCTTTCCGCAAAGACAAAATGTTCTCTTCTAGTGTCTCATTTTGGTGGAACATGGGAACTTCCGAGGTGTCTACGCAGAGGAAAGAGTTGAGGTTCTTAGTGAGCTTATCTGCCACCGCAGCACGCCCACTTCTTGAACACAGGCCCACAAGTGAGGCAATTGCTTGAGCTGAACGCCGCTGTAAATCGAGGTTTTCTTCTAGCTTGACGCTTTCCATAACACCGTGAACAACTGGATTGAGCTTCTTTGGCAATTGTCCAGAAGCAATATATGCACCAGCAGCAGCCGCCAAAACCCTGACGTCGCGCTGCGCCTTCGCTACTTTGGTATCTTCGATAGCTGCTACAGCGCTTGCTCTGGCGTCTGCAAGTGCTTGAGAAGACATTAACTTTTGCGTCGGGAGGAGTGCACGCTTGAGACGGGTAAATTCTTCCCCGACTATCTTTTCTGCCTTTTCAATACTAAATGCATCTGGGCCAGCTTCTGGGTCTCCTTGACAGACCGCAGCAATGCTGGGGATTTTAGAAGCTGAAACACGGCCGATATCCCGGAAGGCGTTAAGTAATGAGCGGCACTGTGCCTGAACGATATGCACGTACGAGGCCAAGTCACGGTAGCAAGATGGCCGTTCGGAGTTGAGAAGATTAGATAACGCTTCTAGGAATGCTGATTTGAGATCCGTCATTTCGCTCGTCTCTTTTGCGTACTCCTCGATAATCATTGCTGTGACAAGCTCAGTGGAAGAAAACTGAGATTGAAGACATGTGACAATCCTGGAATGGAACGTAGATAGGGCTTCCTCCTTTGGCCAAAGGCTCATAGCTTTACCCAGGGCCTTTGCACCAGCAATCTTTGTCTTGATAATTGTCTCCACACCAACTAGGTCAACATCACCTTGAATCATATGACCATCAACATTATGTGCCGATACAATTGGCTCTTCTTTCTTTTCACTCTTACGACGTCTTTTGGCTGCCGGTTCTGTGACGGCGGGTGGAGGTTGGGCTGGTGAAGGTCCTCTCATTAGCCCAGGTAGAACCAGTGTCTGCCCTGATGGTCTAATGAACAGAGACGGGTCCATAGGGTGGGGGTGGCGCGATACACCAATAGGTGTGGTTAATAGGGAAATGAGTGGGTCAAGATGCATTCCAAACTCGGTGGCAAACCGGTGAGGGTCATCTCGGGCGAGCTCTTCAGTCAACGCCATCCAAACTTGTAGAGACAATGATAAGACAGACTAATAAAGTTAGTTGAGTATGACAGAGATAATGCGAAGTATTTTACCTCAACTCTTTCGACCAATAAGTTCTGGAAAATCAGTCGCAAGATTTTGCCCTCGACCCATCCCTTCGTTCCATCACCTTGAATGTTCAAGAAGGTCAAGAGAGCACGTAGCACCGCAGCCCGAACGCTGGTAATTGTATGGCGCAAGAAGGGATAAAGTCGGGGCACCAGTAAAGCAAACGATTGTCTATAAAAACAATTAATAAATCTCTACTTCAGAATAAACGAGGGGGGTAAAAATGTGGCTGGTGAGAGCATACGATGGGTCTGTGGAAGCTTTCATCCTCATGGCTTCTAGAACTTGCGGGAATGAGCATAGTTTCGCCAACAAATCCATGACCGAGCCTGTACTCGCACTGAGATCATCTTTGAGGTGTGAAAGACATTCCCAAACAACATTGATTAAGCCATCGACCGCTGCGGGTCGCAAATTAATGAATTCAGAGGCAATAGGAATGAGAGTGGCTGCACTGACGGCCCTAACATCGTCATCATGATCCGCCAAACCCCGCATGACAGCTCTAACCACTCCATCTAGGAGCTCTGTATCTTGCACTAGCAGGTCCGTACGAACGGCGACGAGATATTTTAACCCGAGCATACCGCCATGGCAAACCTCCCATACAGGATTAGTGAGGTTAAGATCCTCTTGCATAACGAGTCGATACAAAATGCGGTATACTGAATGAACCGAGGCTGGTGGAAGATGACACAAAAGTGCACCCATTGTCTGCGATGTCGTTTCACGGATTGGGGCAACCACCTAAAAGACAAGCTTAGCAACACGGAAAACGAGTGAGAATTCGAGAGAACGTACGGTATCAGAGACATAGTCGCCAAAACGATCCAGCATGAAAACACAGCATAATCGACACGCTAGATCATCTAGCCATTTCTGGTTGAGAACATCATTCTCTTTACGAGTTTTACCTCTCTCTCTCCCTGCACCATTCCCATGCACCCTCACAACCTGTCGGATGCCCATGGCAGCACCATGCCTAATTTCCCAATTAGGATCGAACAGGTCTACGAGGAGGATTTCACAAAGACGCTCGAAGGGCCATTCGAACACCTCTCCGGAAGTTTGAATTATTGGAGATGGCGGAGCTGCAGGGCCCTTATGCTCAACAATAATTTTGGTATCATCCGGAGGGTTCTTTGTATCCAAGGAGAAGTAATCGGGAACAACAGTTCCATTGGTAGCATCTTGTTGCTTCACTGGATGCGGGGTATTGGCCTCAGTGGGGGTTTGTGGCACAACATCCATGCTCATCCTTCGGGCTGATGACCCTAGATCTACCACGCGAACTTTATTCGCATGATTCTTGGCATTTGCTTTAGCTTTTCTTTTCAACATGTTTTGTTGCCTTTTGCTAAGTGCTGATGCGCCCTCATCCGTTGGGGTTTGCGGCGTATTATTTGGGCCATCAGGGGACATTGCCATCATTGTTGTTTGGATGGCTGGGGAAGCCATAGGTGCACGGAAAACTCCTCCAACGGAAGTATCAATACGTGGTGCTTGTACTGAGTGTCCTGTTGCTGCAAAATCCTTTTCGGTGACGATCTCGTCCTCAATATATTCTCCTCCTAGGCCCAATCTTGCCGTTACATTTCTCTTCTGCGCCGCTAGACGCTCCGCTGGATCCAGATCAGCCAGAGAAAAGTCATACTCTTTTCCCGAGCTTCCAAGCAGTTTCTTTCCATTCTTAATAACCGCCGTTATATCAAGAGTGTCGAATGTCAGCAAGTCATCTGCGCTAGCAGCGGCGGCAGCTCCATTTTCCAATTTGATTAAAGCTGTCTCAGCTATTAAGCTTCCATGCTCTTCTTGTTTAACTTCAGACTTTATAGGATCATCCAGAGCGTTAGGGTCCCATTTTTCCGCATTTTCAACAATACCAGAGATCGCCCTATTTGCTGCGAGCCGAGTATCCCAGTTTCTTGATCGCAAGAATGGGACAACTCTGTTGAGTAAATTGAATAGTTCGTCAGGATGGGCTTTCTGGATATCGGCAAGTTGGGCAGCGGCGGTATTTCGCACGAGCTGACTCGACCCAGAGTCGAGTAGCCTATATTGACAAAAAGCACATCCATTAGAAACAGTTCAAAACAAGCTTTAGGGAAGGTTAAACGACAAAAAGCAAAGGGTGAGGCTCTGCGATATGGTGGTGCAATGAAACACAACAGGAACACTGGGAGTAGGATCTCACTCACGTTACAAGTCTGTCTAATCTGTAGGGCACGCAATCACAAGGATGGACTCGTTAGTCTCCGGCATGTAGATAGACAATAGCAGCAGCAGCAGCAGCAGCAGCAGCACCATCATCATGATCTGAAGGACGGGGCGCCATGAATCATTCATTCATCATAATCAATCACGTAGTCTGCTGATGATGCAGCAGGCGTTGTGAGAAATCACGTGTGGGGCCAGTGGATAGGAAATGCTTACCTGGACATGTTCTAAGCAACAACGCCCATAGTGGGAAGGGCAAAAAAGTGTGGGTGAGGGGACAGACTGGTTGAAATGGGTGGTCGCAAATAAAGAACAAATATCCCTTGGCGTGATGTGAAGGCAAGCTAGACAAAGAAGGAAGACTATTATTATTGTTTACTTTATTAAACCCGTGGGCGGGAAAGAGGAAGGGGCGCGCGAACGGGAGATCAGATACGGTGGTGGGTTCAAACACACACGCATACACACCACTCACACACGCAGATGAACACACCAATCAAAGTGAGGTCCCGAGAGCGACAACAACTGTCGAAGCCGTAGAGGTCGGTGGTTGGTCGGGTTGGCAAGCAAGCAGCAGGTACAGCAGTTCGACGAGGGGGTATGGGTAAATGTTTGAACGGGCGGGTGAGCGGGGACAGCGGTCGGTTTTTAAGGGGGCTCTGTTTGGTGTTTTTGCAGTGATGCTTGGCAGACTAGGGGTAACGCGCCGCTAGTTGAAGCTAGGAACGTTGCTTTGAGGTGTGGGGGGGGACGGATGGCGGAAATAGAAAAAGCAAAAAAATGGAAAAAATAAGGACGAGGAAAATCACAGCTCCAAAGACGGCGTTGCTGCTGCGGGGAGCTTTGAACACTCCATTTCAGAGCTTTCTGGGGGTTACCGCCTCCCCTTTTAACGTACTGGCCTCGCGTTAGACCCCGGCATAATGCCAAGAAACGCTAGCACTGTAGTGGAATGGCTTCATGCACACTGGCTGCAGCCAGCCTTGCTTTGGGGGAGGGATTCGAAAGCGAGGGAAGAACAGTTTGTGCCGAGCTCAGTCTGGGAGTCGGGGAAACACTCCTGCTCTTGGTGATATCTGTCCTCGATACAGTGCATTTGTGTTTCAATTTCATAGCTAATAGGTTACATTCAACTCCTTCCTTGAAAGTCTAAGGATTCTGTCATGTGATTTCAACAGATCCAGAGATTGGGGTTTGACGACTCATCTCGATTGATATTTTGCGGCTGACCGCTGGATTTGACAGGCACCTCACGACTGACTCTGACATTGTGAAACACTGTAGTATACATACATGTAGGTGACGAGGGGAGGGTCACTCGTCTCCTGTTGCGTACCTATTGTAGGATGACTTAGCAACCTTGGTAGGGATCCAGGAAGTCTTGGATTTTCGCCCACCAAACAGAATAATCTCTACTCACACCCCCGTACTCTATGCCCGTCCACACGTATGCCTGTCAATTTGTGATTCGCTTAAGAAATATGCATTTTCATGATAGTTCCTATTCGACTTACGGATAAAACGCGTCGACATTCCAATAGTGTAAAGTAGAGATTGAAGCACTCCAGTATTCTACAAAGCCTATCGTCTTCCTCGATCTCGATTGAAAGATCTTGGAGATTGATAGATTAGAACACAATATGAAAGTCATGCACTCCATAGTCTACAAGCTAGTGCAAGATGTTAACAGTATGTACAATACTCTAGAGAAGAGTTGCCTCGCGCTCGCTGTCTGTGAGCATTCTCAGAACTGTCTAGGGTCACCGGCTAGCAACGACCACCTCATCCGCCGAAACCTCCGCATGTACGTACCTAGGTCGAGGAGGTAACTGCACCTAACGTCTACAAGGAGACCTCAACTCATCATCAGATCAAACCAAATCTCCACAACCATTCATCCCCCATTCAACTTCACACTTATTTCCTCCCATATACAGCAACTGTCCCCCACCCACCTCGTCATCTCCATCTCGATACCAGGGTGTGCTCTGAAGATAATAATCCCCCGCTCATCCTCATCACCTCCTCCAAAAAACGACCCCCGAAACCCTTTTTTTCAAATAGAGCTGCATATCGAGACATACCCCTTCGTCTCGTTTCCCGGCTACTGACCAAACGGAGAACAACCTACCCCCTCTTTTCTTGCTATCCTGACTGCTGCTGCCTCTCTGCAGCTTTTGTTGGCCCCCCCCGCGATTGGCTCTTTAGCAGATACTCAATCCCGGTATCATTCTATGGCTGCGCCGAGTTACGGTCATCACCCTGCTCAGTATCCGCAGACTTACCATGCTCCCTCGATACCTGTTCCAAACGCCCCACCTGGGACCTTTCTTCCGGGAACGTTAATAACAGTTGGCGCTCACAAGTGCACTATAGAGCGGTATTTATCTGAAGGCTAGTAGTAGTTTGCCATTTGCATTACTTGCATCCGACCTTCTGCTGACATTGATTCAACTTCCCAGGTGGTTTTGCTCATGTTTACTTGGTCAAGCTTTCACGTCCAGTAGATGGGTTGGATGTGGCGGTATTGAAGCGAGTTGCTGTTCCGGATAAGGAGGCCCTCACGAGTATGAGGACAGAAGTTGAGACAATGGTTCGTTCCGGTCTCTCTCTGAGTGTCTTATTTCATATCTGAATTTTGGGAACTCTTAGAAACGGCTAAAAGGTCATCGACACATCGTTACATATATCGACTCGCATGCGTCTCATTTGAAGGGTGGTGGATATGAGGTGTTTCTATTGATGGAATTCTGTTCGGGTATGAGTCGCTTAAAGATCATTCCAAAAAAATAGCTACACTGACAATATGCAAATAGGAGGAGGTTTGATCGACTTTATGAATACCAGGCTCCAGAACCGACTCACGGAACCCGAGATCCTTAAAATTTTTGACGACGTAGCGGAAGGAGTCGCCTGCATGCACTACCTCCAGCCTCCCCTTCTTCACCGAGATTTAAAGGTCGAGAATGTTTTGATAGGGTCACATCGAGGGTACAAACTTTGTGACTTTGGTTCATGTGCTTCAGTAAAACCTGCCGCACAGACTGTTGCAGAATGTCGACTGGTGGAAGAGGATATTCAAAAACATACGACACTCCAATATCGTTCACCGGAAATGGTCGACGTGTACCGAAAACTACCTATTGACGAAAAGTCAGATATATGGGCCTTGGGCGTCCTTTTATACAAGCTTTGCTATTATACAACACCTTTTGAGGAGCAAGGGACACTCGCTATTTTGAATGTCTCCTTCAAGTTTCCTTCGTATCCTCCGTTCTCGGATCGTATAAAAAAACTTATTGGTGGGTGTCTAGCCATTTCGCTTCCCGTAGTTTCTACTGACGGCATCAGCATGGATGTTGCGAGAGGCTCCTCAGCAGCGACCCAATATTTACCAGGTAGTCCGGGAAGTCTGTTCGATGCGTGGAAAGCAAGTGCCGATAAAAGATGTATGTTTCTCGAAAGATTGGTATCAAGCATCACAGTTGACACTTATCAGATTTATTCAGAACTTTCAGTACAAAGATCGCCTGTGGAACCGCAAGTATCTCCCACAATTCAATCTCCTCCTAGTATTGTCGCATACCAGTCTCCTCCCCCACCACAGTCGCAACCACTTCCAGATATCACGCCAATGCGCCGTGGTAGGCCGACCAAAGATGGACCCGTCGCACACTCTCCTGGTACTTCAAGAACAAGGCCAACCATACCCGACCCATCACCCAAAATCCGCTCAACGTCAACTGATCCGTTTTCCGCCCTTGATCAAAACACGAGTCCTTTTAGTATGAATGATTCTGCATCTAGGTTCCCAAGTGTGGAGCAATTTAATTTACTTCACGATTCCGGAAACAAGTTTGAGTTTGAGGGACTGCTGCCGTCAACTTCAGATCCTGGAAAGAAAGATCTTAGCATCCGATTGACCGAGAAGCTAGCAGATGATGTATTTGCTTCAGCAGCTCCACAACCCGCCCAGAAAGCACCAACTGGTTCAAAACAGTATCAAAATGCACCCCGGCCAGCAACAGGGCACGAAATGTCTGGATGGCCAGTTCTCCTTGAACCTCAACCTACTCGGCCAGTGATGGTTTCTACGGGAACAATGACTTCTCCGGAATCATCCTCTTCCAGATCACCGTCTCCCCGAGAGTTTCCTATGATTCGTACCAACAGCAAATTACAAGAACAGGCTTTTGAATCGCAGGGTTCTTCTTCTCCTGTAGTGTCACGATTGAAGCAACAGAGACCGACAACACTTCTTGAGGTTGGTCGGTCAGCAACACATACGCCCACTGTGTCTCGAACACCAAATTCTTCGCGGCCCTCACTCGAGTACTCTCGCTCAGCATCAACACTCGAAGCTGGAAATCCCAACCCGCCACCTCGTTCAGCCTCCGTAAATTCTAAACAGCGTCCCACTAGTGTTTACATTGAGTCAAATTTAGAATTCCTTCGGGATTTGGATTCTGCGACAACCCAGGGGACTAGCAGTATGCAGCCTCCGAGCGGAGGATATACGGTCCAGCAAACCATTACCGGTCAATCTATAAACTCACAAAGGTCCGTAAATATTGAGTCGAATGTGGACTACCTAAAAGCTATAGAACTCGAATCAGATGTGAAGCCAGAAAAGAGAGGCGCAAGTGGGAATTTTGTCGCGAAACATGTTAAGCGTGCTAGCATGCCCACTATATCACTCCCCAGCTCCAAAGGTCTTTTGGCCGGAAAATTTGGGGATGCATTTCGTAGGTTCGAGCGTAACAATACCGGGTCGTCGCAAGACCAAAATCCAGAGAGGGCGCCAAGTCCTGAGCGTGGGGCAATGCCCGTAATTACTGATAGTCAAGATATATTGGACTTGGATGATTATTGGGAAGTTAGTAGCCAGGACGTACCGCCGGAAATGAAACGGGAGCTTGAGAAGCGACGACTCTCACAAGAAGAGAGGCGGGTGGCAGCAGCAGCCGCAGAATACAAGAGACAGCTCGCGGAGCGGGATACGGGCGGCAAGCCTACGACCTCGAGAAATAGAGCAAACTCGATTCAGAACAAGGTCAAAGCGCTTCTTAGTGAAAACCGTGTCCCACCTCCTAAAACCGCAGAGGGATATGGTCGGTACACTAACGCCCCGCAACAACAATCGGATACCTTGAGTCGATCAAAATCAAACCCTACGGAAAACCCACAAACGGATGGACATCGTCGAGGAAGCGTGAACTACCGAACTGGCACTTCATCTACTAGTGCGACTATTACCGTTGCTTCATCTATCTCTTCTAGGAAGACTACGCCACCGACAATTGTACCATCAGCATCTACAGGCTCAGGGCAGCCTTCGCCACGCCCACCTCCACCCCCGAAACCGAACAAATTACGAGTTTCTGGAACTGGCGGTGGCGGTGGCGGTGGAAGTGGAAGTGTGGGTACAACTGCACCTCAACTTCCCCCCAGAACAGTAGCGAACGGCGGCGTTGCCGAAGATGGTGGTATCAACCTATCGGACGAGGACTGGCAGAAAAGCTTTGCAAAGCGTTATCCTAGCCTTGCGGGATTGGAGATGGTTGAGACAGTGGTGGGGCCAGGGAGGAAGGATTAATGTGGTTGAAATACCAGACCAAATATACTGAACGATATAGAGTTGAATTGAGTTAAGTATGAAGTGTAATGCCGCATAGATTTTTTTTATCATTATTTGAAGCGGAATAAGCGAATGTTTATTTTCTGAATTGTAAGAGAGGCCTGTAAGGCATTCCAGGCGGGATTTATGGAAGGGCTACATATATATGGGTTGTAGAGATGGGAATAGTTTTTTATCATATTTTCTTATCTTTTAAATATCCTGGTCGGTACTTTGGGTTCTTCTTATTTTCTTCTTTCCTTTGATTTTATGTTTATTTTGCATGTCCAGGGGCAATCTATACAGTAAGAATGAGAAGGCGAAATCAGATGAAAGCCTATGTCGAATATAATGGTGTTTGTTTAATTTGTCTACTTTTTTTTCCTTTTCTTTTGTTAATACTCACTCTAGAAACGCAGGTCATACATACCTACAATATTGTACCTTAATCACCAACTAGCACTCGTAGGGCAGGAGGTACTGTACTTACATGCAGAGCCGATTCAACGATGAATGACATCACAATTGATTGGGTCAATGATGGGGCGAGTGATAAATAATGATGCATTCCCTCGCTCCACTTATATGAGATTTAGAACTACCAAGTTTATGCTTGCCATTCAAACATTCAAAGAAGCCAAATAGATATAAAAGGTTGTTTAAGGGCGCTCACACACACAAAAAAAGGAAGATAAATAATATTAGAGGAAAGTGAAGAGCGGGGGGAGGGGAGGGGAAAAAACAGACCAAATAGCTAGAAAGAAAATGATGATAGAAAGAAATGATGACCCGAACCCTATGAAGGAGACAAGAAAAGAGTATATAAAGAAAAGAAGAAATGAAAAAGCCAGACATCTAATCCAGGCTCCCAAACACCTTCACCCATATTTTACCCACAACCCCCTACTTTCACATTAATTATGAAATGTTTCCAGCGAGCTAGCGTCTTTTGCCCTTTCGCCACCCCAACCATTCCATTTCCAATCATATTGGTAATTGCCTTTACGAAAATAAACTTAGAGTGAAATATTGCCCCCGAGGATTAGCGCTGAAAAATGCAGAAACGCGTTAATCAACCTCTTCCAATTCTTCATCCATATCTTGATTGTCCTCATCATCAACATAATAATTCTGATCTAGGTTTGGTGTTCCCTCCGAGTGTGTTTTTTGTGCGTTGAGATAGTTCCGGAGCTTGCCGACGCCGCTGCCACTGAAAACACAACTGTGAGGAGATATATTAGTTAATGGCCTCTAGTCTTTGAAACTTCGCGGGGGATAAAAAGTAAAGGTTTACTTACAAGACTTCTCGTTGGTGCTCGTTGAATTCATCAGGTGGAGGCCTACAGAACTGTGTGAAGTCCTTCCTACGATAAAAGACATCCACTCCAGTCAAACTCAAATGAGTTAGTCTTTGGCAGTTGGTGATAAGTTCATGAATGCCCTGGAATTGAATTTGTCAGCTATAAATCACCGGGTTATTTCCAATTAACCGAATCTCTCCGTTTACTTACATCGACAGTCAGATGAGTGCAGTAAGAAAGATGCACTCTTTCCAACGGGCACGGCACATCCTTGTTCCCCTTCAACAATGTTTGGATTGAGTAGTCCGTAATATTTTGACATTTGACCAGTCCAATTCTCCGTAGCTTCGGAAGACCCGCAAGATGGATCACACTCTGATCCGTCAGGTGCGTGCAGCATGCAAGATCGATGTACCTTATCCTATTACAGTAGCGAACTAACGTCTGTACAGCCCTATCTGTCAAATGCTGGCAGTGACCGAGGTGCAAATAGTGCAAATTCTTTCCAAGCTTGATGACACTGTGGGTCACGGCTTTGTCTGTGATATTCCTACATTTCGCCAGGACCAGGTTGCGCAGGCGGGGCGCAGCTGTCACGATTTTATTAACTGCCTCGTCCGTGAGGAGCTCACAACCAGTGAGATCCAGAATGCGTAGAAAATCGTAAGTCCGCGTTGGCAGCTGGAGGAAAGCATCGTCGGTCAGGAGGTCGCAGTATGCTAATCGTAGTTCTCGGAGTTGGCGCAATTGTGTGAATAGATGGCCTATAGCTTCATCGGTGATATTGTGGCATTTGTAAAGGTCGATTTCTAAAAGTTGGGAGCAATGCGCAGCTAGTGAGGCTACTGCAGCGTTTGTGATAAAGTTACACTCGTTAAGTTTAAGCTTAAATAAGTTAGCATTAGTGCAATAGGAATTTACAAGTCAACTTTCTTACCCTTCGCAAAGATTTACATCTTTCCGACAACGGGATCAGAGATGCGTCCGTCACACGCTTACACCCAGCAATGTTTAGACCTTGAAGGCGTGGGCAGTTTTTCGCCACGGCCAACAGCGCGTTATCCGTAATACTATGGAGTTGCGACAAGTCGAGGGCTTGGATCCGAGGATTATTATCGAATATTTTTTGTAGCGGCAAATCGGTAAGGTGCGAACAGTTTGTGAGGGTCAGCCGTTCCAACTTTGTACACTTGACCAGGGGCTCCATGCTTCCATCACTGATTTTCCCAGCGATAGTGGTGAGATTAAGACGCTTGATCAGCTGCGCGTATTTGTAAGTGGCATTAACGTCTTCAACAGCTTTTACCATGTTCTGGTACTTGATGAACTCGTCAAATGAGGGGCGATGCCACAGGAGCTCAACGCTGCAGTTTGCCCATTGCCTCGAAACTAGCATGCATGACCTCAGATCCACCACCGACGAAACCTTAGAGAAGATAGCGATAAGGAGCTCTGGGGGTAATCGGTAGACGGGGGGAGTGGAGGAAACATGTTGAATGTTTTGATGACTCAATCGTTTGTGCGTAACAGTTAACTTGTCGGTTGGTGACACGGTCATGTTACGAAATTCAGTCAACGCAGCTAGAGAGACGTTGTCGTCGGGTACCATAACGAAGTCGTTGCTGCCATCGTCGTTGCAGGTAAAATGTTCTGGGCTACTACTGCTGCTGGAACTAGTAGATGCCGACACAATAACCGGCTCCGGGCGCGAACGAGCTATCGGCATAGAGGATAGAGGAGGAGAGAATATCAGAAGAGAAGGGGGAGGAGAAGAGAGAAGAGGGAGGAGAAGAGGAAGGGGGAAAGGGGGGGTAAGGGGGGGGGGGGGATTTGATCGCAAGAGGTAGAAGAATATGTTAGTCCTTGGTGATTACTTCTCGAGGCTTGTGGTGTCCGTAGGGATGGGTGGTGATGTAAATAATATAAAGCGTGGGAGGGAGCGGGGGAAGAAATCAAAGCAGCAGGGGGTTAGGGTTGCGCTTGGAGCTTAAAGAGGCGGCGACGTGGGGCCGTTTGGAATCTGGCTGGCACTAGGGTAATTTAGGAGCCCGATTAAAAAGCATACGCAAGCATCACCGTGGGGTGAATATTAGAGCACGTGTTGTAGAGGCAGGCAGGCGCAGGCGGCGGAGGAGAAGGAGAAGGAGGACCGAGGGGGCGGGCAGCAACAGGCGGGGATGAGAAGATAGGACGGAGCCAAGTGGTGGGATAGATGAGCGAGGCAAGTACAGTATGCAGAGAGCAAGAACTGGATAGGTGGAACAAGAGAGGGGGGGGTGGGGGGACGGGCAGAGTGAGAGCAAGTGTGTATATGCGTGTGTGTGTGTGTGTGTGTGTGTGTGTGTGTGTGTGTCAATAACGGTAACACGCCCAGTTATGTTATCGGTGAACTGTAGCACTGCTTGCTATGACCAAGCTCAACGAGTACCTGTCAGGGTTCAGCGGGGAGCGGGCAGCACGGCGACGAATACTAGCTTCGTGATAGGTATAATTTGGTGATGGCTGTGAGGATCGTGATGTTGATGTTGGGAATGACAAACTGAATATAGGCTTGTGAGGGTAAGAAGAAGAGAGCAAGAGAGCAGGACTGGATGAGGATGGATGGGATTGGAATGGGGAAGAGGAAGGGGGGCTAAGGGGCGGGGTGGCTGGATAACAGGTGGAGTAGGCACATGTTGTACCTACATGTACATTGCTTGGAGTACCTAGAAGGACGCATGGAAGGGGGCATTATGTACATGTATCTACGGTACTATACCTACTCTACTATACTACCACTACGCACAACCAAGGGCAACTCCAGCAGGAAGCGCTCGGTAATAGATAGAGAGAGCGTCGCGGGTGTCGTTCCCTTTACTGTATTTGTCACAGCCGCGGGAGCATCATCCCCTGCCGAAATCCAAATCGTGTGCCACCCACACACATCTCAGTTATATAGTTAGAGCTAAATGCAAGGCCCAACTTTCAATTTTGAGGCCACACGCACACCACAAAGTCCCACTGCGGGCACCAAGGCATGATGCCACGGCCAGATTTTGTTCTTTTCATTTGTGTCATCAGGAAATTTTCTCATTTTTTCTTAGGCGGGGGTTTCCTTAGTCATCAACCTTGTAAGAGGAGTGCGGTTGGTAGCATACCATAGTTACTATATCTGGGGGAACCGGCATTGGGGATAGGTCTTTACGCCATAGTTTATACTTTATGCGAAGCTTGTACCTAGAAACAATAGCACATTGATATAAAAAAAAAAAAAAGGCCCAACTTTCAAGTAATTCATTCTGCAATGTTGGTCCTTCCGCCGGGATTTTTCTTTTTTAACTCCTTCAAGACAGCGCTACTGAAAAGTCACCTGCGTGTGTAAAGTACCATAGAGTATGTACCTACATGTACCTGCTAAGATTTATGTGATTATCCCATCGATCCGTCCAATCAGAGATAATCAGCAACCACAGCCAGACCCGTCAGGGATAGGAGATGTTCGCAGGGTAACCCCCGCGACGTTTCAGGGCGATAACCAAAATCTCAGCTATATACCACATCCACCGGAAACCGACGTCACACCTTTAACGGTGGTGAACAGCATCTAATATTGACAGCACACGCACTGCTAACGCCATGGCTTGAACATGCTCTCTCAAATTCACATCGGATTTTTGTCTCCTACGGTACCTATCAACAAGGTACCTATCAACAAAGTCCGCGTGGAGTCAGTGAGGAGGGGCTTATGTGAAAGACATCGGGGATCGTGCCCGCCGCGCAAGATCTCGGTACTAAGCTTATGTGTGGCCACATCCACCCGTAACGCCATTGGTCAAGTCGCTTTGAGCACATATCTAACCTCACCTCACCTACTGAATATGAAAGAAGAAAAAAAACTTGTAGAGTACCTACCAAGCTACTTTTTTTTCTCCCTTCCACAGCCCTCTTCGTTCTGGAACTCAAGTCCACTTTCAGGGCGCTAAAATGTCACTTTTTACCCCTCTTTTATTGCCCCTCCCCCAGGAACATGCTTTTGATAGGACAGAGAAAGCTTGAATCCATCTACACTGGCCTAGACACTAAAGTTGGTCTGATGCTTTCGCCCACTCTAAACTTCTTGCCTGCCAGCATCATCTTGCATAAAACTCCTCGAGTGATTAATATCCGGCAGTTGGAGAGCATAGAACTATCACCGAAGAATTCCTAGTGCTGGTTGGTTTCAAAAGATTGGATGATTCCGGATGCGAAAATGTTTGTTGAGATGTACTTAATGTTGTACATGTGAGCGATGAGTGATATGTTTCCTGCTGGTATGTACATGAACATACATATAAAGGCGGCTGTGTTTGCTACCGTATTTCCCGAACAGTACAATGGCGCGGGAGTATTACAGAAGATCCTGTTAAATACGGCGATGAACTAGTATTGTGGTAATTTCGCCTTGTTTTGCGTACTGTATGTAGTCAAACCTTGTAGTTGAAACCCTGCACTGACAATGACTACATATAGTACCAAAAACGTGGTTGTGATTGCTACCCCCATTTGGTCTAATATCGCAGTAACGCCGCTAGACTGCAATAATGGGAATACTCCACTCGGTCTCTGGTACCCCTTCGTCTGTCAGTTAATTGCTGTCAGATTCACATCTGGATTGATTTCTTGGCGTAACCTGACAGCTTTAACAGACGAAGGGATAATCCCACCATACTGCGGCGTAAACGCAGTATAGGTATTGTTCTTTTCTGTTATGAAAATATAAACTGCTATTCTAAGAGGTGTTAATAGGGTCGGTTGGTTGGGTATAATGTTGGCCCCCACGATCCCTTGCATAAATTAATCCGGCCCTGCGGGCGTATCAGCCTCCAAGAGTTACTTATCGAAACACTACCCAATGTCTGGAGCCTATACCTCTGATTCTGAGAACAGATCCCAAACTTATTGATTTGTTTCTACTCGGGAATAGTCAATGGGTTAGCTGTCGTCCACGCAGTGGAAAAAAACGAAGATATAAATCCGAATTTGAACCCATGGCCAAGAGCAAAATTCTGAAACCAAAATTAGTGTTCTATACGTGGTATCAGGGGAAGCAAACAAACTTTCCGTGGACTCAAACCTGGGGCAAAAATATGCCTTCAAGCAGCCAGGGCCAAACCTGGTCCGGCGCTGTCTCAGCATGTGATAATGCTATTCTCCATCTAAGAGACCCGAAACGGGTTATTGGGATGCTTCCGACTTTGGCTACTATAGCCAACCTTATCATCTTATCGGCGGTGATCAGTGCCCCGCTATCACTGCACCCACCCACATCCCGGAAAGTGCGGGGTTGGTTTGGGGGCTTTACCCGGGGTGCAGATGGACGTTGAGGTGGGGATATTATGCTGATGATGATATCCTGATCGTCCACAGATACTCAGTATTCTGATAGGGGGATTGGAGGGGACAAGGTTTATCGATAGAGTAGAATAGAATGTCCTTTTGTCAGGTAATTCCTGAGTTATTCAATTGAGTTTTGGGTCGAATATAAGCCTTATATGTAGTTGAAACATTGCGTATATGTGGCCACCTAAAGTTTTAAGTATTACGTAGGTGCCTTTCTATTTCCACGTGCTAAGTATGTTAGAGACACAGATCAAGAACTATTAGGTACCTGACTGGCTTATAATTAGACGTCTATCAGAAACTAGGATTAGTTGTAGATACCTACTGATCTAGAGGCCATGACCTTCGATGAGCGTTTCATATAAAACTAGATGATTGATCGAGCATGTACACCGGAAAACTTCAAGCTACATACTCTAGTACTCAACCGATTCGTCCCAGGGAATGTACTGAGACCCCCTGAGACTCCACGAAACAATTATCAAGCTACCGTAAAAACTCGATAGGTAAGCCCGGGCCTAAAACCAAAAATACAGAGTGAACAACATAGAGCAACCAATCAGAGAGCTCGGATTCGGTATATACAAATATTTATCAAAGAACCCTTATCATCGGGGACGCCATACTTCCTTAGTAATTTATTAATTTCCCTAGTTACATGTAATTAATACGTTTATACCTACATGTATCGTTATATATTTCGAGTATTCACGAGGAACATTTCTCATAGTTTGGGAACTTTTTTAATATATGCAGTATTGCACCAATAAAAGACGAAGGTAAAATGTTGACGTGTACCCCTAGGCTTAGCATTAACAACTTCTTTAACTCAAAACTAAATTTCATTATAAATCCATCGTATGAAGAGAGTTGAGTATGGAATCGCCTTCGTAGCTCGCTGAAGATAGGCACTCTAGTTACATGTAACTTTAACTTAGCCAACGCACGTACTACCGTAAAATCCGAGTATATGTTGCGAGACAGCAGGGGTATAAGCCAACCAGAGGCAGTCTTTGAACGCCAATATGCAAGTTTTGGTGTAAAATATCCCTGCTGCAGCGCAACATATTTTCTCAGATTTTACGGTAGAGGTATGTCTCTAAGGAATACCGCGAAGCTCCGCTGGAACAGACCGGTCTGGGCAAGCTCTACGGTGTAAGACACACTGGAAGCACCGTACCAACCTAGCCTAGTCGTAAACCATGTCTACATCACTACCACAACTTACGATCATACAATGATATAGGGAGGATAAATAAACTAAAAATAGAAAAGAAAAAGAAAAGAAAGGAAAGATAGGGCAGACACTGCATGTTGTATGCAATTGATGGATTGACCAAAAAGAGACTGCATGTAGTAACCGGTACATATCGAGTGATATCTCATGGTTGAAAACTACAAGGGATGGTTAACAATCACTCCAGTAGTTCCGCAATAGTAGTACATGTAGTTCTGATGAAGCCCCAATGACGTACTGAATAGTTCTTTATTTCTCTATTGATTGGGAGGTTGTTACAGGTTTGACAATCAAAACACACTTCACAAGTCATTTCATAGAAAATAAAAATAATTGTGAAAACCTTTTTTTTTTGCTTCATACGTCCCTCCCAGATGTATTTTTTAATGATAGTTAGTTACATTTAAAATGATCCCAACGCCCATCAATCCAAGCCCGTTAGTAAAAAAAAAAGATACCCCGTTTTCGGTTGTTTACCTGGTCTGGAAGTACTCAAGGAGGATGTTGCGCTCCATGGACTCTTCGCCCCAGTCGCGGACAACAACGCAAGAGCAGTTAACAACCTTGCGGGCATTACCCTCACGGTCAAGGACGCCTATCACCAGGATTAGCATAAGATTATAAAGGAACCAACACATTTTTATGATGAGAAAACCCACAAAGTCCAGCCCACTCTCCGAGCTTCTTCCCATCAGCGACCTTGATGAGGGGGATCTTGTGCTCGGCACAGAGAGCCTCAACGAGCTTCTTGTATGGCTCCTCCTCGCAGTTCTCGTTCAAGACACACATATGAGCCTGGCGGCGGTCAAGGGCCTTCGAGGCCTCACGGAGACCACGGGCAAGACCATCGTGGATGAGGGCGTGCTTGAGAACACCTTTGAGGGAGTCCTCGACGGACATTGGACCTTTGCCAGCGGGGGCATCGGCGGGAACTTCAATTTCCTCGGCGGCCTCGACTTGAGGGACCTATTCGGTGGGGACTGTTAGACAAGGGATTTGGGATAATACATCAGGATAGCTCAAGGTATTACTTCTTCTCCTGCGTCAGACTAGATGGGATGGAAGTTAGCAAATTGGCCAATATTTATGTCATTTCGAAGGAAAACATATACAGGAAACTCACCATGATAATTTTTGTTTAATGGACTCTAGAAAGAAAGAGAGATGGGGGGTATGTCTTTAACCGTCCTCGAAGAGTTCCTTGACGAAAGGAAAGAAACATTTCGGAATTTCCCTCCTTGTGTTGACTGTGTGGGTGGGGCCCTGTTGCAGTCAGGGCACGAGCCCTGATTCTCTAGCCCGTCACTTTTTTCTCCCACAATGAATTTGTGTAGGGTGGAACGTCTTGGCGCAACTCCGCACACTGCAAGACGCTTTCTCAACTCCAACAAAATTAATTCACCCCCCTCTCTCCCACGTACACTTGACGATTTCGATAACCCATCCACCGAACAACTAACCATGGCAGTAGCTAAGTCAGGTACGGCTATCCAATCCTACGCCCAACCCTACGGCCGATCAAACAGAACAGATATGCTGACTCGAGTGGTGGAATTGTGAAAAGGTCTCGCCTACGGCATCAACAAGGGATACAGCGGAGTTACTCTCCGTGAGTCCAAGCCCCGTGCTTCACGCAGAAAGGGTGTTCTTTCCAAGCGCACTGCTTTCGTCCGTGAGGTCGTGAAGGAAGTTGCTGGGTACATACCCCCCAACACATACTACAATAAGATCGGGTTATTTGGGATCCGAGATGGGCATAGCTAACTACTCGTGTGCTCCGATAGACTTGCTCCATACGAGAAGCGTGTTATTGAGTTGCTCCGCAACTCCAAGGACAAGCGTGCCCGGAAGCTTGCGAAGAAGAGAGTACGTCTCGAAACCTCTTGCTACTATTCAATATCTGGTTTGACTGATATTTTTATTCTCATAGCTCGGAACTTTTGGCCGTGCCAAGAGAAAGGTCGACGAACTCCAGCGCGTTATCGCCGAGTCCAGGAGAGCTGGTCACTAAACGAAATCCAATTATTTCAGTTTTCCTCTTTTTTTCCTTCCGGGCTTCAAATGTACAAGCAAAAAAATCAAAAGTGGCATATGGGGCAATCATCAATTTAATGGATTGGGGTCCTAACGAATCACGTTCTGCTTGTAGTTCCCGGTGATACTTGGGGGGTTTTCTGTTTCTGGTTTGGGCTGGACCTTGGGATGGTGTTTTTGGAGTAATTGATCAACCTAAACAGTAAACCCGGCCTTCCGTTCAAAAAAATCAATCGCTCGAAGTAAAAGGTCACTAGGGCTCTCCAGGTTTTAGGCGCCGTAGCTATTTTCCAGATATTGCTGGAACCAGAGTATCGCAAGATATTCTGAGGGCAGCTAAAACTTAAAGCCCTGATAATTCTTCTGCGATGCGCTCATCTTCTTGAATATGTAAAGTTTTGGAGGCATTCCGCCGTGTATATATCACGCTATCCCATCTCACACCTCCACAACGCCTTTACTGTTATAAGTAATATTGCCGCCTGGAACCTGACTATACCTAATATCTATCCAATGATGATTTTAAAAAACGAGAAGACCTCTAAAATGTGTGCCAACCCAATACCCTTAATAAGAAAGAAACAACCCACAAAAACAAGTGAAAACAGTAGTAAAACGCCCTGCCAATGATCGAAATGCAACTTTATTCCCCACCTAACAACCCATCGCTCTCATCGTCCCAGCCACCCGCACTCCACCTTGGTCTACTCGCGCCACCCCTTCCTCTGATAGCACTACCATAACCACCCCTATTACTCCCTGCGCTACCGCCGAGCCACTTCGGCTTCTTAACACCATCAAAGTCCTTCATCCACTGTGGCGCATCCAGCGTCTCGACAGTGTTCTTGACTCTATGCATAAAACCCCCGAAAAATCCATGTTCGGGTACAGTATCCAAATCGTCCCCATCATCGTCTCCCAACCTAATGGGGCCTGTTCGGCCTGTGCGCTGAGCTTCTGGTCCAAGGCCTGAATTTAACCCTCCTGCTCTGCCGCCTAGTCTGCTGGCGGCTGCTGCCCGTGCGATTGTTCTGCCCCTACCAACCTCGCCCTGGAGCTCCCGATCTATCAAATCTCGCCCTTCTCTCCACCCTCCAAGACCATCCTCATCGTCTTCGTCGTCTGCCAAGACATCTCCAAGGCCAAACGTGGTCTTGATCCAACCGTATACATTGAATCCTGTGGCTGCAACTGGAAGTAAAATCAGCACCGGGAAAAAACCATCGAACCCCTCTCCGAGTGGTGTGAGATTAATGAGCTTCCCCAGAAAGCCAAAAAAGACAGTATCCTTCGCTACGTCTGGGAGAAGCAATCCCGTAAAGTTATAAGCTAGCGGCACGGTGAGCCGGGCGGCGTAGGAGGCATAGAAACACGCAGATGAGCCTGATGTCATTCGCTTCACAAGTGCATAGTTTCCCCAGACCTTAACCGTAGTAAGGGAAGAGTATGCGCATGCACACATATAAGCGATCCATGCTGCGGATATACATTGTCCAGCAAAACCAACCTTTCCGTGAGGAGATTCGGGATGATGAACTACAGTATAATTGATTACTGAGAGATTTGGGGCTGTGGCATGGGTAATCTCAGACCAGATTATACAGGCTGAGGCAAGCGTAAGAAAAACCGAGAGAATACGGTGGACCTGCGGCAGAATGTGGTAGTGGAATATGTGCCTCGTGTAAGGATTAAGTATGGAGAATTTGTCAAACATTGTCGGAGATGCGAAGTGTTTCGTGAAGGTCAAACGCTTGGTTCGTGCAGAGTCGAGCATCTCCTGGCAGTCAGAGGCAGACTGGACAAGGGCTTGCCATTCAGCGTTAAAGCGTTGCCGCTTGTGTATAGCCACTTTTAAGCGTTGGGTCAGGCCTGCTAGATATTGCTCTGTAATCACCGGGGGAGCTCCGCCCCTCCTTCCTCCAATAATGTTACTTCCCCCTGGGGGTGGTAACGAAGACTCTGGAAGCTGCGCGATATCACCCAGCTCCTCAATCCATTGTTGAAACTCCAGGGCAGATCCATTCTTCCTTTTACGCACTGCCAAAACCTCCTGTTCAATATCCTCGAGATTATTGGTCGCGTCTAAATGCTTATCATATGCTCTAGGTGCTGCAATCTGTAAGCTCTTTAGTTTTCCTGGGATGCTGGCATTCCGCATGAGATTCCGCGGGATTGCTACGAGGCCATGGCCCATAAGGAAGATGGCGATGGCGAGAGCATAACAATAAGACAAAGCCATTACGAGACCTTTGAGGGACTCGATATGAATCCCGGATGTTATGAAGACATATATGAGGCCAACACCTCCGATAGCAAGCATCATAAGCTGGTATCGTGCATTTTCGCGAAGGGCTTCGATGAAACGATTACGCGGGGAACGGTGGCCGGAATTACTGTAGGACTGGAGAATAGGAAGGACGGCCCTGTAAACTTGTCAGTTGTAGCTCTCGCTAGGTCAGTTCTGGCAGATAGAAGTTGGATTACCATGTGAGCACGAAGCAGAGCCAGTACGATACGCGCCATGCTACAAGAAGCAACCCTTCGGGAAGCACAATGCCTATTCTCTAGTTGAGCAATTTACTATTGTGATAGAAATAGGGGGTAGAGTTACCTCGCGATCCCGAATCGCCAGCGGATGAAGAGGCAAGATCTATAGGTACCAGTACCACGATGGATGACGAGATAAAGAGTGGCAGAAATGTAGAAACAAGCAAGTACTCCGGTGTTGAGCGTAATGGTAAGAAAAAGCGTTGTAGTAACAGTACCGTACCGGCTAGCGAAGTCAGGCAGAGAGCCGAAAAGACTCCTGAGGTGACAGCCATGAGGGAGGGGTTCAGCTGAGTAGGGGTAGGGTCTGTTATCGTGCAGGCAAGGTAGGTAATCGTGTAGAGAGGAGGTTGTTCTCTGGAGGTTGCACGATGATCCACGACAGCTTAGTAACGGCTTTATTACCCACATGCCACTAACTACATACATAGGTTGTTTGCAGCTAGTTGGGTCTCTTTTTAAACAGCCTTACACTTTGGAACACTGAATTTCGGGTAAAAAGCGCCTTGGACAGCTAAAATAGACAAAAAAGAAACTCGCTCCAATAGGAGATCGAGTGACCTTCACCAGCCATCACGTCCGACCGAAGGGTGCAAACATCTAACATAGATACTGCCGGCCACATTTTACACATTGAGCTGGACAATATTCACTCTTGTCTTTCGACTTTACAACTGTTTTAATTCACGAGCGGACTTTCTTCTTTCCCCCTCTTTTTTCAGGTAGTGAAGAAGACATCTTATGTGGGTGCTCAGATGGACATTATGAGTGGGAAATGACTTACTATATAGAGTACTATTGCCAAAGAAGCAGCATCAGAACTACACCCACCCGATTCTTTCGATTAATATTGCGCTTTACTTAAGGTAGTCAACACTCAGAATATACAACCAAAAGAGATAAGAGGGAAAGAAAGAAATAAACTGCTCTAATTACAGTAACGTAAGATTATTCTGTGAGCTTAATTTACATAGGTTCAAGTTATCATTAACGAATGTGATAGATTCGTTGTCAAATACTCCAAACTCCTAAATATTGCTCAATACCTGTGGTCCTTGAAATACCTTATAAACAGTATCTGTTAATGTTTGGTTCTTCGAACCTCATGGTTCTAATCTCACATGAGGCCGAGGTCTTTTCGCTTGGTTATTTCCTTAAATAGGAGTATACCCAAGAATTTTAACATCATCACCGGACCAAATCCTGAAGAATACAGGAGATTACTTCCCATAAACTATAAGGCTGCTTGTGAAGCAAGCACTCGGAGTCTTACCTGAAAAAACCAAACGAGTGAGCCAACACCTTAAAGTAGAGCTTTGAAATTATTTGGTCTCACCCTGCTGATGTAATTACATACAAGGCCTCTAAATATTCTTTAACGGGACTAGTTAACTAAAATCAAGCTTATTCAATTTTTCATAAGTAACATGCTAATAGAACCCCCGAAACCCTTCTTAAGACCAACATACCCAATCTCTCGCCTTCCTCCTGACCCCCGCAATCCTAAGCACCTACCCCACGTTTCACTACACAAAATATCACTCGACCCGCACCGACTTATCGTTCTCACCAACACTCTTGCTACCCGCCTCGCTACTCTCCATAATCTCGCCTTCCTTCTCCACACCCTCCATCTCCTCCGCCGTCTGTATCTCACCCTCCTTTGTGTTCTTCGGTGGCCTTCCAGGTCTCTCCGCATCTTCCAAGTGTAGCAGAACATCATCGAAATCATTCGGATCCGTAGCTCTCTCCTAGTTATAAATAACCCATTTCAACCACCACTCCAACTCATTTCCATCTTCCCCTTTTCCAAAAAGGAGATACCTTTGCACGAATACATATCTTTCTCGCCGTATCCGGATGGACTCTTAGAATAGTCGAGATCTCAATCCAGCTCTTTTCTGCATGCCAATGCAGCGTCAAGATAGCTGCCCGCTTGAGGAGTGGAATTTGAGGTCCGCGTGGTGGCATTCTGGTTTAGCGTTTTTTGTTTTTATCAATTGATTCGAAGTCTTTGGAGCAAGTATGATTTGGGTATTCATGAATTCCGGGCACCTGGATATGGGGGACGGGAAATGATTGCGTCATTGTTTCTTGTTTATCTTCCTTGGTGGGCACGTGACCCGGGGGAGGGCCTGATTGTCGTCATGGGAAATCACTCGTTCGAGCTGGTACTTCATGATTGGGTGGGGATACTGAGGTGGGGATACTGAGGTGAGTAGAGAGTGCCCTGCAGCTGGAAGTCTCGAAACAAAATAGGTACGTTTGAGCTTAGACCAACTCTGGGGTACACCATGGGAGCTGCCGTCTGACTAGGTCGGGTATGCATGTAGAGTACGGCATTGCACGTCAGAGAGTAAATTGGGAGGCTTCTGTGTGGTCAGATTAAAATTGTGTGGGTCAGCTTACGGGTTTGAAATGATCCATCTAAGCCATTCATCAGTTACCAAGCATGCATCATGCGATATCACTCGTTGTACCACACTACATGTTTCCCGCCCTACGGTGTGTCGCAGAACGTCGCTGTACCTGTTCATTCACTACCCAACACCGAAACAAGGTCGAGGAGAATATAGGATTATTCAATATAGTGAGCGGGGATCGACAACGAATAGTCCAATCAAGCCCGGACTAACAACGTATTGAAGAACTTAGTTTTAGGTTAGGCACGACCACCAATTCACCAAAGCAAGACTCCTGACTTGTTTGAGCTCTGCTGTGGGTTACAAAATCAGCTTTTTAGAAATTAAGTGTGGGTTCATCCGTAAGTATGGTACTAGGGCGAACAGCATGTGGTGATATTGATCGATAGCCACAGCATGATGTGAAAAAAAGGAACAAGAGAGGAAGAGCCCCAGCGGCAATGATCGAGTGGCATTTAATTTCGAAAACCTCTTTAAACTCCAGTGCGTACAGGGGCATCTTCCCCCGTTAACCGGCGTGCCAAGCTTTGGGGCTCCTGCGCGAGTGAGGGAAATTTCAGGAAACAAAGCCTCTCTCGAGGCTCTGCTGGATCCCATCAAACTTTCTCTCTCCTTTTCGGGCTTTGTGGGGTATACACGTGCGGCTGGAGTAAGGTTATTTAGCCCTGACTCGTAGAGTGGGTGGAGGGGGGGGGGGGTGTTGGTTGTTGTAATCTCTTCTAGGTATCCTTTACACTAACTAGTACATATCTACTGCAACTGCACGCACCGCGTCGATCGTGGCAAGCCAGCCAGCAGTTCCTTCTCACGGATTGATACTCTACCAGTTTGCGGTGGCACTACAGGGTGGGTAATGCTACATATGATACATCTTCGACTTTGGCAGATGATCGAGAGACTCAGTGAGGGAAAAGCCAATTTGCCGGCGACCCGGGTGTAGAGTAGATAAGTGCTCTCTCAAGCCGTCATTAATCCGGCAAAGTTTTCAACAAGAAGAGAGAATTAAAGGCCAGAGGGAGTGGGTGGAGAGGAAACGAGGGGGGAACTGCATTGAGTTGAGTTCAATCAATCAGACAGGGCCGGCGTAATGTAATACCTACATGGTACCTACCTCTGATCACATACCCAAGGGTGGGTACTTCTTCTGTTCCTACTTTCCACGCACATCGATGTGCCTGGAGTTTCTCAGCCGCAATCAAGCAGAGTATCTACATCCTATGTGTAAGAAAGAAAGATAGAAGTTGTTGATGTGTGCGTGGGAAAATAAGCTGGCGAGTCGACCGCCAGGAAGAGGCGCGACATCATCATTCTGCCTCCGCCTCCCCGGTCCAGTGCCAGTCCTACCACACCAACTCTTCTCGGGAAGACACACACACTACTCCCTCTTACACACTTTGCACACATACAGCCTACATATGCACCCGCACTTCGAGCACTTCACTCACTTTACTCATGAGACATAACCCTAAAAACAGGAAGACCGATAGAAGCAGCGGAAGAAGAAAGCGATAACCACCAAACAAAAAAAGGACAGCCGTAAGAAAGAGGAAAAAAGAAAAAAAAGGAAAAGGAAAACAGGTGCATTCATACATGCATTATGCCCCAATTGCCCAATGAACATACCGAGGCAGGCCCTCAGGCAGCCGATTGGGGCAAGGACCTGCTAGATACGGGAAGATTTGGTGCTGGGATAGTTATTGGGTGCCTTGGTTTGGTTGAGAAGTAGAGGAATCCGCAAGTGAGCGAGTGAGTAAGGAACAGGCAAGCAAGCACGAAGTGGGAGAGGAAGCATAATAATAGGGGTGAGGGGGGGGGGGGGTGAGTGAGAGAGTCAGTGAGGAAGATAGGAAAGAAAGGCTTTCGAGAAAGAGGAGGTAGAGGAAGAGTGAGAGAGAAAGAGGGGACGTAAGGGAGTGGACTAATTACAAGGGGAAGTTGGTACTATGTGGGAGTGTAACTGATCCACTTTTCTCTGGACCTCAAACTCCACAAACCAACGATTATTCCCGTCGCCCCCCAGACATAACCCCCCAACTGCTTCTGCTGCCTGCCTGCCTCCCTGCCTGCAAGTTGTAACTCACTCCTCGAGTCTTCCCGGCCTGTCCTGTGCTGCCTACCTGGCATACATAAGTTAACTAAACCAATACATATTGTGATTCCAGTTATTCCGTAACCCCCCCCCCCAACCCGTCCACCCGTCCACTCGTCTTCTGCTCTTTCTTCCTCTTCCATTCCACACACCACACACCTTCGCTTCCCGTCTCTCCCTTCAATCCACACCCTCGATTCCTTCCCTCTCTCTCACTCTCTCTCTCTCTGGTTCTCTTCACTCGCTCTCAACCCCCCCCCCTCCCACCCCCCCCACCCCGTCGCCTGGTGGAGACGGTAACTCGCTCTCATCCTCTCAATAATTAACCAAATTATACAATTAAAATTAAATATTCTTCCCACTTTCCCTGCCTGCCTCCCCCAGATAGTGGGAAGTGACTACAATACGACGCTGCTTTCCCTAGCCGCCCCGCGCTCTCATAGCGATGAAGGTCTTCCATCGCCACTGCCTGCGATCATAATGTCCTCTTCCCCTGGTCTTCCACCACAACAGGCTACGACCACCACACCTTTACCACTCCACTTGCAGCAAAATAAACAACAAAACCATCACAACCATTTACAACAGTCCCAACAACACCAAAACAACCGTCTACAGAAACAGAAACAACAGCATCAGAAACTCCAACATCACCGCCCTCCGTTCCCAACCGTGTCGCCATCAAAATCTCCTCGAAATAACGGTGGGGGCGATTCGGAGGCAGAGACTGTCGTCTTGCAATCAATCGAGGTGGCCCCCAATACGCGAAAAAATGACGACGAAATCAGTGAATATGAACGCGGTCGCCGGAGACGGGGTTCAGAAGTACGTCCTCCAGTTGATCAAGAACGACCCCGACGAACAAGACCATTACGGACGGGCCCCGCTAAACGCCGTCTCAAAGAAGAGGACCGTGATGAAGAGTACTCTTCCGACTTGAGTTCCGCCCCATCACGTTCTTCCCGTCCCAATTCACCTTCACATCCCATGCGTCGTCGTGCCAAACATGGCACAGGCCATCAGAAGCCGAAGGTGCATGGTGGTTCTTCTGCGTCCGAAGGAGATAACTCGGACCGGGAAGATACTCGTCAGAGTCGACTGAGATCTAGGAAAAGAAGAAGAAGTCTGATGGATTCATCACCCCCCAATCATCGTATCAAATCATCTCCCCCAATTTCTCCCCAGCCTCACGGCAGCCCCATAAAGAGTACACGAAGCAGAGAGAAGGCTCACGTAGGGCAGAGGACGCTGAAGCATAGAAAGGTGCCTGCGCCCCTACTTACCAACCGTGGCGACATATCGTCCGCTTCATCGCGAGACAATTCACCCTCCTCAGTTCCCCAATTACGAAGACCCCAATCCGTCCGAACTCCTGGCTCACCAATGAGCACTTCACACAAACCAAAACGAGATACAGCCGGCCGGACGCATCTCCACAGAGCTTGCCAACGGGGGGATGTTGCGGAGGTTGAAGCTATCTTGAATGCAGGTAAAGAATTCTTAAATGCAGAAGATAATGCGGGGTACCAGCCCTTACACGAGGCGTGTTTACATGGTCACTTGGAGGTGGCTAAAATTCTCATCGACAATGGTGCACAAATCGACCAGCCATCCAAAATTGAACAGGATACGCCACTACTGGATGCGGTGGACAATGGACATACCGATGTTGTTAGATACCTTCTTGAGTTGGGTGCAAATCCGCGAAAAAGGAACAAGCAAGGCCAGACAGCCATGGACGCCAATGAATCCAACCGTGAAACAGAGGAGGTTTTTGAAGAAATCGAAGGGTTGCTCAAGGCTGCAATCAGCGAGTTGCGGAAACAACGCCCCTCTGACGATGAAACCGCACGGGCTAGCGTCGCTGCCGACAGCCATTCTTCTCGTGATCCTTCAGTAGCCAGTCCAGTACACCAGTCTCCACCAGCACCAAGCATTCCCTCCGGATCCCGCCGACGGAATGCTCGGACCGAACAGAGCAGGAAAGATCTGCTCTGGTTAGATCCCGGGAAAAACGGGCTGCAGAAACTAAGGGAAAAAGCCCGTGAGGGGGATCAACAGATGGTACACGCATTACTAGAGCGGGGAACTAAGCCTGATACCGAGTCTTTAATTGGGGCTATTAAGGGCGGCCACGCAGATACAGTTAGTCTACTCTTGGCGTATGGTGACACAATAGTGGACCCCGAGCCTGGGTCGTCTCAGGGCCATCGGAAGACGAGGGATAATTCAATACCGGCGGTGGAGGAAACACCCATGCTCGCAGCTATCGGTCGAGGCAACCTGACCGTTTTGGGCTACCTGCTGGCAAATGGGGTGAACCCGAGAAGACTGGATCATAAGGGGAAATCATACATGGATATTGCACGGGAGCGAGAAGGGGATCTCTGGCAAGAGGAGGTTGATATGTTGCAAAAGGCTTATGACAAGGCAGATGGTGGTAAATTTGAGAAGGCTGCTCGCCGCGGACACTCACCAGAAAACTATAGGAATACATCACCTAAGCCCAAAAAGCTTAATGACACCAAAGGTACGTCATCTGGATCGCGGAGACCAAACTCGACCCTCGCATCGGCAAATACCCCCCGACGATCCGCATCTACGGGCCCTTCCAGATGGTCGTCCACTTCCGCAAACCCAACAAAATATGAAGACACAACCGCTGTCTCGGATCAGGAGGAAATATCTGCCGAGCCTTTAGGACCACCCAAAAACCGTTCCAAAAAGGGAAAACGCAGCGAATCGGACTCGCTTGCCCCCCCAGTTGCGAAGAAAAAACGACGTCTGATTTCTGGGAAGGATTTGGCCAACGAGGAATCATTAGCCCGTTCATCACAGGAGCCAACAAGATCAGTTCCCCCAGAAAGTGATCTTGATTCAAAAGAGAAACCTCCTGCCAAAAGTTCCACTAAAAAGCATAGGGCAAGCTCTGCAATGGAAGAAACTATCAGGGTAGAACAAAAGCCCATTATTCCGAGGAAATTAAGGATGGGATCGGAAGATACTCGAATGTCAGATTCAGCTACTGAGCGAGCTACACATAAAGCCAGAAATGACGATTCAAATCTTCTAAGGCCGGATAATGTCCTTTCTTCCAGAGATAAAAAGCCTACACTGGGCGGCAAGCGGGATAGGACTCGCTCGCCCGCAGCCCACTCTGACTCTGGCCGAAAACTAGAAAAGGAGGAGCCCAGGAAACAGCGAAAACTTGTCGACAAGCAAGAGAAATATGATAGCGACAGCACGCTTAAACGGATTACTGTGAAGGAGGAGGGCAAATCTCGGAAGCCCCCCCCAACAAGACGCGATTCCCCCAATGGCAGACGGCAATCTGTATCGACTACTGAAGCTTCGGAAAAAGAGGACCAACTTCAGCGTATCTTACGGGAACGGGAAGATACAGAGCATGATCGGCGTGAACGTGAAAAGAGGCAACGAGCGAGAGGTGAGAAAGAGGATGTGAAGCGTCGCGCAGATTCAAAAGAACTGAGGCGTCAAGAGGAGTCGAAAGAACAGAGGCGCCAGGAGGCTCTTAGAAAGGAGCTTGAGTCAATACTCAAAAAGGCACGTGAGGACTCGGAACGGGCCACCGTGGATCAAGTCATTGACCGCGAGCTAGAAGTCCGCCGACAGCGAGAGGAAAAGGATAGACGGGAGAGGGAGCTCCGGGAGAGGGAGGAAAGGGAACAGGAGGAAAGGGAGGCTAGGGAGGTTAGGGAGAAGGAAATACGAGAGAGGGAGGAGGCTGCTGCACGAGAAATAGCCAGGCGGGAAGCTGCGGAGCGGGAAGCTGCGGAGCGGGAAGCTGCGGAGCGGGAAGCAAAAGAGCAGGAAGCAAAAGAGCAGGAAGCAAAAGAGCGCGAGGAGCGTGAGGCAAGAGAGCGTGAAGCTAGAGAACGTGAGGCCAGAGAACGCGAGGCCAGAGAACGCGAGGCCAGAGAACGCGAGGCCAGAGAACGCGAGGCCAGAGAACGCGAGATCAAAGAGCGCGAAGCCGAGAGGAAACGCCGTGAAGAGGAAATCCGCGTTGAGGAACGAAGGCAAGCAGAGGAAGCCCGCAAACGTGAAGAGGCCATACGCCGCGCGGAACAGGAAGTACAGAAGAAGCTTGCCGAGGAACAACGCCGCAAAGAGGAAGCCGAAAAACAGCGTCTAGAAGCGGCTGAAAATCAGCGTCGGGCAGCAGAGGCAGAGCGGAAGCTTGCTGAAGAGGAGGCTCGTAAACGCCAAGAGATTGAGCGAGCTGAGAAAGAGGCCTTAGTTCGACGAGAGGCCGAGCTACTACAGCAGCAGCTTGCGCTAGAGGCAGAGCGTAAACGAATTGAGGACGAAGAGCAGCGTGAGCTTGCACGGAAAAGAGCACTGCCTTTCGCACTTAGGGAGATAGAGGAGAATGGCAATATACCTGTCGAGAGCTCAAGATTTATGCCTTTGTACTCCGCGGTGCTCCCTCCTCAGCTGACTGCAAACTCAACTCCAATCAAACCGGGTATGAATGGTTGTGGGCCACAAAAGCCGCAGCAGTACATCTTGAATGTGCAAGCAGCTTTAGTGCTTGGAAGTACTGACCTTCAGTTTTCGAGTTGTACGTTGCACCCCTCTTCTTGCAGCTTTTCCATCGCGCTAACAAATCAATTACCAGACCGTGACATTCGTAGACGTGAAGTTGATGACCAACATCGGTCGAGAATGTGGTCAGTCCTTTCTGTCATGCTCTGTGAGAGTGTACATCTCAGTGGTCACCGTTCGATTGAAGAATTGGAGAAATCGCGTAGGGAGGAGAGGGAAAAATTCTTGAAGATGTCTCCTGTCTTTTGGATGAAGGTATATAAACTGTCTAAGAATTAGGATGAATATGCTAATTTTCTATGGAATAGGTTGACGACCTCCGCACCATCATTCAGGAAGACCGCAGGTACGCCAATCTCGCAAGTCAAACCATCCGCACCGTCGACGTAGATTTAAGCTGTTCTGTCCTTGCATCCCCCATGAAGGTCAATGGAGACGGGCCAACTACTTCCACTTCTGCACCTATCATTACGAAGGAGGAAATGACCCAGAGATTGCAGCGATTATTTGGCACACCATTGACATCGTCTTCGCTCCAATACAACAACCAATCTCATGTTTCTTCCTCGCCTTCGCCTCTTTCTTCCCAACTCACAGTATCTATGCCGCCACCCACTCCTCTTAACGCGACAAATGCTACTTCTACTACTTCTAATTGAAACATAAAACTGGGCGGGTGTTTTTGGCGCTTTTTCTTGATTAGTTTTTATCGCTTGGCTTTTTTCCCATCTTTTTTTTTGTTTGAGGGTCTGGTTCTATTGGTTTGCGGCTGGTCGGTTGGGGTTGCCATCCTTCTTATACTTATCATGTCTGTTTGGATCGCGGGAATGGGGATGGGGTGATATGTTTTTGTTTTTTTGAGCAAATGTTACGTATGTGTACATGATACCGTGGATTTCTTTTTTTGTTGACTATTTATTGGTCGTTGTCCCCCTTGAAAAGGGTTTTTATCAAAGGGTTTTCAATTGCTTTATGTATTGTGGTTTTCTTTTCTTCCCCTTCAAGCCATTTTTTCTTGGTATCTCGTCTTCATGGGTGGGTTCGTGTTTGATTTTTTCCTTTTCCTTGTCATTTTTTTTTGGCGGCTACGTTACTCTTTAAATGTAGGGGAGACAACCACTACAACTGCAACTACTACTACTACTACTACTACTACTACTACTACTGCTGCTGCTGCTGCTGCTGCTGCTGCTGCTTACTACTACTGCTTACTACTACTACTACTACTACTACTACTACTACTACTACTACTACTGCTGCTGCTGCTACTGCTACTGCTGCTGCTGCTGCTGCTACTGCTGCTCCTGCTACTGCTGCTGCTGCTGCTGCTGCTGCTGCTGCTGCTGCTGCTGCTGCTGCTGCTGCTGCTGCTGCTACTACTACTACTACTACTACTACTACTACTACAACCACCACCACCACTACAACCACCACCACCAGTACTACTACTACTACTACTACTACTACTACTACAACCGCCGCCGCCGCCGCCGCCGCCGCCGCCGCTACTACTACGCTACTATGCTGTCGCTACAACCACTATTACTACTACAAATACGACTACAGCATACTTTCTATACTCCTTTACTTCTGAAAAATCTAGTGCTGGCTTATTTTCTTTCCTTTTTGGGAGCATTTTTTGGCATCATCATCGTTATTGTCATCATCGTCTTGTTCATTTTGCTGGAGCGGGCTTTTCGTTTTTTTATTTATCTGGTGGCCGGGGACTGGACTGGACGGTAAACTATCTACAAGTATCTATACCTCAATTGCTTTGTGCGTTTTCTTTCTCCTTCATCTTTCTCGCGCTTGGTCTTTTTGCCGTGGGCTCTTGATTGTTTACCGCGTCTTGCTTAGTTAATTATTTATGGGCATGCATAGTTACGATAGCGTGGGATCTAGGAGAGGGGGGGTTGGAGGTTTATGACACGTCATGCTATGATTATGTTGCGAGCATATTATATATATATATACATATACATTTTCGGACTTAAATATAGGAGGGAGAGAAGAGACAGGGAATGGGTGATTGGGGACGGGGGAGGGGGTATGTACTCTACTCTATCTACTCTACTCATAAACAAACATTTCTGTGGGATGTGATTGGTGTGGTTTATCGGGGTTGATTAGATGTAATAAACTTAACGGGGATCTGGCAGCAGCTGCTGCTGAATTGTGTGCTTGACCAATATACAGACGGGTATGGAGTTAAGCTAGATCTGAGTGACAGGTCAGGACTGTCAGTGCAACTGTCATGTGTTGTATTCTCGACCATGACCAATAGACAGACGATGTGGCTGACCTAAGCTCAACTGACCCGGAGTTGAGTTGATGAGGGCCAATGAAGTTGATTGCATGTATCCAATCAACTGAGTTAATATATTCCGACTGACCTAACCTTGGTCCGACTGAATCTGTAATTACCTAGTTAGTTTATAAACCGAGCCTATCGCCGCTCAACTATATCATATCTGTCCAACCAACATCTCTGCCCAACTGAACGTATCTGCCCAGCTGAGCCTACCCGCCTGACTAAGTCAGCTTATAAACCGAGCCCGCTGCCGTCCAAATAAATTTGTCTACCAGACTAATTCAATCTATTTACATACTACCCAAACTGAGTCGGCTTTCTTACCCGTTCAAACTGAGCCGGCGAAAGTTCCTGCTGTTTGGATCCGACTGAGCCGGTTGGGTCTGGGCCTGGGATGAGTTTAATTATTTGGTAGAGCTTTCTCTGCTAGACTGATCTTTTGTGTTCGATTTAGTTTGACTGGCTGAGATTTTCTACTCGATCGAGTTGACCCCATATGGCTGGTCTATTTGTTGTTTAGTTAAGCTGATTGAGAAACTCATCCGGCCTCGTCTGACAGCTTCTCTCCCAAGCTAAACTTAAGCTTATCTGTCTGATTCAGCTTGAGCTTATCTGCTCAACTGAGTTCGGGGTCTGCGCGACTGAGCTTATCAATCCAACTGAGTGACATTCATACTGGGCTGAGTTCACCTCGTCAAGGCACAGTCTACAATCTTGACCTGAGCCCCCGCCTTCGGACTGGATTGAGCTTACTTTGTTCGACTGAGCCAACGTGAGAAACGGACTGAGCTTGTACTCTTTCCGACTGAGCAGACTTCGTCCGACTGAGCAGACTCTGTACAACTGAGCCCTGGATATGCGCAGGCTGTTTACCTCATCTGACTGAGCGGCCATGCAAACCAGACTGAGCTTGTCTGCCCGACTCATGAGACCAACTGGGCTGACCTCACCATGCTCCCACAGACCGGTTCATGTTCTAAAACCCCAGATATTAATAAAGCGCCATACAGGTAATATACAGTACCCTAGCTGTGTCCGTTAGTTTCTAGTTAGGGTAGCTATACCAACTAATCCCTAACCCCATCATCAATCGCGCTCCCTCCCTACCTGCGAGCAATGATATTGTAGATTACACTTTACTCTAGATATATAACTTGCCGGCCAGATTTAAGGAGTAGGGCTTGAAATGTTTCAGATACAGTATGGTATGACATGGGTGGCTTGCTCGGAAGTGTAGCTAGCTGGGAAGATTGGCGGGCGAGGCGGGGGAGTCCTGGCTGTGGGGTGGTGGGGTGTGTTTCGGCGACTTTGCGTGTAGTGTGGTAACCGCGCGGAGAGGAGGGAGGGGCGAGTGATGTTTTATGAGTCCTGTGGTAACCGAGTACCGCAAAAACTCAAAAAATTGGCTACGCATACAAGATCAAACTTGCTACAAACGGATACTTCTAAGGTTGATCGGTACCTTTCAGCCAATCGTTTTAGAGTTTTGGCGGTATAGTAAAGGAGGAGAGGCTCAAGGGTACTGTCATTCACGGGGTATTGGTGGGGTGTTGGCGGAAAAGCCTAAAAAGAGACAGCCAAGCCAATTTTTGGCTCCAATCCGCCAATACCCAGTATCCGCCAACACCCCGTAAGTAACAGTACATACAGTACCTATAGCCATAACATAAGGGATCCTAGCTAGCCTCCCACCAAAGCACTACTTACCTCGACGCTGTTGTAATTGTGATACGTTTACTGAAACACCAAAAATACAACTGACAGGTGGCTGAGACTTACAAAATTAGCACTCGTCCCGTTCGAACCGTTGGGCACCGAGCGGGACAATTAACAGCTGTCAGAGTGGATGATATCAAAGGTGGAGATTTGAGGGGGTATGTGAAGCGAGCAACAGAGTCTCGGGCGCACGCACGGCCTTATCACGAGCATGTTATCACAGGGTGACTAGGGTGACTAAGGTGGTGGGGTGGTGGGGTGGTGGAGTCATAGGTTGTCACTCGGTGGAGTCGGATCGAGGAAAAGAAAAGCCTTTTCCCCCTTTGTTGTTTAATTCATTAATTACATGCAACTTCAAGAGAGAAGCTTTATCCATTGATCGATTGATTACTTCATAAGAAAATCTTTATAAAGTAGGATGCAGGTTTTGGTTTACTGTACAATACGAAGCACCCGTTGACGTGTCTTATTCTCTTCTCGGCCTGGTACCCAAATGGGCAGATAGGCCGTTTGTCCAGGCACTCGTGCGAGATGAATTTTATGGCTTGCTAAAGAGTTTAATGGCTGGGATCAAACATCCGGCTCATAAAGCCCTACAGGTGCATGCATGAAGGGTCCAACTGACCTCAGGAAATCCATCTTTCCAACACTGAGACTCGCCCTGCTCCGCCTCGTTGATAAACCGCCGACCGTGAAGCTGGGATTCCCAAAGCTCCCGTTACAGTCCTCATACCCATAGGCAGAGCCTCCTTGAGAGCTAATGGGAGTGTGGGTTTGATAGATATATGCAGACTATCTGCGCTGGCTCTGCGGGTGGACTCTATATATACACGCCTACAATATTTCTACGGAGGGGATATGTAGTTCGATGTATGTGGGCATGACCCAAGATTACAGCTTCCTCTACGAAACCTTATATCTCGTGTGTACACCTCGGGGTGATATGAGCGAAGTGAGAGCTAGCTAGCACAAAACTCCAATTTCTTTTTTAAAAACAGGAAAGTTAAACAAAAAAAAGGCTGATATTCATGGGTTATCACTCGATAATTACTACTGATAAAGTTAGCAAGATTACATAATATAAAGGAAATATACGTAGTAGCTTTTAGCCTCATGTTAGCTATAGATAGCACCATGCCATCGATTCCTCTAGTCCTGTAGAAACAGATTTGAAATGGAAGCTAGTATTAGTAAATAGTCTCTATGGAGAACAATTTACAGTTAAACACAGAAATCTAGAAGCTTCTAACTTGAGTGAAACATCACAGATATCAATAGATACACCGTTCAAACTTCTAGTTGGAGCTCCATATACTGAGTCCACGGTTTAAAGGTATAAGACGAGAAGGAGTAAAGACGGAATTTCTTAGTACGGCATGATATCACCCCGGAGGAATATGAAATAATGGAGAAAATTGAGTGAACAAAACTAAAACATACCCACACTCGTGATATATGAAATCTCTAACGTGGTAAAAAGTGACCCAACGAAAGACTGGCAACAGGCTCTGAAATCAAAAAATACAAGCCCATAAAAAGGAAACAAGAAACAAAAAAATAGCGATGCACTAGGAAACACACCTCCTTATTATATATATAATAAGTTTAGTCCGAGTCTGATGCCGGGCCGCCGTTATCGTCATCATCTACAACATCGTTCCCGACAGTCATAGCGTATTCCGCCCTCTGCAGGATGGCCCTGAGTTTTATGTCTCGGGGATCCACAATGTCTATTGGCCGTTGCTTTTGTTTGTTTCGTATTCTGTTTATCCAACCATTGTCAGCATCAAGTCCGAAGTAGAAACCAATTCCCACCTCCCCAACAAGTGAAGTTAAAAATAGTTAAATGCGGCACAGAATGCAGGGGTACGGTATGGCAGGCAACGAACCTGGGATCGGCACCAGCATCAATCAACATCTCCACAACCTCCACGCCGTGTTCCTTTTCCTTGTTCGCATACTGCACTGCCTTGTGGAGTGGGGTCTCTTGTTCCATGCGGTTTATGGGGTCTACCTCGAGGCCCTCTTGGTCGAGAAGATGGTCTAGTACTTCCACTGGCTCAGGGAGAAAGCTATTAGAGCCTATCAAACGAGGGGTAAAGGTGGGGGATATAGTAACTAACAGGATCCGTGCTGCGCAGCCATGTGCAAGGCAGTATTCCCAACCCCATCGGTAGAATGGTTGAGGAAATCAGCATCTACTTTTTTATTTCCGAGGACTTCCTCGAGAAGGTCCACGTTATTCCGGCGGGCAGCTTCGAGGAGAAGTTCTTTCGGCGATGCGCCCTGGATGGTTGTTCAATCCTTCTTAGTGACGAAATTCAGGAACCGAAACCTGGGAGGAACAACCCCCCTACTCGCAACAACGGCTTTGTGGGAGGGAGGGGAAGCCACATACCTCATCCTCGTGTATAGTAGTAGTTCCAGCCATGACCGTAAGAATTCCGAGTGTTTTGATGTAGGCTGAGAGTAAAATGGAGCTCGAGAAAGTATTTGATGCAAAGCCGGAGGAGAGCGGAACAGAAAAGGAGGAGAGCTTGCTTTGGCCGCGTTACTCGAGGTGGGTGAACAGGAGTGAACTGTGGACAAGCGCGGCGCGTATCACGCTAGTGGTGGGGCAGTGAGGCGGGGGTTAGGGCTTGCCAAAGCTTGGCATGTATTGGATCCTGGCAGCTTTTTTCTTTCCAAACTTTGACTGACGGAAGCTGTCAAGATACTCGAGCTGTATAACGTTGGTGTCGTGATGCTGCTATTCTGCCCTCAATGCTCCAACTCGCTTACGGTACTTGAGTTACCCCTATCTTGTGTTCCATACCCATATGTTCACTCGCTCTGGGTATAATTTCTAACAGTCATAATAGGTTTCGCGATCCCCAGAAACCGGTACCAACCGTCTCGAGTGCCGCACTTGCCCGTACCAATTCATCCTCACGCGAAAATACTATGAGCGCAAGCCCATGAAGCGGAAGGAAGTCGACGATGTTATGGGCGGAGAGGGCGCTTGGGATAACGTTGACCAGACAGAAGGTATGACTGATAATCCTCCGTCGCCCAATCGGCCACCGCGCCGGCAGGCCGGAAAGCTCGGGTTACGAAACATCGGATTTACTGACGTGTTTGCTTTCTTTCTTCCACCCACCGCAGCGCAATGCCCGAGCGAGGACTGTACAGGGACGAAGGCATACTTCTACATGGTGCAAATTAGAAGCGCTGATGAGCCGATGACGGCGTTCTTCAAGGTGGGGGTTATTGTCGTCCAATTCTACCAGATGTGCGCTGACGTTTATGATGTAATATTAGTGCGTTACATGTGGTCACAAATGGAAGGAGAACTGAGTGTCAACGATTTAGAACACGGCGAGGAAGGGTTCATAATGGTCATCACTATGGTGTCTCGGCGTAATGATTTTCCGGACAAAAGTTTTTTATCTAATTGGTACAAGTATAAACAAGCAATGCTATATCTACACTTGACTTTTGAGCGTTCTCATCCATGTGAACCTTCCCTTATTTGGACCGAGTTATCGATTGTCATGTTGAATTTATGGAGACACCCTGGCATTGAAGGCGGAGAAGAGAGAATCAAGTAAAAATTAATACCAGCCTATAAGAAATCAAGAA
The DNA here is from genome assembly GCA_024713855.1 of Morchella sp. 2016-41. Classification (NCBI taxonomy): domain Eukaryota; kingdom Fungi; phylum Ascomycota; class Pezizomycetes; order Pezizales; family Morchellaceae; genus Morchella; species Morchella sp. 2016-41. The sequence continues at coordinate 835,869 of JAMGZD010000002.1, read as the reverse complement.
ATCACAAGACCAGCTTGGGTACCAGCACAGCTCAGCTCACAAAGCTCAGCGCAGACCTAGCAGAGACCCCTCTAACCTCTAAACCCCATCGTTACAAATCGAACAAACCAATTATTCCGGGTCAGGTGGTTTCATTTGTTTGGAAGAGCTGATGATATTCACAAAACCCTCTTTGCCCATGACTCTTAATACGCACCATGACACCCACAAGGAAAAAAAGAAAAAAAGAAAAAAAAATCGCCGAGTACCCAGAAGAGAGAGCAAATATAACCCCCGCAACACAAACCCACCGAATCCCTTGTAACTACTTTTATTTTTTGACAGTCCCTTCTATTCCTGCCTATGCCCTCAGCAGAAGAGACCTAAAAAAAAAGCCAAACGTGCGAAAAAAAAGAATGAGAAAATTTGTTTGCGGATTTCGTAAACTGGGAACTTTTGGAATCGATTCGCGTCGTATTTAAGGGAGTACACATATGCGACACGTCTAGTACCCGAGGGCCGCCAATTCCTCCTTGTTGGTAGCGGTGTTCTTTTGTGCCTCGCCCAGCCTCTTGGCGAGAGCCAACTTCCTGGCGTAGTAAGCCTTGGACTTGACCTTTCTCTTCTCCTCGAGCCTGTGCGCATCCAATAATCAGTCCCATACTCCCAAAATACCCATTTTCTGCGTCCCTCCTCCAGAATTGTAGATTTCGAGTTCACTGACCTCTTGACAACATCATCGTATTTCCAGCCAACCTCCGTGCTCAGTCTTCCAACTGTGCAGTACTTCCTTCCGGGCTTCAACCTCAAGATCCTCAGGGCCTGGGGAACGACGAGGCGCTTCTTGGTGTCGTATGGGGGAGGGATACCCTCGAAAACCTTAAGGCGCTCTAGAGCGGCCTGTCCACGGGCGGTCTTGTGCGAGATCATACCACGGACGGTCTTGTAGAAGATGCGGGAAGGGGCGCGGAAGTGGAAGGGACCGCGGGTAGGGTTGAACCTGTTGCCCTTCCTGAGGTATGCGTGGTACTTAACTATATGAGTAGAAATTAAGATATTAGTTGAACTATTCCTCGTGCAAACTATCATTTACCCTTTCCCGGGCACATGTAAGAGGAGAAGCTGGGAACATACGCTTGTTCCTGAAGAACTCGCCTGAGATGTTGAGGTCCTCGCATCTCACAACAACAATCTTTTGGCCTTCAAGAAGCTGCTTGGCAACAATACTGGCCAGACGACCAAGGAGATGTCCCTTGCCATCGATAACGACCTATGCGCAAATTCCCGCCCATTAGCGCAACTGCTACACCGTAGTCCCCTGGCTGCCCTGCCATATAATCCCAGCTCTCTCTGTCACCCCCAGCACCCAAGCTGCAGGAATTCGAAGAAGCTGATAGCTCCGGAATGGGTAGTTTAACTCACCACGGGCTCGAATTGGGACATTCTTGCTAGTGTGTGGTTTGGCGAGTAACGAGAGGTATTGACGTCGGAGGGGGGGGGCTATCCGGAACGGGTTTGTCGTCGTCGGAGTGCTGTTGTTGATGTTGATTGTCGTCTGTGGGAAAGATTCCGTGAGTGAGGTTGACGATGGGTGACTGTGAGTGGGCGCGCCGCTGTGTGCGCGACTGCAAAGCCACACATAAAGACAGTCGCAAGGGGTAGGGTAAGCCCTTATCGGGATGTCCAGCCACAACAGCAACCACAACAACACTTTATCGCAGCCAACGTCACTTACCGTCGAAACAATTAGACCCTTTTAAATAGTGCAGTGGCTCAGTTCTCTGGCGGGGACATAGCTGGGCTGAAAAGCATTGCCTAGAGCACTGCATTTACTCTGTATTTGGTACATGTTACCGTTCTCAGCGAAGTTAAATTAAAGAAAGCAAGCAATTTACGTTGAAATTATCGGTATTTATACTTATAGGTACTGTGTTCAGATCCACAAAGCTACAGAATACTCAAACACGTACCTCAGTTTGAGTTTGCAGCAAGCTACATACATATCATGTATATATGCGAGAAACATATTCAGCTATGAATTAATACCTGTCTGTTTCGCCGGAAGACCTCCCTGAGTTTTCCCCGATCTCTTCGGAACTCCTGCATGATCGACGGTCTTACTACATGTATTTCCAGATTTCTATCCCTTCGTGCCCTACTGGACTGTTTACTAAAGGGCAACTACGGCGCCCTATCTTTGTAAGTTCAAAGTTGGTCACAAGCTTTCTGGATTATTCATTATGCCGTTTTTCTAGGTTTCTAAGATTTGAGATGTAATAACTGGCCTCCTATTTGCTCTGAAATATAGGAGTGTTTGACTCAATTCCCCACTACCTACCTCCCACTTGGCCGGCATATTATGGAAATCCCCAATATTGTCTTCAGTAACTCTTTGGCCCCAAGTCTATCTACTCTAACCATAGAAACATGCGGGCTATTGTCCGGTACCAGGATTCACATATTTATTAGAGCGCTTTGCCGGTGGCTGAGCTGCTCTGGAGAAAGATGGTGGGGTATCGCCAAATATCCGGCGGCACACACATGCGGAAAGCACTTGAGTCTGTCTGCCGTTAGCTTTCGGGGATGGTTACCCAGTAAGGTCGGCACCGCGGGCAGAAACAAACAGCTCTCTTTTTTGAAGTGCGTGATTTGTCAAATCCGACCGAAAGAAACCCTGTACTCAAAGCACGTTCTCGAGAGGAGAGAATTAGGTCAGATCTTTTCCTGCTACATCCCTTCAGGGTACGTAGGTACAATATAATTAATTTGCGAGCTGCCCCTGCACAAAACCTGATAGTGTGGGGTCGTGGTGATGATACATAATCCGATAGGATCAAAACGTCACTCCAGCGGCCCCTCCCGTGGTTTAGATGCATCCCCACACACACTGGAGAGAAAACTCATCCCCAAAATCACGATGGGATCTTCAAAAACACCACCAGACTCCGCTCTAGTATCATCACTACCAAAGACAACTTACTACATACCAAACTTCATCAGCTCTTCAGAAGAGTCACAGCTCCTCTCACAAGTACGTACACCTAGTACACTGGCGCTACAGACGCTGCACCCCGCATTGCACTAACCCAAAATTTCAGATCGCCTCCGCCCCAAAGCCAAAATGGACAGCCCTCACCCACCGTCGTCTCCAAACCTGGCCCAGCGCCCTATCAAAATCAAACATTCTTCTTGCCGAGCCGCTTCCTTCCTGGCTTGAATTGCCAATAATCCCCCGAATGCAGGAGTTGGGTATTTGGGACAATTCCCCTCATAAACAACCAAACCATGTCCTGGTGAATGAGTACAAACCCGGGGAAGGAATCATGGCCCATGAAGACGGTCCAGCCTATCACCCAATGGTGGCAACTGTGAGCCTGGGAGCGCCGATTGTTTTGGAAGTATTTAAGAAGAGCGAAGAAGGGCTGGGCGAAGCAAAGTTTAGAATTTTACAGGAGCCAAGAAGGTACGATAAATCCTAGTCTCGTAACTATCCCATACGAGCAGCTCGGTCTCTCTTGGATAACTTAGCTAATCTAACTGTTTTCTTGCCATAGTCTTTTGGTAACTACGGATGACATGTACACAACTCATCTGCATGGAATCGCGCAAAAGACAGCAGACGAGGATCTTGGCCCCGAGACTGTGGCAAACTGGGATCTTCTAGGAGAAAAAGACCTCTTTGCTGGTGGTCGATATAACCGGCAGATCAGGACAAGCTTGACATATAGGGATGTCCTCAAAGTGGCCAAATTGAGTCTTGGAAGCCCGCTTTTCAGGCGTTAGTGCGTCTTATACCATACATCTCACGAGAGGCATATAGATATAGATATCAAGTATTCAATGTGTATTTTAAAGGTTATCCTTGGCCAGCCCTGGGAATTTTTTCATTTTCCTTCTGTTTCTGTTATGTCCTCCCTTCTAAAATGTTTGTTTCAGTCACTTAGTCAGGCGTTGGTACCAATTCTGTTTTTGAGTTAGTTGAGTAAGATTGGAAAAACTTAATTTTTGAGGTATGGGAAGTTTTATGGGCATCCCATGAGCTTTATATTGCAATTAGAAAAGTGACAGCTACGTATGCTGTTCACGTTATATACATACTCCAGCCGCGGGTCGGAAATGCTCGTAGATGATATATACATGTAATCAATTGAATAAAGCTGTAGCCTCTACCTTGACATTTTTGGCTTACAGTACTATAGGATATTACCTCAAGTATCACCGCTACTAACGAAGGCAATAAATACTCAATACCTAATATGTGAAGGGCTACAAGTCCAGTCCAGCATATAAATCAGCCACATCCTTCACCATGGCCGTAGAGGTGTAGGCTTATATAGGAAACCCGGCGCCAGCTCCATTTCTTTCTAGTACCGTGAAAAGTTCTCACGATATCTAATAAGTATATAGTTATGCCGAGTATGCAATGTGGATTTTAAAGGTTTTGATTGGCTGAGTTTGAGATAATCTTCTATTTTCTATTATTGGAATTGCTTTTTAGTATTATATTAGCGATTGTAGTATGTTTCTATTGAATTCTAATGATTCTTTTTGATAGTAATCGGTTGTAGGTAGGCATATATATGTGGTCTCATTTAGATATCAATTCATAAACTCAGAGAATATTGTTACTTGTATCAAGTACCAGGAGCCACAGTCATTGACTAACCAACATGCTTCCATCTTTTATATATTCACTGTTTCGGATAAAAGCATAAGATCTCGTCTACAAGATGGCCTATATTCAAGTAATGAAACATAGGATACGGCCTAAAACAACCACGGGATCATATTATACCGGTCTTCACCATCATCCGCACATTAGTAAAAGCCCCTTGACACAGCAATGCACAAAGGGCGGGACCAAAACTCACGCTCCACCGAATGCCTTCCAAACTTTTGTATATACCACTCCCTCGTTGACAAACTCGAGCACCCCAAATTCACCACCACAAACACTAACCCCGCAAGCACTGTCCCATTCACCGGCATTCCCACCCCTCGGGGCGCCGACAGGAGGGAGAGTGCGAGATAGATGAGGCACTCGGCGGCATAGTGTGGGCAGAGTAGCGAGTCGAAGAAGGGTCCTGTGGGGAAGGTGTACTTTTTGAGGGTGGCGAGATAGACGTGGGTGTCGTGCTGAATTCCAGAGCCGAGGAGGAAGAGAATTATCCCAAAGAGGGACTTCAAAGATGGTGGCCCGACGAGGTTGTAGAAGCTCATTGGCGTGAAGTTGAATTTGTTGATCGCCGCTATAGAGGGTTGTAGATGTCAGTCAGCGCGCATATACTATACAACCGGTAAGGGGAAAGGAAGATTAACCTGTCCCTTCAATCCAGATCGCGATGCTCATAGTTAGATAGAACCATATCCCAATCGCATAATGACCCACCCACATCTTCGATGCCCCCAACTTCTGGATATACAGGCACTCATATATCCTCCTCGATGCCTGAATCATGAAGCACAGCCATGTGACCACCACCTGGTGTATCGTTTGTCCCACTACCGCCTTTCTCCCACTCTCACTGACTGCTGCTGCTGTCGTCGCCGGGATACTGTAACTGCTCAGCAGCCGGTAGGCGCTCCCGTGCGTGACGATCTGCCACGCCCAGAAAAGATTGCAAGCAAAACAAACATAGTAGAAGTGCGTGAACCAGCTATGAGGTGTCTTGACCTCGGCCGCGGCGTCGAGAAACTGCGAGACGGGGGTGTCGGAGGGTGGAGTCCGCTTTTCTTTGTAGCCTTCGGGGATGGGTTCGGCGGCGACGCCGTAGGCAATGAAACGTCGGCTGAGGGCAGGGCTATATTTTGCGAGGATTATCTATATATGCGTGTTAGTTGCAGGTTTCTGGTTCTTGGATCCAGCAGTAGTAGCTGGGCTTCTTACGGCAGCGGAATTGAAGAGGAAAGCATAACGGACGATGGTTATTGGATCCATCCTGTTTTTATTCCTAGGCCAATATCGGTAGCTAGCTGTAGTGGTGAAAAAGCGAACAGGCGTTGGGCGACGAGCTGTGTTTCTGGAAACAGTCTGTAGCTGGCCATGGTGCTACGACTTGGAGATTCCTTGGTATGTCATCTTGCAGGGATAGCCCCGGCGTGCATGCGGAAACAAACATACTATATTTACCGCTGAATAAGATGAATTGATACTCATCCATTTTATATTTGGTTATTAAACACTTGCTCTAGTCATTTGAGTGCAATTATTTACGTAAATAATAGTGGACTGCATCTTGAGGATTGATTGATTAGAGCGATTTGGCCAATCCCTGATTTTCAGATTTTGAGCTTAAATTTCGAGGTCTTGGCGGGATTTTCACACCAAAATCTGTCGCCAAGAACCAAATATTAGACCCTTTGCGCAGATAGAGCTGGCTCTAAATTCCACTTGTATGGTTGGTTGATGAGAGGATCGACGCCAATCGGATTACCAGAATTTGGAGCTGGAGTCTTTTGCGCAAAGGGTCTATTTAGATTCAGAAGTTATTAGCCAAATCGCTCTACTAAGTTGACAAGAGAGGTATGTGCATAACGCAGTCTCTCTCTATACATGTATATAGTTCATGTGCTACGTACAGTATTATGCATATATGTAATATAATCAGTTCTCGAGTATCAGCTACATGTAAGTAACCTACAATTCATCCCCTAATATTAATTATAACCCCCCCCTGTTTGAGCTCCCCCCATGGCCAGTGAATTGAGCCGCGGTCTGTTTATTAGAGCGTATTTGCCAACCGTCAATTTCAAGAACCCACAAATTGTGAGACTCTGAAATGGTAACCGGGGCTGTTAATTTTGAATTTCGGTGGGGCAGCGTGCTGTGAGATATACCAGGAAGATCACATGTGCCCAGTTTTGTTACTACCGAAGCTACATTTATGTACATGTAGTATCATGGGTATGAATTCTCAGTTCAAACAGCGTATTTCACAGGTAGTGTGATGGTTAGTCTGATTTTCGGGGTTTATTTTGTCATACCGCTAACCAGATCTATTTTAGCCAATGAGGGGGAACTGTTAATTTTGCTTCTCGAAACTGTCAATTTTGAAGTGTCAATATTTGAAATCGACGGTTGGCAAATACATTACCAAAAAAGCAGGTGGATCCAGTACGGAAAACTACGGTATTGCTACGTTATATATTACTACGGTATAATATTTAGAATTCCGATTTAATTCAGAAGTTTTAAACAATTCCGTACTGATACAGTACGTATTACATACCCTTTTTTGGTACTGTACGCTCTATTCTGAAGTTTGTCACACCAACTAAAAATAGTGCTGGCAGGTAGTACATTTTTTTTGTTTAACTCATTAATTACATTGCAATTGGCATGTAGTACATACTACATATAGTATTAATTTTTTTTGGTTTAATTCATTCTATAGTATTAATTGAATTTATAGTATACGAAGGAATTTGGAGATCAGGTACCAGCAAGCAGTCAGCTAGAATATCCATTTCACAACTGCTAGCCCATACATGTTGACATTGACATTCCATCATCCCGATTAACGTGCTCTACAATACGCAGAACAGTGTAGAAAGGGGTAGCTCTAGCCAGTGCCAAGAGCTATTAAGCTTTTTGGTGGATATTAGCGTCAACTTTAGCTAACATGTTATAGCTTAAGCCAATCAAACATTTTCTTTTTTCTCTTTTTGCTTTGAAGCGTCTGGCAGGCGTACGAAACCTCTCCTTCGACTCTTGATTACAGCACACGAAAAGGTACAAGGGTTAAATCAGCTACGAATTTCTAGCTGGTTCGGCCCGAAGTCACTTATTGCTTTTTGCGTAACTCTTGACTTTCGGTGAGAAGAAATTTTTCGCACCCGGTTTATATCGCAACCTCACCAGAAAAAAAACACCAACAACAATTACTCTATTGTATTGTCACATCCCCGACTACGCGTGGAGCTGAAATACGAAGCGGTCTCGAAAAGAGTCTTATGACCAAATTTGATCAAAGCAGAATTCAAGATTGGTAATTACTGCCAAAAGACAGCCGAAATCCCCCAATGACAGGATGTGTCCCGCTAGTCCGGACATGGGGGCAGACAGGAAGAAGAAAAGACGGCCCCTTTTTTCATGTACTTGGGATTCCTACTAAGCTTCTGGGCAGAGAGAAGTACTTTTACAGCGAGCTTCAGCAACAGAGTTGGCATGACAACACATCTTCGGCCCTTAAGACTATAGTGCCAGGGGAGAGATGGTACATGTATGTACCGTACATGTAGGTACATTTATGTATGCCTAAGTAGATACTAACTGCATGTAGCTAGTCGCAGCCATTTTATGTCCCGTAAAGAGATTCTATGACTCGTAGGGAGATATTACTGAAACGAGGATTCTGCCTCTTTCTTTCTTTGAGGGTTTAGAGAGAGTCTCGCATTATGCAAACCATAACTTATTCAGATGCTTTCCTTGTAACGTAGAATATCATTCACTCGGGTCGACGGTTTTACCATTGACCAAGGGTTTGCACTCTCTGTGGGGAGTATATACCCATTATATATGCATATAGTAACAAAGTTCAAGAGTAGGGTGGATTTAGTATAACACATCACATCACACTGCAGTGTCAGGAGGAAGGAGACGGTATGGTTGAGCGCTGACTAACTAGTCACAGCCGCTTTATGTCTTGTAAGGATATATCGCTATCGATGAAACACGTGTGCTACCTTTTTGCTTGCTTTGAGTGTTTTGGAGAGCGCCTCGCATTATACAAGCCAAGACTTGGTTCCAGTTGCTGGATGCCCTTGAGAAGTATTATTTAGCCCACACAGGCCGACGCTTTTACCTATTAGCCATGCACAAGAGCTCGCATTATAATTAGTAGCATTAGCTATGGAGAGTCCCTATTATGGCAACAAACGACTTCTGGGTACGGTATAGATTTACTAAGTGTTGTAATCCTGATTGAGGAAGGACAAAAGATGTGCCCCGCAGTGTTCCACTTTTTTTTTTTTTTCAAGGAAAGTGATTCCTGTAGTATGGACCCCTGGTGCGGGTGATATGTCATGACTTAGCTGGCTCGATTTCCCTTCTGGTGCGCACGAGTATCAAACATGTATCAAGGAACTACCGAGGGCAGTTGCAGCACAAATAATACACAAGACCCCCCCTCCCCGCTCTGTCTAATGTCAGCGTTCGTTCCCTGCTAGCCGAAAATCCGACTCCAGCTGAGATTGATACACTAAGGTGATAATTGCCAAGCCGCGGAATGCAGAATAATGAGACCACCTAGTAAGGAACTAGAGTCGTACGTTAATTAAGCTGGAATCTCAATGTTCCCAAGTACCTACTGATATGCCTTGTAGTTGCAAAGGGGAAAAAAGCCCCCCCCCGGTGGTCTTGGATAAATATTTGTTTAGAGAAATGAATTACCGTGCTGACTGCATATTTCCATATCGCTGCAAAAATGTAAAAAAGCAAAGTCAATATGCAGCCTATAAGGTACCTGTGTTATGAAAGCAAGTTCTGTTTCAGATGCGCTGAGCTCAGTCTATGGTATATGGTAATGATGATTGTTACCATATCGATAATTGGACGTCGAGTTGTTTCAACCAGGCCGGCTATGATGTTTCCGATGGCCCAAGCTCTCCAGTCAAAGTTTATCCGAATTTTTCTCTTTGTGTTTTATTTGACGGGTGTAATAATAGAACACAATAGGGACCTCGCTCCATTGTATTTGCCAGTACCCTTAAACTCTGTCTGCAATGATAAACGCGGCGTAAACGTGTACCTCTCCACCATCGGGTTCCCTCTCTAATCCAATGCCCTCCAATGAGGATAATAGCAATAATAGAGGCTGTGCAAAAAAAAAAAAAAAAATTCCAACCTATCGATGCTGTCTTAGGCTAGATTTGAATCGCGATATGCGCCTATGCGTCGATCTTGAGCAAAAACAGAATATGATGCGATGGCTTTTCACTCGAGAAGACCAGTTCTTTACATCATAGTACTTGCACAATGCTATGCTTCACGTACCTACATACAATGGAATAAGGTCGCTAGCTAGCTAGCTAGATATCAATTTCATTGTGAAACTGCCAGCGTAGCGGTAGTGGGTGCATAATGGCAGGCGTCGGCAGATTCAGCAGCTTCACCCCTCCCCCCTCCTTATTAATGCCACAACAGCATTGATCTAGAGCAGTGCAGCTAATTGTTCACCTTTTTTTCCTCCCCTTTTCATGTTGTCCCTTTATTATGTGCCATAATGTATGGCTAGAAGCTAGAAGCTGAACCCACCCTCTCACGAGAGGGCATTAGTTGGGGTGTCTGAGACGCAGTACCTCTACTACTACTACTATTGTTGTGATTTTTCATGTACCGGTGTCCGTCGTTCCAAATCGATTGTCAAGCAGTTGGTGTGCATGTGCACCACTGCGCATTTTTATACTGCAAGCTGTAGCTGTACTTAGAAACATTGTTGCGCACACTGGAACTACCTGGCCAAAAAGGAAACCATGTAGGCAGAGTAAAGAAACCTTGGTACGAAAGTGAAGTGATGTTCTGACGTTCCTCGGTACTGCATGTTTGTAAGACACTGAAGTGTACTCTTGGCGCACGATCTGACGAGAGCCTCAAAAAGCATACACCGTAGGGAAATCTTTTTCCACTGCAGCTGCAGGGGTGCCAATGGGCATCAGTACCTACATGGAAAAAGAAAAACAGTAGGGATAAGTGCCTGGATCGGTCCAGACGACGGTGTAACTGAACAGCGTAAATAGATTTCACTGTACGTAGACAGACGGTGTACAGTAAGAATCTACGCTGTGTGCGCGTAGACGCTGTGTATACATGTAGCTATAGTTCTGATCTTGTGCGTGTTTTCAGAACTCTTGTGTTTCGTGTTCCACAGTATCGTAGAGAAGTTCTCGTGCCTGTATGTGTCCAGCTTAGTAGCTGCCTGTATCACCTTGATAGCCAAAGCTTCGTAGCCACGGTGCTTAGGATGACGCAAGATTGGATATTCTATCGTGTAACAATTCCTGATGTTCTCTTCTTCTTTTCAGATCCACTGTCATTCATTACATTCATTACCAGCTGTATGAACAACAATACCACGAGAAAGGGCCGGAGGGGCACACGAAGAGCCCCAGCGACTGACAATACAATAAAGGAGGCCGGCTGTGTACAAAGATGGAGTGAGAGGAAGCAATCGGGGAATTTGAAACAAGGAGGTTGGAACTATCCTATAAGAACATCAGACGGAAAGATGCACATTAATGCTCCATTTGGAACCGTTGCAATGCACAAGGCAGGACTAACGTTTTGAATAAGGACCTTTATTCGAACACAAATGCTCAGCCTCGCAGATCGGTACCAGCATTTGGGCCCAATCTTGTTCTTTTCGTAGTACCACCCAGGCACCTGGTACCAGGTAATAGACGAGAGAGGCTCTTTGAGGCTTCTGGAAGAATTCTGCGATTGGGCCTGCAACTTTGGTAGGTTGTTTATACTGTACAATTCATACGTGCCGTATAACGCACCTGAACACGAATTACTACGCACAAAGACTTTATTGGCCCCCACAAAAGTATGCATCTGGGTCTTGTCGTCATCTGTTATATTGGGATGGGTTGTGGTTCGGAGACGCTCCAGGGCATAATTCAGGGCACAATCCATGATATATCTGCGCGTCGAATGTGCCGAATGATAAACCATGATCGATTATACAAATAAAACGGTCGGGCCCGGCAACCAACCAGCGTAAACTCCGAACCCTAAACCGTTATTCGGGTTTCGGCTAAGTTGAAGAAGATGATCCATTTGAGTGAGGGAAAAATTCTGATTAACGTGCATGGTAGATTCTCGATGGTTTACATATCTATTTAGGCACGAATGGGTGTTGTTCCATAGGTTCCAAGTCTTTGCAGCTAGCAGTCACGATGTTTAAAGCACATAAGCAACCATATGCCGAGTACCTACATGTACTGTTTTTTTGGGGGGTGGAGGAGGGTGTTTGTGCGCACAGAACTCTAAGAGGAATCTTGAGTCATGACATCAGTGGTGCCCATTGCTCTACTCTATCCACGAGTAGTGTATCTGGGGGGGGACTTTACTTATTGCACCCAGGTCGCTCTTCTAAATATGACTGCATGGTGAAACATCCAGATATTTTCTTGGACATTGGACAATTGATCCAAAGTAGCACTTTCCGCTTCGATGTTCCGACCGCGTACGGAGTGTGCCCAGGATGCGCCTGGCGTCTTCTTCGCTTAGTCCCTCGAGTCGTCGGCCTAGGCAGTTCTTTGGCTAGCCAACACAACCCACGTCAGGGTGCGTCTAGCCCAAAGATCGTGTGTCTGCACGTTGCACAGGGTGGTCTGAATCGTGTTCAGGGCCCACACCACCATACCTTTTGTAGATAGAGTATCATCTCGGGATTCTAGGTCATTGGGGAAAAGTTGGATGTCAAACACTTCCGGCTGTGCTGAGGGCTTCGAAAGAAGAAGAAAAAAAGAAAAGAACACGATGAAGAGATTGGAGATTCATCAGAATCTAGTGGTCTACAAGCCCCCGTTAGCAGCGTTGTAATGGTTTTGTGCCTGAGGCTCTGGACGCCCTGCGTTGTTTGAGACTTCAACATTGACCGATAGGCTTCTTGTGAAGAGGGGGAAAGGGAAGAAGTGGGGAAGATAGGAGAGGGGAACAGCGTAGAAACGTGCGCAGAGTTGGTTGAAGGCCGTATCCATTGGATCGTCAATTATCAATCGTGCATTGTGTTAGTTAACCCCGACCTCGACCGCTTTCGGCCCATCCAACACCGTTGGCCCGCACGCCCCCGCCGGATATGCGACTCTCGAATCGTATTACATATCCGGTTCGAGCTTATTCTCACAGAGGGACCTGGAAGAAGAAGAATCCATAAATGCCATATACCTTCCCCCCGAGTTCCATTCTCAACTTCACATCCCCACACTCATCATCAGCCATCAGCCAGATCAATTACAAACTATTCCAACTACAAACTATTCCAATTCCTCAGCAAACACTCAACTACCCAATAAAAATGTCTATCTTCGGATTATTCATTCTCGCATGCACTCCGGATAAGCACCTTGAACGCAAAGCATTCAAGAAGACTGAGGCCAGGATGAAGTTACAAGAGGAGGCACTCGAGAAATCCAGACATCTCTACTACCGAGTTGGAGGATTTCGGTGATTGAAACAATATTTATTGTAACTGTACACTTTTTTGACAGTCCAAGTAAAAGCTTGGCCCAGGGATGGTGGAAAACACTCATTTATTCGGATCCGTATCGGTTGTGAAATTACCCAACAACCATACCTATATATCCCTCTGTAATTCACAACAACCCACCCCAACAACAAACACCTCCACACGCTGCACCGAACTACATTATCCATTTGTCAGATTCGCAATATGCAAATATCAGAGACTTCCTCCTCAGACGTGCCAATCCGTCTTATCACCCACAACATCCGTTATGCCACCACCACCCCATTCCGTGGTGAGGAAAAGTGGTCTGTTCGGCTCCCATACGTGGTCAACTCACTCAAGCTGCACACCCGCTACATTGCTGCCTCATTCATTTGCCTGCAAGAAGTCCTCCACTCGCAGCTCCTCGACATTCTCGGCTCCCTTAACGCTACCACTCCCGGTGAGTGGGCGTACATAGGGGTCGGCCGGGACGACGGTGCCGAGGCCGGCGAATACGCGCCCATCCTATATCGCCCCAAGGTATGGCGGCTCAATTTCTGGAAAACAATTTGGCTGTCTGAGACACCAACGGTGCCATCAAAGAGCTGGGATGCAGCGTGTATTCGCGTCCTGACCATTGGCGAGTTTACAAACAACGAAACAGGCACCTCGGTGATGGCCATGAATACCCATCTCGACGACCAGGGCTCGGTCTCGCGTACAAATGCGGCAAAAATGATTATTGCGCAAGTCGAGAAGGCGGCCTTCCCCACCTTCCTTGCAGGGGATTTCAACTCTGAGCCGAACGAGGAGGCTTACTTGGTGTTGAATGCCGCGGGATCACCCGTGTCGGACTTGAGGGATTATGTGGGTGAGCGGTCGAGATATGGGCACGAGAACACATTTACGGGGTTTGGGTACGAGAAGGATGCGGGGCCGAAGAGGATCGATTTCCTCTTTTTGAGTGGGATGGGGAAACAGATTGAGAGAGGAGGAGTGATGGTGGGGGATGCGTCATGGACGGTGGAGGACTATGGCGTGCTGGAGAGTCGATTTGACGATGGCGTTTATGCCAGCGACCACAGAGCAGTACTTGGGGATGTGCTGCTTCATTCTTGGTGATTGACTTCTTTTTTATTTCGACAAAAGTTTATCTTTTATTTTTATTTTTATTCTCACTTCTTAGTTTGGCGTTTTGGGGGAACATTTATTGAGGGCGTGAGATTGGGGTATTATGAAAGCTGTATATCTGTACCTATGGGACTATTAGCTGCATATCATTCGTTCTATTTTACTTCAAATCAAACTTTATATTTATTTGCCATTACACAACCCGTGCCTCAATTGATCAAAACGTGAATATGTTTGGAACTGGGATTCATGTGCAAGATGAACGGAGCAGAAACATCTCAAGCGAGCAGAATGAACTAGAGAGCAGTAGAACATTCAATCGAAACTCTAAATCCTAGCCCTCAAGTCCCTAGATACCGACCATCGACTTCAAAAATTCCTCAGAGCCTCTCCTATTCCCGGCCCTAGCACGCTAATAGGCATTCTTGGCAAACCCCCAATTTGACAGCATTGATTCACGATCATCTCTGTCGCAATTTCGGAGCAACACTCGCTAAAAATTCTCGACCACGGACTTTCCCACTCAATTATTGGTGCAAATTTATTAGGATTAGGCTCTCGGCCCCCCGTTATTTTGTTTTACTGCCAGAACAGTCACGTGTGGGACTGGTGTGCAGACGGTGGGGTTGCGTTAATTTAGTTCTGACAGGTGGTTCAGGGCTGGATTCTTTAAATGTCTAGAGGTGTGGTTCTGGAGCGATTGCGCATCTTGGAACTTTGTTGGAAAGCCTGGGTGCTGAGGGGCCTTTTTTGTCCAGAGTCTGGAGTCGAGAATCTGGGGTGTGCAGTCTGGAATGTGCAGTCTGGGGAGGATTGTTGGTTTCTGTGGGGGATGGGTTCTCAGCGAATGCATCGGCGCCGGCGGGGAACCAGACAGATTGATAAACGCACGGGCCTGGCCTCGTCTGGGCTGCTGTGGATAGTTGACAGGGGAACACCTAACCCACCGCTACTCTGACTCTGGGGAAGTGTTAGCGCTGGTGCATACTGAGTTGTTATGTAAGCGACCCTGCTGGGCTACGAGCTATGTATGGTTTGGCGAGTGATGGGTTGTGAAGTGCCGTTGTTGTGATGTTGTGATAGTCTATGATCAACCTTGTGAATTGGCTGTCGTGGATATCTTCATGAGTAAGGGCTTTCTTGTAGCGGGTTGTTCGTCAACAACATGCTTTAGCCGTGGGTACATAGTTGGGTTGCTTACACGGTATCGTTGCCTCCAGCCGGGCTCTTCGGCGTCCCGAGTTGTTCCGTAATATAGCACGGTCTTGGTCTTTCACGAGCCACATGAGAGAGCGATACATGACATTGATATCATGACTCAAGCACGATAAACATACTCTAAGCGGGTGATCCTTGCATAGCATATGTATGTACATGTACCATGTATGTACGTTTCTTATCCGGCATACATACGAATAGGATACGATATCACGACCAACCCCGCTGCTACTGCCTGTATTAGCTCAGTCAGGCAAGAGAGAATCCCTCATCTTGAAAGTTTTGTCGATACATAGTGCGGGGTTTGCATCTTCATTTTTGTGGATTCCGGTATCTTACCGGCCAGTGGATTTGGATCCGGATGGTAGGTATTGCATTACAGATGTAGTTTTGCCTGTAGCTATTGGCTCCGAGGGGAGCAGTGAGATGAGTTGTTGCGATATTTTGACCTCCGGGCTTCTTGGGTGGTGGGGTGCTGTGAGGGAGACCGTAAGTTAGATGCGTTTTTTTATTTTATATCTTACGCCCTTGGTGAGTTTTAGTGTCTGACTAGCTATGTAGTTAAGGTTTGTGAAGATGTCGGTGGCCCATCCTGTTGTAACTACGCTTTGCCCATCTCGCCATTCTCTGCATGCCCTTCAAACGTCTGTGGATAGAGTGAAATCACTTCCCCATTACCTTTACACCTCTAATTAAGGGAAATGATGTACATTCCTCTCCATGTGAAGCTCCGGCGCCAATGCATAGTAGTTCTAGCTAGCGTCCTTACCACCATTTTTTAAATAGGCTTTGTACAGCAAACCCCACACCTCCATAAGCCCAAAGAGAACCATGGGCCCCGTGGTCTGAGCAGCAAAAGTTCATCCCTACATGGAATAAACTTCTCCAAGTCTTTTTGCTCGGCGTGCAAGGTATGTGATGTAGATCTGTGAAAGTGGGTTAGTTGTAGATTTGATCATCTAGAACCCTACCAGTAAGCATTTTGTATGGAGATCAAGACGTCCTAGAGTAAATTCTGACGTGGATGTACAGTCGTCTTGGGGGCAACGACGAAACCGGTTGAACGACGAACTGGGGTCATCGCCAGTCAGGACAGCGGCGCTCAAGCTGGCATGCAACCACTTGTTTGGCTGAAATCTGTGTTTTCGTCGTTGTCCCGGGTTCGTCGTTGCCCGAAAGTTAACTGTAGAGTAGACACACAATGACATAGCTGGAGTAGTATGTGTGGATGCGGGGTAGATTAGATAGAGTTTGATGTAGTCTCGTACCCATCCCCTAATTAGCAGCAATTTGATGAAGCGGGGAAGAAATGTATCTCACATCTTGACTTCCACAAGTAGGCACACTAGAGGTAGCATGGTTTCCCATCTCCATGTGAGAAGCCCGCTGAGTCTCTCCAACAGATTCATTCTCTCCTGGTCAACGTGTGGGGGGAAGGTGGATCTGGGGGTGGTCTATGCAGATTTTGTTATTGTATTGTGATGAATGAGTATGATATTAAGTATTAAAAGTAAAAGGAATACAAGAGTTCGTGACTGGGCCAACTAAAGAAGCGGGACAGTGAGAAATGACAGCAAGACAGGACGGCGAACCCTCTTTGCCGACCAACCCACAAATGAGTAGCCAATGACTATTTCAACAGAGCTAGAGGCCGGGAATCTGGGGGAATTACAACATTAAGGCGTTCTAGTCATTCGCGTCAAGCCCCTCAGCCAACTATCTCGTATCCCTCTCAAATATCTTTTGCCGGAATTTGCCCCATACATACCAATCCTAGATATGGTCCTGAAGGGAATTAACTCTCTATGAAGCGCTATAATTTACTAACACTGCTTCCCAATTCTACCTCCCTCGGGAGATGCTCGATATCCATGGTAAGTACAAGTGCGAATCTCTAGAGGCTATCTCATGGCACAAGGTGCGGACCTCCTCCCCAAGCCCCATCAATTGTCTTCCCTACACGAGAGCGCCCCCAAACACTAGCGACGTGACAGGCCAGTACACGAGTCAATGGGGGGGCCACTGGGGGTGACAGAGAAAAGAAATACGAGCACCGACAGTAGTCCCCCGAGCTCGTGGCCCCGAAAGTTCTAGGAGATATGATATCTCGTTCTTCCGGTATATAGAAAGAAAGAACTTACAGACAGCTAGCTGGGAGAAAGCCTGTCTCGTAGACTAACTACATGTAGTAACTAGCAACGGCTAGGGTTGAGTTTGGGGTTCGAGTGATATAGTGTGACTGGGAACCCCGGGTACAGATTGATTTGTTACTTCATTAATTGTATGATAACCCCCGATGGGGCGTAGAAGCCTGGAAAGTAACTCATGTTGGAACTGTGTATATGTATGTAAACATTAATACTCAAAATTCGTCGGAAATTCTTCCATGGCTAGATTAGTTCCGCCGTACCCTCTCTCCCGGCACCCTCGTCCCCAGCCCCATTGCACACACCAATACCGCCCACCTCCTATCCCTAAAAATACTGCCACTGATCATCGATATCCAGTCACTTATAAGCCTCCGGACACACGCACAACGAACAAGAGGCCAAGGTGGAAGCTATTAATTCTAATTGTGCTCGTGACAAAATTGTATTTCTACTAGATGAGGAGTAAAAGTCCACTAATATAACTAAATGCAGTTTAACTACATGTGTATTTACTATTGCTACCTGCCCACTTATGGTCCACGCGTACGTAGAAACCCTTAATATCCCACGACAAATTGGGGACATTACCCATCTCTAATTTTCTTCGAATTGCAATTGAAAGAAGAAAATAATGGTAACTAAAGTGAACTACTAGACTAAAAGATTGATATAATTTGTTTGAAACTGCTCAAAAGAGATTTACCCTCGTGAAGTCTATATCATAATAGAAAACGCCCCTGTATCTTTATACGAACGATTACCCAGTCATTTTAGATTATAATCAATTGGTAATAGAAAGTCAGCTAAATTAACTAGTTAAAGGTATATATGAAAGTACCTTAATTCCAGCGAAGTCCTAATTTCACTTATTATACTACGTATACGAAAGGAGGGCGGAAAAGAAGTTCAGCCATGTACCTAGAATTAATGGAGTTCGTCTCCTATTACTAGTAGAGTTTGCAAAAGTTTGTGAATGTGCAACATCACGTGACTGCCAAGAAGTTTTGGGGATCGAGCTCAACCCCGAGGCTGAATGTTGCGATTTTATTATTAAATAAAAGATTTGCCAGAACTACCATAGAATACGGTCTGTATGCAAGTAATGATTAACACCAAAAAAAAAAAAAAAAAAAAAGACTTGACGGAGGCGGCACTGAATCACGAGTGATAAACTGTGGTTAAAGCGAGTTGATAGATAAAAAAAAAAGAGGAATGGCCTAAACTGATTCG
The DNA here is from genome assembly GCA_024713855.1 of Morchella sp. 2016-41. Classification (NCBI taxonomy): domain Eukaryota; kingdom Fungi; phylum Ascomycota; class Pezizomycetes; order Pezizales; family Morchellaceae; genus Morchella; species Morchella sp. 2016-41. Next base: position 816,986 of record JAMGZD010000002.1, on the reverse strand, counting down.
AGACCACGTAAAAGAGGCTATATGTGGTCTGCCTTAAGCCTATATGTTGCACAAGGCATCGTTTGCTTATTATATATACTTAAAGGTAAATACTAGGCCTACATGGCAATATTTTAGCCAGAACAAATTCTACTCAAAGTAATAAGTAAAGCTAAGTGGTCCAATTGGAACTAAGCCAAACAATGCAATGAACTGAAATATGTCAAAACCAATAAATTCAAGGTGCATAAACCTCCACGAACGATTAGTTATCGATCGCACACCGAACTAGCGACCATGACCGAAGTCATTATCTGTACTCAAGCGAGAGTGCTAGGATAATGGTTCATGTGTAAACGAATAATACGCACTTTGATTATTAAAACCTTCCTAATATTCTAACGAGTTCAACTAACAAGAAGAAGCCAATGGAGGCGTGAGAGAGAGAATCTAAAGCTCTATATAATAACAAACAAACAAACTAAACTTAAAAGCCGTTGACGCCTACCTCGCAAATTCCTCAACATGTACCCAGGCCGCATCTCCTCTTAGTATCTTCTCCCCAACTACTCTCCTCACCCTGATTCCCAACGCCCATGGCCCACACGCCAACACCGCGACACTCCTCCTACCGCTCTTCCCGGCATCCTCGATCAACATGCCCACATCCGGTCTCTCAAAATACACTCTATCCCTCGAGATCCCCCATGCCGTAACCTGCGTCATAATCTCTTCCCTCCCCCCACCATTCCCGAGTAACCTGTCTCTCATCTCAACACCTTCTTCACCATCCTCATCCTCCTCCTCCTCCTCCCTCTCACCCGTCACGAACAGTTCCACCTTACCTGCTACAACCCTTCCCTGAGTCCCTTCACTTTCTACTGCCCACCGTACATCCCCGATGTTCCTTACAGCCCACACAAACACACACCTCTCGAGCGCGCCCTCGCGTGCTAGATGTCGTACCCACGGTACGGCCCATGCCCCGCCGACCCCGCCTGCGATAACAACGACACGGTCGAAGTTATCCGCGAGCGTGGCGAGGGAAGGGCTGTCGCCGTAGAAGGCGTCGATGTGCGCGGGTAACTGCAGCGTCTTGTCGGCGGCGAGCGCGGCGAGGTGTTTAGTGGTGGTGCTGCGGATACGGGAAATGATGGTTAGGGAGGTGGGAGTTGAGGAGGCGACAGTGAAAGGATTTGAGGAGAGGCGGGTGGTGACTGTGGGGATGTACATAATGAGATGGGAGACGGGGGTGGGGGCGTGGCGGGAGGTTGCGGGGAGGGCCAGTGTGGCATGGAGGGTGGTGGGGGTGGAGAGAGTTATTGTGGCGGTAACGGAGATAGCCCTGATATACCGGTGGACGCGGTCATAGAGAAGGAGAGAGCCAGTGGTGAGGATGTAAGTGCGGAGGTGGGTGACATGGAGGTAGAATATCGGGAGAAGAACGGTTGAGAGGACAATGTGAGAGACGAGGAAGACCCTGTAATAATGGGTTCGCACCCACGGGTATGTCAGAGTACCTAGAACGGTCTGCGTAGAGTTAACTGGAAGTTCTATCATTGAAAGTATGTGTATAATTGTCAACCCAGCCATCGTTGACAATGCATGACCTACCATGGCAACGAACCCAACAACACCGCACATGACATCAAATTCTAGCAGACGCGTCTTCATGCGGCTTGTGTCCCAAAAGAACTTTAGATACAGGGCCAGATGCGTGCAGAGGAGCATGTAGATTATTTTTGCGAGCCCTTGATGGAGATAATTGATTTTGCCCTCGTAAGAGACGGAGAATATGTATCGCAGCGGACTCCGCTTCATGGAGAGGATAATAAGGGCTGGGAAGTTTGCGGAGGCGGCCATGCCAAAAGCCTTGGTAAGGTGCAGGTAGTCTGTTGGTTTTGTTAGTTTATGGGATTTATAATTATTTATAGCTAAGGGATTTATATAATCTTTCTAGATAATAGGGAGGCTTGGATATGGGCAATCAATTGGGATCTGATATGATTACCGGGTAAAATTGGTGTTTAATCAGATCAGATCCCAAATGATGTTTCGAAGTTGCTGGTAGAGAGCTTTGGCACAAAAATGGCAACAGCCTGTACGAAAGCCTATTTGGGCTTGCTTCCAACTAGTGAAACTAGCTTTTAGCCCGTTTGGGAGACCTAATAATCCGGCTCATCGACGCCCATTCGACTATCCAGGTACATATCGGATTTCTTTCTTTTAATCCAGTCGTGTTTGGTAGAAAGAAAAAAGAAAAACATGCTTCATAAAATATCAGGTCTCCTCCCCGCATGAATCCAGAAAAAACCGGAATCATTGTTTATCAGTCTAGCAGAATACGTACCGTCGCCCGCGTCCCTACCCACCAACCACAGCATCCACACCAACCATCCCACGCCTGCCATAAAATCCCCCACCGATCTTGACTCCGGGTCATCCCACGACAATGGCCTCGTGAGCCTCCACTCCAGCCTCCTCAAGAAACCTTTTTGACCGCGTTTCCGCCGCGTGCAAAAGAACTGCCTGTAGACATATGCGCACAGCGCAACCGCCAGTTGCGACAGCACCACGTGGTGGCCGAGTGCGTCGAGCGCGTTGCGGCGGTGGTGCTTCTCGGTTTGCGAGAGGTCTTTATAGGTGTAGCCGAGCATTGTTTTTGCAGTGGAAGTAGTGCAGATGCAAAGAAGGGCTACGGAGAGAAGGGCTTTTACGTGATCGCTGGCGGATATCCGAATTGCTGGCAGGGATTAGTAAGGACGGGGCAGATGGTTGTAAATAATTGCAAAGCCCAGCCTTTGGAACGTTGGGCAAGGGACCTGCAGGAGATGCACATGTATATACATAGAGTACATACATGCGAGGGCCCTATACGTATTACGGCGTGTATGTGCTACAAGGGGGGCTTTGAAGCTCTGATATGGAGAGCGATTGTAAAATGGTTTTTCCTCCGAGAGTTGTGTTTTGTTTCAACTATCTAGATATGTATGTACCTACATGTAGGTACATGTAGGTACTTATGACAGATCTACGGATGCAGTATCAATGATCAAAACGTGTGACGCAGCTAAGTATCGAAGTGCAATTGTGATCGATAGACGCCCAGCCTACTTACATATCATTCCTCATCGTGCATCCTTCAGCTGCTGTCGCTGTCGCTGCTGTCGCTGTCTGTCGCTGTCGCTGTCGCTGCTGTCGTGTGTGTGTCGGTGATGGGCAGAGCCACGTGGGCCAAGATCGTCTAGTGCAGACTGTGCAAGGCTGAGGCCGAAGGAGGGGGGGAGGACCCTACCTGAGTGAGCGAGCGAGTCAGTCCAGGGATTCTGCAGATGTAACAAACCTAATAGGTGCATGCTTGACTTTATCTACACACTGGATGGCCCCGCCAAAAAGGAAGGAAGGAGAGGGATTGGGACCGTGTTTGGTGCGGGGAAATTGGAGATAGTAGCGGCCGGGTGAGCGAGCGAGCGAGAATAGAGTATGGCCCAAGCTCCGTCCATCTTTACTTAAACTCGCCCATATTCAGCTTCGTGGCATCTCTCCTCTTGGCTTATCTTACTTACCTGCCCGCTCAATCCAATTCGATTCGTCTGCCACCTTGAATTACTATTATTACATCAATTGCTTCTACTACACCGAACGACGCTTACCTGTCTCTGCATTTGCCCTCTCACCATGACTACAAAAACCCCCCTTTGGCTCGACTGCGATCCCGGTTAGCTCCCCACATATACACATCTCTTCTTGCTGCGAAATAATCTGACAATACTGCCCTCCCCAGGTCATGATGTAACTATACACCTTATCTTAATCATATGCACCTCATAGCTGGTCGTAAAAGTCCACACTAGAAACAAAAACTCACAGATTAACCGTTCAGGACGCGTTTGCCATTATTCTCGCCGCAGAGCATCCAAGCTTCGATCTCCTGGGGGTGAAATATACACAGCTCCACTTTTTATCTAAACGCATCAACTAAAGCTACCAGATCTCCACCGTTCACGGGAATGCCTCCATCCCCAAGGTAACAATCAATACCCTTTCTCTCCTTACTGCCATCGGCCGCACCGATATTCCGGTTTACTCCGGCTCGCGCAAACCCTTTATGCGCCCTGCTGTCCACGCCCCGGATATTCATGGTGAATCTGGTATCGACGGAACAACTCTCCTTCCAAAACCCCCGGCAGGTATCAAAGTACAGCCAGAGAATGCGGTGTTGGCGATGTACAATGCGATCATGAAGACGCCAAAAGGCACTTGTGTGATCGTTGCGACAGGAACATTGACGAATGTTGCATTGTGCTTCGCGACGTTCCCAGAGACGGTGGAGCATATCAAAGAGGTTTCAATCATGGGAGGCGCCTTTGGAGAGCGTAGTGACTCGAAGGGTAATATCACGGAATACGCTGAGTTTAACATCTATGTATGTATCAGCTCTCTTTCAATCCGGCAGTTTCTAACCATTCTCCCAGTGTGATCCCGAATCCGCCCAATCAATATTCTCAAACCCACTGCTTTCCGGGAGGATAACCCTTGCCCCGCTCGACCTAACACACACCATCCTCGCCGGTCCACGCGTTCTCGAGGCCCTTCTGTACCCCGACGGCGTCAGGACTGAGAAGCCATCAAACCTCCGCCAGATGCTCCACGATCTCCTTACGTTCTTCTCCAAGACCTACGTCGAAGTGTTTGGTCTTACCGACGGGCCACCACTGCATGACCCAGTCGCTCTTGCAGCAATCCTACCCACAGACGAGATCACGTGGGACATTGAGACAGTTCATGTGCATGTATCGTGCAACGACGACGACCAAGTTGGAAAGACCATCAAAAGGCCCAGGGACCAGGAGGTCAATGAGGTTCGCGGAGCGCAATTGGGAGCACCCGGAGAACTGGTTGAGACCCTTGTGAAGATTCCGAGGAGCTGTGATGTGGCTGCGTTTTGGTCGGTTATTTTGACAAGCGTGGCACAGGCGGATGGAAGATATACCTGGGAATAGGGGTTTCTTTATGCTTTGAGTATCTCAAGCGAACAGTTTCGTTATCAGAACTGGGTTTATAGGGTCTGTAGTAGATACCTTTAGCGAGAGTAATACAACCGGTTACACGCGTGTTTTCATGGTTTCGAGTGATTATACATGAAGACAATATCCAATTTAGCATGGCCGAACGGCTTGCTTTACAGCTTCCAGCACCATGAGTAACCAAGCGTGATACAGCGCGAGGTAAAAAGTGAGGGCAGGCAACCAAAAAAAAGTACACCAAAATTAGCTTAAACAGAACAAAAACACACATCCCAATTGCAATCAGGAATCAACAAGACTTTATAGAGTAAGATTTCGGTATCAAATTTAATATCTATAAAAGGGCATTTTCCCAGGTAAGATGAAAGAAAGTACATGAGCTAGAGGTAGAGTAATTTGGAGATTTGAGTATATCCCATATAAATATGTCTTGGCGTGTTTTTTGGTAACTTGAAACAATAAAATCAACATAGCTCATGCTAGAGGCATAATAGTTTGATTCTGAGGTGATAGAGAAATTCTTGACATGCAAGAAATATTCCTCTCCAATTCTCGGGGATTACATGTATTCATGATAATTGGTCTAGGGCCACACCGAAAAGTAGCATTTTTGGTACAGCTGCGTTCGAAAAGTCCTGGCACTCTACCATATTGAGTCCGTTAATGAATTGTAGCAACAACCATATTTGCTCCCGCATATTCACGACGTTCAAGACATGATCACAATGGAGGTATTAAAAGCTCTCTCCAATTATGACCTTGAATATAAGAGAATTAGAAAGCAGAAAGATTCCTTCGTCTTTTGGCCTAGGGGTGCCAAGTCTTTTCGAACGCGGCTGTACATACACCTAGATCAGCCGAGTGACGGCCCATGCCTCACACACTCCCAGCCCAGAATCCATCCCAGAGATCAAGAAACCTCTAAAAATAACATGACCCTCCATTCACGCACGATTCACTCGCCAAGATCGCCAATCTCCTATGTAATCCCCAAACCCAATCTCCCACCCATGCCCGACATGCACCCGAACCCCCGGTTCGGAATTCTAGACCCCCCCCTCAATGTCCGAGCGCCGCCGCGCCCCCCTCGACCTCGCTCGAGAGAATTCCCCGGGATGTTGACGCCTAGACCATCACCGTCCCATACTCTCACACAGATTCTAGGTTTCCCTATCCACAGTACCTGTTTTTTTGTTTTTGTTTTTGTGTGTGTTTAGTTTATGGAGTGGAGTAGTTTGTTGTCTCTGTCTTGGGACATGTTTGTCTCGGAGGATGGGATGGATGGGCATGGGGCGTGACTACTGGTTCGGGAAGGTGTGGCGGCCGGAGGTTTGCTTTTTTTTTTCTTTTCCCTTCCCTTTTTTTTTCCTGCACAGTTGTGGTGGGAGGAGGCGCGGCTAGGCTGCGTTGGAGGGAAACGAGTTGGAGATCATAACTTATCACTCGCGCGTCTACTCTCCCCAATTGCGTATCACACACACATCAGTGGTCCAGCGCCACCACTACCAGCGGATCCCCACCGCTGGGTGATCAACGATGATGAAGTCAGCGGCCAACCACCATCTCTATGGCCGCTGCATAAGGAGTGCAGAGGGCAGTTACATGTATCCCGCTCATCACGAGGTATTGCTTTTTCCGAGTAGAAAGGGGGGGGGGGTAGTGTATTCCTTTTGCTTTCGAGGTATGGCGCACTGTAATATGGCATGCATCGATATTGTGCATCTAGAGTGTATTGTTTCCATCCGGATTCTAGATGGCGAATTGGAGTTGTAGCTAGACGGTACGGCGGTGCATGCACACACAGGTCCCTTGAGTATGTACGTACCTGCTCTATCTATTTGATAATGGAAGCTCCCTATTAGCTATATACATGTACCTTTGTTTTTTAAACTAGCGAGAGGTATTGGACAGAATTAAGCCTCTGGAACAGACAGCTCGTTTCTTCCAATTCAACCGGCATGCCTTCCTTGCCTTCAAGCGGGCCCGCCATCACGGCGGTGGAGTGGCTCCACGTAGTTTCGCTCTTCTCTATCTCTCTGTGCGGCTTCTCTTGGGGATTCCACTTCTGTTCTACACATATAGTACCATTGCATAGAATAGAGTATAGTACTCTACACTGCCTACACAGCTAGCGAGAGTCACGTCACAGCCAACCCACCGGTGAGAAACACAGACCCGGCTAAATAAGGTTTCTCCCCCAACCCCAACGGCGCACAAGGTTTCGCCAACCAGGCAGGGCGTGCACGTGTATGGTTTAGCCGGGGTGTTCCGCGCGGGTAGCGTAGCGAGGGGGAGGGGGCTGTCTGTGCCACTGCGCACTAACTAGAGGGTGGATGAGGTGAGGCGGCGGTGGTGGTGGTGGTGGTAGTAGTGGTAGGGCAGAGGGAAGAAGAAGGGCTGCGGACCGAGTGATGACCTGTGAGGGTGTGAAGGCACGTGCTGATGCTGGTGGGATGGAGGAGGGATGGTGTGACGTGGGGGCGTCTGTTTAGGGGTTGCACTGGGATGGGATGGGGGGTGATGATGACGATGAAGATGCTCATGACCAGAGCTGGCTGGTGCTGTGAGACGAGAGTCTTCAGATGGGGCGCTCAGTCTCTATATATACAGGTACTTATGTACATCATGTATGTAGCTACATGTAGCTTGTCTGTAATACATGTATCTTATGTACACTGCTGGTACTGTACTTACGATGCTGCCCATATATACATGTAGGTATGTACATGTATCTATCCCCCATAGCGAGAACTCGATCTGGCACCCCAAAATTGTAGTATCGGCCCATGCCCATCTCATCTCTCCCATGAGAATATAAGAATCCGAACTGCATAGATCTAGATCGTCGTAGATGCTGCGGATTTAGATAAGTTCTTCTTACCCGCGATGCAATCCATCTAATCTAATCTCATTCATCTATGCATCTATCTTTTTATGCAACCCCCCGATTCATCTGTGCTTGTATGTACTACATACTACCTTCTACTATTGCATGCTATGATACAAAAAAGCCGCCAAGCCACCCTCTCGGCCCTGCGCTGCCCACCACAACTGCCTGATCTGAGGCTACATGATCTGTTCAAGGTGCTCTCCACATACCAGCAGCCAAACTCAAGGTTCAAACCCTATTCCGAATCATGACCATGATTGTCTCCCTTCAGCTGGCGGGCGCTCTCTTCCTTCTTGCTTGCTTGCCTGAGTAGAGTACTGCTGGATGAGTAACCGCTCCCTTACTCCCATCCCACCCTAATCTCCGCTCAGTCAGTTCGCTCTTCCACCCTCCTCCGTCATATCATCGCAACAAGCCATGGAGCGATAACGCACCCACATCACCGCGTTTCGGATTCGCGCCCTCGCAATTGGCATTGGCTGCGATGGACCTCGCCCGTCCAGCACTTTTTCTTTTCTTCTTCTTCCCTTTCACCCCCCAAATTATCTCAGCGAACGAGTCAATGGTCCGCACGTGCTCCCCTCCCCCCTCTCTGTAGCGTAGACAACGTAGACAGCATAGAGAGAGTTTGGTCAGTCACATATTTTTTTTCCAGTGGCATGTAACTGCACATCGATACGTGTATCGCCCGTGCGATCGCGTGACAAAGCGACGGGTTGCTGGAGCCAATATTTCTAGCTCCCTCTTCCGCGCAGCGCACGTTGATTAGTGGGTTAGGGTTTGTTTTATTTCAGTAAGTACTGAGAGAGTGCCTTGTGGATGAGTGGTGGTAGGTAGAGTAGGTGCGCCGGATGTGTCAAGTCCACGCCCCCCAACCCAGTTTGGCCTTTTGGACGGGTATGTACCCATGCCTGGTTAAGTCTGGGTCAAGAGTGAGTGAGTGAGTTGAGTGTGAACTGACGGAAGTGGTTGGTTGCACCCGGTTTGGTGGGATATTGGCTACGAGAGAGGAGGAGGAGGAGGAGGAGGAGGAGGAGGAAATTCCACCGGCGAGAATTGAGATGGGAATGGATGGGAATGGATGGGAATGGATGGGAATGGGTGGGAATGGGTGGGAATGGATGGGATGGGCGCCTTGGGCGAGTGAGTGAATGAGCGAATGAGTGAATGAGTGTTCTCGAAGGCGTAGGAGAATGTGTCTATGCTAGCCACTACAACGGGCAGTAGAGAATCTACACTATGAGTGTTCTCTCTACAATACTCCAGAAAAGAGTTCTCTCTAGGATCTAGGTTGACTCCGTTTCCTGTGCGCACTCTTTTCGACTCTTCTTTGCTCGAAATAACAACCGAATCATGATCAATCGATCACTCGTCTGTCCGTGTCCGTGTGTGTGTGTGCCATGTCCATCTGTCTGTCTTGTCTAACCATCACCAGTTTTATGTCAAACCCGGAGATATTTCTTCTGGCCGCAACCACCGTACCGCGCGCCGCCGCCGCCGTTATTAAAACCTTTCGAATTTCCCTTTCCCCCTTCCCCCCATATCCCGAAGAAGGGAAAGAGAATCAAATCACTAACATGATCAGTGCTCAACAGGATCTATGGTATCTGACTGGTAGGTTAGAGTAGGTAGGGGAGGGCGAGACGACCACCACCACCATAATACTGGCACCGGCGCCCCCAAAATAAAAAAAAAAAAAAAAAAAAAAAGGGCCTTTACCCCAAGGTAGGGGGAGTGTGCGCGATGCGCGTGCCAGTTTACTCTTTTCTACGGTGCGGGTGCCAAACAATGATCTGCTATTAGCAGTCCTGATTGGGAGAGAAGTGAAGGTTGAGAAAGGCAATCAGATATTTGATTTTATTATTTGCTTTTCTTGCTTTTCTCTCTTTTCTGTTCCCCATCATCATGATCAGCCAGAGGGTCCAGGGAGACGTGGAAAGCTCGTAAGAGCTCGAAAATCACTACCTACATGTACGTAGCTGTCTGTCAGTGAAGGTTGGGTAAGTACTCTATGTAGCTGGAGGGAAGGTCACCCAGGAAGGTATGCTTATTGTACCGAGTAGGTTGTTGGAGCCGCAAAGCATCTACAGTCGAGTCGCTGCTACTTGCTTGCACTAGGGGTTGAATTTGTGAGTGAGCAAGTGCGAGTGCGCCTTACGGATGGGTGGTGGCGCTAACGGATCTTTTGGGCCCTGGTGGATGCATCAGGTTTGGCAGCGGACCAGGATGTCACTAAGGGACGTTATTTGGATCACTTACCGAAGACGGACATGGGCCAGTAAGATAGCGACCTCCACCACCCTCTGCCATCTGCCCCCCCGACGAAACCGAAATAGCCAGGCCAGGGATTTTTTGGCCGCCCCATTCACTCCACATTCCCGACAGGCAAACAGTACAGACGAGACAGATAGACGGACCAGGTCTGCCAGGGAAGTAGTGAAATAAAGTATTGAAACCTGTGTGCAGCTTAGATAGGTAGATGTAAGTGGGATCTAGAGGAGCAGGGGAGGAGGAGGAGGAGGAGGAGGAGGAGGAAGAGGGACGAAGAGCATGTAGGGACTCCAGAGTTTACTGTAGCCTGTAGGCCTACATCATGTAGTAGTACTGTGGTGTTCCTGGCTTTTTTTCCCTCCCTTGATCACCCCTTCCCTGACTGACGGTGACTTGACCTTCCTCCTCCTGGACTCTTCTTTTTTTCTTTCGCTCTGGGATCCCCTTCCCCGTTGAAAAAGTGAACAACTTGAACGTACGCTCCTTTACCCGCGAAAATCAATCTGGCGTACCTCTAGAAGGGAGGTACTCTAACCACTCTCTAATACCGGCAACACCACTAACTCACCTACTCACTTCACACTCGGTTTCTGCCTTGCCTTCACCCCCCCCCTCTCGCTCGTTTGTGTAGAATCAGCAGTGTGGAGAGCTTCTACTTCCTCTCAAGCTGTAGGTCACATACGTGCCATAGGTATCATTGCCTCGGGGGCCCAGTGTCATTTGTTTTCTTTTCTTCTCTCCGCCAGTGCTAGTCCAGTTTATTCTGGTCCTGACCTCCCTCTCTCTCATTGAATTCGCGAGACCTACATCCGTAAGTAGGTAGTTTAGGACTTCTTTTTGTGCTGCAGAGCGATCAGTGCCTGTGACCTAGTTGTACCTGCTGTGCGATACCTGTCCACCACACCCACCCCACCCCTCCCTTCCCTCCTCAACAACCCTAGTCTCCGATCCGATCCTCGAACCTGGCGAAACAACTGCAGCAGCAGCCAGCCCAGCCCAACCAGTCAGCCATATAACCACCCACTCCCCCCCTCCCTACTACAATCTGTTATAACTTGACTACGACGGGGCACCTAGGTGACTTTTTTTTTGCATTGCAACTTCCCACCCACCCACATCACCTACTACCCCCATTAACTACTACTCGCTTTTCGCAGCACGGGGTTGGGGGAACATTAGGAAACGCAACGCGAAAAGGAATAAGAGGGAGGGATTCACGCAGCAACGGCTTATGTTCGTTTGCGTCTGTGGGAATTGCAGTTGCTTGAGAGAGAGGAGAACGGGGGCGTTTGGGGGCTAACTGACTACTTATTGCTGCTGGACTGCTTGCCTTGGTTACAGGAACAGGAAGTTTTGTCATTGTTACTACTACTACAGTTAATCCGTTAGCGAAACCTTTTCCCACTTCCACTTCCACATTCACAACCTTATTTTCCAAACAACTACTTTTTTTCTGACGCGCGCGAGGAGAAAGAAAAAGAATATCATATCATTACCCAAGAATAACAACTAAAAAAGGTCGCAGTGTAACTGTAACAAGCTGAGTCGGTTCAACGACGACAACGACGACGACCGCAGGAAAAGCAACAAAGCATTACGCGACACATGAACGGCCAAGGAGCCGGCGGATTTGGCGGTGGGAGAATGGGCGGAGCTGGGGGCGGCGGAGGAGCAGGAGGGGGAATGCCGGGAGGGCAGGAGAATAATAGGCTCTCTCAGATTGTGCTACACGAGCTCAAGTCGAAATGGAACCCGCAGGGGTGGCAGCAGGAGATGACGCCCAATGAACGTGCGAATACTATCCTTCAAATGTATAGATCTTTTTCTCTTTCTTCTTCTCTTTCCGTTTTGCTGCGTCTTTGATTAATTCCATTCTATTTCTTTTTTTCGTTTGGGGCTTTTGGGGGAGTCGGGAGCGCACTCTCTTGCCTCTTTCTTTGGAGGAAGGGAAGAGATGCGACCTGTTCTCCCCGGATATCCTCGTTCTCTTTCTTCTTGCGTTTTCCCTGGATCGTGAGAGCTAAGAATATTCATGACATAAACAGCGCCTCGTCATTACGATTGGTACGGACCGGGGTAGAGCAAGATCACGCTATAAAGATCGCAACAGCCTTCGAACAGGCAACATATGATAAAGCAGTAGATAAGGTACGCTTCCGTCTAGCTTATTTCCTCACGGGATTATCGTCTCCCCAAGCGTCCTAGGGCCGTATTCTAGCATAGTGACGTCAGATTCAGTTGTTAACACCCTTTTTCTCCTTTTTTTTTCGTAGGAAGACTACCGAATACAGTGCCGATCAAAACTTCTTCAGATCCGCGAATCGAGACAGAGACAGATGCTTGCTGAAGAACTGAAGATGCGAAACAACCAGCCAGGGATGCTATTTAATCCTCTGCAAAAGATTCCGGGCATGCCAGACGGACAGCCGTTGACTATGCAGCAGCAACAGCAGATCCTACAGCAGCGTCAGCAGCAGCAGGCTCAGCAACAGCAGGCCCAACAAGCTCAGCAGCTTCACCAACAGCAGCAGGGCCACAGTCTCCAGCAGCAGCAGCAGCAGCAGCAGCTTCAGCAGCTTCAGCAGCAACAAGCCCAGCAACAACAGATCCAGCAGCAGATCCAGCAACAGCAGCAGGTGCAGCAGCTGCAGTTGCAGCAAGCTCAGCAACAGCAGCAACAGGGCATGATGCTTGGGCTTCAGCAGCAGCAACAGCAACAGCAGCAACAGCAACAGCAGCAACAACAGCAGCAGCAGCAGCAGCGCCCCCCAATAAATCCTCAACTGGCAGACCAGAATCGCATAATAAACAACTTGATGTCCTCAATAGCCCAGAAGGTGGGTGCGACCATGTTATCAAATATGAACCAAACCCCGAATCCGGACATCCGAGAGCTTGCTGCAAAGTGGAATATGGAGCCGGCGCAGGCTTTTCTGAGGCAGCAGGCCATGCATCTCTATAGGCAGAAAATGATGCAGGACCGACAGCAGCAGCAACAGCAACAGCAGATGGCCCAAGGTGCCGCAGGACAACAGGCCCGGCCAATGCCGGCCAATCTTATAACTGGGGGTGTAGCGCAAATAAGGAATCCATCCTTACTCACCACTGCAGAGAGTTATCAAGCCCAACAGGCCGACGCAAAGCAGAGGGCGGATACCGGCGATGAAGTTGTTCCGGTTTCGCAAAACAATACCCAGTTTCCTGCTGGTCCTGGTATGAGGAATTCCAGTCCGCAGTCGCAGGTGCAGGCACAGGCACAGGCAGAGCAACTAAGACGGAATAATGCAATACAAAATGCCCGCTTACAGGTGTGTTCCTTTCAGGTTACCTAATGGCACGTTAATTTGAAGAAACTGATAATTTTCCATAAAAGGCTCCCCAGTTTCAAGGTTCTCCGGGACAAACGCTCCAGAACGTGGGTGTGGGTGTGGGACAAGCAGCGAAGGCTCCTAGTGCGTCTCCAAACCAGGGCAACGCGCCTGGCCTTCAGCGCACACCTAACCCAGCCGCCCAGCAACCAGGCCATCCACAACAGTTTCCCATGCAGCAGCCACTCATGAACCAGCAACGGCCTACTATGGTTGGAGGAGCTATCCTCGAAGGTAAATCCACCGAAGCACTTGCACTTGTTAAAGCAAAGTATCAGGAACATCTTAACCAGCGAGAAGGTGGCAAAGTCCAGCAGTCAAACTTTCAGCCACCGGTCGGTGCCATGCCGCGACCAGGCCAACTTGCTCAACAAATGCCAGGATCCCAGCCTCAGATGCAACAAATGGCACAAAACCCTGCGCAGCAAGGGCCGGCTCAACAGCCAACTGGTGTTCCGCCCGCAGCGAATGCGCAGGCCAAGGTCTCAGGCATACCAGTTCTCAATCCGGATATGGTTTTGACCGATGAGCGGGTGGCTCTGATGGATACCAAGCCGTTTCCAAGACCCATGTTGGGACAGCTAGGTAGCACAATCCCTGCACAGTGCACAACATGGGGTCAAATCAAAAATTATCTCACGATGGCCAATGCTCCTCCACATTATATTGAGTCTATACGGACGAAGCAAGCTCAGCACTACCAGATGATAGTCAGAGCTCAGATGGTAAAAAGAATACAGCAACAGCAGCAGCAACAGGCTCAAGGCGTTTCTCAGCAGCAGCCAGGTCAGCAGCAGCCAGGTCAACAGCAGCCAGGTCAGCAACAGCCAGGTCAGCAACAACCAGGTCAGCAGCAGCCAGGTCAGCAGCAGGCCCCACAGCAGGCCCAGCAGCAGGCCCAGCAGCAGGCCCAGCAGCAAGCTCAACAAGCCCAGCAAGCTCAACACGCTCAGTTTCAACTTCAACAACAGCAACTTCAGCAACAACACCTCCAGCAGCAACAGCTCCAGCAGCAACAGCAGCAAGCGCAGAAGCAACACATGCAGCAAATTCAGGCGCAACAAGCCCAGATGCAAGCCCACATCCAGGCCCAGGCCCAGATGCGGCAGCATCAGCAACAGCTTCCTATGTCTCAGCCTCCTCAATCCCAGGGCGCCCCTACCGTTCCAACTGTCGTGCAGAAACCTTCTGCCCCACATCCAGCGGGCCAAACTCCTGGCCAAAACTCACTCGCCAGTATGACGATAGCCCAATTTCAGCAACTCCAATTATTGGCTCAGCAAGGAAAACTCAACCCTCAACAAAGCCAACAATTTTATGCCATCAAACAGCATCAAGAACGTAGAATGATGGCACAAAGGGCGGCGGCGCAGAATGCTACTCCCCAGGTGCCTGCTCCACAGCCACCTACTGTTGCTCGGCCTATGCAATCAGCCGGTTCTGACTCGCCGTCAGCTGCAAAGAAGTTGAAAAGGGAAAGGGATACGAGCGAAGAAGTTGTTCTCCTTGATCAACGACCAGCGCCACAACAGAGCAACCAACAACTTCCTGTTGCACGGACAGTTCAGCAGTCTCCCCAACAGTCACAGTTTGCAAACCAGACAGTACAGGGACAGAGGCCAAATGCTGCCCCTTCGTCAACACAACAATCTCCCACTGTAAAACAGAGTCCTGATCAACAGCAATTAGATGCGAAGCATGCTATGGAGCAGAAAAGTATGATCGTCAATCTTACGAAGATGCTCAATGATGAAAGGGCTAGTCACGAGGGCCGGCCGATACTACTACTTCAGAAAGATGAGAAGGAGCGCCTTCGCCAACAGCTGTGCGAAGTAAATACAAAAAGCATGATACAGCGTATGACGCAGTTGTTGCCAATGTTTGTTCTGTTGGGCGGAAAAGCTATTGACACGAGGTCGCTGATTCGAACGGTATTTCCCGCTGATATTGGTCATGTGTCTTCTTTTTACTAATATATCGCCTAGAAAAACTTGCTTACATCGCAATATCAACAAAACGGGGAGCCTAAAGAAGCTTTTACTATCAACATGGCACAATTGTCCGAAGCGAGGGCGTCTTTGGCTAAGTGTTTTGGTTTCGTGAAACATAATATGGCACAATTGGCGAGCAGGGACGAGAAAAAGGCAAAAGATCTTCAGATTGAGGCACAACGATTTAGTATTCCTAATTTGACGATGGCCGGACCTGGACCTCGTATATCTACTCCTCAGCAGCAACAGGCCCAGCTGGCCCACCAACAGCAACAGGTCCAGCAGGCCCAACAGCAGGCTCAACAGCTCGCTCAACAACAGGCTCAGAAACAAACCCAGCAGCAGGCTCAGCAGGCTCAGCAGGCCCAGCAACACACCCAACAACAAGCCCAGCAACACGCTCAGCAACAACTACAGCTTCAGCTCCGGCAACAGCAGCAGTTGCAGCAGCAAAGGCAACAACAGGTCCAGCAGCAGCAAAGGCAGCAGCAGCAGGCCCAGCAGCAGGCCCAGCAGCAACAGCCAGCCCATCCTCAGCCACAAATGCAGGCCCTGGCGCAGCTTCAGGTTCCCAACCCCCAGTCCCCGCCGAATCCCCTTAGTGCTAGCAATCTTGAGCAACACACCCAAAAGTTGGCGCTAGAAAGGTCGCGATCTATTCAATCTCAGAAAACACAACAGACAACCGGGCAAGTCAACCCACTAGGATCAATGTCACCAGACGGAAGCCCTCCGACACTGATTCCAGGAAAGTTTGGTCCTGAAGATTTGAAGCTTCCTATCCGAAAGAAGAGACAGCGAGAGGTTGAGCCAGAGGCCATAAAAGTGAAAGAAGCCCCGAAGTTGCTTCACAAATGTTCTCTGGTGAATTGCGGTAGTGGTGTGAAGGGATTCGAAACAAAGGAAGAACTGGAAGACCACCAGAAGTGGCATGAAAAGGAAAGGCAAAGATCGGCGGAAGAAGAGATAAGGAACAAGCATAAGATTGAAAACCCACTAGGTTACCTTTTGAGCTCGGCCCGGGAGGCTTTATGTCTCGATATCGATGGAAATTCCAAAGGAAGACCTGATGAAACAATGAAGGATGATATGCCGGCCAAAGCTGTTTCAACGCCGCAGATCAAGGCTGGATCGACACCGCTTCTTAGTACAACGCCCATTAACAGAGGTTCCGGGCTTACTCCTGCTCCTGCAAGGTCTCCAGCTGCGCTCAAGACACCGCAATTGTCGAATGCCAAGACGCCGGGCGGAAAACCTACCCCGAATTCTAAATCTCAGTTGAGGGAGGAGAATGCAAACGAACAACTTCCCACTCCCCCAAGCACCAATGCATGGGAGAGCTCGTCTATGTCTCCAGATGTGATAAGGCAGTGCTTTGAAGGTGTCCGAGAAGGAGTTTTATATCTGTCGACTATGAACCCTGCTATCGTTACCCCCGCATACACCCCGGGGTCGTCTGGCCCTGAAAATTTTGAGGGAGTTATTGAAAGCATGGGTGGAAGTCTTGAGGATTGGAACCACTTTGGGGACGGGGGCAATATGGTAGACGATTTGTTGCAGGAAGTGGAGTGGGATACCGATCTGTCTTTTAGTAGTCTCGATTTGGGTGGTAGGAACTGGGCTATGGCAAATGGCTTTGAACTGAAGGTTTAACCACTATATATATTAATGTTTCATCCCCCCCCCCCACCTCCTTCTGGATAGGTTTCAATTCGGGTTCATATTTTTTTTTGTTGATTTTTTTTCTTCAACTCTTCTGGCGGGCATCAAAAGTTTGGTGAGAATCATGCGGCCACGGTTTTTTTTAGGAAGTAAATATTACTTCAGGTATATCTCTTTTTTCATTTGGTTTAGGGGTCTTATTTGGGAACTCGGCATTTGTATTTGTATTTGTTCTTACTACACTGGTCATAAGGCGTTCTTTTTTTTTTTCGTTTTTTTTTTAGCCCTCTAATCTTTCCTTTTTGTTTGGATTAGCCTTCGTTCGGATTATTTTTTCAACCGAAGTAGCCCTCTATAGGAGTATTAGTTGTACTAGCATCACTATTTCTTTCTTGTTAACAAAGAAAATGTGATCGAATTTAAGCAATTCAACTGCCTACAAACAGACAAAATCTACCCGTTATTTGTTTCGCGTCCTTGCACTTTATGTATAAATAGGGAATAATGACCTTGCCGGTTCGTAAGATCTTGAAACTCTAGCCATCTGAACTGGTTGGCTTAGTTGGTCTTAGTCATTTTTGCACTTTAAATAATTAGTAAATAATGTCTCTCATCATGGCTGCTAGTTTGTGGCGTGGGTGATCGAGTTGTGGAACTTTGGGTAGAACATTTGAGTAGAATGGGTTGCTTTTTTCTGGTTGGTTGAATTGGCTAGGTAAGTACCACTAATTTTTACAATGTTTGTACTTTGAGTATAATTAGAGATAATGACCTCCATCATGGTTTCTGGTTCGTGGCACGGGTGACAGCGGATCTGGCTATCGGCGGGGCTTTTGGATGGTGGGGTTGGTTGGAGTTATCAATTGTTGCACACGAGATGCCGTCCTTAAACCCGCGCATCTCCAATAATATAAAATGTCAGGACGAGTAAATATTCGCAAATGCGGGTTACTGATTGGTTCGGCTAGGTCATAGGCAGGAGCAATGCTGATTATGAACAATGGTTCGACTTGGTGAGAAGATGCCGGATTGTACACATGGGTTCTGACTACGGACAATTGTGAACAAAGGGTTTCTGGGAGCTTAGTCCTACCCCAAGTAGCTATCTTTTTTTTAAAATCATTTTAACTTCTGTTTCTAGGTACACAATGGCCGCGTAGAGTTAATACTATGCGCGTAGAGTTAATACTATGGCGTAAAGAAACCTTACCCCAAGCATGTAGCTACCACGGTCTACTATAATATAAAAGAATATGTATGATAAAAACCATTGAACTACGATAAAGCCTGAGGAGGAATTATTATGATCGTTTAGGACCAATCGGGAGGACATATGCACAGGCTCAATAATTCTTGGAAAGGGCCCGGGTGGTAACCCGCGGGTGTCCCCCTAGTTGGGTATAATTAGTAAATGTTGACTCTAGTCAACGCTGCTTGTTTCTGGCGCTGATTCGTGGGACTTGAGGTATCCTATAGAATATTGCGTATTGATGCTCTGGTAATATGGACGCCGAATTCGAAACCACGGGTTTGGTGCGTTAGCTAGTCAAAGGTATATGACCACTACCCAAGAAAAAACGCTTATTAAAGTGCCGGGATTGAACACACTTACCGTAGTCCGAATCCGTAAAAGCTAACTATATACAAACGCGCATTTTGGTGGCGTTCCGTCCGATGACTTATTACCTACCGCTATACGAGTGATACCACATGATCAAACAACGCTTTTTTTTTTGTTTAACTCATTAAATGTACATATGATCAAACAACGCAGCTGGCGTTCGCTGTCATGCACGTTGCCAAAAAGACGGAAAGACTGCTCTAGAGTACTCTAAATACATACGCCAGACGTCAAAGCTAGGCGGTCGAGCACATCACTACTTTCAATCTAGCACACTGGATGCAATTAATGAATTAAACAAAAAATCCAATGCACTGGGAACACCTCCGGGGGATTCGGGATGGGGGGTATCCGAGCTCGTTGACATGGCCATGCCAACGACGTGGCGTCTGATCCTATAAAATCTCTCGAACCAAAAAAACAAAATCCAATCACACACGTTAGAATGATAGTGAAAATCTGCTCGTTACGTAGTGCTCATAAGAGGCTACGGCGAGGAGATTAGGTGGACCGGATAGGCTCGTTATATTGAACGGCGTCTATATATGTGCGGAATACTACGTGAGTCACACATGGGCTACAATCATGCTACATATAAATTGAGTTAGAATGAAGCAAATAAGAGAGAACGAGAGAGAATTAATCAAATGAAACAAATCTATTGAAAAATATTAAAAAATTGAATTTAGGACTGGGAAAAACCATAAAAAGAATTTGTTTAATTCATTAATTACATGCAGCCGGTAAAACCATAATGATAGCTACTCCAAAAAGAATTTTTTTTTTAGATGGGTGAACGTAGGAGGGATAAGAAAAATGGTGGGAGAACATTCGGTGGGGAAAAATGCCAAGATCTGGCTTTTTGATTTCGGGTCTTTTCTTCACCGATTGTAGGACTGGATAATAACTCTGGGCATACATAGATTAGTGAGTTAGGCTAATTTGGGGTGGTGTAGATTTGCTAAGGTGGCTTTTGATACAAAGTAAGTTACCAACTTGGGCATCCACAGCTCCCACAAAGGTTTGTAGTCTTTTACGAGCTTCAATTCAAAGAATTTTCTAGCCCTAGATATGTGTGATACGATACACAACACAACGGCCAAAATCAGGTGAGAGGCAGTAATTGTTACCTCTCAAAATCAGGCTCCAATCTATGGAAAGTTTGAGACATCGTACAGTGCCGCTCCTGTCGTGCAGATGTAGCGTATATACCTAGCTTTCCATTAGGCGGCTACATTTAATCAAAGCGACTACTATATTATAAACTCAAAGAACGCCTGTTATATAAGCTCAGTAGCTAGCTTAGGTTTGAACCTACAGACAGGAAAAACAGGGTTACTATTACTAGACTCAGGACAGGCCATATTGGCATAACTAAATACCTGCACCGATTAAAAAAAAAAAAAAAGGAAAGCGCAGAGTGCGAATGCGGAAAGGGGAACCAAAGTGTGGAACACATCCTAACGAAATGCGAGGCCACCAGAGAGGCAAGGAGGAAGAGACGAGGAAGAAAAAGCAAAAAGAGGATACGGAGGACTAGAAAGGGGCGGGGAAGAGGAACGATAGAAGAATTGGCTTTTTACTGTGTTTTGTGTTTTGCGTTGCTTTGTGTGGCGGAAGATGGGAGGTTCCAGGGAGTGCGATATTACCATAACCAAAAGGTTGCATGTAATGAATGAATTAAACAAAAAAAAACAAGCTCGAGAAAAATATGGAGGAGTGTAACTACATGTAAGTGAAGGTGGCGGGCTTGCGCTCGGTTGGGGTATTCCATTAGGTCCATTGCGGATTGAGCCCTCCAGGTGAAACTTAGAGAGAACAGTACGCCGCCATAACCGAAGGGTTGCATGCGAGTATGAATTAAAATAAAACAAAGCAAAACAAAAAAATAGCCGTGTTCTTTTGGTGTCGGGCGGACTACGCGAGTGATAATCGGTGACTAACTACTACATCGCCAACTACGCAACATGTTTCTCCACGGTTCGGCCAGGTTTCTTACAATAAGATCCAATCACATATATTCTCCGCTCAGAGTTGAATAACTACCTCTTCCATCCCGCTGCAATTAAACAAACCTATATAAACGTCGGGTACGCCACGCCCTGGCCCTTGTATCGAATCGATATGTCAAATACCTATACCTTGTAGGTTCTTTAAACTTCTTACCTTCTCGCCTGGGAATAGAAGCTGTGGTATGATTCCTTCATGATTCTGACAACAGCACATAATCTCTGGGGATGAAAGGATCAGCAAGTGTCACTTACCCTAGTCTCGTTCCCAGACTCTGCTATGCGTGGCGATGTGCACCATGTGTGCAGTCTGGTGTATTAGGTTTTCGGAGTTGTTCCGAACTTCCTCCAGGGGATGTCTGGGTGGCTCGGGTGGCTCACGGGGAGTTTAGAGGCTCGGGGAGATTTTTAAAACCCAGAAATACTTGATTTGTATGGCAAACTCGCAGATTTAAGGTTCAAAAAACCTCCGCTAGCCTTTAAATTTTACGCTAGTTCGGGGCACCCTCGGGGTGTGCTGAGTCCATACAAAATACCCCGGAAAGCTTCCCTAAGAGCCCCACGAGAGTCCCCCGACGCTAATATCCCCGAGAAATAAGTCACCAAGAAAAGAACAACTATTACACCAGGCTGAGCATGAGCGCAGAATCAAAGTAAACACAGACTGGGTACGAGACTATCCTTTATACCCGGACCTACTCAGAAGCCTACTAGTATACTTGAACAACTCCAAGTACTGCCAGAGTTAAATTTTTAGGTCCGTACCTTTGGCTTCTCTCATACAGATTAGATGGGGCTATCAGATATTGACTTCGAACAGACATCATATCTTCAGTCAGAGCATAAGGCGGTGTATTGGGGGCCGGGTGCTGGGTAATTCACCAAAAGAAAGGAAGGAAGGAAGGAAAGAAGAAAAAAACGTAAATACGCATTTCCCCACTTCCCAGAGTTTGCTGAATGAAGGCCAAAGTACAACTAAATACATACATGTATACATGTATATATATGACCAATTTCCTAGCTTCACACAGCACCTACACACTCGTTCCCATACTAGACTTGTCTCTTATCAGTGAACGGTCTACCAGTTCAGTTCAACATTTAATTAGATGGCTTCCCTAGCCACCAGAACACCCCCATCACCCGAACAGTTGAGTATGGTTTGTACTTGTAATTTCACAGCGTTTGTGAACACGACTACTATTGCATGCCATACAAAAAAGGTTGTCTTGGAGGTTTTTTGTGTGTATGCAGTTTTTTTTTTTTTTTTTTTATATCAGTGTTTCATTTATTTCTGGGTACAAGAATATCGCATGGAGCCTAAGCTATGGCGTGAACAACACCCCATTGTGTGTATGCAGTAGAGGTCATGTTCACAAATGCTGTGAAACTACATTGGTTGCAACGAAGATCCTTTCTTTTTGACTGTTCAGGTGAGGGGGGTGTTCAGGTGGCTAGTTTTCTGGATCTAAAAATACTTTAAATGCATCTGAGATCTGCTTATCTTATCGGATCTCCGTCGCTCCCCTTGGAATTAATGTTCCTTTGATTAAGGGGTTTGCCTGAGGCCCTGAGCTGATCAATTCTCCATAGAACGAATGGATCACTAATCGAGCACATAGCCAACAAACTCCCAGCTTCTTGAGTCAATTTGTGGCAGTTGCCAAACACATCAATTGATGACGGATTGGCTATAGGATGCACGTGTTAATTAAGACGCCTTTTTTTTCTAGATTTTTCAACACGTAAGGTACACGTATAAGTAGGGAGTGCATAGACAAACTTGAGGCTCCACCTCCTTGGCAACTCCTTTTTCTTGATAACAACTCATCAGAAAATCTCAATTCCCATTCAAAGATTCTGCAACAACCGATTTGCCAAAATAAAGAACTTCGTGGTCTCTTTGCGCAGCATATTACGTGCTTAGGCACTATTTATACTGTTGAAAACGACGACACAAAGTCGCAATGAGTTTTCTTGCGAGTCTTCCATCTCCTGGTTTACCGTTTAGGTCTCCTGGCCTGCCGCCAATTGGATTCAACGCCGCCAAGGCATATGCCAATGATTCGGGATCCCCAGCTTCTGCTATACTACTTCTGGGGCTCAATTTCTTGTGCTCAGCATGGAATATTGACCAGCACTCGCTATTCGCGTCAGCACTAACATGGGGGATAATATGGGGTGTCTGTACAAGGGTAAAGGCTGGGCGGTATTCGGGAACCGGAACGGGACGTCGAAAAGCATATAGTGTTAGTGGTGGGGGTGCATGGTCTGGTGGAGGAATTCCAATAATGTTGGCGGGGAGTATACTACTTGCAAGTATCTGCGAAAGTGCTAGCGGTGTTGAGAGTCCTTGGTTGAAGGTTTGTGGAATGTCTTTCGTTAGTAATATGCGCTTGAGGTGCTGATTAAGGATACATAAAAAAATCAAAGGCAGGTATTCCTTCAGCGGCATATTTCATACGATCTTCCTGGAGAATTGAAAATCCCAGTGGATTGCCGCTCTGTGGGATGAGAAGGATCATGGTGCTTGTCATGATGGCTTCTGCAATAGCTTTACAACCGCCATTTGTGAGCAGTTCTGTATTGGCACTTGGTGTTTGTAGCGCTGTATTTTCAGCCTTAGCATTGGTATTACTGGAACGAAGTCTAGCAGAATTTTCGGATGTTTCTGGAGCGCTCAACTCTAACTTTACAGGGAGTTTTGGCTCTTGGAGAAACTGTGCATTGATTGGGAAGGATTTAGGAATGCATTTATCCCTAGGGTTTTTAGGAGCCAGTCTAACATTCGAACGGTTCCCCTTGAGAATCTTGGGACGCATGGGCGTATATTATGAAGAGGACATCGTCTTGATGGCATTGAAGCTGATTGGTATATCTATGCTGGGCGCTGTTCAATGGGCTCTTACGCCGTTTGTGGTGAGTGTTGTTATTCTTCATCTGGTCCGGGATGAAACCACTAAAATTTTATCAGCTTATGAGATACTCCGCTGTTAGTGTAGGGTTCCTAGAATTGACTACGACTCTCCTCATGGGAATATTTTCGGTATTCTCGGGGATAAGACTCCTCGGGATGGTTGGTGCTTTCGTCGGAATGTCTGGCTACTTCACTGCAAAACCTGACACCGAGCGTGCAGCTGTCCTCTCGCGGTTATTCCGCACACGTTCGGCGCAACTTGTGACAATTCTTGTATTTGTTCTCACTGCTCTGGTGGTTTGGGGATTTGCATACTTTAGTGAGAACGTTGGAATGACTTCGAAAGCACCCAGTGCATCAGTGCATGTGCATGTACTTAACTCTGGGCATCCAATTCCAAAGCTTATCCAAGATGCTGAGGCACGCTACAAGCAAATGCAAGAAAGCCAGTCAAAGTCACTGTCAGAGGCCGTTTTGGAGTACCGGCGACGCTATAATATGAATCCTCCACCAGGCTTTGATAAATGGTATGAATATGCGAAAAACAGAGACTCCATCATGATAGATAATTACGACACCATATATCACTCGCTCAAGCCTTTCTGGGGGCTTCCACCACAAGAAATCAGGAAGCGTGCTAGGGAAGCTATAGGCTTCAACGACCCCATTGGACTCCATAATAATAAGCTTCTTCATGCATCAATCCGAAATGGTGCTATCAACATTGGCGGACAAGGCCCAGATTGGCAAAAGGAGGCAACCCAGCTCATGATAAAGAAATTTGTCACCTTCTTACCAGATATGGAACTTGGCTTCAATATACACGATGAACCGCGAATTGTTGTTCCGAACGACATATTGACCCAATACATTGATCGCGCAGACACTGTGTTTTCCAGAATCAAGAACTCGGACCCCCTCAGCGATGATTTCACGCCATTACCGGCTGAGGAGCGCGGATCGGTACCGGACTTTCCTCGAACTCTGTTCAATGTTTTTGCTCACCAGCCCACCTGGAATGGGGCTCAAATGTCCTGTCCAGCTGATTCACCTGCCAAATCGATTGATATTGACGTCAAAGACGACATCGACCGATTTTCAGTTCAGCCACTTGGATTCATAACGAACACAACAGAGGCGTCAGATATCTGTCAATCCCCGAGTCTTCAGCGTCGCCATGGGTTTTTTGACCGGCCCAACGCATTTAACGTGGCGCATCAACTTATCCCTGTATTTTCCCAAAGCAAGCCCTCCTCCTTTAACGACATCTTATACCCATCTCCTTGGTATTGGGCCGGTAGAGTTGAATACGATGATGCAAAAGACATAGATTGGGAGCAAAAACATCCAAACCTCTATTGGAGAGGTTCTACCACTGGCGGCTTCTCTCGCAATGGGGGCTGGAGGCGTCAACACCGCCAACATACCGTCACAGTCATAAATAAGAATGAAACCGCCAAAATCTTGGTCCAAGAACATCACGGCGGGTCCGGTGACTGGAGTGTTCGTGAAGTGAAACGAGAGAGCTTGTCAGGTCTATTTGATGTCCGCTTCTCCCATGTGGGCCAATGCGATGCGAAGGACTGCGACGAACAGCGTGAATACTTTGATATTGCGCCCAAAGCCGATCAAGATGATGCATGGCAATGGAAATATCTCCTCGATATGGATGGCAACGCTTTCTCAGGACGATATTACGCATTCCTGGAAAGCAACAGCGCCGTATTTAAACAGGCGATATTCCGTGAGTGGCATGAAGAGTGGATTGTGCCCTGGGTGCATTACGTGCCCGTTTCGATGGATCTTGAGGAGATTGCAGAGATGATGAGGTACTTTGAGATGGAGCAGGAAGGAAAACGAGCCATTCAGAAGATTGCGCAGGAGGGTAGGAGGTGGGCAAAGGCAGTGTTAAGAAAAGAAGATTTTGAAGTTTGGTTCTTCAGGCTGTTGTTAGAGTAAGTTTGACCGGCTCCATCCTTGGATAATCAGCGGTTAACTAATGCTGTTCAGATATGGAAGAGTTACAGATGAAAACCGGGAGACAATTGGGTTTCTAGGATAAAAGGTGTAAATGCCAAAAAGGTATAGACAAGGGAGGATGGTTAATGACAACTTCCCTTTTGGATCATGATTGTATTGCTTGCCTGGGAGGAGTTTGAAGGATTGTGCCTACAAAGTGTTTTAGAAGAAGGAGAGTAGAAGGCTGGGAGAGGGGGTAGTCATTTGGCATAGGTGAAAACGGTCTTGGCTGGCAGTCTTATAGCACCTACTCAATAATATGTAACTGTATAATGTATCGTCACTTTTCTTTTGGGTATATTAAAGGTCCAGAAGAGTCTCGAGTCTAGTGGTAATTTTACTTCACTTAATGCATCAGATCCCATACACAAACGGAGTTAGTTAAGTTCCTTCAAACCTACCTTTAAAATGTTATGTAATTAATAAGTTAAACAAAAAAAAAAAAAAAAAAATTTAAATGTTTAGGCAGGAGAGACACCGTGACTTTTATCATAGTGTTAGATATATAGAAACTATCTATTCTCCTAAGTAATGGGCAAAACCTCCGAGATCAATGACTCGGATTTCTCTAAGAGAAACCCCTTTGAAAACTCGTTTGTTAGAAAAGTGTGTAACCGGATCATACGTTAGTCTCGTAGAGACCATATGGAAAGAAACCACCTGCTAGTAATTGAAAAGAACCATGAAATGTAGCCGTAGCCCAATGCAGCCAAACTCATACTTACCACAGCAACTACGGACACTTGATGCCAGATAGGTATCCAAAACAGCACCCCCATGACAGGAAAAACCAGTGCTTTGCTACGGCAATCTTTACGCTATTCGGTATGAGACCAAGCTATGAGTTGGAGCTTCTAGGATGTATGTTTGGAGAGTGGAGTTGGAGGATGTTGATGGGGGATGGCGGATGCAGCATGACAAGTTGACTCGATTGACAATCAGAAGCTAAGCGGTAGGAGTGCGACGAAGTGAAGACGATGCGTAGAAGCCCCACTGTGGTCCCTGTAGGCTGTACTTGACTTCACAGTCTGCGGGAACCTATGTGGTGTAAGGGCGCAGTTCGCAGGGATACCTGGCCTGCACAATCTTTGTTAGTCACTCGCTCGAGTATGTCTTGTGCGCGGATTAGTCTCGATCCCACACACCACTAGTGTACATGTAGTTTTTCGGGAGATCTTCCCCGAATAGCTCCAACCAGTCGACGAGGGAGAGCTTAATCTCCCAGAGGCTATCCAGTTTTAAGAAACGTAACAGATCTAAGAGAAAAACGTAAATTTGCACCAGGCGCCTCTAGTAGGTCTCCAATACCGTTCTATCCGCTATATGAGGAGCAGATGAATCCATGAAGTCAAAGGGCCTTGTATATCCACTGTTCTTGGAATGTACGGGCTGTCAGCAATTGGAGTTCGGGTTCTTGAGATTGATAGACACTCAAGAAAGGTCCTGCTATCCGCGTAACTAACACACCAGCCCGTCATTACGAAATAATTTGCATGACCTTTTAAATTTTATATATATTATATATAGGAGATTAGAGTGGTCGTTCGTATACACCATAGTTTTTAACTACACGCGACCATTACGTACCTGGGAAACAGGAATTGACATGACTTAAAGAAAAAGAGTGGTCGTTCGTAGGGCCAATGACAACCATGTTTGGTCTGCCTATACACAGATCAGCTAGCCACACCCGGAGCGGCGTGAAAAATCGATCGACTATAAGTATTAATCTAAATGAATTTCACAGCTCAATTTAATTCCTGTTCATCCATCGCTTCTCATAATTTTATAAGTGTTGGTAAACGTACGAAGGATGCTATGTATGTACAATGATTTACGAGTTGACCTGGTCCTTTTGAAGGACTATCGTTAATCGACTGATATATTTGACTAGAACGCTGTAATATATAAGTCCCGATTTAGGTCACCTTGCTCATGTCAGCAGTGCCGTAACAATTGGAATGCAGTATATATTACAGGGTGACAAAAATAAATACGCCCCCAAATTTCTATGGGAAAATAACGCTTTTGAACCTAGGTACTCCAAACATACCGCCACAAATTTCATATCGGAAAAACCGAATCTCCCAAGCTCCAGAACCTTAGAGATAAGGTTACCTCTCTGGTATCTTTATACTCATGGAGTTACAAAGAATCGAAGTTATCAATTTTTATATAGTTGCCGGCGCCATGTGGATTACTAACAAAAGGTCGAACTTTGATATCTATTGCGTAACCATATAGGCTGTGGAAGAGGTAAGTGTATATGTGGGTTTCTAGAGCTCCTAGATCTTTCCAGTAAGTTATCAAGTTAGTGGTCGCATTCTCGGAGGTGTTAGGTCTAGAAAATGCTCTTTTCAGTTACAAATTTAGGTGCGTAGTTATTTTTGTCACCTTGCAATAGCTTGCAATTAATATTCACTATAGAGTACAAGCATGCACCTATACTCTTGGCCGTTGATCCCATGGGTTCATTACCAAGGGCTGGTTCGAATCTCAACGACACAGAGATCATTACTCGGGCTGTCCTTGGTAAAATACCATTGCCTCATCCGGTATCCGTACATGTATCCCTCTGTATTTGGAACGCTAACCCCCGGTGATGAGCACTCCAGAAAGATCTTAAGAGACGACCAAAAATACCTTAGCATCAACTTTTCTACTTCTGAATCTAGCATCATGATCACAGCTGCTCAACGAGATAATACAATGAACTTTAATTCAAATGAATTTCCAATTCATGGAACATATACCGTGAATTGCAGCGTTAGGATTGCCTGTTGAACTGCATTATCCGAACAAACGCGCGAACAAATAAGTCATTATATATCATGATATAGTTCCATTAACACCATTCAACGTTATAAATACAATGATAAAACACAATAATGTCCCAAAATTACCAGTGATAAAAGAGACCTAACTATTACTGGTCCACACAACTACTCTCATTTTAACTTGTCAACAGTTCCCTCGCGGTTATCTCTTACACTCCTTCTTTTTTGGCGTTCTTTAATTTTTTTCTCCTCTTGTCTAAGCTGGACAAGTCTCTCCTGATGTAGTCTCTCATGAAGCTGGGCTTCTTCCATGAAGAGCGGTCTCCATGGGCCATGTTTCTCACATTTCTTCTTGAGACAAACACCCTCCCTTCCGGGTATCCTCTCTTCCTTGAAGACTTCCTTTCCTTCGTCGGAGTTTCTCCATGCAGCCCACTCAACCTCACTAAGTGCAAACCTCTCATCATATCCGCAAATCTCTTTTCCGACATTCCTAGCCTCTGGGTCTGCTTTAAGTTCTTCGTGGATGCGCTTCGCCCGCTGATGTGTCCACTCAAGATAACGCCTACGATCCTCGACAAGATGCCTTTGGTTTTTCAACGACTCACGCTCCTTAGCGATTGCTACAAGACGTTCGATCTCTTCTGGATAGTCACGGAAATTCTCGTCGGATAGTGGTGGTGTTGGCATGCGGTAACCAATACGACGGAACTCAGCGACGGAAGAGACACCATTGGCAACGACGGCCAATTCAGATGATGAGATGGCGGGACGAGACGATTGTGCAGCAGTTTGAAGTTTGAAGAATTGAATGCCGTGTTCATCGCAACAGTACTTTGATGGTTTGGGGCGTTTATCCACTTGTGCAGGGCGGCGACAGGCGGAAAGACGGCATTTCCGTTTCCATGTGGTAACTCCGTGACCAGAAACTTCACAGCGAGGGCCTAGGCCACGTTAATGGGTATAAAGGGTGAAGCGCGGCCATGGAGCTTACAAAAGTATTTGTCAATCAGATCCCCGTCTTTCTCGGCAACATTAATGCATTCCCCATGGAACCAATCCTCACATCCATCGCATCCAATCATCCATTTTCCAGAATCAGGTTTCCGGCAGACACAATAAAGTTCCATACCTTCAGCATTATACTTCGGGAGGGGTGATAATGGAAGAGGTGGTAATGATTTTGCTGGCGGCGGGGACTCAGTTTCGCGTCTCGGTGGAATACTAGCGGGTCGCTGACCATTGACCTGAGCGTGGCTCGGATTAGAAGCGTGGCTCTTCTTCTTCCTAGACGAAGCAGCAGGTCTTACAGGAATCTCGGATTCCAAATCATCTTCTTCTACGTCAACCTTCCGCTTCTTCTTTTGTGGCTTTGCAATTCCCTTCTTCTTTGTGGGGACATTTTTTGTCGAAGGGCGTTTCTTAGATTTGGCAGTGACACCGGTGGTTACAACAACATCTTTGAGATTTTGTAAAACAGTAGAAGGTGGAGGGGAGGCTGATGCAGCAGGTGGCGAAGAATGCAAACTCTCTTGGACCATTGGAGTCGGCGAAAGGCGGTAGTCAGTCAAGCCCTGTGGTTTGACATTGTCCTCGCCCATTTCCTCGTCTTCCTCATCTCCATCAGCATCTCGCTCTGAGCTGCTGGCACGAAGAATTTGGGTGAAATCGTTTGATGATTTGTGTACCGCAGAGCTTCTCATAGGAGCCACCCGACGCGGAGAAACAGGCGGCACCGGAGAAGAGGAAACCGTATCAGAAGACGAGGAATCATGGTGTGTCGCTATAGGGGTTACAGGAGATCGATCACCGTCGTGCTCATTATTAGGAAGACTAAAGGAATTGCGATGATGGTGATCCGCAAATAATACCAGAGCGCTAGCAGCTTCTTGAGTATTGGCCGCAAGTCCATATTTGTGTACAGGTGGAGGGCTTGGGAGACGTGTTGTGACGGGGGACGAAGGGCCCGACGAAACAGGGTTGAGGAGATCCTGTAACGATGACATAGTGTAAGAGTGTTCTTTTCTTTCTGTTTTAGCTATTTCTCTGTGATAGTAGTAAAAATTGGGGAAACTGAGTGCGATTCTGAAAATTTCTGGAAGGTTCGTTAGAGAAGATGGATCATTAGATGAAGCTGTGAAGCTCTGTTGGGAAACGCGTTGACGTTGATGGCCAACGTCAAGATTGCCGCCAAGCCCGGTATCCAGCTTGTGTCACCATCCATGATTCGCTTATGGTGCTCGAGTAGGGTGAGTTTCGGAACAGTGGCGGGCCGGCGCCACCACAGCCACTGCCACAGATTCTGATCTGCAGTGATTCAAGGATCGAAGGTGAGGTAAATATTGTACAATAACAATTTCCTATGTTACATACATAGTGAGGTGTAGATAGAAACTGTTCCCCAAGGCACGCTCACCGTATATCTGGTTGATTTACCACATTATGAACTGTTGAAAAATAAAATGACCAGGTGCTATTAGTATTGCACAAATACACTTATCTATCACCTAACTGTGCTGTTTTAATTTTCCTGGACAACCATTCACTGCTTTTATGCTAACCAGTATAACTTACAGCGTATGAAGCCACCGCTATATTCCTTAGGTACGTATACGCATACATGTATATATTTAAAAGCATAAATGAAGGGTGTACCCACGCGTTCATTAAATGGTCGGAATTTTGTGTGGGGATTTGGTTGCAACGACATCCGACAATTTAATGAACGCGCGTGTAGTTGATATAACGTATGGCTCGATTCTCGATAGTGGGTGGGTGTGTAAACTTGAGTGGCAATTGATTTTGTAGGAAGAGCCTCAAGTAAAGACCCTAATCCACGCTTATTTCGAGCTAAAGGTCGGTTTCTGCCAATTGAAATTCAAGTTGACACACCTACCCCCCCTCGAGAATCGCACTATTCCACCGGAGGGCGGTCGTCACCGGGAAAGCAATCAAGGGTGACAACGGGATGATCTAAAGTCGCTGAAGAAAGTTGAATTTATATATAATTACAGAAATAAGTATTTTGAAGTATTATTTAGATGTCTCCCAACTATTTTTAACATGATTGACTTCTATCTAGCAAGAGTATTGTTTCAGAGAGGTTGTTGACTGGGTTAAGAGGTGTCAGCTTTATCGCGACTTTACCAAATTTTGGTTTATATTCATTATGTATAACTCCAGGATTCGGAAAAGACACACCGAACCCTCCTATATGTGCCTCCCTTCATATATTGTTTTGATGCCTATAACCTCTTTTTGTGAGGTTCGCTTTCTCGGTGAAATACGTTATATAATATAATAAGTGTTAACATGCATATGTTCTCAGTACATGTAGTATAATCATATGCGCATGCACACTCTACGTAACCGGCTACAATGATTCTAGATCGAGTATACAGTATCGAAAACGGGATTAAATAGGCGCTGTACCAATCTGGGGCTCCGAATTAGATCAGGATCCTAGCTACATGTATTATATAATTATACTCTATATACAATAGCAATATATATATATACTGTGCTTGCGCATTCATTAAATAGTCGGACGTCGTTGTAATCCCTACACAAAATTCCGACCATTTAATGAACGCGTGATACTACTGGATCCACTTGCTTTTTTGGTACTGTATGTAATAGGGTGTTGGAAAGTGATGCACATTTTGGCCCAAATACACCCAAATCTCTATTTTTTGGCACAATACAAAACACTACAGTACCAAAAAGGGGATATAATACGTACTGCATCAAAACGGAATTGTGTAAAACTTCCGAATTAACTCGGAATCCTAAATATTATACCGTAGCAATACCGTAGCAATACCGTAGTTTTGCAGTATTTTGCCCTGCGGTACTCGATCCACCCGCTTTTTTGGTACTGTATCTAAAGTCAGAGTTCGGATACAAAACATCTCTGCTATGCCTGAGGATGCATTGGTCTGTGTTTATAAATAAAATATCCACTTCCAATACAAAGAGTCAAAAAAACCCAGAAAACTTTGATGACAGACATTCTTTTATTCTTTCATCATCAAGAGAATCTAAATACTCAAGTTGACCTTGGTATGCCCTCATGTGAAACATATATTCTCTCATTATTGAGACACCACCGAATGTGCATCATTTCCCGACGCCCTGGGTACATGTAGGTACATACTGTACAGCGGTAGGTATAAGTGACTGAGACAGAGTTATACCTGTTTTGAGTAAAACGCTACCAATATACGCTGTTTGCAGGTATAATCATATCTCAGAGGGTTCCATCACTTATTGCCTGCCGCTGTACAGTAGTGATATTCCGTGCTTGCGGTTAGACATGTCACCCAGCCCGGGTATCAAGTTTCTTGATATGGACAAACAATCATGATCACCCACTAACGCTAACTAACCAAGTTTTAATGCTCAGCTCCAGAAAAAGTTTATTAGACAGTGTATTTAGCAAGTAGTTCAATTACTGTCTTATGGTTATAACTGATCGAATGACCCCCCCCTGTATCCGGCATCGGCCGGCGTACTGATTAATTACATTTAAAAAGAACTACTAGGGCATAGATCCAGTAACCATACGGAGTCTCAAGGCATAGGGGTTTTGACAAAGGGGCACTGCGGTTGACTCAACTTCATTTTTATATTTGATTGTTATGATTGTAGCCGGTCCGGTAGTCGTACCTATAAGTACATGTAGATGAATGACGTGCAACCTGCGATTTTAATAATTCGAATCACAAATAATCACTCGATTCGGTATCACCACGGCCTTGAACGCCAAGCCACCAAACCTCGTTACCACATCATCTTAAGGGGCTCGGGAAGTCACACGAAAATCAACGTTGTATATCGGCACGAGATAGCCTTAACCAGTCCTTGGTATATGGTAACTTATAGTCTACCCGTTTTAAATACAAATATTATGGATAAGTACATGCACAGTACATATAGGTACATGTAGCTTATAAAAGGTGCTCATGGTGTCACCGCCGATGAATATATATATCTGAGGTTATAAAAAACTCTCCCAGAGCAGCATAATTTAGTAACTCTCCAGTGGCCAATCATGACACCTCTATCATACGAGGCCATGCTCAGGGGCTAGAGTATTTTGATAGGAGTTGTTCCCTCAATGTTTCTGTAGCCCTAGGTAACCCACTTATAATCTTTGCTAGCTCGGGTAACGTGTAGATGAGAGAATACGACGCTCTAGAGTATCGTCGGCTGCTCGAGACTTATGTGAGCACCAACTGCTGGTGTGCATGTGCAGCATGTACCATTCAGGTCAAAACAATCAGTTTCGCTGATAAACTAGCTAGTGAGGGGCCTCCTTCTGGCAGTCTGAGCCCAAGAGTTTTGACGTCTAATCCAATCCAGGGAACACTGCACAGCGAAAGGAGAAGAACTAAGACATAGGTCTTGTAACTTGAACAGGGCCGAGCAAGTGTGCGTAATAGCCGATTGGGCACAGACACGGAATTGGCAGCTTCTTCTAAACCATTTAAATCTTTCGAATCGAATGCCTTCGCATGAAAGAATTTCCTTTGGATCTGTTTAGCTTATGTGACACGTGTGTGGGGAGTCGCGCTCAAACATCCTTGTACCAGGTACACGAGATAACTTCGTACAAATCCAAATCCTTGGGCTCCGATCCGCCTGTCCTTAAGCTTGGACACCTTAACATTGATAATCGCAGTCCCCTTTTCTATAAATTCTCGGAAGACTGCTAGAAATCACTGTCCATTCAGTTTCAATATACTTGCATCAAGTTTTTCAGTCCTCCACCATTTGAGGATTTCTCAGTAGATCGATATAGAGTGCATATATTAAGAGAAGATGTCGGTACTAGGCTTCGATGATCCTCTTAATTTTATTCGCGCAGAGGACTTCTTTGCGTCAGCACAGCGTTTCACCGGACCTACAAAGATAAAAAAAGTTCAAATTTCATCCAATCCACGAACGCCCACCGATCCTATTATCCTGGAACGTGGAATCGCTCTCCTTTTTGATGATAGAACTATTTGTGTCATTCAATTTATCAGACCTACACTCTGGAGAGTTAGATATGATCCAACAGTCAAAAATTTAAATGGGTATAGAGACGAAAATACGTAAGTTCTTCAACTTTGTGAGAACATTGCATACAAAGTCCTAGCCTTGCTGACTTTGATCGTCAAAATACGTACAGTAGGACCATCGTCCAGGATTACATGTCTCGGCTTACTCACCAGCTTGATCTCGAAGAAAGATGCTACTGGAATACCGCACTCAGCATGTCCGCCGATGGAAAACATTATATCTTCTCGGTAAATAATAGTTTGGTTTTGATTTTGGTCTTTATAATACTTTCGCTGATTTCTATATCACATCCCTGTTTATAGTCCGTTAGGTATAACTCGCCAGAGGACCTCATGGCTAGCAGAAATGGGAAGATGGTCACTATGATATATTTGTACAAACACCCTTTCCGCATCCAGGTGCGTTATAATAGATGCATTTAGAGTACTTCCATCATTGCTGAATTTAGTAGGTTGTTCGTAGATTGCATGCTGCTCCAGATATCTACCCTATCCCTGCAAGCCACCCTACTCTCTCGGTAGTTCGTGAAGCAGAAAAGGTTGTTTGGCAGACTTCAGAAAAAACTTTCCGTTGGAAATTTGAGGAACCTTTGGTCAAAAATATAGTCTTGGATGTAGTGAAGGCTGGACCCGGCGAATTTCTAGGTTTTGGAGAACAGGGAGGCAAGAACTTTTTAAAAAAACCCTCTTTCATGAATTATTACAGTCAGTCTACGTCTTATGGGATATCTTCTCATCCTAGGCCTTTATTTCTATCCCGTTCCGCCTTACTAATCTAATTACGCTATAGACTTCGATAATATGCTCTATAACCAGACATATAACATAGGCGCTCTTGATAACCGTGAGCCATTGTAAGCACCTAGTATTCTTTTGGGACAAAACCTATTCTTGCATATTAAAGCCACATATAGGGCTGACAATAATTATTTTATTGGGTATTAGATACCATTCAGATCCGTATTTCTTGGATGTAAATTCGAATCCATCCTATCAGAATGTCACAGCGACATTCATCGATAATTACTCTCAGGTTTGCATTGACTTTGCAAAGACCAATGCAGGCCGTATAAAACTTGCAACAAGGTTCGGTGGGATGGATGTCTATCTGATGAGTGCCAAAGATATCCCAGAGGTTGTAAGGTATGTGGGCATCTGGAGTGGCTATATTTTATTGCGTACTATCGATATGTTATCTACATGTATTAATGGTATCGATATCGGGCTGATCTAACATGTTGTTAAGGCTTTTATACTAGCATCCTGGGAAGGCCGAGGCTGAAACCCAAGTATGTTTTAGGACATCACCAAGGCTGTAAGTTTATCCTGCGAACGAGGAGGTGTCGAAGTACACGATGTTGGTTTCACAGTAATATTCAGATCTATTGGCTAATATTTGAATTTAAGGTTATGGCTACATGAACCAAAACGATATTGAACAGGCCGCTCAAAGCTATCGTGCACACGATATTCCTTTAGATGGGATACACATTGATGTCGACTTTCAAAATCAATACAGAACATTTACTATTGATCCAATAGCATTTCCTAATCCAAAGGAAATGTTTGAAGGATTAAGACACCGTGGATTCAAATGCTGTACTAACATCACACCTATAATTAGTCTGAATGGTGGACCAGACAACAACGACTACCCTACGCTGAAGGAGGGATTGGCAAGGAAGTAAGTGTTAGTTCCTGTCTAGTACTTTTGCAACACCTTAATATTTGCTCCAACCAACATGTAAGGCATTGAGATTAACAATATCTTCCCCGTGATAGTTATTTTGTGACGGATGATAGATATACTCAAGGCACCAGTGGGAAAGCCTCTGATGTTCAATATGTTTGTTACTCGGGAGGATCGAAGATTACCATTGACCCTAAGGATATCCACCAGCGTCCAGGCTTTGGAGATGGCTAGTATGTTTTGGAACGCTCATATGAATAGATCTGAAAATAATTGTGGCATTATACTGATATTTTTACAGTAACTTTGAGCAAACCTGGAATAGCAAGAATCCTTACCATGGAGGAGTGAGCTACGGGGGGGACCTTGGTGCTGTAAGCGATCACGATCAACCCCATCTATTGAACTGCAAGACCCTGGAATAATTAGTATACAGTTGTTGACCAAGTTGCACATTATAGGCAGGCTACTATCCGGACCTTAATAACCCTGTTGTTCGTAAGTGGTGGGGAGAGCAGTATGCATATCTCTTCGACCAGGGCCTTGAATTTGTCTGGCAAGATATGACAACTCCTTCAATTGCTACAGCTTATGGTGATATGAAAGGGTATGTGATAAAACCATTATAATTTTCTGGGCTTTAAAACTCATGACCTGCTCCTAGCTTTCCTTCACGCTTAAACCTAACATCCGACGCAATATGTGCGACCGAATTGAAAAAGCAGCCGGCAATCGAGATTTGGGCTCTTTATTCGTATAATCTTCACAAGGCGACATTTCAGGGTCTTAATAATCTTCCTTCGCGCCGGAACAAGCGCAATTTTATCATTGGGCGTGGAAGTTTTGCTGGCATGCACCGTTACTCTGGGCTGTGGACGGGAGACAATGGAAGTACGTGGGACTTTTGGAAAATTTCAATCTCACAAGTACTATCTCTTGGGCTCAGCGGAGTCAGCATTGTTGGTTCCGATATCGGCGGTTTCATGCCTAATGGGAATGAGAAGTTTTGTGATCCGGATCTACTCATCCGTTGGTATTCTGGTGCATTTTTACTACCATGGTTTAGGAACCACTACGTAAAAAAGAATGGCGGAAAGTTGTTTCAGGCAGGTCTCTCATAGGATTTTCGTGCGATATAAGCAGTATTAACGGATTTGGCATGATTAGGAACCATATGCTTACACGGATTTCATAAATAAGCATCCCGAGCTTGAGAGAGAACAAGGGTGGCTCTACCGCTCCGTAGAGGTTGTTTGCAGATACTATGTGAAGCTTAGATATAGCCTAATTCAACTTCTTTACGATGCGATGTTCGAAAATCAGATTAATGGTCTGCCAATTGCGAGGTCTATGGTAACACAACAACTCCGATGGATAGATAGTCTTGAAATGATCATGCATGATAGCAGTCAAGCTGACCAAAGCTTGTGGACATAGTTGATGACCGATACACTCGATGCATCATTTTACAACGAGTGCCAGGATTTCCTAGACAGCCAGTATCTGGTTCGCCGGGATCTACTTATTGCGCCAATCATGGACAGCCATACCTTAAATAACGGACACACAGTCGTGTACCTCCCGGCACCGAATAAATGGTACACATTTAACCTAAGGATCGATGGAAGCCTTGGAGTTGCACTGGAACCAGCTATCGAAGGAGGTAGTATGTTGGACTTTGATGCACATATTTCGAGCGAAATATCTCACATCCCTTATATCACGCCGATTTTCATTCGAGAAGGTAATCAAGGTTATCTCTCCATTAAAAAGACCAGTCGTTGATCATGACATATTATCCAGGTGGCATTATTCCTCAGGTAGAGCCTCGTCAGTACATAGGGGATAGCAAGATAAACCCTATAACTATTCATGTATATCCCGGAAGAGATAATGTAGGTTCCCTATCCTAACTTGGTAGTATGCCTGACTAAACCCATATCCTAGACCTACGAGATGTACCTTGATGATGGGGTGAGCCGGAGCAGTGCGCCTAGTATCTTACCACAATATGCATCACCCGTCATGGTTGAAGATGATTTCGACGAAGGTGATTGTGATATAACGGCAAATGACGAATATCGGGAAGTCTGCATTAAGCAGGTAATTTTTCCCAGCACTCATTCATTTTACCTTCCTATAAGATGCTCATGTGTTGTAATCTACAGATTACAAACGGTTCATCCCGTACCGTTACAATCCACAACAAGCACGACCAATACGATGCCAGGCGAGGCGTAGGGGAGACGTATACTATTGTCATCTGGCACGACCAAGGTACCGATCTCAAACACTGTTCGGTGAGCATCAAGGACCAGAATGGTGGCTATATCGGCCAATATAGAACGGATTACAGACTATCGGCAACGATAATTACTATCCCCGTACCGGAAGGGGCTAAGGACAAGGCCATTATAGAAGTTGCTAATATAGCGTTTTAAATTGGGAAACTCATAGACTGGGAGGGTCCTTGTACATGTATGTTTATATGTTTTGTTTTCCCATCCCTTCAATTATTTAGTCAATTTTGTATTATTCTAGATTTCTGTCGGTTATTTATGTAATCTAATCATAATGTAATGTGGATGTATATAGAAGATATCAATCTTATAATAAGTATATGATTATAATATGCATGTGCATTTAAAAGATTTTGATTGGCCCATTGAGAGGGGTTTCTGCTTCACTCGAAACATGTTGTGTTG
Source organism: Morchella sp. 2016-41 (assembly GCA_024713855.1). Lineage (NCBI taxonomy): Eukaryota > Fungi > Ascomycota > Pezizomycetes > Pezizales > Morchellaceae > Morchella > Morchella sp. 2016-41. Next base: position 777,995 of record JAMGZD010000002.1, on the reverse strand, counting down.
GATTTGAACATAGGGGATTGTGCTGAGTAGTGTTAGATTAGAGCATGTTTGCCCACCGTCAATAGAACGTATTTGACAACTGTCGATTCCGATAATTGACAGTTAGCCGGCTGCAATAGCGGTTTGCCGAACCGTCAATTTTGATTGATGAGAGTATCGGCACAGGGTACCGGAACTCTATCAATGCGCAAAGGGCCTTATATGTCTCGATCTCGATCTCGTCACCACTAATAATGGTCGAGATCTACTAAATAATTCAAGTATAATGTCAATTTTGCGACCTGCAACTGTCAAAGCCGAACTGTCAATTGTCGAAATCGACAGTTGTCAAATACGCTCTAATTTCAAGGATTTACAAATTGTGGGGCTCTGAAATAGCAACCGGGGCTGTTAATTTTGAATTTCGGTGGGGCAGCATGCTGTGAAATATACTAGGAGGATCACAAGTACCCAGTTTTGTTACTGCCGAAGCTAGTATCATGGGGGGGGAATTTTCAGTTCCAACAGCGTATTTCACAGGTAGTGTGATGACTTGTCTGATTTTCGGGGTTTATTCTGCCATACCGTTAACCAGATCTAGTTTGGCCACTGAGGTGAACTGTCAATTTTGAAGTGTCAATAGTTGAAATTGACGGTTGACAAATACGCTAGGTTTTCAGCTAATTAATGAGTTAAACAAAAATTGGTTTTCAGCTCAACACCCTAATCACGTGATTTTCTGCAAAGGTTTCCTGCAGAACGTCTTGGCACAGTAACCACAAAATACTAGACTGGGCACGAGGTTAGTTTTCAGTGTAGTTCGATTTTAGCGGTTTACTGGCTGTTAAAGGGATACTTTCAGCTTGAACTGGAGAAATTTGTGACCTATTCACTGATATATGGGTATAAGAGAAGACACATGCATATAAGATCGACTAGAGTAGATATACAGTGATGGACTTTGCCTGCCAGGAGGGGTCGAGGGCCGTGCAGCGGCCTGGGAGCCCCGATTGACAGGCAAATAGCGAAATAAGGCCTGTGTATTGGACTGATTGATATACGTGTATTACCGGCCGAAGGCCGGAAATTACTTTTATATCTGATAAGTACATATATACATGCTATACCGAGTATGCAAAGTGGACCCTAAAGGTTTTGATTGGCTTTAGTTTGAGATATTGCTTTTTGGTAGTATTCTGTAGGAGGGAATGAACACTCAGAGCGTTGATCGGAGAACATTAACTATATCAAGTTCGGTAACACATTGCGATTTGGCCTGAGGGCCTAAGGGATAGCAATTGAGCTTTTTTGTGTTGGTGTGGTGTTTGTGGTAGTTCGGTATTCGTAGCGATTTTAGTACATTTCTATTGAGTTCGTTGTGGTAACTATTTAGTTTCTACGGTATTGTATTGAAACCGTTATAATAGAAGTCGCTTGATTTTGTGACACTCTTATCTCATTATCCTCACTGGCCGAAGGCCAGAACCAGTTCGTATGTATATATAATATTGATCAAGGCGTTTTAGTCTGCTGACAAGTGCCAGAGTGTTCGTCACCCTCGTCTTTACTATATAAACCTCGCTCGAATTTGAATCACATAATATCACTCGATGGTCCTTGGGGAATTATCTACCAAAATCGAAAAGAAAGCAGGAAAGTGCATACATGTATATATAGGCAGATAATCGTCCTATACTAGCCACCATAGTGATTCAACAAAAACATTCCTTCTCCCTTACCCGGGTATCCCGCCATCCAAGCATCACTCCCTACATCTATACTTCCAACTTCCATGCACACACACGCACCCCTCCTACTCTACTCCCTCCTCGCCAAACTCAACTCATCAAAGAACTGCAGCGTATTCTCAATATCAACCTCCTGCATATAGAACAGAATCTGGCGTTTCTCCACGCCAGCCTCTTGGGCAATCATCTCCAGCACATCCTTCATGATTCTGTCCTTCGCGTCCTGCGGGCGGCCGCTCTTGCAGATGGCGTGCACCCAGATGAGGGTTCCGACGGCGGTGGCTGTCTGCATGCCCCCGTGGTAGTGGTCCTCGGGGGCCAGGTGCCGGAAGATTACTTGGACGGCGACGCGGTCGGCGCCGGTGAGGGTGCAGTGGATTTTTGTGATGTTTTCGGCGAGGGTTGCTTTTTGGGCGGGGGTGAAGGGGAGGGTGGTGGTGAGCTGGAAGGTGGGCATTTTGGAGAGCTTGGGATGCTGTGAGTTTGGAGTGTGGCGACGGTTTTGTTAGTAGATAGAGGAGGTGGAGTGGAGTGGAGTGGAGGATTGTGTATGCGGGCCGGGGTGGGGTTGCGGGGGGAGCCCTGGTTGGGCCGATGGGTGTCCGAGATATCGATATCACCGCACCCTTGGCAATAGCAGCAATAGGAGCAAATGATATAAACTCACCTTCTGGTGCTAAGGGAATCTAGTAATTGCAAAGCAGATGATTGATCAATCTCGATAGAGATGAGATGAGGTGATATGCAATTGCTTCAGCTGTCAGGATCCATCTCTGCTATTAAAGCCATCACAAGTCTTGGGCGTCGGCACCTCGGGCTAGTTGCTCAATGCCAGTAGCTAATTCACCCCGAGCGCTCTCCATCAAGCCTTCAACACCGGCAGGGTTAGGATAAATGCAGACTGCTCTAAAACCACATCTAATACATGTATGTACCTACTGTCGTTGGGTTTTCTGAACTGTTGGGATTTTGGTTGGTCGGGAGCTGTAGCCCCTAACCCTGACTGGCCCGCTCTACTGAGTTCTACATATATAATTGATTTAATTGAACAATCTAACCAGGGCCCTGAGTAATGGGAGTTGGAGGGTAGTGGAGGGGGGGAGGTAGAGGGTAGCGGGAGGGAGAGGGGAGGGGGAGGTGGCGGGTAGCGGGTAGCGGGTAGAATGGGTGGAAGAGATGGAGGAGGGGAGGGGAGGGGAGGGGAGGGATCGAGGCGGTAGGGCTGGGCTGGTGGAAGGGCAATCAATGCCTATAATAACTCGTGGCACACACTATCAGGGGCAAGTGAGAAGACACCACACTGCCAAGATTGCGTGAAGGGCGGTCGGTGTCTTCTCACCTACCCTCCCTCCTCCCCACCCCCCAAAGTACCATACATGCACTACCTGTAGCGCCGGTAGCGTGCGGCGGCACCATTCATACCGACAAAATTATCATTGCAACCACAGCCCTCGACGTCGGCCAGTTGCAACAATGGGCGAGCTCGAAGACGCAATCGCCCGCGCCGTAATCAGCGCCTACGATGCGCTCCCTGCAAAGAGCAAGCCTAAGCCCCGCCCCGACGCTACGGAGTGGGTCCCGCTGTCGGGCGTGGTGCTGGAGACGGGGGAGGGCGAGGTTGTGTGTGCTGCGCTGGGGTGAGTGCTGATCCTGGATGGATGGATGGATGGATGGATGGATGGATGGGATTTTAATAGAAAGGGGTTGTGAAGGACTGGGATGAAGTGTCTCCCGCACTCCAAGATCCCGCTGGCAAAGGGATTGGTGCTGCATGATTGCCATGCTGAAGTTGAGTTCTCGTGCGCTTTGCGCCTTTGTGGTGTGGGGGGGACTGGAGGCTGATAGAGGGTGCTGTGGTGTATAGTTATTGCGATTAGGGCATTTAATTGGTGACCCCCCAACTGGTCTTTATATTACAGTGTCAACTGCTGTATATACTAAACTCTAGATAACTATCCACGAGCAGCTTTATCATAGAAGAATGCTTCAAGCTCGCCAGCAACAACAGCACCTACACCTCCCAATTCGTACGCCGGCGCAGCCCTGAGGATGTCACCGAAGACTCGCCACAGCCCTTCACAATCCGCTCCAACGTGAAGGTCCATTTCTACTCGTCCGAAGCTCCATGTAGGAACCTCGATTATTGCCCCTCCTTTCTCAAGATAAGCTCGTAGTACAAAATCTTACAAGTATTCCAACCCAGGCGGCGACGCCAGCATGGAACTCACAATGTCCGCCCAGTCCGACGCCACCCCCTGGGCCCTCCATATAAGCACCGCTGCCTCTCACACCCCCGCTACCATTACCACTACCACCTCCCCCGCCCCCCTCGCACCAACCACCACCCTCCTCCGCGGCCGCGGCTACTTCTCCTCCCTCGGCACCGTCCGCACCAAGCCCGGCCGCGCCGACTCCCCACCAACCCTCTCCAAATCCTGCAGTGACAAGCTCTCCCTGCGCCAATGCACCTCTCTCCTCCTCACCCCCGCCGCCCTCCTCGTGTCACCCCACCACGCCTACACCTCTACCGTAGTCCTGCCCGAGACAGAATACTCCGCGACCGCCGTCCAACGGGCCTTCGGCGCGTCCGGCCGTATGGCACCGCTGACAGGGCGGGGGTGGCGGGGTGGATATGAGTTTCGTCCGTTTACGGTGCGGACGACGGGTATGGTATTTGGGTGCTCGAAGAAAGAGGCAGAGCGGGCGACGCCTAGCAGGGCCGTAGGGAGTAATGTGACGGCGGTGTGGGTGCGGGGGGCGGGGAGTGAGACGTTGATAGGAGGTGTGTTGCAGGGGCGGAAGCAGTGGGCGGGGGTGGCGGGAGCAAGTAGGGTCTGTAAGGCGCGGGTCTGGAAGGCTGTCAGTGTTGTTGCGGGGGTGTTGGGGGAGAAAGGGTTGGTGGGGGCGGTGCGGGCGGAGACGTATGAGGGGGTGAAGAGGGGGGTGTGGATGGCGGAGAGGAGGAGGGTGAAGGAGGAGACGAGGAAGGTGCTGGGCGGGTGGGAGAGGAATGGCGGTGGGGAGTTTGGGATGATGGAGTAGTAGGGCCTATAGGGTCAATAACTTAATAGAGGGGTTAATGATTGGCTCCGGGTTTCTTGTGCTGGGCTAATGGCCGGTTTGTAAAATATAATTGGGGCAATTCACAGGTAGGTCATAGATACATGTATCTGAGCACAGCAGTTGTGGGGCATCACCTCTTGAAAAGGCCGTATTCCGGGATGTGTCATCAATATTGCAATAACTTTGTGAAAGCCCAGTCCGGCCCGAAATGGTATTCGATCAAGGGACAAACATTATCTATAGCTATAAACCGCATAAGCACACCCACATCCAAAGACGGGTATATATCAACCACCTACATGCTACGGTACTCCTAACGCTCACTTCCTGCCGCCCTGGCGCTGCTGCTTCTCGCTCTCCTTCTTCTGGAGACTGTCGTGCACCGCCTGCAGTGTGGCCTTCTCTGCACGCTTCCGTCCGATGTCCTCCTGGATCTCGCGCTGCTCCTTCTCGATGCGCTCGATGGCTCGGAGGTGCTCTTCCTTCTGCTGCTGCTGCTGCTCGCTCATGAACGGTGGTGGGGGAGATGCCATTGTGTCTAAGCTTTATGCGGTACGGATACTGTTGCACTGGGGTGGTTGCCGTGGTCGTCGTTGTCGTTGTCGTTGTCGGTGATGGCTGGGAGAACGGCTGAGCTGCTTGTTGTTGTGGGTGAAGCAAGAGCTTGGCAGGTGCCTTGGCGGACGGGGGTGGTGCTTTAGCGAGAGAAGTGCAGGAGAATACCTGTAGAGGTATGTAGGTACATGTAGGTACATGTACATACTCTAGTTAACCAAGAGTACCATCACACACAGCTTTGCGGACTGCTGGCTTCATCCCAGTGAAGTTGTGCAGAAAGAGCAGTAGGCAGAGGCACGATCATGCTCTACTGCACGTACCTGGGGAGGTCTCATTCTTCCCTTCTTCGCCGTCGTCGACAATGTAGATATCCCGCCCGAGTGCTCGTCCATGACTGTGCGGAGCTTAGGCCAGCGACAACACTGCAGCCTGAAGACTTCCCCCTCATGGATCAGCTGGTCACAAGGCAATCCGCGCATGTAGGCGCTCCCATATACCCATACATACATGTATATATATATGAGCTAGTTTGAGCTCATATCTACCATCACTACCAATGCGAACGAAGCTCTGAATATACATACACCTACATTCCCCCGTTCCCCATCCCCATCCCCATCCCTATCCCCATCCCCATCCCACATCCCCACACTCAGTATCTACGACTACATACACCGCTCCCAAAAGATGCTCTCCATATTCAACAAGTTCAAATCCGAGAAGCCCTCCAAAAAGAAGGCCACTGCCAGTGCTATGGCCTGCAACAAGCACGCCCCCAGCCGCTGGGGTGGCTGCAACTCTGACAGTGGTTGGGATGCAAAGGAGGTTGCGTGTGATAAGGAAGCAGGGTATGACTGACTGACAAACCGACTGACCGACCGACACCTCGTTGTAGCTAGCTTGGACGTAGCTGACATGGGGAATAGTGCGTGTGGAGGCGGTTGCGGCGGAGGTTGCGGAAGCGGAGGGTGCGGTGGAGGGTCTGTATCATCATCATCATCTTGCTTATAACTACATGTACATGGAGACTCCTGGGGTGTGACGCTAATCTGGTTTAATTTTTGCAGATGCGGTGGTGGTGGTGCGAAGTAGAATAGTAACAATTCAAAATACCATCATGTACCTACTTAGGCGATAGCAGATACAGCCTACCTATATACTATACGACGTACCTTGCATGGTGCAGGGCTGGCTTTGACTTTTTTATTTTTGTCATATGTGCTTGCGTGCGTTACGTATGCGTTATCTGTCTACATACCTTTCAATGAGCTTCTTCTTCCGGAACATTGCGGTCTCTTGATTTGTTTTGTTGAACTGTTGAGAAGGGTTACGTCCATCTTGAATTCACATAGCATTGAGTGCATATCATTGTCACGTAGTGGTGTCAACCATTATCATTTCATTTTGCTGCTGGCCTCAAGCACTACTACAACTTGAAGTTGCTCTACGGTGGTAGCTAAAGAATAAGAGTACATGTTTTGACTTTCCACACGATGCTCCAATCGAGGCGAAATTAGGAGGAAGGGTATTTTTAGCGGACATCCTTCTGGAAATGCATCTGAGCGCGGATGGAGATCCTTCCTGGACGGACTCCGACTCAGCCTGCAGGGTTTCTCATGGAGCCCGGCTGCGGGAGCTTCGACTTGTGAGGAGACGGACAGACGTCGTGCTACTTGCAGTCTTACGAGCTCGAACACGAAATTCTATCTTGGGGTTCATTTCATTTTAAAATGTGGGGTGCTCGGGAGGCCATGTTCTGTGTCATCGAAGAGCGCTGCTATGCACATTTAACAGACCCTCGCCCTCGAGCCCCTAGTTCGACTCGAGTAGAAGCTTATGACCCATGGCGTGATGACTCGCTCGGGGAGGTGCTTTGGGGGCGCTCTACACGAAAGTACCACGAGATCACGTGCACCGCACACTATAGTAATATGGTGGGCAAATTCTCGGAGTTTCAATATATCCGTCCAGATGGCGACAGGTATGTCTATCGCAAAAAGGCCTCAAACAATCGCAAAGTAGTGTCAATCGGGATGTTCCCAGGCATTATAAATTACGCTACTACACATCATTTTGTGACAATTTCATGCTGTAGTTGTGTCAGGCGGAAGAAGGAATGTTCTAGTTGCCATTCTGCTGCTGGACCACGGTCTCGTTGGTTGGCAATGGGCCGGGGTCGGTCTCGGGGCTCATGCTAGTGACAACGTCGTTGAGCATTTCCTGAGCGACCCCGGGGTTCATTATGTCTGCACGAAACTGTGGCTGTTGAAGGAGGGTAAGAGCAGCGAGGGAGTGCACGGGGTAGCTAGAGGAGCTGAGTATCAGCCTGACGACCAGATGATGATCGCAGTAGAAGCGGAGGGAGTATTCGGACGTGAGGAGCTTGGCATATTCAGGCTTGCGCCAGTACTCGAGATAGACGACGTAGTTTACGAAGCGCTCATCGTCAAGGACCTTTGAATGTGCGAGAAAGTTCAGGTAAAAGGGATTGGCCAAGCATTGAACGAACTGCAAGATGATGTTAGTTGATTTGCGCCCAGGTATGTCTGTACTTGTAGCTAGCTGGCTGACTAGCCATGAAACAAAATGAGGATGAAGGAGGAGGAGGAGGAGGAGGAGGAGGAGGAGGAGGACCTCAAGCTCGATCTCTAAGCGAGTGTATGGTTGTTGTGATATAAGTGACATTATTATTAGGGGGCCTGGTGGATTGAGTGCATGTGTTGCTGCTGAATGAAGCCGGGGACTGACTCGAAAGCTTCATCGCTTATCACGCCAAGGGCGCCGTGCAGAATTATACGCGTGGCACAATGTTCAGGTCACTTGTAGACATGAGGACGTCAGCACGCTTGGCAACTGCTGCTTGCAGAGCCGAATCAGGACCGCAAAGTCAAGCCCCAGGCCTGTAAGGTCCCCAAGAGCTCCCAACAACCGGGACAAGAGGCAGCCCACTAGAGTATATTTTCAAGACACCGCTCGTTTGAAGCTTGCAAAAGTCGCTCTTTTAGATCAGATCCCTCCCCCCCTTCCTCTCTGGGCCCCGGCATTATTCATTACTCAGGAACACGACTCTTCCGGGTGTGTCGAGCGTCGCTCTTCCAGTATATCTGTATGTATGTAATTAATTTACTTCATGTGTTCCTCGAGAAAGTGTTTCCGGTCGAAAGCCACACTCACTCAGCCTATCACCTCCCATTCAACTGTGCCTGGTCGTTTTGGGAGTTGATCCTCCATCCATCACGTCGCCCCTAACTGTCAGCTTGCCCATTCACCCACACCTTTGTTTGATACTGCTGTAACTGCATCCATCCAACCCGCCAGTAACCCATCGCCCCCCTTGACCATCCCCAGTCATCCGCCCTCCGGTATCACAGCTGCTGTCGCTTACGGATTCCATCCATTCCACCCCCCCCGCCTCCCCCCCGGCCTTGTCCCTTATTTTTGACTCCACACCCTCTGACCGCTCATCGTAGACTTGGTTACTTACATAGAGTAGTAGAGCAAGCAATACATAAAATACATACGATACACACAACCCATACAACCCATACAACCCATACAATCCATACAACCCATACCGTACCGGACCATACCATACCATACCATACTCATACTATACATACGAACAAGCTCTCTTCTCTCCCTCGCCCGGCTTTCCCGCATGCTTGCTTAAATGTCATGACTGCTGCCAATACTCCGGTCACTCTTTTTTGCTCCCCCTCTTGCCCAATCTTGACTATATCTCTATCACCCCCCACCATCTCACGCTAGGTGCAGGCAGCAATGCAGACATTTGGTATGAAGTTCTCCTCCTCATTTCCCTCTTTTTCCTCCCACTCTCACTCTTCAACCTCCACTACGTCTTCCTCTGGATCATCGTCTCCCCCGCCTCCCACGGCTTCTACACAAGCACCACACATGCCCCCCCGCCCTGTCTCCAGTTATACTTTTTCTTCCACCTCATCGTCCTCTTCATCGCTACGACGAGGTGTGCTGACGAGGGATTTCTCATTCGACGATATTATAGTGCCGAAAAATCGCCGGGTATGCATTCAAAACAAACCCATTCACTCGACCTGCGTCCTTAACAGCCGTTTTTCTCTCTCTTTCCGAGTGCTGACATGTGATTATTCTACAAACAGCCTAGGTTCGATCTTTTTATAGAAGTAACAACCCCCCGCCTCTCCCCGAGCATTGGCGAAACATTATTGTTTATTTCTTAGACATAGGGCCTGAGTTGACATGTTTCGCAGATTCACGACCTCAACAATGTCCCACTCGTCTCTGGCCAAGCATATGTCAAATGGCACCTCCAGGGCTCAAATCGCGCAGAGGCCCGAGGGCGCACTGCCAAGGAAACAATAAAGGACCATAAAGTTGCATGGCACTTCACACATACCTGCGAAGAGATTCGGATGACGATTGGGCGAAATGGGATGCTGCAGGAACAGCTCCTCATTTTTGAGGTCTGCCAGGAGTATGCGGGCGCGAGGGAGCGCATTACATTGGGCACGGTGCAACTTAATTTGGCGGAGTATACGCAGGTCCATAGGGATACAAGGAGGTATCTGATGCAGGATAGCAAGATTAATTCGACATTGAAGGTGCGTGGTCCGATATTTGATCCCGAAACCTGCATTTGTGGCTAATGTGAATGCGACACTTTTAGATCACAGTTGCGTTGACTCAGGTCGGAGGAGATGAAAATTTCATAGCGTGAGTTTTGCCACCCAGAGATTTACCGTTACCATGTACTGACGGGAAGTCATAGTCCACAATTACAAGGCGCCCAGGTTTTTGGTGGTATAGCAGGAATAATCGGAGAAGCTCGAGATGTAGAAGATCCCGGACGTGAGTTTGCAATCGGCCCCATCATTGAACTTGCCTAATCCTGTTTAGATCGTTCTATTTCTAGATTTCAAAAGCGGGATAGAAGCGCGATCCACGACATGTACCGCAGCACCCTCGCAGCTTCGTGGCAGCTTCAGGCAGGTGAACTCAACCCGGAGGAATGTATAGATGATATCTTTGCCGGCGGTGATGGCTGGACACCCCGCTCCGAACGGTTCCGCCGTGGGAAGCCTAAATCAGTCAGATACGAGGGAGGGCTTAGTCGAGGAGGAATGGACGGCAGTGATAGTGATTCGTTGAGCGCTGTGAGCAGCGGTGGGGGGAATTCAACCACGGGAAACACACACCTCGGTACCAGCGATCTGCGACGAAAGCGGGACGGTGATACGCTAAGCATTGTTAGCTTTGCCATACCACCTACAGAAAGGAGAGCAAGCGGCAGAAGTAGTATCCGCAGCATTAAGAGTGAACGAGAAGTTGACGAGGTGCGCGCAAGGGAGGATCTGGTTAGCTGGAAAATGCCAGCGGTGTCGCGATGACGGAAGCAATGGGGGCAATGGGAATGCGGGACCTTTCCCCTCCCATTTCACGCGCATGCATGAAAGGCGGAGAAATGTGCCTATAGCCCATTGTTGATGGTGCTGGACTTGAAGGGTATCGTGGGGTGCTGTGCCGTATCCCGGAATAACAGCACCCTCCAGATCCACAACCCTTGTTCTATCTAATAAGTTATCGGATCAGGATTTATTAACTCCGTGACGCTTTTTTTCCTTTATAACTGCATAAGCATAAACACTCTCTCTTTATTTTTCCTTGTCTACCAATCTGTCGCTCGTTTAGGAGTCGTGTTTCCTCTTTCCTTGTCTGCATAAATACATGGGGTTCCGGGTTAGGGGGTGGACGGGCTGGCGGGTCTTTTCGTTATATTTCTTTTCGAGGTTCAGCAGGGGCTGTAAACAAGCGGTAGTATTTCCTTATTTTTTTTTTTGTATGACTAGTATCTAGTTGTTGGTTTCGGAGTTCTTTTGTATAATAAATATCCACGGCGGGGCGGAAATAAAATCTAAGATTTAGCTATCATGCGGAGAGTGCGGGGTAGGTGATCCAGATTTTGATGTAGGTGACTGCATGTATGAGTGATTTCTTGTGAATAAAATATGGGCTACCGATATTTCTAGCGAGTACGCCCATGGGCTTAAAGCAAAGTGGTGGTAGAAAATCGCTTGCTGATTGGCTCAAGTCACGGGAATATGCATACACCAGTTTTGCTTTAAGCCCATGGGCGTACTCGCCAGAAATATCGGTACTATACTGTTCAGTGCTCTATATGAATCAGTGACGTGGGACCCATGTCTGTAAACTATATTCGGCGTTGAGGAATATTTAGGCTGTTGTTTTCTAGACCTGAGGTATTTTATATATAGTCGATGCGTGTACGTGCGCTGCGTTTAGGGCTACGAAGGTACTAATTGATTACTATCCACAAGCTCACACTGATGAATCTCGAGATGAAGTTGGGATATTAAAGGTATAGTGCGATTGCAGGAAAAAGTAGACTCATACGATCTAAAATTGGTGAGTAAAGTTTGTTTGAAAACGTGGGAACAGTGACTTTAACGGTTAAGCAAGTATTGGGCATTTGATACTTGCAATTGACCTATCATCCTACTAGACACAAAGGTGGTTCGCATTCGTTGCTTTGGACCAATTGACGTGTCCATACATTCTGCTACCGTGGAGAGTAGTGTGAAGTACTACGATGCTTCTTGATAGGGCATATAGTCACTCATCAAAAGTGTTCGTGATTCACATCAAAGTTGGTCAGTGCGTAATGTGGCTTACCAGATTTTGCGGCCAAATTGAGAATAAAAATACCATAAATTTCTAATATTGATTTTGACTACCCTTGACGAGGTTTTGAACATTTTATTAAACACTTGATTCCTGGCTTGGACATGTCGCATTAAATCCGAATCACGAACACTTTTGATGAATGGCTGTACATGTATCAAGACACACGTTCACGGACTAATGTGTTGTGAGTTCGGCTTTGGGTATAAAGGTACTCTCGCCTATCTATTTCAATTCGAATATAATTCATGTTCAATCTAGCCTAGTTAAATTCTTGTCTTTTGGAGCTATGATACATGTATCTAGGGTACAGTTTATGGGTAAACACTACATACTGCTGGGGTTTCTCTCGATTCAACTTTGGCTACTTGCATGGCCCGCCTGGTAAACAGCATACATGTAGTTGAGTATCCATACCCACACACTCATGATATTGAGATTTTATAGATTCCAAAAAAAGAAAAAAAACAATACATTTTCTTTGGCGCTACGCAGTTGCTGGTTTAGGCCTTAATGTAACGTTACTGATCTTGGGTCAGGGTTTTGTGGTGTGAATCATGACGTATCACTCATGTCAATTCAATCCAATTTTAATACCATTGGTTGATATATGGCTGAGAATAGTATGATGGTCACTATTAGTCACTATAGGGTCAGCATTAAACAGTGGAAACTGTTGGATAGTTGGTAGTTAACTTCTCAGGTTAGGGCGAGAGGTAATTGAGGGCGCTGATTGGGCCAAGTATGTGCTAAACCAGGTATAAAACAAGGCAGGACGAAAATATCCAATGGAAAAACTTCGCGGTAGCTGGTGATACATGTAAGGGTGACAAATACTATTATGTTACAATAGTTTTGTCATGAGTGTTCTGATCCATTTATCAAGACGCACATTTGGCCAAGTGAGTGCCCAAGTCCAGATTATTTATTTCCTCAAGGCCAATTTCAGTAGCTATAGCGGCATAGAAGAAAGCGGAATTTATTCAGTTTAAGAACTGTGTTTTGACCACTGACCTAATCGTCATCAAGCATGCCGATAATTGACCTCGCCGGCCGTCCAAGAACCCTTGCTTGCTCATATTACTGTCCTTCTATATCATCGTGGACTACACTAAGCGTTGTTGATACTTGTATTTTATATCAGTTATGAGCTTGTTGCTTTGTATGGTTGTTCTTTGCAATTCATTGAGAGACTCTGTCTATTCAGGTAGAGTGTATGGTGACTGGAGTAGAGGTATTAAGCGGTCTTATTTAATGGAGCGCTCTATTCATCATAACATGGACCTTTTCAAAGGATCGCCCTATCCATCCATCTTGAGGAATTGTGCGCGCACTTGGCCAAATCGACGTCTTGGTCAACATATCAGAACAGTACTCTACTAAAGAACCCCGGCAGCCAAAATCAAACCCTGTACCCTAAGTTCCACAAACAGCTAGTGTACTCATCTGAAATTTTCGAGAGCGAGTTCTAAACTTTCAACGACAATCCATCGCTGCAACCATTCCACCCACCAACCAACTTCGCAGATTCCTCCCAGCAGCCCCGAAATAGAAACTGCTACAACGGAAGTGCTCAGCATGTCTGTTGATTACCTTCTCCAAGAGACATCGGTAGGCTACGGCCTATACCAGGTCGTTTTGCAGCCTGAGACTATTGGTAGTCGTCTTAAAGAGGTGCAAGAAGCTGCTACTGAGTTGTCTAAATTCGGGAAGATGGTCAAACTTGTCTCTTTTGCGCCTTTCCAGTGAGTCTCCCCTAAACCGCCACTCAATTTGGCAATTACACCGGGTAAGTGTTTTGATTTTAAATGGTCGTTAACGCAATTGCGAAAATTAGAGGTGCTGCACAGGCACTCGAGAATGCAAACGATATCTCGGAGGGTATCGCGAGCGACCACCTTAAAGCTCTCCTCGAGGTCAATCTCCCCAAGGGTGGGAAGAAGAAGAAAGTGGTTCTTGGCATTACCGATAAGAACTTGGCTGGTTCAATTAAGGCTGCTTTCCCCGGTGTTGATTGCGAGACAAATGAGGTTGTCCAAGACTTGCTTCGTGGGCTGAGGCTTCATGGGCCTAAACTTCTCAAGCAGCTGCAGGAGGGTGATATGGACCGCGCTCAGCTTGGTTTGGGTCACGCATATTCCAGGGCAAAGGTAAAGTTCTCAGTCCAGAAGAACGACAACCACATTATTCAGTCGATTGCGTTGTTGGATACTTTGGATAAGGATATCAATACCTTTGCCATGAGAGTCAGGTTTGTAGACTTTCTTATTGGTGCCAAAGAATTAAAATTCTGGCGCAAGCGCCTGCTTACCCAGTTAAATTTTATAGGGAATGGTACTCCTGGCATTTTCCGGAATTGATCAAGATTGTTTCTGATAACCACCAATATGCCCGCCTTATTCTTTTCGTCCGGGACAAGAAGACACTGTCTGACGACCGTCTCCATGAACTGGCTGCCCTCGTTGACGACGACGCGGAGATTGCCCAAGCAGTTATTGACGCTGCTAAGGTCTCCATGGGCCAGGACATCTCCGACGCCGACATGATCAACATATGCTCGTTTGCCGAGAAGGTTGTTTCACTCGCTGACTATAGAAAAACCTTGCACGGATACCTGGTGGACAAGATGGCGATCGTTGCCCCTAATTTGGCGCAGCTTATCGGGGAGATCGTTGGTGCTAGATTGATTTCACATGCTGGAAGTTTGACCAACCTTTCCAAGTACCCTGCGTCTACAGTGCAGATTCTTGGTGCCGAGAAAGCCTTGTTTAGGTATATTGCCATATCTAAGCTTCGTGTGACGGTCAATGATTTGTCTTCTAACGAGGTGCAGAGCTTTAAAAACTAAGGGCAACACCCCTAAATACGGTCTGATCTATCATTCTTCCTTCATCGGTAGGGCTGGCGCCAAGAACAAGGGGAGAATTTCCCGATTTTTGGCCAATAAGTGTTCTATTGCCTCTAGAATCGATAGTTTTTCGGATGTCCCTACAACGAAGTTCGGCGAGGCTCTGAGGAAACAAGTTGAGGAGCGCCTTGATTTCTACGCCAACGGTTCCGCCCCTACTAAAAACCAGGATGCCATGGTATGTTCCGTGTTTACGAGAGAGTAAATTTGGTTATGGCTGATATCTTCTTAGAAAGCTGCAATGGATGCTGTTTTGGCAGAAATTGATATTGACGCTGATGACGATGATGACGAAAAAGAGGTCGACAAAGAAATGGAGGACATTATCAAGCCAAAGAAATCTAAGAAGGACAAGGAGAAGAAGGACAAGAAAGAGAAGAAGGAGAAAAACGAAACCAAAGAGGACAAAGAAGACAAGCCAAGCAAGAAGAGGCGGAGAGATGACGATGCTGAAGTCGAGGAGGTCAAGGAGAAGAAGAAGTCTAAGAAGGAGAAGAAGGAGAAAAAGAAGAGTAAAGCTTGAGTGGGTACAAAGGAACAAATAAATTACGGGTACATAAACTCTTTGCTGGCCGACAAACAAGGGTTGAGCTGGTAACCGGGAATCGGTATAATTTCCTATGGCGTCCTTCTTTTCCTTGTTATATTTTTCTTCATTCTGTACTCTAAAAATTTCCGCTGTTTGAACCGAACGTTTTGAGTTATTTTGATTTAATCTTGAGAGTAGTTAGAGTGGATTGAAAGTTGATGTTTCTTCATGCTGAACCACGAAAACAAGGATTGTAGGTAAAGTACATATACATGTCACTACATGTACATGTAGTTATATATATACTTCATCATCTCAATTGGACGCAGGTTTGATAATAAATTCTCAGGGTTAGGGCTGTTCCGGAGGTCAGCCGCAAGTCCAGCCCCCCCATAGGTGTCACGAATTCTTCTTTGAATTGTTCCATGCATGGTCTTGTATCCTTTATTGGTCCAATCCCAGGCTCTTTATCCCCTCGCCAGCGAGGCTGGTCGCTCGCACACCTATCGGTCTCACCAATCTCTCCGCGGGTTCCTTAATAAATTGTTACTCACAGCTTATTTTTAACTACTACTTTTACGCCGGGAAACGATATTTCTCCGGTATGTTCATTCACGATTCGATGGCTACACGAGCGAGTCTCCAACGGCGCCAGGCACTTGGCCTCCTCAATGGAAATGTCTCCAATCATCGAGCGGTCACTCCGCGTAAAATTGACTGTGGGTTTGAATACGAAAAACTCAGGAGAGAAGGCCAGGGCAAGGTGCTGGGAAAGCACTCAATTGAATTCCTGGACGACGCACAAACGCCCAAAGCTGCCCGGTATACCGAATCTCATGACAAAAGATTGGGAATTGAGCACTGGTTGGAGGATGGCGTTGTAGATGGAGGTCTGTCGTGTTCATCAGCTCATGATGATAGCACGGCGGTGCTTGGACAGCTTGTAAGTTTTCGGTGCTTGTAGTGACGCAAGGGGTTGCCGTTTAGGAGCTTTAGTTATTGACAGGGATTAAATAGACGACAGATGGGAGGGATCGGTCCTTATGTCATTCAGCCCCGGAGCCATTGATAGACGAAGGGCAGGAGTACCGAGACGAAGAAGAAAGGTTTGCGGGGGTAGATAGAGATTTTTTCGGAAGCAGGCAACGATTGGATTCTTTGGCATTCCTGCGGGCGGGAAAATCGGATTATCAGACCTCGGTCAACCCGGAGGCTTCAGCGTCGGAGGCCTTCTCCAGTTCAGCAGCAGCGGCAGCTACAGCACTTCGTCTTCGCCTCCGTGTAGCGCTCTTTAAGGTACAGACGAACCAGACTGCAATTCCAATGTCGCACCTACAACTTCCCGAGGCGTCTCCACAACCTCTCTCGGTATTTCCGCCATCCCTGGTGAGAGTAAGCACTGAGAGAAATGATCACGATAGATACTGTGGCTTTTTCTACGGCGACGATACAAATACGGCACCACCCTCTTCACCACCGCCGCTTACAATGACGGGCACTCTTCTTGATGAACTGCCGTTTCTGGTACCAACTAGGTCCACGTCACCATCTGTAGGTTTTGAGGACCCGCTGCAATTTGGCAATTCCACAATTTTGCGCCGGAGAATTAGTCTTCGAAATTACTAGCCTCCGATCCGGTGTAAGAGATTTAAAAGATGAAACATCTCTGAAGATTCTAATCTTTTTGAATTAATTCGGTATATTTCATGTCGTTCTCTACCGCAGATAAATGAGGGGTGGTGTGATCAATTTGCAAAAAAAAAAAAAAGAAAAGGCGTTCTCTTAAGGAAATTTAGTTAATAGTCGGCCAGTTTCAAGGATAAATCAAATCGATGAATTGTTAGAGTGTCCAGAAAAAGGTCACGGATTTCTTCGGGAGTGTGGAGCGGGCCTGGTATTCATAATGATCCGCTATGTTTGAATTGAGGATATGAGAGATAAGGAGGATCCATAAAGTCAGAAAAGGTACAAATCATCAAGTCAAATCAGAAAATACTTTGATGTACGGTGCCTCCTGTCTTAAAGGTAACATGAGAAAAGCGCGAAGTCGCTGATAACTTCTCAATCACAATACACATATATTAAAGATATGCTAAGACATTGTTTGGTTCAATGTCATAATATCCAGCTTTTGACTTGATCTCTAGAGTAATTGAAAAGAGCTATAAGCGGTTTGTCACTTTTCTGTGTTACCTTTCACACTCGGGGCAGAACAGTTGAAGTGAACTTTATCGAGTGATCTTACATGATGCAAACAAGTCGGATATGGTATGGTTCGTTGAACTTCGTCCGTTATTAAGGATAGTCCAAAGTGACGACACTCAGTAATGGTATCCAAGAATTGGTGAAATAGAGGTATACAACCATTGGTTTTAAGGGTAATTGGGTTTCGATTACTTATAACTTCACTAGTGTTACGTAGAGCTGTGGATTAAGGCAAGGGAAGTGTTCCGGGTTCCACACCGTTCGATACGGGTACTCGTTCGTGGAGCTCAAAGCACGGGGGACAACTATAAAGGTAGGAGTTCCGTGATCTTCTCAGTCCGCGTCAAGTATAAATCCCTTCTCGTTCGATATGACCGACGCGAGTTATAAGTTCGATGACACTCAGCCTAACTTTGACAAAAAATACAGGTAGAGTACAGAGTCACGAGCCTTCGGTAGTAACATTGAAAGTCAAGGTAAAGGTAAAGGCAGTAATGTTCAGGTAGCTCTGATAGTGTGCCTTAAGTGTTTCTTCGCGTATAAGATTATTATATTGTTAAGACTACTGATTTACGCCGTTGATGTCAGACTAGTCGGGGAATGGCTCGGTATTTATACTCCCTGCGCCGTAGCCTACAGAATATGCCATATAGCCTAATCAGGGATCTATGAATGTGATCCTCCAAGTCCTTCCATCGATGGCTGCAATCTTCTTCTCGCATTCTCCCCTCCTGCTCGTGTAAATGCTTATCGCCGGGAAGATACTCCACGCATGAGCCGGTGGTATTCCCTCCGATCGCTACGCCTTGGCTCTCATATGTCCTGCGGACCCGAAGGGGAGGACTCCGGCGGTTTGACGCTCCGGGGGTTAAATCAGGGGTCGAAAACGTGTTTTTTAAGGTGCGATTCCGCAACTCCGCACTTTGGCTCATACTGGCCACACCGGGTCTTGAGGGTGTGGCCCGAGGGTGTTGGCACATCCGTGATTTTCCTTCTCTTCTTAACACATCTCAATATACCCCTAACAGGGAGCCAATAGAGACAACTGAGACAGGAGACTTCGTGTAGACAGTAAGCAAACTTGAAGCACACCATTTTGAACATCTATTGCTATATATACTACAATGTATGGACTATAAACTATAAAGGAATAAGCATCAGTAAGTTACAGTGCATTAGCAAAAAATCAAGCGCCGATATGTAATCAGCTTTTGGATGGCACTAATTTGGTGCTAATCTAGCTAATATGGTTTATATGGCAACCGGGGGACAAATGTTACAAACCGCGTCGCGACATGCAAGACATGAGTCATCAGAGTGTCTGGAAGATTCTATCGGATTAGTAATCGTTTGTCGTTTTGTTAGAATAAAGGATCGTTGTCTTCTCCTTCTTTCCTTACGCAACCTCTTGTATTCTACTTTGGGTTATTACTTTGGGGGATTTACTTCGCTTCAATACACTTCTTTACTCTAAAAAGTCCACGTTACGTCTGCTGTCCATCATGCTCTCATCAGCAAGCTACCGGGTGTCTCCGGAGACTTCTGCCAGTCTCCGGAGACCGCCGCCAAGGCGCGTTCTCTCCTCACACCTCCCAAGCATCCTCGCGTCTCGCTTACCCGCTGGAACCTCCGGAGGCGCCCTGTACTCTCTGGATGCTCTCCGGAGACGTCAATCAGGAGCTCCGCACGGCCCAACAAGCACTTGCAAAGGCTCATTGAGCCTTGTCATGGCGGCGCGCTTTCATTCATTCGACCCCCTGAGATAATCGGTCGACCCCCTGAGATAATCGGAATCGTTACGGCTTGTCATGCTTTTAAAAATGTTCCACGAGCCTTCTTTTATTCTATTCTATACATACAGGCATCTATCTACCAGACATCTATCTACCTATATATGAAACTCGTTCCATGTTTTTAAATCGATTCTAGTATTTACTAGCCATTGGCCTTTCTCTACTTGAAACAAATGGGCCATTCCCAAGATGCTTCGTATATTCACTACCCAAAACCTTTGTCGGGAGCGCCTCCCAACTCTCAAAAGGCCATGCGAGCCTTCCGGAAGGCCCTTGTCCCTAGCCTCCAGCAGTTCAACAAGGCGAGTTGATATGTATTCCTTGTAGTACTATCGCGTAGCTGGAAGATTGCCCGTACATTCCCGTAATCTCCCTGAAATGCACCCACGGTACTGTAGTTTCCACTTTTATCCACGCCGGTCGTTTCGTATCGCCCGCTTCCTAAATGGTGCTTCACCTGTACATCTTATATTATGGATCCCGTGACTCTCTGGATTTTGAAAAACCGATACCGGGACCTGTAGGCATTTAAAACATCTCACGGGATATTCAAGAAGGCTCAATAAGCCCTCTTCACTCCGGTCTCGCCCTTCGCCGTATTCCGACACCGCTCTCGCCAGTACTGTTCTATTAAAGTTGATAGAATCCGCGATATCCGATAACCTAATAAGGCTAGTGTCTAATGCGGCCAACTTGGGTTTCGGAGGACCCTCTTCTTTGTTTTGCACCATTTGCCGGTCGTCATTATTGAAGATGTCTATCATGCATCTCAGACTCTCCCGATGGCTCCCCAAGCCTTCGTAATGTTCCGGAAGAGAAAGAACGACATCTTTCAGATTTAATACCCGTATTTCCATTGCCATACGCCTCGAGTGGAAATCGAGAATTTGAACGGTCGCGTCGACCTTGTTTGAGGCTGCGTAGGCCTTCTTTATTTGTTGTTTATGGCGAGCTCGCTGACATCTGTTGAAAACATTGGTATATTCCTAAACGCTCCATGATCTCTAAAGTATGATAGTAGGTGCATCTTAATGAAATTGAAATGAGAACCTGCGAATCTCCTCCAGCTCCTCCAGGCCTCTCTCAAGGCTTACAGGGCCTTCTAGTGCCCTTGTCCGATCTTTCGCATCTTTCTTGGTGCGTTTATAGGCCCTAAATTCCAGAAACACATCCTTGTGTGTATGGAACTCTTCGAGGTATCCCTGTAGATATTCTAGCGTCTCCCTGGTGTGCGTTGTGTATTGTGCCATTAGATGGAAATCAATTAGAGCTCTTACACACTTCAGCGCTCCCCTGAAATCCCTCTTCAACGCCGCTGGGGGTTTCCAAAGAGCCACTACAAAGGCTCCTAACACTATCCGACCAAGATGTCGCATTTCTTTACCTTGCCATTGAGTGGTTGCGCGATATGACTTGTTAGGTACAGCGAGCCCTGGATAAGGCCCCACAGGCTTGATCAAATTCCTCTAGCGCTTGTGCTTCTTCAGAAACAATTGAACCCACCCCATCGTATGTTTTAATAGTCCCAAATAAAGATTATGCAAGATATCCGGCTTGTGAAGGTCGTCTGCGTTGACTCGGCAAGGCGGAGGCGTTATCGTAGTCTTAATGTCCACAGGTGTGTTATCAAAGGTATCCATCTTATACCTCTCGGCCATTGCCATATCTCTCCCTTGAATCGGCGCCTTGTTGAAGGCCTCAAGGCGCTTTGGAATCAACAGCGCGGCAGGCGGGCATGATTATTGATGTTTAGTAATGCGGCGTGCTCTGGATGATCAGCAATCCATGCGAATAGTATTGGATAACATAATCGCTCGAACCCATCCGCACATGGTATCAATTCCCCGCTCTGCGCAGGGCTCCGGCATCAGCAAAAAATTGGGTTCGACCCGACGACCCTGGGCGTACCCAGGCGCACCAGGCGCCATTGGGCGTCATTTAGGGTGCCAGGCGCATGAGAAGTTTTCTTACCTGCATCCATACGCCCTGGCGCAAAACGATATCGTCTCGACGATAAAATACGAACATCTCTCCCGTTCCCGTCGCGGAGTCGTCTTTTGGTCATAAGACGAGTTCGTCTTTTGACCGAATTACGTCGTCTATTGAACACCGGGTCCACACCTGGGTAGCTTTTGCCCGGTTAACGGCTTTCGCTAGCACATTTCGCTGGCAGAATGAGGTCACTCGGCAATCGGTACATAGATTAGGACACCAGTTCCGCTCAAATGTCACGTTTATTGATCCACATGTCTACGTAATTCTATGTACATATTTGCTAGCGACCCACCTGCCTCCGCCGGCGCCCCACCTACCTTTGCATACTCCTGCCCCCCGCCGACCTCCTGCACGTTGAGCTCGCCGCTGAGCTGCTGTAAAGAACCATGGGCGAGGTAGAGGCTGATGGGTCGAGGGACATGGTCAAGGTTCCCGAAGGAAGTCGTAGGCCTTGCGTTAGGACAAGGGAAGCAGCAGTGGTATACCCGGAGGCAGGGACGTAGGTCTGCACGAAGGCAGAGGAAAGGACAGCGGCGAAGATCCGCGAAGGCGGAGACAGTGGTCCGTCTGAGGGCGGAGATAGTGGTCCGTCACGAGGACGGAGATAACGGCGGTCGGCAGGTTAGCAGGTGAGGGCAGCGAGGGAAATGGCGACTACGAGAGTCG
Organism: Morchella sp. 2016-41; assembly: GCA_024713855.1. Classification (NCBI taxonomy): domain Eukaryota; kingdom Fungi; phylum Ascomycota; class Pezizomycetes; order Pezizales; family Morchellaceae; genus Morchella; species Morchella sp. 2016-41. The sequence goes on along the minus strand of JAMGZD010000002.1, from coordinate 755,852 downwards.
CGTGAGGAAGGCGACAATGGATCTGCACAGAGCATGATGAACAGTAGACGAACGTGGACTTTGTAGAAGTAATAAAGTGTATTGAAGCGAAGTAAATCCCCCAAAGTAAATACCCAAAGTAATAGACAAGATGTTGCGTAAGGAAAGAAAGGAAAGACAATAGGAGACATGACAACGAATATATAGTAAGAAAGAACCCCGCGATTACTAATCCAACAGAACCTTCCAGATCCTCCGATGACTCATGCCTTCGTGTAGCGGTGTGGTTCGTTCGTGTCGCGATGTGGTTCGTAACAGCTGCCTCCCCGCTGAGCTGCCTCCCCGCTGAGCTGCCTTCCCGCTGAGCTGCCTCACATTGAGTTCCTCGCTGAGTCTCGCTGAGCTCCGCTGAGTTCCTCACAGGCTCCCTGCTGCCTGCTCTGCCTGCCCTGCTCGCCTTCCTGCCCGCTGACCTGCCTGTGTGGAAGGTGTCCATTTAGTGCAGTATTTGGTGACAGGTAGGTGTCGATTCGCTGCCTGGGCGATGTCCGTCGTGCAGTATTCGGTGGTGAGTGTCGATTCGCTGCCTGGAGGTGTCCATTTGGTGCAGTATGTTGGTGACTGGTAGGTGTCCGTCGTGCAGTATGTTGGTGGTAGGTGTCGATTCGCTGCCTGGAGGTGTCCAAATCGTGCAGTATTTGGTGACTGGTAGGTGTCGATTCGCTGCCTGGGGGTGTCCATTTGGTGCAGTATTTGGTGACTGGTAGGTGTCCAAATCGTGCAGTATTCGGTGACTGGTAGGTGTCCAAATCGTGCAGTATTCGGTGCCTAGGAGGTGTCCAAATTGTCCAGTATTTGGAGCCTGGTAGGTGTCGATTTGCTTCCTGCAGCGGTGTCAGTAAAGGGGTCAAAATGCAGAGGAAGGTAAATACGTATCCAGGCGCTGATGCAGGCAGGAGGTAGGTGTCGATATAGGTAGGAGGTGAGGTAGGAGGTGAGGTAGGAGGTGAGGTAGGAGGTGAGGTAGGAGGTGAGGTAGGAGGCGAGGTAGGTAGGCATGGAGGTGGAGGTGGAGGTGGAGGTGTGGGTGTGGGTGGATCCTCAGGGTGTGGAGAAAGCGTCAAATCTGACGTCATTAGCTAGCGGTATTAGCATTAGCGCCTGTACGTAGGCAAAATATCACATCCGTAGCGGCGTCAAAGGCGTTAAAGGCGAGATGTCATATTTGAGATGCATACTAGGCGTCAAAGAGCGAGGTGTCGCGTTTGGGGCGAATAGTAGCGCCAAAACTGACGTGTCGTTTTAGAAGTCGGGAGCGCGGGGCGACCATGCAGTATTTGGTAGCAAAAGACGAGATTTTGGTCAGAAAAGACGAATCCGTACGTCTGGACGTACAATTCATCTTGGAGGATTTTTTTTTTTGCTGATGAATAGCCGTAGAACAAGTATCTGAGAACTATTATGTATTGGAGGTTAGTATATGAGATGCGCCAACTGGTGCCTGCTCATTACCTAGCCCAAAAAGGCTCTAAAGCCTCCACCTCGAAATAATACTCTTCAAGTTGGGGAGGCACCGGTTGCTCGGAACGGACAGTTACAAGCCAATCCAATTTATGTCAGAATTTGCACAACAGCCTTGGCGTTCAAGAAAATGTCTGTTGCGTTTATGGTGTCACCTCATTATATCTTTACAAAGTTTTCAGCTCTAATCAGATATCTCGCAGAGCGCGATAATCTTCTAACCCGAAGGATGAAGAATCGATCGAAATCGGGCGCGTTGGCGTCAAAACCAGGCAAGCGGCTCTTATGAAGGCAACGTAAGCGTTGGCACCTGATCGTAAGTCATCCAGTATGCGTTGGTAGCAGTCGTGATAGACACCCCTAGCTCCTTTACAGCATCCAACACTTCTGAATTACCACCTAGTAAAGCATCTATTAATAGGCTCGTGTAGAAAATGGGGTCATTTGCATATGTAATTTCTTTGTCAATTAGGCGCTGAAAAAGGTCCAGGTCTCCAGCTAGCGCTGCAACCGAAAGGCATTCTCGCGAGATGTTGTGAATCTTAGTCGTTTCCATGAGGAGCATCACGATATCCAGGTCATCACTACCCCGTGTGCTGCGCCTCATTGCGGCCATAAGTAATGCTCCCGTGAGCTTAACGTTACCGTTCCTGATCAACAGAAACCGTAGTGTCGACACACATCAGCAAAAAAAACGAACCGCCAAGACGAACCGTACGTCCAGACGTACCGATTCGTCTTTTGCGACCAAAACCTCGTCTTTTGCGCCCAAATATTCGTCTTTTGGTCATCCCGCGCTTCCCGGAGCCCCCAAATGTGACAAGTCGTCTTTCGGTAGCCTGGTATGCGTCCGAAATATGACATCTCGTCTTTGACGCCTGGTATGCATCTCAAATATGATATCTCGTCTTTTAACGCCTTTTGGCGTCGCGCGGATGTGATATTTTGCCTAAGTCCTGGCGCTAATGCTAATACCGCTAGCTAATGGCGTCAGATTTGACTCTTCTCCACCTCGAGGATCCACCCACCTCACCTCCACCTCCACCTCCACCTCCACCTCCACCTCCACCTCCACCTCCACCTCCACCTTCACCTCCACATATACCCCTACCTACCTCGCCTCCTACCCCGCCTCCTACCTCACCTCCTACCTCACCTCCTACCTCCTGCCAGTATCGTCGACGCCTACCTCCTGCCTGTATCCACGCCTAGAATCGTATTTACCTTCCTCTGCTTTTTGACGCCTTTACTGACTTCGCTGCAGGAAGAAAATCGACACCTACCAGTCAACGAATACTGGAGGATTTCGACACCTACCAGGCAGCGAATACTGCACGATTTGGACACCTACCAGTCACCGAATACTGCACGATTTGGACACCTCCAGGCAGCGAATCGACACCTATCAGTCACCAAATACTGCACCAAATGGACACCTGTAACGGCGTACGGGCAGACTCTAGTCTGTCCTTGTTCCTGTTTCCTTGGCTCCGTTTCCTGTTCCCTTGGCCTCGTTTCCTGTCCTGTTTCTCGTTCTGTTTCCTGTCTCCTGTTTCCTTGCCCCCTTGCTGTCGGGTCCTATCCCCGGCTGCAAGTCCTGTACCTTTCTGCCGGGTCACGTCCCTGGCAGAAAGCCCCGTTCTGTCATCCTGTCTTTCTCTGTCTCCTAGGTCACGACCCATCCTGTACCCCTATCCTCGCTTAGCCCCTAGTTCCCCGCTCCTGAGTCTTAGAACTCCCGATCGCCTGTAGGCTCTTCCCTGCTCTGGCTTTACCCCTGTCAACCCTTATCGTCGCGGGACTATTCAACCCGGACGTGTCGGAAGATGGCTTTGGTACCTGGAAGCACATCCTATGGCTCGTGGCGGTTTCCCTACGTCTTGGCTATGCCTCGATCCTCTAGTACGATCCCGATCCCCGTTGCACTTCGTGAGGTCATGTCCAGCCTCAGCTTCTCACATGTCGCTGAGGTATTCGCCGATCGATTCCAGTCTGTGCTCCCGTCCCCTGTCTCTGCCGCCTCGCCCCGCCTCGACCTGTCCCGTCCCGTTTCCTTGTCTCCTTGAACTCCTGTACTTTCCTAACCTGTCCTAGTCTCTGTCTCAGTTCTGTTTCCCGTCGGAGTATGCTCCGCTATCCTTGTCCTTTCGTGTTCCCTTCGCTCCTGTTTTCCTCTTCTGTTTTCTCGTGCGTCCCTGTCTCCGTTCTTCGCCTGTTCTTTCCTCGTCCCTGTTTCCCGTTCTCGTTCTCCCTTCTACTTTCCCTGTCTCTGTTTTCTTGTTCCGTCCTTCCGTTCCCTGTCACGTTGTCTGGATTAATCAGCAACGTTATGATTCTTGTATATAGGGAAGCCCTCCCGTTTCTCTTCGAGCGGCTTTCCTTTTAGTTCTCTAGTCATTTCTTCTTGTAATTCTCGTACGCTTCAATTCAGTCTTTTCTCCAGAACTTAGGAAGCGTTTCTCTGCGTGAACTCGTCCCTTCTCTGACTTTCGCCGGGAAGAATCTATGGCCGTCTTTGACCTCCCGCCTTGCTCTGTCTCTTGTCCTGTCTTGTCTCGTCTCCGCTTGCGTCCAGGCTCCGCTCTCCCTAGAGCCTGACCCCGTCCGAGTTCCGCCCTTGCCTCCGCGTCCAGGCTCCGCTCTCCCTAGAGCCTGACCCCGTCCGAGTTCCGCCCTTGCCTCCGCGTCCAGGCTCCGCTCTCCCTAGAGCCTGACCCTGTCCTAGTTCCGCGTCCCGGCTCCGCCTTTCTCTAGAGCCCGCCCAGTCCTGTCCTTGTTCCATCATCGCTCTTTCTCTGGCGGAACTCCTAGTATCACCCAGTCCCCCGTGTATGACCATCGCGCCTCGTCTGGTCTTCACGCCCTCTGTCTCCGCCTCCGCTCCGCCCTGCTATCGCTCCCTACCTAGCAGTCCCTGATCCAGTCCTCGGCCAACTCTTCCTAGCCATCGCTCCCTGTCTGGCTTTAGAGTCCCTTGTCCTGCTCTCCCGTCTTCCGCCATCTGGGGGGTAGCCCCAGAACCCAGCTCCGTCACCCGTGTCCCGTCCCCGTCCCGTCCTCGCCCCGGTCTCCCTCCGCCAGTTCCCCGTCCCGAGTCCATCTCCTGCCGAACCCAGCCTGCCAAGATCCCTAGATGTTACCCAATCTACGAGGGCCCCTTCGTGTCGAAGTCTCTTCCACGAAGCAACGCCGTTCGCCCGTAACAACACCTCCAGGCAGCGAATCGACACCTACCAGTCACGAATACTGCACCATTTGGACACCTACCAGTCACCAAATACTGCACCAAATGGACACCCCCAGGCAGCGAATCGACACCTACCTGTCACCGAAACTGCACGATTTGGGCACCCCCAGGCAGCGAATCAACACCTACCAGTCACCAAATACTGCACAATTTGGACACCTCCTAGGCAGCGAATCGACACCTACCGGTCACTAAATACTGCACGATTTGGACACCTACCAGTCACCAAATACTGCACCAAATGGACACCACCAAGCAGCGAATCGACACCTACCTGTCACCGAAACTGCACGATTTGGACACCTACCAGGCAGCGAATACTGCACGATTTGGACACCTCCTAGGCACCGAATCCTGCACCTACCAGTCACAGAATACTGCACCAAATGGACACCTCCTAGGCAGCGAATACTGCACCAAATAGACACCCCCAGGCAGCGAATCGACACCTACCAGTCACGAATACTGCACCATTTGGACACCTACCAGTCACCAAATACTGCACCAAATGGACACCCCCAGGCAGCGAATCGACACCTACCAGTCGCTGAATACTGCACGATTTGGACACCCCCAGGCAGCGAATCGACGCCTACCAGTCACCGAATAATGCACGATTTGGACACCTCCTAGGCAGCGAATCGACATCTACCAGTCACCGAATACTGCACCAAATGGACACCTCCAGGCAGCGAATCGACACATACCAGTCACCGAATACTGCACCATTTGGACACATACCAGTCACCAAATACTGCACCAAATGGACACCTACCAGACAGGCAGCTCAGCGGGCAGGCAGCTCAGCGGGCAGGCAGGCAGCTCAGCGGGCAGGCAGCTCAGCGGGCAGGCAGGCAGCTCAGCGGGCAGGCAGCTCAGCGGGCAAGCAGGCAGCTCAGCGGGCAGGCAGCTCAGCGGGCAAGCAGGCAGCTCAGCGGGCAGGCAGGCAGCTCAGCGTCCAGGCAGCTCAGCGTCGAGCTCAGTGGGGAAGCAGGCAGCTCAGCGGGCAGGCAGGCAGCTCAGCGGGCAGGCAGGCAGCTCAGCGGGCAGGCAGGCAGCTCAGCGGGCAGGCAGCTCAGCGGGCAGGCAGGCAGCTCAGCGGGCAGGCAGCTCAGCGGGCAGGCAGGCAGCTCAGCGGGCAGGTAGGCAGTTCAGCGGGCAGGCAGCTCAGTGGGCAGGTAGGTAGTTCAGCGGGTAGGTAGCTCAGCGGGTAGGCAGGCAGCTCAGCGGGCTGGAGCGCAGGCAGGCAGGCAGGTCAGCGGCGAGCTCAGCGCACAGCTCAACGGGCAGGAGGTCGGTGGGGGGCAGGAGTAAGCGGAGGTAAGTGGGGCGCCGGCGGAGGCAGGTGGGTCGCTAGGAAATATGTACATAGAATTACGTAGACATGTGGATCAATAAACGTGACATTTGCGCGGAACTGGTATCCTAGTCTATGTACCGATTGCCGAGTGACCTCATTCTGCCAGCCAAATTCGCTAGCAAAAGCCGTTAACCGGGCAAAAGCTACGGTGTGGGCCGGTGTTCGTTTTGGGGTCAAAAGGCGGCGTAATTCGGTCAAAAGGCGGCGTAATTCGGTCAAAAGGCGAACTCGTCTTTTGACCAAAAACGACTCGCGGCGAGAATGGGAGAGATTACTCGTTTTCCGTCGAGGCGATGTCTTTTTGCGCGGCGTATGGATGCAGGTAAGAAAACTTCTGCGCGCCTGGTGCGCCAATGGCGCAGTGCGCGCAGTGCCAGCGCGTCGGTGAACCAAATTTTTTGCTGATGCAGTGAGCTTAGAAGTAGCCATTAACAGGACCTCATCTGTGATAGCAGTCGCACAGCTATCGAATACGAAGGATGTAATCAATGAACTGTACCCGCTTGATTCCCGGTGTGTGGCCGCGCGTAAGATTTCTTCGGTAGGCTCAAACTCGCTTACGGACCGGAAAGCGCTGACTTGCGATAATAGTCCCTTCTGAAAAAGGTAGAGGGCTCGGTGTTTATTCAATACAGGGTATTCGCGGAAGTAGGTATTTGCAATCGTATTAACTGTCGCTGCTCAAACTCTACGTACTGTATGAAACATGTAAAGCGGCTTAGTGTAATTTCCCCTCCATCTGTCAGAGCGTGGCCACAGCTGAAGATGGCCATCTTGACTAGCTATAGCCAGAGAGTGTCACGTGTATCAAACTCTCGGAGGCATTCTGCAGCGTTGAAGGCAAATCCTGATCGTATGGGAATACCCAAGAGAGCAAAGCGAATAAGCGGTGCCTCCTAGTGGTTGATCATCACAGAGACATTGATCGTAATTGTTTAGGTAGGTGCTATCCTCCCTGGGAGGAGAAGGTGTTGATGCGAGGGGAGCTGTGACTCTTTGAAGGCGAAATGTCTTGATTTTGGTGCGATAATGGTCAGCAGGCACCGTGATGCCCAGGTGAGGTCACAAAGTCAATAACATAACGATACTTATCAATGTCCTTGTGTCCACCTTTCTGTACATGTATAATCCATATCCGAAACGCATATATATGTAACTGGTGGACAGCAGCTTGGAATCCGTCGATTGCTCCGCGTATAAAATACGCAGCACAACATTCTCCAATTATATGATGGCCTTCTACCTCTGAGAACCTCTTTTCAACCAGGAACTCTCTGACTGATAGATGTGCGAATCTGAGTACCCCCAATTCCTCATCGAGGACGACGAGGTTTCGGCAAAGCTTTAGCAGGTGATCAAAGCCCCATCCACTCCACCCATCCAGCTTTGCAGACCATTCCACAGCTTCCACCCATGCCTCAGAGCTCAGCGGCATCATTGAGCACATTATCGCATTAAAGGCTCTTTTCAGATTGGTGAAGATCGGGAAGGCCTCAATTCTGTCATAAAGCAGATCATAGCTCTGCTGTAGTGTATCTGGTAAGCATCCCAAGTTCTCTTCAAGATCCTCGGCAATTTGGAATTCGCAAATGTAAGGTATTTGTAGAGCAACCCATTGGAACCTGGTAAGAGTATTCCGTTAGGCAGTTCGGTCACTGGCGTTATTCTGAGTATATATCTTTACGTCCCGTCAGCCTTGCTGAGAACTTCCACAATCTTACTTTTCAAATCAGTGAGATTGAACCGCCAAGTAAGTGCTTTCCCTCAATAGCAGAATCTATTTCTCATGTTATGAACTTGTCGATATCTGTCTGGTTGTCCCTAGCGCGGATGGTAATTCTTGGCACACCTGTCAACGCCAACGGTATATCTTATTCATCCATTTCGATATAAAAATCCTGACGACAGGGGTAGAGTGAGAGAGGATAAACCATTGCTTTCAATAGTTCAGATCGTCAGATTCCTCCATCTCATCGAGGCGTCAATTCTGAGGATGGGTGGTGATGTTAATGATATCAATAAGAAGATTTTTGGCTCGTCGCGTTTAAGGCTCCTTGTAAGCCGTCTCTTTCGCGAAGATCATAGTTTGAGACAAGCCCGGCAGGGAGGTGGATCGTAGAAACCGCTAGCTGTTTCATAAGGGTGCCTAAAATGATTTCTGGCTTGCGACGATTTTCCTCAGTTTGAGTACAGTAGAAGTATGATATGGGCCTCGATGCTGGAGTGGCGCCCGATGAGCTTTCGTGTAAATGCTACAACAGCGAACTATATTATTAGCCCTCAATATGGCTTCACCAAACCGCTGGTGCACTCACGTAAGTCTTGTTTTTCCTGCTCCAGCTATAGGTACAGTAAGGAATAGTTAGAACTCCCAATATCACGCATCTGACGTAGACTCTTCATCCCCAGCGTCATATCCACCTCTCAATACCCATCACAATACCTACGGGTTAAGGAAGGTGAAAATGAGGTTTGGGAAGTAGAGCGCTTTTTAACGTCATGGATTATCATCTGCGCCGTGTAGCCACAATCTGCTAGACTCTGGAGATTCTCTCCAGTAACGAAAATCAGGGTGATCGAAGCCATTGGCCGGTGTTTTCCACTAGACCCTTGTGAATCTCGCGATGATGCGATTGATATTCAATGGGTGATAGCCACATGAGGATTTCCCTCCGTCTTGTTACTAAGTTTCAGCGTTGGCTGGATTAGCTCTGTTGAATAATTCTAATGAAGGGGGACTTAGGGTAAAGATGCCTGCGAGTGATGTACAGTCGTGTTAAACAAGTTTTGACAGTCATAGCGGCGGCGACCTGCGCAACCCAACCTCCGCAACTCATCGCGATGCCGAAACCCGTTCAAAAGCCGATATGGCAGGAGGGACATTATCGCCTCTCAAATCATGGTTTGCCTGTTAGGCAAATTGTGAAAGAAACTGGGGCCTCAGAAAGCACTGTGTACGAGCGGTCGCCAAATACAAAAAGAGGGCCATGTCCATGACCTCCCCCGCTCCGGCCGCCCACCCACCCTATCAAAAGCAGACAAGCAGATACTTGCAGATGTGGTAGAGGAGCACCCTACCTACGCATTGCGAGACATAACTAAGGCCTCTGGGCTAAATGTCTCTCACCCTACGGTTGACAAGGCACTCAAAGAGGCTGGATACACCTTGCACATTAAACACAAGAAACCATACCTCAAAACACATCACAAGCAAGCAAGGCTTGACTGGTGTCGCCGCCGCCAGAGATCTGACCAGAATTATTGGCGTCGCATGGTCTGGACAGATGAGATTCACCTGGAATATAGCCCCAACCCAAGAGGCCAAAAAGTGCGATACCTACCCGGGCAAGGGATGGAGGAAAGGTACCTTGAACCCTCTTTTGCTAGTGGGAGAACGAAGATACACCTCTGGGGCTGTTTTCAGTACGGGTCTAAAGGTCCTCTTGTGTGGATTAAGAGACGCCCACCTAGTCAAAGATTTAAGAAGAGGGATGCAGGGGGGATGAATGGGAAGCAGTATGCAGAGGAGATTGTGCAGGATTCTCTATTCCCTTATATCACTATAATGGGTAGAGAGGGCTCAAAAACGGTTGAGGACAATACTAAGGTCCATGATTCAGAGCCAGCGAAGGGGACCAGAGATTTGTTAGGGATTAATAGGATGCCCTGGCCTGCATGCTCGCCAGATTTGAACTGTATAGAAAATGTTTGGCACCTTTTGAAGAGTGCACTTAGAAGGAGGTTTAGTTTGATTGAGAAGAGGCCCCATTCCCCTACTGAACTCTTTGAGGCAGCCCAAGAAGAGTGGGATAAGATATCACAGGATAAACTCAATTCACTAGTAGATAGTATGAATAGGAGGGTTATGGCTGTCATTGAGGCAAATGGTGCTGCTACAAAATATTAAATTACAGATATATGTACCTAGCTATCACAAGTTCTCTCATTTTTAATTTCATAGCTATTACTTGAGTGGTCGTTGAGTTATTTCGTTTTGAAGTGGTCCTCGACATCCATTCGTTGGTGGTTGCTATCACAACTTCTTTAACACGGCTGTATATAGAACGTCAACCTGACGAGCGTCGTTGCTCAATGGGGCATTAAGGCTAGTCAACATTTCCCTCAACCCTGCCAGTTGACTGCGCCCGTTATTAATGCCATCTATACTCTGGGTTAACTAAGAGAAGATGCATTTGGAAGAAAGAGCTACCTTCCAACCGCCGATCTCGGATATGTCGAGCTATAAAATAGTAGGGTTAAATCCAATAAAAAATTGATCAATTGAAGGACCTTACATTGAGCATCCACTGTTGATGCTGTGGTGCGGACGCTTAATGCGCTCTGCTCAAACAGCTGTAACCTCTCCTTTGTCTCCCCATTTTCGAAAATAACTGATAAAATCCGGCCTAGTATTTTGTTTGAGAATTGGCTTTGATATAGAAACCCGGATAGACCACATACTGGCTCCCCCTTGATCTATCTGTTTCTTCACTACTGCTAAGAAACCAAGTATCTCGGCGTATAAATGAACCAGTTGAGTTCTAAGATTAGTCTGAATGGCGGAAAATGGCTCTGAGCCTAGATACAGCGCCTCAAAAACACTTGTCCTTGCAATAATGTTGGCGATTCTCTCCATTCCCAAAATCGATACTCCCATTGCTTCCTTACGATTTACCGCAGTCTAAGATTTATTACCATTAGCCTGCCCTCGCTTTAATATAAAAAGGGCCATGCTCGGGTTACCTGAAGGATAAATCGGAACCCCGCCCAGGGAAGCGCAGCATGCATTGGGTCGAACTGCACAATCGTATCGCCAACCTGGACGAATGTTTGTATCCAAGAAACGATCTTATCTGCGATATCACTGGAACGATAAACCTCCCCCCTCCATTCAAATTCACGAGCATTACGCTCACATAGCTCCTTCTGCTTCGCCATGCTATCCATGATAGATTGGATAATGTCCTCACCGTGGCTACCTGGAAGTAATTCCCGGTCGCTTAGAGAAAGATTGCCTAATGCCTCCTTCCAAAGTGACTCCGATATAGGCACTGAGAGAGGCGTAGACGACCTGTGAATAGAGGAACTAGGGGGATCGTCTATTTCCTGGTTGCTGGAGACTTCCTTTACCGGGAGACGACTAGTAGTAGCTGTGGTAATGCTTGCGGAAGATTTCAACGAACTTCCGGAAGTAATGGACCCTGCAGGTGAGGTTTCCCTAGTGAGAGGTGGTGTACCAATGAGTTGGGCGGCTGCTGATGCTGAGGGGCTCCCTGGAGACATTAGAGTTCTGCTTAAGCTGAGGGCGCTGCTCAAGATAGGAGAGCTATTTAATATGTTTCTACTTGAATCGAGCGTTGCTAGGTTTCCACTTCCGTTCGGGATTTCAGTCGGTAAGGGCGATGGGGTACGATGCAAGATCCGGTCAAGGAGCCCAAGTTGACCATTTCGTTTCTTTTTATCAGGCATGAGAACAAATTGTGGTGGACCTGTATATGTAATATTGGTGTAAGCTCCGGATCCTCTTGGATAATTCCACTGGTGAGTAAATTTCACGATGCGCAGTGCCAAAAGCTAAAATGTGAAGAAAGAAAAGTGAAAGCTGTGTTAACCAATAGCCCCTTTCCTGTACATATAATTTAAATAAGTGAGAGAATAATCGAATTGAAGTGATGTGTATGAGCTGAGGAGGATATGCAACGACCCACATGCGGGGTCATTTTCGTGCCACAAAAGGATGACTAAGCATACACTGCTTGCCAAACTATGTATAAAGACCCACAGATTCAAAAATGAGATGTTGGTCGCTCTGAGTGTTCAAGAGCTGTATATCATGCCCCATGGAAGGCCTACCATCGACGTCAGTCATGCTCGGCAGGAGAGATTGTAGAGTACTGGCGGTGTGTTATAGTCCTCCCTTATCTTATCTTATCGTTGCTGAGACCCGTGGATCTTATCTTGCGATTGCCTGTCTCAATCAGCTGCTTACTTTATGTGATCCTATCCTATCTCGTCTTATCCTGCCTGATATATAACGCCCTCATACTCGAGACGAAATTAGTAATGCTAGGATATTACATTATCCCATGGCCTAGCGAGACATGCTCAGGATCTAGTGCACTGCAGATTCAGTGCCTTGGCACAAATGTTTGTTGCGTTGTGTGACATTTGTTTTGATTATTACGTATATGGTAGCCAAAGTGCCAGATTTGTATAATATCCAGTTCACCAGATTCTGAGCATGTTTTACCAGGCCATGGGATAATTAACCAGTACAGCTCTCCTTCGCGCACCATAGACAATTTAAGCCCTAAAGCGGAGGGCATTCCTTGCACCTTGGAAATCTGCTTGGAAATTAACCGGAGGTTTACCTATCAGCATAAAAGAACCCGAAGCTTCAATTCGACCATTACCGGACTGCAAGCGGATGAACTAGCAGTATCTTCAGAATGCAGGCCGAACTATGCACTTCCAGACTATATCAACACCAGCAAGACTTATCACCGGTATCACTCAGTCTTGGTGAAATCTATGGAGCTTAGTTAAGACCATAGCAGCGGAGGTATTGTTGTAGGGTTACAAAAAGAGCCGATTACTGGCACCCCCTCGTGACTCATAGCAACCAAACTGTCCAGCGAAGAAACCTTACATCGCGAGACCTCCGAGGCCAAAAGGATAAGTCAACCCTTTCAAAGAATCCAACTCTGTCTAGGAGACTTAAAATCATTCGGTTGCTCTCCTGGTTGTTGGGTTATTCTGATATGGAGTGGATTTCGGCGTTGCCAATGACAATGATAGAGGATCGGTTATTTTTGTAACCTAACCCTACCATCCGGCATATCTCAGATATTTACCACTAGGCTACGGTAATAGCTTATGTAGTCTCACCGCGAAGTACCTACATATTTAAAGCCTAGCTTTCAACCTTTAATGATGGCTCGGATGCACATCTGCGCGACATCAAAAGACGAGATATCATATTTAGGCGACGACCTAGGCGTCAAAAGACGAGATGTCACATTTGGGACGCATACTAGGCGCCAAAGGACGACGTGTCATTTTTCGGAGTCCCAGGAAGCGCGGGGTGACCAAAAGACGAGCATTTGGTAGCAAAAGACGAGGTTTTGGTGGAACAGGTAGTAGTGCTAGTAATACTATCGCGTAATTTGAGGGCTTATTTCGGGTTTCCGACGTGATATTTCCAATGGTCAAATAAACAGGCCAAGCCTTTTTATCACCACTGAAATTTGTTAGGTGGGTGCCATCCGATGCGCAAATCACTGGTACGACCGCTGATCCTCTGGCAGGGTATTCTTAATATCCAAATATCCATTAGCGAAGGCTCAGTACGCATTTATGATGGCTTTAAAAACCTGCATCTCCCACCACCAGTCCGCCGTGTGCATTTCCCCAAAAATCCGTTCTCCCATCTCATTATACTCCATCGTTGGAGCATACACCAAAGACTCCCTGAATGCACGCTGCCCCAAAAGGAATCGTACTATTGCCATAGGATCGCGGTAGTAGTAAGGGACCACCTCTCCACCTATTTCAACCCCTGAGTGCACCCAACCCTCTGTCCCAAGACCGTTCCTTGAAGACATCTCATCACATAACGCGCAAAGCCTCTACCAGTTGTGAGAGCCTTTTAGAAGGCCAATGAGCGAAAATAATCGCCTATTTGCCCTTGACACCCCAGACCGTAGAAAACAACGCGATAATTTGAATTCCTCTGGGGACTGTAGCGGGCTCCATGGGCTTCTGAGAAAGCTCTCTGTCACCTCGTTATATCCTGGTGTCGGAAAAGGGCTTCACCTGCGCCTCATATATCGAGTGGCTAGATTAAACAGTGGGCGCCCAGAGTCTAAATCACCACTGGTTCGTCGGATTCGGATTCGTGACGCTCCGCCAAATCCCAATCCTCATTGTGCTCTCCTAGGCCGCCGTGAAGGCTCCCCAAGGCTTCTTCGCGTGGCTGGGAGAGCTGTGTATTATACCATTCAACTGCCTGTACCGAATGCTCTTCCACCAGATGTTGATCAAAACTTCCAGGGCTCGAGTAGGTCCGTATGCAAAATGGACAACGAGATCTCATTGTTGATATTAGACGTTGGTAAGGCTCCTCAGGCCTTTGGAACCACTCATAGGGAATGCATCATGCTCCTCCGACCCGCCCTCTTGGCACCAACGCCAAGAGCCAGCACTAAGCTCATCACCAACCCAACACATGCAATGATACCAACATAATGAGTGAGATATCATGATCCAACCCCAACTCCAACACAAACATCTAATAGATGACGTAGCGAGGTTTGATGCACTATCATACATGTATATAAGCTCCATTGAACCTGTTAGGGGTATATTGAGATGTGTTAAGAAGAGAAGGAAAATCACGGATGTGCCAACACCCTCGGGCCGCACCCTCGAGACCCGGTGTGGCCAGTATGAGCCAAAGTGCGGAGTTGCGGAATCGCACCTTAAAAAACACGTTTTCGACCCCTGATTTAACCCCCGGAGCGTCAAACCGCCGGAGTCCTCCCCTTCGGGTCCGCAGGACATATGAGAGCCAAGGCGTAGCGATCGGAGGGAATACCACCGGCTCATGCGTGGAGTATCTTCCCGGCGATAAGACGACACGAGCAGGAGGGGAGAACAGGGAGAAGAAGCATTGCAGTCATCGATGGAAGGACTTGGAGGATCACATTCATAGATCCCTGATTAGGCTATATGGCATATTCTGTAGGCCTCGTGGCTACGTCGAGGGGTATAAATACCGAGCCATTCCCTGACTAGTCTGACATCAACGGCGAAATCAGAGTCTTAACAATATAATAATCTTATACGCGAGCAAACACTTTGGCACGCTACTATCAGCTACCTGAACATTACTTTCGTCTTTACCTTTACCTTGACTTTCAATGTTACTACCGAAGGCTCGTGACTCTGTACTCTACCTGTATTTTTTGTCAAAGTTAGGCTGAGTGTCATCGAACTTATAACTCGCGTCGGTCATATCAAACGAGAAGGGATTTATACTTGACGCGGACTGAGAATATCACGGAACTCCTACCTTTGTAGTTGTCCCCCGTGCTTTGAGCTCCACGAACGAGTACCCGTATCGAACGGTGTGGGACCCGGAACAGAGTATATTGTTACTCCTACGATTCACCTGGAGTAACAGAGTCACTATCTGATTACACATCATGTCTCTCTCCTCAGAAAGACAATTCGAAGAGGACGAAAGCATGATAGAGACCAAAAGAGAGAGGGAAATGAGTCCAGCCCTCTCTTTCGGGGGGTTCCCAAGACCCATCAAACCCAGGGAAACGCCCTGCCCTGGTACCCGAGAACGTCTTAGATCTCTAAGGAAAGTTTCACAGTAGAACCCCCCCGAAAATATGCCACGCAGCAAACACGCAATTCTCGAGCTTACAGCTACATTGGAACAACGATCAGAGCAAATCTGTGCTCAGGACTGCAGAGCCGTTTAATCAGGCCCATAAACCGAATCAGGCACGGCTGCAAGAAACGGAGAGACAAGAAGAGGACAGTCCTCTAGGGACCATGATGATACCTTACTTTATTTTCTCATAGAATTGAAAAGTCCCGTAAGGATTGCGAAAAGGAAATTTAGAATTGAGGATAAATAATATACATCCCAACCCCCTCCCCAACATAGCGGGGCTATTCTGAAAGATGAAAGCAAAAGCAGGATCAAAACAAAAATCTGCGGAATACGAGCTTTAGCAAGGAGATCGTTTACCCACGGGAGGGACGTTCATACCTCCGGATAACTCCCGAACGGCGTTTCGAAGGGTTATAGCGCCCAGTTTCGCTCAAAGGGTTATAGCGCCCAGTTACGCTTGGATGATTATAGCCACCACTTTTGCTTTCAGCCGCAAGATTCCAGCGGTAGCGACCAGACATAGAGGAGGGGGCAATGACGTGCACATCGACTTGGGGGCGTATAGTATCATAAACTATTCTGCATCACCGAAAGGGAGATATCGGCACCCGACCACGGTTACAACGGCCCCAGGTAGAAGGGTCCAAAGGGTCCAAGTAATCGCTGGTACGGTTATGACGGATTTTTGGGGGCAGCCATCTACCCGGGTCGGGTTTCTTTGGGGTTTCGAGTCGAGACCGCTCAAGTACCCTTTGACTTTCCAAATTTGATGCCTCGGCTAGCGGTTGTCGGAGCCACTCCTTGTTGATAGGATTTGGGTCAGTCTCTAACCGAGCCCGCATCCAATCAATCCGTACTGCTTTCGCAAAGATCTCGAGCCTTTTGGAACTCCCGACCGACGATATCCAGTTACAAGCACTTGGGCACTGCTCCCAAAACGACCGATAGCTTTCTGACCAAGAACGGTAAGGGGAAAAGGAATCCTCCGAGTAAAGGCCCACGCCAGTGACAACCGAGGGACTTGATTGCGCAGGAGCCACAGAATTCAAAAGGTTATCTTCCTGAAAGATACTCCGAATCGATCGACGACTCCTACCGCCGAGCGTATCGCTTTCCGATCGCAGATATACCCAATCTCGAGAATAAGTCGCGCTCTACCAATAGCCCTGAAGATAACTGCTTGATCTCGCCTGGAACATCACCGCCCAGAAGGGGAGGAAACAACCCATCGTGATTAAAACGGCAAGAGAAAAAGAAAGAAGAAAGAGAAACATAATGACGTTTGCCAGGGAAGAAGAGTAGGGAACAGTTAGGGGCTAGTAATGGGTAAAGAGGATAGAGCCGCCTCTTTAAATAGATGAAAAACTCTCGTTATTATTATTACCCTACGCAAGTCCAGTACCTATCAGCAGTACCAATCGGTGTCGAGTCGCTCCACCCTTTGGGAAAGCGAGTTGGGAAAGATTAAGCGAAAGTTGAGCAAGTCCAGTACCTATCGGCAGTACCAATCGGTGTCGAGTCGCTCCACCCTTTGGGAAAGCGAGTTGGGAAAGATTAAGCGAAAGTTGAGCAAGTCCAGTACCTATCGGCAGTACCAATCAGTGTCGAGTCGCTCCACGCTTTGGGAAAGCGAGTCGGGAAAGATTAAGCGAGAGTGGACTAAGTTCCGTATCTATCGGTAGTACCAATTGGTTCCGCGCTGCTCCACTAAGGGAAAGCCAAAGGGGAAAATAAGAAACTCAGAGGTTATTGTTCAGGAGCAGTGCCTTCAGCCGACTAAAAAACATTGGAGGAGTCTTTGCAGATATATTAGAACTGATGCTTGACTAACAAGGAACAATACATAGAAATGGACGAATCGGTCTGGGACAATCCGGAAACCCAGTTCTTGGGACACATCGCGCTGGTAGCCGACGAAAGGGCGGATCTCCGGAATAAAATACCCGCCATCTACTACGAGTTCCTAAAAAGTCTTTCTCCCATCAGAAGCAGACAAGTTACCTCCACACCGGCCCTACGACCATGCGATCAATTTAGAGCCCGGTCAGCAACCCCCTTGGGGTCCCGTCTACTCCCTCTCGGAGGTTGAGTTGAGAACTCTTAGGGAATACCTTGAGAGGATGATTCGGTTAGGGAAGATCAGGCCGAGTAAGTCACCGGCTGGAGCCCCTATCCTGTTTGTGAAGAAGAAAGACGGTAGCCTACGACTCTGTGTCGACTACCGTGGACTTAACCGCGTCAGTATCAAAAACCGGTACCCCCTATCACTGATCGACGAGCTACGGGACCGAGTAGTAGATGCGGTTATCTTCAGCAAGATCGACCTGAAGGAAGGTTACAACCTGATCAAGATCAAGCAAGGCGACGAGTGGAAAACAGCGCCCCGCACGAGGTACGGACACTACGAGTACCTGGTTATGCTTTTTGGATTGGCAAACGCCCCGGCCACTTTCCAGAATATGATGAACGACGTCCTTAGAGAATTCCTGGATCAAGGAGTGGTGGTATACTTGGACGATATCCTAATCTACAGCAAGTCGCAAAAGGAACATGAGGAGTTGGTAGGAAAGGTTCTCCAGAGACTTATTGAGAATAACCTAGTAGCCAACCCCAAGAAGTCATTCTTCAACCAAACGGAGATCGAATTGCTCGGATATGTCCTAACACCAACTGGCGTCGGCATGGCAATGGATAAAGTCATGACCATCAGGGAGTGGGCTGAGCCACAGTCTGTCAAGGACCTGCAGATATTCATGGGCTTCGCCAACTTTTATAGGAGATTCATCCATAATTTCTCCGGGGTCTGTACTCCTATCACTAATACGTTGCGAGGAGAGGCTAAGAACTTTGTCTGGGGACCATCTGCGGAAGCGGCATTCTTGAAGCTGAAGATTCTCTTCACCACCGCCCCGATCCTAGTACATTACTCGCCAGATCATCAGACGATTGTGGAAACGGACGCCAGTGACTTTGCAATCGCAGCCATATGTTACGAACCACATCGCGATACGAACGAACCACACCGCTACACGAAGGCATGAGTCATCGGAGGATCTGGAAGGTTCTGTTGGATTAGTCATCGCGGGGTTCTTTCCTACTATATATATCATCGTTCATGTCTCCTATTGTCTTTCTCTTCTTTCGCTTACGCAATCTTGTCTATTACTTTGGGTATTTACTTTGGGGATTGCTTCAATACACTTCTTTACTTCTACAAAGTCCACGTTACGTCTATTGTCCATCATGCTCTGTGCATCCGCTGTCGCCTTCCTCGCCGTGACCCTCGTAGTCACCTACTTCCCCCTCGCTGCCCTCACCTCGGTTAATATGCCGACCGCTGTTATCTCCGTCCTCGTACGGACCACTATCTCCGCCTTCGCGCGGACCATTGTCGCTGTCCTCTCCTCTGCCCTCGCGCAGACCTCTGTCCCTGCCCTCGGGTATACCAATGTCGCTTCCCTTGTCCTCGCGCAAGGCCTACACCTTCCTTCGGGAACCCTAACCATGTCCCTCGACCCCACAGCCTCTACCTCGCCCATGGTTCTTTACACTATGTTGCGTCGTCTATGGTCGACTGACATCCACCAACGCTCTCTCGGAGACCACCGCCACCATGCGATGTCTTGTACGTACATCGTCACTCGTGTCTGGACCATGGCCTACCGCCCGGTGAGCTCGTTCTCAGGCCATGGAGGAGCGACCGCCGACCTCCCCTCGCCCGACTCCACGCCGTATCCGTGACTACGCGCCGCCTCCTCCAGCGCGCTCACCGTGCGGAAGACCGACGGAGGCGAGTCAGGCTGGTGTTTCTTAATAGCCCCGCTTCCTGCCGGCCCTACCTTACGGGCTTAGGACCTTACCCCTCCCCGGTTAAGGTCTGAACACCTGCACCAACTAGGAGCCCCACTTCTCCCGTCGCCGTCACCACCGAGGCACGGCCCATGTCAACACGCCCCCACGCCGCCGGCTACTACGGTCAAAGGATAGGTCAAGCTCAAGATAGAACGCTGCACCATCCGGCGACTCGAACCCGCCGAGGTCCCAATCGGCTATCGCTCGCTAAAAAGAGTCTGCAAAGCACTGATCGATACTGGGGCCACGAATGCGGGTTCGTGATGCAGCGTTCGCTCACTCCGTGGCTACCCCATCGAGCCCCTTATGCATCCTAGACGGCTGCAAGTGATCGGCGGCGACCATCGCCTCCGGAGCCATCACGCGCGTCTGCAAGCTCCGTCTCGAAGTGAGCGACCATGTGGAGGAATCTCGCTGTCGTCACCAGCTAGGAGATGCGAGGTAGTCTAAACCTCCCCTGGCTCCAACACCACGCCGCACACCTCCGGTTCGCTGACAGGACCATCTCCTTCCACGCCGACCGATGCCGACAACACACCGCAGTGTCATGGACAAAGACCTTGACCCCCCGATCGCTAACCGCCGCCGCCGCCTCACTACCGCCGCAGCCGATTCCTCCCCGACCCACCGTCCCACTACCACCACCGTCAATCCCACCAAGACCCATCGCCCCCCGCCGCACCCTCACGCTGTCCGCCGCCCGCTTCCGCAGGGAGGCCCAACAAATCGAGAACAAGCTCTTCCTCCTGGCCGCCCGTCCCATCAGTCCCCACCGCACGCCGTCCGCTTCCTCCGAAGAACAGGTCCCAATCACCTACCACCAATACCTCCACCTGTTCCAGGAATCCGAAGCCCAAGCACTCCCTGTCCATCGCTACATCAACCACGAGATCCCGCTGCAAGAAGGCAGGCACCCAACCTTTGGCCCCCTATACGGCATGTCCTCGGAAGAGTTGAGGACCCTCCGGGAATACCTTGACGACCAGTTAGCTCGGTACATCCGTTCTTCTTCCTCCCCTGCCGGCGCCCCTGTCCTATTCATCAAAAAAAAGGACGGGTCCCTACGATTATGCGTGGACTACCGCGCCCTCAACGCCATCACCATAAAGAATCGGTACCCCTTGCCTTTAATCAACGAGACGTTGGACCGACTAAGGGATGCAAAGATCTACACCAAACTGGATCTTCGCAACGGATATAACCAGATCCGGATCAAGGAAGGGGAAGAATGGAAGACCGCTTTCCGGACTCGGTACGGGTTGTTCGAATACCTGGTAATGCCTTTCGGCCTAACCAATGCACCGGCCACCTTCCAGGCGTTCATGAACGACACCCTACGGTCCCACCTCGATGACTTCTGCACGGTCTACCTCGACGACATCCTCATCTACTCCAACACCGAGGCAGAACACCAGCAACATGTCAACACCATCCTGGGCAACCTACAGGCAGCGGGCCTCCATTGCAACCCGAAGAAATGCGAGTTCCATGTGGACCAAACGGAATACCTCGGATACGTCATATCGGGTAAAGGTGTCGAGATGGCCACGGACAAAACCAAGGCGATACAGGAATGGCAGACACCCTCCTCGGTTCACGACGTACAGGTATTCCTAGGATTCGCCAACTTCTACCGAAGGTTCATCCGAGACTACTCCAAAGTGGTATCCCCAATGACGCACCTGCTGAAAAAGGACACCCAGTTCTCATGGACCCCGGCCGCCGACCAAGCCTTCAACACGCTAAAAGAAGCCTTTTCCACGGCACCAATCTTGAAGCACTTCGACCCAGAGCAAGCCTGCATCCGCAAAGCGGATGCCTCCGATTTCGTCGCGGCGCGTATCTCCCAGAAGGGCGATCAAGGAATCCTACACCCGTGGCATTCTCTCGCACAAGATGGCGCGGCGGAATGCAATTCGACATCTACGACAAAGGAACTGTTGGCAATTGTCCGCGCTTTTGAGGAATGGCGGAGGTACCTGGAACCCTGTAACGAAGAAATCATGGTATATTGCGACCACAAGAACCTGGAACACTTCATGTCTACAAAGATTCTCAACCGCCGCCAAGCTCGATGGTCCCTGACGCTGTCCTCTTTCAACTTCGTGATCACCTACCGTCCGGGAGCAAAGAACGGAAAACCTGATGCCCTCACGCGTCGATCTGGAGATCTCCCAAAAGGAGGGGATGAAAGACTCACCCAGTAGCATCAGGTGGTACTCAAACCGAAGAATCTCCGTCTAGCCACCGCCCTACAGGTCCCCGCCCAGTCCCGAGTATCCGCCAACCGCCAAGAGCAATTGAAGTCCGCCATAGCGACCCCTGTCCAAACAACTAATGAAGGGCATCAAGGCCAAGAAAAGACACTCGTCTCCTCCTATAGGTGAATGCACGGATTCTGGAAGGGTTGCTTTATACTACGGGGTCTGTTGTACATCACGACGCCGCCATCAAACTAGAGGTACTCCATTCCCCCCACGATGCCCCTTCGGCCGGACACCCGGGTCGCGCCCGCACACTGGAACTCCTATCCCGGAACTACTACTGGCCCCGTCGGAAATGCGTTGCCCGATCGTGAACCATTCGCGACACCTGCTCGGATCAAACCAGTCCGACATGCACGCGTGCGGCTCTCACCACTGGCTCCCCAAGCACACCATGGTCTTCACTGTCGATGGACCACGTTACTGGCCTACCAGAGTCCCAAGGATCCAATGCAATCCTAGTGGTTGTTGACCGACTCACCAAAATGGCTCACTACATCCCCACCAAGGATACCGCGGACGCCCCCGAACTTGCCCGGTTGTTCCTGCAACATGTCTGGAAGTCCCACGGACTCCCCAAAGATATCGTATCGGACCGGGGCACGACGTTCACCTCGCAGTTCTGGAAGTCACTGTGCAATCAACTGGACATCAAACCACGGTTCAGCACCGCCTTCCACCCCCAAACCGATGGACAAACTGAGAGGATCAATGCCATCATGGAACAGTACCTGCGGGGTTACGTCAACTACCAGCAAGACAACTGGGCCGAATTCCTGCCCCTCGCCGAGTTTGCACATAACAACGCCAGCACGGAACCATCGGGAGTGAGCCCCTTCTTCGCAAACTATGGGTATAATCCTCAGTTGGATATTCTCCCCGCCGAAGAACGACATGAAGCCCAACCCAAGGAAGTGGTAGAATTCGGCAACTCGATCTCCACCCTACAAAGCGCCTTACGATCCGAGATTCTGTACGCTCAGGCCGCCGCGGCTGATAGCGCCAATACCGCCCGACTCCCCGAACCCCGTTTGGAGGTCGGAGACTTAGTCTGGTTGTCCCGAAAACACATACGAACCACCCGGCCTTCCGACAAGCTGGACCACAAACGCCTGGGAAAGTTCAAAATAATCGAGCGCATCGGATCCCACGCCTATCGCTTGGAGCTTCCCGCCTCCATGAAGTCTCACCCAGTGTTCCACGTCTCGCTGTTAGAACCTGCCCGCACCCAACCCTTACCAGGACACGTCCAACCACCACCACCGCCGGTCATCGTTGAAGGAGAAGAGGAGTTCGAGGTACAAGAAGTGTTGGACTCGCGGATACGGCACCGACAACTACAATACCTGGTTAAATGGACAGGCTACGAACAACCCACTTGGGAACCGGCTCGAAACCTCGACGCAGAGTTGGGAGCCTTGCAACGTTTCCATTCGCTGTACCCCACCAAACCCACCGCGATCCCCAAAAGGATCCCCCGTGGTAAAGTATAAGTTTCTTACGGTTTCTTTGACAAATGAAACCGCGCTATCTTACGTCTCCAGGTACTCGTACCCTTATACACTTGCTGACTTTCCTTCTCTACCCCCTTTTTTCCTTACGCGCTCACAGGAGTTCGCCCTTCGAGAGGAGGAGCTAAACTGTTACGAACCACATCGCGATACGAACGAACCACACCGCTACACGAAGGCATGAGTCATCGGAGGATCTGGAAGGTTCTGTTGGATTAGTCATCGCGGGGTTCTTTCCTACTATATATATCATCGTTCATGTCTCCTATTGTCTTTCTCTTCTTTCCTTACGCAACATCTTGTCTATTACTTTGGGTATTTACTTTGGGGGATTTACTTGACTGTCTGACTTCTTTCTTCTACAAAGTCGCGTTACGTCTATGTGTCCATCATGCTCTGTGCATCCGCTGTCGCCTTCCTCGCTGTGACCCTCGTAGTCGCCTACTTCCCCCTCGCTGCCCTCACCTCGGTTAATATGCCAACCACCGTTATCTCCGTCCTCGTACGGACCACTATCTCCGCCTTCGTGCGGACCATTGTCGCTGTCCTCCCCTCTGCCCTCGCGCAGACCACTGTCCCTGCCCTCGGGTATACCACTGTCGCTTCCCTTGCCCTCGCGCAAGGCCTACGCCTTCCTTCGGGAACCCTAACCATGTCCCTCGACCCCACAGCCTCTACCTCGCCCATGGTTCTTTACACCATACTTTCCCAAATCATCGACGGAAAGATCCACCCAGTTGCCTTCTACTCCCGCAAACTCAATCCTGTCAAACTCAACTACGACGTTTGGGACAAGGAAATGTTGGGGATCATCGCAGCCTTCAAGCAATGGCGACATTACCTGGAAGGTCCTGCGTATACGGTATTGGTCTATACAAATCATAAGAACTTGGAATACTTCGCAACCACCAAGATTCTTAACCGAAGAATGGTAAGGCAGACGCATTGTCACGACGGCCGGAGTACCGTCCTGAAAGGGGGGGCACGCAAGCCAAGCAGCCGATAGACAAGTTTTTTAAGCCAGGACAGTTCGGAGAGGAGGGATTCTCGATTTCAGCGGTGTCGCTCGCTGCCAAGAGAACAGTTGACTGGTCTACGGACTTCCTGGACCTGTTACGGCAGACGGCATCGGGAGACCCGGAATGGGTAAGGATAAAAGGAAGGGTTGAGCAGGGAGAAAGCCTGGGGGATTTAAAGGGGTTCAAGGAGAAGGACGGACTGCTGTGGTATAAGAACAGGCTCTATGTCCCGAAGGACGACGGCATCAAGATCGAATAAGCGCGATCGGACGGCTCAAAGGTAGCGGACATTTCGGGCAGGACAAAACCTTGGAACTCATCACGCGCGTCTTCTACTGGCCTAAGATGGGCCGAATGGGTTAACGACTACGTCGGTCGTGCGATGAGTGCCAACGAACAAGCCAAGCAGGACACAAGAAATGCGAACACTACTACCAGTGTCGGTACCACAGCTGCGCCTGGGAATCAACCTCAATGGACCGTTGTTCAACTTCCAGAGTCAACAGGATACAATCAAATCTGGGTGGTTGTCGATAGGTTCTCCAAGATGGCCCGCTTCATCCCCCTAGTAGCCGAAACGAATTCGCAAGACCTAGCGAAAGTATTCCTCGGTCAGATATGGCGACTCCACGGACTTCCCTTGAATATCATTTCCGACAGAGATGCCAAGTTCACCTCGAGCTTGTGGGCTACTCTGATGGAATTATTGGATGTGAAGATAAGAATGAGTACAGCCTTCCATCCCCAAACTGACGGTCAAACAGAGCGAGTCAATCAAATCCTCGAGCATTACCTGCGCGCGTTCTGCAACCATGATCAGAACGACTGAGCTGAGTTACTCCCGCTGGTAAATGCAGCGTACAATGACTCGGTAACGACAGCTACGGGTCAAACACCGTTCTTTACCAACTACGGGTATCGCCCAAGGACCAACTGGCCTACCGAGCAACAAATGGGCAGATACTTCAATCAGAACAGGGAAAACTCGCCGGACTTCAAGCTCGATCACAAGAAACTAGTACCGTTCAAAATTACGCGCCTAGCCGGAAAACGAGCCTGCAAACTGGAACTTCCATCGCAGAGGAAAATCCATGACGTTTTCCACATCGAACTCCTCGAACGATATCGAACGAGCCAAATCCCCGGCCGAGAGCAACGACCGCCGACACCCGAAGAAGTAGACGAGGAAGGAGAAATGCTGTACGATGTGGAGAGCATTGTAGGAAACCGGAAGGGAGTAGTGGAAAATTTTGGCGAAATGGCGGAGATATGCGATGAGCGACTGCACATACCAAGTTGTCGACGTTATGGACGAGGAGGTATTGGAGCAGGTGCGCGATTACCATCCAAGGAACCCCAAGGCTGTGAAGGACCAACGCCTGAGACTATAGAGGTACCCTACGGGGCTAAGTCCTTCCCCTCCACAGACACCACGGGTGAGATGTGGAGCGGGTTTACTGGAACCATAGTCGGTCGGATGATCTTGGGGCGTGCGCCTGGAAGGGGGTAAGCTGTTAGGGGTATATTGAGATGTGTTAAGAAGAGAAGGAAAATCACGGATGTGCCAACACGGGCCGCACCCTCGAGACCCGGTGTGGCCAGTATGAGCCAAAGTGCGGAGTTGCGGAATCGCACCTTAAAAAACACGTTTTCGACCCCTGATTTAACCCCCGGAGCGTCAAACCGCCGGAGTCCTCCCCTTCGGGTCGGAGGACATATGAGAGCCAAGGCGTAGCGATCGGAGGGAATACCACCGGCTCATGCGTGGAGTATCTTCCCGGCGATAAGACGACACGAGCAGGAGGGGAGAACAGGGAGAAGAAGCATTGCAGTCATCGATGGAAGGACTTGGAGGATCACATTCATAGATCCCTGATTAGGCTATATGGCGTATTCTGTAGGCCGTGGCTACGGCGAGGGGTATAAATACCGAGCCATTCCCTGACTAGCCTGACATCAACGGCGAAATCAGAGTCTTAACAATATAATAATCTTATACGCGAGCAAACACTTTGGCACGCTTTTATCAAAGAAACTCGAACATTACTTTTACCTTTACCTCTACCTTTATCTTGATCGTTATTATCACCATCGAAGACTAGTGACTCTGTACTCTACCTGAATCTTCGTCGAAGTTAGGCTGAGTGTCATCGAACTTATAACTCGCGTCGGTCATATCGAACGAGAAGGGATTCATACTTGACGCGGACTGAGAAGACCACGGAACCTCTACCTTCGTAGTTGTCTCCCGTACTTTGAGCTCCACGAACGAGTACCCGTATCGAACGGTGTGGTACCCGGAACAGAACCTCCATACGGCTCCAGAAGCTTTCAAGAATCCTATCTAAGCCCACGAATCTACCTATAGTTGAATACAATACCAATCTGCCTTTAAAGATCTCTATCCTCACCTACATATAAAATGGTACGTTAGATCCCTAATCTCTATCAGAATCATCATTGACATCTAGATACACAGCCACCACTACACCCTTGTGATTCATCTTCCGATTCAAATTGGGACGCCGCATCAAGCCCTGAAGAAGGCCCGACCCCACCCTTCAAACGCCTGAGCCCAACTTTCAAACAAAACCACCCTGTTGAACCTAACCAAAATAGTTTACTGGAAGCTGAATCAGGTGTTAACCATAACGAAGAAGTCCTGCCAAGCCCTCGAAGAGCATTCAGACTTTGAAGTTTGCGCTACCAGAGAAACACCGTATAGTAGGCATTCTTCCCGAGCTCGGTGTACCTTCTGGGAGATCCTCAAACCACTATATCCAACGCGATCGATTATCATCCCCGAATCTCTTGATGCAGTTACAGGAAGATTCCACAGGCGGGAGAGAGCAAGATTCTCAGAGCCCAGACAGAATCCCGAAGGCTCCAGCACGCACAAAGAAGGCTCATCACGCCTCCAAGCGTCGGCTTATATTCAAGGAAAGGCACTCCAACACCTCGAAATGCCTCCAAGAGGAAGACAACCAGCGGCGTTCAAATGCACCACCATTGCAGAGGTGAGGCGGATACTGCAACTTACTGGGAAGGACGCCCTCTACAAGGCTCTGCGCACCGACTTGGGGGACGAGATGATTAGGCTAGGGTGGGTTAACAAGATAACCTCTGGAGAAGGTTTATACAATCATTTAGTTTCCTACCTTATCGACCACAGGGCTATCAACGCCTTGAAGCCTACGTTCGCACGGAAGGCTTCAGAAGACTCCAAGAAAATAGCAGCAGCCCTGAACTTTCTTATTGTTGATCGAACCCAGAAGTCTAGCAGAACACACAGCCGTATAGAGCGCACTAGACAATATAGAGGCCCCAGAAGACCCTGCAGAAGGCTCGCTGAGGATCCTTGGAAGGAATTGGGAATCGCACCTAGACCTGCAATAACTATCCATGTTATTGACCGGTGAAGACTTCGAGCCCCTAGAAGCGCTGTCTACCGGCACTCGACTGGTTCGGTCCAGCATCCCTACCCCCTCACTTGGCGTCCTTCGGGGTGTTAGCTTGCAAGAGTTAACAAAGGTTGCAATGAAGCGTGTGCCAAGGCCCCCCCCAGGTGCCCCCGAGAGGGCCATCCGAGCCTTCTATGGTGCCATCAATAATACTCCGGCCCGGGGCGCCAATGCGTATCCGCAAAACCCGGAATATTGCCGTATTGGTGACGCCGATGAGTTGGAGGCCTGGCACAAAACTAGTGAGGCAAAACCATTGAGGATTTGCGCGGTGCTCCATAGGCCCACCGCACTGCTCAGGGGGCTTCTCAGGCCTCAAACCCCCTCCCGATGGGTGGGATGACTTGACACGGATGATCTGATTCCGGCAGAGCTTGAGGCGGACAAAGAAATCTTCCAATTTGCAGATGAATAAGAAAGGTTTGCAATTTCCTATTCCCACTCAAGATAGAGATTTCCAAATAATATTGGCCGTGATCCACGAGCGTATTGAGAGGTTTCAAACGCTCGGGAGAAGGCTCAATAGGCATTATAGACGGCGCTTCCCTAATGGCATTACCTTTGATTCTTGCCATTACGATCGTACTCGCTTTTGAACTGTTGCTGACAGAAACCACCTGTTCAGAGCAAATCACGGCGTAGGGGGAGATAGGCATGATCAAGCCGAAGAGGACGAAGAGGAAGAGGAAGAGGAAGAGGACGAAGAGGAAGAGCAAGAGCAAGAGCAAGAGCAAGAGCAAGAGGACCACGATGACGACGATGAGGAAGAGGAAGAGGAAGAAGACGATGACGACGATGAGGAAGAGGAAGAGAAAGAGGACGACGATGAGGAAGAGGAAGAGAAAGAGGAAGAGGAAGAGGAAGAGGAAGAGGAAGAGGAAGAGGAAGAGGAAGAGGACGATGACGACGATGACGACGATGACGACGATGACGACGATGACGACGATGAGGAACCGGAGGATGAGGACGATGAGGACTATGTGGACGATCTAGCCTAGGTTAATCAAGGCCTATTATGGGGCTCGGAAGGCTCGTTGGGGGTATCAAAGCGCACAGAAGGCTCATTGGATGATTATCAAGTTGAAAGGGTATCACCTAGCCTCTTAAGCTTATTTCTTTTTGTTTTTGTTTTTCGTTGGTGTTGAAGCATGTTTTATTTTTGAGAGGCATTTGTTATCCTACTATAGATTAGCGTGATATGTTAGTAATTATATAGATCAAATTCAGACTAGTGAAAGTTTTAGCGAGCCATTGAAAAGGCTTCTAAAGCCTTTAGCTCCAATCGGAATAGCTATATCAGGTTAGAGTATTTATCGCCAAGAGACAAAGCAAACCCAGTAATGGTGTTATATAGTAGAGGCACCAAGGGCCTTCTTCAGGGTTTTCGAGATGCCTCTTCTGCTCCACTACCACCACAGCCAGCATGCCTCCCAGACCAAAATCACAGAAAGCAGCAGTTCGATGGACTCAATCAGCGTGCCCCAATATCGGCTTCCGTTAGTAAACGCTTACGGGGTGCAATGAGTGTTTCTAGTGTGGCTAGCTCTTTCAATTCCATAAACTCTATAGTCTCTGAATCGACAACAGAGGCGGACACGGATTTTAATAACGGCCCACCAAGCCTTGTGGAGAGCTTCAGTAGCTATCCCGAGGATCATGTAGTGGAGGAATACCCCTCCCGTGGGTGGGTCGGACTTGACGATCATCCAGAGGAAGATGACGCTGCTTTGGAGATCTATGAAGATGACTACGACTATGTGGATGACTATGAGGATGAGTATGAAGCACCTGGAGATGAGAATCTCGCACCTCCAAACTCTCCACCACCAATACCAGCTCCTCCCCGACCTGCACCAAGGCCCCTCTCTGAACGTAGGCCCTCTCCACTACCATTACAAACGCCTCCCCCCCCAGATCAAATACAACCTCAGGCTCCACCACCATTACGAAGACCCAACCTCCCAGAGCGAATACCCTCTCAGGCTCCCCCAGAAAGAAGAAATTTCCAGGCTCCCCCAAACCAGGCATCACGGCTCAGGAAAAGGGTGGCAGAGGCTCCTGTGGCCTCCGCCAGGGCTCTTGTGGCCTCCCGTAAGAGATCAAGTAGGCCAGTAGAAGAAGCAATTGCTTCTTCTTCTGTTCGATAAAAATAACGCCCGGTATTTGCTCACCATACTCTCTGGTTTGTCTATACTGATCGTACAAGTATGGCAATCGTAATTCAGTTAATCCACCCAAACGACAACGCAAGCGGGACCTCCGGAAGGTGTCGCAAGCCATCAAGAGATCTTCCTTTACATCTCCAAGTTCCTCGATTCGTTCGTTAAGCACCTTGCGACCTGAGCGTGAGCTTAGTAGTACACCACCGGCTTCACATTCATATCGTACACCTCCGGCTACCCAATATTGTGGTTCCCCTCTCGTGCATGAGACACCTGGGCCGGAGTCACTTGGCGGATCGGATTGCAAGTTGCCAGATTACAAGCCGATAGTTAAACAAGCCGGAGAGCTTCTTGGGCGTTATACACTGCTTGAGGAGCCTTGGCCACAACCTGAAACTCTCGTGGTTAACATTCGAAGATTTTGGGCAGAAGCAAACGTTTATTTTAATACAAGCTTAAATCTGACCAAAAGTGCGAGGGGAGAGGTGAGTACCTTTAGAGCCTTCCATAAGGCTCAGAGAGCCCTTGCTTATACGACTAGGTTCAAATTGTATGTTCACGAGTAAGATCACACCTTGTTTATGCCATCAAAGACTATATGGCGAGGGGCTACCTGTATGGGATGGGTGAGCTTCATACAGCGGGTTCAAGAGCCACAAAAGCCAATTATCTACTGGAAAAGGACCGTTTCATTAGTGACCCTGAGGGTTATTCGGTAAGCATTTCTTTTTGGGTTAGCCTGTGAGAAGGCTCTAACAGACCTCAGATAGGCCGCCGGCACTTCTGGGCTCCAGAAATTGTTGACGTGATATTTCTAAAGTAATTACAAAGGCGACAAGATGCGTGGTGCAAAGGATCCTGATTTCGTCGATGGTATTTCTCCCGCATTCATATGCCTAGTCTGTACCGGAATCTGGTTTGTCCTCCGATGTTGGACGACTGGGAATTACATAGAAGGTTTGCACTTCAACCCGAGCCAGAATACGGATATCATGTGTAAGGCGTCTCCAGCCCTGTGAAATGCTCCTGCTGACTTTGTCAAGTAACGTATTCTAGGATGATGGATACATGGAAGAAGAGAAGTGCACTGAACCAAAAGGGCACACTAGAAGTGATACAAGGAACAATTAAAGAGAAGGTCCGCATCCCAGCCCAGTTGCACATGGGGATGGTGCTGCACGTACTAATATTGTTACAATATAGGTTGAGGAATTACGAGGGCCCAAAGAGGTGATATCAAAGGTTGGTCAGAAGGAAGACGATGCGGCGTTGGCAGCAGATATCGCGGCGTGGAAGTCTGCAAAGGCCTGTCACAAGGCTCAGGGAGTTAGAGCTACAGTAGAGCATAGCGATGTGGACAACAATGCAGTGCCACTAGAGCTAGGTGAAAGGGTAGAGGGGCTCGGTGAAGGGTAGACGTTACACCAACGGCTTCTGAAGCCTAGCCAAGGGCGTAGGAGGCATAAGCGGTAGGAGTTGCTATTTGGATATGGATAGATAAATAATTGTATTTTCTTTACGGTCTATCAGAATTCTTGTATGCTATTAAAATATTATTTTTTTGGGTTGGGTTACTAAGTCCCATGGAGCCTTCTAAGCATCCCTAGGAGGTTCTCCTGAGCCCTCAGGAGAGGGAGCAGATGCTCGGGAGGGTGTGGGAGAGCGTGCTGAATCCTCGGGAGGGCATGGGAGGGGCTCAGGAGATGGATCGGATGCTCAAGAGAGTGTAGGAGAGCTTGCGGAGTCCTCGGGAGGGCATGGGAGGGGTGAAGAGTTTTCTCAGAGGCTCAGGAGAGTGCAGGAGAGCTTGCTGAGCCCTCGGGAGGGTATGGTAGGGGTGGTGCGTTTTCTGAGTGGCTCAGGAGAGTGTAGGAGAGCTTGCTGAGATCTCGGGAGGGTGCATGAGGCTAGAAGAAATCTTTTGGTGACTCAGGAGAGCCTGGGACGGCTCGCTTAGATGTCAGGAGGGTGTGGGGGGGGTGGTGCGTTTTCTTTGTGGCACAGGAGAGTGTAGGAGGGCTCGCTTAACTCTCAGGAGGGCGTAGGAGGGGATGAGTAGTATTTTTAATAGCTCAGGAGAGCCTAGAACGGCTCGCTTAGCTCTCGGGAGGGCGTGGGATAGGTGACTAGTATTTTTAGTGGCTCAGGAGACTATAGGAGGGCTCGCCACACACTCAAGAGGGCGTGTGAGAGGGTGGCTAGTGTTTTAAGGGCTCGGGAGAGTATAGGAGGCCTTCCTGAGCCCTTCGGAGAGTACAGAAGGAGGTTAACGGTTTTTCTATAAGCTTGGAATAGTGTCTCTGTAAATTCGTACACGTGATTATCTTACTATACAATCACTGCCGGTATGGCATAGTGCTAGCCATTGTTAGGGGATAGGAATCGTCCTCCAGATAGGATCGGAGACGTCACTCGTTCTCGGGATGGCCTCCTGAGCCTTTCAAAGGGCTGTATCTGCTCTCGTGAGACCCTCCCGAGAGCGCCCAATGCGTTCGGGAGGGCCTCGCGATAGCGCCCAATGCGTTCGGGAGGGCCTCCCGAGCCATTGCGATGTCTCTGGAGGACTAGTCGGGTGCGCTACCTTCTCCGGAGAATTAAGGTTTGACAGGTACTAGTATCTCCGGAGATCTCCCATGTCTCCCGCTTCTCCCAACAAGTTGGTACAGTTTGCTGATGCTGTGTATCCGCTGTCGCCCTTCTCGCCGTTACCTTCCTCGCTGTCTACTTCTTCCTCGCTGCTCTTATATTGGTTAACATGCCGACTGTTGTTATTTCCGTCCACGTACGGACCATCGCCTCTGTCCTCGTACAGACCGTCGTCGCTACCCCCCCCTCTGCCAGTGCCCTCGTACAGACCTATGTCCCTGCCCTTATGTATACCGCTGTCCCTTTCCTTGCCTTCGTGCAAGGCCTACGCCTTCCCGCTGGGAACCTAACTATGTCCCTCGACCCCCCCGCTTCGACCTTGCCCATGGTTCTTTACACTATATTCCGTAACTTAGGGTTGACTGACATCTGCCAATTTACCTCGCTTATGTGACCACCGATGCTCTCTCCTTCCAAGGAGACCATGGACACCATTCTGATGTCCACCTAAGCCGCACCCTTCCTATTAGCCTGGAGCGTAGCCTATCTCTTCGGTAGACTGTGCGCTCAGGCCATGACGGCACCCATCACTGACCCACCACCACCCCGCAACCCACCCTGGCGTACCCACCGCCTACAATGCCGATTCCTCCAACGCGCCATCCCTTGGGGACGGCCGACCGGAAATGACCCAGGCTGGTGTTTCTTGGCACTAGCCTCTCTCTCCTTCCGGCCTTACATCATCGGGCTTGGACCTTCTCCATCCCAGTTAAGGTTTTGAACACCCTCCAGCACCTGGGAGCCCCACGACTCCCCGTCATCGTCACCCACCACCACGGCACTGCACATGTGGATAACCAACCGGGTCCCCACACAGCCATGAGACTACTACGATCGAGGCGGGTAGGGGCTAAACTCAAAATTGGACAGGTCCACTACCCTGGTGACTGCAACCCCTTCAAGATCCCCATATGGTTGTCCTTGAATAGAGACCCTATCCACGCACTGGTAGACACGGAAGCCACCGGGTATGGATTCATCGATACTTCGTTTGCCCTCTCCCTAGGCCTCCCCTGGCTCCAACACCACGCCGTTAAAATCCAGTTCGCCGACCGAGTCTTCTCCTTCCATGCCGACAGATGCAGACAACATACGACCAGCTTATGGACTTCCACTCTGTCATCCTCCCCATTGACCGCCGCCGGCGCCACCTTGCCGCCCCCTCCGATACCTACTAGGCCGACCACTGCGGCCACCTCTCCTCTGCCGCCACTGTCTTCCAGGCCCACCACACCTCGCCGCACCCTCACCCTGTCAGCCGCCCGTTTCCGTAGGGAGGCTCAACAGTCCGAAAACCAGCTGTTCCTCCTGGCCGCTCGTCCCACAAACACAACGCCGACACCCCACGACTCCACCGACAAACTGGTACCCACTGTAACGGGGATCCTAGACTAACAGAGTGTAATAGAATAGAGACGGCCAGGCAGAATAGAAATCAGGTTACAGGTTCAAGATTCTTCTTGCAAGAACGTAGAATAATCTTATGGCTCTTGCTTCTGCTCCTCGAGGTCTGAGGATGATGATCGAGAACTAATGGGCGAGAGTGAGACCGCGTACTTATACTCCAAAGCCTTCAACTCTCCGCTCCAAGTTTCCTACTAAGTTCCGGTGGGACTGAGTCTCGGCGCTTTTGCAAACATTCCACCGCTACCCCGCTTTTTCTTTAAGCGCCAGCAGGAGTTTCCAAGCCCCTTCAGTGCCACCCTTAGTCAAAGCCTATAGGTAATCTGCTGCTTGGTTGTCACACAACCTTTGCCTGCATGATTAGCCGGCTTTAGTTGCCGTAGAGCTCATAGCTTATTGTAGACTTCCCAGGCCGAGTGCTATCGCCGTAGCGGCACTTCAAATGCTCAGAGGATGCAGAGGGTCGCCGGGCAATCAGAGTCCTACCCTAGCCGGCCTTCTAATCAGTTAGCAAGGCATAGACCCGTCGGTCTGTCCCTCTATGAGTAGACCCTCTTCCTAGTCACCGGAATATAGTTACACTTACAGCTGGTGGCGATCCACACTGCAGGTACTTGTATGTCACTGGGTACTGGCTTCTACCAACAACTCTCAGCATATAGCGGGCCCTGGTTAGTACGCTCTTCATGCCATCCAGTTAGAATGGCTCCGTTATACTACTCCCCTCTTCCAGGATCTTGGTCACCGAGATCTGGTAACAATCTTATTCTATTCTTCTTATGTGACAAAGTTCGAGTGAAAAAAGGTAATGAGAAGAAGTTTTCTAACCAAGAGATCTCTTGTCTCTAGGCCTCTTGGGATACCTCTGGTGGAAATCCCGGAGGGCTTCTTCAGCACTTTTCCGGAGATGTTCTCAAGGTTCCCATGTAGCATATTCATTCTCAAAGCCTTCCCACAAGACCAAGTACTCCACCCTTTGCCTCTTCCTGTTGACTCGGCTGTCTGCTGCTTTCCAGACCGTGCAGTTCTCTTCTCCTCCAATCTCTTCAGGTTCCGGTGGGGGGACCCTTCTCTCTAAATCCGCTGATATCCTACATCAGCAAAAAAAAAAATCCCCCAAGACAAACTGTACGTCCAGACGTACGGATTCGTCTTTTGCGACCAAAACCTCGTCTTTTGCTACCAAATACTCGCATTTTGGTCGTCCCGCGCGTCCCGGAGATCCGAAATGTGACATGTCGTCTTTTGATGCCTAGTATGCATCTCAAATATGACATCTCGTCTTTTAACGCCTTTTGACGTCGCGCGGATGTGATATTCTGCCTATGTACTGGCGCTAATGCTAATACCGCTAGCTAATGACGTCGGATTTGACGCTTTCTCCACCGTGAGATCCACCCACACCTCCACCTCCACCTCCACCTCCACCTCCACCTCCACCTCCACATATACACCTACCTCGCCCTCGCCTCCTACCTCGCCTCCCTCACCTCCTCCTCACCTCACCTCCTCCTCACTCACCTCCTACCTCACCTCCTCCCTCACCTCCTACCTGTATCGACACCTACCTCCTACCTGTACCGACCTCCTACCTGTATCGACGCCTACCTCCTACCCGTATCAGCGCCTGGATCGTGTTACCTTCCTCTGCATTTTGACGCCTTTACTGACACCTACTAGGCTCCAAATACTGGACGATTTGGACACCTACCAGGCACCGAATACTGCACGATATGGACACCTCCTAGGCACCGAATCCTGCACCTACCAGTCACAGAATACTGCACCAAATGGACACCTCCTAGGCACCGAATCCTGCACCTACCAGTCACAGAATACTGCACCAAATGGACACCTCCTAGGCAGCGAATACTGCACGATTTGGACACCTACCAGTCACCAAATACTACACGATTTGGACACCCCCAGGCAGCGAATCGGCGCTCTGTCACCAAATCTTTGCGCGATTTGGGCCTTCCTAGGCAGCGAATCTGCGGATTTGGACACCCTGAGGCACGAATCCTGCACCTACCAGTCGCAGAATGCTGCACCGATAGACACCTCCTGAGCAGCGAATACTGCGCGATTTGGACACCTCTGGGCACCGAATACTGCGCGAATTGGGCAGCCCCCCAGGCACGACGGCCAGCGCTACCTGCATGAATACTGCGATTTGGACACCTCTGAGTCGCTCAAAATACTGCACGATTTGGAACCTTTATAGGCAACAGAATCGACACCTAGTCTGGAAATCACCAAATACTGCACGATTTGGACACCTCCTAGGCAGCGAATCGACACCTGCAGTCGCGAATACTGCCCAAATGGACACCTCCTGGGCAGTGAATCGACACCTACCAGTCACGAATACAGCGGCCAGTATGGACACCCCCGGCAGCGAATCGACACCTACCTGTCGCCAAATACTGCGCGGGAATTGGACACCTACCCACAGGCAGGTCAGCGGGCAGGAAGGCAGGTAGCAGGGAGGTCAGCGGGCAGGCAGGCAGCTCAGCGGGGAGCTCAGCGGGAGGGCAGCTCAGCGGGGAGGCGGCTCAGCGGGGAGGCAGCTCATCGGGAGGCAGCGGGCAGGCAGCTCAGCGCGGGAGGGTACGCGGGCAGGTCAGCGGCGAGCTCAGCGCACAGCTCAGCGGGCAGGAGGGTCGGTGGGGGCAGGAAGTAAGCGGAGATAAGTGGGGCGCCGGCGGAGGCAGGTGGGTCGCTAGGAAATATGCGTAAATTACGTGAGCGTGGATCAATAAGCGTGGCGTTTGCGCGGGCGGTGTCCTGAGTCTATGTACCGATTGCGAGTGACCTCGTTCTGCCAGCGAAATGTCTTAGCGAGAAAGCGTTAACCGGGCAAAAGCTACGTAGGTGTGGGCCGGTGCCCGTTTTGGGGTCAAAGGCAGCGTAATTTGATCGAAAAATGACTCGTCTTTTGCGAAAAACGACTCCGCGACGAGAATGGGAGAGATTCTCTCATTTTCCTGTCGAGACGATGTCTTTTTGCGCCGGGGCGTATGGATGCAGGTAAGAAAACTTCTCATGCGCCTGGTGCGCCCAATGGCACCTGGTGCGCCTGGGTACGCCCAAGCACGTCAGACCGAACCAAATTTTTTGCTGATGGCCTCGGGAGTCTGCTTGTCTCAAGGCGCGGCGAGGTGCGAGTATTCCGCAGGGTACGAGATGCGACAGTAGTAGCTGCCGAGTTAGTCAAGCCAGGTGCAGCGGTCTTCGTTAGAAGAGAGGTGACAGCGTAAGCAAGGTGCAGCGGTCTTCGTTAGAAGAGAGGTATCAGCGTATGTATTGAGAACCAGCGTAAATATAGAAGTGGCTTCGTCTAGCGTGATATGCTAAGTGAGAGGCAAGCGATGATATTGAATAGATTACAGTAGAACACGTTGCTTAAGGAAAGAAGAAGAGAAACAGCGACGAAGCGAGGGAGAGCCCTATGATATACCCAAGGAAATCCTACAATGACTAATCCCAACGACCCATGATCACGCAATCATCGACAGAGTTTTCACCGAACATAAGAGAACATGGCCGAACACCCATTACTAATCCAACTCCTCGCTACCCAACAACTCCATCATCGATCCACGAAAGCTTGTCAGGCAGCGAGGCGGTTGGAAAGTATAGGGCTGCAATCGAAAGTGCCGGCCGTGGTTGTTGAGGGGTGGTCCTGGTGAACCAGTGTAGGAATGGAGGCCTCTGGGGGGGCCGTGCAAGAATAAGGGTGAGCTGGGGACGCCAGCTCGGTTAAATTTTGGGTGGTCGCAATCGAAAGTGCCGACCGTGGTGGTTGAGGGGGTGGTCTCGGGGGACCAGTTTGATGGGGTGAGGGGATTGGGCCACCTCGGTTGAGTGGGTGGGTGGCCTAGCTAGGGCCAGAAAAAAAGAGGGGTAAGGTCACGTGGTGGCGCCGGGTAAGAATTTGAGAAATGTTTTGCGACCGTGAAAGCAAAACTTTCCAGGCTGTCAATGACTTTGGCAGAGGGCTCGCTAACCTGAGAGTTACTAACGAGTGCGAACCCGGCGTGTGTGGTCTTTCGTCGATGGCGGCCTTGAGGAAAGCGACCGTCTAACGTATATTAGGGATGACCATGATCGGGTAACAGATCTCGCACTTCTTTTTCTTGGTATACAAATAATAAAAATATAGAACAAGTACTAGCAAAATTCTAAGCTTATTTATTACTTTTATAAGCTATTTCGCTACTAACAAGACCGATATACTCACTGTAGTTTAATCCCACTGGCCGGTTAGGGAACCCTATAACAGGTATCAAAACACATATTATAGAAGTCACTACTTTTCAAAATACTCTTATACACTCTTCTGTTCATGCACATTATCAATTCACTTATTATATGCTTTCTTCCCTCATACAAGTTGATTCGTGTCTTACTTGGGCGGTATCCCGGTACTGGGCGGTTACGCCGTAATATACGTTACCGGTGGCCGTCGATTTGGCGGGAGTTGGTGAGTGATAGACGCATCCCGTGAGGGTATCTGTTCCGGGTTCCACACTGTTCGATACGGGTACTCGTTCGTGGAGCTCAAAGCACGGGGGACAACTACAAAGGTAGGAGTTCCGTGATATTCTCAGTCCGCGTCAAGTATAAATCCCTTCTCGTTTGATATGACCGACGCGAGTTATAAGTTCGATGACACTCAGCCTAACTTTGACAAAAAATACAGGTAGAGTACAGAGTCACGAGCCTTCGGTAGTAACATTGAAAGTCAAGGTAAAGGTAAAGACGAAAGTAATGTTCAGGTAGCTCTGATAGTAGCGTGCCAAAGTGTTTGCTCGCGTATAAGATTATTATATTGTTAAGACTCTGATTTCGCCGTTGATGTCAGACTAGTCAGGGAATGGCTCGGTATTTATACCCCTCGCCGTAGCCACGAGGCCTACAGAATATGCCATATAGCCTAATCAGGGATCTATGAATGTGATCCTCCAAGTCCTTCCATCGATGGCTGCAATGCTTCTTCTCCCTGTTCTCCCCTCCTGCTCGTGTCGTCTTATCGCCGGGAAGATACTCCACGCATGAGCCGGTGGTATTCCCTCCGATCGCTACGCCTTGGCTCTCATATGTCCTGCGGACCCGAAGGGGAGGACTCCGGCGGTTTGACGCTCCGAGGGTTAAATCAGGGGTCAAAAACGTGTTTTTTAAGGTGCGATTCCGCAACTCCGCACTTTGGCTCATACTGGCCACACCGGGTCTTGAGGGTGTGGCCCGAGGGTGTTGGCACATCCGTGATTTTTCTTCTCTTCTTAACACATCTCAATATACCCCTAACAGTATCAACTCGGTGAATGGGGGGGCGGGGAGAGGGAGACTCGTGTCATAGCATGGGGAACTAGCGACCCGTAGGCGATGCTAGAACTCTGGGTATCCAGCTTATCTTCGAGGAGGGCTCTCAAGGGAGGTCGGTCCCAGGAGGAAAACACGTTTGCGGGGGAACATGCAAGAGAGAGAGAGAGAACCTTATATTGCTTTGAGGCCGAAGCCTATCGCACAACTATACTACCCTACAACTACCGCCGACTAACCCAAGCAACGCGAGACAAAGGAAAAAGATAAAGTAGCAAACGACTCAATGGCCGCGACACAAGAATGGGTCCCACGAAGAGGGGGAAATAACGCGAGGTACAGGTAAGCAGAGACTAAGTGACAAACAAAGAAACCTTTCCGTCGTAAGAATGAAACCCCAAACTTCTCCGTCAACTACATATAAGCGAGCACGATCCTAAACATGGCGTTCAACCTTAACGGCATCATTACCAAAGTTTCCCCGGTGTCGTATCTGTGGACGAACCTTAACAGGACTGGGAAAAACCACGCGCACGAAGGCAGGAAAGGCCAACCGCAACAGCGTCAGGGGTGAAAGCGAGGGGGGGTGGGTCAAGAGTGGTGCCTCGGGCATCTGCTTGTCAG
Organism: Morchella sp. 2016-41; assembly: GCA_024713855.1. Classification (NCBI taxonomy): domain Eukaryota; kingdom Fungi; phylum Ascomycota; class Pezizomycetes; order Pezizales; family Morchellaceae; genus Morchella; species Morchella sp. 2016-41. The sequence continues at coordinate 716,068 of JAMGZD010000002.1, read as the reverse complement.
GCAGCGAGGCAGTTAGAGTGGTGGGTCCCAATCGAAAGTGCCGACCGTGGTGTTGAGTGGGTGGTCTCGAGGGACCAGTATGGAGTGGGTGAGGGGAGCGAGCCGCCTCGGTTTAAAGTGGTGAGTTGGGGTTGCCAACTCAGTAGGAATGGGTGGTCGCAATCGAAAGTGCCGACCGTGGTGGTTGAGGGGGGTGGTCTCGGGGGACCAGTATGGAGTGGTGAGGGGATCGGAGCCGCCTCGGTTAAGAATGGGTTGCCTGGCTAGGGCCGTAAAAAGAGGGGTAAGGTCACGTGAGTGACCTCGGGTAAAAATTTGAGAAATGTTTTGCGACCGTAGGGAAGCGAAACTTTCCGGGCTGTCGAGCGCTTTGGCAGAGGGCTCTCGCTAACCTGAGAGTTACTGACAGTGTGCGGACCCAACGTGTGTGGTGCTCGTGCGATGAGCAGCAAGGAGGAGGGGGAACGACCGTCTGGCGGTGACAGTCGGTTTGGCAGGAGTTGGTGAGTGATAGACGCATCCCGTGAGTGTATCAACTCAGTGAAAAGGGGGGGTGGGAGAGGGAGACTCGTGTCGTAACATGGGGAATCTAGCGCGGCGAAGGCTCTCTAGAAACTCGTGTATCCAGTCGTCGGCGAGGAGGGCTCTCAAGGGAGGTCGGTCCCAGGAGGAAAACACGTTCCCGGAGGGGAAGATACAAGAGAGAGAGAGAGAGAATTTATATTGCTTCGAAGCCAAAGGCTTATCGCACAACTATACTACCCGAACTACAACTTCCGCCGGCTAACCCAAACGAACGACGAAAAGAAACGACAAAAGGAAAAAGACAAAAAACGCAAACGACTCAGTGGTCGCGACACGATGTGGGACCCATACTGGGATTAAATACGCGAGGTAAGGAAAAGAAAAAAGTTTAACTTAGTTATTCCCCATTTCATGGTCAATTTGTACCGGTGGTGCCGGTGTTGCGGGTACTTGAATTGTTGGTTCGGGTGCGGAGGGTATTGGTGCTGCCGGAGTCGGTGACACTGCCTGGGCAGCCGGGGCGACTGGGATGATGGCCGGGGCGATTAGGATGGCTCTGGACTCATTAAATCGCAGCGATGCTCGTAGTGTTGCCTTCGCGCGTTCTGGGCACGCTCGGTCGGTTGCTTTGTGGAAGCCTTTGCAGTTGTGGCATCTGATGGGTAAGTGGGTGCAGTTGGTTCCTCCGGCGCAGGATTTGCACGGGTGTTCGTCGGTCGTATGATCTTCCGCGCAGTGTCCGCATCGACCTGTTTCGCGGGCGCATTGCTCTTGTCTGTGTCCCAATTCGAGGCAGTTCCGGCATTGGGTATCTTCGCGAATGTTGTGATACGTCTCGAGGGTGCATCTGCGGTCAAAGAGTAGGAGGGACTTAAGGCCCAGGGTAGTCAGTGTGTATGATCCCGGGAGAGCGATGATCATTGAGGAGTGTTCTTTCCCGGCTCTTTTTTTGGCGGAGGTTATCCATCTTGGGATCTGGGCGAGTTGGAGTTTCTCCCCATAGTTGCATTTGATTTCCGACGCGACCAGTTGGCCCGCGTCGATTCCGTCCCCGATCGATGTCGGGATACCGTGTGCGATGAATTTGGACCATTTCGAGTTGGCCCTGATGTCGATCACGTGGATTCTCATCTCCGTGAAAGCGTCTTTGATTTCGTGCTTATAGGCAAGCACTGTTTCTGCTGAGGTGTCGAATTTCGTTTCGAGCACAATGTTGTTGTTGAGGGTCCTGCGTGCCGTGATGAAGTGGCATTTGGCATCGGGAATTCCGGCGTTGACTTTGGCTCGGATGGCGGAGGGGTCGATTTGAGGGGGTTCGCTGCATTCCGCGATGATTTCTCGGTTAGCCTTCGAGAAATCGGCTTTGAACAGTGGGTCTGCCTTCTTCGCAGACCTCCGTCTCTGTACCAGCTGGAAGGTGTCCTGGTTTGGGTTGCCTGTTTGTGCCACGTTGGCGAAAGATCGGCGGGCGGGTTGTTGTTGTTGTTGTTGTTGTTGTGTTGTGGTGGTGGTGGTTTTTTGGGCGGGTTGGGCGGATTGGGCGGGTTGGGCTCGGGCCGGTTGAGGTTGGGCTCTGGCGGGTTGGGTGGCGGCGCCGCGTGGTGGCGCAATGGGTACCGCAGGGGGAGGGGGAGGAGGAGTGGGTGTTTGGTTTTTGTTGAGGAGGGTATGGATCTCCTCAAGCTGTTTGAGCATTTTTGTCTCGAAGAGGTCCTGTCTCTCTTCGATTTTCTGGATCAGTGGGAAAAGGGTTTGGGTTATCGCTTGTTGTATCGCGAGTTGTTGGTCTTTTAGCAGCTTGTTTTCTCGGGTGAACGTTTGGCCGACCGATTTCAGTTGCCAGCCGAGGCTCTGAAGCGTGTTGGTGGTGGCTACGTGTCCTTTTTCCAGTTTTCTGAGGGTGTCGTTGATGGAAGGTAGTTCTGTTAGGACGTCCTGTGAGGCTTGGGACTGGGAGTCGTCGAATCGAGGGGGTGCCGGAGTCCCTGGAGAGGGGGTTGGCGCGAAGAAGCTGGAGAGTGATGGCTGGGAAAGGTTCCCAGGTGCCGGTCTATTTGGTTCTTGGGAGTCTGGAGGAGGATTTCTCTTCCTTCCACCATCCCACATAGATTGGTTCTGTCTGTCGCCAGACATTTGTGGTGTGGTGTGATGTTTTCTTTCGCTTAGAACAACGAACGCGACCGTACGCGGGGGAAGCGAACTGGCTCTGCCTAGTATGGTATACCAGGGTGAGCCAAAGCGATAGAGATAAAATAAATAAGAGTAGAATACGAATAGAATACGCGATAGTAAAAAATTTTTTTTTGAAGCGAGGTTTACCGAGCGTCCGGGAAGGTGCAAGAGAGAGAGAGAGAGAGAATTTATTATCGCTTAGAAGCACAAGGCTTATTGCGCGCCGGACTACCCTAACTACAACCTCCACCGACTAACCCAAACGAAAGACGAAAGGAAAAGACAAAGGAAAAGTAAAAGCGCAAACGACTCAAAGGCAGCGCGATGTGGGGACCCACGAAGAGGGTAAATGTAGCAGTACAGGTGAGCAGAATCTAAGCGACATACAAAGAAACCTCCCGTAGTAAGAATAAGCCCAAACTTCTCCGTCAAACTACGTATAAGCGGCGATCAAACATGGCGTTCAACCAAAAGGTATCATTCTGGCGTTACGATGTCGTATCTGTGGGAACCTTAACAGGACTGAGGAAACCACGCGCGAAGGCAGGAAAGGCCAACCGCAGCAGCGTCGGGGTGGCGAGGGTGGGTCAGAGTGGTGCCTCGGGAGTCTGCTTGTCGGCAGCGGCGGTTGTGTAAGTGAAGGGCTGCAATCGAAAGTGCCAGCCGTGGTTGTTGAGGGTGGTCTCGGGGACCAGTATGGAATGGAGGCCTCTGGGGGGGCCGTGCAATAAGGTAAAGGTGAGTGGGGCCAGTCGGGTAGAATATGGGGGGTCGCAATCGAAAGTGCCGGCCGTGGTGGTTGAGGGGTGGTCTCGGGGGACCAGTATGGAGTGGGCGAGGGGATCGGGGGCCGCCTCAGTTGAAAGTGGTGAGCTGGGGCGCCAGCTCGGGTAAATATGGGTGGTCGCAATCGAAAGTGCCGGCCGTGGTGGTTGAGGTGGTGCCGGGGGCCAGTATGATGGGAGTGAGGATCGGGCCGCCGGTTGAGTGGGTGGGTGGCTAGCTAGAAGTAGAAAAGAGGTAAGGTCGCGTGAGTGACGCCGGGTAAATTTGAGAAATGTTTACGCGACCGTAGGAAGCGATAACTTTCCGGGCTGTCGGCGCTTTGGCAGAGGGCTCGCTAACCTGAGAGTTACTGACAGTGTGCGAACCCGGCGTGTGTGGTCTTCGTCGATGGCGGCCTAGAGAAAGCGACCGTCTACGGTGGCCGTCGATTTGGCGAGTTGGTGAGTGTTAGGCGCATCCCGTAAGTAACAAGCTCGGTGAATGGGGGTGGGAGAGGAGACTCGTGTCATGACCGGGGAATCTAGCGCGGCGAAGGCTCTCTAGAGACTCATGTATCCAGCTATCGGCGAGGAGGTCGCTCAAGGGAGGTCGGTCCCAGGAGGGGAAACATCTTCGCGAGGGAAGATGCAAGAGAGAGAGAGAGATTTTATTATCGCTTAGAAGCACAAGGCTTATTGCGCGCCGGACTACCCTAACTACAACTTCCACCGACTAACCCAAAATGAGAGACAGAAAGAAAATGACAAAGGAAAGCGAACCGAGTACAAAAAAGCGTGAGAGTCCGTTACGTGACATAAGTGTTTCGCGACCGCGACGGTAAGAAATTGAGAGTAGGAGAGAAAGATAACGGGAACTTTAAACAAACCTAACTATCTCCCATAGCGTGATCGTTGCCTGCCGGTTCTTGGGCCGGGGTTGCAGGGACTTGGATGGTGGCCGGGGCGGGGCGAGCGCTGGGGCTGGGCGCGTCGACCATGGCGGGCTGCGAGGATGGGTCTGGATTCGTTGAAGCGAAGGGATGCTCTGAGGGTAGCCTTTGCGCGTTCTGGGCACGCTCGGTCTGATGCTTTGTGGAAGCCCTTACAGTTGTAACACCTGATGGGCGAGTGGGTGCAGTTGATTCCACCCGGGCAGGTCTTGCAGGGGTGGGCATCGGTGGTGTGGTCTTCGGCACAGTGGCCACATCGGCCGGTCTCTAGGGAGCATAGTTCCTGTCTGTGCCCGTATTCGAGGCAGTTGCGGCGTTGGGTGTCTTCTCTGATATTGTAGTAGGTCTCGAGGTTGCAGCGTCGGTCAAAGAGGTGGAGGGATTGTAGGCGAGGTCGTGATCGTGAATGATCCGGGAGGGCAATGGCGTGGAGGAGTGCTCCTTGCCAATTCTCTTCTCGGGGCCGATATCCATCTTGGGACTTGGGCGAGGATGAATTTCTCCCCATAGTTGTTTCTGATTTCGGACGCGACCAGCTGGCCCGCGTCAAGTCCGTCTCCGATTGTAGTCGGGATACCGTGTACCAGGAATTTTGACCATTTGGAGTTGGCCCTGATGTCGATAACGTAGATACCCATCACCGTGAGGGTGTCTTTGATTTCGTGTTTATAGGCGAGTGCTGATTCTGCGAGTGTCAACCGTTTCAGGGCGATGTTGTTGCTGAGGTTTTCCTTGCCGTTATGAAATGGCGTTTGGCGTCAGGAATGCGGCGTTGATTTTCGCGGTTGGAGGGCGTTTGGTGGAATGGGTGTTGGGCGTTGCATTCTATCATGACTTCCCTGTTGGCCCTCGAGAAGTCGGGTTTGAAAAGTGGGTCTTTTTTTTGGGTTTTCTTCCTCTGGACGAGTTGGAAAGTTTCCTGGTTTGGGTTGTTGACTCGGGCCACGTTAGCGAAGGACCGTGGTTGTTGTTGTTGTGGTTGTGGTTGTTGTGGTTGTTGTTGTTGACGTGGTTGTTGTTGTTGTTGTTGTTGTTGTTGTGGGCGGGTGCGGGCTGGGCCGGCGGCGGGTGCGCGGGCTCGGGCATTTGGGACTGGGGCTGGGGCTGGGGCTGGGACTGCGGGGGGAGGGGGTGCCGGTGTGGGTTTGTTGAGGATGAGGGTGGTTTGTTCCTGTACCTCCTTCACTTGTTCGTGGATTTCCTTAACTTGTTCGGCTAGTTTGTTTTGTGCTTCGGCTAGTTTGTTTTGTGCTTCTTCGGCCTTGGTGAGGAGGGGATGGATGGACTGGGTGATGTTTGTGTGGATGACACCGATGGTTCCACTGGTGGCGGCGTTAGCGTTGCCTTGCAGGCTTATCTGCCTCGCGAGGAGGTTGACTTGTGAATAGAGGTCTCGTTGTTCTTTGAGGAGTTTTTCGAACAGTTGGTGGGTCTTTTCCTGTGTGGCTTGTATTGGGGTGATGCTGGTGGTGAGAGCGTGTCTTATGGCCCATGAGATGTAGTTCATGTCCATCTTGTTGTGGGTTTCTTCTGGGACGATACTGGGTTCGAGGTAGTCGAGTCGCGGGACATAGTATCTCGAGTAGTCTTCGTCGGTTGCGTAGGTGGCGAGGGGGGCCTGTAAGGCCTCTAGTTGGCTTTGGGTTGATGGGGTGGGGTCGAAACGGTTTGGAGCTGGGGTGCCTGGGGGAGGTTCTCCGGCGAAGTAGCTTGAGAGTGATGTTTGCGAGGCCGGTTGATGGGGGTTCTCCCTTGCTTGATGTCTTTTCCTGCCCCTGTTGGGGCCGGAGTAGGAACCGTCTGAGGACATTTCGTGATGTTTTGTGTATTTTATTCTCGCTTAGACGAACGCGACCGTACGCGGGGGAAGCGAAATGGCTCCGCCTAGTATGGTATACCAGGTGAGGCCGAAGCGATAGAAATAAAATAAATAGGAATAAAAATACGAATAGAATACGCGGTAGTAAAAATTTTTGAAGCGAGGTTTACCGAGCGTCCGGGAAGATGCAAGAGGTTGCGTGAAGAGAAAATGAAAGGAAAGAAACAAGACAGAAGCCGCAGACAGGGCTTTTTATATAACCAAGTAACCCTGTCCGAATATGACAAATTCAATCGCTTATGGAAACATATAGACTACAACGGAACCGAATGGAAACCAATAGAACACCTATAACTCATACAAAGACGAGTGCAACCACACTTCTTTTCACACCTTCATACAACCATCCCATTAAGCAACGTGACGCCATAACAATAGTGCATCAAACCTCGCTACGTCATCTATTAGATGTTTGTATTGGAGGTGGAGTTGGATCATGATATCTCACTCATTATGTTGGTACAACATAGAAGATGAGCTTAGTACCGGCTCTTGGCGTTGGTGCCAAGAGGTCGCATCGGAGATGATGCATTCTGTATGAGCGGTTCCAAAGGCCTGAGGAGCCTTACCAACGTCTAATATCAACAATGAGATCTCGTTGTCCATTTTGCATACGAACCTACTCGAGCCCTGGAAGTTTTGATCGACATCTGGCCAAAGAGTATTTGGGACAGGCAGCTGAATGGTATAATACACAGCTCTTCCAGCCATACGAAGAAGCTTTGGAAAGCCTTCACGGCGGCCTAGGGGTATAACGGAGCCACTTTAAACTGGATAACATGAAGAGCATGTTAACCAGGGCCCGCTATATGCTGAGAGTTATTGGTAGAAGCCAGTACCCGGTGACATGCAAGCTACCTACAGTGTGGATCGCCACCAGCTGTAAGAGTAACTACATTCGGTGACTAGGATGAGTGTCTGTCACAGAAGGACAGACTGACGAGTCTATGCCTTGCTGACTTATTAGAAGGCCGGCCAGAGTAGGACTCTGATTGCCCGGCGACCCTCTGTATCCTCTGAGCATTGAAGTGCTACGGCGATAGCACTCGGCCTGGGAAGTCTACAATAAGTTATGAGCTCTACGGCAACTAAAGCCGGCTAATCATGCGGGCAAAGGTTGTGCGACAATCAAGCGGCAGATTACCTGAAGGCTTTGACTAAGGGTGGCACCGAAGGGCTTGCAAACTCCTGCTGGCGCTTAAACGGAAAAGCGGGGTAGCGGAGGAATGTTTGCAAAAGCACCGAGACTCGGTCCCACCGGAACTTAGTAGGAAAACTTGGAGCGGAGGGTCGAAGGCTTTGGAGTATAAGTCTTTCAGTCTCACTCTCGCCCATTAGTTCTCCACGATCCATCCTCAGACAGAAAACGAGCAGAAGCAAGAGCCTTAAGATTATTCTTAGTTCTAGCGAGAAGAATCTTGAACCTGTAACCTGATTTCTATTCTGCACGGCCGTCTCTATTCTATTACTCTCTAGTAGTCTAGGACCCCCGTTACATTATAATCTTAAGGTTCCAATCACCTTACAGATTACATTCCTCTTTATTTCTCTCTACCAGAAATGTCCTTCCTCCCGGCACCAGAGGCCCGCCTCCAGCTTGAGTGGAAGCCTACAGACCTCAACCTGGAACCCTCGGAACAGAGCCAGTTAATCCTCAGGCCGAGGACCGCCTCCAGAAATGGATTCCGGGCTGTGAGCCTACCTGGCAAGACTCGGACTCGGTAACTCTCCAGGAGTTCAACCTAGAGGCCCAGAAGTACCTACAACATGCCATGCAACAACAGATGTCCCAGGTATACTACACCCTCGCCATGGTCCAGGAGCGCCAGGATGCAGAAGCAGCACTCGTCAGGAGAGCCTACGAGTACATGAAGAGTCAGGTGGACTCTGCACATGCCGAACTCCAGAAGTATGCCCACAGAGACGAGTTAGACCAGGACAAGATGGAAATTGAGTGGTCAAATCCGGTGATGCCACCCAACTTCATCCAAGAGATCCAGCAAGCCCTCAGTGATGGAAGACTCACTGTGGCAAGGCCAGAAACCCCAGCCGCCCCTCCAGAGCCACCTCCAGGACTGGCTACAGAGCGGCCACGAAACACATGCAGGCTAGAGTTGGGGCCTTTGCTGGTTTCCCTGTCAGAGCCCGCCCAAGGACTGTCCCCATCATGATGCCACAAGTTGGGGCCTCCCCACTACCGCCTAGGAGGCCCGCAGGCAGCCCTTCGCCTTTCTCTGGCCTCCCAATAGGTCTCTCCCTTTACCCAGACTCTGATGAGGAATACAGCCCGGGTTCCCCACTCAGACAAGAGTCCAGACCGCCAGCACCACCTCCTTCCGCAGCAATGAGGCCCTCAGAGCCTCCGGAAGTCCCTCTGCCACCCTCACCTCAACAAGCAGGTGGCAACGGAGGAAACCTCCCGCCAGCACCTCCCCCAGCGCCGCAGGAGCTCCAGGAGCAGACCCAGACTCCTCGGACTCGGAGCCGGAAGATGGGGATAGAAGGGCCTGGCGGAGATACATGAAGAAGAAGATGGAGAAGCAGCAGAGCGATCTGCTGGCCATCTTAGCATCGCACACCCGGGCCTCAGAGCCATCCCATCCCACCATCGCCAACAGGGGTCGAGAACCCAAGGCACCTCCTCCCTCCAAGTTCCAAGGCAAAGCGGAACAAGTGGAGACCTTCCTCCGGCAATGCGAGAATGTTTTCTCCATTGAGAGTCTCTCCTTCACTCAAGAGGAGGTGAGAATCCGTTATGCCGGCAATCTCATGGAAGGAGCGGCTGCCATCAAGTGGTATGAATCCTACCACAACTCAATCGATCAAGCGCCGGCCAACCGCCTAGCGGGGATGCCGGTGAGATTGGATGGCAGATGGAAGAGATGGTCATCATTCGTGGACGCTTTCAGAGCGGCCTTTGGAGAGTCCATCTCCCGGGACGATGCGGTGGCTCAGTGGGAGCACCTTACCCACACCCAGCAAGGAGGAATAGACGCCTTCTTGAATGGGATCATTCAGTTGATGTGGAAGACCGGATATGAGGGATCGGTAGTGGATGACAAGATCGCAGGATCTCTCCTACCAGATCTGGGTTTGAGTTGGGCTCTCTTTACCCCCAAACCAAAGACCCTCATGGAACGGATAGCTGCCCTCAGGGAACTTGGCCACACTCATGAGCGGTACCAGGCGACAGCCAAGGCACCCGCTAAGACCAAGAAGACTCCCGGGGAAGAAAGAGACCGTCGGCCTAGGGCCAAAACAGAAAACTCTCGCTCCTCTGTACCCAAAAAGGACTCCGGTCCGAAAGACAGAGCTGCGGAGTTGAAGGGTATCCCTTCGGATATCCTAGAAGAAAGAAGAAAAGCAGAAGTATGCTTGAAGGTAAGACCTTCCTTCCTAGCAAAAAAAGGGCACAGCCACACCCTAGATTGGGACGAGGCTGTGCGGTACCCCATTGAGGATACATAGACTGACTTGTGCAATAGTGCGGCAAGTCCAGACACAAATGGCAAGACTGTTGGTCCAAGGAACCGACAGTGGTCAAGGTGGCAGCAGTGAGAGCACAAAAGCGGAAGAGAGGTTCTGGAAAGAACAGTTCTCAGAAGAAAGCTAGAGTGGCCGCCATGGCGGTGGAAGAACCACTTGTTGTACTCCCGGAAGCCCCAGAGCTCTCAGAAAATTTTGTCTTAGAACCGGGCGCCGGTTCAGACGAGGAAATACTGTGGCTTTGAAAATGTCTGTTAGATAGTCTATTTCTTTTTTGCTAGCTAGTTTTTTCAACGATTGTTTCTCTGGTTTAAAAATATTATGATTTGTTTCTGCCTATTTGCACTACCAAAAGTATGCTGAGGATGGCTTTATGAGCCGAAACTGCTGGTCGGTACATACTCTCTTGACCCAAAATTATACCCAGACACAGAGTACCGCAGTTTAAGACTTTACCAAAACACTATCATACTTTATCGCTATAAGTCACCACTTGGGAATAGAACCAACAGATCTCCGGATCCTAGTAGTGCCCTCTTACGAAAGACCATTAGCAATGGAGAAAAGACCCAGAGAAACAAGTTCAGAACCCGCTACCAAGCGCAGAAAGATGGAAGAGAAACTTCCAAAGCTACCAATACATGGCAAGAGGCCTATTTTGGAAGCAAAACTGTCGTGGACAGTAAAAGACAAGAAGGGAGAAGCCCAAGGGAGATTTCTCTTTGACACCGGGTGCACAGGAGCGATCTTGAACCTAGAGTTTGTCAGAGGGAAGAAAATCCCCTTAGTGCGGCGAGACACCCCTTTGACCATGTATGATGCTCAAGGAGATGTCATGATGGGAAGCGGGCAGTATTACACTCCCCCGCTCCACATGACCATAGGGGATCATGAAGAGACACTCCGGTGGGAGGTGGCTACTCTAGAAACAGGAATCTCCGGTTACCTGCCAATTGCGTGGGCAAGACAGCATAACCCGGATATCAACTGGGAACTCAATACCATAAACTGGAGGAGTGACTACTGCAAGCAGAATTGTCTCCCAGCGGCGGTCACAGTGGAACCCATCTCTATCTATCAAATGATGGAAGAAGAAGAGGTACCAAATAGTGGCAACCATATGGACTGATGAGCATGGAGACAATGTGGCATTAAAAATGCCCGAGCGGTACAGAGAATGGGCGCAATTAGCCAGTAGGAGAGGGCAGATGAGTTACCAGCTCACACCTCTAATGATCTAAAAATCAAGCTCCTACCAGGTGAAAAGCCACCATTCGGCCCGTTGTACTCTTGTTCCACCCAAGAGTTGAAGGCCCTCCGGGAGTACCTGTCCAAAGAAGTGGCAACAGGGAAAATCTCAAGATCAAGCAGCCCAGCCGCTGCACCCATCCTATTTTGTGCCGAAGAAAGATGGAACGCTGAGGATTTGCGTTGATTACAGAGGACTGAACAAGGTTACAGTCAAAGACAAGTACCCTCTCCCAATTATGAGCGGGCTCAGGGAGAGACTGTTTCAGGCCCGAATCTTCACAAAGCTAGACCTAAAAAATGGCTTCAATCTGATCAGAATAGCAGAGGGTGACGAGTGGAAGACCGCCTTCCGAACCCGCTATGGCCTGTACCAGTATAATGTGATGCCATTTAGTGTCTTTGCAATGCCCCCTCCGCGTTCCAGGCAATGATGAATGATGTCCTGAGGGAACTACTAGATGAAGGAGTGATTGTCTATATCGACGATATCCTCATCTATTCCGAGACAGAGGAAGAGCATGAGAAGCTAGTCAAGAAGGTTCTCCGGAAACTTCATGAGGCAAAACTCAATCTCATTGAGTAAAAGCTCTTTCCACGTCCGGGAAGTAGAATACCTCGGATACCATCTCTCGGCAGAAGGAGTATCCATGTCAAAAGACAAAGTGGAGGCAGTTAGAGAATGGCCAGTACCCCAAAATGTCAAGGGAGTACAGGCATTCCTCGGATTTGCAAATTTCTATCGCCGCTTCATTGAAGGCTTTAGTAAGATCTGCAAACCATTAACTGACCTTACCGGAGGTGACAAGAAATGGTATTGGACCGCAGCTTGTGAACAGGCCTTTGATGAACTCAAAGAGAGATTCACTAGCGCTCCTATCCTCGCCCACTTTGACCCCACTAGGAGAACAGTGGTTGAAACTGATGCCAGTGACTTTGCCAAAGGTGCGGCGCTCTCTCAGTATGGTGAAGATGGAAAGCTACACCCGGTAGCTTTCTATTCAAAGAAATTCAACCCTGCTGAGATCAATTATGACATTCATGATAAGGAAATGGGTGCAATTGTAGCCTGTTTCCGGGAATGGGAGCATATGCTGAAATCCTGCGAGCACGAGATCACGGTTTTCACAGACCACAAGAACTTGGAGTACTTCAATTCTACCAAGGTTCTCACTAGGCGGCAAGCTAGATGGTCCGAGGACCTCGCAGGCTACAATTTTAAAGTTGTCTATAGGACCAGGGAGATAGGAACGGCAAGACTGATGCACTATCAAGGCGCTGGGATCACCGCCTTACAGAGGGGGGTGAACCTCTGCAGCCGGAGCCGCAGACGTTTTTCAGACCAGGTCAATTAGTATTGGATCCTGCTAAGCTAGCAGCTGTGCGGATCAATCAATTGCAATCTCTGTTCTTGGAGCGCCTATCAGCGGCAGCTAAACAAGACAGGAACTGGCAAGACTTGCTCCGCTCCTTGGTTGAAAGGAAACCCAATTTGGACCAGAACCTATCGGCTCAGAATGGACTCATCTTCTTCAAGAACCGGTGGTACATTCCCAATGACAAGAGTCTACAGAAAGAGATAATGACCGAGTGCCATGACTCTAAGGTGGCTGGCCATTTTGGCCAGTTCAAGACACTAGAGCGGATAAGAAACAACTTCTTTTGGCCCAAGATGGATAAAGATGTTGAGGAATATGTCCGGAGCTGTGACAGCTGCCAGAGGAATAAGACCTCTAGACATAAGAAGTTTGGTATGCTCCAACCTCTGGAGATACCCTATCGGCCTTGGACATCTATCTCTATGGACTTCATTGTGGGACTACCGAGTCTAGTGGGTATACAAAGATCTGGGTAATAGTAGACCGCTTTTCAAAGATGGCTCACTACATCCCACTTCCTACCCTAAATAAGACTGAAGATTTGGCCAAACTGTTCCTGAAGGAAGTCTGGAGACTCCATGGGCTACCTGATGACATAGTCTCGGACAGAGATAGCAAGTTCATCTCTCACTTTTGGCAATCTCTCATGACCCTACTCAACGTGAAGCTAAAGATGTCCACTTCTTTCCACCCCCAAAGCGGACGGCCAGACAGAGAGTTAACAGACCCTGGAGCACTACTTGAGGAGTTACTGCTCATATCAACAGGATGACTGGGCGGACCTCTTGCCACTGGCAGAGTATGCATACAACTCGGCGGTCTCTGAGTCTACCAAAGTATCGGCTTTCTATGCCAACTATGGATATGAACCCAGGACCAACTGGCCGGCCCCAAAAGAAGGTGTTGAATGGAATAATCCAGCAAGCGAGGTCATGGTATCTCAATGGGAATCTATCTGGCAGGCTATGAATGCAAGCTTGGGAAAGGCTAGACTAAGGATGGCCCGGTGGTATGATGCACATGCCCTGGCACCCCCTGAAATCAAGCCTGGAGATGAAGTTATGCTAGACCGGCGCAATGTGCAAACAAAGCGGCCATTGGGAAAATTGGATCAGAAGAAGATGGGACCCTTCAAGGTCTTAGAAGCTATTGGTACCCGTGCCTACAAGCTCTCTCTTCCCCCGCAGATGGGTATCCATCCGGTCTTTCATGTCTCTCTCCTAGAACCCTACAGGATACCAGCGGATTTGGAGAGAAGGGTTCCCCCACCGGAACCTGAGGAGATTGGAGGAGAGGAGAACTGGACTGTCCGGGAAGTAGCAGACAGCCGGGTCAATAGGAAGAGGCAAAGGGTTGAGTACCTGGTCTTGTGGGAAGGTTTCGAGAATGAAGATGCTACATGGGAACCTTGGGAACATCTCCGGAAGAGCGCTGAAGAAGCCCTCCGGGATTTCCATCTGAGGTATCCCAAGAAGCCTAGAGACAAGAGATCTCTGGGCTAGGAAACTTTTCTCGTTACCTCTCCACTCGGGTTCCTTTGTCACATAAATAAGAATGGAATAAAGATTGTTACCAGATCTCGGTGACCAAGATCCTGGAAGAGGGGAGTAGTATAACGGAGCCACTTTAAACTGGATAACATGAAGAGCATGTTAACCAGGGCCCGCTATATGCTGAGAGTTATTGGTAGAAGCCAGTACCCGGTGACATGCAAGCTACCTACAGTGTGGATCGCCACCAGCTGTAAGAGTAACTACATTCCGGTGACTAGGATGAGGGTCTAATCACAGAAGGACAGACTGACGAGTCTATGCCTTGCTGACTTATTAGAAGGCCGGCCAGAGTAGGACTCTGATTGCCCGGCGACCCTCTGTATCCTCTGAGCATTGAAGTGCCGCTACGGCGATAGCACTCGGCCTGGGAAGTCTACAATAAGTTATGAGCTCTACGGCAACTAAAGCCGGCTAATCATGCGGGCAAAGGTTGTGCGACAATCAAGCGGCAGATTACCTGAAGGCTTTGACTAAGGGTGGCACCGAAGGGCTTGCAAACTCCTGCTGGCGCTTAAACGGAAAAGCGGGGTAGCGGAGGAATGTTTGCAAAAGCACGAGGCTCGGTCCCACGAACTTAGTAGGAAAACTTGGAGCGGAGGGTCGAAGGCTTTGGAGTATAAGTACTCAGTCTCACTCTCGCCCATTAGTTCTCCACGATCCATCCTCAGACAGAAACGAGCAGAAGCAAGAGCCTTAAGATTATTCTTAGTTCTAGCGAGAAGAATCTTGAACCTGTAACCTGATTTCTATTCTGCACGGCCGTCTCTATTCTATTACTCTCTAGTAGTCTAGGACGTTACATTATAATCTTAAGGTTCCAATCACCTTACAGATTACATTCCTCTTTATTTCTCTCTACCAGAAATGTCCTTCCTCCCGGCACCAGAGGCCCGCCTCCAGCTTGAGTGGAAGCCTACAGACCTCAACCTGGAACCCTCGGAACAGAGCCAGTTAATCCTCAGGCCGAGGACCGCCCTCCAGAAATGGATTCCGGGCTGTGAGCCTACCTGGCAAGACTCGGACTCGGTAACTCTCCAGGAGTTCAACCTAGAGGCCCAGAAGTACCTACAACATGCCATGCAACAACAGATGTCCCAGGTATACTACACCCTCGCCATGGTCCAGGAGCGTAGGATGCAGAAGCAGCACGTCAGGAGAGCCTCTGAGTACATGAAGAGTCAGGTGGACTCTGCACATGCCGAACTCAGAAGTATGCCCACAGAGACGAGTTAGACCAGGACAAGATGGAAATTGAGTGGTCAAATCCGGTGATGCCACCCAACTTCATCCAAGAGATCCAGCAAGCCCTCAGTGATGGAAGACTCACTGTGGCAAGGCCAGAAACCCCAGCCGCCCCCTCCAGAGCCACCTCCAGGACTGGCTACAGAGCGGCCACGAAACACATGCAGGCTAGAGTTGGGGCCTTTGCTGGTTTCCCTGTCAGAGCCCGCCCAAGGACTGTCCCCATCATGATGCCACAAGTTGGGGCCTCCCCACTACCCTAGGAGGCCCGCAGGCAGCCCCTTCGCCTTCTCTGGCCTCCCAATAGGTCTCTCCCTTTACCCAGACTCTGATGAGGAATACAGCCCGGGTTCCCCACTCAGACAAGAGTCCAGACCGCCAGCACCACCTCCTTCCGCAGCAATGAGGCCCTCAGAGCCTCCGGAAGTCCCTCTGCCACCCTCACCTCAACAAGCAGGTGGCAACGGAGGAAACCTCCCGCCAGCACCTCCCCCAGCCGCAGGAGCTCCAGGAGCAGACCCAGACTCCTCGGACTCGGAGCCGGAAGATGGGGATAGAAGGGCCTGGCGGAGATACATGAAGAAGAAGATGGAGAAGCAGCAGAGCGATCTGCTGGCCATCTTAGCATCGCACACCCGGGCCTCAGAGCCATCCCATCCCACCATCGCCAACAGGGGTCGAGAACCCAAGGCACCTCCTCCCTCCAAGTTCCAAGGCAAAGCGGAACAAGTGGAGACCTTCCTCCGGCAATGCGAGAATGTTTTCTCCATTGAGAGTCTCTCCTTCACTCAAGAGGAGGTGAGAATCCGTTATGCCGGCAATCTCATGGAAGGAACGGCTGCCATCAAGTGGTATGAATCCTACCACAACTCAATCGATCAAGCCTCGGCCAACCGCCTAGCGGGGATGCCGGTGAGGTTGGATGGCAGATGGAAGAGATGGTCATCATTCGTGGACGCTTTCAGAGCGGCCTTTGGAGAGTCCATCTCCCGGGACGATGCGGTGGCTCAGTGGGAGCACCTTACCCACACCCAGCAAGGAGGAATAGACGCCTTCTTGAATGGGATCATTCAGTTGATGTGGAAGACCGGATATGAGGGATCGGTAGTGGATGACAAGATCGCAGGATCTCTCCTACCAGATCTGGGTTTGAGTTGGGCTCTCTTTACCCCCAAACCAAAGACCCTCATGGAACGGATAGCTGCCCTCAGGAACTTGGCCACACTCATGAGCGATGTACCAGGCGACAGCCAAGGCACCCGCTAAGACCAAGAAGACTCCCGGGAAGAAAGAGGACCGTCGGCCTAGGGCCAAAACAGAAAACTCTCGCTCCTCTGTACCCAAAAAGGACTCGGTCCGAAAGACAGAGCTGCGGAGTTGAAGGTATCCCGGATATCCTAGAAGAAAGAAGAAAAGCAGAAGTATGCTTGAAGGTAAGACCTTCCTTCCTAGCAAAAAAAGGCACAGCCACACCTAGATTGGGACGAGGCTGTGCGGTACCCCATTGAGGATACATAGACTGACTTGTGCAATAGTGCGGCAAGTCCACACAAATAGCAAGACTGTTGGTCAAGGAACCGACAGTGGTCAAGGTGGCAGCAGTGAGAGCACAAAGCGGAAGAGAGGTTCTGGAAAGAACAGTTCTCAGAAGAAAGCTAGAGTGGCCGCCATGGCGGTGGAAGAACCACTTGTTGTACTCCGGAAGCCCCAGAGCTCTCAGAAAATTTTGTCTTAGAACCGGGCGCCGGTTCAGACGAGGAAATACTGTGGCTTTGAAAATGTCTGTTAGATAGTCTATTTCTTTTTTGCTAGCTAGTTTTTTCAACGATTGTTTCTCTGGTTTAAAAATATTATGATTTGTTTCTGCCTATTTGCACTACCAAAAGTATGCTGAGGATGGCTTTATGAGCCGAAACTGCTGGTCGGTACATACTCTCTTGACCCAAAATTATACCCAGACACAGAGTACCGCAGTTTTAAAACTTCACCGAAACACTATCATACTTTATCGCTATAAGTCACCACTTGGGAATAGAACCAACAGATCTCCGGATCCTAGTAGTGCCCTCTTACGAAAGACCATTAGCAATGGAGAAAAGACCCAGAGAAACAAGTTCAGAACCCGCTACCAAGCGCAGAAAGATGGAAGAGAAACTTCCAAAGCTACCAATACATGGCAAGAGGCCTATTTTGGAAGCAAAACTGTCGTGGACAGTAAAAGACAAGAAGGGAGAAGCCCAAGGAGATTTCTCTTTGACACCGGGTGCACAGGAGGCGATCTTGAACCTAGAGTTTGTCAGAGGAAGAAAATCCCTTAGTGCGTGAGACACCCCTTTGACCATGTATGATGCTCAAGGAGATGTCATGATGGGAAGCGGGCAGTATTACACTCCCCCGCTCCACATGACCATAGGGGATCATGAAGAGACACTCCGGTGGGAGGTGGCTACTCTAGAAACAGGAATCTCCGGTTACCTGCCAATTGCGTGGGCAAGACAGCATAACCCGGATATCAACTGGGAACTCAATACCATAAACTGGAGGAGTGACTACTGCAAGCAGAATTGTCTCCCAGCGGCGGTCACAGTGGAACCCATCTCTATCTATCAAATGATGGAAGAAGAAGAGGTGTACCAAATAGTGGCAACCATATGGACTGATGAGAATGGAGACAATGTGGCATTAAAAATGCCCGGCGGTACAGAGAATGGGCGCAATTAGCCAGTAGGGAGAGGGCAGATGAGTTACCAGCTCACACCTCTAATGATCTAAAAATCAAGCTCCTACCAGGTGAAAAGCCACCATTCGGCCCGTTGTACTCTTGTTCCACCCAAGAGTTGAAGGCCCTCCGGGAGTACCTGTCCAAAGAAGTGGCAACAGGGAAAATCTCAAGATCAAGCAGCCCAGCCGCTGCACCCATCCTATTTGTGCCGAAGAAAGATGGAACGCTGAGGATTTGCGTTGATTACAGAGGACTGAACAAGGTTACAGTCAAAGACAAGTACCCTCTCCCAATTATGAGCGGGCTCAGGGAGAGACTGTTTCAGGCCCGAATCTTCACAAAGCTAGACCTAAAAAATGGCTTCAATCTGATCAGAATAGCAGAGGGTGGCAGTGGAAGACCGCCTTCGAACCGCTATGGCCTGTACCAGTATAATGTGATGCCATTTAGTGCTGCAATGCCCCCTCCGCGTTAGGCAATGATGAATGATGTCCTGAGGAACTACTAGATGAAGGAGTGATTGTCTATATCGACGATATCCTCATCTATTCCGAGACAGAGGAAGAGCATGAGAAGCTAGTCAAGAAGGTTCTCCGGAAACTTCATGAGGCAAAACTCAATATCTCATTGAGTAAAAGCTCTTTCCACGTCCGGGAAGTAGAATACCTCGGATACCATCTCTCGGCAGAAGGAGTATCTATGTCAAAAGACAAAGTGGAGGCAGTTAGAGAATGGCCAGTACCCCAAAATGTCAAGGGAGTACAGGCATTCCTCGGATTTGCAAATTTCTATCGCCGCTTCATTGAAGGCTTTAGTAAGATCTGCAAACCATTAACTGACCTTACGGAGGTGACAAGAAATGGTATTGGACGCAGCTTGTGAACAGGCCTTTGATGAACTCAAAGAGAGATTCACTAGCGCTCCTATCCTCGCCCACTTTGACCCCACTAGGAGAACAGTGGTTGAAACTGATGCCAGTGACTTTGCCAAAGGTGCGGCGCTCTCTCAGTATGGTGAAGATGGAAAGTTACACCCGGTAGTTTTCTATTCAAAGAAATTCAACCCTGCTGAGATCAATTATGACATTCATGATAAGGAAATGGGTGCAATTGTAGCCTGTTTTCGGGAATGGGAGCATATGCTGAAATCCTGCGAGCACGAGATCACGGTTTTCACAGACCACAAGAACTTGGAGTACTTCAATTCTACCAAGGTTCTCACTAGGCGGCAAGCTAGATGGTCCGAGGACCTCGCAGGCTACAATTTTAAAGTTGTCTATAGACCAGGAGATAGGAGCAGCAAGACTGATGCACTATCAAGGCGCTGGGATCACCGCCTTACAGAGGGGTGAACCTCTGCAGCCGGAGCCGCAGAGCGTTTTTCAGACCAGGTCAATTAGTATTGGATCCTGCTAAGCTAGCAGCTGTGCGGATCAATCAATTGCAATCTCTGTTCTTGGGCGCCTATCGGCGGCAGCTAAACAAGACAGGAACTGGCAAGACTTGCTCCGCTCCTTGGTTGAAAGAGAGCCCAATTTGGACCAGAACCTATCGGCTCAGAATGGACTCATCTTCTTCAAGAACCGGTGGTACATTCCCAATGACAAGAGTCTACAGAAAGAGATAATGACCAGTGCCATGACTCTAAGGTGGCTGGCCATTTTGGCCAGTTCAAGACACTAGAGCGGATAAGAAACAACTTCTTTTGGCCCAAGATGGATAAAGATGTTGAGGAATATGTCCGGAGCTGTGACAGCTGCCAGAGGAATAAGACCTCTAGACATAAGAAGTTTGGTATGCTCCAACCTCTGGAGATACCCTATCGGCCTTGGACATCTATCTCTATGGACTTCATTGTGGGACTACCGGAGTCTAGTGGGTATACAAAGATCTGGGTAATAGTAGACCGCTTTTCAAAGATGGCTCACTACATCCCACTTCCTACCCTAAATAAGACTGAAGATTTGGCCAAACTGTTCCTGAAGGAAGTCTGGAGACTCCATGGGCTACCTGATGACATAGTCTCGGACAGAGATAGCAAGTTCATCTCTCATTTTTGGCAATCTCTCATGACCCTACTCAACGTGAAGCTAAAGATGTCCACTTCTTTCCACCCCCAAACGGACGGCCAGACAGAGAGAGTTAACCAGACCCTGGAGCACTACTTGAGGAGTTACTGCTCATATCAACAGGATGACTGGGCGGACCTCTTGCCACTGGCAGAGTATGCATTCAACTCGGCGGACTCTGAGTCTATTAAAGTATCGGCTTTTTATGCCAACTATGGATATGAACCCAGGACCAACTGGCCGGCTCCTAAGGAGGGTGTAGAGTGGAACAATCCAGCAAGCGAGGTCATGATCTCTCAATGGGAATCTATATGGCAGGCTATGAACGCCAGCCTGGGAAAGGCAAGACTTAGGATGGCCCGGTGGTATGATAAACATGCACTGGCACCTCCGGAAATCAAGCCTGGAGATGAAGTAATGCTAGACCGGCGCAATGTGCAAACAAAGCGGCCAATGAATAAGCTGGATCAGAAGAAGATGGGACCTTTCAAGGTCATCGAAGCTGTGGGCCCCCGTGCCTACCGACTCTCTCTTCCCCCGCAGATGGGTATCCATCCGGTCTTTCATGTCTCTCTCCTAGAACCCTACAGGATACCAGCGGATTTGGAGAGAAGGGTTCCCCCACCGGAACCTGAGGAGATTGGAGGAGAGGAGAACTGGACTGTCGGGAAGTAGCAGATAGCCGGGTCAATAGGAAGAGGCAAAGGGTTGAGTACCTGGTCTTGTGGGAAGGTTTCGAGAATGAAGATGCTACATGGGAACCTTGGGAACATCTCCGGAAGAGCGCTGAAGAAGCCCTCCGGGATTTCCATCTGAGGTATCCCAAGAAGCCTAGAGACAAGAGATCTCTGGGCTAGGAAACTTTTCTCGTTACCTCTCCACTCGGGTTCCTTTGTCACATAAATAAGAATGGAATAAAGATTGTTACCAGATCTCGGTGACCAAGATCCTGGAAGAGGGGAGTAGTATAACGGAGCCACTTTAAACTGGATAACATGAAGAGCATGTTAACCAGGGCCCGCTATATGCTGAGAGTTATTGGTAGAAGCCAGTACCCGGTGACATGCAAGCTACCTACAGTGTGGATCGCCACCAGCTGTAAGAGTAACTACATTCCGGTGACTAGGATGAGTGTCTAATCACAGAAGGACAGACTGACGAGTCTATGCCTTGCTGACTTATTAGAAGGCCGGCCAGAGTAGGACTCTGATTGCCCGGCGACCCTCTGTATCCTCTGAGCATTGAAGTGCCGCTACGGCGATAGCACTCGGCCTGGGAAGTCTACAATAAGTTATGAGCTCTACGGCAACTAAAGCCGGCTAATCATGCGGGCAAAGGTTGTGCGACAATCGGCAGATTACCTGAAGGCTTTGACTAAGGGTGGCATCGAAGGGCTAGCAAACCCCTGCTGGCGCTTAAACGGAAAAGCGGGGTAGCGGAGGAATGTTTGCAATGCACCGAGACTCGGTCCCACCGGAACTTAGTAGGAAAACTTGGAGCGGAGAGTCGAAGGCTTTGGAGTATAGGTACTCAGTCTCACTCTCGCCCATTAGTTCTCCACGATCCATCCTCAGACAGAAAAGCAGGCAGAAGCAAGAGCCTTAAGATTATTCTTAGTTCTAGCGAGAAGAATCTTGAACCTGTAACCTGATTTCTATTCTGCACGGCCGTCTCTATTCTATTACTCTCTAGTAGTCTAGGACCCCCGTTACAAGGGGAGCACAATGAGGACTGAGATTTGGCGGATCATAATGAATCTGAATCCGAATCCAACGAACCGAGTGGTGATTTAGACTCTGGACGCCCACTGTTTAATCTAGTCACAACAATATATGAGTATAACGGAGCCATTCTAACTGGATGGCATGAGAGCATGCTAACCAGGGCCCGCTATATGTCGAGAGTTATTGGTAGAAGCCAGTACCCGGTGACATATGAGGTACCTGCAGTGTGGATCGCCACCAGCTGCAAGTGTAACCATATTCCGGTGACTAGGATGAGGGTCTATTCACAGAAGGACAGACTGACGAGTCTACGCCTTGCTGACTGACTAGAAGGCCGGCCAGAGGAGGACTCTGATTGCCCGGCGACCCTCCATCAGCAAAAAAATTGGGTTCGGTCTGACGTGCTTGGGCGTACCCAGGCGCATGAGAAGTTTTCTTACCTGCATCCATATGCCTCGGCGCAAAAAGACATCGTCTCGACGGGAAAATACGAACATCTCTCCCGTTCTCGTCTCGGGTTCGTTTTTTGACCGACGTCGTCCCTCGACCCCAAAACGAACACCGGGTCCACACCTGGGTAGGTTTTGCCCGGTTGACGGCTTTCACTAGCGAATTTGCTGGCAGAATGAGGTCACCCGGCAATCGGTACATAGACTAGGACACCAGTTCCGCGCAAATGTCACGTTTATTGATCAACATGTCTACGTCATTCTATGTACATATTTGCTAGCGACCCACCTGCCCCCCGCCGACATCCTGCCCGTTGAGCTGTGCACTGAGCTCGCCACTCAGCTGCCTACCTACCCTCCTGCCCGCTGGGCTGCCTGCCCGCTGACCTGCCTGTCTGCCTGCGCTCCTGCCCGCTGACCTGCCTGGCTGCCTGTGCTCCTGCCCGCTGACCTGCCCGCTGAGCTTGCCGCTGAGCTGCCTGCCCCCTGACCTGCCTGTCTGGTAGGTGTCCAAATTGTGCAGTATTCGGTGACTGGTAGGTGTCGATTCGCTGCCTGGGGGTGTCCAATTGTGCAGTATTAGGTGACTGGTATGTGTCGATTCGCTGCCTAGGAGGTGTCCAAATCGTACAGTATTCGGTGCCTGGTAGATGTCCAAATCGTGCAGTATTTGGTGACTGGTATGTGTCGATTCGCTGCCTAGGAGGTGTCCAAATCGTGCAGTATTCGGTGCCTGGTAGGTGTCCAAATCGTCCAGTATTTGGAGCCTAGTAGGTGTCGAAATCGTCCAGGATTTGGAGCCTACTAGGTGTCAGTAAAGGCATCAAGATGCAGAGGAAGGTAAATCGTATCTCGGCGTCGATACAGGCACTGGTAGGAGGTAGGCGTCGATACAGGCAGGAGGTAGGTGTCGATACAGGCAGGAGGTAGGTGTCGATACAGGTAGGAGGTGAGGTAGGAGGTGAGGTAGGAGGTGAGGTAGGAGGCGAGGTAGGTAGGTAGGTATAGGTAGAGGTGGAGGTGTGGGTGGATCCTCGAGGTGTGGAGAAAGCGTCATTAGCTAGCGGTATTAGCATTAGCGCCAGGACTTAGGCGGAATATCACATCCGTGACGTCAAAAGCGAGATG
Source organism: Morchella sp. 2016-41 (assembly GCA_024713855.1). NCBI lineage: Eukaryota > Fungi > Ascomycota > Pezizomycetes > Pezizales > Morchellaceae > Morchella > Morchella sp. 2016-41. Next base: position 692,779 of record JAMGZD010000002.1, on the reverse strand, counting down.
TCGCGTTGGGAGGCAATTAGGCGTCAAAAGGCGAGATGTCATATTTGAGGCGCGCATACTAAGGCGCCAAAAGGCGAGTCGTTTTGGAGTCGGGAGGCGGGGACCAAAAGACGGGTATTTGGTGGCAAAAGATGAGGTTTTGGTTACAAAAGACGAATTCGTCTTGGAGGATTTTTTTTTTGGCTGATGTCTACATCCTCTGAGGCATTTGAAGTGCCCCCACGGGGATAGCACTCTGCCTGGGAAGTCTACAATAAGCTATGAGCTCTACGACAACTAAAGCTGGCTAATCATGCAGGCAAAGGTTGTGCGACAACCAAGCGGCAGATTACCAAATAGGCTTTGACTAAGGGTGGCGCTTAAATGGAAAGCGGGGTAGCAGTGGAACGTTTGCAAGCACCGAGACTGAGTCCCACCGGAACTTAGTAGGAAACTTGGAGCAGAGACTCGAAGGCTTTGGAGTATAAGTACTCGGCCTCACTCTCGCCCATTAGTTCTCCATCAATCATCCTCAGACCTCAACGAGCAGAAGCAAGAGCCTTAAGATTATTGAGAGAAAAAGAGGAACGTAATCTATAAGGTGATTGGAACCCTAAGATTATAGTGTAACGGGGGTCCTAGACTACTAGAGAATAATAGAATAGAGACGGCCGTGCAGAATAGAAATCAGGTAACAGGTTCAAGATTCTTCTCGCTAGAACTTAGAACCAGAAATGTCCTCCCTATCAGCACCAGAGTCCCGTCTCCAGATCGAATGGAAAACTACAGACCTGAATCTGGATCCCTCGGAGCAAAACCAGTTAATTCACAAACCAAGGACTGCCCTCCAGAAATGGATTCCGGGATGCGAGCCCTCATGGCAAGACACAGACTCGGTAACTCTCCAGGAGTTCAACCTGGAGGCCCAACGATACCTGCAGCATGCCATGCAGCAGCATATGTCCCAGGGGTACTATGCCCTCGGCATGGTACAGGAACGCCAGGAAGCGGAGTCGGCCCTCATCAGAAGAGCCTACGACTACATGCAGAGCCAGGTGGATTCTGCGCACGAGGAGCTCCGGAAATATGCCCAACGAGACGAGTTAGAGGCGGACAAGATGGAGATTGAGTGGTCAAACCCGGTGATGTCACCCAACTTCATCCAGGAGATTCAGCAAGCCCTCAGCGAGGGAAGACTCGCAATCGCAAGGCCAGAAACCCCGGTCGCCCCCTCCAGGTCCGGGTCTAGAGCGGCTACAAGACACATGCAGTCCAGGGTGGGATCCTTTGCCGGATTCCCGATCAGGGCCCGGCCAAGGACCGTCCCCATCGTGATGCCACTAGTTGGGGCATCTCCGCTGCCGCCTAGAAGGACCAGGGGCACTGCGTCACCATTCTCCGGCCTCCCAATAGGCCTCTCCCTCTACCCGGACTCTGACGAAGACTATGACCCGGGGTCACCACTCAGACAGGAGTACAGGGCACCAGCACCTCCTCCTTCCGCAGCAATGAGGCCCTCCAAGCCTCCGGAAGTCCCTCTGCCACCCTCACCTCAACAAGCAGGTGGCAATGGAGGAAATGTCCCGCCAGCACCTCCTCTGGCCGCAGGAGCTCCAGGAGCCGATCCAGACTCCTCGGACTCAGAGCCGGAAGACGGAGATAGAAGGGCCTGGCGGAGGTACATGAAGAAGAAGATGGAAAAGCAGCAGAGCTATCTCCTGGCCATCTTGGCATCACATACCCAGGCTTCAGAGCCATCCCATCCTACCACCACCAACAGGGGTCGAGAACCCAAGGCGCCCCCTCCCTCCAAGTTCCAAGGCAAAGCGGAACAAGTGGAGACCTTCCTCCGACAATGTGAGAATGTTTTCTCCATTGAGAGCCTCTCCTTCACCCAGGAGGAAGTCAGGATCCGGTACGCTGGCAATTTAATAGAGGGTACAGCCGCCATCAAGTGGTACGAATCCTACCACAACTTGATCGATCAAGCCTCGGCCAACCGCCTAGCGGGGATGCCAGTGAGGCTGGACGGAAGATGGAAGAGATGGTCATCATTTGTGGACGCTTTCAGAGCGGCGTTTGGTGAATCCATCTCTAGGGATGATGCGGTGTCTCAATGGGAGCACCTTACACACACCCAGCAAGGAGGAATAGACGCCTTCTTGAATGAGATCATTCAGTTGATGTGGAAGACCGGATGAGGATCGGTAGTGGATGACAAGATCGCAGGATCTCTCTCAGATCTAGGTTTGAGTTGGGCTCTCTTTACCCCCAAACCCAAGACCCTCATGGAGCGGATAGCTGCTCAGGAACTTGGTGCATACTCATGGCGGTGTAAGGCAACAGCCAAGGCACCTGCCAAGACCAAGAAGACTCCCGGGGAAGAGAGAGAACGTCGGCCCAGGGCCAAAGAAGAAACCTCCCGCTCCTCTGCCCCCAAGAAGTTCTCCGGCCCGAAGGACAGAGCTGCAGAGTTGAAGGGTATCCCCTCGGATATCCTAGAAGAAGGAAGAAAAACAGAAGTATGCTTGAAGGTAATACCTTACTCCTAGCAAAAAAGGGACAGCCACACCCTAGATTCTGGGGCGAGGCTGTGCAGTACCTCGTTGAGGATACGTAGACTGACTTGTGCAATAGTGCGGCAAGTCCAAACATAAATGGCAAGACTGTTGGTCCAAGGAACCGACAGTGGTCAAGGTGGCAGCTGTGAGAGTACAAAAGCGGAAGAGAGCCTGAGGTTCTGGCAAGAACAGTTCTCAGAAAAAAGCTAGAGTGGCCACTATAGCGGTAGAAGAACCACTTGTTGCACTCCCAGAAGCCCCGGAGTTTACAGAGAACTTTGTCTTAGAACCGGTCTTTGATTCAGATGAGGAGATACTACGGCTCTAGAAATCTCTGTTAAAGGGTCTATGTTTTATGTTTTTTTGCTAGCTAGTCTTCATCGATTGTTTCTTTTCTCTTAAAAAGTATATTATGATTTGTTTCCGCCTATTTGCACTACCAAAAGTATGCTGAGAATGGCTTTATGAGCGAAACTGCTGGTCGGTACATCTCTCTTGAACCAAAATTATCTGGACACAGATTACGCAGTTTCAGACATCTCAAAACACTATCATACCCTATTGCTATAAGTCACGGCTTGGGAATAGAATAAACAGATCTCTGGATCTTAGTAGTGTACTCACAGAGACAATTAGCAATGGACAAAGACCAAGAAAGCAGCTCAGAACCCTCTGCCAAATGCAGCGGTTGGAAGAAAACCTTCCGCAGCTACCAGTACATGGCAAGAGGCCTGCCTATCTTGGAAGCGAGACTGTCATGGACAGTAAAAGACAAGAAGGGAGAAGTCCAAGGGAGATTCCTCTTTGGCCGGGTGTCTGAGCTATCCTGAACCAGGAGTTCGTCAGCCTGAGAGAGAAGAAAATCGCAGTGCGGCGAGGCGTCCAGCTTTGACAATGTCACGATCTTTCGAGGAGATGTCATGATGGGAAGTGGGCGATGTACACCCGCTCCACGTGAGCGTAAGGGATCGAAGAAGAGACACTCCGGTGGGAGGTGGCTACTCTAGAGACAGGAATCGCGGTGCTTGCCAATTGCGTGGGCAAGACAGCATACGGATATTAACTGGGAACTCAATACCGTAAAGCTGGAGGAGTGACTACTGCAAGCAGAATTGTCTCTGGCGGTCGCGATGGAATCTCTATCATCAAATGATGGAAGAAGAAGAGGTGTAAATAGTGGCAACCATATGGACTGATGAGAAAGGAGACAATGTGGCGTTAAAAATGCCCGAGCGATACCGAGAATGGGCGCAACTCGCCAGTAGGGAGAGGGCGGATGAGTTACCAGCTCACACCTCTAACGATCAAAAAATCAAGCTCCTACCAGGCGAGAAGCCACCATTCGGTCCGTTGTACTCCTCTTCCACCCAAGAGTTGAAGGCCCTCCGGGAGTACCTGGCCAAAGAAGTGGCAACAGGAAAGATCTCGAGATCAAGCAGCCCCGCCGCTGCACCCATCCTATTTGTGCCGAAGAAAGACGGAACGCTGAGGATTTGTGTCGATTACAGAGGACTGAACAAGGTTACTGTCAAAGACAAGTCTGCTTCCTATCGTGAGTGAGCTCAGGAGGCGGTTGTTGAGCCGGATCTTCACAAAGCTAGACCTGAAAAATGGCTTCAATCTGATCAGGATAGCAGAAGGTGATGAATGGAAAACCGCCTTCAGAAGCCATGGCCTATATCGAGTATAATGTGATGCCCTTTGGTGCTTTGCAATGCCCCTCCGCTTTAAGCAATGATGAATGATGTCACGAGGAACTACTTAGATGAAGGAGTGATTGTCTATATTCACGATATCCTCATCTACTCCGAGACAGAGGAAGAACATGAGAAGCTAGTCAAGAAGGTTCTCCGGAAACTTCATGAGGCAAAACTCAATATCTCATTGAGGAAAAGTTCTTTCCACGTCCGGGAAGTAGAATACCTCGGATATCATCTCTCGGCAGAAGAGTATCCATGTCAAAAGACAAGGTGGAGGCAGTTAGAGAATGGCCAGTACCTCAAAATGTCGAAAGTACAGGCATTATTGGATTCAATTTCTATCGCCGATTCATTGATGGCTTTAGTAAGATCTGCAAACCGTTAACCGACCTCACGGAGGTAACAAAAATGGTATTGGACGCAGCTTGTGAACAGGCCTTTGTGAACTCAAACTTGAAGAGAGATTCACTGGCTCCTATCCTCGCCCACTTTGACCCCACTAAGAAAACAGTGGTTGAAACTGATGCCAGTGACTTTGCCAAAGGTGTGGCCCTCTCTCAGTATGGTGAAGATGGGAAGCTACATCCGGTGGCTTTCTATTCAAAGAAATACAACCCTGCTGAAATCAATTGTGACATTCATGACAAGGAAATGGGCGCAATTGTAGCCTGTTTCCGGGAATGGGAGCATATGCTGAAGTCCTGTGAGCATGAAATCACGGTTTTCACAGATCACAAGAACTTGGAGTAATTCAATTCCACTAAAGTTCTTACTAGACGGCAAGCTAGATGGTCCGAGGACCTCGCAGGCTACAATTTTAAAGTTGTCTACAGACCAGGAGATAGGAACGGCAAGACTGATGCACTGTCAGGCGCTGGGATCACCGCCTTACAGAGAGTAAACCTCTGCGGCGGAGCCACAGATATTTTTCAGACCAGGTCAATTAGTATTGGATCCTCTTTAAGCTAGCAACGGTGAGGATCAATCAATTGCAATCTCTGTTCTTGGAGCGCCTATCTGCGGCAGCTAAACAAGACAGGAACTGGCAAGACTTGCTCCACTCCTTGGTTGAAAGAAAACCCAATTTGGACCAGAACCTATCGGCTCAGAATGGACTCGTCTTTTTCAAGAACCAGTGGTACATTCCCAATGAGAAAAGCCTACAGAAAGAAATAATGTCCGAGTGCCATGACTCTAAAGTGGCTGGCCATTTTGGCCAATTCAAGACACTAGAGCGGATAAGAAACAACTTCTTTTGGCCCAACATGGATAAATATGTCGAGGAATATGTCCGGAGCTGTGACAGCTGCCAGAGGAATAAGATCTCTAGACACAAGAAGTTTGGTATGCTCCTACCCCTGGAGATACCCTATCGGCCTTGGACATCTATCTCTATGGATTTCATTGTGGGACTACCGGAGTCTAGGGGGTATACAAAGATCTGGGTAATAGTGGACCGCTTTTCAAAGATGGCTCACTACATCCCGCTCCCTACCCTAAATAAGACTGAAGATCTGGCCAAACTGTTTCTAAAGGAAATCTGGAGACTCCACGGGTTACCTGATCACATAGTCTCGGACAGAGATAGCAAGTTCATCTCTCATTTTTGGCAATCTCTCATGACCTCTCAATGTGAAGCTGAAGATGTCTCTTCTTTCCACCCAAGCGGACGGCCAAACAAAAGAGTTAACCAGACCCTAGAGCATTACTTGAAAAGTTACTGCTCATATCAACAGGATGACTGGGCGGACCTCTTGCCACTGGCAGAGTATGCATTCAACTCGGCGGACTCTGAGTCTATTAAAGTATCGGCTTTTTATGCCAACTATGGATATGAACCCAGGACCAACTGGCCGGCTCCTAGGAAGGTGTAGAATGTGTAATGGGGGTCCTAGACTACTAGAGGATATTAGAATAGAGACATCCGTGCAGAATAGAAATCAGGTTACAGGTTCAAGATTCTTTTCGCTAGAACTTAGAATAATCTTAAGGCTCTTGCTTCTGCTCGTTCTGTCTGAGGATGGATCATTCAGAACTAATGGGCGAGAGTGGGGCCGAGTACTTATACTCCAAAGCCTTCGAATCTCTGCTCCAAGTTTCCTACTAAGTTCCGGTGGGACTGAGTTCTCGGTGCTTGCAAACATTTCACCGCTACCCGCTTTTCCATTTAAGCGCCAGCAGGAGTTTCCAAGCCCTTCAGCGCCACCCTTAGTCAAAGCCTATTGGTAATCTGCCGCTCGGTTGTCGCACAACCTTTGCCCGCATGATTAACCGGCTTTAGTTGCCGTAGAGCTCATAGCTTATTGTAGACTTCCCAGGCCGAGTGCTATCGCTGTAGCGGCACTTCAAATGCTCAGAGGATACAGAAGGTCGCCGGGCAATCAGAGTTCTACTCTGGCCAGCCTTCTAGTCAGTCAGCAAGGCGTAGACTCGTCAGTCTGTCCTTCTGTGAATAGACCTTTATCCTAGTCACCGGAATATGGTTACACTTGCAGCTGGTGGCGATCCACACTGCAGGTACTTCATATGTCACCGGGTACTGGCTTCTACCAATAACTCTCAACATATAGCGGGCCCTGGTTAGCATGCTCTCATGCCATCCAGTTTAGAATGGCTCCGTTATACTACTCCCCTCTCCAGGATCTTGGTCACCGAGATCTAGTACCAATCTTTTTATCGTGTATTTTTGTATTATGTGACAGAAAAACCGAGTGGAAAGCGAGCGAGAAGAAGTCTTCTACCCAAGAGATCTCTTGTCTCTAGGCTTCTTGAGATACCTCTGATGGAAATCCCGGAGGGCTTCTTCAGCGCTCTTCCGGAGATGTTCCCAAGGTTCCCATGTAGCATCTTCATTCTCGTAACCTTCCCACAAGACCAAATACTCCACCCTTTGCCTCTTCCTGTTGACCCGGCTGTCTGCTACTTCCCGGACAGTCCAATTTTCCTCTCCTCCAATCTCTTCAGGTTCCGGTGGGGGAACCCTTCTCTCTAAATCCGCTGGTATCCTATAGGGTTCTAGGAGAGAGACATGAAAAACCAGGTGGATTCCTATTTTGGGGGGAAGAGAGAGCCGGTAGGCACGGGTGCCCACGGCTTCGATGACCTTGAAAGGTCCCATCTTCTTCTGATCCAGCTTGTTCATTGGCCGCTTTGTTTGCATATTGCGCCGGTCTAGCATTACTTCATCTCCAGGCTTGATTTCCGGAGGTGCCAGGGCATGTTTATCATACCACCGGGCCATCCTAAGTCTTGCCTTTCCCAAGCTGGCATTCATAGCCTGCCATATGGATTCCCATTGAGAGATCATGACCTCACTTGCTGGATTCTTCCATTGTACACCTTCCTAGGAGCCGGCCAGTTGGTCCTGGGTTCATATCCATAGTTGGCATAAAAAGCCGATACTTTAATAGACTCAGAGTCCGCCGAGTTGAATGCATACTCTGCCAGTGGCAAGAGGTCCGCCCAGTCATCCTGTTGATATGAGCAGTAACTTTTCAAGTAATGCTCTAGGGTCTGGTTAACTCTTTTTGTTTGGCCGTCCGTTTGGGGGTGGAAAGAAGTAGACATCTTCAGCTTCACATTGAGTAGGGTCATGAGAGATTGCCAAAAATGAGAGATGAACTTGCTATCTCTGTCCGAGACTATGTGATCAGGTAACCCGTGGAGTCTCCAGATTTCCTTTAGAAACAGTTTGGCCAGATCTTCAGTCTTATTTAGGGTAGGGAGCGGGATGTAGTGAGCCATCTTTGAAAAGCGGTCCACTATTACCCAGATCTTTGTATACCCCCTAGACTCGGTAGTCCACAATGAAATCCATAGAGATAGATGTCCAAGGCCGATAGGGTATCTCCAGGGTAGGAGCATACCAAACTTCTTGTGTCTAGAGATCTTATTCCTCTGGCAGCTGTCACTCGGACATATTCCTCGACGTATTTATCCATGTTGGGCCAAGAAGTTGTTTCTTATCCGCTCTAGTGTCTTGAATTGGCCAAAATGGCCAGCCACTTTAGAGTCATGGCACTCGGACATTATTTCTTTCTGTAGGCTTTTCTCATTGGGAATGTACCACTGGTTCTTGAAAAAGACGAGTCCATTCTGAGCCGATAGGTTCTGGTCCAAATTGGGTTTTCTTTCAACCAAGGAGTGGAGCAAGTCTTGCCAGTTCCTGTCTTGTTTAGCTGCAGATATGGCGCTCAAGAACAGAGATTGCAATTGATTGATCCTCACGCGTTGCTAAACAGCAGGATCCAATACTAATTGACCTGGTCTGAAAAATATCTGTGGCTCCGGCTGCAGAGGTTTACCCCCCTCTGTAAGGCGGTGATCCCAGCGCCTTGACAGTGCATCAGTCTTGCCGTTCCTATCTCCTGGTCTGTAGACAACTTTAAAATTGTAGCCTGCGAGGTCCTCGGACCATCTAGCTTGCCGTCTAGTAAGAACTTTAGTGGAATTGAATTACTCCAAGTTCTTGTGATCTGTGAAAACCGTGATTTCATGCTCACAGGACTTCAGCATATGCTCCCATTCCCGGAAACAGGCTACAATTGCGCCCATTTCCTTGTCATGAATGTCACAATTGATTTCAGCAGGGTTGTATTTCTTTGAATAGAAAGCCACCGGATGTAGCTTCCCATCTTCACCATACTGAGAGAGGGCCACACCTTTGGCAAAGTCACTGGCATCAGTTTCAACCACTGTTTTCTTAGTGGGGTCAAAGTGGGCGAGGATAGGAGCGCTAGTGAATCTCTCTTCAAGTTTGAGTTCGTCAAAGGCCTGTTCACAAGCTGCGGTCCAATACCATTTCTTGTCACCTCCGGTGAGGTCGGTTAACGGTTTGCAGATCTTACTAAAGCCATCAATGAATCGGCGATAGAAATTCGCAAATCCAAGGAATGCCTGTACCCCTTTGACATTTTGAGGTACTGGCCATTCTCTAACTGCCTCCACCTTGTCTTTTGACATGGATACTCCTTCTGCCGAGAGATGATATCCGAGGTATTCTACTTCCCGGACGTGGAAAGAACTTTTACTCAATGAGATATTGAGTTTTGCCTCATGAAGTTTCCGGAGAACCTTCTTGACTAGCTTCTCATGTTCTTCCTCTGTCTCGAAATAGATTAGAATATCGTCAATATAGACAATCACTCCTTCATCTAGTAGTTCCCTCAGGACATCATTCATCATTGCTTGGAAAGCGGAGGGGGCATTGCAAAGACCAAAGGGCATCACATTATACTGATATAGGCCATAGCGGGTTCTGAAGGCGGTTTTCCATTCATCACCTTCTGCTATCCTGATCAGATTGAAGCCATTTTTCAGGTCTAGCTTTGTGAAGATCCGGGCCTGGAACAACCGCTCCCTGAGCTCACTCATGATAGGAAGCGGGTACTTGTCTTTGACAGTAACCTTGTTCAGTCCTCTGTAATCGACACAAATCCTCAGCGTTCCGTCTTTCTTCGGCACAAATAGGATGGGTGCAGCGGCGGGGCTGCTTGATCTCGAGATCTTTCCTGTTGCCACTTCTTTGGGAGTACTCGGAGGGCCTTCAACTCTTGGGTGGAAGAGGAGTACAACGGACCGAATGGTGGCTTCTCGCCTGGTAGGAGCTTGATTTTTTGATCGTTAGAGGTGTGAGCTGGTAACTCATCCGCCCTCTCCCTACTGGCGAGTTGCGCCCATTCTCGGTATCGCTCGGGCATTTTTAACGCCACATTGTCTCCTTTCTCATCAGTCCATATGGTTGCCACTATTTGGTACACCTCTTCTTCTTCCATCATTTGATAGATAGAGATGGGTTCCACTGTGACCGCCGCTGGGAGACAATTCTGCTTGCAGTAGTCACTCCTCCAGTTTATGGTATTGAGTTAAGTTAATATCAGGGTTATCTTTGTCTTCTTGCGCAATTGGCAAGTACCCGGCGATTCCTGTCTCTAGAGTAGCCACCTCCCACCGGAGTGTCTCTTCTTGATCCCTTATGCTCATGTGGAGCGGGGGGGTGTAATACTGCCCACTTCCCATCATGACATCTCCTTGAGCATCGTACATTGTCAAAGGGATGTCTCGCCGCACTAAGGGGATTTTCTTCTCTCTCAGGCTGACGAACTCCTGGTTCAGGATAGCTCCTGTACACCCGGTGTCAAAGAGGAATCTCCCTTGGACTTCTCCCTTCTTGTCTTTTACTGTCCATGACAGTCTCGCTTCCAAGATAGGCAGGCCTCTTGCCATGTACTGGTAGCTGCGGAAGGTTTTCTTCCAACCGCTGCATTTGGCAGAGGGTTCTGAGTTCGTTTCTCTTGGTCTTTTGTCCATTGCTAATTGTCTTGCGTGTGAGGGCACTACTAAGATCCAGAGATCTGTTGGTTCTATTCCCAAGCGGTGACTTATAGCAATAGGGTATGATAGTGTTTTGGAGATGTCTGAAACTGCGGTAATCTGTGTCTGGGTATAATTTTGGTTCAAGAGAGTATGTACCGACCAGCAGTTTCGGCTCATAAAGCCATTCTCAGCATACTTTTGGAAGTGCAAATAGGCGAAACAAATCGTAATATCTTTTTAAGAAAAGAAACAATCGATGAAGACTAGCTAGCAAAAAAACATAAAACATAGACCCTTTAACAGAGATTTCTAGAGCCGTAGTATCTCCTCATCTGAATCAGCACCCGGTTCTAAGACAAAGTTCTCTGTAAACTCCGGGGCTTCTGGGAGTGCAACAAGTGGTTCTTCTACCGCTATAGTGGCCACTCTAGCTTTTTTCTGAGAACTGTTCTTGCCAGAACCTCAGGCTCTCTTCCGCTTTTGTACTCTCACAGCTGCCACCTTGACCACTGTCGGTTCCTTGGACCAACAGTCTTGCCATTTATGTTTGGACTTGCCGCACTATTGCACAAGTCAGTCTACGTATCCTCAACGAGGTACTGCACAGCCTCGCCCCAGAATCTAGGGTGTGGCTGTCCCTTTTTTGCTAGGAGTAAGGTATTACCTTCAAGCATACTTCTGTTTTTCTTCCTTCTTCTAGGATATCCGAGGGGATACCCTTCAAGCTCTGTCCTTCGGGCCGGAGAACTTCTTGGGGGCAGAGGAGCGGGAGGTTTCTTCTTTGGCCCTGGGCCGACGTTCTCTCTCTTCCCCGGGAGTCTTCTTGGTCTTGGCAGGTGCCTTGGCTGTTGCCTGGTACCGCTCATGAGTATGACCAAGTTCCCTGAGGGCAGCTATCCGCTCCATGAGGGTCTTGGGTTTGGGGGTAAAGAGAGCCCAACTCAAACCTAGATCTGGTAGGAGAGATCCTGCGATCTTGTCATCCACTACCGATCCCTCATATCCGGTCTTCCACATCAACTGAATGATCTCATTCAAGAAGGCGTCTATTCCTCCTTGCTGGGTGTGTGTAAGGTGCTCCCATTGAGACACCGCATCATCCCTAGAGATGGATTCACCAAACGCCGCTCTGAAAGCGTCCACAAATGATGACCATCTCTTCCATCTTCCGTCCAGCCTCACTGGCATCCCCGCTAGGCGGTTGGCCGAGGCTTGATCGATCAAGTTGTGGTAGGATTCGTACCACTTGATGGCGGCCGTACCCTCTATTAAATTTGCCAGCGTACCGGATCCTGACTTCCTCCTGGGTGAAGGAGAGGCTCTCAATGGAGAAAACATTCTCACATTGTCGGAGGAAGGTCTCCACTTGTTCCGCTTTGCTCTGGAACGTGGAGGGAGGGGGCGCCTTGGGTTCTCGGCCCCTGCTGGCAGTGGTAGGATGGGATGGCTCTGGAGCCCGGGTATGTGATGCCAAGATGGCCAGCAGATCGCTCTGCTGCTTCTCCATCTTCTTCTTCATGTACCTCCGCCAGGCTTTTCTGTCCCCATCTTCTGGTTCCGAGTCGGAACTGTCTGTGTCTCCTCCTGGGGCGCCTGTGGCCGGAGGAGGTGCTGGCAAAACATTCCCTCCATTACCATCGGCTTGCTGAGGCGAGGGTGGCAGAGGAACTTCCGGAGGCTCTGAGGGCCTCACAGCTGCGGAGGGAGGAGGTGCTGGTGCCCTGTACTCTTGTCTGAGTGGCGAGCCCGGGTCATACTCCTCGTCAGAGTGTGGGTAGAGGGAGAGGCCTATTGGAAGGCCGGAAAATGGTGAAGCGGCGCCTCTGGTCCTTCTGGGCGGTAGAGGAGATGCCCCAACTTGTGGCATCATGATGGGGACAGTCCTTGGCCGGGCCCTAATCGGAAAACCAGCAAAGGACCCGACTCTTGACTGCATGTGCCTCATGGCCGCTCTAGTGCCGGGCCTGGAGAGAGCAGCCGAAGTTTCTGGCCTTGCAACCGTGAGTCTCCCTTCGCTCAGGGCTTGCTGGATTTCCTGGATGAAGCTGGGTGGCATCACTGGGTTTGACCACTCAATCTCCATCTTGTCCGCCTCTAACTCGTCCCGGTGGGCATACTTTCGAAGCTCCTCGTGTGCAGAGTCCACCTGGCTCTGCATGTAGTCGTAGGCTCTCCTGATGAGTGCCGACTCTGCTTCCTGGCGCTCCTGGACCATGCCGAGGGCATAGTACACCTGGGACATCTGTTGTTGCATGGCATGCTGTAGGTACCGCTGAGCCTCCAGGTTGAACTCCTGGAGAGTTACCGAGTCTGTGTCTTGACATGAGGGCTCGCTGTCACGGGGGTCCTAGACTACTAGAGGATAATAGAATAGAAATGGCCATGCAGAATAGAAGTCAGGTTACTGGTTCAAGATTCTTCTCGCTAGAACTTAGAATAATCTTAAGGCACTTTCTTCTGCTCGTCCGAGAGGTCTGAGGATGATTGATGGAGAACTAATGGGCGAGAGTGAGGCCGAGTACTTATACTCCAAAGCCTTCGAGTCTCCGCTCCAAGTTTCCTACTACAGCCCGGGCGGAATGAGCTTCCTGCTTGCAAACATTCCACCGCTACCCCGCTTTGCCGTTTAAGCGCCAGCAGGAGTTTCCAAGTCCCTTCAGTACCACCCTTAGTCAAAGCCTATAGGTAATCTGCTGCTTGGTTGTCGCACAACCTTTGCCTGCATGATTAGCTGGCTTTAGTTGCCGTAGAGCTCATAGCTTACTGTAGACTTCCCAGGCCGAGTGCTACCGCTATGGCGGCACTTCAAATGCTCAGAGGATGCAGAGGGTTGTCGGGCAATCAGAGTCCTACCCTGGCTGGCCTTCTAGTCAGTCAGCAAGGCATGGACTCGACAGTCTGTCCTTCTGTGAATAGACCCTCATCCTAGTCACCGGAATATGGTTACACTTGCAGCTGGTGGCGATCCACACTGCAGGTACTTCATATGTCACCGGGTACTGGCTTCTACCAATAACTCTGGACATATAGCGGGCCCTGGTTAGCATGCTCTCATGCCATCCAGTTTAGAATGGCTCCGTTATACTCGCATCCTGGAATCCATTTCTGGAAGGCAGTCCTTGGCTTGTGGATTAACTGGTTCTGTTCCGAGGGTGCCAGATTTAGGTCGGTAGTCTTCCATTCAATCTGGAGGCGAGACTCTGGTGCCGGAAGGGAGGACATTTTCTGGTTGAGAGAAAAAGAATGTAATCTGTAAGGTGATTGGAATCTTTAAGATTATAATGTAACGGGGGTCTTAGACTACTAGAGGATAATAGAATAGAGACGGCCGTGCAGAATAGAAATCAGGTTACAGGTTCAAGATTCTTCTTGCGAGAACTTAGAATAATCTTAAGGCTCTTGCTTCTGCTCGTCCGAGAGGTATGAGAATCGTTTATGGAGGACTAATGGGCGAGAGTGAGGCCGAGTACTTATACTCCAAAGCCTTCGATTCTCTGCTCCAAGTTCTCCTACTAAGTTCCGCTGGGACTGAGTCTCGGTGCTTGCAAACATTCCACTGCTACCCCGCTTTCCGTTTAAGCGCCAGCAGGAGTTTCTAAACCCCTTCGTCGCCACCATTAGTCAAAGCCTAAAGGTAATCTGCCGCTTGGTTGTCACACAACTTTTGCCTGCATGATTAGCTGGCTTTAGTTGCTGTAGAGCTCATAACTTATTGTAGACTTCCCGGGCTGAGTGCCTACCACTATGGCGGCACTTCCAAATGCTCAGAGGATACAGAGGGTCGCCGGGCAATCAGAGTCCTACCCTGGCCGGCCTTTTAGTCAGTCAGCAAGGCATAGACTCGTCAGTCTGTCCTTCTGTGAATAGACCCTCTTCCTAGTCACCGGGATATATCTCAAGGGGCGGTGTGGTGCGAGTGTTCCGCAGGGTACGAGATGGGACAGTAGTAGCTGTCGGGTTAATCAAGCGAGGTGCAATGGTCTTCGTTAGAAGAGAAGTATCAGCGTAAGCGAGGTGCAGCGGTCTTCGTTAGAAGAGAATAACAGCGTATATATTAATAACCAGCGTAATATAGAAGTGGCTTCACCTAGCGTGATATGCTAAGTGAGAGGCAAGCGATAGTATTAAGTACAAAACAGTAGAAGACATTGCTTAAGGAAAGAAGAAGAGAAACAGCGACGAAGCGAGGGAAAGCCCTATGATATACTCAAGGAAATCTTACGATGACTAATCCCAACGACCCATGATGACGCAACCGACAGAGTTTTCACCGAACATAAGAGAACATCCCCGAACATCCATTACTAATCCAACTCCCCTGCGAAACCTGAACCTTAACCTTCGATTTGAGTGGCCCCGGTTCGCAGATTGCGTGGAATGCCGACGGCAGCGGTGTCATTATGGTAGGCGGCGGGTTCCCACGTAGGGTCGGTGTATCCTGTCCACTTTACGAAGTATTACAATCCGTTGTTCCTCGTTTCCCGTGAGTCCAGAATCTTCTCGATCTCGTATTCTTCCTCCTGCTCGACGATGACGGGTGGCGGTGGTGGCTGTATCTGACCGGGTACGGGGTCCTGTGTGGCGGGGTCGAGCAAGGAGACGTGGAAGACAGGGTGCATCTTCGTGCTCCGAGGTAAGTCCACTCGGTAAGCATAGGGGGATACTACCGTCTTGATAGGGAACGGGCCAAGTTTCTTCCAGTCGAGCTTCCTTGAATTGCGCGTGGTTCGGATGTTCTTTGCCGAGACAAAAACCATATCGCCGATATTGTAGACAGGGGCGGGGGTTCGCTTCGCGTTGGTGACTTGCTCTTGTTGGTCTTGTGCTGTTCATATATTGGTGCGTAGGTATTCGTGAAGTTCCAACATCTTCCCGGCGAAGTCTTTTGCATCGAGGCTGGGCGGCGTCTTGTCGGTGGGCTTGATCGTTATTGTGAACCGAGGGTGGAAGCCAAAGTTTGCGAAGAAGGGTGTAGCTTTGGTAGAGGCAGAGACTTGATTGTTAGCGGAGAACTCGGCCATAGGGAGCCACTTGACCCAATCGTTCTGTTGATAGGATACATAACCGCGTAGGTATTGTTCCATTACAGCGTTTAGCCTTTCGGTTTGGCCATCGGTTTCCGGGTGGAAGGCAGTGGACATCCTTGCTTCGATCCCAAGATGTTTGCATAACTCTTTCCAGAACCTTGCAGTGAACTGTATGGCGCAGTCGGAGGTGACGTGTGTGGGGAGCCCATGGAGTTTCCAGATGTTACGTAGGTATAGTTGAGCGACATCTTCGGCGTTGACGGTGGTGTTGCAAGGTAGGAGGTGCCGAATCTTTGTTAATCGATCCACGATTACCATGATAGCGTCGTATCCTTCGCTTTCCGGCAATCCTGTCACGAAGTCCATTGATACTTCCTGCCATGGCTGTTCGGATATTGGTAGTGGTCGGAGTACGCCGAGTTTCCCGTGTGTATTTGGTTTGCTTCGTCGGCAGGTGTGGCAGTTCCGTACGTAGCGGCCGATGTAGTTCCTCATGAGGGGCCAGTAGTAGTCCCTGCTGATTAGCTCAAAGGTTTTCTCGCGTCCCGAGTGTCCGGCAGATGGTGCATCGTGGTAAAGTTTGAGGATTTTAAGCTTCAGGGGGTCGTAGTCGGGGACATAGAGGTTGCCGCGATAGAGCAGTCGTCCTTCGTCCTCGGTGCATTCGGCAAGTGATATCTCCTTCGATTGTTGTTTGCCCTTATTTCGCATTTCCAGTATCTTTTTTGGGAATGGGTCAGCTTCATATCCTTCGTCAAATAGTTTATCCAGTGAGGCTTTCATTTCAGCGGGTTCATTTGATAAAGAACCCGCCAACAAACTTAGCTTTGTTTACAAATTCTCCCTCTTCAACACTGTCTGACTCTGGTGTGAGTGTCTTTCATCCCCCTCTCCAGGGAGATCTCCTGATCTTCTTGTCATCAGCAAAAAAAAAATCCTCCAAGACGGATTGTACATCCAGACGTACCGATTCATCTTTTGCGACCAAAACCTCGTCTTTTGCTACCAAAAACTCGCATTTTGGTCGTCCCGCGCGTCCCGGAGATGCGAAATGTGACATGTCGTCTTTTGGCGCCTAGTATGCGTCTCAAATGTGACGCCTCGTCTTTTAACGCCTTTTGACGTCGCGCGGATGTGATATTCTGCCTATGTACTGGCGCTAATGCTAATACCGCTAGCTAATGACGTCGGATTTGACGCTTTCTCCACACCGTGAGGATCCACCCACACCTCCACCTCCACCTCCACCTCCACCTCCACCTCCACCTCCACATATACACCTACCTACCTCGCCTCCTACCTCGCCTCCTACCTCACCTCCTACCTCACCTCCTACCTCACCTCCTACCTCACCTCCTACCTCACCTCCTACCTCACCTCCTATCTGTATCGACACCTACCTCCTACCTGTACCGACCTCCTACCTGTATCGACGCCTACCTCCTACCCAGACGCCCTGACACGATTTACCTTCCTCTGCATTTTGACGCTTTACTGACACCTACTAGGCTCCAAATACTGGACGATTTGGACACCTACCAGGCACCGAATACTGCACGATATGGACACCTCCTAGGCACCGAATCCTGCACCTACCAGTCACAGAATACTGCACCAAATGGACACCTCCTAGGCACCGAATCCTGCACCTACCAGTCACAGAATACTACTGCACCAAATGGACACCTCCTAGGCAGCGAATACTGCACGATTTGGACACCTACCAGTCACCAAATACTACACGATTTGGACACCCCCAGGCAGCGAATCGACACCTACCAGTCACCGAATACTGCATGATTTGGACACCCCCAGGCAGCGAATCGACACCTACCAGTCACCAATACTGCACCAAATAGACACCCACAGGCAGGGAGGTCAGCGGGCAGGAGGCAGGCAGGCAGCGTAGCGGGCAGCTCAGCGGGCAGCTCAGCGGGCAGCTCAGCGGGCAGCTCAGCGGGTAGCTCAGCAAGCAGGCACTTCAGCGGGAGCGGGCAGGCAGCTCAGCTGAGCTCAGCGGGCAGGCAGCTCAGCTGGAGCTCAGCGGGCAGGCAGCTCGGCGCGCAGGCAGTGCCCGGGGCAGGAGTAAGCGGGGTGGGGCGCTAGAATGCACATAGAATTACGCATACGTGGATCAATATACGCGACATTTGGCGCTGAACTACTGTCCTAGTCTATGTACCGATTGCCGAGTGACCTCATTCTGCCAGCCGTTAACCGGGCAAAGCTACCTGCGTGGACCCGCGTGTTCGCTTTAGTCAAAGACGACGATTTGGTCAAAAGACGAACTCGTTTTTGAAAGAACGATGACTACGACGGGAACGGGAGAGAATCTCTCCCGTTCCCGTCGCGACGATATCGTTTTGCGCCGGGGCGTATGGATGCAGGTAAGAAAACTTCTCATGCGCCTGGTGCGCCTGGTGCGCCTGGGTACGCCCAAGCACGTCAGACCGAACCAAATTTTTTGCTGATGGTTAGTGCATCCGGTTTTCCGCCTTGTTTCCCTGGACGGTATTTGATAACAAAGTTGAACCGTGATAGGTATTCGGCCCAACGTGCTTGCGTTCGGTTAAGTTGCTTCGTGCTCATGAAGTATTCGAGGTTCTTGTGGTCCGATATGACAGCGATTGGGTGTGCGGCGCCTTCTAGTTCCGGGCGCCATTCTTCGAAGTGTTACGAACCACGTCGCGACATAAACGAACCACACCGCTACACGAAGGCATGAGTCATCGGAGGATCTGGAAGGTTCTGTTGGATTAGTAATTGCGGGGGTCTTTTCTACTATATATGTCGTCGTTCATGTCTCCTATCGTCTTTCTCTTCTTTCCTTACGCAACATCTTGTCTATTACTTTGGGTATTTACTTTGGGGGATTTACTTCGCTTCAATACACTTCTTTACTTCTACAAAGTCCACGTTACGTCTATTGTCCATCATGCTTTGTGCATCCGCTGTCGCCTTCCTCGCCGCGACCTCGTAGTCGCCATTTCCCTCGCTGCCCTCACCTCTGCTAATACGCCGACCGCTATCTCCGCCCTCAGACGGACCACTATCTCGCCTCGCTACACCATCGCCGCTGTCCTCTCCTCTGCCTTCGCGCACTCCGCCCCTGCCTTCGGTATACCTGCCAACGCCTTGTCCTCGCAAGGCCTACACCTTCCTTCGGGAACCCTAACCATGTCCCTCGACCCCACAGCCTCTACCTCGCCCATGGTTCTTTACACTATGTTGCGTCGTCTATGGTCGACTGACATCCACCAACCCACACTCTCTACGGAGACCACCGCCACCATACTGAGGTCGTCGTACCTCGCACTCTTCCTTGTGTCCTGGGCACTAGCCTACCACTTCGGTAGACTCATTACTCGGGCCATGAAGGAACCACCCGCCGACACCCCCGCATCACTGGCACCACCCCGCCGTATACGCAGATTACAATGCCAACTCTTACAACGCGCCTCCCCTTATGGGAAACCGACAGGAAATGACCCCGGATGGTGTTTCCTAACACTAGCCCCCGTTTCCTGCCGGCCTTACCTCACGGGCTTAGGACCCTACCCCTCCCCGGGTAAGGTCCTGAACACCCTCCACCAACTAGGGGCCCCACTACTCCCGGTCCTGGTCACCACGCACCGAGGCACGGCCCATGTCGAAAACACCCCCGCTCCCCACACCGCCACCCGCCTACTACGGTCTCGAAGGATAGGCGCTAAGCTCAAGATTGGACAACTCCATCACCCCGGCGATTGCGAACCGTTCGAAATCCCTACGAAGCTGTCCATCAAGAAAGAAGCAGTCAACGCCTTGATCGATACTGGAGCCACAGGATACGGATTCATCGACGCTGCGTTCGCCCACTCCCGTGGCTACCCCATCGAACTCCTTCCCCACCCAAGACACCTGCAGGTAATCGATGGCCGACCCATAGCATCCGGAGCCATCACGCACTCCTGTAAGCTGCGCCTCGAGATCGAAGGCCACGTGGAAGGGATATCCTTGTACGTTACCCAACTAGGTGATGCCAAGGTAGTACTTGGCCTCCCCTGGCTCCAACACCACGCCGCCCACATCCAGTTCGCCGAAGGATCCATCACCTTCCACGCCCACCGATGCAGACAACACACCGCTACGTCATGGACAAAGACCTTGGCCCCTGCTTCGCTGACCGCCGCCGCCGCCTCGCTACCACCGCCGCCGATTCCCCCACGTCCCGCCGCCACGCTACAACCACCGCCGATACCACCAAGGCCCGCTGCCCCCCGCCGCGTCCTCACCCTGTCCGCAGCCCGCTTCCGAAGAGAGGCCCAACAAACCGAGAACCAGCTGTTCCTCCTGGCTGCTCGCCCCACCAACGCCACGCCGACACCCGCCGACCCCTCTGACGAACTGGTACCCCTTATCTATCACCAGTACCTCCACTTATTTCGGGAAGCGGACGCCCAAGCACTCCCGGAACACCGGTACATTGATCACGGAATCCCCTTGCTGGAAGGCAAACAACCGCCCTTTGGCCCCTTGTATGGCATGTCGTCGGAAGAACTCAAGACCCTCCGGGAATACCTCGATGACCAACTAGCTCGAGGGTATATCCGCTCGTCTTCCTCCCCTGCCGGCGCCCCAGTCCTATTCATAAAAAAGAAGGACGGAAGCCTGAGACTATGCGTAGACTACCGCGCGCTCAATGCCCTCACGGTAAAAAACCGCTACCCGCTGCCGTTGATCAACGACACTCTGGACAGACTCAAGGACGCCAAGGTCTACACTAAGCTGGACCTCCGCAACGGGTACAACCAGATCCGGATCAAGGAAGGAGAAGAGTGGAAGACCGCTTTCCGGACCCGGTATGGATTGTTCGAGTACCTGGTCATGCCGTTTGGCCTCACCAACGCCCCCGCCACGTTCCAAGCTTTCATGAACGACACTCTCCGGACTCACCTTGATGACTTCTGCACCGTGTACCTCGACGACATCCTCATCTACTCGGCCACAATAGAGGAGCACCACCGACACGTCAACACCATCCTGGACAAACTACAAGCCGCGGGTCTCCACTGCAAACCGGAGAAATGCGAGTTCCACGTCGAAAGCACCGAGTATCTAGGGTACATCATATCTGGCAAAGGGATCACCATGGCCAAGGATAAGACACTGGCCATACAGGAATGGAAGTCACCAGCCTCGGTACACGATATTCAGGTCTTCCTAGGGTTCGCCAACTTTTATCGGAGGTTCATCCGCGATTACTCCAAGGTAGTGGCCCCCATGACAAACCTGCTGAAAAAGGACTCCCAGTTCGCATGGACCCCGGCCGCCGACCAAGCCTTCAACGCGCTGAAAGAAGCCTTCTCTACGGCCCCGATCTTAAAGCACTATGACCCCGAACAGGCCTGCATCTTGGAAACGGACGCTTCCGATTTTGTCGCAGCAGCAGTGCTCTCCCAGAAGGACAAGGAAGGAATCCTACACCCGGTAGCCTTCTACTCCCACAAAATGACACCGGCGGAGTGCAACTACGACATCTACGATAAGGAGTTGCTAGCGATCGTACGAGCTTTCGAAGAATGGAGGAGGTATTTGGAAACCAACAACGAGGAAACTACGGTATACTGCGACCATAAAAACCTGGAGCACTTCATGTCCACCAAGATATTAAACCGCCGTCAAGCCCGTTGGTCCCTCACACTGTCATCCTTCAACTTCGCGATCACCTACCGCCCGGGAACAAAGAACGGAAAGCCTGATGCCCTTACACGTCGATCTGGAGATCTCCCAAAAGAAGGGGATGAAAGACTCACCCAGCAGCATCAGGTGATACTCAAACCGAAGAACCTCCGCTTAGCCGCCGCCCTACAGGTCCCTGCACACGCCCAAGTATCCGCCGACCGCCAAGAGGAATTGAAGTCCGCCCTGGCCAAAGATCCTCTGTCCAAACAACTAATAAAGGACATCATGGCCAAGAAAAGACACTCCCGCCTCCTGCCCATTGGGGAATGCGTGGTCAAGGAAGGCCTGCTATACTACCAGGGCCTCCTCTACATTCCCGACAATGCCGCTATCAAGCTGGAAATCCTCCGTACGCACCACGACGCCCCTTCGGCCGGACACCCGGGCCGCGCCCGCACTCTGGAACTTCTGTCCCGGAACTACTACTGGCCCCAAATGAGGAAGTACGTTGCCCGATACGTGGACCATTGCGACACCTGCTCCCGGATTAAGCCGGTCCGACATGCCCCATATGGGTTACTCAAACCATTAGTTCCCCCGGTCAAACCTTGGTCCTCCTTGTCAATGGATCATGTCACCGGCCTCCCCGAGTCCAAGGGATCCAACGCCATCCTAGTAGTCGTCGACCGACTCACCAAAATGGCCCACTACATCCCCACCAGAGACAACGCGGATGCTCCCGAACTCGCCCGCCTGTTCCTGCAACACGTCTGGAAAACACACGGACTCCCTAAAGACATAGTATCGGATCGAGGCACAACCTTCACCTCGCTGTTCTGGAAAGCCCTATGCAACCAACTGGACATCAAACCAAGGTTCAGCACGGCTTTCCACCCACAGACAGACGGACAAACCGAGAGGATCAATGCCATCATGGAACAATACCTGCGCGGATACGTCAACTACCAACAGGACAACTGGGCCGAGTTTCTCCCTTTAGCGGAATTCGCACACAACAACGCCAGTACGGAACCATTGGGAGTGAGTCCCTTCTTCGCCAACTACGGGTATAATCCTCATCTGGACATGCTCCCCGCCGAAGAACGACACGAAGCACAACCCAAGGAGGTGGTGGAATTCGCCAACTCGATCTCCACCCTACAGGCCGCGCTACGATCCGAGATCCTGTATGCCCAGGCCGCAGCCGCCGATAGTGCCAACACCGCTCGACTTCCCGAGCCGCGACTAGAAGTGGGGGATTTGGTATGGCTGTCTCGCAAACACATCCGAACTACGAGGCCCTCCGACAAACTGGACCATAAACGCCTGGGGAAATTCAAAATCCTCGAACGCATCGGGTCCCACGCTTACCGCCTAGAGCTACCCGCCTCGATGAAGTCGCACCCGGTATTCCATGTATCGCTCTTGGAACCCGCCCGTACGCAGCCCCTGCCAGGCCACGTCCAACCACCACCGCCGCCGATCATCGTCGAAGGAGAAGAGGAATTCGAGGTGCAGGAAGTGTTGGACTCACGGATACGCCACCAGCAATTACAATACCTGGTCAAATGGACGGGCTACGAACAACCTACCTGGGAACCGGCCCGGAACCTCGACGCTGAGTTAGGAGCACTACAACGTTTCCACTCGTTGTACCCCAACAAACCCACTAAAGCCCCTAAAAAGGCCTCCCGTGGTAAAGTATAAGTTTCTTACGGTTTCTTTAGCAAATGAAACCGCCCTATCTTACGTCCCCCGGTGCTTGCACCCTCACACACTTGCTAACGTTTATTTCTTTTACCACACCCCCTTACTCGCTCACAGGAGTTCGCCCTTCGAGAGGAGGAGCTAAACTGTTACGAACCACGTCGCGACATAAATGAACCACACCGCTACACGAAGGCATGAGTCATCGGAGGATCTGGAAGGTTCTGTTGGATTAGTAATCGCGGGGGTCTTTTGTACTATATATGTCGTCGTTCATGTCTCCTATCGTCTTTCTCTTCTTTCCTTACGCAACATCTTGTCTATTACTTTGGGTATTTACTTTGGGGGATTTCTTGACAATACACTTCTTTACTTCTACAAAGTCCACGTTACGTCTATTGTGCATCATGCTTTGTGCATCCGCTGTCGCCTTCCTCTCCGTGACCCTCGTAGTCACTTCCCCTCGCTGCCCTCACCTCGGTTAACATGCCGACCGCCGTTATCTCCGTCCTCGTACGGACCACTATCTCTGCCCTCGTGCAGACCATCGTCGCTGTCCTCTCCTCTGCCTTCGTGCAGACCTCCGTCCCTGCCTTCGGGTATACCGCTGTCAACGCTCTTGTCCTCGCGCAAGGCCTACACCTTCCTTCGGGAACCCTAACCATGTCCCTCGACCCCACAGCCTCTACCTTGCCCATGGTTCTTTACACGAAGCATCGTATGATTGCCAACAGTTCCTTATCGCAAATCTCGTAGTTGCACTCAGCGGGGGAGTGCTTCTTGGAGAAGTAGGCGACGGGTCGGAGGGTGTGGGTGTCGTCATATTGGGAAAGTATACCAGCGGAGACGTAGTCTGAAGCGTCAGTTTCCACAATGATTTCCTTCTCAGGGTCAAAGTGGGCGAGGATGGGAGCGGTGGTGAAAGCTTCTTTGAGGGCCCTGAACGCGGTCTGTGTTAGGGGTATATTGAGATGTGTTAAGAGAAGGAACGAATACACCAACACCCTCTGGCCGCACCCTCGAGACCCGGTGTGGCCAGTACTGGCAGTGCGGAGTTGCGAGCAGCCTAAAAGACACATTTTCGACCCTGATTTAACCCGGGCGTCAAACCGCGAGTCCTCCCCTTCAGGTCCGCAGGACATATGAAACCAGGCGTAGCGATCGGAGAATACCACCGGCTCGTGCGTGGACTATCTTCGGCGATAAGAGGCAGCGAGCAGAAGGGGAGAACAGGGGAAGAAGCATTGCAGCCATCGATGGAAGGACTTGGAGGATCACATTCATAGATCCCTGATTAGGCTATATGGCATATTCTGTAGGCCTCGTGGCTACGTCGAGGGGTATAAATACCGAGCCATTCCCTGACTAGCCTGACATCAACGGCGAAATCAGAGTCTTAACAATATAATAATCTTATACGCGAGAAAACACTTTGGCACGCTTTTATCTGAGCACTTGAGAATCATCTCCATCTCTACCTTTACCAATACTATCGAAGACTCGTGACTCTGTACTCTACCTGAATCTTTCGTCGAAGTCAGGCTGAGTGCCATCGCATTAATAACTCGTGTCGGTCATATCGAACGAGAGGGATTCATACTTGACGCGGACTGAGAAGATCACGGAACTCCTACCTTTGTAGTTGTCCACCGTGCTTTGAGCTCCACGAACGAGTACCCGTATCGAACGGTGTGGAACCCGGAACAGTCTGAGCTTTGCTTGTCCATGCCCATGCCATATCCTTTTTCGTTAGCTTGCTCAGCGGTGCGGCGAGATTCGAGAACCCATAAATGAACCGGCGATAGAATTTAGCAAATCCGAGAAATGCCTGTACGTCTTTGACCGCCTTGGGAACTGTCCAATTCTGCACGGTGTCCACTTTCTTGGGATCCATCCGGATGCCATTGGGTTCGATGATGAGGCCGAGGTATGTGGTGCTCTGTGTGTGGAACTCGCATTTCTCCAGTTTCAGCAGTATCCCGTTGGCCTTCAGTGCTTCGAGGACTTTCTCGACGTGGGTTTGGTGCTCTTCGAGGTGTCGCTGTATATCAGGATGTCGTCGAGGTAGGCTGTGCAGAAGATGTCGAGGTACTCGCGAACGCAGTCGTTGATGAAGTGTTGGAAGGTGGCCGGTGCGTTGGTGAGACCGAAAGGCATCACTGTGTATTCGAAATGGCCATATCTTGTGCGGAACGCTGTTTTCCATTCCTCCCCCTCGGCCATCCGAATTTGGTTATATCCTTGGCGGAGGTCCAGTTTGGTGTACCATTGGGCTTTGGAGAGGCGGTCGAGTGTTTCCCGGATCAGTGGTAGGGGATACCGGTTCTTGACTGTCAGCTCGTTCAGGCCACGATAGTCGACACAGAGACGGAGTGTTCCATCGGCTTTCTTGACAAAGAGGACAGGGGCACCGGCAGGAGAGGAGCTGGCACGTATGGTTCCTTTCGCTAGATTGTCCTGGATATACTTCCGGAGGACGATTAGTTCTTCGCGGGACATACCATAGAGTGGCCCAAATGGTGGTTCTGCGCCTTCTTTGAGTGGTACCTTGTGGTCGTACGGTCGTCGTGGGGCATTTCGTTGGCAAACTCCTCGTCCATCATGTGGTAGTACCTTTTGTATCTTGTGGGTACCTTGGTCTTCCAGTCGGTTTTAGGGGTGTTCTCGATGGCTTGGTCCAGTTCTTCGATGGTGGTGCTGAATACTTGGAGTTTGTCCCTTCGGGCGAAACGACAAAGGGCGGCGGAGCTGACGAGGTGGAAGCGGCGTGGTGGAGTGATTCCTTTGACAGGGGCGATTTCCTTCGATGAATGGCACTTGTCCTTGCAGTAGTCGGAGTTGAACAGTATGCTGTTGTCCTTGAACCGCAGTGTGGCATCGTGTCGTTGCAGCCAAGGGATTCCAAGTACGAGGGGATAAGAGCCGAGCTTGGTGACAAAGAAGGGGACCGTTTCGTGGTGGGTGCCGATGGTCATTGGTAGGTAGCATAGATGGGTCATTTGGCCAGAGGATATGGGTCGGCCATCTATGACTTCGAGGGTGCGGGGTGATTTGAGGGGGAGCAGCAAGAGATTGTTATGGTGCGCGAAGGTCTCGTCAATGAACGTGAACCCTGAGAAACCGCTATCGACCAGTGCGTGGGTTTGGATAGGTTTGTTGTTGCTTACGATTTTACACGAAGCAACAAGGTGGTCCCCATCCAATTTATCCTCCACAGACGATAACGAGAAACCAGAGATAGCGAACGCAGACGAGGGAGGAATGGTGGGTGGTGGCTTCTGCCCCTTTGGTTTGCCGATGTTTACCAAAGGGGCTTGGCTTTTAAAGCCGGTTGCGAGTTGGGGATGGCGGCGACAGGTAAGCGGACAGCGGGTGTGGGGGCGGCGAGAGGAGCGGGGGTCACAGCGGAGGACCTCCAGTTGGCTACGGAGTGGGCCTTGGCGGGACGGCATTTGGGTTTGGGCGGTGTTGGGCGCCGGGAGCTGGCAGTTTGTAGTTCGCGGACTTGATCCCAGGCCGTCTGGGCCTCGACTTGTGCATCCTCGAGTTCCTCCCTGATGGCCTTAAGGGAGGCTTGTAGTTCCTCCACTTGGTCCTGGGCGTCAAGCATGTCGAGTTGGGCGTCCTCGAGTGCTTGTTGGAGGTCCTCGACCTCAGCTGGGGCGGCAGGTTCGGACGTAGGTTGAGGGGCGGCGGTGAGTGCGACCAGGCATGCGGTGAGGAGGTCGTGGGCCTCAGTGAGTTCGTGCCCGCAGTCCCCGTCTTCCGGGAGTGGGCCATAAATCTCCAGGAATGTTTGGAGGCGGGTGACGAGGGTGGAGGTGGTAGTAGCGCCGTAGCGCGTGCATCGGTCGATGATCATCTCATCTTGGGTTGGGCCTGAGAAGGCGGCAGCAATGTGACTGAGTTCATACCCGGTGGTGGTTGTGGCGAAGCGACACTCGTGATTGAGGTCGTACTTGCCGGAGTGGCGGGCGAGATCGATGTCTGCGCCGTAGGGTCGAGGTCCCAAGAGGTTGGCTACCTCTACTCTGGAGGAGCGTTTGAATAGTACGAGATAGCAATAATCTCGTTTACGGTGGAGCGCGCGGATGGTGCGCCAGGAGCGAGTGGTGAAGTAGGTTTTGGCCGGCGTTGGTACCGGGTATGGTCCGCGCGGGACGAGGGACAGCGAGGCGGCAATTGTTAGCCACTCAGGTTGGGGGACATATTCCCAGGTGTCTTCGGACGCCATTACGACGTGGTTGTGGTTGTGTGGGCTTGACCTTAATGTCAGGCGGTAGGCGACGGCGTACGGTGCGGATGATGAAGCAACGTAATCTCAAGGGGCGGTGTGGTACGAGTGTTCCGCAGGGTACGAGATGCGACAGTAGTAGCTGTCGGGTTAATCAAGCGAGGTGCAATGGTCTTCGTTAGAAGAGAAGTATCAGCGTAAGCGAGGTGCAGCGGTCTTCGTTAGAAGAGAATAACAGCGTATATATTAATAACCAGCGTAATATAGAAGTGGCTTCACCTAGCGTGATATGCTAAGTGAGAGGCAAGCGATAGTATTAAGTACAAAACAGTAGAAGACATTGCTTAAGGAAAGAAGAAGAGAAACAGCGACGAAGCGAGGGAAAGCCCTATGATATACTCAAGGAAATCTTACGATGACTAATCCCAACGACCCATGATGACGCAACTGACAGAGTTTTCACCGAACATAAGAGAACATCCCCGAACATCCATTACTAATCCAACTCCATCATCGATCCATGAAAATATAGCTACACTTGCAGCTGGTGGCGATCCATACTGCAGGTACTTGTATGCCACCGGGTACTGGCTTCTACCAATAACTCTCAGCATATAGCGGGCCCTGGTTAGCATGCTCTCATGCCATCCAGTTTAGAATGGCTCTGTTATACCTGCTGGCGCTTAAACGGAAAAGCGGGGTAGCAGTGAAATGTTTGCAAGCACCGAGACTCAGTCCCACCGGAACTTAGTAGGAAAACTTAGAGCAGATCATCGAAGGCTTTGGAGTATAAGTACTTGGCCTCACTCTCACCCATTAGTTCTCCATCATCCATCCTCAGACCTCTCGGACGAGCAGAAGCAAGAGCCTTAAGATTATTCTAAATTCTAGCAAGAATCTTGAACCTGTAACCTGATTTCTATTCTGCACGGCCATCTCTATTCTATTATTCTCTAGTAGTCTAGGACCCCTGTTACAGCAGTAACTGCTAGATATAAAAAAATTTAAAACGTATTCCGTAAATATATTAAGCCCATGACGGGCAAGACACATCAAGTAAATCATTGATAAATCAATTTTGGAATGCAGTCTTGTTGTTGGGCTTCAAAACACTGGCATACTATTCACAATTTTACAAGAAACTTTATGTACGCTCAATTATTGCATTTACTCTCCAGAAAAACGACATATATCTTGTCCGGTAGTATTTCCTGAAACGCAGTGGAAATACTGTAGTACTACCTGGATATCGAAACTTGCAGTCTTGATAAAATCCGTAGTCCGCGTACAACTATATCACTATTTAATGGTTTAATAGTACTAATTGAATCCATTTCCCGAAATCTAGTATTGCTGTGTAGCGAAAACACCCCCCTCTTATTGTACTCTATCAATCGATATCAATTCAAACACAAGATAGTACTATGGTTAGAAATATGAAATATATAACCCTGTTCCTGGCGTCCTCGCAATTTTACTGAATCAAATCCTTCAGAATTCACAAGTTTCTTGTATTATAAATAGACAAACGAATGATAATAAATACTAGTTGTTTCCAAATGTGGTGACAAGACGTGTAGGTACGCTATATGTAGTAATGATAGTTGTTGTTTATGTTTGTTTTTTGTTTTGATAGTATTATATCAGTATATTTTTAGATTTTGGGCTTGAAGGTTTCGAGATTAGACCTTTAGGTGTAAAAATACACCATCAGTTCAATTACTCTTTACACGTAAACTAGGTGAATGTTTGGTAGCTTCCAATTCAAATCTTTGTCTCTGTATAATCAGGCATAAAGAAGCTTTGAACTAAAGTCCGCTTAATAAATGCCCCTTTCCCTATGTATACATGTACTATATACGTGCAATTTCTCAAGGTCTAGAAGCGATCAACTAGCTTCTCAACTAGCTTCTCGATTACCTTTCGCCCACTCTCGTAAAACATTCTTCTTTACCTTTCCCGTTGACGTCTTTGGTAACTCTGTCAATATCTCAACCTCCCTTGGAACCTATGTTTTCTTATTGTCAGCTACCAGAACTGCAAGCACGAGAATTCGTTATCTGACCATGAAGCCCGAGATTGTTGAGCTTTTTTTTGCCCAAAGAATAACATCCTCGCCCGTGAGTTTTGGATTTGTAGTAGTAATGAACGCCTTTGGTCGTTCTCCAAAATGGGAATCTGGAACAGCAATGACCCCAACCTCTACGATGTCTGGGTGACGGGTAAGCATTCCTTCTAGAGATACACTACTGATGTTTTCTCCGCCTAGTGATATATTAGATTTAGTAGAGGCACTCATAATAAAAACCTTTCGATTCGATTACCTGAGATGATGATATCCTTTGCTCGGTCCAAGATTTGGATTGCACCATCTGGATGGCAAACTGCAAGATCGCCAGAGTGTAAGACACCACCCGCAAACAGCTTGGCCGTGGCTTCAGTGTCTTTATAGTAGCCTCGTGCGCATATATTTCCTTCCGAGCTTCAGTCAACCTGATCCGGCCTTTAGACTGACTAGCTAGGAACATACCCGTGAATACTATCTCACCAATTTCAACCCCATCCTTTTTCACATCTATCACCTCTTTTATATCAGGCTTGATAACACGAACCACTTTACTGGTTATAAATCCGTGACCTGATAATTAATAAGCATATCTCTCTTTTTAGATATAAAAGATAGAGGGAACGAGCCTTGCCGAGCCATCTTCTTATACATTTCTTCTGGTGACAGATCAAGCCACTCTGGAAGAAAATATCCTTTTGTGATAGGGCCATATCTGGAGCATTGGTATCAGCATATCTTGGTATTAATCTTAACCACACCTTGATCATATTTATCACACATGAACTTACGTTTCTGTCTATTAAAACATGTTAATCTCAGAGATAATTGGGGAGCAATCGGCTTTAAAGGGGCATACCAAACCATAGACATGCACTGGGATAAGATTCAATGAAATCATATCCTCAAAAAGCTTTGCTGAAGGTGGAGACGCAGCTACGGTGACTCGGACTGCTCGTGGTAGCCGCTCTGCTTGAGGAGAACGGCAGAGCAGGGTATTAACTGTTGGCGCTGCATTGAAATGGGTGATGCCTTCGAACTTCAATAGTCGCCACATTTCCTCATAGTCGATTTTTCCTATTCATCGATTTAATTGATGAATCCTGCCAAATAGAGGCCATTACTCACGCATGCAGTAGTGGGTTCCTCGGGCGCTGACAACTGCCCATGGGAATGTCCAGCCCACGGCGTGGAAAAGTGGAAGTATTGTCAAGTACCTGTTTAATATCAAATAAGTTAAATTCTCAAGAATACTGATACTAGTGTTGTCCATGGCACTGACTTTGCTCTCTCCTTGGAAAGAACTGACGTGCAATTCAAACCGGACTCGATAACATTCGCAAGAGCAGCTAGGTATGCCCCTCGGTGAGTATACTCGACCCCCTTCGGCTTTGCAGTTGTCCCACTTGTGTATGCTAACGCAAACACGTCGTCTTCACTCTCTGCCTCAATATGCAATCCCTCCCAGCCACCTCTATGCTTCCTGTCATAATCCAATCCCTCCGAAATTATATGATCAAAGTCTCCGCTTAGCTCGCCAACGGTTGCATCTGTATCGTCATCAATGATTCTAGGAACCTTGTCATCAAAGCCTTCTAGCAGTCCCACAAACTCTCTATCAACAATAATAATATCGACTTCGGCGTGTGCAAAGATATAATGGACGTCTTCTTTTTTAAGACGGTAATTCACGCCTATTTGAACAGCACCTGCAGCAGCTATGCCAAAAATACATTCCAGAAATGCGGGGGTATTGGGACAGAGAATTCCAACTACTCCAGAGTTAGAAGTTTCATGACTTATGGAGCTTTACGTTGAACACATACCTCTCGTGTAACCATGAGTCTTAAGATAATACCCGAGACCTCTAGCTCGATCAGCAAATTCCATGTATGACCGGCGGAGCACCTTTCCATTAGCAGTAACATGAATGATCGCTTCAACCTATTATTCACATTACTTATCGGATCTTTGGGAAAGTCCAGAACCTTCAAGTGCAAATAAAGAAGTCACGTACGTCAGGTTCAATTGCTGCTGCTCGGGGTAGGAAGTATGTCGGTGAAAGCTCTGCTCTACTATTTGATGGGTTGATTTTCTGTAATGATGTAGTTGAGGACCAGAGGTGGCGCGATATACTTGCCAGACGGGACTGAGGCGAAGACATTGGAATTTAGCGTGGATATTCAGAAGTAGGTGTCGAGTTTTGTACGGTATCTACGTATTATGTAGGTGCTCCAGCTCCTGTTTATCATGACCGTTCTCAGCCAGACTCGGCCCTCGGTCCGGCCAGGTATGCAGGTATTGCTACAAGTATGTCTAAGTTGCAGTAAGTACGGAGTTCATTGGCGGGGGCCTGTACCCACCACCACCTAACCCGGCCAGCTCTTAAAATGTGGGGAAGATAAGTCTGGGGTCAGGGTTTCCCGCAATGCCTAAAAGAGCACTTAGAGTGCATTGAGCTTTTGAGCTTACACAAATTGGTCAGTGCGCTTGAAGCACAGGCAAGTTCACACATGTCGTTATCTAGATCACTTACATTATGAAGCTGAAGCGGATTAAAATTCAATACATGATCCTTCCAAAAATGATTCAGTGACTAGAGTGACATGATAAGGAACCCAAGTTGTATTACATACATGAGACATGCTGTAAAATGACTATGAGGGGGAAATCTTCATCTCAAGCAATGACATGCGGCTGTTTCTCTTCCAGCTATGAGAATATTGCTGTGAACACTCAAGTATCAAATCCATCTACAGAAAGCTATAGTATACTACATGGTATGTAGTGAGGAGACTCCGGGTGCAACAATTTTGTGAAGGGAATTAATGTTCAAACACCCATTATTTATGACACGTAAAGAGAAAATATAAAAATGGAAAAAGAAAAAAAATGAACAAGAAGCAGGGTATTGGGGAAATAAGGTTAAACAAGCATGTAAAAAGGTAACAATCAATGACACCCAGGCTTATGTAGAATCCAAAACCTGCTCCTACCATCCGCTTGATAACTTCAAGACGGCCTTGGAAAATCAATGCAAAGGCCTAACAAACCAAGCAGCAACCGATTCCCAGTATCTCAATATCTGGGAATAAAAACAGATAGAAAAAGACAAGATAGCGGGCAAGGCTGCCTCGGAACTAACACAAGCTTCCGAAATTCGTATAAGTGACCCGGTTTAAACTTTTAAGTCATTCCGATCAACCAACATGATGGCCCCACGGCCAAATATGTGCTCATATCAACTTCACCAAACAATAAATCAGGGGAACGGGTCTTGTTGTCCCACGCCCTACTCACAAAGCACTATGCAATCCTACACAAGACGAAAGGAAAGGCGAAGGGGATAGAACTTTGAAAGGAAATTAAAAGAAACTAACAGATGTCGTAGTTTACTTTCTCCCACGACACAAACAGGCATGTAACTCTTGATAACCCACGACCTAATTCATAAAACCCACATTGACCCATACTAATCGTTGCGCCTCTTTGACTTCGACAAACTCCTGACTCGCTTCAAGAGTCCATTCTCGCTACCTTTGTCCCCAGTGCCTACCCTGGCTGGTTTCTTTGGTGAGTTTGGAGCTCTCTCGCCTTTACTCTCTGCGATAGCCTCGCTTTTTTTGTCGTATGCGGTTTCATACTCCGTGAAAAAAGGATTGCGGTCATTTTTGCCTGCTGTTGCACTGACAGGGGTAGTGGGTGAGTACTTTGATTCCGTTGGCGATCTTCCTGGGGGAGGAGGGCGACGGTGCCCAGCGCCGACGGGTCCGTCACTCATATTGGTTCTGTTTTGACTGATGGATCGAATCTTTTGTGCCAATGACTTCTTCCGCTGGAGGCCCCCTCCACTACCACCATTTGAAGATCGAGGCCGGTCATCATTTGTTTCAGACATGGTCCGTTCCATTGCTGTCTTTGATGCTGGTGCCCCATCTAAAAACGTTGAAGTACCTAGGCCAACAGTCTCATATCCATGGATAGTTTCAGAAGCCTTTGGATCAAATGATGCAGTTCGAGCACCTGATGGGCGAACATCTAGTCTTCCTGAGGCTGAGTCGCGTCTTCCGGTACTCGTAAAGTCGTGGAAAGCTTCTGGGTCTCGATTCCCAAAGAGGTGAGAGTGGTCAGCTTTAAGACTAACAGGACCAAACCCAGAAAGGGCATTGTTTGCTGAATCGGCTGGGAAGGCATGCACAGGTGCGAGTTTATGGGTTTTCTTATTACGGTGGGGGTTGCATGCATCAAATGGACCATCGTGATGGAATACTAAGATTGTTAGAATATATCTAAGATAGAAAAGGAAGAACCTAACTCACATCCAGAGCCATAGATACCGGTTACGTCAAGTTTGTCAATAACATCTAGAGGCGAGCCCTTCTTTCTATCCCTTCGTACACCCTCATCTTTGCCCTTAGATCGGGAGACAGACCCTGAACCATTTTCAGCTTTCAGGCGTTGCTCTCGGCGGCGCCGTTCGTTTCTTTCCCGCTCTTTCTCGGCATCGTGAGCATCCATAACAGATGAATCTGAATTGCGTCTGGGGCGCCTTCTGGCATCGCGGTCGCGGTCGGATTCCCGGAGTCTATCTCCATTTGAAGGACGACCGCTTGGTGGGGGGCGACGGGGCTGTTGTCTCTGTTGTCCACTGTTTGAGGAGAATGTATCGATCGAGATTAATTGTGAGTTATCATCGGAAGACCGCGAATGATGATGTTCGTATGGCGGTGGCGGTGGCGGTCGGGACCTTGAGCCGTTTGACTGATGACCACGGGGCGGGGGCATCCTGTTCCTGTCTTGGTCCATATTTTGGAAAGGATCTTGGGAGTGATCTGTAATAGTAAGATTCTCCTGTATCTAGAGTATTAGTGGTCTGTTCTCGTAACTACTATCAACCGGAAGGGTGGGGTGTATATACAAAAAGCTCTGCTGCAGCGCCTAGAAGCTGTGGAGAAAGCTGAGGTCTTGTAGAGGAAGTTGCGTCAAAAGAGTTAGATTTATGAGCGCCAGGTCGGTCAGTTGGGAATGGATCGAGATCGTTATCGTCGTCAAATACGTCAAGAAAAGGGTTTCTAGACTGTGGCCTGCCAGCAGAAGTACCGAAAGAGAAAGGGTCGGTAACACCGGGAGAGGAGGGTGTCGAAAGTCTTTGGCGAAATGGATTGTTGGTTCCTAGCTCCATGTTCATAGAGGGGCGGCGCTCTATCGACGTTTTAAACAAAAGATGAGAGACCATCAGTCAGCACACGGCCCTTGACGGAGAGGAAGAATGGTGGGTCAAGGGTTACGTGTAGAACTCTAAGATTCTTTGATAGTGCGGCAGAAAATAACAAGATTCAGGAAAGAATAGATAACAAACCTGGGACAGGGGGCTGTACGAGCGACATGTTAGGATTGGGAGAAGCTGTCGGATGAGAAGGGGAGTACGATCGGGATGGCGAAAGATTGGTCGATCTCTAAGATATTGATTGCTTTATTGATTTCAGTGGAGTCGCGCAGGAGGTTGGAGGGATGGGACGCGGCAACGGTACGTAGAGGAGCAGCGGTAATGGAAACGGTAGCAGCAACTGTAGCAGTAAGAGAAGAGGAAGAAACAAGGACGGCGGTTGGCCGTTAAACACAGAGAAACTATGACGAGGGTGAAGGGACCCAGAGAATGTCGAACAGCCGGACGGGGGTTGGGCAAAGGTAGAGATGGGGGGGTATGTTGAGAAAGGGTGGGAGGTTGTGTTGGGTGGAGCGAAAGCAGCGAGGGGTGGGACACCTGATTGATAAAGGTAGGATGAGGGATTGTAGAAAGGGTGTGCTGTGGCGGTTGGATTGCCTCCTTTCCTTTCTTTCCAATAGACAGATGTTATTAAGTAGTGAATGTTAATGGTGATCTCGGTCGTGTTCGCCTGCTTGCCCTGAACTGTCTGTAACTGTGTGTGTACCTACAATATTCTTGCTTTTTGCCTCACCAGGATCAGCTTTCCAGGTAGCTTTCTCACTTCGCGCTTTGGCTTGCAAGATGGAGGTGGTGGTAATCCAAGGACTGTATGTATTGTCTGCAGTGGAGTACTTGCTTGGGTTAAGAGGGGATGGAAAGGGGAACGGTTTCAAGGGCACCTGACAGACCCTGCCCAGAAAAATGGGGAACGAAATAGGTTGCTTGGGATTGTCGGCCCTTACCGTTGCTATTTGAAGCGCAAATTGAGAGGAGCTACCGAGGTTTCAGCGAAAGAGAGTGAACAGGCCTACTACGCTCCGCTTCTCCACAGGCGTTCTGAAGACCTTGAGAGGTATGATGAGCTACATGTAGCTACCTGCTGTACAGGTAATAGCCAGTACTAGTAGTATTGTTCCTTCCCTGCGGCACACTCTCGTTCCTGGTTGACTAACAAACTAAAGAATGATCAGGGTCGATTAAACGCCCGTTTTGACAGCAAATATACAAATACGTGGATCGAGGAGCAAATGGAAAGGGGGTAGTGTGTATGCTGTACTTGATGGCTGGTCACAAAAACACAAATTATACTCCACTCTCCTCTCTAAGGTGCAAGTACATTCAATCCGGAGGTATGTGACGGTATGTCTCTTTTGTTCGCGAACCCAAACACCCTTAGATGTCAGGGATGTTAACTGTGCACTGTGCGCAAGAGACTAAGCTCATTTCTTTAGTTGCTTTTCTCCCTGACGGTTCGAAAAAGGCGGCCGAAGAGATCAAAATGGAGCTTTTCGGCATAGTGCCTCACACAAGACTAACTAATTGTACCTACATATGTGCCTGTCCTCGTGGGATCTCACAGTCAGGCAAACAGTTGTTGTTGTTCCACCAGTCCACCGAGAACCAATACAAAGCTCAAAGACCACCAGCTGAAATGTGCTTCCCCCGCAAAAAAGTGGCGCAGAATTTCATCATTCGGAACAATCACAGTGCGATCTGGCCCGAGTGCATTGCCCCAGGACCATCTGCTCGCGAGAAATATGACTTGTGGGTTAATATAGGTGCACATTCAGTTATCGACACGCATGTCCTAGAGCAATGGTATCCGGGCAAGAGGAACCTGAACATAAAAACGCGCTAGCAGGGGTCAAAGTGGTTGCTACCAGAGAAACGATGTTCAAGTTCTTCATGCCTGCCCCAGGTATGTAGAATACATGTAGGCTTAGAAGAAATATTACCATAACCTACATTCATAGTGAGAGCCTGTCCGTAAGGACATCAGTGTATATCCAGAAGTGAGTTTAATAACCTATCAACGTGATTGTTCCGAGCCTCCTCCGAGCTTCCCATCTCATTCTTTGAAGTTTGTACCTCTATGGATGTAGGGTACTAAATGTATGTAGGTACATGTAGGTACAGTCACCGAAGAGTACCCACACGTTAGGATACCAATCAAAACATGCGCTCTATTCCCCCTAATTTGCACTTTAGATTCGTAGCACTTCCCCGTTAGTAAACGGCAAATATTTTCAGGGTATCGAGGTTGTTGCAGTGTACCTACAGTAACCTGAGCCTCGAAGCCACTTACATAGAGTATATGTAAGTGGAGAGATATATGTACTTTGCTCGCGTTGCCGGATTGAAGCCGCCCAATCAAAAAAAGTAATTGATCTGAATACTGCTTTTATTAGCTGCTAGATCACTCGCCACAGTTCTTTGGGGGGCTTCAAATCGGCCGCGCGATTATTTCGGGTGCTAGATAGCGATTCCTCTAACATTGACATCTATCACCCCTGGTATCAACAAAAATAAAAAATACACGTATGTATTTACCAGTTACAATGTTTGCAAAGTCAAGTCACGTGATTCGGTGCCTATCAGATTCTCGGTGCCGTGTGCTTGGTTGTTGGTTGGTTAGTGTAAATTATAGGAGGGGTGTAGGGCTAACCCCTCGTAACAGCAGTCTCCCATGACGAAAGTTATTTTTCACGAACACTGGTAAGAAAAAACTGATCACCAGGATTGAGTTTGAAATTGCAAGCAAAATCTCTTTTAGGCCTAAATTGCCTGCCCAAAAATTCAATTGCGCAGGTTTACTGGCCCTGATTGGTTTGTCACTTCCCCGCCAAAGTTTCTGTGGCCTTCAACTTGCAGCGTCGTCACCAATTGTTTCCGCCCCCCACCCAGAAAATTATTTCCCCTCCTCCAACCTCTCCCTTCTTCCATCTCCTTTCTCACACTCCTTGAGTGAACCGACAAACTTCCACTATCCCCATCGAAATCTCCAATCAGTCCGTCTTCCAAAGACAGAAGGAGAAAGCAGGCACCATGTCTGCCTCCGTTGCTTCTCAGGTTCGCCTTCTCTTCCATTGATTTTTTGGGGGACTATTCATCGCAACTAACCTTACTGTTTTGTCAAAGAACCCGTACGACCTCCTTGGTATGTCTAATTACGCATCTCCATACCCCCTTCTACCCTCTGTAAACGCCTAAAGCAACGAATAAATTTTTCTAACATTGCCCAAAACTACCCCGCTTCTTTACATTTTTATTATATATTTGCTTATTCCACCACTTTGAACTGCAGGAAATGACATCGAGGATCCCGATGCTCCACCTCCACCTGCTCCAAGGCAGGTGATCAAGAACACCACTACCTCTAAGAAAAGAGATGAGAAGCCTGCCCCGGATGCGGCTCCCGCAGCCAGAGCTGGTGGCTACAAGGCAAGAGGCCGTGGTGGAAACGACGAAGGTTAGTACGATCCCACAAGGAATTGATTCCATATATAGAGGCATTCTTTATCTTATTTGGTCACTTCTTACCATAGCTTCATAATTCTAACATCCTGGTTTTACTTAAGCATTTCGCGATCGTGAGGCTGGGCGCCAGAACAATCTCGCCAAGAACACTGATGAGGACGACACCACTCCCCAGGGTGGTGGACGTGGACGTGGTGGACGTCGCCAGTATGATCGTCACAGCCAAACTGGCAGAGTGTACGTTCTCTGGAAAATTTTTAAATGCTTTTACAGTCATTGACCCTGATTTCTTGATTTGCAGTGACACCGAGAAGCAAGTAGGTCAGGGATGGGGTGCCAATAAGGGCACAAAAGAATGGGACGACGAGCTTGCTGGTGTTGAACTTGCTCAAAAGGATGCTGCTGGTGCCGATTCCGCCGACCCCAACGCTGTCCCCGCCTCCGAGGATCCCGCCGCTGCCGAGGGTGGGGCTACTGCTGAGGTCCCTGAAGAGGTTGAAGAGGTTCACAAGACCTATGACGAGTACCTTGCGGAGCTTGCTCAGCGCCCAGCCGACCTTGGCCCTCCTACCGAAGTTCGTCGTCCCAACGAGGGTGGCAACGACAAAAAGTGGGCTGCTGCTAAGGAGTTGTCTCGCGAGGAGGGCGCCTACTTTGTTGGCGGATCAAGGGACAAGACAAGGAACCGGGAGCGCAAGACTAAGCATATTCTCGACATCGAGCCTCGTTATGTCGAGCCCAGGGATGCTGGACGTGGTGGAGCTCGTGGTGGCCGTGGACGCGGTGGCGATAGGGGCGGTCGTGGTCGCGGCGAGAGAGGCCCCCGCGGTGACCGTGATGGTGACCGTCGCGGTGACTACCGTGGCACTGCAAAGAGCAGCACTGGAACCCCTAACCTTGATGATACCAGTGCTTTCCCAAGCTTGGGAGCTTAGACTCACCCACCAAACTGTCCGCAAAAGGTCGGAACATATTAGTATGAATCAAGAGCATACC
This sequence comes from Morchella sp. 2016-41, assembly GCA_024713855.1. NCBI lineage: Eukaryota > Fungi > Ascomycota > Pezizomycetes > Pezizales > Morchellaceae > Morchella > Morchella sp. 2016-41. The sequence continues at coordinate 653,845 of JAMGZD010000002.1, read as the reverse complement.
AAAATGAAATCAATTTTCTTTTTTTTGTGAAAATTCTATTCTTCGGTTGTTTCTTTCTTTTTTTTTCTTTAGGGTGGAAATCTTGAGTTTTAAGGGTATTGGGGAAAAGTCGAATAAAAAGTCAATTTCAAGAGTCTCCACCTTGAATTGCGTTTTGTCATTGATTGGCTGGATCTAGGGCAGTTATCATCTTTTTGCGCCATAAAGCGGGGTCTCCCTCCCTCTCCAGTACATGGAGCCTATTACCCTTTATTAGTGTACAGGGTAGAACCTGAAAACTTGGTTTCCTCAAGTCAATGGTCTCTGCTGCATTTGCACCTTAGTATAACTCAGTGATTATTTTATGAGATCCACGATCAGTTGAAGTACTGTTGAATTGGCTCTGTATTTCCTTGAGGGATTGCACGCTAAGTGTCGCAGAGGATTTTTTAGGTGACCAGGGAAAAATTTCTTAGTTGAAGTTATCGTTTGTCCAGGATGCATGATTATTTAAACAATGGGTCATATAATATCACTCGGTCACTTCCTTCTGAAGTGCAACATTTTTAACTCATTAATTGTATGCGAGGTACAATACTAATCAGATTGGATGATTGATTGGTTTGTTGGTACCTTTTGGATGTTGATTCTATCTTTATAACGGATATATACAATCCCTTATATCTTTCATCACCACCTTTGTTACAATCGATTCGAGACCGAGATCAAGTCTAAGTTTATATTAATGAGTTAAGCCAGAATAAAAACAACAGCGTATGTCTGCAGCTTTGCATTCCCATAGTAAAGAGCTAGAGTTTTGGTATCGCACAATGAAGGTCCACCCACCAGGTAGTCAAAAGGATCAACATAAATAGATCCTACAAATACAGGCACAGGATATTTTGCTCTTCGCCGCCTCGCTGAAATTTTTTTTGGAGTAGCTACTTACTAGTAGTACGCACGCAACCAAAGAAAGAAAGAAAAGACGCCTTCACAATAATACACAGCGACAAGACAAAAAAAGAACGCCAGTGAAATCAACGTATCTAAAATACTCCTATATCTAACTAACCTCCTAACTCAGATATATGAAATAAATAAACCCCGATACTCTTCCCCCCAACTGGAGAACAGAGTTTAAATAAGAACATACAGCGCACTGATCTATATCTTGTTGTTAGTAAAGTTCTTAAGGTCCAAACGAGTAAGTATAATGGATAGGTTACTTACCATAGCAAGTCCCCAAATCATACTGCACCAAAACATAATGTTATTCAGTGTATGCCAACTTTGCATGAACTTCGTCCTCTGGACCGCGATAATCGGCAACTGCAGCATCTGGCACACAAACCCATACCCCCTCAATTTTTTCGTAATACAGAATAGCACTAATTCATGTGCCGCCGCGCTGATCAAGAAAGTCACCAGCGTAGCCACACTTCTCGACATATGTCTCCGTGATGCGCCATACACATGGCGTTGCAGGAACCTGTGAACTGGAATATTCCATTCCCTTGAGAATTCGAGCCAGTTCGTCGAGTTCCACCAGTCGGCATAGAAGTGGCGGTCAGCGAAGCATGTGATCTCTGCAAAGGCGCCAAGTACATACTCGAATATGACGAGGAAAACGAGGAGGAAGGTGATCATATACGGGAACAGGAGGAGACTAATACTCTCGAGTAAGACGAGCCCGATCTCGGCCCAGGACTGGACGCTCTCGAGGCGGAGGGCCGCTTCAGTCATGACAGGGAGAATGAATTCTTCAGAGGTTACGGTAAGCACAAAGACGCAGCCAAAGACAGCGGCGGCCTTCTCTGCTACCTTTGCCCAGCGAATATGGTCAGCTCGAGGGTAGCTCATCTCGTAGCAGAGCGTTGGGCAAAGAAGGTAGTCGAGATAGTTGGGGAGAGTTAGATTTTGCGGGTACGTGACTTTTCCGGCAGGGCAAGTGAGCTCAAAGGCCAGCTTCTCGCGGAGCTCGGCATCGACCTCCGATTCAACTGTTGTATTGTTGGAGTCGAGGGACTTAAGCTGTTTGTGGCAGTCTGAGAGATGGCCGCAGTAGAACGAATAAGAGTGAATCTAGAGTGATGAGCTGATGCCATTGACCCAAGAGAAGGAGGATGAAGGTACCTTCATAAGTAAAGTAAGAGCATGGAGTGTAAAAAATACTTGATGGGTCCTATCGCATTATTGTGAGTTGTGTTGCTCTTCCAGACCCCCGCGGGAATCAAACTTACCACTGCCACTGGAGATAAAACGGCAAATACACCCAGATGCCTAACCAAATACACTGTATCAAATGCTGCAATAGATGTCCCTCCTTCTCCCAACTAACAAGACTCCTGGCAAACATCTTCTGCAATGGTAAGCAGATAACCGTACTGCACGCCATCGCCAAATCGGCCAAGGCCAGCTCTGCCGGCGCCGCATAAAATAAGCTAAATATACTTGTTCTTAGGACCTTGCCTGTGTCTCTGTAATTCCGCAGCGCCGTGTTTAGCACCATGATGAATATACCGATCCAAAACAGGGCAAAGAAGCCCCTAAAGTCGTGATATTGACTCTGTGGGTCGAAATGGGATACACGCGACTCGTAGGCGACCGTCGGGAACATTCGTCGCCGCTTTTCGCGGCGGGCATGTTGAATTGAGTGGGCGGATGGAGGTGCATCTTCAGGGACGGGTGTGCTACGGCCACTATATTCATTAATCACTCATGTGAGAAACGACCTCGTCTTGATATCTGGACTTGCAGACAAGCTGAAGCTAGCTAACCTGGAGATGGAGGACGTGTTATCGCTCTCGATTCGGGCGGCCTTTAGATGTCCGTTCACCTCTGAGGGTATAGGGAGGTGGTTAAATGGTGGCCTTGGCCTAATCTCGCTGGCATGGCCGTTTAGCTGCTTCCCCGAGGATGAAGCTGTTGTCGTAGCAAGTATTGTCATGACTGTAGAGTTTTTTTATAACTAGGAGTCGGAGCAAGACAATCAACGTGTCTAGTTTAAGGGTTCAAAGGGGGGGTGGACAAAGGGAAAAGGGTCTTTTATGTATCTCCTCCCTGATGCGGGGAGGCGTTTTTAGGGCAAATCTTTTTATTTTTTTGCGCAGATGGCAGACGCACGAGCACATGAAGGGCGTTTCTCTGTCTCACCACTGACTTGCTCAAAGTCACTCTCTCGCTCTTACCCTTACCTACTCTCGTGTGATCTATTTTAGAATCCACCACCCATCGAGGGCTGTCCTGTATTGATATCTATCTGCGATCTATGTCTAAGGATACATACATGTGTGAAAGGGGTTCATGTTCAAACCTCGAGCCGGGGGCATTTCCCAGATCTGAGAGCCCGGGTACTATGAGGCTCTGACGTATGCAACCCTGCTACGATACGGGATTTGCCGTCACCTACATGAATTTATTCGCTTTCTTGAGAACGATTTTCTTCGGATGAGGGATACATGTAGCTCCGCCTATCGTGGCGAGCCCGGAAGCTTCTTTGTCTGATGTTAGGTCGAGTGATTGCGGGTGCTGCAGTGGAACAGTAGAGTCCTCCGGTCACGTGAATCAATTATAGCTAATCTTGCTCCTATCTCTGCTTAGTTTGGTCACATGACCCATGGACTTTCGAGTACATACATGTACCGGCTTGTTAGTAGAGTAACGATGGTACCATTTGAGTGGTGGGTACGTGGTCGGACACGGTCAGATGAGGATGTTTATATGTGGATATATTTATAGCAGCCAATTTTACTGTGCTGAATCTGAGGGTAGGAAGGGAGATTGTTAGGTGCCTATTACGCGTTGCCATAGTGCCGGTTATTCACAGATGTACCACTAGGCAGGGTAAAAAGGAGATGGAATCCAAAACGTGGGTACATACAGCAAACAACATCGCTTGGCATCTCGGCTCACGTCAATCGTGCATGTGCACTTAAGCATCCTTGCCACGAGGCACGATACAAGCTCTGATTACTGGGATACGGGACGTCTTTCCAAATATGTCTATGGGGTGAGTGGGGGTTGACTAGCTCGTGAATGTGACTGCGAATGTGAAATCGTGCAGGGCTGATGCTGATGCTCTGTGATGATAATATCAAAGTACGCCACAAGCAGCCAATGAACTTCAACAATCACTGGATGGTCTAGAGATGGACAAGTACGTATCCCCACACCACCTATTTGCTAGCTATTTCAGGGTGCGAAACTCACGATAGCTTGAATCAAGCCAGGGCACGAGTCGGGGGAGTATCAAACCTGCATCTCCGATCATTGCAGCATCTCTCCTCGCTGTCCCCACCCCTCCCGACTCGCCGAACTTCCATCCACCAGATTACTTTCGGGAACCGCTCATCGCAACATCATGCACTACCCTTGATATCGCCCTCCGTGGTGGCTTTCCATATCCGCGCATAATCTCACTCTCTAGCGCCCACAAGGTAGAGCGGTCATTGCTCGCAATGCATACAGTAGCTTCACATTTGGTTGGAAAGCCACATGCGCGAGCTGTGTGGGTTGATACTGAGGGTTTGTTTTCTGCTGAAAAGTTGGGAGAGGTTATTGCAGGTAATTTAGAGGATGTAGGGGAAAACGGAAAGAAAATAACTATAAGCAGTGTGCTGGATCGCATAACGATCTACAGGGTCGTGGATATGCATGAACTACTCGAAGTGTTAAAGGAAGTCAAAAGTGGGATACAGGATGAAGCCAAGACAGGAGTAGAGATGACAGAGGTAGAGATGCGGTTGAGTGAAGTAGGCAGAGTACTCGATGATATCCAGCATAATAAAGATGATGAGGGGCTTCCCCGACAAGAGCTAGAAGAAAGGGTCATCCAAGACAGCCAGGAAGAAGGAGATGAAGATTGGGACGATGACGAAGATCAGAGGAAAGAGGAAGAGGTCAAGCTCCAAAAAGCGGCAGTAAAGGAACAAGCAAAACCACCAAGCCCTCAGCAAACAATAGGAGTAATTGTAGTCGATACAATCACCCACCTTCTTCCGGACCTAAGGTTTACGCCTCACACCCATCTCGGCGGCTATCAGAGGAACGCTTATGGAGGAGAGGATAAGTGGCACCAGTCCGAAAAACCAGAAGGTAGGTCCAAGTATGTGCGGTTAGTTCCGATTATCGATAGCACCCCACTAACTATCCTTCAGCTGCGGCTTTATTTGTGGACTTCTCCCGCGCGTTCAATCTACTCGCGAATTCCACAAAGACATCTCTTTTACTGCTGAACGATGTGACCTCTGCCCCGTATGATGAGGACGTTTATGTCCGTAGCCATGAGCTGCCACCGAGTAGATCTCACCCCCACACCGGGGTTAAACCTGTGTTAGGACCGGTTTATGCAGAATACGTAGATTTGTCGATTCTACTGTTCAAGCAGCCCCAAGAACCTGAAAGCGTAAAATTACAGAGAGACGGGGAAGAGAGAGAAGGAAGGGAGATTTGGATGGCCGAGGTGTTGAACGATAGGTACGGAGATAGTAATGATCGAAGAGGTATATTCAGAATATTGGGAGATGTTAGACTTGTCGATATTTAGGGTTCATTAACAAGCAAGTCAAATTTTTTTCGGGAGAGAAGCTTTAGATTCGGATTTTCAGGGTAAATGATTGTAGATGGGAGAGGCATATCCGTAGGCCTAGGAGATCAAGTATAATGACTATCAAATATTCTTGTTCATAGCACGCTCGCAACGAAACGCGCATCTACACCAACTATCACTCCATCACATCTCAGCACTCGACCCCACCACCCCACTTCACGTGACCGTCTCGAGGCCAAGCCAGGCGGCTCAAATTTTCCCTCGTTGCACGTTCGTTTCTCCCCAAAACCACCAGCTCCCATCCAGAGACACTCCCACGACCTCCAATGCCACGCCCACCCTCGCTATCACTTGCAATATGCCTCCGCTGCCAACTCCGCTACTCCCTCTCGCGTCCGAAGCTCCTTCCCCGACCGCTCCTGCGCCTACCTAACACCTCACGGGCCAGAACCCTCATGACAACCACCCCTCGTCATGACGCCGCCCCCCGAGGGTTGATCGTGCTGACGCCGCCCGCACCCTGGAAACCGGTCAACCGCCTGCCCAAGGCCGAGGTCCTCGATGACAGCAATCTCGAGAGCGGCGCGCGCAACCTCCTCACGTTTGAGCACCCTGGCGGTGTGCTCGACGCAACGCAGATGGAGATCTCGCTGTACAGGCCCGACACACTGCGCGTATCGCGCGAGCGGTATAACCAGATGGTTGAAGAGCTTGACAATGCATTCATACGGCCGCAATTATGGGAGTACTACAGCGAGTTTGTGAGCAGAACTCCGGAGAAGGTGATTGTATCGCTGCGCAAGACGGCCAAAAAGTCGCAGGTGCTCAACACGATTTTGAGGAATTTGTGGGCTATTGAGGTGACTGATGAGATTGCAGAGAGGGAGGACGTGCTCATCACCAGGGAGATCACGAGCAGGAAGAGGGACCTGTTCTTCATGGTCGGGGAAGGTACGGCGCTGGTTGCTTTTTGATACTTTTTGTTTTGAGATGGGGTTGTGGGACGGGATGGGTATGGCATTTTGAGGTTGGCTAATATGATTGTGAGGTGGGGATATATAGACGGACATGTTCTCAGGACTTGGGCACAGAAGTTCATGACTAGGATCACGGTCAATGTTGCGAAGTCAACGATGCAGTTCCGTGGTTCACTGGCCAACATTGAGCGCCTGTCATTCGCCATGGACGAGATGCTCAAAACGATCATTACCGAAGATATCAGCCTCTCATGGACGTCAAAATATGGCAACTTTACAGAGGACTACGTTACGCCCATTGCGAAACTTACTAATACTTTTATCGAGAAAGTCGACGAAACCACCGTATGGTATCCCCTGTAGTTCTGTGCAGCTTGGTGTACTAATGATAAACCAGATACGGGTAATGGCACTTGGGCCCGAAAGGCATGCAATTGATGATGCACGCCGACTACTCTACTCCGCTCTAAACATGCAGGTTCGGTCAATCTACTCTCTACTGTACAATTCCCCTAGCGATCACGAGAGCCCAAAGGGCGCTCTGTATAAATTCTCAGAGGATCCTTCATTACCATGGGTATTCAGAGGCCGAGACTGGGCCCGCTGGAGGGTAGTCAGGACCAAGCCGAACCCGGCCGCACAGGAGGTGGAGCCTAACCCCGATGAGGCGGAGCGGGGCACCATCGGGATGAAGGGAGAGCGGAGCTTAGGCTCAATCGAAAATATCCGGCATATCCTCGACCAAAGCTCCATTACGGAAGTCACAGTCGGGGAGCGCCCAGCAGCAGAATACCAAGCAATCCTAGGCTGCATTCTCCATGACTCAGAAGGAAACTCGGTACCACAATCTCCCCAGACCCTCGAGGAATTCATCAAAGACGAGCGCCCCCGCATTCTCTCCAACGAGTTCCCAGGTGTCTCATTTATCGCACAAGCGCCCGTGAGCAGGAAGGACCCGATGCGCGCCTACAGAGACGACTCGGCAAAACTCTTAGATGAGGATATTACCTACTCCTTCTCAATCCGATTCGCGGCATCGCCCTGGTCCCTTCCAGCGACATTTGATCAGTACCCCATCCTTGAACTGACACTTCCAATCGATAGATACACTAGCGACATCTTGCAACCTACACTAATCGCCCGTCACTCAGAGTCAGTAGCAGACATGCTCATGCCAAACCGACAATGTGACATCCGCTTCCTCCGCCGCGTGGACGTACCACTGGCGATGGGTACTGGGGATGAAAGAACCGTCGGTGGTGTGACAATTGAGGAACTAGAACGTTTCAAGGAAAACAGCAACCTGGGCCTGAGTGGGAAATCGAAGCTGCGTGTAGCCCCGACGCTTAAGGCAACGGTACCACAATGGATGATGCAGCATGTGCCCGATCTACCAACTTCAGACGTGGAGTATCTATTCGTGAGCATGGAATTTAGAAGAGAGCTAAACTTTGACTGGCACGGACTGCAGCTGAGGCACACCGTCATTGAGGGCGGAGCAAGTGGTGGGAAGAGGACAGAGGTGAAGCTAATCTGCAAAGGTCCTTCCGAAACCGAAGGAGTTCTGAAAGTCAGGACAGATAAGGAGATTCTGCAGACACAGGAAGAAGTGGAGAAGGACATCGAGCGCGAAGTTGAGGTCAAGGAGCTAGTGGCCGAAAAAGAAAAATGGGAAGAGGAGGAAATTGGTTCTAATGAGGAGATAGTGCCAGAAAGTAATGAAGTTGATCTTGCAGCAGTGGTAGCGGAGTTGGATGGCCAGGCAAAGGCAGAGGATGCGGAATCGGGGATCTCGCGGACACCTACAGAAGTTCCGGATTCGTCGTTTGCAGAGTTTGCGAAGGCCACCATGTCGTTGGTGAGGTCACTTGAGTCCCGGATCACACGGAGTACAAGGGACGGAAAAGGTATTTTACGGTGAAGGGTCGACATAGGGTCAAAAGTGGATGTTGGGACATTGCAATTGTATATATTTCAAGCCTTGGAGTCTGGTCGACACCACATAAAAACAACACTGGAAAAGATAGGGCTGGGTTGGGAGGCTAAAAGTTTTTAAAAGCGAGGGAGTGGAGGGAGTGGAGGGCACAGTTGATAGACATAGAGTGTAGAAGTTTCAAGAACTCCACTTTGATAAGCTCTAAGGTAATGAGCGTGGCCGCCCGAGTCACCGCAGAGCAAACATAAACACACACCTCCATGTACTGGGGATTATGTGACACAACAGAAACCAGCTGCGCACGCGGGAGTGAACAATTTAACTCCAGCACCGAACCATAATCGAAAACACCGCTCTACGCATTACACGTCCCCAATGTCCCCAATGACAAACCCCAGCAGAAAGCAGCAGTAAAAATACAGATCACAGAACAATACAATGTCCAGGATCAAAAAAGAGCAATCAGAAATCAAGAAGCACAGCACTTTAGTCCCAAACCAACCGCTCCTGTTCACCCTTGGATTTTGCCAGGTCCTGTATATGTTGGTTCTGTGTCTTCCTTTTAACCTGATCCAGTTGGGCACCAAGCTTACCACCCTTCTGCGCATCATTAAGCCGTTTCTGCGAACGTTAGTTTTCCACGGCACCTGGTACATACTGCGCATGGTATAAATAATATCATACCTCCGCGGCCAATGCCGCCGCCGTCCTAGCATCTGGCGGGGGAGAGGCTGCCGAGCCCGACGACTCCTCACTGCGTACACTAGTATCCCCCAGTGTCCTACCCGGTCCCGTTACTTTCGGTTTGCGTGGGTTCTTTGGTCTCGACGCTGTGGTAGCTGTGCGTGCATTTGTACTGGACAAAGTAGCCGGTGCAGAGCCCAGTGCACGGCCTGGGGGAGCTGTGGAGGTGTTCGTTTCTTTGCCGCAGAGGTTGCCCATCTCTAATAGCTGGTTAGTCTGTGAAACTTCGGTGGATCGAATATACATACCTAATGACTAACGACCGTGAATGAATGGAGGTAGAGCTTCAGATGGATTCAGAGCCGCGTGTTCCAATACCAAGCAGCAGGCCAATCGGCTGTTGTATGTAGTTGTCGTTGTCGCCAAGTCGCACCTCTAAGCCTACCGCCAAAACTCGATAAATTGGCTGTCTCCGGCCAAGGATTATCTCTTTAACGATTGGTTGAAGGCTATAGATCGGCCTCAGAAGTGCCCATTAGTAGTAATTTTGATCTTGCATGCATAGCCAATTTCTCGAGTTTTGGCGGTACTTACTACATTGAGTTCGAACCAGGGGCTCCGGCAAGATCAACGGTTGTCTGTATCACGCGCGGCAAATACAATCAGTACAGTGTCTATAGTGACACCAAGCATACCACCAAAACTCGATAAATTGGCTATCTCCGGCCAGGGATTATCTTTCACGATTGGTTAAAGGCTATAGATCAGCCTCAGAAGTGACCATTAGTAGTAATTTGATCTTGCATGCATAACCAATTTCTCGAGTTTTGGCGGTACTTAAATCTTACCTTATATGCAACCCACGGGTTTCAAAAACTTTATCTGATCCTATATGCATGCAATGGACAATGCTCTCCACTGTAGGTACTATAGAGTATGTATGTATGTAAATACATAATCAATGCGCTCAAACATCACCTTGCGTAATTCCCATTATGAGTGGCTACTCGACTCTTGAGATTGTACCCATGAAATCAACCCCACAAAGCGGGGGGACCTTTTTGACCCGCAGGTGTGTAGTTAATTTTGTGACGGTGGGTGGCTTAGAGCTCTCTATCTAGCTGCGGACCAGATTTAGATGTGGTCTTGACATGAGTGCGGCGTAACGGCATAACATACGTACTCTACCCAAAGAAGAGAACCACTGGCCCTTTATTTTTAGGCACTAGTTCTATGCCAGTAGACCAACAGTCGGCCTGGGGTTTTTGCTTTTGGCAGGTTGTCTCGTGGGATCATTGGCCCTATCCGCATCATCAAAAGCTCGAGCCCGGAGTTGAAGTTTTAAATCTCAAGCAACCTTTTTGGGAAAATATAACCCAAGTACATGATTGACGTATTGTGTAATCAGGCCATCAGGCCCAGGAACAGCCGACTACAGTTAGGAAAACATATCACAAGCTGGCTCGAGTCAAGCTGACCTCGTGCCCGTAAGAGCACAAGTTATGAGCTCGAACTGGCTCAAGCCAACAACTACGTAGGACTAGATACACGTTTGTTTGTTGGCAACCTTAGGGCCATAACTGCGTCATATATCGAAGTATAAAGAGAATTGGGTCCAATCGGACTGTACACACATGCCTTGTAAACAATGGGCGAATGCGCAAGGCGTTTTGTATAAACTGAAAGGAAGAGGGAGATAAACCAAATTCCAACGAAAAGAAAAGAAAAGAAAAGAAAGAAAAGAAAAGAAACGCCAGCGAATCCTGCTTCCAGCCCGGAAACCCCCACCATCAATCTGCAAGAGGAATGCAAGGGAACAAAAACACTTGAAATGGTAGAAACATAGTACAACCCACCCAGTATAGTCGTGGGGAGGGGGTGGTAGCGTTACTGATACATGGCATAACACACCATCCACGATGATCCAAGCTTCTTCTAACTTCTGAAATGAAATTCGTTAAATTCCTGATGAGATAACTGATAATGGGACATATAAAAGAAGCGGTGATAAGTGCACTGATGGAGCAAATCAGATATAATCAACGGAACTCGTAAGTAGGAAATAACCGTTTTTGAGGTCTAAGATTAAGCTCTTGATAGGGCTGACTTTTGGGATCGTAGTAAAATCCTTGTATCTGTCCGTTTGATCTGCGGAGCGACAGGAAATAAAAACCTCCTATTGTAAGTACCCCAACGTCAGGAGAGGTTTGTGGCGAGATGAAACATTTTTCTGCAGGTGACAACGCCATGAATAGTAAGCTCAGCCATATAAATCTTGATAAATGTTTGATATGGGAAAGATAAGGGAAAAAGAAAAGGAGGAAAGAGATCACGATCAATATGAGCCCAAGAGTTTCAAGTATCTCACCTTTCCATCTCATGAACACCCAATTATCAGTGAGATTCTTCATGAACTGCTTAGAAACCAAACTCTTCACGAGCTCTTCATTGCTTAATTGGCAGAATGGCTCCAACTTCCTCCAGTTGCTTGCGTCATCCTTGATGCTACTTGGAAAGTTAAAGGTTTGTAAACTATGCGTCTTGAAATCAATAATTTCACCCTCTAGGTACGTCGTAATGCTTGTCTTTGTTGCAGCACCAGGTGTTTGAAAGTCTGTGAATGCTTCCATAGTTCCAGCTGTAATCATCATGAAAATAGTTATCCCATGGTTAGATTATAGTAACGTTCCTTTTTGGAAAGTGGCATTTGCTTACTCAGACGTAGCTGCGAATAATCTATGCTAGATATGATCACTTTGACTGTCCAGTGGTGTGGACTACTATTACTATAATACGATGATGTGCTACCAGATTCCCTGTGGGGATCATCTTGATAAGATATTGCGGCAGCAGTTGTATTCGATGGCAAAGATGCTGAAGACGAATCCGATGATATGGCGGGACGTGAGGGGGGCACAGCAGAAACTATCGGGGTTGTTTGGGAGCCCCAAAATACACCACCAACTTTAAGCCACGAGGTTTCGGCAACATTTATGAATTGGGTGTCCAGTAAGAGATCATCATACATGGATTTATCTCTAATAATCTCAAGCCAGTCATCGCCACGGCTGAAGAAGCCTGCTTTGACGGCAAGACACAAACTTTCATCACTGTTGCTACTGAATCGAAGCTTTGCCAGATACCCAAGAGCTTCCTCAAGTTCGTAGGAGGATGAGGGGGCTGTACTTTGATCCCTGTAATTTTCGTCTCGAGCCCTAAGCGGGCGAGAGCGAGGCACTACCTCAGCATCTCTCTCAGAGCGGGAGCGGGATAGGTCCTCCCTTCGTTCTCGCACGTGTTCCCTATCCCAATTCCAGCCATGCCAGGGGGGCCGTGAGCGCAATAGAAGACGTGAATTCTGCCTTTGGGGTTGCGTGAGAGTTCTGAATGGTGAAAGTACTTGAGGACCAAACAAAGTTTCATACATTCGGACATCGTTATCGAGATTTCGGTATGCCCGAGTGAGCGGTCCAGGAACTGCAGAAGGCGGCGGACTGTCGGCCCGGTATCGTAAAAGATCTCTTAGCATCTCATCATGTGGTTCACCTCCATCAATCATGGGCGGGAGTGGGAGTGAGCGGCTCTCATATTCATCCTCTGGCGGTGTAGCTGGAGCCCAATCATATAGCGACTGCCTCTGCCCGGGTCTCCATAAAGGTATTCGGGGCCCATATGATCTTTCTGTTAATGATAGCTGCCGAGGATCATTATCTCGCAGAGACTGGCGCAGGCGTGCAGAACCAGACACTCTTCTTATTCGATCATCACTACTGCCAGGACCCAGCTGGTCCACAGATGCCCGATGTGGTCGAAGCTGTGACTGACCATACAATCCTCTAGCTCTAATTCGAAGATTTTCCTCGGTATCCATGACTGGGGGAGCTTGGGCGACAGATTGCAGAAGGGGTGAGGGAACGATGGTAGAGGTGAACATGCGGTTCGGCAGACTATCCGGGGTATCTTCAGGCAGGAGGGGAGCACGGTACGGAGAGATGGATGGAGGACCCTGGAAACTAGGGTCAGCGCAGCTCCGATCACTACATGAGATTCCGAGCATGAATTATGGTGTTCTTACGGATGGTGAGTTTTCTGGAGGAGCCATCCTGCAGGTGGATAAAGAACACGACGGGTGACGGTTTCAACCAAGGAGAGCTGTAGAGATGATCTCTAGCACAGAGTACGGGTTCTTTATTGTTCTCTAAGTTTCTTTACTTGGTACCCTCTCTTTCTTTGCGAGGGCCGATATAAACAAATGGGAGGACGAAGCCGAGTTCAGGCCTGATATGAAGGAAGATAAGAGGACGAGATGGACGTTTACTCTTCCTATTTTGGGTGGGGGGGTATGAGCGGGGGCTGTGGTTGTCACGATATGAACAACAACAGTCGTGATCATCTCTCCCCCAATACTCCCATGCTATCTGCCTTGTTCATTTTCACGATTATTCTAAGGAGCAATGCGGACCAAGACAGCTCTACCACCGATTTTCAGATACATATTTTAGCATACATTTGCGGGGGTAAGGTATGTGCAGCTACATACAGAAAACGATCGTGCCAATCTTGGTCTGCGGATCGCTGGATTTCGAATTTGCGACATCACTCGCAGTTCCTGAAGTCAATCAATTGTGGTGGCCCCACAGAGGCCTGGCTGTTAGTTTTGGCTAATCAAATTAGACCATTCGTTGGTGGCACAATTCAGTGAGATGCAGTAGTGTGTTATTCTGTAGACTGCTCGGTAGCATATGTACCACGAGTAACTCACAGTTGAGAAACCTGATGTGTAGAGACTCTACGTACTCTAGAGGACCGCAGGTGCTGCTGTTAGACCGCCTACATGTGGATAGAGTTGCCCTGCGTGGGTCCCTGGTAAAACCAACTCTCTGAAGCATTGTGTGCATTAGCATGCTGTCTCGGATAGCCCTACTGCTCGCAACGTCTCCTCATCCTTCTATCAACCCCCAATAATCTTCATGGCCCTTTGCCAATTGCGCAACATATACGACAATGGCTACATGTATTCTACTATTTCCATCCATACAACCATCCATACTGTACCGTCGTCTCTCATCCTACTCACTCCCTGATCCTTTGCTGTTTCCACATCCTAACATGCCGTGCCTCTGCATTCACCATCAGATACATCTCTGTTTCTTTGGGGCACCAATCGTTTAGCTTATTGGCCATGTACTTCCAATACATTACCCGGTAGTTCTTCTTCCCCTCCCCGCCTCGTTCTTAACACATGCAGTCTCTTTTCATCCATTTCCCGAGAATTTGATGTTCGTACTGGTATTATTTTCCTGTTCCTGTAGCCCTGATTGCTATCTCCGAGGTTTCTTTAAAAAATCTTATAATTCCATACCTCTTATTTTCTCTGTGGAAGTTGATCCTTTGCACCTGAAATAATATGGTTTTTGTCTTGATTTCCCTCGGTGTTTTTGCCACATGATATTGATGCGCACTTATCACCTCGGCGGTGGCTTGCTACTGTGGGCACAACTGGTGATTAAACGTGTAGGCAAACGAGAGGTATCGGAATATCTCAATACGGCCCGAGTGCCAGGAAATAATGTCCCGTTTATGCATACTCTGTCCGGGTTGTTCTCGTATTCTATCGCTTTCAACTTGGGAAGCCATACCTGATGCTTTTAGCACCTGTTAAATCTGGCTACTGCTCAGCGTGCTTCTCGAACTAAAATCCCTGCCATCCCGCTTAAGCGCGATTCTTTTATTCGCTTCGGGTGTTGTGGTATCTGATTATCGATAATGAGCTCTCTTTTTTTTCCCCGGCGCATATGTGACGCACAGCTTAGCTTCTGCACCCTGCACGTTCGCCAGATAGGTGGGTACAGAGAGTACTGGCTTCCGGGGATTTGAGGGGAAAAAGAAAATACGGAGAAGGTAGCGATTGAAAGGGGCCAAGAACCTCTCCCCCTCATATAATTGGGGAACTGTAATAATAGCAAAGGACTTTCGAGCAGAGAAAAGAAACATCACCACATTTCAGATTGCACAACATCCATGATTTCAAACAACTGTTTTTGGACCGTTTCAAAAGCAAAACAACCAATATACAACTGCAGCTATTTCGAAAGCTCAGATGAGAAATCGTCATCTCCTGGTACCACCAGTGCCCGCTTTACACAAAGTTCAATGAAGTGGGTATTCCGCAATTGACGCCGCAGAAGCTTTGATTAAGACGGTTTTAGAGCTACTATCGATTGCAATCGTTATACTTGCATGCATAGTCTAGGGTCGGATAACGGAGAAGTCAATCTATGATATGTCATTCTTGACGTTCCAATTGATCGTGTTAAAGCAAAACAGGGAATTAGTAAAGGCGTCTACTGCATTGGAAATCACCGCCCTGGTGAGCTTGATCAGTTCGGGACGGGGGATCTCGAACAACTTGATCTTGGCAACTGAACCAGAAACAAAATATCTCTAGGGAATTCCATACTACATGTATGTGTTGGCACTCCCCCCCAATTCTATATATCTTTGGCTTCTCTCTCTCTGTTTTCTCTCTTCATCAACTCACGAAAATCACACTACAAATATTATATTCTTGCCAAAATCGCTTCTTTATTCATACTATTCAAACTCAACTTACAGATATGGCCAAAATCACTTCTATTGAATACTTTCGTGTTTTGCCCCGCTGGTTATTCGTTAAGGTTACCAGCGAGGACGGTCATCATGGTTGGGGAGAGTCAACCTTGGAAGGGCATACTGAAGCAATCGAAGGTAGCCTCGATGAATTGATCTTGAGATTTGTAGGCTATGAAGCTGAGTAGGTTTTTCCCTTTGAAATCTTATTTAATTATACTTCATGGGCGCGCATCATTTCATGCTAGATCCCGTAAATCATGGCATAAGAACCAGCTCTTCGAACCATACCGCCGCACAAAAATCAGTTTTAATCTGACGCTTTCTTATACAGTGATATTGAGCACATCTGGCAGACTGCCTGGAGATTGGGATTTTATCGTGGTGGTGCTGTTTTCATGTCTGCCATCTCTGGGATTGACATTGCCTTATGGGACTTGAAAGGTATGCCACAGAATATTTCTTGCCTTTTCTGTAATTCCGCCATTTAAAACGACGTTTGTTCCATCATTGTGCATCCCACGTCGCAGTCTTGGCTAGATTTGCCGATCTCATTAAAGACGCGGGGGTCACACTTGGTGAGGCTGAGCGTGGGGTTATCCCCGGATCGACGCACCCGCATGAATCGATCGGAGAATTACCGTTGGAGTGATCCTCATGACTGACCTGACGTTTGATACAGCCAGGAAGCTTGGCGTCCCTATTTACTCGCTCCTTGGAGGAAAGGTTAGGAACAAGGTCGCAGTCTATGCCTGGATTGGAGGAGACCGTCCTGGAGATGTCGAAGAGCAAGCGTGAGTAATCTTCGATTTCTATCTATGCCAACTATCTTAGCATTTTTCCCCTCTAAAAAAAAGAAAAAAAGAAAATATTCATTAAAGTTTTCTAGCTAACCCTAAGTTATTTTTGGTTTTTAGCAAGAAGCGCAAGGCTCAGGGATTCACAACTATCAAAATGAACGCAACCGAGGACTTGGGCTGGTTGGACTCCCCATCCGCGTTGAACGCTTCTGTCGAGCGTCTGAAGGCTGTTAAAGCTGTCGGTCTCGATGCCGGTCTTGATTTTCACGGCCGTATCCACAAGCCGATGGCCAAACAACTTGCGAAGCTCTTGGAGCCCCATCAGCCACTCTTCATTGAGGAGCCATTGCTTTCTGAGCACCCCGAAGCCATCAAGCACTTTTCTCAGCAGACCACCATCCCCATCGCTCTCGGTGAACGTCTTTACAACAGATGGGATATCAAGCCATTCCTTGAGTCATCCTCGATCGATATACTTCAACCTGATGTCTCTCATTGTGGCGGAATCTCTGAAATTCGTCGTATCGCAGCTATGTGCGAAGCCTACGACGTTGGTGTAGCCCCCCATTGCCCATTGGGACCAATTTCCTTGGCCGCCTCGATTCAAGTTGCTATGGCTATCCCCAACTTCGTTATACAAGAGATGTCTTTGGGCATTCACTACAACAAGATGACCCCCGCAGGAGCTGGTACCTGGGACTTGAACAGTTACCTTAAAGACACATCGGCTTTTGAAGTCAATGAAGGATATGTTAAGGGCCTTACAGGCGTAGGCTTGGGCATTGAGGTTGATGAAGCGTTGATCAGGAAGGTTTCTACCGAGTGCAAAACTGCCTGGAGATGTCTTGAGTTCCACGGCCCCGACGGTGCTATCAGAGAATGGTAGAAACACTTTTTTGTAAAAGGTGCATGCTATTTCTGTTCTTGATGCGGGTCGTATGATGTAACAGGTTTACTCTTCATTTTTTCTTTACTCATTCAAGTATGATGGTCCCGATGTCGATACCAGAGTGGTGAATTTGTCCTAAGTGCATGCACTTTTAAGTTTGTAGCCAATTTAAATTGATCTTTTTACCTTCCATCTGATATTTCTTGTCAATTTCAATTCAGGTATGTATGGTTGTAAATTAAGTGCCGGATCCATTGAAAGTAAATGGATTATCGGTTTACCTTCACCGTAGTAAAGGACAATAACATAGAGTACGATCAACTGTAGGTTAATGAGATAGCCGCTCACAATTTATGTAACGGTATTGACACGCGGGTATTCCGATAGCTTTCACCATTAATCGGGGATCTCCAGATCGTAATAGCAGCCCTGTTGTCTGTGTTGGGCTCTGGGCCCACCAGTATCCGTAGTTTGCGTACATGTAGTACTAGTAGTGGCACACCTCGCGGCCGCGAGTTGCTCTCTCTTTGGATTTTGGATATCAAATAATTATTGGAGGGCTTCGCCAGGGCCCCGCCCTCAGTACTGTATGTAGGTACTTTGATGTGTCGTGCTTACTAAGAACCCTGCACCTGTCAGCCAATCAAATTAAATTCTTTCAGTCCATAGGAGAAATGTGACAGTTAAAATTCTACTGCATTAGCTAGCCATAGAATTACTAGTTCCAGCAAATCAGAGCTTCGGGATATCTTTGTGTATGTGGTTGGAATGGACGGTACTAGACCAGTGAAGTAACAACATCAAGTATCAGTATCAATCAATCATGACATGACGTGGATCGATTCTGGAAGTGCTACTCCATGCTCTCAAAATCAGATAAGCGACCAGATATCTACCCCACCCATAAGTACATGTAGCTCCGGCTTGCTTCACGCACGTCATTCTTGCGATGAGCTTTGTCCAGGTGCGGTTGCCGTGTTTCTGCAGCAATATCTACCGGCGATGTGGCCTGCAGCTATGGGTGGGCATTTGTGTTGAACAACGCAACCCATGCATAAACTATATGTGCCTGTCTGTACCTTTCCAATTTCAACCATTCATCTGCAGCAATACCAACTCAGAGTGGGGGATCTCTTCTCAAAAGCAGAGACGTCCGTGGGGTTTTTGAAATGTGTTAGATACTCTGATAGTCCCTTTATTTTAATCCTCAATTTAATTGGAAAATTCCCGAATGATCTAGGAATAAGAAGCATAACTCTGGTTAGACCAGAATCAAACACACATTCCAACGTATCTGCGAATTGGTTCTACAGCGGTAAACGCGGAACGCACAAAAAAATCTGGTTTGATCTCTCAACTCGAGCTTCCTCAGAGTCTCAGCACAGAACTCGGATTGCCAAGATTCTAGGGATTTCGTACGGGATACCAAAGAATCTGAAACCGCCTGTAAGGGTACTCTCGTTGCACACCTGTTTGGAAAATAAATAAAAGGATCCCATAGGTAGGGTAGAAACTAGTAGTCCCACAGGTACCGTTACTCCTAGGTTGGCCTCAGCCAGACCTAAACAGGCCTTGCAACGAGAGTACCCTTACT
Organism: Morchella sp. 2016-41; assembly: GCA_024713855.1. NCBI lineage: Eukaryota > Fungi > Ascomycota > Pezizomycetes > Pezizales > Morchellaceae > Morchella > Morchella sp. 2016-41. The sequence continues at coordinate 634,829 of JAMGZD010000002.1, read as the reverse complement.
GGCGGTCTCCGGCATAACAAATTGATTTTGCGGTAAAAATATTAAAATCACGCGTATTGCGATCCGGCATATCGAGTTGCGACTGTAGATACAGGAATAACTACTTACCCATTGGTCAAGGCAATCAAAAGTTACATGTACCAAGGGTGTGTGTGCACGTTAAATACCGAGACGCCTTTGATTTTGTATAGAAACTGCCTATAGTAACTAAAAAGCAGCTAATGAATTTTGGTCTGGGCCCTGAAATTTATATGGAGGGAAAAAAATACCGAGACATTTTATCTATGTTCACTTAAAAGTCCAAATATTTCCCTAAAAATACCAGTGAATAGCCCTTTCTCATAGCTCCATCTGGGCATTGATTCGAAGTTATCAAAGAAGTTTTGGTGAAAAGAGGGGATGGAAGTTGCGTTTCAGTACTTACCCTTAACCCCGGTACGCTTTGGGTCTGTCGGATTGAGGCTCAACCAATCCGAAGCCTAGTATTCCAGTCTAGTTCGATTTATAGTGCATACATCGACAGGTAATAAGTGATGGAACGCCCTGAGATTCAGTTACACCTACAAAACACCGCACCTTGATCACATAGTACCTACCGCTATGCCTGTTTTGAGTAGAACGCCACCAAGATACGGTGTTTGCGGATAACCATGTCTCAGGGCGTTCCATCACTTATTACCTAGTACCTGTCGCTTTACATAGATCTTTCAATTTCTGTATGTTGATTCAAAATTCGCCGAAATTCCTGTCCCTATATCCCCTGAAAAATCTCTTTCGTGCATACATGTAGGTACATGTATGTATGTACCTACACCCGTGTCTAACTAATTCCCGGAGCCCCCCCTCCCATATGGCAACGAGACTCCCATGTCTCAATTAACCACAACCAAAGTGAACTCTCATACAAGATTGAACAGGATAGATAAAGAGAGAATGCAGAATAAGAATATCCCAAAACAAGTAGTGAAAGAACACTACTCTGTATCTTTGGTCCCCGCTTTTGGAAGCCTAATTGAATTATACTTGTATGCAACAATAGTACAGATAATAATCTTAATCAACCTGAAAATATCTAGAGAGTAAGCTTACTTTACCCGAACCCAGACCTTCTTATATAGGCATCTGGTTATTGTTCAGTTTCGAAAAATTGACCCCGTTGCTATGTGGGCTCCGGGAATTAGTTAGACACGGGTGTACCTATGTAGAGTATATATATCGATCATGTGATCATTGGAAAACGTCTGGTAAACATCTTGCTGCGTTAGCTACATGTAATATACCTACAGCGATGGGGAAAATTATTGTAGAAACAGGGGTCTAAAAACAGGGTTTAGGTGGCTGCCCTGGCCAATAGGACTCTTGTCATACTTCTACAATAATTTCCCCATCGCTGTACCCACGCGTTTATTAAAAGATCGGAATTTTGTATGGGGATTTGGTTGCAACGACATCCGACAATTTAATGAACTCGCGAGTATTCGCGGTGCCGAAAAGTCCTCGGGTCATGTGACCAAACTAAGCAGAGATAGGAGCGAGATTAGCTATAATTGGGTTCACGTGACCCGAGCACTTTTCAGCACTGCCATATATTTCGTAGGATGCTGCCTTAAGTTCAGTCAATCACTCCCTATAGAACACGCCAATGCATGAGAGAGATTTTGAAGTATCTCATTTGCCCAAGGGATAGCTTCTCTACCTAGAGTAAATCAAAGTAGGTATAAACTGATATGCCCTTCGCCACTCTCTAGATGTATGGTGGATCTCCTTAATAACCTTTAGGCTGGCAACAAATGCTGACCCCGCAAAGAAAAGTAATTATGTAGCTTTACTATTAGATCCTGTTATCCCTCTTATTAAATAATAGATCCCCCATACAACTCTAATTCCTCTACTATAGGAGGGTCAGCATGCCAGCTTAAGGGATAGTTAGAGGTGAGCGGGAATAGGCCCTTTACGCAGATAGAGCTGGCTCTAAATTCTACTTGTATGATTGGTTGATGGGAGAATCGGCGCCAATCAGGTTACCAGAATTTGGAGCTGAAGTTTTTTGCGCAAAGGCTCTAATAACGTTTTAGACCGGGTACCGTGACCATCCCACAAAAATTTAGGGCCCGTTCGGACAACCCAACAATCTAAATTATTGGCGATAATCTGACGGATTGTCGACTTTCGGATTATCACAATAATCTATGCTGTTCGTGCAGTTGAATAATCTAACATTCGGAACTCCCGATTATCCCCAAGAAAACAATCACCTTCAGGATTTTCTATCTCACACAACACAGATACCCTAAGAGAATAATGCTATCCGAAAATGCAGATTATCTACAGATTATGAGTATTATGATTATCATTTTCGCTACCTGACAATCCAGTCTGTCCAATAATTCGAAGAAATAATTTAAGGTTGTCCGAACGGGCCCTAAGTATGGGGATTTCTGCTGTCAAAGCTATCTCCACCACCTCTTGAGATATTTACTACCAGATTTTTAAGAAATGAATCAAACTTAAATACGCGCATTTTAATAGTTTCCAGATGAACTATGGTGTTGTAGTACTGGGTCGAAAACATTAGTACTAGCCCTGGAAGCAGCCTTTTCCTGAACTCTAATTGGCCAGCCGAATCAGAGTAAAAAAATCTGGCAAGTACACATCCGCCCCGAAAAAGATCATTGGTTGGAGGATAGTGTCGAACTGATCCTATCTAAGGAACTACGAGTGCTTTCTCGGTTGCCTTCAGCCAATACATTTGGGGGGGTACGAGTAGGTACTTCCGCTCACCCTCTACATACAAGGAGATCCGCCATATCATCACGTGACCGAAATCCCAGTCGACATCGCTAGTAGTGGGGTTAGACCGGATTGATGACCCAATAAGCCCACGCTTCTTCCAGCGCGCTAGAGCGGGAACCAATCTACTCTGGAGTACCCAGGGCCTAAGGCAACCCATACTTATCAGCCATATTTAACCATTACTGAATGTAGGACACTAATATTAAAGTTAGGCGAACCATTCTGATGTACCGAGATGCTGCATTTCGTAGAGAGTACATACTTACATACATGTATGTATGTACATATAGTAGGACAAGCCAGAAGACAAGGGTCGTGATAAAATTGGCAGCCTGAACAGCGTAAGGGATATCGAGCATTATTTCACCTTTTAAACCGCACTACACTTCAAAAACAAGATATTCAACACTCTCCGCTCAGTCGACCCTTTAACCCCCCTTTTCTTATCATTATGAGTGAACCCCATCAAAATGCCGATTTCCTGGACAACTGGATCAAAACCCAAGCCCTCAAGTATGCGTTCAACGAGAAAACGAAAGGCTTCGTCGGTAAGAAAATCATTCGAGAACGCCTCATCAGCACAATCCCACGAGAATTTATTGCACGTGGAATTACAAAGGACAGAGTGGGCCTCCGACTTACCGAAATGTTGGCGAGCGATTTGACTCAAGCATTGGTTCTGGAGTGCGATGAAAAACGTATCAAATCCAACGAATTTGATTCCATTGCTTTGGCAGCTAGCGGCTCGTCACATTACGATCGCTACGGCAGTGATGGCAGTTTGCAAAACGGCAAGGAGCCGAAAACCCCAACAGTTGACGCTGAGGTTAAGCGTGACATGCATAGGGGAGTAGAAGTCTCAACAACCGCATCAAGCCCTGTCCTTTCAGTTGCCAATGTCGATCCTGTTATTACAGAATTTGTGGCAGGAAAGTCCTCTCAAGCTCGACCAAAGTTTTCCACAATGCACGCCGCAGCACAAAACCCAAATGATATATTTTCTCGAGGAGGAAGTTCAACCCCTGCAAGTAGAAGTCCAGCCTCATCAATTGCCCCAGTGGTGGCCCCACCATTACCTTCAGACCCCGAAATTCCGTCTCTGCCATTCAAGCAACAACATCGGATTCTTACCACTCTACAAAGCATTCTCGAATGTGCCTACTATGATTTTGCGCGAAAGCATTACCCCAACTTGCTTATTCGGAAACATTGGGACTGCCCTGAAGCAGGTGAAATAACCCAATGGGCTCGAAATATAGCATTCGAATTCCGAAAGGACCCTATCAATACTAAGGGGGCGAGAGATGTAGAGGTTTTTATCTCAACATTGAAAAGTACCGATGAAATTAGGAACGCGGCGGTGCACCGTATTCCAGTCACGGGAAAGGATATCCAAAGGCTTATCGAGAGCTCTAGAGCCGTTACGAGTATGCTTGGTGACAAGAGACGGAAGCGGGAAATTGATAGGATCGGTGGAATTATGGAAACAAATGTTAGGCTTGTGTCGGAGTTGCGGAGAGAAAAGGACGACAAGCTGAGAGTTGAACTGGAGAAGTTGGAAGAGTGGAAGAGAATCCTTGAACTCAGGGAGATGAGAGCGATCAGACAAGCTGATCAACAAGAAGAGAAGATAGAGGGTTCGTTCCGTGAGGAGATTGAGCGAGCTCTGGATTTGTTAGAAGCTAAGGAAGATGGTGCAGATTTTGAGAGTGACGGTAGCGAGAAGGAGCCGGGGGGAGGTCGCTCAGAGCGGGTAGAAAATTCAACCCCGGATCATCAAGATGAAGAGCACTTCCATGAGTCAGAAATTTGGCCTGTAGTTGAGGTAGATGATAGCTATAGTGGTGCTTAGTCAGTAGGTTCGCTACATAAATCGTTGGTTGAAAGTATTTTTGAAGTTTAATGGATGAGCTATAGTGACCGATCTACTTATATATGTGCCCCACTTGCCTCGAAACTCTCTTCTGATAACTTTAATCGTGTGGGGACCAGCGTTGATATCTCTACGGTATTTTCAAGTTGTAGATGATAGGCTTCAGTTTTATCCTCCACAATATACATTTGCATTTATCATCGTTCTTTTTCCCCTCATTATTATCTTTCTATTTGTCACGAATATCCGTCACTAGAATCAAAGCTATCGCTTTTATCCTGGAGCAAGACAACACCTATACCACTCGAAAGGTGAAGTCCTATCTACAAAGCCCTGGGGTCCACTTCAGAGTTGATAAATCATTGTCCTCCTTGGTTCATGGGATACATTAATCGACTTCACTCCTCCAAGAATACATGTAACAGTCAGGTACTTGTAATGATGACAGTTATATAATATCATCCCAACCCTTGTCCCGAGTCAGCGGAGTTTATGAGATTACTTTAGCTATCACATCTACACCGGTGCTTAATTAGCGCACCTCAATCCTTCGGAACTTCACTAAACACCATGAAATGGAGCCTCAGTATACATTGTGATGTTTTAAGCTGCCTAAAACGATTTGTGACATACTCACGAAGTCGTAGACTTGGGCTAAATACTTCAACATAGTAGATCGACGCAAAGAAGAATTAGGTCGGTGCATAGACATTTAGGGAAGTGATTCAATAGTCGCGAATTAAAATCTTTTCCATGATGAGAAACAGCGTAATATGCAATTTATTGTCTAAATATTCCTCCTGCATTGCTCAAGTTCATCATGTACTTGTCATCTGCTCATATTCGATGCTAGCGTAGATAAAAGGCCCAAGGCCCTTGAAATCATTCTCCCTCTCTGCCACCGAGATATAGTACTAAATCCAGTTATGTTAGTATCAACGCCATCATTTCAATCTTAGAGATGAAAGAGTCAACGAACCTCGAACGTTCCATTACTACCCAAACTTCCTACGTTTACTGTTCCTTCCCAATTCAATAGTCCATTGCTATCTTCGACTACATAGTCCGAAAGCAACAACTTATACGCCCTTTCTGCTATCGGAAAGTAATCCGCTTTGCTAATATAACCCTTGCGAATCCCCTTCAACATTGCGTAGACAAACATTGCTGTCCCACTGGTCTCAATATAATTACCAGCATGTCCCGGCCACGGTTCAGACATTACCAACCACCATCCTCCTGTCGTCGGGTCTGCTGCTGCTTTAACCCCAGCAACAGCTCTGATGAAGTAGTTCTTCAACGTAGTCGCCCCTGCATGCGACGCCGGGAAGTAATCAAGCACGTCCAAAAGTGCCATCAAATACCACCCCAAAGCCCTATCCCAGACTTCTGGGCTCTCGCCAGTTATGGGATCAGCCCATACAGCTACCTTAGACTCGTCGTAGCCGTGCTTCAGGAGGCTGTTTGTAGAGTTGCGGGTGTACTTTTCGATGAGGTCGAACTGCTTGACGATATCATTATAGGCAGTGGTGTTTGTGGGCTGGAAGAAGCTGGTGTATTGGGCGTAGAACGGGGCCTGCATGTAGAGCCCGTCGAGCCACATTTGGTTGGGATAAGTGGAGCGGTGCCAGAAACCACCTGGAGGATAGTCAGTTTCGCTTGAGCTCAATGGGGTTTCTTTGCGATATATTTACCTTCTTTGTTGCGTGTATGGGTCTGGAGCTGGAGACGTAAGGTGTCTGCTGCAGTCTTGTACTTTGCGGTCCCCGTCTTCATATACCTGTTTCCGTGGCTTTGTAAATAACTTGTCTATAGCGATATAATATTTATCCCATCAAGGAATATATATTTATAAAAAAAAACGTACATATAGATAAACTCGGGTCCCAATCTTACATCATCGAGAGTATAATAATCGAGTTTATAGTCCAATAATGTTCCCGCCGAGTTCATGATATTATCAACTCCCGTCTTCAAATAGCTGAGGTAGGTTGCATTTCCAGTAACATTATAGACCATCTCGAGAGCGCGTTCAAAAACAGCATGGTCATAAGTCATGAGGACGCTCCCCGCTGCGTTTTTCCCAAGAGGGGTTTTACGAGCAATAACAGAGTCTGCCATCCATTGTGAATACGGCTTTGCTCCAACAACGAGTGAAAGGGGAAGAGTTGAAGCTCCCAGGATTATTGCTGCCGTAAAACTTCTCATCTTGAAATATCAATTAGTCTCCGTAAATAAATAAAAAGCCAGCTTGAGGTTTCTCAAAAGGAAAAAAGAAAAAAGAAAAAACTAACAGATTACACCTCTCTTATAGGTAGGCTTTAGACCCTCCTTCAATGGGGACTTCCGATGGATGAATTCACCGGGTACGCCGTTTCTTCGGCCTATTTGACCCCGTAGTATGTCACCGTTGTGTGTGCATATGTCCAAAAAGAAACACGTTTGTACAACGAGAGGATCGACTGCCGCCGAGGTTTTGTCGATATCGGATACACCGACTGGGATCAGCGGTCCCAGGTGTACGGAAGCTCGCCCGAAAGTACCTGTAATGTCCCCACCGATAGCGATCAGGACACATCTCGATGGCAGTTTAACTTAAAGTTTATACATCCTCCCTTATCAAGGGCGTTTGGGCCTTGCAGGGAGGTTGTATGTACGGATGGAATACCTTTTCATATTGAGTTGTCAGAGCCAGGATGCCAAATGTCCGTAGCAGTACCGGGGGTGGAGACAAAAACAGATTAGAGTACGTGCAGCGAGCGGTTGCTTTGGGCACCTGCGGTAATAATTCCGACATACTCGCAACGACCTCCGACCATTTAATGAACGCGCGAGTATGTCCTGAGGTAAATGCACAAAACTATATGTATCGCCTAGTCACCACTCCACTGAGTCCATGCATAATCTATATATGATTAGTCCGTTAGCTTCATGAATTCACTTCTCCAATGTCCCCTGATGCTTATAGTGCTGCCCTGGCCCTGGTACAGAGTTTGATGCATAAACAGCTCCGAGTTAAAAAAAATCTCCGTGAGCTCGAGTGAACCTACATGTACGTAGATACATGTACCTACATACATGTACTATATATTTAACTCATGAGTCAAATTCTCAGAAGTTTAAGTTGGTCTATTCCCAAATCTTATTCTCGAACTACGGCCTGCGAGATTACTTTGGTGGTCAAGCTGCTTCTATATACAGGCTATTGAATTAATTCTTCAAAGCGCAGAGTAGCTCATGTGGATGACTAATGCCAGAGGGAGAGGTGACGAGTGATCATGGATGCGTCAACGCTCCAAACTATCGCCTGATAGACCAAAACATGCTTAGAATCTGGTGCATACATGTATTCTATAAGCTGGCGCTTGGATTGCCATATAGAGTAATATAAACAGTGAATTTTTGGCGCCAAGACTGTCGAATCAGAGGAAGTTTTTTATAGTGAATAAATGTATTTAGCGGGGAATTGGACTACATGTATCCAATCAACATCTTGCTCGCAAGTATAGTACATCAGTGACTGAATAGCAAAACCTGCGGTCTGTTACAAGGTTGTTGATCATAAACAGGTATTGTTGGTTAACAAAATTACCCGGACGCTGCGTGACAATTCAACGTTGCCTTGCAACATCAACCATAGCGGAAAAATCAAGAGATGGTATATATCTGTGGATCACTTTGTATTATCTCATGTTTTGGTATGGGCTTAATCACAAGTATTTAAAAGGTTTGCTGTTATATAGTCTATTTATTTAGCTGGGTGGTTGCGACCATGCAGTGTCCAATTAAGTTTGTCGACCAGCAAACATACAAGGCAAGGATTAACACCGCTGTTCTTGGCGTGCACAGAGATTAAGTGCTCTCTATATTAGGCAAATAGCGACACGATGGAGTTAGATCGTTCTATCAGGTCGCAATAGCACCATACGATTCATCTCACGGTTGATGGTAATCAGTAATAGTAACGATTGATGGTCACGATGAGAAAAAAGTGGAGAGGGAAATATTTTTGTATTTCTCAACTCTTGAACAAAAAAAAGAAAGGAAATATAACAGAAATGAAATGAATTTTTTCAACGCCCCAAGTATACAGAACACAGTGCATCTAGAACTCGTGGAACTATCTCTCACCATACCCAGCACACCATCTAACCCATTTATTTCTTGGCACCGGCCTTGACAGCGGCCTTGGTGACCTTTCCGGCCTTGTCAGCCTTGACAACGGACTTGATGACACCGACGGCAACGGTCTGTCTCATGTCACGGACAGCGAAACGACCGAGAGGAGGATACTCAGTGAAAGCCTCAACACACATGGGCTTGGAGGGAACCATCTTGACGATGGCGGCATCACCACCTATAATTGGTATATTAGTATCAATCGATTAAGAAGGAATGGATTAGGAAATGATAACTTACTCTTGATGAATTTGGGGGAGGTCTCAGTGGACTTTCCGGTACGACGGTCAATCTTCTCGAGAAGCTCAGCGAACTTGCAAGCAATGTGGGCGGTGTGGCAGTCGAGAACTGGGGCGTAACCATTTCCAACTTGACCAGGGTGGTTCATCAAGATGACCTGGGCGTTGAATGACTCAGCACCCTTGGGGGGGTCATTCTTGGAGTCACCAGCAACATTACCACGACGAATCTCCTTGACGGAGACGTTCTTGACGTTGAAACCAACGTTGTCACCGGGGAGACCCTCAGTAAGCTGCTCGTGGTGCATCTCGACGGACTTGACTTCAGTTGTCACACCAGCGGGGGCGAAAGTAACGACCATACCAGGCTTGATGACACCAGTCTCAACACGACCGACGGGAACCGTTCCAATACCACCAATCTTGTAGACATCCTGGAGGGGAAGACGGAGGGGCTTCTCAGTAGGACGGGTTGGGGGCTCAATGGAGTCAATAGCATCGAGGAGGGTCTTTCCGGAAGACTTTCCAGCCTTGGTCTCCTTCTCCCATCCCTTGTACCAGGGGCAGTTGCTGGAGGAATCAATCATGTTGTCACCTGGAAGACGGATGTCAGACATTGTTAAAATTGAGGAGAGAAAGCTCACTAACCGTTGAATCCAGAGATAGGAACGAAGGCAACAGACTTGGGGTTGTACCCAACCTTCTTGATAAAGTTGGAGGTTTCCTTGACAATTTCCTTGAAACGATCCTCAGACCACTTGGTGGTGTCCATCTTGTTGATAGCAACAATGAGCTGCTTAACACCAAGGGTGTAGGCGAGAAGAGCGTGCTCACGGGTCTGACCATCCTTGGAGATACCAGCCTCAAACTCACCAGTCTGTGTTGCGAAGCGATTAATAAATGTGACAAAAATATAATGGGATCATAAGAACTTACACCAGCTGCAATGATGAGAACGGCACAATCAGCCTGGGAAGTACCAGTGATCATGTTCTTGATGAAATCACGATGACCGGGGGCGTCTAACAAAGAAACATTAGCGTTGTCTCGGAAAAATTTCAAATGGGACTAGCGGGGTAGATCTAGATACACAAATGATCGTAAAGATAAGGTGCGGGGTAAACCTACCAATGACGGTGACATAGTACTTAGGAGTCTCGAACTTCCAGAGAGCGATATCGATGGTGATACCACGCTCACGCTCGGCCTTCAATTTGTCCAAAACCCAGGCGTACTTGAAAGAGCCCTTTCCGAGTTCAGCAGCTTCCTTCTCGAACTTCTCGATGGTACGCTTGTCAATACCACCGCACTATTGTCATGAGAAAAATCAGTTAGTGTTATAAACTATTTTTCCCTGTCATCAATGGATACAAACCTTGTAGATCAAGTGACCGGTAGTGGTGGACTTTCCGGAGTCGACGTGTCCGATGACAACGACGTTAATGTGAAGCTTTTCCTTTCTGTGAGCAGAATTGATGTTAGCATTGGTTGTAAAATTTTCAGTCTCACGAAGAAGCGGCGAACTTCCACAACCACAGCAAAACCGAATACCACGAATAGCTTCTGATAGCCCTTCATCACGGAATGAAGAAAAGTCATCAAAAACTACTAGCAGTGGTGGTTTTGTTGTTGTTGCCATAAAGATAAAGACCCACTGTTGTTCTCAAGAAACGAGACAAGAGAAAGGAATGAACTTACCCCATTATGAATGTGTGGATGTAAAAAAAGAAGTGTGTTTGTGTGAATTACTCAGAAGAACGTAGCTTTTGTTCGGTATGCTAAGAAAGAATGTTAGTAAATGTTGATGGGTGAAAGTTTTGGGGTAGGAGAGAGAAACTCACAGTGACAAGGAGGGGAGAAAAGAAAGAAGAGAACTTCACAAATTCGTGTGGAAGATGGGAATTTAAAGGGAAGAGGGGTAGTCAGAGGGGTTGAGGCCCCGCCTCCGGTGGGCTTGGCATTTGTGACTGGGAGCCCTCAGTCCCCACGTAACTAAATTCAATTCCTTTTTTTTTTCTTTTTATTTTTTTCTTCTTTTTTTCTCTTTTTTTTTCTTCTTTGCCTGCCACTTGCCTTGCAACCAACGGCCTCCTTGTCTCTACTAGCTCCTTTGGGTAATGAAGTAAAAGTTACGCGGAGGGCGCAAGCGAAAAAGTGGATGATGGAGGGGTGATGAGGGGTAAAATTTGTGATTCGCCTTACCATATTTCAAGGTTTACTCGACCTACCGGCTTTGGAAACAGTAATAGATAAATCATTCTGCCATCAATATCAGATACAGGGAGGAGTAGACGTCCGTAATTGATACATCCAATGGATGGGCTGATATTCCAGGAATCAGCGGAGCTAAAGTAATCATGTTGGAATTCCTTATCGTCATGCATACATGCCCTCGAGACTATCGAGATACCTACATGTACATGTACAGCGGTGGGTAATAAGTCATCGGACGACCTAGCCACAATTTTGCCTGCAAACGCGCATTTTGGTGGTATTCCGTCTGATGACTTATTACGCATCGCTGTACAATAGCTATAAAGCTCAATTCTTTGCTTCGTTAGAACTGCTGCATGTTTTCGAGCCGCATCTCCACGCCGGTGCCACCAGCATGCGGGTAGTAACGTCTATTCAAGGCTTTTAAGCGTGAACATCCGTGTGGTTTGATTATTCCTAGCAAGGTTGAGGCTTTATCAAACCTTCAAATGTACTGTCATGAAACTGCAGTACCGCCGGTAGACTCATCTAGTGTTAAGTAGAGTCATACCTATTAGCGGTCTATAATAACATCCCTCCTCGATCTCCAACACCAGCTGTTAGGGTCTGTTAGAGTTCAGTCAATGGGAACCCTGGCAACTGGCTACTTTGGTTAGCTTAGGTGTAGTCCCCTCCCCGGCAGAGAGATTTGATAAAGTCCGAGTAAAACCTTCCGCTCAAGCTTAACCTACTTGAAGCGAGAAGCTTGTCTCGGGAAAGGCGTTTATACCTTGTGAATCGCAGCACCAACGATGCATAAATCGCTCCTGAAAAGAAGACACGGGTATTTGTTCACCGTGCCGTTCAACGGTTTGTCCCTCGTGGGTATTTTTGAAGTTCAACAGGCGTGTCTCCGCCCGGATTCTTACCTCAAGTTTGACTGAGAAGCCCATAACGACTAATCACATCAACTCAACTTCTGACATTACTTAAACCCTTATTAATCTCCCCATATCGATCAAGTGGCCAAAGAGTCTACAACAGTCAACCCAACTCACAACATCTCACTCGTCCCCTCTTTGGTGCAGTTTAAATTCAGCTTTTGTACATGAACAACGTCTTTATTCCATAAAAACCAAATGTAACGCGATGCTTCCAAAAAACTTCTTCAAAATGCAATTGATAGAGAAAAAACGATGTGGGAGAAACATGAGCGAAACAAAGACAGAACGCCAAATGGAAACAAAGAAAGACACGATGAACTCCCAAAACAAAGCGATATCAACAGAGTATTTTACAGTCAGTTGTCTGTGGTGAACCACGCTTCGTCATGTTAGCCGGTACTTAATCCAATAGACACAACGCAACTTCCCAGCTCCATGAGAAGTAGGCCCATGCTATAAGCCCTCGCGGAATACAGGGGTTGGGAGAGTCGCAGAAACAAAACTTGCCCGATGTGACTGACATATCCCAACCTCACGACTTCTTGGGTAGTGGAGAAACTTACGATCATCGAACAAATAATCAAGTATAAACCTGTACCTATGACCTAGGTATAGAATTACCTTGGTTCTCACCACTATCGTGCTCCTATCGCGTCGCTATAAAAAGCCGGAATGTATTGAGGTACGAAGGTTCCATAGAGGCCATCTAATTGACCGAGATAATACTCACGTGCATCGGACAGGGCCTCCTTAATGATTCGAAGGCGCTCGGCAGAGGTCATCATCTGCTTGAAACTGGAGTATTGTTAGTGATTCGAGGAAATAAACGCCCGCCCCTCCTAATACCCGTCTTACTTTGTTATGGTGAAGTCCCCGCGGACGTAGAGCAAGTGCTGCGAGAACCTCGCACCACCCATATAATCACACAGTTCCCGCAACCAACGGCTCGCGGTTGCAAGCGTCACAAAGCTGCTGGCTGATTTAGCCATTGGCATGTCCGCCATCACATGGCACTTCTCACATTAGTATCAATAGCTCTTAGTCGACTCCTTCCCATAGACAACCTACCAGAACTTCACTAGCCTTGGCCCTGGCATCCTTCCCTCTAAAATTCTTCACCAAGCCATCGAACACAATGTGGAGATGATACAACGCTACGCACTGAAGGGTCTTTTTATCATGCTCGTTTTCCGTCTGCATGTACAACCTGACAAGGCCTAGCAAGAAACCAGCAATTGGCTTTGCACCCTCTGGGACATCAGAAAGCACAGGATCCGATGGATCGTACTCAAGCTGTGAAATGCGTCCCAGCGTCACTTGGATATCGAAGTCGCCCTGTTTCAGGTCCATGATCGACTTCGCCTTGTGGGCAATCAAACGATCCGACTTCTCACCGGGTTGTCGAGAACGGCCTCCGGTCTATCCACCAAGATATAAATGAGTACAACTTCCGGGGCCCATAAAAGGTATATTAAGGGATATCTACGCTCGGAGTTTCAGGAGGGGTCGAAACCCCACCGCCGCCGCCGCCACCACCGACACTTCCACTGCTCCCAACTGAACCGTGTACCTCCCGCCCCACCACGGCATTGACCCCCGGGGCAACACTCCCACCTGCTGTGCTACCCCCAGCAGCCTCCAGTACGGTAGCGTCTCTAGCGAGTGCGGCAGTATCCAGCTTCGTGGCACTGAGCACAAGCTCTGCAACCCCAGGAAGACTAAGTCGGTAGAAGCGCAGAGCAAGGCTGCTCTGCTGGGCACTCCAGCTTTCTGCAGCAGATGCTTGGGGTGGTCGTGACGCGTGACGGGGTGCAGCAGGAGCGGGGGGGTCAGGAGGCGACATCTGACCGAAGGGAGAGCCGAGGAATGCGTCCATAGCTGGGATGGATATATGTATATTTAGTCTGGGGGTGGTCCTGTTGAAATAGTGGTGTAGAGAAGGATGCGAGTGTAGGGAGCTCTGGTAGAGGAGGAGGAGGAGTCAAGGGACCGTCGGGAGCGCTGCTCAGAACTCGGGTGATTGCAACGCCAAGAAGACGTCCAACCTTAATGAAGAGCCGCAAAGACAACAGGGGAGGGGGCGGGAAGGGGTAATTTCTGGGGATATCTGACAGATGTCACTCTTCTTCTTTTATAGACGGAGACAGTGAGGAATTGGAACAACCGGAGGTTTTTTACATTTATAATACAAGACAAATAAACATTCAGTAGTACATAACTCTTGATACTTAGGTCTCTATCATGCTGTTTACGTTGCTCGTCGAATGAGGTGCTCCGCACTTTCTCTTGATCTGTGACCCCTGCAGCGGATCACCACAAGATGTGCTTAGTTGAATGGTAGGTAATAAGTGTGGATTAGTTATGTATTGTATATGAGGTTACAGATGGGCAGGTACGTATAGACAGGTACGGGTCACACACCATGCAGAGACAGGCATAAAACAGCCCACTCCTGAAAACGAGCGACTCCACTAAGCATTCACATGCAATAATCCTCAAAAGTGGCGAGGGTCTGAGCTATCACAGGAACTAAGGTTGTGAGTTCTTTTTGCAAGGGATATGGCCACTTGATCTTCAGAAGTGAGTCTAAATACTAGACCGGTGTCCTACTGAGCTCCTAAATATACTCACCCTAAAAGGACAATTACCTACTACTGCTCTGGTGGCTTGTGGTATCAACAGTTCAGTACGTTCTGATATTTCAGGATAAACTAGCGCAAGCGGCACTGTATCTCATCAGATCTGGAAGTGGTTATCCCATATATATATGGCCTTCCAAATTTTGGGACACTGTGGGCCCGGGTCTTCTGCGCTATATATATGTCTTTATGTATGCCATCTTACTCTTCCAGAAGCTTTGGCGGTCAACGTATGGATGCTGCACTTTCTTTTAGTCACCACGGGCACGATATATAGCTATCCCCAGATCGTGTATTCTGCCTGACTGTATGTAGTTAGCGAACCATGGTAGATTCGACTACACAAAATACGAGGACTTGATATTGAGTTAATACAAATGATTATAGCGCACAGATGCTACAAAGCATAACCCACCAACTCAAGCCAGTCAAGTCAACCATCTACGATGCATCAAAAATAACTTTCTGGAACCATTTAGACCCACAAATTTACTACGCTATACCTTGAAACGACATGCTTTTCTCTCAAGAGACATCGTTACAACTATTGGGTGCAATATCAAATATCTAGTGCTGGGAGCTTAGTAGTCTTCTCAAGCTCTATGTGTGATGACTTGAGCTGTATTTATCCTGGTAGCATTCACTAAAATGTGGGTTATGGGTATGCCACTTTGAATACACGTTCTTAAAACCACGAGGAATCACTAAATTTGCATGTAGTGATATCAAAACCCAATTATCTAGCTTCGATGTTCGACCGACCACGAATCCATCCTCAAAGTACGGGACCCCTAAAGACACCGATAATTAATCAAACTAGTAATGGTAAGTAAGCTACATAGGGATACGGCTCTACAAATATACTATCTACAGTCTCTATACACCAGAGAAATATTTATTGCATTGTTTAAAAAGAAAAAAAGGAGAAAAAAGGAAAAAAAGGAAAAAAAGCCCAGTCAATATTTTTTTAATAAAAAAGAAACAGCTAGCAAGAAGAAAAAGAAGAAAGGGGAAAACACCAAGACAAATCCGCTCTTTTTTCTCACCATGCATGGTATATCACTCCTCCTTCCCCTTCCTCCCCTCCATACTCCCCAAATCAAACCCCTCCGCCCCTTCCTCTTCTCCCTTCCCATCTTTGCTCCCCACCCTCACCATCTCCCCACTGCCCCCCACCCCACTTCCACCACTCCCACCAATCTTCCCCTTCCCCGCCACAAAGCCCGTCTTTGCTTTCACCGCCGGATCGTCGCCCAGCATCCACGCAAAGCTGCTCTGCGCCAGCGACGACCGCGGCTTATGCGTCAGGAAGTCCGGGTCCGAGTTATTCTTGAAACTGGTCTTGACGAAGCCCCCCGGCGGCGAGCTCGGTACTTTTACCATCGTTGACGAGGCCGCCTGCATTGGCGGCGCCGGGTTTAGCGGCGATATTGCGGCGGCGGCGGACGACGCCCTCCTAAATGATGGTGGCGGGTGTCTTGCAGAGACCGGTGTCCCAGGCGCGCTACCTGGAGTCCCAGGAGCTATTGTCTCCAGCAGCTCGGGCCCCACCACCTTGGTGCTATCCGCCAAACACGCCCTCACGCCTTTCAATCTCTCAATGGCACTCGCCCTCTCGACAGCACCCAGCGGCTCCTGCTCCAGCGCATCAATGGCAGCACCAAGCGCCTTCTCAAGCAGTCTCCTGCGCTCCTCGTCAAGTTTGAGTTTCTTACTGAGTGCCCTACTGCGCTTCACGAGCTCCTCTTCTTTGGCCAGCTCTTTACTCGCCTCGGCCCACTGCGCCTGCTGCTGTTGCTGGAAGCCCTGCACGTTCTTCTTGACCTCGCCGACGGCACGGCCGATAGTGCGGTTAACGCCCCACTTCTCGCCGCGATCAAGGACGGTGCGTGTCACGTCGCTGAGGACCGAGTCAAGCTGGACGCCGGGGATGAAGCGCGTGGGGCTGCCGAGGGGTGATTTTGTGCGGGATGCCGCGGTGGTAGTGTTGTTGGCGGTGGGTTTTGCTGGGCGCGGGGGGAGGGGTGTTTTGGGAGGTCGGTCGGAGTAAAGGGTGATGATGTGCTTGCCGCCGGTGAAGGAGAGGTTGGAGCGTAGATGTAGGGCATCGGCGACGAAAGTGCGAGGTGGGTGCGGGGCGGCGGGAGCCGGGTAGCGGAGGACGAGGGTGAGTGCGGTGGAGTAGTCGGCGGTAACGACTGTTGTGTCGGGGTGTTAGTGCTATCACTGACATGTAGATTATGTGCTGGCTAGAAATGTAGAATGGACTTTGGGGGAATAGAAGGAATATGGGGGGAGAGGCAGATATATTCTTGCAACATGGAGAAATATAAGATATAGAGGGATATAGGGATATAGAAGAATATAGGGACACAGAAGAATGGATAAAGCTAGAGGAATCCAGGGGAGAGACAGAGGGGGGGGGGAGGGAGAGCATACGCTGCCAGCGGATGCGCAGAAGCATGGCCACGCAGATGTAGTCCACGAGCTGCAGCCCCGGATCCTCTGCAAAGAGGCAATCCCACACCTCAATCAGCTCGTTGAGGGGGAACTCCCGCCCAAAGAGTAGCCTGATCCAGCGTCTATCGATATGAAATCCCATTATTAGCCATAACCAACTCCAACTCCAGCCTCACCCCCCCATTCCATCACAGGAAATCACTCACATGAGAAACACCTGCGGAAGCACATCCAGCGCCTTGAGATGATTACCCAGCTCTGGGTCCACGGCCATGACAAGATGCTCATGGATCCACCGACTCTTCTCCACAATCGGCGGCCGTCCGCGACTCTCCCTGCCTCTCCCTTTACCCTCGCCCTCCTCGCCCAGCTCGTACCACGCCTTTGCGGAGCGCATCACGACTTGGAACAGACTGAACGTGTCGTGCTCGACGTAGCGTTCGTCGCAGAGCACTCTCAGCATCTCCTCTTGCCCCTCCTGCCCCTCCTCCCCCTCCCCCTCTTCACCCGGGGCGGAGACAGCATCACCAGACAGCACCCACAAGATGACTGCCACAATCTCATGCATGCCCTGCCGGTACCCTAGGTCCTCGTTCAGCTTGCAATACACAAACAGCACGTCCAGCAGCGACTTTTGCACGTCCGCGCCGCGGAAGTATCCCACGTCGGGCATGCACCGCTCAACGTCCTGCACAATCTCGGCGCGGAGCTCCTCGTCCCTGCGGTAGCGGTCCCAGGGGTTCTGCTCACCCCGGAAACACACACACACCCAGCATTAGCCAGCCACCCACCCACCCACCATGCACTCCGCCCCCACCCCATCAACAATAACAACAACAACAACGGGCACCCCGGCGCAGAAAGGGAGCGGAGACATACGGCTTCATCTTCGGCCAGCGGGTCCAGCTCCACGCCGGTGCCATCGTCGGCGCGCTCCAGGTTGAACGGCGCCATGTAGCTGCTGCGCAGGTCCTCGAAGACGCTGCGGGAGGCGGCGAGCGTGGCGCACCAGGAGCTTTGGTCGGTGGTGGGAAGGAGCAGCCATGTCTGCGATCCAATTGGTCAATCGGTGGTGGAGAGGAGAGTAGGAGGGGGCAGTGGAGGGGGGGGGGGCATACCTTCCAGCACACGCTACGCAGGCCGGCGGACGCTTTGAGGCCCTCGGGCGTGGGGCGTGGGCTAGAGTCGAAGGTTGCTTTCCAGCGGGCTCTGTTGGCATACCGTCCGTCAGCTAGCTAGCTAGAGATTGTCTGGCTGGGTGGAGGGGGAGCGGGGGAGAGGCATGGGGGATGGGCTGATGCGTACCGGGCGTCCTGAATGTCCAGCATCGCGGTGGTGGTTGATGTGCTGACCGGGGTTCGGGGTTTGCGGGGTTCTCTCGCTGCGGGTGTTTTGTGCTGCGCATTAGCGAGCTGCGATATAGCTGCTCCGGGTCGCTGCGGCGGTTGTGCGGGTCGGGGCGCGGGATGTGGGGTACGCGGGGCGTGGGCATATGCTGGTCCTCGGGTCTCACCTGGGGAGCGTGTGTGCCAATGATTGGGATGCGGGTTGTTTGGCGGAGGGGACACCAGAACAGAGATTGATTGGTTCATGTACTCCACCAACTGTGAGAGAGAGAGAGGGAGAGAGCAGGGCAGGGCAGAGAGAGGAGCACAGATAAAGGCACTGCGCAATCGCATACTCCATCGACTGATCTTACTGTAATACAACGAATGGCTTTTTTGATTTGTACAAGAAGAAATGCTACCTCATTATGATACCTAAAAACATCCTACAAAAAAAGCATACAGACGCAAATCTTTTCCCGCACAAAAAACAAGAATGCCCAGGGAACCATCCTCATCATCCTCATCACCCCTTCAGTGCCTTCCCATGCTTCTCCCAAAACCCCCTACACCCGCCATGCCCGCCCCACCCCGCATCCCACCACCCCAGCCTCTCCGTCCGCTCCTTCAGCCCCGGCAGAACCTCGTTCTTCGCCAGTCCACACAGCTTGCACCCTCCGACGACCTTGGCAGGCATGCGTCCAACCTCGTCCGTAACCTCAGGGACACCTGCTCCCATTGCAGCCTTCAGGCGTCCGGCCCCGTCGCTCCATAGCCGACACGTCTCCTTGACCTCGCGCTCCTCCTTCTGCTGTTCCCACCCCGAATTGGTACCGCCCACTAGCTTCATCCCACCACTACCTGCACGCCCGCGGCCGACGGTCTTGGGCCGCCTCTTTCGGCCTGCGACAATTCGTCCTGCAACCCGCCCGAGCTCACAGGTGCCTTCGAGGAAATCGCGGGACTTGGGGTGCGAGAGGACGCGTTGTCGGAGAGGGAACGGAAGCGCCGTGAGCTTATCGAGGAGGTGAGTCTGCGGTAGCAGAAACAATGGCGGGAATGCTGCTAGTAGGGCCGCTACTGGTGGCATTAGGTCCTCCTCTTGTACTAGTTTCCGGGGCGGTGAGGGGTGCGTGGGCGCAAAGCTCTTCAACGTGATACTGGGGCGGCTGGCATGTGTTCGCGGTGGGCTACTAAAGCTTTTAGTGGCAGGAGGAGGGGTGTTGAAGACATTATTGGGTGCCGTAGAGACAACAGGAGACGAGATAAAGTCGCCAAAATCGTCATCGTCGTCCATTAGTGTCGGGGTAGCGAGCTTCGTCAAGAGCTGGTTTGTCGGCTTTGGAGGCGTCGGCGGAGCAATTGAATTGCTCATGCTGTTCCTGTAATTGCCACTTGTCTGCAGTCCTGGTAGGCCATTTCTCGGCGGTGTAGCTGCTGCAGTCGAAGGGAAACTGAACCCTGATAGTGACGCTGGAGGGGGTGTGCCAATGCTGTTCCGCGCTTTATTCAAGCTCTGTAGTCCCGCGAAGTTGTCCTTGTGGGCATTATTCACCGCGGGAAAGCTAAATCCCGACATTGAACTCGGTGGCGGCGTGTTATTCCGCAGTCCATTGCCATACTGCTGCACTCCCGAAAAGCTGTTCTTTGGCGTATGATTTCCCGACGAGCCCGGACTCGGTGTACCAGGCGCCGTAGCAGTAGCTGCTAGAGGCGGTGATAGAGTTTGCATGGGTTTCAGCACCGGGATTGACGTTTTCTTCGGACCACTTGTCGTTGCAGACGCAAAGTCTCCAAAATCGTCCTCTGCCTCGCACTCCAGCTTGTCGCTATCCATAAGGTCTAGTAGGTCTGGTGGTGGCGTAGGCGCCGAGAAGCTTCCATACGCAGATCCGTTCGTGCTACCTCCCTGATGTGATACCGGGGTCGTCTTCCGACTGATGCTGTGCCCATTCCTGCTGGACGATCTTGGTGGTGGGGGTGTGAACCTCCCACCCCTCCCATCACTCCCCGAAAAGTCGTTCCCCAAAGCTTCAAAAAGATCAATCTTCTTTGGGTTCGGCAGAGGGCCATGGTAGGACATTTGTCTCGGGGTGTGGCCTAGCCTCGACATGTGCGGCGGCTTTGGGGGCCATGGTGCTTGTGGGTGGTTGACATATGCAAGGAGGTCGTCGAAATTCGTCGCGGATGCTCGGTGCTGGTGGCCGTGAGAGCCGGTTCGTACCAGGGGGACATTGTGGAGTGGGGTGGTGTGCTGGGGAGTGGCAGAGGTCAAGTCGAAGCCGAGGGGGTCCGCGGAGGTGAAGCGGCGGCTGTTGGGTGGTGCTCTGGTGTTTGTTACGGTGGGAGCAGAGGGTTTGGGGGAGGAGTAGGAGGAGGAGAATTCTGCGAATTCGCTCAGTAGGTCTTGTGACATTGCGAGAAGGAAGAACGAGAGCTATCGTGGGAACACAGTAATGCAAACAGTCGAGCACGGTGAGATGGGTATGTATGTATATAGATAGAATAGTAATATTTGTTAGAGCACAGTAAAGTAGTATTAGTAGTAGTAGTAGTGGTAGTAGTAGCAGTAGCAGCAGCAGCAGCAGCAGTAGTAGTAGCAAGTAATGTATGCAATAGAGCAAGTAAGAGAGCAAGCAAGTAGCAAGCAAGCAGCACCGTTAGAGAGAATGTCGTCTGTCTGTCTATGATGATTATTACTGACTGACTGAAGGAATGGACGGACGAAGCATTAAATGAGTGATGAGTGCTGCGTGAGAATGAGAATGAGAGTGAGAGTGAGATGAGAGTGAGAGTGAGCAGCGAGGGAGTAAGAAGAAGAAGAAGAAGGAGAAGAAGAAGAAGAAGAAGAGACACCGTGGACAGAGTAAGAAGAAAGAAAAAAGTATGTAGACCGATCCCCTTCGTTCCGTCCCCGTGCGGCCCTGCCTCCTCCTCCTCCTCCGTCCACCCTTTTCTCTGCTCCCTGACTTAGGGATGCCGGCATCGTATGGTTCTGGTCGTGCTCATGCTCATGCCTCATGCCTCATGCCTCATGCCTCATGCCTCATGCTCCTGCTCTTAGTTATGTACATAGAATTCTCCAGATCTTCCCTCTCACTGGGTGCACGGCTCGGCCTCCGAATTCCTCGGCCCTCGCACTGGGTACTGTGCTGTGCGTATGGCTATTACTGCTGTTTTCTCCCCATGATCATGCACATCCACGCACTCGAGTTTAGTCTTTAGTCTAGAGGATATGTATAGACTACTAATATGAGTGTTACGCCGACCGGGACTAGGGCAGGCCCTTCTTTTAATTCCGCTGCAGCCCTTTCTCTGCTCCCTCGGCGCTGGGGAACGGGACCCTACATGGAGTTACACGGTGCCTACAGAGGGCCTACATATATGTACTCTATCCAACTAGTTTGCATGGAGAGTACCTACATGTATGTAGTGACGGTCTCTCTCCATGTTTAAATCCCAACCCAACCCAACCCAACCCGGCCCCCTGGGCCATCCCTTCTTTCCCCCCCCCCCCTTCCTCTCTCTTCGCTCTCCAGGATCCAACGCTGGGCCAGGGGTTGAGGCTCAAAATAGAGTTGGTTGGATACGGGCTACGCATGCTACGCGTAGAGCCAATGACAGGTGCAGCAGCCACACGCCAACCACAGCTTCTCCACACACAGCCACTGGCCGGCACCATGAGACCGACTGGCTGCTGATCCCTGCCTGGCTGCACCCCTGCTGCAGTTGCTCGTTCCTGGCAGAATCGCTCGCTGGGGAAAAAAGAAGAAGCGTGAGTGCGACATAGATTGGAGAGAGCTTGGACTCATCCGAAGAACACCGTGGTCAAAGGACAGAATTAGAGAAACAAGTGAGGTGAGAGAGCTCATCTCGACCAACTCCACATCCCTCCTCTTCTACCCTTCTTCTTCTTCTTCTTCTTCTTCCCCTCATTCACTCCCCACTCTCCCCCCCCCACGATCTCTCCCAGTTGCACACTCGCTATTTCCCCTGCATAAGCCTTGTGCTGTCCCTCACTTTCTATTCTTCCTTTTTTCTTAGCTCGCCTTGATACTGAATTGAGTTCAGTGCCGTTTCTGCCATTTCCACAACCACTTTCTCTTACTTATAAAAATGACACGTTTAAAGGCTTCCTCTGCAAAGAGCCACCATCATGCAAAGACCGCAAAGGACCCCATAACTGCCGTTGCTGATTCAGTCGCCCACAGAGCCGAAGAAGCAAAGGACCACGGGAGCTCCATATTCCAGCTGGTCATCTGTGTTGGTGGCATCTATGCCTCATTGTAGGCACCATGATCATTACCTCACCTCTGCGCACTCCGCTAACCATTCCCTAGCTTGACCTGGGCCCTCTTGCAGGAGAGAATAACCACCACTCCCTATGGTGCAGACAAGAAGATATTTCGCGCGTCGCTCGTCCTCAACACCGTCCAATCGATCTTTGCGGCGTTTACCGGATACATATATTTCCGTTACTCCAACGCTGGTTCCACCACTGCGCGAGTGTTCCCCAATCTCTCAATCTCACTTAGGCTCCTCCTCGTGTCGGTAACCCAATCGCTCGCCTCGCCCTTTGGGTATGCGTCCCTCAGACACATCGACTACATCACCTATATCCTTGCAAAGTCATGCAAGCTCCTCCCCGTCATGTTCCTGCACGTCACCCTCTTCAGGCGCAAGTATCCGCTCTACAAATACGTTGTCGTCATGCTTGTCACTGCCGGTGTTGCCGTCTTTACCCTGTACCCTAGTAGCCCCAAGAAGATGAAGAAGTCAGCTACCTCCGAGTCGGAGAAGAACGTCTTGTGGGGAATGTTCCTACTTGGTGTCAATCTCTTGTTTGATGGTCTCACAAACACCATCCAGGACGATATCTTTGCGCGCACTCCTAAGGGTGTCGTGAGTGGGCCGCAGATGATGACTGCGCTCAACACTCTCTCTTCTGTCATGACTCTCAGCTACCTTGCATTGAACCCGTGGAGTAATGAGCTGGCGGATGCGCTTTCATTCGTCCAGGAGCATCCTAAGATTGCCACGGACATCCTTGGATTCGCTATCTGCGGTGGTCTCGGCCAGGTGTTCATTTGTAAGTCTCCTCCCCTAAATTAGATAGAGGAAGAATTCTAATCAATCCCCAGTCCACACACTCTCCAAGTTTGGCTCTCTTGTCCTCGTGACCGTCACCGTCACCCGAAAGATGTTGTCAATGATCTTCTCCGTGTTTGCGTTCGGACATAGTCTCTCCGGTATGCAATGGCTCGGTGTTGGTCTTGTCTTTGGCGGTGTTGGCGCGGAGGCGGAGATGAAGAGGCAGAGTGAAGTTGCCAAGAAGAAGGCAAAGTTGGAGAATGAACACGCAAAGAAGCAATAGTTGTTGTTGTTGTGCTCACTCTTTCTTTCTTTCTTTGCTTGGTGGTGCAGAGGTCGTAGAGTTACATTGTATTTGTATGTTATATAGGTTGGGATTTATAGAAAATAAATGAGCTATACTTTACATATGACTTCTTAATGACTACATGTACATATCGGTCCTTGGTCGTTTATATAGCGAAGGGTGGTGGTCGCAACTGCTGCAGACACGAAACCGAGTGCTAGTTCCTGACTCAACCTTTCCCCACTCCCCGCACCCTCCACTATGTAACATTGATCAATTGATTAATAGTTTTTTGCGCATACAGACTCCACCATACATACATGTATATATTTGGTCAAAAAATCCGGTAAGAAACCCAAGCGTAGAGTGATCATGAGGGCAAATCTTCAAACGACGACGTTGGTGTCCTCTAAACCGTTACGAAAACCCCACCAACATCGAACGTCCTTCATCTCCGTCACGGGTGTAGCCTCAAAAGTATATATATACAGTGGAGTCTCGATTATAGCATATGGTTGGGAACGGAATTTCATGTGCCACTACCGAGAATATGCTTGTATCGAGAACTACATATGTATTTTGCCTGTACCGACCCGCCCGGGATTGCAATTATTGAGAATGCTACTATCGAGACTCCACTGTATACACGTACCTACCAACATACATGTACTAAATAGGCACCCCCACCCCCAGATTTTGAATTTTCCCTCGAAAGGGGAAAAAAAAAAAAAGGGGGGGGGGGGGGGGGAGGCTCCTCAGGATCAATATTTTTTAACTCGTCAATTATTTGGGGCCAAGCTGGGGCAGAGGCCTTTGTATTTTTTACTCCCTGTGGTACACTACGAAAGTACAGGACGTGAGTTATACGTATGGCCGATGGTTAATATGGCACTGTCAAACCGGGAAACCCTAACTAAGCTACATGTTACTACATGTGCATGTAATCATCACTCTTTTAATGCAACTCTTTCCCGCCTTGAACCTCGTTGGATGGGGAGTCACAGCGAGCAGGCAGGGGGGCTTGGCGCGCGAGTGATGCCCTGTGACGCCATACGCACAACTTGTACCAGCAGGAAAACAATTGAGCATCCCATGACTAGCAGTACGGATGAGTCACGAGACAAACTGTTGGCAAAGGCCTTCTCTACTAAGCTCCAGCCAGCCAGCCGCCTCTGGCACAGCAGCATAAAAGGAGCAAATTCCCGCCCCCCGTCAGGGGGTTAGAGCCACTCGTAACCGCCCCATCATGGGCCAAGCTCTATTTCTGTGCCTTCCTCCCCTTACGAGGGGCTTTGGTGCCCCTCCCCTCACGGGGAGGAAACTTTTCGAAATGCTCTGCCTCCTCCCTTCGTTCAGAGGCCAAAATTCTTGGGTCCTGGGCAATACTGGGGACCCGATAGGGGCTTTTGGCTTTTCGGGTCCCTGGTCCTCTGGCAGTCTCTCTTTTTCCTCTCTTTTTTTTTTGGGGGGGGGGTTCCTTTGTCACTTTCTTTCAGGAGGTGACATTGGTGTTGACTTCTCCTCTCTCCCTTGTGGAGAGGGGTTTGGTCTTTGCTCTTCCCTTTACGCTGAAGTGGCATTGATCATCTCTATACCTCTCTTCATGGGGAGGGACTTCTTGTGGTTCCGTTTTTATCCCTGTTAGCTCTTGACTTATACCGAAGATCTGAAAGGAGCAAAAGGTGGTCTTCAGTCATGCGGTGGCTTGCTCATCCCTCGTGGGAGCGTGGCTTTCTCCTCCCCTCTCCTTTGGGAGGAAGGGGTATCATCTCTGATCCTCTTTTTGTCACGAAGTAGGGGGTCCATGATGTCAAGCGGGCCTGTAGGTTTATCTCAAGGCCATAATCTCAAGGCTAGATAATGCCAAATACCATATAAGTTTAACATAGGTAGGCGTCACCAGATCCATTGATACAAAAAAAAAAAGGCGTCACCAGATCGTTGCGTGTACCTACCTACATGCAGGTTCCGTCCGATGCTTTTCAGACCCATAGAATATATTTCGTCAGAAATCAGACTAGATAAACTAGCTGGTAATCTCACAAACAGCATCTAACTGGAGATCTTGCGACTATGGACAGCAGAGATCGGCGTGGCGATCAGAGTTCAGGGAAGTGATAAGATACTTAGTGAGTGTTGATATAATTAAAGAGCAGAATATTGAGTGTGCTTACTATATAGCATAGTCCGTCCTTAGTTTACATTGGATACCTACGGATTTGTTTTAAAGAAAGACATCCTTTGATTTGGTTGAATATTGTGGGCGGGATGAGCGAATTAGATATTATTTGGGTTTGGCAAATATGGGAATATTGAAGTTTGTATTGATAGAAATTTATTTATTCTATGCAATTTGTATTCAAACTAAGAATAGATAAATGAAAAGTTGACGCTATACCCGCTGTGAGCAAGGCAGAAGGACTTTAATTGGTAAAATGGAGTTGAGCTCGGTGTCTGCATTCTTGGCTTGGGTGCACGTGCGTACATGTAGTTGTAGGATAATGCCAAGTGTCTACCTGAACTCTATTCCGCAAGCACTTAAGGTTAGAATGCTAGTGAGATGCCACTTAATGGAGTAACAATGTCCACCTATATTCATGTGGTTTGGCAAACTGATGGCGTCTGTGTTACGTCTTGCGCGGTGGCTGTAGTTCGGTACATGTACCTTAGTGGTTGCTTGTTGTTGGTTGATACTTCAATAATTCTTTGCAGGTGGCTAGTCGCTAAAGTACAGTCGCACCTTGTTATGTCGTTAGCGTATTCTGGGAGCCCAACCCGCCGTATGAGACAGCAAATAGATTTATGTGGAGGAAGGCAGTACCTGTCCCGCAAACCCGTACGAGACAGCAAGAGATTCAAGATATCGAATTACGAGATAGCGAGATGCGACTGTATTTACCCTAATAGGTACATCTAGGGGCAGGATAGATACCAGAAGACACAATGAGCAAAGGGAATTGGGAAAAGGACACATTTGGCAACTGAAGAGTGAGCATGGCACTGTTACAGCGAAAACCTAGCAGTATTGATCACGGATCAAAAGAAGGTAGGTGTGTATAGGAAGAATCGAGAAAAAGGCAGGCAGGCATAGAATATAAGGGAAAAAACATCTCACTAGGTCACCATTAGTTAAAGACGGGTATATGTATGGCCCAAGGGAAGTGGGGAGAAGGCCATTGACTCGTATCAAATTAACTGAGACAGAGTAAATTGCTTAAGTAGTTACCTTTCTTTTCTTTCTTTTATTTTGTAAGTGGTGGTGGAGGCTGTTGGGTAGCTCAGGTGTCTATGTGATATTACCATAGCCGAAAGGCTGCATGCAATTAATGAATTAAACAGAAGAAAAAAAATGTGATGATGATCCCCTTTTTGCGAGTGATATCTCGAGATGAAACCGCTCTCACCCCAAATGTGACTATATGAGGGATGGATTTCCACGCATCTCAAAGAACCAGACTGAACGATGGGAAGCTTTTTTTTATTTTTTCTAAAACCAAACCTCAAGCCCAAGCTAACTATCACGAAAGAACCCAATGTAATATGGTGTTCTAGCCCAGAAATCTCAAATGCCCGGTCTCAATGACAGATCACAGACCTGTTTACAAGAATGCCTCGAGATTTATCTCCACCGCCGAGACCGGGTATGGGATCTCGAACTTCTCCAGAACGGAGGGGTGAAGGCTGTTGTTTTTATTAGTATGGGTGGAGGGAAGAGTTGCGTCACGGATTATCACTCACATTCCAAAGGTTCCGATTGACGCCTTTCTGCCGTCCTGGTAGCTGATCCATATACTGGCTGCGCGGCCAGGGAAGTAGGTCGGGTCTGTTCTTTATGTTAGTGTTCTTTCTAAGATATAGGGGGTTCTTCTGTGCGGCTCACCATCGCAGGCCTCAATCCAGTATCCCTCCTTTGCCTCCTCTGCACCGCTCTCCTTCACGCCTGTAGATAACATGGCCATAACCCTATCCAGCAGACCATGGACCACCTCAAATCCACTCGTCTTCCCGCAGATCGCTGCCGCAAAATGTCTCTCGTTACGACTCTTCCTCTCCAGACTCTCGTCCTTGAACGCAACATCGCTACTCTCAAACACCTTGATTGGGAGCGAGTGCTTCCTGTTCTCCCTGATTGTCTTCAAGATACCGGGTAGTAGCGAGGTACGCACAACCTGGTACTCTGCAGTCTTTGGGTTGGCGAGCTTGACGGCCGTCTTGCCGTCGTCGGTGCGGTTGAGCCATGCGAAATTCTCGTCGTGCGAGCACAGGATGAGGGGCATCACCTCGCTCCACCCACACATTGCGGCCTCGAGACGCACAATGTCACCGAGCTTGTTAAGGGGAAGAGGGGCGGCAATAGTGCCCGATTTACCGGGGAAGGTCTTGGGAAGGTTGTTGTAGCCGTAGGCAATCGCGACGTCCTCCATGATGTCGCATTGGTGGAGCACATCGGCGCGGGTAACGGGGACCTCGATATCGATTATGTCGGCATCTATGGTGGAGGGCTTGGCAATGAAGGACATCTTCTCGAGGAGTTTGCAGATCTCCTCGGCAGTGAGGGAGAGACCGCAGCATGAGTTTATGTAGCTGATTTCGGCAGTTGTGGACCGGGGAGTGAGGTTAGGAACCTCGCGGGACTCGGAATTATGGGCGGAGACGATCTTGACTGGTTCCACGCTATTGAGGTATTAGTAGGGTTTGAGGGATCTGCGGATGAGAGGGTAATACGTGAAAGCTTCATCGCAGTATTGAGAGAACATTGCGACGAGGATGTTGGTGACGATCTCGACCTTGGTGCGGTCAGTCGCTGTCACCTCAATGAAGACATTTCGGGTGTCGAGAGTGATCTTTGAGCGGTTGCTGTTGATGATGGGTGGTAGTGAACAAACATTGCGCTCAGAGTCGAGGATAACAGGGTACACGGGCGAGTCCCTGATGATGTGGAGGTATTTCCCGAGATTCCTGTCGTTCTATAACCAGAGCTTCAGCAAACGTGGAATATCCCCCAACAGGATCTCGCCCGAGCGCGAACCTCGTAGAACTCCATCAATTCCTTCCCGTTCATGGCCTTCTCCTGGTTCAATGGCGCAAAGACAATCTCAGACGGTGGGAGGGCCTCGTAGGTGAAGGGGCCCTTTACTGTGTCGAGATCGTGAGTTCCCATAGACACCAATGTACGCTGGCGACACAGGTTCTGGTGAAGTTTATCTTGGAGCGCAATGAATGAGTCATATCGGTCCTGGGTGAATTTAATCCCACGCAGCACAGCAGCAGAGACATACGGCCGGATTTGAGCAGTCTAATACTCAGTGTCAGCAGAATTATCATGTGCTGGAAATCAGTCTGTCCTATACCGATTCATTAACATGGATCTCGAGAACTTGGCCCTCAGCGGGGGGGACAACACGGTAATTTGGCATTGGGGTCTTTCCACGAAAGATGTTCAACATCAGGGAAATACCCTCGTGGCAGAGCATGTCATATCTACGGGTGGTCAACTCCTGCAATCTTCGACAGTGAGGATAATTTTACCTATTGGCAGGAATCTCAATTTTGAGTTGAGGCGCCTGGTCTTTTGGTCTGTCGGCGTCGCCCTCGGTCTATTGATAAATTATAATACTGTCAGACCAATCATTTCCAGAACTGTCAAGTATTGTATTTTTCATGAGACCATACATCTTCGTCCAACTCGATACCTACGAATTTTGAGAGGCGTGGTTAGTGATATAATTGACTATGCATATGTAAAAATAGAGACAGAGCCGCATACCAAACTCGAAGCAGAGCTCATCGAATTCGTCGGTGGTGTACTGCTGGCCAAGAGCCTCGAAGAGATCATACTTATTTACTGCAACGGTAGGCATGGCTTGAGGTGGCCTGCTGGCTCTCTATCAAACAGATGAACAGAGGTTGTTAATTGAGCTGCGATGAGGTCTGTGAGCTCTGCAGTCGGCAGCTGTGATTATGGCAGATATGACTCGATGGAGGGGTTGGAGGGGTCAAAGGCTGGTGGGTTGTGCGGGGGTTTCAGATAAGCCTCATAGTGTGGCGGTGCGACCAACTATCTACATACTGTGGCGTAATACATCACCTCTACACGGGACCAGCTTCCTGCTTGCTTAATAGTAAGGTGCTTTTTAGTATTTCGTGCCATCTGTGTGCTACTGCTGCTACTTCTCACTCGACTATGCTAGTAGAGCCAGCAGGGTGCGACAGAGAAAGAAAAACAGCATCTCTCACCTCACACAACCAACACATCCCACTCGTTGCTCTTATTCCAGCAACAACACAAGCCCCTCATCCCAAGCCTGTTCTTCTTCCCCCACATCCACATCAACACTCCATCCATCCATCCACGCCCACCCCCTTTGCTCAATTACCGTGTGTGTCCCTCCCCTCATTCCCGCTTCTTCTCCACTTGTTGCCGCTACTTCCTCTCTTCTTGACCTCCCCCCCCCCCCCCCTCTGCCCTCTACCCTCTTTGCTCGCCCGCTGCTGCTTTGACCTGTTGGACGCTATCGGTCGCAGCCCAGCAAGCAAGCAAAAGATACCATAGTGCACAGTTTGTTTCATCAATACCCAACCAACTCTTGTTAGTAATTCTTGACTTGCCCTACCACCCCCATCCCCCCTTATCCGATATGATTGCCCCTCCCTGCACGATACCCTTCAACGCAGATCTATTATCTACCTACACAACGAGATCCCCCACCACCCTTGAGGCTCCTCAACTAATTCCGTTCCTCCTACATTTCATAGTGCCCAGTAAACCTCTCGATTTCCCTCGAGCTACCTCTAACAACAATAGTATCCTTCGCCTGAGACACCCCCATCGATCTCCCATCGAGATCAATAACTACGCACGACCCTAACAAGCTGATCCCTTGCTCCTCTTTGCACAATGGATCTTCAGCCCACTAGCGATGAGCTTTACCCAATAGCTGTCCTGATAGATGAATTAAAGGTTGGAACTAGCCTGGCGATACTCGGCGAGCATTGCTGTTGATTATGGAGCACAAGTTACTAATGGAGGCTGTAGCATGACGATGTTCTTCTCCGCTTAAACGCTATCAAGCGTCTATCGACCATCGCTCTTGCGCTGGGCGCAGAACGAACCCGGGATGAACTCATTCCATTTTTAGACGGTACGCATAATAGTGAATGTCAAAATAATGATGAAAAGGAAAAAAAGAAGACAAAGAGAGGAAAAGAGAAACAAATAAACCAAGCATGGTGTATGTTTATCCATTCGAGTAGTGCTGACTGGCGTATTTTCATGGGCAACAGAATCTGTAGAGGACGAAGATGAGGTATTGACTGCCCTTAGCGAGGAGCTTGGGAATTTTGTGGAATATGTTGGAGGTCCTGAACATGGTCACGTGCTTCTCTCACCTCTGGAGAACCTTGCTGCTATTGAAGAGCCACTTGTGCGTGAGAAGGTAGGTTTATGAAGCTTCAACTTTAATTTTCTTAACGTATCAACCGAGTTGCGCCTCGTGTTCTAGCCCTGACAAGTTTCATAGGCAGTCGAATCACTCAACAAAATATGCGATGATCTGTCTCAAGCTCAAATCGAAGAATATTTCATCCCTCTTGTTATTCGTCTTTCAAAAGCCGATTGGTTCACTTCAAAGATCTCGGCGACGGGTCTCTACACAGTCCCATACTCAAAAGCGGCCACTCGTTCCCAGGACTCACTTAGATCGCAATTCTCCCAACTCGTACACGATGATACCCCCATGGTACGAAGACAGGCAGCTACAAACCTGGCAAAATTCGTGAAGGCTATGCCCGCCGAGTTGGTAGCTAGCGAGATGATTCCTCTGTTCCAGCATTTGGCCCAGGATGATCAGGACAGTGTAAGGTTATTGACGGTGGAGGTTTTGATTAGCATTGCGGAGGTTGTGCCCAAAGACCAGCAGCAAAGTCATTCAGTCCTCTTGGCTATTCTCAGAAGCTTGTTCGGAGACAAGAGTTGGAGAGTTAGATATATGGTTGCGGACAGATTCGAGAAGGTAACTATTGGTTATACTACAAGAAGAATGTCAGATTCAACTGACATCAGATTTTTTGCTTAGCTTGCGAAAGCTGTCGGGGATGATATTGTTAGGCGCGATCTTGTTCCTGCTTTTGTCAAACTTTTGAAGGACTCCGAGGCGGAGGTCCGAACTGCTGTTGCCGGACAAATCCCAGGTAATCACTTTATTCCATTATTCACTCAAAGGGACAGATAAGCTAAGTGAAATGTAGGATTCTGTGGGTTACTTGACCGCCAGACCCTTTTGGATGAGATCATGGGAGCTGTTGAGGACTTAGTCAGCGATGGCTCCCAGCACGTCAGGGCCTCTCTTGGCACACAAATCAGTGGGCTTGCCCCCATTCTTGGAAAGGACGAGTGAGTGAATCTTTGTGTTTCTTTGAAGCTTGGAGAGCGCCATACTAAGTATCCTTTCGCACTTTAGAACAATTGCGCACCTCCTGCCAATGTTCCTACAGATGCTCAAGGACGAATTTCCCGATGTGCGTCTACACATCATCTCAAAATTGGAGCTTGTAAATGATGGTAATAATGGCTCTATTTTCTTTTTATCTGGATACTGATATCGTTTGATAGTTATCGGTATTGAGCTTCTTTCTCAATCCCTCCTTCCAGCTATCGTCCAATTGGCCGAAGATAAACAGTGGCGAGTAAGATTGGCGATCATTGAATACATTCCTCTCCTCGCCAAACAGCTAGGCGTAGAATTCTTCGATGAGAAGCTCGGAAACTTGTGCATGAGCTGGTTGGGAGACACTGTCTTTTCAATCCGTGAAGCTGCAACCCAAAACTTGAAAAAGTTGACAGAGGTGTTTGGCGTCGAGTGGGCTAGACAGACTATCATCCCCAAAGTTATGGCTATGGGCAACCAAACTAATTATTTGTACCGTATGACAACCTGTGCCGCCATCACGGTAAGTACATTCTCCATTTTCTCTAGAAAATCTTTTGGACTAACGGAAACTGTAGACACTGGCCCCCGCTGTCAATATCGCGGTCATCCAAGAATATATCCTACCCATGATCAACCAGCTTATCGATGACCCAATCCCCAACATTCGTTTCAACGTTGCAAAGTCTTATGGGGTTCTTATCAATGTTCTCCGACAGCTCCCCGCTGAAGGAACTTTGGCGAGCCTGCGGCCGGAGGATGCAAACAATGGCCCATGCCCTGCAGGTTTGGAGTTGATACAGAAGCAGATCACTCCAAGCCTTGAGAAACTGCAGGGGGATGAAGATGTAGATGTTCGATTTTTTGCGAACCAGGCATTGGCCAATCTCGGGGAATTGATGCAAACTTCTCCGTAGACGATCTCAGGGAGTGGAACTGGGCAAATAAATTCGAGGTCTTTTTGTTTTTGATAGATCGTTGGGTATCCTTTGCGTGTTTGAAAATTTCTGTGGGACCCGAGCCTAAGTGCTTGAAGAAAGGTATCTATTGATTGCTCTGAAACAATTAGGTGGAGAGGAAGAAGAAGGGGTGGAAATACCGGATTTCTTAGTCGTGGCTGAATATGAGTTTTGTAAATCTGTTTGCTACAGGTACTAACTCTAGATATGCTAGTTGCAGAAAATAATTGTGAGTGGTAAAGATAAATATAAACAAGTTTTTCCTCTGTAGCCACTCCGGTGTATTGTGTTAGGGTTTAGGTTATTGATTCACACCGCATCACTCGGTGGAAATGACCTTCCTCACATGTTCACATTCGCGTCCACACTGTTTGCCAACCTGACTCTTGGATTGGCAACAATCAAGAAGTACCAACCCCAACCAAGCATCACGGAATGATGATGTTGAGACAAGACTTCTGAGCGCTTGGCAGGGTGTAGAGCCGCACTGCTACCCCACTACGCATGCGCACTACCCCGCCTGTATTCCATAGCGCATCCCCAATATCAACAGAGCAACCGGGCAATATCACTCGTCCATATAACAACACTGCCATGATGACTTCACCGCCAGAGCCTACCAGCGAGCATCTAAATATTAGCAAGCTGGGCACCAAGGAATAGTGGGCCCCTCCTTCCCTCCCTCCCTGTTACATCATTGGAGACCCCAATATAAATCTACATTCATCCATACTAACACCCGCAAGAACCACAGCTGGGACCAAGCCTACGAAACCGAATCCCACAACTTCTCCGCTGACCCCACCAACGAAGGGCAAATCTGGTTCGACGAGTCAGATGCCGAGTCGCGCATCCTCCGTTACCTCTCCTCCCAGGACCTCCCGCCCTCAACATCCTTCCTAGACGTCGGCACGGGCAACGGACACCTGCTGTTCGAGCTCATCGAGAGCGGCGAGTATGATGGGGGTGCCATGGTGGGTATTGATTACTCGCCCAGGGCTGTTGAGCTGGCGGAGAAGATCGCGATTGAGCGGGGCGTGGAGGGGAGGGTTAGGTTTGTCGTGGCGGATTGTGTCAAGGACGAGCTGAGCGCGGCGGAGTGGGTGCCACAGAACGGCTTTGGGGTCGTGCTGGATAAGGGGACGTTTGATGCGATTTCGTTGAGTGGGGAGGTGCTGGACGATGGCAGTGGGAGGAGGCTGTATGAGGGGTATGCGCAGGGGGTGGTGAGCGTGATAGCGAGGGGCGGGTTGTTGGTGGTCACGAGCTGTAATTGGACGGAGGAGGAGCTAAAGAAGAAGCTGTTGGTGAACATAGGTGAGTGCTAGTGGATGGATGTCTTTGTTTGTGTGAGGATGCGTTTGGGAGATGGCTAATAGTATGTGATAGATCTGGAGTACTACGGAAAGATATCTTATCATTCGTTCTCGTTTGGGGGA
Source organism: Morchella sp. 2016-41 (assembly GCA_024713855.1). Taxonomy (NCBI): domain Eukaryota; kingdom Fungi; phylum Ascomycota; class Pezizomycetes; order Pezizales; family Morchellaceae; genus Morchella; species Morchella sp. 2016-41. The sequence goes on along the minus strand of JAMGZD010000002.1, from coordinate 599,983 downwards.
AAGACGGGGCAGGCCATCTCCTCAGTCTGTTTCCGTAGGAAGTAGATCATAGCATTGTAAATAGAATAGAACAAAATAAAGGTCTATAATTCCAGAGCATCCTTAGAAACGATTATGCTATCTTTCCCTATAGCCAGCACAGCAAAAGAGTAAAGTAAAATTTACAAAACTCCCCAAACCCACGTATTCAAAAATTATGCCTAAACATCCCAATCGCCAACCACTGCTTCCTTTCTATCGGGTCCTCAAATCCTCTATCCCTCACCCACGGCCTCTCCACCCCCTCCGTATTCCGCTCCCTGATAGGTCCCACCAGCTCCAGCCCGGCACTCTCTGCGGCGTCAAAGAAGCTCGCAACCTTTGCCCTGCCGGTATGGTACCCGGCAATTGCAAGACAGAGTCCACCATCTTTGGCCAGTAGATGTGAGATCGACTTGCTCAGGTTGTCGTGCTGCCAGTCCATCCAGAAGCAGTCTGCCGCAATGACCCGTGTGAACCCGCCTGGGTTCGCGGTGCACAGATCGTCACTGAGATCGCCCCACATGTGGCCGGCGACGGACACCCGCTGGCGGTCAGATGGGGCGGTGATGTTGGTGTTGATGTTTTGGCTGATGTTGCTGATGATCTCGTCTGCGGGATAGTCTGATATTACCGTCTGCATGTTTGACAGGTTTCTTTAGTTCAAAATGTTCTCTCCCTCAAAAATAAACAAACCAATAACGAATCCCGGACAATGATAATATACCTGTTTAGCTCCTGCAAGCACTGCTATGATACTTGGCAGCCCCGCGCCAGCCCCCATCTCAACTACCGTTTGGTCCTTGACATCAAACTCGCCCTCCGTGATCATCTCAGCAGCTTGAACACCCGCCTATATTCCCAAACAATCCTACCGCACGTTGATCCCTCATTAGCCCCTTCCCCCACGTAAAAATCCTCAAAAGCCACCGCGTCATAAACAACACTTTATAACCGGCGGACGGAGCTATATTACGTGCATTCCAAAGAAAGTGTGAAAAGAGGCTGTTGTTCTCCTTGTCCGGGTCTGATAGGCGCAGCTTTATGTCGCCATATACATCGGACTTGTAGAGGACATGGTGGCCAGGCTCGCCATGCTGGTTGCGCGCTTCGGCGAAGATGGTGAAGATGGACTGCTCGAAAATGTCGACGTCCTCAGTCTCACTGCCGCTATTCTCAAGCTCAACGACCTTATTAGTGAGCATTGTATAGCTAGAGATAGAAATGTATGTCGTCGAGCACGAGGAGGGAGGGATAATGTGTGGTCGAAACAGGTTTTATTGTTTTAGATATTGCTTTAGTACTGCAGTTTCTACATGGATACAAATCAATTATGACGGCGGGGTGGTGGATGCAAACCGTGGTTTTGGGCTGTTGTAATCGGATGAGGAACGAACCCAACTCTTGGCAACTCTCCCACTCTGGTTAGCGGCTGCTGCCGACGGGACCAATGATTTGCCAGCTGCATCTCATTCGGGAAATGTCGGACTGGTCATTGGACGTCGTTAGTAAAACAGGTTTGTCAATATTGGGATGGGTAACGATTAGAGTACTCTAGAAAGTTTCCTTCTTTGTAACTCGCTCGCCACTCTTTAGAGTACTGCTCGACGAGGTGTACCGTTACCTAGATAAATTAATAGCGCATAATGCTCAATACATCAGCCGTTTCTAGCTTATCCTATACCTTGCAATAGTATGGATGTATGTATCTCCAAGGCAGGGTGCTTAGTTACATGTACTCACCTGCTGTGTTCGACATGCACTGTAAATCTTGTTCAAGGCCACATATACTGAATGTCATGTCAAGGTACCAGCCGCATTGCAGCGTTGTATGTAGAAGTTGGCGAGCGAGCTTATGTCGCGCCTGCTCCTCCCAACGGCTGCCTACGTCCGGGAACGTGGATCGCCAGCACGCAATACCAATACTTGCATTAAGTATGGTGTGGGGTGCTATATTCGAGCAGAAACAAGCCTGGGAATAGTAGTACCTAACTTGGAGACGTGCAGATCTGGCGCCGGTACCGGTTCACAGCCGTCATCTCTATTCCATGACAGATCCACGGGAAATTTTTGTTGACTGTCTGACACAAGTGCACAACTGTACAGTGTAAAGGCTGCAAGAGTAGATAGTAAGAGTCTGTATCCGTCTTATACCACGTGCACGTGTGGCAGTATATATATTAACTTTGGAAGACTCGCAACGGATGGCTATGGGCACATACATTCTGTACCCTGTGCTTCTAGCCCACATATCGTAGCCCCGTGCCCACTGACCGTGTGCGACATTTTACGCTTATTCTCTGACATGGCCGTACTCATGTCGAGCCAGCCTTTCCTGTGATTCGTGTGCCGGTGGGTTAGCTGCTTATATGACTCTTGATATAATAACAAGGCTTGTTAGGGTTAAGCGTTACGTAAACTCGAAACTTACTGGCCTTGAAGAGGAATCTATCAGGGAACCGACAGTCTAGTAGATATGGATTTAATTTTTTCTTTTGAGTTCATCATATCCAAATACATCTGTAACGTATAACCTTGTGCTACAAAATGTTAATTGCACAACTATTGATCACATGCTATCACTCGCATTACATGAACTTTCAATGTTAAACCTTCGCGACGTAGGACAAGGTATGAATAATTGAGCCTATGCTAACGAATCTTTATCTCATTGGGCTCTGAAAACGATCTTCAGGGAACTCACCTCTGACAGGTCGGAGTCATCCGAGTGATGTTTCGTGATTACGGCTCTGAGTAAACCTTGAGGTACCGGCCGGTTGGTTACCAGCCGCCTAGAGACGCATCAACGTAAAATACTCCTTGTTAGTGATGATGGGGCCTAGGGTAGAACTGCCACAACGACCGTGACCAAACACAGCTCTCCGAGTCACACTAATGATTCTGCGTAACGAAAGTACATGTACTCACATAAATACCTTCTAGGGTAGATAAATTATTACGAGACAGGAATACAAATTATAAATCATTCTATGTGTAGCCTTTCATATAGTTCGAAGGTTATATTTATAACAGCGAATTTTCCCCTTGGACCACACATTTTTATGACGGTCTAGTGGTTCTAGAGGCTCGGATCAACCGGGCACTAGCAATCAACATCCGAACCTTCGGGATCCCAGACCCAGGAAAGCTCATAGGACAAGCCAAAAGTAATATAATAATTGGCCCGATGTACAGGCGCTAGTAATGTGGCTTGAGTGAAAAGGAGACTACCATAGATACATGTACCTTATAGCCCAGGCTGACGCAGGGGGCATTCCGGTGAGACTTCTTGATATGCAAGATAGAGATGCATGACTTCCCCATCTTATAGTTTAATTTCCTTTTGAACATGGATCATAAGCTGAAATGAGATCTCGCCGAGCTTGATTACTTGTGCCCTAGTATACGTATTACTATAGCTATGCTCATTGGAGTCATAGAACATCACTCGTTTTTAAGCACGCTTTTTTTTTTATGACGTGTGTCCTCGACTTGTGGTTGAGATTGAGTTAGGGTATGTTTCAACCAACTCCATAGAGCATTTATTTGTATGCAAGAAGTAGAATAGCTCAACTATGCACCGATAAGCACGTGCAGCGCCAGGCAGGGTAACATGGTGCCAGTAGCTGTTGTAAAGTCCAGCTATGTATATACGTAGCTGAAGAATCGCCGGTCCTGCCATGTACGGATCGAGATCGGGGTTCGAGGAGCAGCCTAGGATATACCGACCAAGCATTCCAATACCACCGTTAAAACCGTTAAGACCGTCAAAACACGTTCGTCAAGACTAACTTACCCGTAAATTCGCTTAGTCTACTGCATGCCCAAAGCTTCCGTTGGTTTTTCCCTAAACGTCACCTCAATGGTTTTTTCCGCAGGGTGAAGTTAGCTAAGAGCGAAGGTGTTGCTTTTAGCCGGGCACACCGTTGTTATTATAGGCTGCAGCTATCAGTGCAAACAAACAGTAGAGAGCTGTGCGAGACGACTGCTTAAATGAATGTGATATCTGTCCAAGTCTGGGCCGAGCCAGAAGTGAGTAGATCGAGCCCAAACTATGACCCTCGCAGGTTGGAAGCAGAGAATAATCGATCCCAATACTGTATCACGATGGCCATAAAGGCGTGCTGGAACCGCAGAACTAATCAATTTGTGACAGACAACCCATGCTCTAGGGCTACCATTCGAAGGGTTTCAAATAGCCCGGCTTTCCGCAAAGGTCCGCCTTCGTTTGTTTACTTCCGAATGGAGCCGAAATAGACAAATACTCCAGATTTCACCTTATCACTCGGCTTGCCTGATAATCGAAGAAGTGTGCGGTCGCCAGAAGATCGAGTCCCATGGCCAGATCGGAGAGCATGCATCCATAGCCCGAAAACGGGCGTAATATGATACACCGTTATCAAATTCTGCAGGTATTCATCGACGCGTGGTGAGTGGATATTGTTACACGCCGTTTAGTGGCTTTGCAATGGGTACAAAATCTAGAGATCACCTTGCTTTTTGGTGACCACGTTTATGCTTGTTTTCATCCATTTGAGCAACAACAGAAGTTTGAACGTTTGTTATATGTACTTGTGTTTTTCCGGCATGAAGCCGAGAGAAAAACACAAATGAAGTCGAGTTCTTGATGCGTTGATAAATGGCATAAATTCATTTTATACCTATTTCGATAAGTAATTCCTACTGGTTTAGGGTTGGTTAGCCTCTAGAGCTCAAGGTTTCGGGAATATGTAAATACGTAAACTGTAGCTGAATCCTGAGGATCAGTACCTGCAGACCAACGGTTGCCGATATAAAAGTATTAACATATGAGAGCAATCCCTCCCCCCAGGCCTCAAACATCAGTTTGTGTCCCCAAAAGGGATCATCAACCGTAGGGAAGAAATACACTGACTCTCGTAGAGCTGATAAAAACGTCTCACAAAACAAATGGAGACTCTGCGGGGGGTAGCCAGTAATAACCTGTGCTGGAATCAATTGATTATTTTTACCCACGATGCATGGATCCCTAGCCATAATCTGGAGTCTAGATTTAAGGACCCACCCAATAGGCACTATACCAGGACATTAAGACCAACATACCTAACTAGAGACGCACGGACTCAAGAAAGCACGATCCAATATAATCAAGTATTATGAAAGCGTCGATAAGACTCGGATATATGTATTCATAACAGAAATAAGTTTAGATGATGCGCGGTGCTGATTTGCACTCAAGATAGGTTGACCATGCAGTGAGTTTACAAGATGAGGATGTTATTTGATAGATCTTTTGTGAAATGCCACCTCTGCGGGGCGCTGCTAAGAAGTTCTAGCAACGTCATCGATATCCTCAGTCCTCGGTTTCTCTACCTTTTTCTTTTTATCATGGTTTAGCAAGCCTTCTACCCCATTCTTCTTTAGTTGTTGGAGCCACTAAACGGATGTGTTCATTACTACGTACTAAATACTCTACTTTTCAAGGAATCATTTTCTGAGCCTGTTATAAAACCTTCGAGTATCCTTCGCTATTACAAGCTAATGATCCAACCGTGAATGAGACCCAGTAATTCCGGTGGAATCTAACTGGTCATGATATGTGAATGACAACACAGAATTACCTTTGTTTATCCACAGAGGTAATATCACCTCCTTATGAAGTTTCAGGAGATAAATATGATAAACGACACGTACTTGGGGAAAGACAGTGGATCTTAATTACGTTATCATACTGGAGTGTTATTTAATTTCTTGGTAGCCTCCCGTCCCGCCGCCTCCAACGATTGCCGAGATACCAACGCTCTTCTGGAAACAAACTAAAGCCGCCGGTCTTCGGAAAACACAAAGCCGTATATCCCGGGTTGAATATACATGTAGAAGACCTAAGATGGCTCAAAGACATACATGTAAGAATCCCGGTCAAAATAACCGGGGCGTCATAATCACGGAACATCCGGATTCGATCGTTCCACCTCGGTCCAATTTCAACCGTGTCACAAATGGCCTAGGATGATAAAACTTACCTTTATGATCATTTCCCCCCCAAGCTAGAATTGGCGATGGGTGATGCCTAATGATTCTAGTAAGTACCTCCAGTTTCATCATTAACGACAAGAGTTTACTATAGCCTCAATAACGTCATGAATAAGGACTCCGTAGCCCAATACCATTTTTGCCCTTAGGTTACTAGCCTCATAGTCTACGAAAATACACAGCACACGGCTCTTCAATCAGCTCAATTACATGTAACATCCGAGCAAATCTGTGTCACTGGATCCTCGGGTATCTCTACATACTTGCGACAAGCAGAATTAATTCTATAAACTCAGTAAACCTTAATTTTCCGAGAGTGGGTGCCACTACAGGTGAAAAGGCCAAAAAAAAAGGGTCGACCCTGAGTCCCGGAGTCGGCATACCCGATCCTAGCTACTCAACCCTACCGCAACTAACGCTGAAGAGTACATCGCGGCGGGACCAGATGACATCAACTATTCAGCAATGGGAATGGTTTGGTTTGCGGAATTTTCGCGAATGGGTGCCTTCATGCCTGACGGCAGTGTTTTAAACATGCCCGCCGGATGCCCGCCATTCCCGCCTTGGCCGAAGCTGGAGAAACGCTTACTAATAGTACAGCCCCGTTGAGACAGGGCCGCTTTTTTAGGTGCACCATGTTTTTAGGCAAGGGGGTTGTTCCTATCCCAGAGCACGTTCCCCTTGACCACGAACACTGTTGTTGTCCTCCCCTCCGAAGAGTCAGCAGATCATGTGGGCATATCGATAACAGTCTAGCTAGATTGGCTGTATCTTAGGCGGGCTGCAGTTACGGTCTTCACCTTTTTTTTGCTACATATGTTGAGGTACTCCATGAACGAGACGAGCCAATTGCGCCATGCATGCATTAGAGTGTTCAGAGAACGAAGCGTTGAGAAAAAGAAGACAAAACAAGACAAGGAAGCTAGGAGGAATGAAAATTCTGCCGGGGCAACGGGGGAGGATACCACAAGTTGGGATATCAGAAGATTAGGTTAACGGGCAGGTTCCTGTGTTCCGGTGTTTGAACCGGATCATATACATAGGTTTCACATCACTCAATTCGTCGAAAACAATTATTTAGAGAACAAAGAGGAACGAACTTAACTTCAAAGACCAAAGGTCAAAAGAATCTTGATTAAATAAGCACTTGTATGGTCTAAAAGCCACTTTTTATGCCTACATTTTTGCCTACATCCCGGCGCATGCGCAGTCACTCGCTTATTTTCTCTCGCGCTTGGAAAATAGTACCCGAAGAAAAAGTCATAGGGCCAACTTCAAACTTGAGAAATCAACTAACTATCGGAGCTCTTAGAGTGGGCTAGTTTTGTTTGTAGGTGGTATTTAGCGTTGGTAGAGAAAATTTCTCTCTCTATTCTTTGAAATTGGTCGAGGCTCAACAACGGAGGAGCGAACCAGCGTTCTTTCCGTCGTTTCGACAAGACAACATGTAACATGATGCTACATACATTACGTAGAGAGAAATGTGTGAGAATACACAGATACGCATAATGAGATCCTTGATTATTTATTTCCTCCTCATCACCTTCAAGCGAAGGAATAGAAGGATGGCAGGCCGGTAGACTGGAGACGAATGCTGAACTCGGGTCCATTGTACCAAATCCAGCGGCCAGGGCGGCGGGTAGAACGCGCAGGTCAGGTGCTACACATCAATGCTACATAGTGGGTTTCTATGTCTTTGATGGGTCGAATAAGGGTTCGAAACGAGAAAAAAAAACATGTCACGAGAGCCTGTAAGCTGAAGGTAGATGGTTCACTATTCAGATAAGACGGGGTGTTGGTTTATTGTACCTACGGTACTGTACTTACAATGACTCTAACCTATCATCATAACAAAACCTGGTTGACAACTAGAGGAAACAACTGTCCCCCCCACCCCCCCCATGAAACATCCCTTTCTTCTGACTCTGGATAACGTGGCTACATACACCTTCATAGGAACGGCGAGATTCAGGAATATATCGTTCGTGATCGGGGGTATTGTTAATAGGATCGATCTTATGCCGAGACTTGTAGTACCGGTAAGCGGTCTGCATGCACCCTTAGTTGGTACATGGAGTACCTAGAACAGTTAGGGGTTTTGAGCGCCATCTGCGTCTAAGACACACCACTTCTAAATGCCACTGCAGCAAGGCCAAGCTGGATTCTATCAGAGCCGTGGGGAATTATTCAAGTAAAGTGTAAATTTTATTGCAGGTTAGTATAATTGAAGCCTTAAGATTGTATTTAATCATTAGGGCGAACTCGGAAGTATAGGGACGGTAGATAGAGTATGAGCACTCAGTTGTAGCCACATGTATGTCTGAGTAGAGTTTACTACATGTATGTACCTCCCCTATTATCAACTTTTGCACATGATTCGCGCGCACAGAACGCGGGGAAGCGGGGGGGGCGGATATATTTTATGACAACTCGTTTTTTTCTTTGGTGGTAATTCAAAAATTTGTTCTTGGGCTGGTGAACCTGAACCTGGAGTTTTTTTTTTTTTTTTTTACTTTCAACCTCCTCTCGGGAGTTGGTGGAACGCAAGGAAGAGGAAGAGCTTGGTGGGATCTTCGTAAGGAGAGAAGATGGGTAGGAAGGGTCCATCTCGCAGCCGGACCAGGCTGAATAAAGCTGGAAAACGTAAGCGATGGAGGGGAAATTGACGTCAAAAAAAAAGGATCTCCGGTCAACATATCTGTAAAGAGATACGCTGTTAACTCTAGAACCGTGATGTGTGGACAGGGCATGGTAACTGCGCGTAAAGTGGTGTGGTTCACACTCCAGCCTTAGAGCGAACGATGAACAAGGAGAGATTTACCTCAGGGTATGAGTATGAGCAGCATACCAGGGTACTCTATCCTAGAGTAAGCACATGGAAAAGACAGGATGAAACAAGTTTCGAGATTTGAATGCGCAATTAGACGGCGTGTGCAATACAGATATCGTGCGTGCTAGTTACCGTAATGTATGCATCAGGCTCAAGCAGTTACCCGCAAAATTGTAGTTCATCTGAGCATGGGGAGAGAGTAAGAACCCTGTGTGTACTCGTAGTTTTCTGGCGTCCGGAAACGCAAAAAGACTACTCTGTGGGAGCTTCCCGGATTATCATTTTTATTTTATTTTATCTTGTCGAAACATCTGATCAGTCTGATTTGAATTCTCGGCGGACCCTCATGAGGCGGGGGTGTCGGTTTTTATGAAGCGGCGAAGAGGGGGTTTTCAGGAGATCTCCAGATTTGCTTCTGTCGAGCAGCTCCCCATTGAATAAGGTTTTGGAGACGGCGAACGGACCCGTGAGGCAGACTACCGCCGTATGTAGGTACAATGTAACATGTGCTCTAGCTCTAGCTAAATACATACATGTAGGAAAAGAGTGAGCGCAACCAACCCGAAAAAAATAGAAATGAATATAAGCAATATAACTACGCAATGAGATACAGAGTAGATACTACGGCACCTAAATTATACCCACCACTCTGTATGACCTCTCCTGTCCTTTACAACTGCTGTAATTCCCTTTGGCATGCTGTCAATGGTTTTATCTACCTTTTCTCAAACTAGACTTTTCGCATTCTTCCCTAGCTTGGGCTTCAGTAATCTTTGATGTTTTCATTCAGAGTAGCCTCTCCTCGCTTTCTGGAGCTGTCAAATGGCGTGGCTATGGAATACTCGTGGCCTTGTATTGCAGGTGCGGAGATGTAGTGCTAACTGGGGCCGTTGTAACGTCGCTCATTGTTTCCTTACTTTTTTTCCTACGGCTGTACATGATCCATCCATACGATGTAGTCCGTGAAGGGACCAAGCAGGCCGGGCAGTTAAGAAACTGAACCTAGCTTGGGTTGGTGAGTTGTTACTCACTTGGGGCTTGCTCTGTTTACCAGCTGTGGTACAGGAAGACAAGGGCATGAACATGTGTCAAGCAGGGACGTTATTGACCTTTTTGGGGAGAGGTTCGTGATACCGAGATGAATCGTCTTGTTCATCGACGCATCTGGATGTTGGTCTCTATATGATTCGATACAGGTACCGACAGGTACCTACATAATACCACTTTGACCTTTTTATGAAGTCGTTCCAAACCTTGGGCCTAACTCGTTTGCGGGTCTTCTCCTTCCTCAGCGAGAAATACTGTATCCCAATACCTATCATTCGGGGTTTACGGCAGTGGTAGTTAGCTCTGGATGTACCTACATGTAGGTACATGTATAGGCCCTCCAGGTCTTTCGGGTGGTTGCCCGGTCGTTGAATCCGTCACCCTCGCTTGGCTACATTCAGTTCTATTCCTGGGTTGGGCTGGGGGCGTTCAAGCAAAGAGCCTCTCTGTTTCTCTCCCCACAACCCAGGCAGGCACGCACTAAGGCAAGTAGGTAAGACGCCAGCCACCCACCGCTAGGTCCTGCCTGGTCCACTACTACCGCTAGATACCTGCCTGATACCTGCCTGCTCCACCGCCGTGAGTGAGTGAGGGAGGGCGTGAGTGATAGTTAGAGAACCTAGAGAGAGAGAGAGAACGCCGCGCCGCACAACCACCAAGCAGACACGCTCACTCTCTTTCTGTGACTCTATCATCTGGCTGGCGCCTACAGTCCCAACTGTCTACAACACATCACGCTCACGCTCACGATCTATCCATCCTTCCATTCCTCTCTCACCATCTTCATCTCTCTCACCCTCTCACCCTCTCACCCTCTCTCCCATCCCCAATCTTCAATCTTCCTTCCGACCTCCCTCTATACCTCACTATCTCTCCACCTCTCATACTTCCATAATCCCCGTCATAGCCGCTGTCTTTGTTGCACTCATCTGATCTATTGCCACCACTGCCCAGCGTTCACCCAAGACTTCCAAAGCAGCAGCATTAACCAGTACCCGCAGAGTAGCAGTAGCAAAAAAACAACAATACAATAGAACTCACTTCACTCTCTAATCAGTGCAGATTAAAACTTTCGCTACGGTCACTGGCACTCACTCACTCACTGCACTCCGCACTCCCGCCTGTCTATCAATCGATCAATAATCCAGCCAGCCAGACAGCCATACACTGTCACTGCCCCCCCGGTCATCCCCCCAACCTCCCACTCATAATCCACAAGCCCCCCTCCCCACCTCTCCCGGCCCTCCATATCTTACCCACCATCCCTTCTGAATTACATAGACAGCCTGCATTTTAGAACTCCCGTCGACAAAACTGGCCGGCTAAGCAAGGCGATATAATCCTGAACCCATCCAGCAGACCTTTTCTTCTGTCTTTTTATTTTATTGTATCATACATTACCCTTTACTACCTGCGCGACGAACAGAAGAAAAAGATTACAAAGAAGGCAATTTACAGAAAGTGATAAGAAAAACACAGTACAGCACAGATTGCAAGAGAAACAGACTCGTGGAACTCTCTCTCTTGGCTCTCTGCGGCGTCGTTTTTCTTACCACAAATTCTACAATTCGAGTCTTTCTAGCTTCGAGAGTATTTAATGGCAGGACTCACAGTCTCGAATAATCGCAATGGTGAGTCTCAATATTATTTTCCGTGGTTGGGATTAAAGTGCACCTTTTTTTGTTCCACGTCGGTGCCAATGCCCTAGAAAGAGAGGAGCACAATATAGAGAGAGACAGCGTATCTCATTCCCCCAATAACTCCCCTCTCTATCTTTTTGAAAGAGTGGTAAAGAAAGAAAATATGGAAAGAAAGAAAGCTGCCCGCCCCGCCCCCCTCTCTCTATCTGTCTGTCTCTCCCCCGCAGAGTGCGTGGCCTATGTACGGCATGTTGTACATGCACGATCACAACTCTATGTGCTTGCTTATCGACAACGGCCCATGCTGACGACTTCCCCCCAACACAGGCGAAGGCTCAGACTCTGTGGGCGAGATTATTCGACCCAAATCTACTCCACCAGTAAAATCAGCCAGCCTTAATTTCCCCCCCAGCGGAAACGACGGCGGCTTTTTAACGGTTCGCCCAAAGATACGGTTCTCGATAGATTCTGGTGCTCCACAACGGATCGTCGATCCCTTATCTCAGTATGTTGTTGTTTCTCATAAGCTTTTTTTTTGTCTATCCTGAATCCAGTGGAGGGAATTTCTAGAGCTCGTGAGAAGCTGAACGGGTTACCTTCTTTTGTACTTCTAGTAGTCAAGTAGCCATTGGTGAAGGCGACCATTTGTACACTTCCGGCCTACGACGGATACGACAGCAAGTGGCCCCCCCTCCTGGCGCGCAGACCTTCGTTATCCCCAATTCCATGCACTCAAAGTCAGTACCTGGAACCCGAGTAAATTCAATCTCATTCCCCACCTCACCAACTCTGGGGTCATGCGAGGACCTTGCACGCTTTCCAACAGAATCGCTACATTCATTCTCCTTTGCAAATCAGTCTGAAGATCTCATCCATAGCAGACAAAACATCCTTAAGCGAAGCATAGAGTTTATGAGGGACAAGCTGGGATGGGGAACGCAATCCCCAATGATAGCATCTGCCCAAGCCAGAGTCGATGGTGACGAGGAGGTAGCAAGTATAATGGATCTGCTGCAAAAGGCTCAGCTTTTGTCCGAAGCGAACACCCCACTGATGTCAGGGCCAATCTCGGGGCCTGCTGAGGTAGATGGAAATCCCTTTGAGCAGAGTTTTGGACCTACGGCTTCTTCGAAGGAGAAGAGGGGGATTGGCGCGACCATATCTGCAAGCTCTATCAACGGAATGGGGGCTAGATCTGAGGGCACATCCCGCTCGACAACCAACGAGTCGACATCAACCTCACACAGCTCCCCACCTCCGACTCGAAGAGCCAGTCTGAAGAGGACTTATACCGATACGACACCTTTGACAGTGCAGACAAAGCTTTACGAGGCGCTTGCACAGCCGTACCTAGCCTCCGATGTCCCACAGTCTGCGAACGGGATGGGCCCGCGACCAATGATGAGCAAATCCTCCGTCCACGGCCATACAAGCCGGTACACTCCTGCGTCACAAGCGATTTTCACAACCGAAGCGCACCACCCCTGGACAATTCTGGCCGCCAACGATTTGGCTTGCCTGGTTTTCGGTGTTACTAAAGCCGAGGTTCGGAAGATTGGGATTCTGGAGGTTGTCAGGGAGGAGCGTCGGGAGTGGCTCGCAGCTAAACTTAATTCTGGAGAGAATTCCTCAATGTCGTTCCCCTACCCTCATAGTCATCACGGGTCACCGAACGTCACCGGAGCGATGCTACAGAATGGCACGTTTGCTGGTGGCAACAGGAGATCCAAGACCGATATATTCTATACCAGCTCCCCACGGGAAAATGGCGACTTACCCAATGGCGGAAACGCAATCCTTCACCATCCACAAAACAAGTCGAGGGGAGTAATTCTATGCGGGGACGTCGTACCGATCCAAAAGCGGAACGGTAACACCGGAGCCGCCAGTTTGTGGGTGAAGGAGAAGAAGGGAGGATTAATCTGGGTTTTGGAGGAGATCAGCGAGGATGTAGCGTTCCTGTACGTTTCAGAGGAAGAAAGCACAAAAGGAATGGCCATGCGCTTTACCGGCAACGTCAAGAACATCTTTGGAGAGGAGACTCTTCCCGAGACTGGTGTCGACGTTTCTGACTTGATTCCAATGATTCCCAAGAGAGCTGATGGATGCGTCGACATGGATCAGACTGCCATGATTCATCAGTTTACTGCGATAGGCATGGACGGAATGGCGATTCCCTGTGGTGTCGAGCCTTTACCTGACCGAAAAGCCCTTAGGGTCTCGTCGTTCCCTCATATTGCCGGTATCATCGTGCTCTCGGCTTCAACTCTGAGGATCACGAGCTCCAATGCTGTGTTTTCTGCTGCGCTTTTTGGGCAGTTGACACCGGTTGGGCTCGACATTAACGAGTTGATTCCGCAGTTCGACCGAATTCTCAGGTTCCTCGTAGATGAGGACGGCGTTAATCTCGTAGATGGTATGGTCATCCCCGAGCATTCCTTCCGAAAGGCAAAGGCTATGATTGCTTTGAGGGATGGCAAGGAGGACGCAATCGCGGTTTTCTCAAAATCCAGTGGTCTTCCCGCCAGGCATCGCGATGGCGCTGAGTTGAAGGTAGATGTTCAGATGAGGGTTGTGATGTCAGAATCAAAAGATAGGGAAGAGGTCATGATTGTAGATGATGAAGATGAGCGAAATGGTACTACGGAGAAGGGTCAGCTTGTGTACGCACTTTGGATCACGTACTCCCGACACCTACACGCGGCGTCCCTAGACATAGATCCAGCATCTGCAGCTTCTCGACGACCGCTGACACCACCCAAGCGACCTAGCCCAGGTCAGCCGAGCACTCCTACAGTTCCCAACTCACCTGAGGACCCAGGCTCTCCCGCCAGTCTATTAAGGGAGCTCGACACCATTCAACAGTCTCCAACCCCACCCAGCTCCGACGACGAGTGTCAGTCCCCCACCACCCTCAAACACGTATCCTCAACTGCATCTATCGGAATGTCTAAACGAAAGAAGGCTATCTCAGACTTTGTGATCCTGGAGGAAATGGGTCAGGGAGCCTATGGTCAAGTCAAGCTTGCAAGATACAAGAGAAATCATGCAAAGCGCGTTGTCCTGAAGTATGTCACCAAACGCCGTATTCTCGTTGATACATGGACGCGGGACCGAAGACTTGGAACTGTTCCTTTGGAGATTCACGTTCTGGACTATCTGCGAAGAGACGGACTTAAACACCCCAATATCGTCGAGATGACCGACTTCTTTGAGGACGACATCAACTACTACATCGAGATGGTCCCTCACGGCCTTCCCGGAATGGATTTATTCGACTACATCGAGCTGAAGGCTAACATGGACGAGGACGAGTGCAGAAGCATCTTCGTGCAGGTGGCTAGGGCACTTCATCATTTGCATATCAAAGCGGGTGTTGTGCACAGAGACATCAAGGACGAGAACGTGGTTTTGGACGGGGAGGGCAACATCAAGGTCATCGATTTTGGAAGCGCCGCTTATATTCGGAACGGGCCTTTTGATGTCTTCGTTGGTACTATTGGTATGTGTTGACCTCCGTGAGCCTTAAGGGAAATGAAAACAGACTAACAATAACTTAGATTACGCTGCTCCTGAAGTCCTCGCCGGAAAATCTTACAAGGGCAAAGAACAAGATGTCTGGGCGTTGGGTGTTTTACTCTACACCATCTGCTACAAGGAGAACCCGTTCTACAATGTGAGTCACCCTAACGATAGTTGTTTAGGATTACTTTCTAATTGAAATGTAAAGATCGATGAAATCATGGATCGCGAACTCCGGATTCCCTTTGTCATGTCTGAGACCTCGCTCGACTTAATCCGGTTGATGCTTGACCGCGATGTTGAGCGAAGACCAACAATCGAAAAGGTTCTGGCGCATCCCTGGTTTGCGGATCTTCCTGGTCCGGAGGAAGCGCTCTTGGCCGAATCACCTGTATTGGCCAGCTCTAGAAAAGAAGACTAAAAGAAGAAGAGGAGGGGGAAGAGAACGCGCGACTTCGTCACAGGACATGTATAGTACAGGGAAGATGTGTATGCGTTTGTCTCCATTCTAGACGGGATTGGGACCTGGCGACTGGGCGCGAGGTAGGGTGCAAGGTCGATAAAACTAGCCTTTCGTTGCTTCTTTTCCTTTTCCTTTTTTTCTGCTTCTTTTTTGCTTGGAAATGGGGTTTCGTTTTGGCGAGTTGGGGACTTAGGTTTTTTTCTTTTTCTTTTTCTTTCTTTTGTTACTTTTTCTCTTCCTTTCTACTTACCTTTCTCATCGTGCCTAGGCTTTTCAAAAGATTTGCTTTTGGTTTCTCTGGTAGAAAAATCCCCTACTAGAATTTGTTACGTTCTGTGTAAAGACTTTTTAGTTTACTTTTTTTGAGAGTTCTTTCCTTTTTGTTTACTTTTTTTATACTCGTATTTCCACGTTTTTTTTTTTTTTTTTTTTTTGTTTCAGCGCAAAGATGGGAACTGGAGTCGATTACGGGTTTTCGTTATGTTAAACTGGGAAATTTGCGATTGCATGAGACGTATGAGGAAATTCAACGAAGTGGGAACAAAAAAAGAGAAGATT
The DNA here is from genome assembly GCA_024713855.1 of Morchella sp. 2016-41. Classification (NCBI taxonomy): domain Eukaryota; kingdom Fungi; phylum Ascomycota; class Pezizomycetes; order Pezizales; family Morchellaceae; genus Morchella; species Morchella sp. 2016-41. The sequence goes on along the minus strand of JAMGZD010000002.1, from coordinate 583,893 downwards.
GGTTTTTTTTTAAACGGAAAAATACAATGTGGATTCGATCCATTCTTTAATTTGAAGATGTTTCTTGATCTTTAATTTGCTACTATGCTGCTGGATGGGCCTATGTCATGGGGGCCGGAGTTATGGGTTCATTATCATGGGAGGGGGATTGGTTAACGTTTACTTGCTACTATTGTTGTTTTAATATATATACCACATTTCGATTAACTACATGTATTTACTATAAACTCTGCTCCACATCTTCATTACTTGTCTCCTTCTACATCGTCACTTGGTATTGACCGAGCACGTACCAATCCATGACATCAACATGAGTGAGTCGAGTCCCAGACAAAGATAAGGTACGGCTGGAATAGAAACCGATTGGGCCGTCGTGAGTTAGTTATTGTCTCGGGAGGTCATTACATCGTGAAGATCGCCTCCATCCTCCCACCATGCGCATGCTCGAAGCAGGACCCTGCGATAAGCTCTTTTCCCCACCCACCGTCAACCAAGATCTCACTCGCGGGGAAGGCCACGTTGTTTTGTGGGATCGACGCAAATGGGGTGGGTTTCACATGGGATTTTGACGACGACGACAAGGCTTAATAAGGAGGATATGTATGAGGTGAGACAGCAGAATGTTGTCTGGGAAACAAGATTTCTCCCTGCCTCCCGGGCTTTGCCGGTGCGAGCAGCTTGAATGTCCTTAGAATAAAAAGAAACACTCAGCTGAAAGAAAGCTGGAACTGGAAGCTGGAACTGGAAGCGGGTGCTGACTGGCATGAAGGATAAAACGACTATGGAGGCTGCGAGCTGCGAGATGCTTGCTGACTGGATTGGACAGCTAGAAGTGGAATCGCAACGCAAATCAAACCTTAGCCTTAATTACGTGGGGAGCGAATTAAGTTTCCCCCTCTGGCTCTTCTGGAGAATAACGTTTTACCGGTGGGGATGTCATGGTGGTCGTATGCATGACTACTACTGACGATCATCAGTTAATTAATATAGAATGAAATTCAGAATTAAAGGAATCGTCCCTGCCAAGCCTGGATTGGCTGCAAATAATCTTTTAATTTATACACTTCCATCTATATATATGCATATCTTACGCTGTATTGAGATCTATATAGCTATAGGGCATTAAGACTCTCTCATGGGGCAATGCCACACACGGCCATGACTTCCTAACAAACCAAGCGGCTGGTTTCAGCAAGGACCGGCCAGGCGCCGGTCTGCGTCTAGATTAAGGGCACAAGGAATGTAAGGGCGACGATCTCCGACGTTTCCACGGAGGTATTCCTACATGACTGGAGTATCGGGGCAGAATTCTCGAAGAATAATGGTGCACAGAAGGCTGGTAGAGCATGCAGAGAAGTTACTGCAACAACATTCATTCTACGGTCAGGAGACCATATTCTTTCGATTTATTAATACCTGATGAGTCGTAGTATAATTTGTACCATTGTATCTTTGGTACATGTAGATTAGAGGTCCTTACTGTGCTAATCATAGCTAAAGGGGTCATCTTATAATTGCTCATGTCCTACACATTATTAAATACACTTTTCAATTAAGAAGATACAATATTCTATCTTCTACATATAGCTATAAAAGTATCAGTAATTCAAGAAAAGAAACAGAAAGACATAAAGCAATAGACTAAAGATACATTAGCCCTATAAATTTCCCGGATCCCGTCAGTACGAATAGACAACCTCCCCAGCCATTCGGATATATACCCCCCTCACTCGGGCAATTAACATAGAAAAGAAGAAAACAACGTTTTAAGTGGCCTCAATACCTCTTTCAAACGAATCATGATTGACTGTCCGAGTGAGGGGGTTGTCCGAATGGCCTGGGAGGTCGTCTATGTAGTTCCTTAATACCAGTGTAATTTTCCGCTTTTGACGCCTTTAGAAATGTACATGTGATCACAGCGGTGCTTCTCCTATACCAGGGATTAATCGCCACAAAGATATTTCCATATAGCGTTGTAACTCGTACTTATCTCTTCCGGGGATCCCAATTTTCTACTTGGGCCGGCCGGCCACCGGCGGGCCTAATACCTTCCGAACCCCGAGATAGATTAAGGGATGAGATGGAGGCTGGTAAATTGATGGAGCTAGTGCTACTAATAGCTCCTATAAATTGAATCAAAGCGTCAGTGTAAGGCTGCCGGCTACTACAAGACCGCTGATAATCCTGGTGGGTGTGCCGCTCCTAGATGTATGTATGGCGCTGCTATGTAGTGGTGATATTCTGATAAAAAGTAGATACGCAAAGAGAGTTTCTCAAGTCTTACAAAGCTAGGAGTACATGCTAGTAAGTACATCTAGATGTCAGGTACATTGGTAAAGGTACCAGCCGCTGTGAGTGCAGACCTTGATGCTTTCCCAGTAAAAGTCTACATAAACTTTCGTCCACTACGTCCACTCCCGTCATGTTCTGATTGTGATTTGCGGTTACATGCAGTTAACTAGCGATGATTAACATGTAAGAACGGCCCTATCCAAATATGCTCAGATAAATAGAGGGGGAGAAAGGCCTGTGTGCATTCGGCCGAGAGTTTTTTCTAGGCTTGGGAGGGGTATCAATCCTCGAGTGAATATATATATATATTGCTAGCCCTTGAGGGGGGGGGTGGGGGTTATATTACATAGACACTTATATCTAATCTTGTTCAGGAACATAAGAACGCGTGCGCTCCGACGATAGGAAATTCCACTCACTCACTTGTACCTCCTGCATGACTAGAAAACGATGAGAGGAAGATCCCAAAAGAAAGGTAGGCATGCTTATTAGATGTTCGACGGATTGGCGTACCTCTGACCCTGATATATGTTCTTCAACTGCCAGAGAGCGCCAGATGAACGATTAGAGTATATGACCCTCGACGAGGCTGCGGAAGACACATTATAACTGTCTAGAGAGCTTTAGACTCGTTGAAACTTGTAGTGATGGGCACGGGGCGAGACGAGACGAGACTTTTGGTCATGTGACTTTGTTGCTGGGAAATCTCTGGAAATATGATACTTGATGCGAATTAAAAGGTAATTTTCTTTTTTAAACTTGACAAAAAGTTGGAGCTATGGCTGGTGAGCATGTTTAGGTGTGGAAATAACGTCTAAAAAGTCTCGAGACTTATCTCGAGACTTTCAGATCTAGTCTTGTCTTATCTTGTCTTGTCAACCCCCAGGTCTCGTCTTGCCCCGCCGAAAGTCCCGAGACTTAGTCTCGAGACAACTTGTCTCGTGCCCATCACTACTTCCACTGATCAACACATTAGGGCTCATATTGAAGGGTTGTGCTAATTGTAGGTCTCCATCCCCCTCGTTTACACTGTGCTTTGATGCAGTTAGCGATAGACCGACTTCTGTGTTACAGTTTGTGTTGTCATTTACCCCTAGCTAGCACTCTAACAATAGATGAATCGAGTTTTTGTGTGAAGAAAGTTATCAAATCAGTATTGGGATTCCTTTTTTTTAAATTCATTAATGCATGCAGGCCGTAGTCAGTATGGGGAAATCTATGCATCATGTGGGAAAATCAACTCATTGAAGTATTTCCTCTTGCCTGTATCTGGTGAGCCTACAGGTGACTTTCCTACACACCCTACTGGCTACATTCGGCACCTCTAATGATGACATAGACCCCTCTATCGATCAATGTTCCAAACACCGAATTCTATCATAGGACGGAAACTGACAATATCACATACATGTAGCCACCGAGTGATAACACGTGACTCAAAAATCAACAACAAATATATAGGACACTGGCCTAGTCAACACTGCAACTCTATGCATGATATTAGCGTAAGAAAGCTCAATAGAGAATTCTCGAGACGCTCAGGGGTTATAGAGAGTGCTATAAGGACCGCATGTTGCAGGGCTGCTACATGTAGTAACCTCGGGATTGCACACAATCAATGAAATAATCAATCAAACTGCTACATGTAGTTAACAATAATCGAATGATGCCTTCTGACGCATGAGAAATCATCCACGCGAGCACTTCAAGTCTCTGTTTATACCAAAAATGAATTATTATCAGCGGCTATAAAAGGATTGAAATAAGTCATACGTTGCCTTGGCGAATGTTAAGTAAAATTTGAGCTCATGTGCGAGTGATAACCTATGACGACACCAAGCATAATATTTCGTGACTTGAGTTCAACTTTATCCATTATTGAAATCTCATTTATAACGCCTGACTTAATTAGATGCACATATATATGTACATGTAGTTCTCTTGTAATAATGGGTCACTTTGGGTGCACGCGATACTCTAGCTGCGTCGTTGTCGAAACAAGAATCCCAGAATGCCGCGTCATCTTAAGGACGTCACTAGCGTAAAATGATTTGCATTATGGAAACACGTTTCAGAGAACGCATCTATGTGTACATGTGGCTACAATCAAGAGTACCCGATACAGTCTTTGCTTCCTCTTAATCATCATGATCATTGTAATGAATAAATGTTAACATCAATCGAGGAACAGCCCTTACAAGGCACCCACCGGAATATGGCGCCTCTCCTCGCTGGTACATATATCTGTCACATATTATCTCTAATTTTTTCGCGATAAAAAATAGGAATCTCAAGAGGGGGCGCAGGACATCTCCGTCACTCCATGTGGAATGTGTAGGTTTAGCTATGGCCAAGTTTCCCAGACTTATCAATAGGCAATATCAAAGAGTTGAAGACATATTCGATTTCCCTTTCTAATATATCTATAAGCTGATTATGTGCACTAGGACATCATATTCTCTAAAAAGCCAAGAACACACTTACTGTTGTTAGCCACATGTTGCCCGTCTTGATATCTTGCGAGAGGACCACTGAAAATAGACAACCAATTTAGCAACCGCGCGCGTCATTATCATTGGTCTTAATTAGTACGTCACTTTACTAACTACAAGCAAATAGTAGAGAACAGTCTTGGCGTACCAAATGTGGTACGGTTCTTACTCCCTTACATAAAACATCGACCCTAAAATACAAGTATGAGGATTGATATTCCGACCAGTAAAACACGCCTATAGAGTACTCTGGTTACTCTCATATCCGACGTTATGGGTCATTGGAGTAGATACAATACCTAGTGGGCCTGCCAACAGAAAAAGCGCAGTTCTATTTTACTTCGGAACATCATACCCGACCTGACACCTCCAAGTACAGGAGTCAGCCCTACAGTTATTCAATATTAGTTTATGGATGTTTAGAGTACATGAGGCTCGCATATATTGTCCCGTTATTATCCAGAATTAATTCTCCGACACGATACCATTTACCTGACGGCGGCCCCGACTGCCCCCCCGCAGATCGCCGGAGACCGTAAGACGTAACCTCCACCTCCTGGATTTAAAACATGAAATTTAACTACTCTAAATAAGCCCAATAAATCCCCAAGGGAAGAAAGAGTGTCCCGTCTGGGGCAGTTCCATAGAAAACGCGTGTGCGAAATTGCGCAACCTGAACACATCGCATTGCTCACAGAAAACCAACAACCCGGGGTACATGACAATAGGCGGTCATTAGACCGCCGTGTCTCTAAAGTTAAATTATGTCGAGAAATCGAGATATGGATCTAGAGAGAGGTAAATCACTCACACACAATCAGGGCCTCATCGGAAGTGCAAGAGCACGAGATGCTTCAATCACGCATCTGATTTGATCTGTTGGCATATTTATATATATTCGTCTATATTTAGAAACATTGCTTTCGAATCAGCCCCAGACTCGGGTATGATCGACCTGTACATACTAATGGTAAAACTCAATAGAGTATCTGGAGGTAGGGAAATTGGTACGCCCAAGAAGGCCCACCTCATCTTATCTTACCAATAGGAGACCCAAGGATTCGGAAGCTTACAGCGGGAGGTGTGGCGGCGAAAATAGGGGTGAGAACAGGCAAAAGATATGTACCTGGGTACATGAACGGCCAAGAACATTAATAGGAAGAGGATATCAGTACAGGCGGGAAAAGGTTTGGAAAGAAGTTTGCCGAGACATTCAATGATCAGCCGGAGCCGATATCTGCCTTTCCCCCGCCCCGCGCGATTATGGGATGATTATTATTGTGCACAATTGTGCCTTACCTTTTCGAACTTCAGACTCTTCGACCCTATGGCCTGTCCCTTATCAATATGAGGATCGAGTATGCTGCTGTAGATACTAACATGGCATTGAAAGTTTCAGGGAACAACAACGGGCAGTGCCAAGTCAGTAGAGGGGTTCTTCCCTTCCGGCACGGTAGCTGCGGGTAGGCAAGCGGTTGTTTAAAACTCTCCGTCATTTGCGTAAGTAGAGTAGAATTGAATACAACATGCAAATCAGCGCCAAAGTGATATTGCGGCGCCTAACCGCTGGTCCGTGTCGGAGATTTCCTTTAGGAAGTTGATAACGTTCGGTGTGGGTATATACTGGATGGGGGAAATTCCTAATAATGTGCACTTCACGCAGATTTGGAAATGATACAGGTCAGTTAATATTTATATCAACTTTAGTTAGGATCACGAGCCACACCAAAGACCCTCGAAAGGTTCCCAAAGGCCACTTTATCCATGATTTCGACTTGGCTAACATTCCATTCTTTCTAGAGTTGGATATTTCAGGCACTGCACGCATATAGCCTAAGGTACTCGTCGAATACGATGAATTTAATCTCCTTGTCCAGAGAAGCTTACTCAAGCAGTGCCTCGGTTATGATGCCCAGGTTCTTTGCCTTCAAAACGGCGGTGGCGTTTTCTCATGAGTTTGTGGTCGAGTTCGAGATATCTATCGATTCGACAATCAATCGAGGGGGAGGGGGACAAGAAACCGGCAGAATAATCGCCCATCAAATACCCCCCTAATTCATCTACTTTATGGTAGAACCTGTATACTTTTCGTGCGGAAAAACTTTTTTCAATATATATACCCTGAAAAAGCGATAGGTAGGATAGACACGCCGAGCTGGAATATCGAGTTTTATACTCTAGGACAAGTCTACGTTGCTCTACCGATAGATACCGACTCTACGCATGGCGTGCCCTGTAAAACGCACTACCTCAGCCCTCACACAGAGTATTTAGCGATGGGGGGGGGCAGGGCAGGGAGGAGTGCGAGGTAGAGGTGTGTGATTGGTACATAATTTATATTTATTTTAGTACTGTTGTTATGCTATAGTAAGTTCCTGATAAGTTCCTGATACCTCGCATTCCTCCTTGACTTTTGACATTTAGGTGTAATCTCAAAAAATACAAGCTTTGTATATTGTCACTTCGGTAAGTATTTCAATGTTCCTGTAGGAGTAAGAACCATGGGTCAAGGCTGACACGCTGTGATGTGCCGCAGATTGGGAACTTGGGTTACTTATGCACCTCTCCTTTCGGTTATTACGTTCTAATGATAATGCCTTTTGAGTTTAGAGAGTGTGCCTAGGGTTGCATGTAGATGTTTGGTGCCTGTGTACGAGTAGCAGCTCCGAAGTACCGATATATATCTACGGTATGTGAATGTATGTAATACCCAACACCCTTGCTCTAAGGTCTGGCCTACACAACTCCATGGTTGAGAAGTCCGTGTCGAGGGGGCGCGGTGAAGCAGTAAGGTCGAAAAACAGGGAAACTTTTGTGGGGGTGGTTTCCGGAGTCGGCGTCATTAACTATCACTCACCCATATCCACACCACTTTAAACTTGGAAGATCTATGCAACCGCAGATAGTACTCATAACCTAACCAGTAGATCATCCTCACAAAAAACCGGCTCTACTCTACTCTAGAGTACATATGTAGTCACCAGCGTTTATCAAATGCCAATCGATCGTCGCCACGGGACTTCCGATTGACGAATCCTTTGTTCGCTTCTACTACCTATCTACATGTAGCTAGTCGGACTTGCATGAGACATTTATTTCTCTTTGTTGGTTACCAACTTAGCTGAGCGAGCTAGAGGATGGCGGTTCAACGAGGGGTCCGCGTGGCGGCGTAGTGACTACGCCACAGCCACAGACCCAATGTGGGGGGTTTCTCGAACCTACAGTGAGAGAGTTAACCTTTTACTGTTTCCTGTAGGTGATGAAAACGTTGAGACTCTGGGGCTGCATCCCGCATATAATATCAGCTAACTAGTACAACCTCGGTGAGGCGTTGGGGGTTGTACCGGGAACTTGGCGCTCAAATGGAATTCCCAAGTGTATCAAGTGCCTACTTTAAAGTCTATACCGTCTAATGTGTGTCTACGGCTCGGATTATCTCCGGGGAAATCAAAGTTTATTTTCTCCAACTTATGCCATGACTACATGTACGTACTAACCTACATACACACTCTAGACTCTAACAATTGTTCGCAATTTGGGTGGAGCTCCGCCGTCCCTCATAAATACTTGATATTTCCGGCGCCGACAAACACCGAAGAAAGACATGGGAAATCCGGCATCAGTACGCATGGCATTCTCCGTCAACTGGATACGTACTGCCACGGAGATCGATGATGGAGATTTGGAAGTGCATGTTTCACGGCCTCAATGTCGTCTGTCCCCGGTGAGCTCAGCTCAAAACAGGAAGTCCGTGCCGGCTGTTTTGTACCTACATACATGTACCTAGACCTAGCACTCTGCTCCTGGCCATTCGACAAGCTAGGTACATGTATCTAGAGTAGAAGTAGCCAGTGTCTGATGACGATTGGAGCTTAAACGTGAGGAAGCCTTTGATGTGTCTTAAGAGTATATATAAAGTGAGTTCACTCATGCACACGAATATGTAGGCACGCTAGCTCAATACCAGGTAAGCCTTAAATTTTCCGGTTTCATCATGAGCCGGACTATTATTGTTACGTTTTACGTTTACATATCTTAAAGGTCGGGCGGGACTCTGAGGCCGTGACTGGCATGGTATTGTGGGTACGAGTAGTAAGTACTACCAATGGTAATTGCCCAATATCAGAGCGAACGACTAAATCAAGTAGCAGAAGAAAAGGGGAAACAACTTGAAGGGGGATTGCCAATAGGACACCCGAACCCCCGCACGGACATATCCGGTATATTTTTATGGTTTGTCCCTACCCACCGGATGGCCGACCTTTGAATCTGTCAAACGTGTTCAAACTTCGGGAGCCGGGACGAACGCGATGGGAGGCTGGGTAAGGTTGTAGCTTGTTCGCTCGTCTGTTGCCCACTACAGAGTAGGTGGTGACAGCAGCGTTTACGCATCGGTGGATGGGAATGATCCTATTAGCTGGAATACGGGCATCCTGAGAGTGGGTATAGATACAGGTATGGATAGATGGGCGTATTTAGAAGGGTATTGCTTGTTTTTTTAGAGTGATTTACAGATCGCAAAGTGTAAGCGAGATTGATTGATTGATTGATTGAAAGAAGAAAAAAACGTGGGTCTAATTAATGCTGCTGTTCGTGTACCTTACAGCTCATGCTAGAAGGGAGAGTCTTTCCTTCTCAGACCAGCAAATAAGGTGATGGCCGAGGTGGATAGAAACAAAAGGGTCTGTTTCGGCGTGCAAGGTTTTTATTGGCTTACAGGATTGCGAAACGAGATGAAGTGTTCTCGAAACGGATATTATTACTTTTTCCTTCCTTTCCTTTTGGCTTCACTTTCTCGGCTAAGAAGGAGATCGACATTCTAGAACTGATTCAAGGCTATATGATATGTTTCTATGCAGATATCAAGAACATACAGTACCTGTAGTTATTATATTAGAAGACCGTTTGGGACTTGTTGTTTGAGGTTGCCAACTGAGAAGAAGAAGAAGAAGGAGAAGAAGAAAAAAAAATTGTTTTAGTTTACCTGGAATCTTGGATCCACCAATAATTCAATAATTACATGCTAAGACAACATCCGATGAAAAGCTCATCGCATCAGGGACGACCAGGCAGGAGGTTTAGTTAGTACCGTTGCTAGCGTACATGAAGTCACCACCGTCGAGGACGACCTGAAACCCGACTAAGATGGACATGCCGTTAGCGAGTTTCCGAACACGGAGATGTGCAGTCCATTTCTGGCCTAGCCTCGCAGGGACAGGGTTCGGGATGTGGGGAGGGTGTGGTTGTTAGTGGTGGTGGTGGTGGTGGTGGTGGTGGGAGGGGGGGTAAGGGTTTGTGCAAGCTAGCACAGTGATGCACGGGCGGGATGAAATTCAGGAGGACGTTACTATTTTTGGTAGCCACCCTCTTCCTGCTTGTGAGCTTTTTTGACTGTCGCTCATTCGCTGTCGCGGGTTGTTGGGAACACTTGACGATGATGGATGGATGATGATGGCAATGAGGAATTTAATTTTTATTTATTGATCAAGTCCCCTCATCTCAAGATTTTGAGAAACAGGCTGGGTCTGTCTGTACCTGGTACGAAGAGGCTAGAAAGCAAAGAAATCAAAGTTTTGGGTTGTGGGATGCTCTCGGTGTGCACGTGGTGAGATAGTTACTTGTATGTACATGTAGTTAAGGGTCTTTGTATTTTTTACTTAGCAACGTACTTTCAAGTATAGAAACTACCATTTTGTGCTGAATCTGATCTTTGTAGCGCGAGTGGGTTCTCTATCGATAGCAAGCAAGCGAGTCCCATTGGTTTTCGTGATTTCAACTTTTTCTTTCTTTTTTATTTTACTTTTTCCAGAGTTGCGGCTGTGACCTGGTCTGGAGTTTTTATTCTGCTAGATCATGTCAAACGAGTGATCGTGGAAAAGGTTGTCACTTTTTTACTAACCCTACATACATACCTTCTATACCGCAAAAATACCTTCTCAATTACGAGAAGGCTGTTCTGCGTGGGGAAGAGTCTCTTTCCCACAACCTTCCTCCTCCCTACGGCTACCATCGTGGTAAGTATCATTATTCCCGGGACAGCCAGCCCTCTCGGCCTCCCCTTCCTTCCTCTTTCACCTCTCCTCTCTCCATCTACCACCACACCCCCCCCGTCCTTTCTCGCTTCTGCTATTTTGTTCCTACAAGCCAGACGTAGCAGTCAGCAACCTTGGTCAATCTGGCTTGTTCGTGTTTCCTTCCCTTCCTTTATACCTCTCCTCACGGTTTTTTTCGTCCGACCTGGAGATTCTTTGCTTCCGCATTGAATAAAATCTTGCGACGGTAGGCCATTCCTCAAATCCCCCCTCCTTCCCCCTCCAACCCCTTCACATATTGTTAGAATGTATAGGGACGATTGCGCGGGAGCGAAAAATAGCCATCACAATTGCGATCACAAGAAAGGAACTGCCCCCAATTCATTCCTCTAGCCTCCCACTCAAACCACCCCCTCCCCCCACCTCATAATATTCACTCCTTAGTTGGACTGTTTTTGTTGAATTTCCAATTATCTATAATCGCTCCTGGCTTCCACCCCCTTCACCCTCCAACCACCACACCACCTTCTTTCCCCTCCTCCATACATCACTCGTCATTTTATCTTTCCACCTGTCCACTGCAGAGGTTTTGTTCGTCGTGGCATCTAACAGATCGAATGCGCTTTTAGACCCTATCACTGGCTTGTCCATTTTGAAATTTTGCCTGCCCCGTATCTTTGTTGGACCTGCATACTTTCCACCAACCCCACAGGACTCAGCGGACGGAAACAGAACCAGCAAGCAGCGGAAAACATCTGTGAAGGAGCGCACAACAAGACAACCAATCTAATCACTATCCCTTGATTCGGTAGAACAACATTGAGAGGAAATCCATAGTTTAATCAGCTGTTCCAATACTTTACGGTGGGGAAGCAAGAAAGAAAGAAAAAAGGGAAAGATCGATATATTTGAAGAAGGACGCTGCAGCAGAGCTAGGCGATAATACGTCATTAACCACAAGCCTTACCGGTGGGAGTCAGAGACAATCATAATACACAGGAAAAAAAGGCTGTGAGAAAAGCAGGAAGATAGTCTTATTATAATCGGTTGGGGTATTTGAATTCTGATAGGCTGGAAAGAGGAGGTAACGCTGGACGTTTTTCTTCGCACGACGGATTAAATAAAGAACTGTGTGTTCCATACACTCCTTTCAACATAATTGTTCCCACTATTCTTCCTTACACAAAGAAACAAAAAAAAAGAAGGAAAAAAAAAAGATCTATCGGCTTTTACATCGCGGATTTCTCTTGAGTTGTCGGCGACAGGATAACAACTTACGTGGCTTCAATCATTCACCTTTATTATTCGACGGGGATATCTCGAAATCGTGTGAAAGAGAGGCAGCTTTCCGATTTAGCAACTAAAAAAGCTACACTGTAGGTGAGAAAGGGCAAAGCTCATTTTTATTATCTGGACCCGTGGCTAAGAAATCCCTAGAGCCTTGAGTTATTCTTAATTTTTATTACTCGCTATTCTGCACTTGGATTAATCAGACGCGGGGGCTTTTGCGTGCGACTCTCTCTTTACTTGCGAAGTTTGAGATCCACTTTTTTTTACCCACTTCTTTTTTCATTTTCCTTTCTTTTTCTGCTGGATTTCTCGATTTGCGGTGAGTTTGCCGCCTAATGGTCCAATTTTGGTGTGTCTATTCTTGGGATTTGGTAGCTGCCATTTGAGATTGGATAGAGGCTTATACTTGGATACCTCCGCCTCAGACATACACCACACCCTCTACCACGCACGCATACACACGCATACACACTTCACAACCCTGCAACAAACAACAAGGTAAATAGTTGATCCCCAAGAAAAAAAATCCATACGTCTTCCCGCATACATACCTCTTGTCTTTGTCCTTCGGCCCTTCACTCTTTACGGTGCCGAACTTACGTCCTTACCTTACTCCACTTATAATTACTACATAACTCACTTCCAGTTAATTATTATTATTATTATTATTACTATTTACAATCCCCCGCTGACGACTCCCCTGTTAGTTCAACCCCCCTTCTCGTGCCTATTTCGTGGCATTTGTCACAGTAGCGTTTCTTCGATAAGGAGATATTCCATCTTTCCGTATTCTTGGAACCTCCTCCTGCACCTTACTGCTACTCGAGTCATTGGCGCGTGGCAAGACATCCCTACAGGCGCCACAGCTAGACCAGATCCCAGGAACCCTGACTTGCATCTGGTTAAAAAGGATCTTCGGTACCACCCCTTTTCCATTTGTATACCGTCTCGCCCCCGCTGCTGCGACCTTCACCCCCCACTACATTTTCATTACTACCTTTTTACTATTCTTTCACACAAATCATATCTACCTACCTACTACACATTACATTACATACCATAGATATCTTGTTCCAGTATATACTCTTGTAATGAGCGACGGCCTACTCCTCTTGTCCTCCCCGGCCTCTTCCCACTTCCCTCATTCTCATCCACACGAGGCGGACCCTTTCCACATGACCTCAACGAAGACTGACCCACCAGCCTCATTAAAGCGGACCTATACCCTTGTGTCGCGATCAAACCCTCCATCACCTTCAGACCCCCAGGACAACTACAATCCCAACCCATTCAAGGTTCAGGCTCTTGGTCCTTCGAGGCTTTCACCGCGGCATATGTCACTGTCGCTGAAGCGTCGTTATCCCTTCTGCAAATCACCTACCGCGCCGACGATAATCACGAGCACGGGCACGGGCACATCAAGTTCGCCGACAGTACCGTCGTTTGTGTCGATATTCGATATAGACGTAGATATGTCTGGTTGCTCACCTACATCACTCCACTCACAACACACAATAGTCCAGAAGGGACCTAACAGTTGTTTACTCGAAGATTCAATCGGCCCTTTACAGCGCTGCCAAACAGGAAGCCTATCTACATCAGCTTCATCATCAACTAATTCGTCACCAACCACAACTATCTCAACACTTGGATCAGCAATCACTGAGGACCACACACCAGAGTCCTCCCCGGATTCGCTGGTCTCTGCGATGCCCTTGTCTGCCCTCAGGTCAAAGAGCGAAGACCTGGGAGTAGTACCTCAAAGTCCCTTGCCAGGCTATACTCGCTCTCTATCACCTAGCAAGAAGCCGCGGAATACCAAGAACTTGTCACTGAAACCACTCAGTGTTGCTACCTCACCAGTACAGGCTGTTGGTGATTCAAACAACATAGTTAATCAGAGCCCGCGGTCAATGTCGGCCCCAACTTCTCCAGCGTTCATCAAGCCTCCCCCACCGCCACAGAATCCTCGCAGGCGACCGAGCAATCTTGGACTGACAATAAAGCTGCCCGGTGCTTTGCCTGAAAAGACGGCAGTTCAAGGTCCGCCTGCAGGGGGTATCACAGCGTTGCGACACCACCAATCGTCGCCGTCCTTGTTTTCGCCTGCGCACGGTGGTGTTCCTGGGGGCATGAAATTGCCACCAACACCCGGCTTCCAGAGGCCATCGAGGCTGTTCTCACCCCCACGTCCAAGTTTGTCAACTTTTACAGCACAGGATTCGCTTTCGTCCTCACTATCATCCTCATCAATATCGAACTCGCCTCCAAAGAGCCCGGATGTTTTGCACGAGATGGAGGAGGAGGACGAGGAGCCTCGGTCGGGCGAAGCGAAGTCACCTGCCTACCCAAGCGGACCGGTGTGCATATTCGAGCCTAACATTTATCTATATGCGGAACCGGACGCTGAGCTGGCGTCAAAATTCGATCTAATTGTGAACGTTGCCAGGGAAGTTCTTAACCCATTTTCGGAGGGCGTCAGGGGCCCGGTAAGCGCCCGGTTTGGTGGGTTCGAGTCAGGAACTATGCCGCCTGACACAGCCTGCACCGAAGCGAGTTTCACAACCGCATTCGAGGAAGCACTGTTTTCACCATTGAAAACGAGTGGAAGGCTGAGACCTAACGAACCGGAATACGTGCACATGCCATGGGACCACAACACACCCATCCTGGACGATCTGCCGCATTTGGTCAACCTGATCGACGATAGGGCGAGCTCTGGAAAGAAGGTATTGGTGCATTGCCAGTGTGGTGTCAGCAGATCAGCGACACTGCTTATTGCCTATTCAATGTTCAAGAACCCTGGAAAGAGTATGCAAGAGGCGTATGCAGCGGTCAAGGGAAAGAGCAGATGGATCGGACCTAACATGGGCTTGATCTATCAGTTGACTGACTGGAAGAAAAAGATTGACAACGATGGAACACGCCCGGGAAATGGAGGATGGAGGATGGGAAACCAGTCTAGCGGAGGAGTTAGGGGACTGGTGTTGAAGAGCGGGAACAGGAATGGGTTTGGAAGGGCTGGGACAATGGACGAAGAGCGAGAGAGCGAGTCGATGCCAGAGCCGCAGACCGCCCCATTACCAGAAATGCGAAAAACGCCGTCACCGCCGCCTCCCAGCAAAACCAGAGATCACCCAATCCCAGCGATGGTTCGAACTCGGTCGGAAAATGGGGGGTTTATTTCAGGTGTTTCGCCGGGTCCTTCTTCGGCGCCGCCAGGGATGATTTCGATCCCGGGGACGGAGTCAGGACCCTCGAATATGCGACAATCATGGCCTGATTCGGACTCAATAGACTGTGTCCGGGGCCGATCAGAATCACCTCGCGCGGATTCACCACCACCATCATGGGCGGAAGCAGCAAGGGAATTGGAAAAAGAAGAGGTGGGTGTGAGCGCAACTGGTTTTGTGCCACAGCCAATACCGCCATCAGCAGCCTACCTTGTGCAGCGCGCTGAGAAAGAGATCTTTGGACGAACGACGGCTGTAGGTAATGAGGACGATGATCCGCCGCCTACGCCAGGTGGGACCTTCATGAGCCCGAGAAACAGCGCATATTTCGGCGCGCCGATACGACGGTCCGGTGGATTTTTTTTTGCGGACCCAAGGAGCCCTACACAGAGGGGTGGAGAGCCGCCAATAGTACGGAGCATATTTGATGTCCTGTAGCAATTACTGTGGGGTCGATGGTATAACCGTTCGATCAGCTGACTGTCGATTGCTGCCAGAGGACCGGGATAAGCAGGGGGTGGGGGGACTGAGGGCATTGCTTTTCTCTTTCTTTCCTTTTTTATTGCTCGGGGAATTCTTTTTTTAAAAAAGGGTTCTGGTCGGGAGTAAGGGTTTTGGGGAGAAAACAGGGTTCTTGTGTGTGTGGAGTGTATAATTCCTATTGGGAGGGGCAACAACGTCCGGAAAGCGGGTAAAATCATTTTCTTTTGTCTTTTTTTTCCTTTTCTTTTTTCTTTATTTATTCCACTTGTTTTATTCTGGATTTTTTCTATATGGGGAAAAACGGAGCGCATATAATTGGTCCCTACCATTTTTGTTATTTCTTTTATTCCCTTTGTTGGTTGAGTGGGCTGGTGGTTGGTTGGTTCAGGATGGATGGGATGGATGGATGGGAAAGACTTTTTCACGACGGCAGCGGGGTAAATTAGGGGCGGGAAGAGAGAGCTCTGCCGGAGTGCGAGAGCGCACATTCAATCGTTTTATGATACCATTTTCCCCCCTCTTATTATTATTATACCTTTTAGGCATTCTTTTGATATTTTTCTTCTACTCTCTTTTGTCATCTGGATTTGCAATTGGTTTTTCTTGTTTTCTCTGGGGGTTCTTTCTTTTTCTTTTAATCATCAACTCTGTCGTTTATATTATACCAGGTCGGTCGGTTTGGTCGGTAGCTGGCGTCGGAGGCGCCTTCTTTTTTTTCTCTTTTTCTCTTTTTCTCTATTTCTTTTTTGAGGGTAGATTCTAACTACATATTACCATCTCCCACTACTACTACATTACTGCGTAACTACTCATCATTATCAACCATCAACACCATCATCATCATCATCATCATCGTCTATATCATCTATATCATCTATATCATCTATACCCATCATCATTGATATATATATCTATATCTACAAACTTCTGTTCTTTCATTTACGTTTTTTCTTCTTTCTTCTTTCTTCTTTTTTTGTATATGGCCGAATACTTAGGGGGTAACTACAACTGAGCTCTTCCGTGATGAGCTTAGCGTTTTTTTGTGTGTGGGACCGTGTCTGCATGTGTTGTGATTTCATATGGGTTTTTTCATTTGTGGTTTTTGGGACTGTGTTTTTTTTTTTTTTTTGGATTGGGTGAAATATTATATAGGGAAATCTACTATGGTACACATTCGCTGTAGAGCTGTTTCTCATACTATGTCGTTTTGGACTGATTTAGCTGATTGCGCTGAGGTATTTTGTCTATGTCTGCGCTTTTTGTCTAGTAATGATGCACAAGCTATCATTGCCTTTGCGACTGGTGATGGTGCTGCTGATGCTGCTGCGTGCTATATCATTGACGTCGTTGTCGATGCTCCATTGCGTGACGTGCGTGTACATTGATTGTACGTACATACATGTACAGCAGTATCACTCAAGGCAAAACGTGGGATTAAGGTTATGACTGATTAGCAGCAGCAATTAAGTGGGGCCCGGGGAGGGGGGGGGGGCTAGATAACCTAAGATATATAACCTACTACATCAGTAGATATATACCTATCTAGAGCAGAGTATGGACATACATCTACATGTACATGTGCATGTAGCTTACAACGTATATACGCTGGCCGACCTCGCATTCCCGCAGGTACGGACGGACTGGCAACGTGGCCATCGGTTTCTAAAACATGTATCACGAGCATTATGTATGAATGAGCACTGGAGATATCTGATACTGGAGTTTCAATTCTCGCCCTGACTGCAGGCAGGTTTTCGGGGAGGGGGCGAAGTGCGTGATGATGAGATGCGGTGGTGAGGGAGGGTATAGGTAGCCTTATGGCGAGGGGGGGGAATGATGGTTTGGACATGTAGGTTTTCTTTTCATTTTTATATACATATATTGTTTTTGAGGGGAGGGTTACAGATATCGCTCACTGAGTAAGGCAGTTGGGCCAGCCCGCCAGCTCAGATCCAAAACCTCCTCCCCCTCCCGGCCCGGCAGAAGTAATCTGTGTTTTTATTCCTTTCTTTGAAGTAGGTTTTTGATTTGTTCCGTGCACTGTCTGGTTCGGCTGAGATTAGTGATTGATGATATCAAGCCCACCGCACTGTAGAGGATCCAGAGTCACCTTGTCCCTCTCCACATATACTCTCTCTCTCTCTCTCTCTCTCTCTCTCTCTCTCTCTCTCTCTGGCACTGTGTGTGCGTGCAGCGCAAAATATGTATGTAGAATTTTCAGCAGGCTTAGCTCTAGAAAGTCAAACACAGCCATTGACAGAGCAGATGGGGCCGGAAAGCTCGATCTTCCTCCTCCAGTGCCAAAGCACACACACACAACCAACGTGGTCGACGAGCGAAGCTTCGGCGCCTTCTACGAGCTGGCTGGACGGGCTAGCTGGAGTAGCTAGCAGTCTTCTATGTACCAGCCCTTCGCAATACAATACTGCACGTGCGCGTGCGGGTCCCATACCCACCCTACATACATGTAGAGTATAGAGTACCTACACACATACCCTACCCTACCCACCGGCTGCACCCCTCCTGCCCTATGACCGCAGGGCAAGACAAGACAAGACAAGACAAGACAGGGCAGGGCAGGGCACAGGCACAGGGTAGGAGTCAAGTGAAGGGCGGAGGGTAGAGTAGAATACCTAAACCAGAGTTCGGTCCGTACATGGAGCTAGGGTTGGGCTGGGCTGGGAACTGGAAACTGACTGGCCCCGGACAGCACATGAGGCTAAAAAAACCCAACCACACGAAACACACCATGTAGGGTCCGTCACGTCACGATGCGTTGTCCATTTTTTTTTTATTTTTTTTTTTAATTGTGTTTTGTGCACCTACTAGTAGTGAGCACCACCACCCCCTCTCATCACCTCCCTCTCCCGACTGCTGAAACAGGAGGGAAGATCCTGGTGGAGGGGAGGGAAATGGGCTTACAGACAATGGGAGGTGGCGGTGGAGTGGTGGAGTGGTGGATTGGACGATGGGCTTTGGAGGGAGGGATGGATATTGGGTGGATGGATAGATGGGGGGAGGAGGGAAATATATTATAGGTATAGGGAAGGACGCAAGGCAGGCGGTGGTAAAAGTAGATTTGGGGGGAGGCTGAGTGAGCTGAAGGAGAGATGTGCTGTTGCGGAGCGTGTTTATTAATTGCGGGCGATTGGAATAGAGGGATGTAAATGGAGAATTGGGGATTGCGATGTGATGTTTTGAGAGGGCGGGCCTTGGGTTAATTGAGGTAGAGTTCAGCTAGCTACATGGTACTGGTGGGTTTAGTAGAGGGTTAGTAGTAGAAGCTCTTTGGAGTAGGTAGCTACCTAGCTGTGCCTGGAGGGGGAGTGATCGGTGGTGCAGCATGTAGGTGGGTGGAATGAAACGCGATTCAGAATGTCTCGGGGAGCCACTTTCTCGGAGGGCGGGCAGGGTATCCTTTCTTCCGGCTCGGGGTCGGGTCTTGGTCGCCGAGCATTACTGTTTTGTTCAGATGTACAAGGAATGGGGGGGGGGGTTGTTTTCTTGAGGGCTTTGGGGTCGGGCCGAGGCGGCTTTCTCACTACGAGATTTGCGGGATTGGTGGATCTGGCTGGGTATTTACTCTATATGTAGTGAAGTAATTGCTTGGGTAGTTAATTAGGGATATGCCCGACTGTGGCTTGCTTTACTACGTGCTGGCAGATAGATACATATGATATGGTGATGTTGTTGTACATGTATTCCGGGTGTGTCTATCTCACTTTGTATCTCCTCTACTCTCTAGATCTGCTGTATGTACCTAGAGTACGGTCTGTACCTGCCCCTTGCCGGTACATTCACAGACGCTGGCTCTGCTCTAGTTAGTTTCTTGCGTGTCTAGCAATACCTACTCTACCTGGCGTTCCCGCTATCAATCAACCTCCTGTCACGCACAGACACTCGCCGTGGTTTAGGGGTTCTCTCTGCGCGGAGGAGGAGGAGGAGGAGGAGGAGTCTGCTCGCTCTAGAGCACCCACCTCCTTAAAGAACTCAACGGTTTTCCCCCCCTCCTCCCCTCCTAGTCTCTCGCTTGCCAGTGCGCGGGGGCAGGGCAAGGGGAGGAGGGGAGGGCCCACATCACATCCATCTTGCGACATAGCGAGATTACTGATGGATCGGGCTAGTCGCGCGAGGGGGACAACCACCCGGTTTGGGCGCAGCGGGTCCCCTATCTGGCGGAGGGAAGGGTGGGTGGGATGTGACGGCTTTGCTGGGAAGGGAAGGGGGGGGAAGGTGTGGTAGATATGGTGCACTGATTTGGATGGACATGGCGGGTTCCGCGATGGATGGAGAAGTGGAGTGGAGTTAGAGTGGGAGAGGGAGGGAGGGAGGTATCGTGATCTTGAGTTGGCTGGTTGGCTGTCTCTGGCTGTCTCTGGCTGTCTCTGGCTGTCTCTGGCTGCGGCCTCTGGCTGGTTGGAGTTGTATGTAGAGCGCCGTACCTACATGTAGGGCTCAACTCTACATGTAGGTACCTACATAGGTACATGTAGAGTAGTTCCCTCATTCATGCCCTCACTCGGGTTCCTTCCTGGGTGGTTTGGGTTGGATCAATGACATCGAGCGGATGGAGATGCATCGGAGTGATGGGGGGGGGGGGGGAAAGGTCTTAGGTTAGAGTGTCATATTTGCTTCTTTAGACTAGATCCACATGTAGCTGCCTGTACATGATGTCTGTCTTGTCTCTGTCTCTGGCCGTTTTCAGGAATGTTCCTTTCGTGACTTTCAATTCTTCTCGAGTGCGGGTTTTCTTTTCTTTCCATGAATGAAAAAAAGCTAAAACCCGCGGTCCCGGGACTGCATACAATAGAGGGCGTGGGAAGGTATGTGGTATGTGGTATGTACGTGGGGACGTTTTAGACATTTCGTACTCGACTGTCTGGCATGTTGTATGTGTAGAGATATCTAAAACCCCGACGTCTCTGCCAATCCGTGATGGTGGATCTTTTTACCACACCCGTGGGGGGGGTATGGATGAAGGACGGATTCCTACTCATGCAAGTCTGCCTTTCCTGCGATGTATTTATGCAGCTGCAGTCTAAATAGAGGGAAAGATATGTATCCCCTCCCCCTTCATGAGAGTTTGTATGTGGAGAGAAATACAATATCATCCCTCCATCTCCCCTCCCTCTCCCCCGGAAGAAGTGAGGCTAGCAGTTTTTTTGTTTTTTCCCCCCCCCCCACCGTCAAACTTTTTTTTGTTTCTTTTCGCTCGCATCACCGATTGCTCTACTAGTTCTCTCTCCCCGTTTTGTTTCGACCTCCGGTTGCTGCCGCTGCCGCCGCCGCTGTAGTGAGTGAGTGACTGTGTGTGACTTGTGTTTTTGTTTGCAACACCACCCCACCACCTCTCTACATATCTCCGCCCCCGCACCTTCGGGTTGTTTCTGTTTTTGCTAGCTTGATCTCCGAGGATCACTCACTCACTCACCCACCCACCCACTCACTCACTGGGGGGGGGAAACAGCGAGAGAGAAGCAAAAACAAAAAAAAAGGGTGTCTCATATCACATCACGGTGGTTAAATTTTATTTTTTATTTTTCCCCTCTCTCTCTGAGGCGATCGCAAGTCGAGAGAGAGAGCTGCTAGTGGGGGCGGGCGGGCAGGCAGGGATTGCCGATCCGATTTCGAGCAATTGATTGCTACTGCTATTATTATCTCTATATACATATTCTTTTTTTTTATTTTTTTTTATTTTTGTTTCTTCACCCGCCGAGGATAGGGCGAGCCGACCCGGGAATACACGGCGAGATATACTCATACTCTAACTCTACTAGTACCTACTCTAGAGAGTGTATGCTCTACGTACCCGCATCCATATTCAATATTGATATTAATATTCCGAGGAAGGGATTGACCAAGTGAAGGGGTGTAGGGGGGGCGAGAGATCAGTAAGGATTAGCTCGAGGGAAGATCCCAATTTGACCCTACCTACCTGCACACGCTGCATACAGTGCCTACCAGGTACGTACATACATTCGCAAGCGAAAGGCGAGAACGCAAAAAAGATAAAATATAAAACATAAAAAAATACCGAGTGAGAGAAAATAGGAAGGGGAGGGGGTTGAAGGGAGGGATACGTTATATTGGAAACAGCAGGCATCATTCTAGCGACCGTTTGGGTGCTGAGCTTTCCCGGGACGGGAGAGAGAGCGAGAGGTCTGGCATAGGAAGGAACAAGAGGAAAGGCGAGATCTAGAGTGGGTTGTGCTGATATTGGGGGGGAGAGGGCGAAGGAAGATAGGCACTGGGCAAGGAAGATAGGCACTGGGCAAGGAAGAGGGGGAAAGGGAATAAAAATTGGTTCTTGGGAAACCGATGAGATTGTTGCTGTGGGAGAGAGAGACAGGCATAGCACGTTAAGCAGTCATGGCCCTCACGTCCCAGCGCAGTAGTGGCAGGCCCGGGCAGACTGATCCTGATCATCTCCACATTGTCAACGGAAGAAGAAGATCACAAAGTAGCAGAGCTTGTAGTGGCAGCAGCAGAAGAACAAGAAGAACAAGCAGTGCCAGCAGTGCCAGCAGCAGTATCACCACCAGCAGCACAGGCACAGAAGTGTTATTGTTCCCGCCCCCAGGCCGAGAGACATCGGCTTCCTCCACCTCCACTTTCACCCCCGATCACACGCAATCATCCGTCTCCTCATCACCAGAAATATCCCCCTCCTCAGAAGCAGATCAAGCAGAAGCAGAAGCAGAAGCAAAAGACGGGGCAGCTGTAGTACTGCCTGAGGGAGGAAACACAAGAAGAGGGGGATCATCGTCAAGTAATAGCAATAATAACAATAATAACCAGACAGGCATATTAATCTCATCTCCATCATCTCCTCCTGCACGTCCTGCTCCTGCACCTGCTGCTGCTGCATCTGCACGCCCACGGCCACAACCACAACCACAACCACAACCACAACCACAACCACAACCTCCGCAACCCACCTGCTCAACCTGCTCCTGCTCTTGCTCCTCCCCGTCGTTGTCGTCCACAAGCAGTACCAATCGCCCGAGAGAGCCTGTCGGGATCAAGACGAAGAACAAGACTCAGGGAAGTGCCACCACTGCCACCGCTACCGCTGCTGCTACTGCTACTACCGCTGCTACTGCTACTGCTAGTACCGCTGCTACTGCTACTACCACTGCTACTACTACTACTACCAAGATTGCTGCTAGTACCGCTGCTACTA
This sequence comes from Morchella sp. 2016-41, assembly GCA_024713855.1. Classification (NCBI taxonomy): domain Eukaryota; kingdom Fungi; phylum Ascomycota; class Pezizomycetes; order Pezizales; family Morchellaceae; genus Morchella; species Morchella sp. 2016-41. Next base: position 560,888 of record JAMGZD010000002.1, on the reverse strand, counting down.
TTGGTCGCAGTAAGACTCGGATCACCGCTAGTACGCTTCGGTCCCCCACCAACAGCAACGACACAACCGCCAGCCAAAACACCAACACTCGCTGCTGCTGCTGCTGCTGCACAAACAACCCAAACAACCACACAGAGACAGCTTCTTCTTCCTCCTCCTCTTCCCCCTCCCCCACACGGATCACGCCCACCACAACCACACCCACAACCACACCCACACCCACACCCACACCCACACACACATCCACAGCCTCAAATACTTTGCCTCCGTCCTCAACCACACCCCCCACAAGGACTGCAAACAACGATACAAACAATACACGCCCGTCAACCACTGCCAGACGCCCACCACCATCAACAGCACCACCACCACCACCACCAGCATCGCTCCTCACTCACTCGCGTGCGTCTAGTCGCGCCAGTAATCCCACAACCACATCCACGAGCCGCCATCCCAGCCGCGACCATTCCTCCCACACACGCTCAAAGTCTGCTTCGCTCCCGTCGTCCACCACCCCCCTCTTCTTACCATCCTCAAAACACAGGCAGCAACAGCAGCACCACCAGCACCACCACCACAAGCAGAACGCTACAACCACTCCCAGCTCACGACAACCCGTTGCCCAGTCAACAGAACCTCAACCGCAGCCACAGCAGCCAGTCCGTGCGCAGCCTCACATCTCAGACACCGCTACGGCAAAAAAGACCGCGTCCACCGCTGCCAGTGCCAGTGCTACTTCTCCGGCCGCTGCAGCGCCAGAAGAAAAACTATCGACCGCTACTAGACGGCCCGCGCGCTTCAGTAGTAATGGTATAGCGACAAGCACCGGACCTCCACCGTCACTCGCTTACCGTCGCACAAACACCGCCGCCGCAATGATGGAGAATCGCTTCTCGCCGTCGCCGCGCACAATGAATCTGAATAATGGGGGCGCCAACAACAACAGCAGCAACAACATGCACAACATAAACAACACCACAGCAACAAGCCATGGGGAGAGGAGCTCGTTCGCGAGGAGGGAGAGAGATAGGGACAGCAGGACGACGCCGACTGCAAGGGAGGCACTGGGCGGGCTGTCGAGAGAGGGGTCGAGGAGGAATTCAAGGATCGAGAACGGGGGGGGATACGAGGATGAGAGGACGATCAGGGGTCTGGAGCACTTGCAGAGAGAGGCGGCCGGGATTGAGGATGCAGGCCAGGATCCTAGCGAGATGGGCGGGGAGGACGTGTTCTTGAACCTGGCCAGGAGCAACTCGGTATCGAGCTATACAGAGAATCCGGCCTATAGGGCTGAGCGCAGGAGGGTGGGTCCTTTATTCCAATTTTTATCTTATTTATTTTTTGCCTTGTCTTATAATTCTATTCTATTCTATTCCACCACGTTTTGTCCTTTTATTCTTTCTCTTTCTTTTTTTTCCTTTCTTTCTTTCTTTTCTTTTTCTGCGCTGGGGCCGACAATTGATTCAAGTCTTATGTGCAGTCACGCCTCACGCAACTAACGCAACAACGAAATTCGCTTCCCGCCGATACCTTTTCGGCATCGCCCTTGCGGGCGATCCAGACGCACACGCAGGCCAACCGCACGCTCACAAACTCGCCCGCGCCCAGCACCCGCGATAACGGCAACTGGCACCAGGAGCGTGTCTCGACGCCGCCCACATCCTATCGCGACCGCAGGCTGTCAAACGCATCGCTACTGGACAGCAGCAGCAGCAGCAACGTCGATGAGCAAGGCAAGGCCGTGACCCCGCGCGCATCCTTCTCCCGTCCTCTCAGCATGCTGCGACGGGAGCGCTCGCCGAGCACGTCTTCTCACACACGCAGCTACTCGATGGCCGAGCCCGTTGCGAGGGCCCGATCGGGGCTTTCCAATCACGTTGCGCCACGCGCGACGCACTCGAGCCCGCAGGATGTGTCGCCGCGCGATGTGGGGCAGCAGCAGCGTGAGAGGCCGCCGCCGGTGTCCACGCGGATGACGCTGATGGGCGTGGACCCGCACCAGCACCACCCCGATGCCGCCGATCCCATCACCCCCACGCGGCCCGATCAGCAGAGCGTCAGCGGCGGTGGCGACAAGAGCGTGTCGGGTGGCAACGACGATTCCTCGTCCGTGTCGACCACCGCACCAAGCACTGTGTGGGACGAGCTCGACGATCTCAAGTCGCGCATCCGCCGCCTGGAGCTCACGGGCCGCATCCCGGCCTCGGCCTCGGGCGTTGCGAGCCTGAGCAGCAGCTTCAACACCGTCGGCGGCGCGTCAAACTCGTCGGGCGAGCGCCCGCGCACCGCCACAACCACAGTCACCACCATCTCCTCGTCGCCGCGCAACAACAAGGAGAGCGGCGTCTCGCCGGTGAACTCCACGTTCGGCCACCACGGCCACCACTCGGCAAACGGCCACCCCCTCCTCCACGCCGCGCTGGCAAAGTCGAAATCGTTGATACCGCCAGAAGTGTACAAGTACCTCGAGGTTGCGGCGAACGACGCTGCGGCACTGGCAAGCACTGTCGGGAACGCTGCTGCTGCTGCCGCTGCCGCCGCCGCCTCTTCGTCGTCGGGGTCGCCCGGCGCTTCTGGGTCACTGGCGTCCGATCGGCAGGTCCGCCGCAAGGCCGACAGCGTGTGTAGGAGCTTGACGGAGTTGTGCATCGCGCTATCAGAGAACAGAGCGTCTCTGGGCGGCGCGGGAGCACCAAACTTCTCGCTCCACCTGTCGCAGCACTATGGCGGCGGCGGCGGCGCGCGGCCGGAGAGCCGGGGTGTGGGAATGGGCGTGGGCAACGAGAGCATTCTGGGTAGGTCGGATAGTGTGTTGGGGAGAGAGCGCATCCTGGGGCGGGAGCGGGGAGACAGCATCCTCGGCCGCACCCGGGAGGAGAGCATCCTCGGCCGCGAGAGCGTCCTGGGCCGTGAGAGCGTGCTGGGTAGGGAAAGCGTGCTGGGCAGAGAAAGCGTGCTGGGCCGCGAGAGCGTGCTAGGCCGCGAAAGCGCCCTCAGCGAGCGCATCTCTAGCCGCATCTCTAGCCGCTTCGCCGACCGCATCGCCGAGCGCAAGGGCAGCCTTACGTCCATCTCCACCTCCACAGGCTTTCTCAAGTCGTCGCCGCGCCAGCAGCTCGCCGAGCACCGCGAGATACCAGAGGAGGCGGTCCCCAGCCCCACCACGCCGGGGAACCTCCGCTCCCGCAACTCGATGCTCCTCAAGGCCCGCCACATGTTTGACGACGAGGAGGACCCGGAGAGCAGCTTCCGCTCGCCCAGTCGCGCTGCGACAGAGGTTTTGAGCCACAGGCAGCAGCATCACCACCGCGAGACGACGTACCACATGACGCCTGACCGCGCGGACCGCACCGTCTCGAATGCGCTCCCGCCGCGGCGCCAGTATGTGGTGTCGCACGGCACCTCGCTCGCGCAGGGTGGGCTTTCGTCCCCCGTTGTGCACCAGAGCAGCGGGCAGAGGCGCTTCTTTAGCGGCAGCAGCGAGCGGGCCGAGATGCGGGAGCGCGATGAGAGGGCGGCGTATGAGATGCAGAACGCGGTCAATGCGGCCGTCGAGCAGCAGCAGGATTATACGACGCACGGGCGGTTCAGGAGCGGCAGCTTTGGGAGGACGCCGAGTAGTGCGCGGAGGCCGGCGAGGGTGCTGAGGGAGAGCGTGGATCTGGATAGTCGCCAGGAGGGAGGCAGTTTGGGGAGGACGCCCGGGGGGGAAAGGTTGCTTGGGAGGCGGTAGCTGGATGGGTGGGTAGTGGTGGGCAATGGTTAGTTGTTTCTTTCTTTTTTGCGTTGCGGCTTTTCCTTTCCGTTAAAACTGGGTCGGGGCGTACTGTGCTCTTTTTTTTTATATTTTTTATATTTTATTTTGCCGATTTTTCTTTCTGGCTGGCAGGATAGGGAGGGGTCGGGGGGAGGGGGTGGGGGATGGGTTCGTTATGACTTGCTTTATTTTTGCTTGCACACTTGCTTGCTTGCTCGCCTGGCTGGGCAATTAACTTCTTTTTTTATATTTTACTTTGTACAAGGGTACTTTTATATTCTGTTGGCTCTCTTCTTCTCTTCTCTCTCCTTTGTTGGAGTTAAGCTCGATGAACGGATCTTTTTTTCCTTCATTTTTTCTATATTTATATTTTTGTGGCATTGGCTGGGGTCTTGTCTGGTCTGGCTTTTCCTGGTTTGGCTTTGGGGAGTTTTATCTTTCTTCTTTTTCTATTATATCTTTTCTTGCGTTTCGTTTTTCGGGTCGGCAATTGAAGAACAAAAAAGGATCGGAGCGAATTCTGGGTTTTTGAAACGAGGGGCGATGATGGCGCATGTCTTTTGGGGCGTTGCTTTTAATTGCTTTTCTGGGGGGTCGTTTCGTCTCGTTCTTGATACTGCTGCTGTGCTTGATTTGATTTGATTTGATTCTGGTTGCCTTTTTTTTTTTTTGTTCCCTTTTCCGCCGCCGTCTGCTACTCTTACTACCGACGCCGACACCGACTCCTAGTGTTATTGCTAGTTACTGTTTTACTCATATCATCATCCTTGATCCGATCCCTTTTGTGAACTGCCTTACCTCCCTTACTTTTATGTACCTCACCAAACCCTCCACACCTCACACCCTTCGTCTCCTTTATCCTCCTTTGTTTGGGGTTTTGCGTGCGTGCTTTACTTGCTTTGCTTGCTTGTGTTATAAGGGGAGCCGGAGTCGATCTATAGCAGGTTTTGCATATCTTTTTTTTTTTTTTTTGCGAGGGGCGTGCGGGTTGGGTCTGGCTTGTCTTTGTCTGTCTATGTTTTTTTTCTACGGCTGGGCGCGGCGCGGGGGGGGGGTTTGTTTTAAAGCGGCGAGAAGAAAGAAAGAAAGAAAGAAAGATCAGACGAAAGCGATGCCTTGCTATGATGGATATGGAGACTGATGATTATGAGGAGGTGCGCGCAGTCGTTTGGGTGGGCTGTGAATAGGGGGAGGGTGGTGGTGGGGAGTAGAAGGAGTTGGGGGTTGATAGACTACACCACTACACTACGCTGCTACACTACACCACCACACTACACTATGCTACACTATGCTACACTGCTACACTACACTACACTGCGCTGCGACACTTGTTGCTGCGGTTCCGTCGACGGCGGTATATTAGGGTGGTATTACATATTCGTTTTTATCGTATATTTTACTTTTACATATATATATTCTTTGGTTCTCTCTCTCTTTTGGGGCTAACCGGACATAACACTTATTGCCATCTGACATACCTCATATCTCTATATACCTACATGTACATACATTACATTACATGTACCTACCGAAGCCTGGCTGGCTACATGTAGCTGGCTGGCTGTTTATTCTTTCGCTGTATTTATATATCTATATATCATATCATATCTTATTTCATCTTATATATGTAACCTGTGCTCTTTCTTTTGTTATCTATTACTTGCATGTATCTTATCTTTTGTCCTACGCTCTGCCTGATCTTGTTCCCCCGTATTGTTATTATTATTCATGTGTGTCGTTATTGTTTCCTAGCTGTAAGGTCACCAGTTCTGTATTGTTCTTGTTTGTTTTCCTTTGTGGGAATGGGGATCTGGGATTTGGCTTTTTTATACTTGAGCGTGGTGTTCTGTTTTTTTGAGTGGAGTGAGGTTTGTATCTATATATGCCTGGATATATGGCCTGTATGTATGTATTTTTAGCCCATGTATTTAGTTAGCGGGGGCGGGGGCCGGGGGGCGGGGGCTGATATATATATGCTTATGACATTTCTGAACTGTTACGTTTTGTGCTTGAAATTGAGCATTAAAGTGTTACTCTGCCCATGTGATATGGGTGGTTATGTAAATCATGAGCTCTCCGGCCAGAAACTCTCGAAAGCCAAACAGATACTTGTATTCTAGCATCCAGACTAATAGTGAAAGAGGGCATAGTATTTATACAGTCATCTAGATCGGGGTGGGTCTAAAAGGATCAGGGCAGGGCCAAAGGCATCATTCGGCCGTAGAGAGTACTAAACCAGCACTTGAGCAGATGTTTAGTTTCTATAAATTTGCAAAGATTCCCAAGAAAACATGCCCCAGCAGATAATGTGTCCACCCGAAGATTTGGTGCTGGGCAACATACCTGGTTAATGAGTTATATATTGTCACTCGGTGGGAAATCTAGCGGCTTCACTTTCGGCCCTGACGTTAATGCGCACTCGCGATCCCTAATCCATCGCCCCTCTTTTGCATTACTCCAGGTAAATACCTGCTGCGTCGTCTTCATGAGATGGGCAGTGGGTATGAGTGATCGTATCTTAAAGTATTCGTGGCCTCTTCATAAGGGGTATTTTGAGATAACGATGGGGGGCAGTGCACACATATACATATCCAAGTTGATTGTTCGATTGATTTGGGTGGGTTGTGGTCTCGGGACTGGGTGTGTACTTGAAGGAGCTGATTAACTCGTGAGGTACTTGGTATCCCGTAGGCTATAGAAGTATTTTTTTGATAATTGGTGGTAAGTTATTACGGTTGTTGATGTTGTCAGAGTTTCATTATGTGGTTTAGACATGATCTCAAACTATCCATACCTCTGCCGCCGGAGTAATTTGTTCTCTATTGTAGTTGTTCTCTAGAGGGGCCTTCTCCCCATTCTTCCTTTTCAATACACTAGTTCTTATATACGGTAAATGAATATTTTCATCGGCTCTCCTGATCCCTATCGATCGAAACTTCCATGATATCCCAAGTAGCTGCATATATCTAGCTATCCGAGTAGCTATGACCTTCTCTTCTACTCCAAATGTGTGACCTTCACCAAGCTTTTTGGTAACAATTCACATGAGCATAGCATTGTAGATGTATAAATGTCATTTTAGTTTTACTACATGCATGCTGACACGCATATAGAGTGGTTGGGGACTGGAGAGCCAAGCTAGAGCGGATCATGGAACATCACTCGCGTTTGATTTTTGTACTAGCCATAGGAATGCCGGCGCCTTCTTGCGTAGAGGGTTCAACATGTAGATAGAATGGCCTCTAACATAAGGGAATAGCGTGTCCTCTCAGAGTAACATATGGATTCATTCGAGGGGAACAAACTGGCTTTATACTAGTGATATGGCCTCATGTCCCTCATGCGCCAGTAACAAATCTTCAGGCAGTTACGCCGTTATGCGTTCTTTATGAAATCTTTCCGATCTATATCGTGGGATATTAAGCTTTATCATGTTCTTACAAACTCTGCTCTGGTTTGAGGGTCTTTTCACCCATGTTGAATAAGCATGGACGTACTGCAAGACAAAACGCTTAGAAAGTTTTTGGTGGAGATAATATAGGTAAGTTTCTCCACATAATTATTCTACCACTTATATTTACGGTCAACCCAGAGAGAACTGAAAAGCAGCAGTTAGATCTAGAATACAGCTAGTCTCATCAACTCCATCCTATCCTCGCAACTCTCGAGGGGGGACTAGGGACCCGTAGTAGCTCTGGACAAGTCCGTACCTGTGTATGTAACCCACCACTGTACCCGCCGCCACTCAGCCATAAACTCCAGGGATGCGGCACGCAAACCCTTTGACCCACGAAATGTGGTCTTCTCTCAAAAACAATAGAAGATAATAAAAGGGCTTTATGAAGGAATCGCAATGCTACCCTCCAATATCATGATTAATGCAGCCCGAAACTGGAATTAACACAAGGATTAACGTAATGTCACTATATGTATTAAATGTGCTTAGGGTAGGAAAACATATTTGATCCTGGCGCCTCGCTCTGCCTACTCCTTACCCTCAGTACTTCCGCCCTTTTATTCAATCTACTTCGTGTATGAGGCCCTTTAATTACGTCGGAGGGTCCCGCCTACACAGGATTGATGTGTCATGCTTATAAGCTACCCACTCTTGCTGTGTGCACACAAAAAAGTGGGTTGTAGTACACATCAGATGCACCCGGACCCCCTCTGCATCCCCTACTGCCAGGGCTTGATCACAGAATCCCCAAAATCTGAGACCAAGATGCCATCGATGGTATTCCCAGTTAAATTTAAGTGCAAACGTCTGGTTGTGATTTGCTAACGTTGGCATCTGACAGCGCCGGCTTAAGAATGTATATATGCAAGACACTCTGCGCCGCTTAGCGCCTGGAATCTGGGCCTAGACTTTACTAATAGCTATAGCTATAGCTGGGTAATAACTATACTCATCCCACACCACCAGCAATAATCACACACTGCTTGTGTTTTGAACCAAACAGTGAGTGTAGCAAGTACGTTGTTGTAATGATCTCATATCCACCCTACCCGCCGAAGACCTACCACCGCACGCAGAGCCGCACGTGGCCCGAGTGATAATCTGTGATCTGCTCTTCACATTTATTACTGGCTTATAACACCTTCAGCCACCCCAATAGGGTAAGCCTTTTGCATGAAAGCATGGCCCAGATAGCCACTCTATATGACATTCAGATCGCAGCTGGCACTGGTGCGGTATATCGGGTGAGCGTGAAGGGTTGATGGTCATTAATGATCATTGGTACATATATTTATATATTTACCACTACAGGTGCAGAGATATAGGAAGCTGGGCAGGCGGTTGGGAGGCCAGTCAGATGAGGCCGGTAAATGTCTGCAGAGTTCAGTGGAAGGATCATAGAGCCTTCCATGCATGCAAGATCTCTCGATCGTTTGGATCTTGCTTTCATGGGTAGGTGTGGATCAGCCTGTCAGTGGAAATGGTGGGTACGGCACTCTGCTAGTGCTCGAGACCTAGATCTGACTCGGGGGCTCAGATGTGTAGATATCGTGGTAATCGTGTTGATTCAAATCGGATATCGTAATATTCGTGTTCAATTTTATCCATCATTCCAAACAAGTGGACAACGCGATATCTATTTTGTATTTGGTAGCTCGCCAACTCACAAAATCACCAGAGAGTAGAACGTTCTTGTAAAAGTGCGCGTAATTATCATTTGCTGCCTAATATTAACCTACTTCCAGGCCGGAAAAAAGGACAGAACCACCGCACAATCTTCCTACCAGTAGGAGCACCCTCATCACTCATCCTCCACCGCATCAAGAATGAGAATATTACAAAAAGTTCATAAGGAATAATGATAAAAATAAACAGAAGAAACGTTCACTGTCCGAGCCCATCCATCATCGCCATACTTTCATGTAGTCAATCTTTGCCCCGCCGCCGCCACCGCCACCACCACCGCCTGGCATAAAGATAGCATTTTCATCCAGCCACCGCAAAATATGCAATAATACAGCATCGTGTCGGTGCTGTGGTCAATAAAACATAAGAAAAGTAAAGTGGGCAGAAAGTACCCGGGTCGCAAAAACCAGAAGATGATAAAAACAAAAGAAATAAAACCCCCCAAACCACGCTATCCAAAAAAGCAAACAAAAAAGAAAAACATGCAATGCTAAAAAGCCGATACCCAAACGCAGCCTTTATACGAAAATGCAAAAACCGTAAAAAGACAAGATAAACAAGAGAGCTATTACCAAAGTCTCGGTTCTCGAGTGAAGGATTAAACTTCAACTCGGCCGTAGACCATGGTTTGGGTCTTCTTGTACCCGCCGACGTTCATGTCTTTGCTCGGGCCTGCAAAACGGCTCCTCTCGTCTTCTCGCTTAGTGACTTCCCGTTCATCCTGGATGAGTGTACACGGGCCGCAGCAGTAAGCCTTTCCACAGTCGTTGGCAATACTGCCCTCGAGCTGGTATTTTTCTCGGATGCGGGTGCGCTGGAGCATGGTGAAGACCCCTGAAGATATATATTAGCCATAAATTCGGATATTGCAAGTCATGCAACTAAATAAGCAAAGAGGTGAACTTACAAGCTACAGGAGCGAGTGCGCAGAAGACCATACAGTGCGGGTTGACGGTTTTGAATTCGTTGATGTTGCTGTCCGGCGAGGTCTTGACTCTGTGCTTTGTGCGCGAGTAGAGGATGCATGGGCACCAGTAACCGGTGCAGCCTATCAAGAAAAAGAAAGATATGTTAGCTGACCCGTTTCTTTACTTTTTTTTGATATCAATAAGATTGACCGGTCGGTGGGGGAAGCTTACAAGTCCCAATATCGCCAAAGCAGTCGCACATCCCGTGCTGATACTCCTCCCTTCCATGCTGCTGGTTCGGGTGTCCGATCTGCCCCGGCGCATGTACACCGCCGTTAGGCCCGCTTACTCCCGACGGCGTGTAGATGGGTGTCTTTGGCGTAATTGGGCGGTCTGCGGCCACGGCACGGCTGTTGTATGCGGGCTCTGGGGGAACAGGCGGGAGGTTATGGGTTGGTGGGGGTGATGTAGCGGGGCCGGGGTATGTCTCGCTGGTTGGGGGAGGCGGGAACGATGGAAGGTTGGAGAGCGGGACGTAGGGCGATTGTGAGGATGATGAAGGGCCGCTGTAGTCTGGTGCGGGCGAGCCTTGGGGACTGGGGTAGCCGGGTGCGGGGGTGCCGGAGGGGGAGACGTAGTTTGGTGCGGGTGTGCCGGAGGGGGAAGGATAATCGGTGCTGCTGTAGTTTTTCATGGGAATGTCATTTTCTTGTGTCCCAACGGGTGCTTGTGTAGCTTCTTGCGGGTGCATTGAGCTGTAGAATGGATTATTGTTGTTGGGATTCACGGGAGTGTGGAGAGAGTATTGTGACGCCTGAGGGTTTGCGAAGGCGGGAAGAGGAGCGTCAGGAGAGTGAAGAGTTGAGTATGGCCGGGAAGACATTGTGTGTTTTGTATTTGTATTAAGGTTGTGGTGATATATATCTAGATGGATTGTAAGTAGGCGCTATATCGACTACTTTTTCTTTTCAACTCGAGATAGAGAGTGTAAATGTATTGATATCCACAGGTGAAATTCAAGATATCGGAGCGAATGTCGAAGGAATGGACTTGTATAATATGTATCCGTAGGTATCACCAACTAAGAGACCTGACAAGTGTGAGATAGTGGTACTGATAGCGGGGGTGAATGATAATATATAATGTAGGAGTAAAGTTGGTGCAAGGCCAACAGTTATACTAACAGGGGAAGTACGGAAGGAAGGAAGGGTGTCCTACTAACAATTTTCAACCCCTTGAAAAAAAACAGTTGATTTGTAGATTTTCACTCCCTGGTGCAGGAACGGAGGAGGGCCTTCGGTACGTAGGGCTGGTGGCAGAAGTAGCGTCGGCGCGTAGAGGTGGGAATACTCGCTGTCACAGCGGGTTCGTAGTGGGATCCCGTGTGAAAGGGTGGCTGCTGCAGCGGCTATCAACCAGGTTCTGGAAGCAGACGTAGTGGCCTCCTCCAACAGTGAGTGAATGACTGTACCGATATCCAACAAAGTGTTGAAGCACAAGAAAAACAGAGGGGGAAGACGAAAGATGTCAGGGGAATGAGATTAAACAACATCTCATAGTGAAGGAGAATGATTTTATTAATACCCCCCCCCCCCCCCCCCCTCTGCAGAATATCGACTGTCCCAGCTAGAACATAAGGCCTAAAGTGTCCATGTACCCTACTAATTCGGGATACCCAAACATGGAGACTGTATTTTCTTTTTTTCAATAGCTCTCAACCTCTAAGCAGTCGCCAAAAGTCTTCAGGTGAGACGGGGGTTTTTGGCGATATCAGTTAGGTTAAATCCAAGCATAGAGTAGGTACATGGGCTGCATGCAATAGTCCCCAGCATTTCTTCACTTCTGCCGCAACCCACTCGATCTATATTGCGATGCCCTACTTTTCAGGAACATATTGCGCTAGTGAGAACGCACACAGACATTGGTCTGTGAATGAGATTGGCGATGCGTTCTCCCCCAACCATAATGCGGCGCCAATCCGCCACCCATGGCATCCGAGACGTCCGTTACATCTTGGCGTTGTGGTCGGCGCTTAACAATAAACACAAACGGGAATCCCCTCCCCTCGATAAGTGCTACATGGTATGTAGCTGGGTGTGCTCTCTTAGAATCTCAATGCGGGTGCCCGGAAGGGAAGTGTCATCGATCCTCAGCTGCTAGAGGAAAAGGCGCAAAATAAGAAGGCGAGAGAGAGAAAAGAACAAGGGGTAAGGACGGGTTCGCCGTGGCACTGGCACTGCCCACTTTCAGAATTTCGAGGTTCGCTATTTAGCGTTAAATATATTAGGCTCATGTGCATTTATCATTCAGGCCGTACATATAGAGACCAGTTCGTGTGGATATATTGCACTGACGCGCAAGTCCCAAGACAAAATGTTGAGATCAGGGACTTGTGGAGTAGGAACATACATGTAGGCACTTACTCTGTCGTAAGATTCACACCTGAAAGGCTGGAGAGATGGCCTGTTTCGAGTCATACATAAGAAGTAACACGGCGGCGCAATCTCCATCTCTTCGCCATCGCACAATTCGAAACCTGAGCGGATACGTCTTGGGTTCCTGAGTGCTAGTCCGTGGCACGGCTTTACCGAGCTGTTGACTGCAGATCTCGTAGGGTAGAGTATGTATGTAGAATAGTTGAGATACATACATACCACGTGCAGTATGTAAAATAAGCAGCGACCCCAACCAGATCTCGACCACAAGCAAAAGGTCATCCATCCCTCCCGCTTGGGATCTTGAAACAATATGTACTCAGAAACCCACCGACGCCGCAAGGGAACTCTAACAATGCTGGGCCCTGAAGTTAGGCAGATAGCGGGGTATGTATGCACTCTAGAGTATGTCCTGGTGCCTACTTGTTTCTTCCTCGACCATAACCATGGATAGCGGGTATGCACAATTGTTTTAATTTCTACCACAAGTTCCATCATCGATGAAGGAAATACCATGGCACAGGATATGCCCGCCCCTGGTGGTGATGATACATTCTCCAACATACTTGCCGCTTGAAACCGCGCACGCGATCCTCACGTGCATATTTCATAGGCGTATGAGTATTGATCCCGAATGCGGCCCCCGCGCGCGCTTCCCTCCGAGCCGGCTACTGAGAGAAAGCCAGATCGGAAGAGATTTCCGCATTTGCAAAAGCTGCTGAATCAATTCGCTTTATGACCGCATGTTAGTGTGTGTGATGCAGGACTAGTCTTTTGTCGAGGCAGAGTGGAGAATATATAGTACTCTATGTGATGCTGCGTAGGTAGAGTGGATAGAGATATCCTCTATACATGTATATACATGTAGTTAATGAGAGAGACTAGATGTGAAAATGTTTATATACAAAATAGAAAAAATTATCTACCCAAACTATCCGGAAGCATTTCGTTTCTGCCAGGATCAATCGTATTGTTCTTAAACAAAATAGAAACATTTTCAAGTCACCCGTACTCCCCTCCAACCGAGCTGCATCTCCAGTCTGGTTCTCGGAACCGATTCCCCAATAAAAGGTCTTCCGAAGAAAGGCGCCCACCAACCGGATTCCACCAGAAGAGGAAGCGCCCCAGAAGAGCCTACGCCGGCAAGATGCTCCATTGATGATGTAGATATCTGTGTACCTACAACAGAGAAAAGTAAATGGAGTGAGCACTCATTAAGTCGACCATCAATACCCAATGAACTATTCAAAGCCTTATAGTTTATGCGAAACCTAGAGTCATGTGTAGAAAATAGCTGCATATCACATACATCGACTGGATGGCTATTAGATAAGGTAATCATGATAAGAACACTATTCGCCTTATGATTTCACAAAGAAAGCTCCTAAGACCTAGAACAACATGTCGGAATTAGACGTCAAAGAGATTCTCATGATCAATAATCCGAAAAACAAGAATTGGGTAAGGGAATGTTACTATTTTCATCAATAGAGTATGTACCGATGGACCCTTCGGGCATCAAGCATTCACCCCACTGGAATAAGTAACTTGCCGTGTCCGTGTTCGTGTCCGTGCGTTAGCTGGGATTGACTGAGACATGACATTGGGACTAGAGTATTGGGTGCTAGTTGGAAAATATCATTGTACTACCTGAGGCATATGGCGAATAGTAGACTCCGCGAAAGCGCAGACAAATGCCAGCATGTCCACTTTTCTAGGGCATGTGTATGCACTTTAATCAAGCCCTCTGCATCGGCAGAGAGTATAAAATCAAAGCACCATCATGCTGCATAAAGACGTGTTCGATGCAAGAGTTGGGTGTCGGATAATAATAAGTTGGTAAATTTATCCATTACAGTAATCTGTTAGGAGATTGACTAAAAGGGCTGGTTACATGTAGTTGGAGTGAGAACGGTTTTGGGTTTCGAATTATCAGAACTGAATTGGAAAATTATCGCCAAGAAGCCAGCGTACCGTCATTAGACCTATTACTTCAATTCATCAAAAACTGAAGATTAAGTAATCAATCAATCAACCCCAACGAGTAATAGAGTAATCATTCAATCAATCAATCACTCAACCTCAAAACTGAGGTAGATATGTAAAGTGATATATCATGAGTGATGGACAATGAATGAAAGATAGGACATCTTTGGGGGCTACATGTATCCAATCTATAGACTTTGTGAGACTTAAACTCCTCTGGCTAACTTTACGAGCGGTGATATTACCCTGGGTAGATGATTTAATAACCCAGAACAATCAAGCTAAATCAAAGGCTGCGTGTAGTGTATCCGCCGCAGTGTGTAGATATATCTTCGGCTTTGGGAAAACAAGTTTCGTGATGGTAATTGGTGGGAGAAGCACTATATAATGTCAGGAGAGAGTTGGAACACCGCGTCAAGGGTATGGTGGAGCGAAGGTAAAAGCTTCGTTGTAGCTGCAATCTCTTGGGGTAAGAGCGAGTGATAGATAGTGACGTAATCCACCTTTTTTGTTTAATTTATTAATTGAACGTAATCCACTTGCGTGACAAGAGATACATAGATGTACATAGGTATAGGTACATGTACGTGTACATGTATGTATGCCGCATGTTGATTCCCTCACAGAGAAACCGCAGTCTTGACGGCACAATGGCTAGAACCACTAAGCATGAGCTTTTCAACCTTCTACAAGAAATATTTAACGTCCCATGCATCTCGGTATCTTCAGGCCCCATTGTAGTCGCTCTATCTGCTTCCACCGGTTTAAACGATAAGATCAACGAAGATCAAACTCCTGACCTCCTTCTTTCCGATGCTCGTACTGCTTCCACGCCACAACTTGTTGAATTGATTCTTCAAATTCTTCTAACTGGACCACCATTCACACACAAATCACCGGGGCTCCTGGTACAACAACGTACCAAATTCTTTCAAATTTGGAGTAGAGATCATACAGATGGGTCAACCGGTGGTGAGAACGATGACGAAGAGGGGCTTCCACCCCAGAAAAGCTTGCACATCCTCGCAGAAATTCGGACGAGTTTTCAAAGACTTACAGAAGATGGCTTTCAATTCGTGTCAGAACTCTTACTATCCTGCCTCCTCAGGCTGTCTTTGGTAAATATAGCCGGACGAAGCTGGGTGATTGAACATGGGAAGGCTGTGAAGATTCTATCAGACTTGCTTCATAGTGTACCTGATGCTGGCTGGTTAAGTATGGATACAAACTTTGAGAATACGGTAATGGTTTGGAAGTGCTTGAATCTCTTGACAGCTGGCGCTCCCTGGTGGGAATCGAGGAGCAAAGAATATGAGAAAAACATACTCCGTCTTTCCAAGTGTTTCTGTGAGTTTCTCCTCAAGCTAGAACTGTATTCTTTAGTGAGTTGAAAAGCTTAATGGTACCAGTTGCTCTCCCAACAGTATTTTCGCTTCTTCGAGCGGCGGTCCGTGTGGAGTTAAGGCCAGCCGAGATTTTTTCAGCCATCGATCTCCTTTTAATACCCTTAGAACGGCGCCATGGATTTTCAACTTCCGAAAATATAAATGCATTTACACCCACACCATTCAACTTTCCTATTCTTCCTTCTTTGATAAACCACGATTTCACGAGACCATACGAATTTGCAAACTTAAGGGTATTATTCATATCCTGGATAAATTCAAATCCACTGCAACGCACCTTGGCGCAATTCAGAAGTCCATGGAGTATTGGCATTGTTTTACAGCACCCGGAGGCATTCAATCGGTTGAAGTCACATCCAGAGAGTGCTGCAAGAATCGCATTGACATATATCTTCAATGAAGTACAGTTGGGAGGGAAAGGTAATGGCACTAGAGGGTCGTAAATAACTGTTTGGAGCAGTTGACCAACAAGTACACAGGTTTTAAACCAAGCACAGATATGAGGGCTGTCCAGCTTTTGAAGATATTTATAACCTATAAGCGTAGAGCCCAACTCAATATCATCTCGACTCCTGTGAATCGGGTAGAGCCCATTCCCGAGGCTTGCATAACGATGAATGCTGAATGGGTTCTTCCATGGTTGTGGCAAAAAAGAACTACTGATATAGATTTCGTGATGGCTGTGACAAGTACGTGGATGATAGCGGCATGTGAGGGAGAAGAAGAAAAGAAACTAGATATGCAGCATCCTGTGCTTATGCTTCTCAAGGAAAATCCCATCGGTCTTGAGGTGCTCAGTGTAGGTGGTTCTTCTTTGTCTCCCGCGAAGTGACATTATCCATAGCTAACCTGAATAGTATTTCTTCGGATTTTTCTTTGTGTACGAGGATAGTTTTGATTCGACTACTATAGGAAAACTTCGTAAACTTCTGGAGTTGACCCTACAGGTGGTCAGGCTAATTTTTACTTCACAGCCGGAAGTAATAAGCCTGGAATTGTGCTCACAGATCATCCGATGTTTTACGGGCTCAGTGGAGCAGAATTGGATACCGGTCTCTTGTGAGTATCAGGAATTCATGAGTAGTTCTATATTTTTTCTGAAGCCCGTTAGGTTGGGAATCGGTTTGCATGCTACTCGCAAAGATCCCTAAGCTTATTCTAGAAGATGCATTTATAATTGCCAATGGGATGGGCATGATAGATATGTGTAAGTTCCTCGAATTTTGAGAACACGCATCTAGTACTAATCAGAATATATGTACAGTTATACAGGTGTTCCTTCGAGATATTGAATCTATAACGAGTCTCTGCCAGAGTAACTTGGAGCTTGATCTTTCTGTCAGAAAACTCGCAAATCAGTTTGGGATTTTAACGGCTATGTTACAATTTGTGATTCTCCCGGCAAGGGTTAACAACAAGATTCGTCATTCTTTAGCAGTAAAAACACACTTCGTCCTGTCGATGCTGAACTACGTCAGTCAGGATTACGTATCCGTTTTATTGAAATCCTCTCACCCTGAGCTGATTTGGAGGCATGCAGCATCTGTCGGTGCTGCGTGTGAAATTCTCATCATAACTAGATTTGGCAGAGATGCGGATGTATCACTAGCTGAAAGCATCAGCAATATCTCCACTGGGGGAATGACCGAGGAGACGAAGAATCAAGAGATTTTGAACCTTATTTCAAGACTTGTAAGACATGCTTATGAGATGTCATATATAATTTGTAAGCTCCTCTACTTAGAACTTTGATTAGATGAATGCAAGGCCATAGGTCCTGTGGGCTGCTAACCAATATTAATCAAAGCACCGCTTTGCGAGCTGGCCGCGATGCTCGGTGTGAGTTGGTGGATAAAAAGACCGTTCATATATTTTGAGCTTTTCGGATATATCCGAAGGATTTTATTGCAAAATGTTTGTAAGCTTTCTTGTTGAAGCGGGCTTATGCACTGAGAATCTGCGATTTAGGGAGCCCATCAATGGTGTTATCTAGCGCCCGTATTGGTTCATGCAATTGAAGCACTTCTGAAGGTCAATGCTTCGATACGTGGGTTTACCGCAGACAAATTCCAGCCTATCAGATAACATACTAACGATGACTTGTATACGTAGGTCAGATATTGGTCGAAAACCGGTGGAATCTAGAGCTCACAGTAGCCATGATCACTCGCATCAAGAATGGTAATGTGTGCTGTGACGAATGCGGCGTGAGCTTCGAGGCGCCAATCTTAAAACTGGTGATGTTATTGGTTGAGAGACGCCCGAGATGGCATAGAGACTTACTCCTAGAAAAAGGCTTGGGACAGTACTCTATACTTACGATTGATATGATTATTGCGATTTTTGAAAAGCAACTGGAACATACAAGTCCATCAACGCAGATTAGGGAGGATCAAATAGCATTGGGGGGAATGGTGTTGAGAATTGCCAATGTATTCCCAGAATGGGAAACGAAATCACAGTTGATGGCTATGAGAAAAGGGTTGGAAAATGCCATCATTTCATTTGACGAGAGGAAAAGATGTCCTCCTAAGAAGGGCGTTTGCGAGTTTTTTCGACCGGTGGAGGAGGGGTCTCTCTGCTTGGTCCCGAACTATGAAATCGGTGAGAAGTTGACGCCCGAGGTTGTAGATCAGGTACGATCATGCATAACTCAGCAAGATGCTGGCGGGTCAGATCGTACGGAAACTGATGGGAACGGGTGCTAAGATGCAGCTGGCATACTCAAATTAATTGTGTCATTGATATCATTACTTGTAAATTGCAAATGAAATACCGTTAATTCTCGAGAAATCCACTATCTCCGCTTCACTAAATCTTAATTCCGGGCGAGAAAAAGCAGATAGCTGTATGTATCTGCACGATTTCGTGAATTTTGATACGCCAATTTGCCTTCTTCGGACTTACCACATACAAATACGGAGATAGTGGATTATTCGAAGCTGATTTGTCTCGAACCAGACGCTAGGTGGGCCAAGTCACGTGCCTAGACATTAAATAAACTTGGCCAAGAGGCTGAAGAATCAACCACACGAATTAATTAACAACCACTACACTAAGCCTAATTGGGTCTGGTTCAAGACAAGTAGCTGATTTCATTAGTAGTTAAAAGAATGTAGATACCCGGGTTTTTTTTTTTTTTTTAAATCATAGTTTCAATTGATTCTAGGTACCGGGCATGCAACTTAAATACTGAGACACTTTCAACGATTGGGTGAAGTCGTGGGGCATAGGCAGTGGCGGGCCAATAACAATTGATGCCGAGCAGCTGCATGCAGGACCAAGCCAGAAATTTGTATGGAGGAAAGAAATACGGAGATACCTTTTTTTGGTCACAGATATACTAGCCACAATCAATTAATAATTGGTAGCCTTCACGCCAGCAGTAATAACTGACTCCAGTCCCCTGTGCATACTTCTGAGAAGCTCATCTAGTCTATCCACAGTAATATTATCCCAAGCATTTCTACATCAGCAAAAAATTGGGTTCGACCCGACGCACCTGGGCGTACCCAGGCGCACCCGGCGTCATTGGGCGCACCAGGCGCATGAGAAGTTTTCTTACCTGCATCCATACGCCCCGGCGCAAAACGATATCGTCGCGACGGGAACGGGAGAATCTCTCCCGCTCTCGCCGCTGAGTCGCCGTTGCTCAAAAGACGAGCCGCCAAAACCTCGCCATTTTCCGCCGCTCGGCTCAAATTCCCAGGCATTTGACGAAATGTTCGCCTTATGCCCGTCAAATTCCCAGGCATTTGACGAAACGCCTGGCCCTATGCCCGTCATATTCCCAGCGCATTCTACGAAGAGGTTCGCTTTGACCGCCCTATTCCCAGGCATTCTACGAAGCCGCCTCGCTGGCCTGTCACTGGCATTCGTGGGCCCGCCATTTGACGGAATTCTACATCTCCCGCTATTTGACGTAAATGCTACATCTCAAGCATTTTCACGCCGCCTGTTTTGGGCATCTCGTCGGCATTCCACGATACGCCGCTCGTTTTGGGCATCTCGCCTGGTGTTTTGGGCATCTCGCCGGCATTTCACGATACGCCGCCTGGTGTTTTGGGCATTTCGTCGGCATTTCACGATACGCCGTCCGGTGTTTTGGGCACTCGCCGGCATCGCCAATTTCCGCAATTATGGTCAATTTACGAATTATATACATCTCCTAGTCTATCTAGCTCAAGGCCCCCGCCCTCTTCTCCTACTGCCTCTCCTCCGCACAGGACATTGTCCTGGGAATCCTCGCTCCACCGCTGTATTGGCTCGCCATCTTTCCAGCACCAATTGACGCCGGAGGGATTGCCCGCGCCACGCCTGCGCATCGCCAATATGCTCTGCACCGCCAATATGCTCTGCACCGCCAATATGCTCTGCACCACAATACGCTCTGCACCACTATGCTCTGCATCGCCAATTTCCCACAGCCACTCATATCATCGCCATTAACAAAGCCCGATTCGAGGTCGCCAGTAGATGCCCATCTCGCCATTACCGCCATTGAGCTTTGCTCTAAGACCCGCCAGGAAACTTCCGACGCCTGGTCAACAAGGGCCTCCTACTTCCATCGATGGGAGCTTGCAGGAGTTGGTCAATTTCACACGCTTGATTATCTTCGCCGAACGCCGGTCAAAACCAGCATCGACGATTCCGCTGCCTGGGAAGGATCGATTCCAGGTACCCACCTGCTCTCAGATTACTGGCATGCCCGCCAATTAGCTTAACTCGCCGAAATGACCGGAACGCTGCCAGTGCAAAATGACGGAAATGCCAGGGGAATGCCGGCAACGCCGCCAGTGCAAGATGGCGGAAATGACCGAAATGACCGAAATGACGGAAATGACCGAAATGACGGAAATGACGGAAATGCTAGGAGAACGACGGGAAAGCTACCAGTGCAAAACGACGGAAATGCCAGAGAATGAGGGAAAGGCCGAGAATATTACGGAGGTGTCAGGAGATGATGGAAAGTGCCAGGATGGCGCGAATATGCCAAACGGCGGGGAGGTAATCATTGACTGGGAGAAAGACGGATAGAGTGGAAAATGACAGGAGAGCTGAGAAGGAGAAACTCACTGCCGCAATAGTCCTTGTTGAAGACACCGCTCTTCCAGCTACTGCCCTCGACCACGCACTCAGTGCGCAGAGCACCGTCGCAGACGGCGCAGATGAACGTGTGGTTGATGCAGCTCTCAAACTCCGATGATTGACGGCGATGCCTCGATTCGCCTTGTAGTAGCAGTACACAATGAAGCGCGTATCTGGGGTGCGGAAAAGTGCCATTCGACGGCTGAACGCATCAGTGAATTGCCCATTCACTGGGAATATTACGAAGAATGCATACCTCGTGAATGTTCCGGATCACAGTTGAAACGGTCGTCAGTCAGAAGATAATCGACCCAGTCTTTCAGCTTCTCGGGGGATAGGCCTTGAAGCCTGTACGAGGAAGTGACGAAGCTCTTTGCCTTCTCTATCATATGGGATCTCGCCCGTTGATGGTAGTATCTGATCTGTGCACTCACGCTCAAGGTCAAACCCTCGGTATGTTCACTACCCGCCGCCGCTGAATCCCAAGCCTTCCGATCATTACCGCATTTCCATCACGGAAGGGAGCGGATTGACGAAGAGGGTTTCTTGGTAATATCCCAGCCCGCCTTTCTCCAGGATGAACCTGTAGCTCATGTCAAAACGCTTTAGCCCATGGGTTCGGAAAACACGTCCTTTGCCGGATTCGGTAGAATCGACCGCTGTCGTTGCCGATGAAGACTCGGTATTTTGTTGACTCAATTCGGGAATTTGACGATCCGACTTAGATTTTTGGCTACTGGGTGTGGATTCCCGCGGATGGGTCCTATATTTTTGACGGGCACGCGAGGTGATTTGGAAAGATGCCCGTGGCGGGAGGACTTGACTACTGCCGCCGGGTCGTCAGAACGCTTTCCTGCAATTGCCCAAAGTTAGATGTGTCAATGACGGTATTTGGTTTCAAGTTGGGTAAATATCTGAATGAGCTTACCGGATCCTTTGACAATTGCCGTGGGATTGAGAATCGCGCGGGCTTGAGAGCGTGAGCTGGTGAAATGCCGGCATTCAACCTCCCGTTTTGGCCAACGATCGCCGCCATGAAGCTGGAGATCGATCTGGGAATGCCTCTGAATTCTCCGCACTGAAGCCTCTTCCCGATATCGGTTCTGCCTCTGGGATTTTGACGCGTAGCTCGCCTGCTCGACTTCTGAGAAAAGGTGCTAGGAACCTCCCGCGATGAACGCGCATGCCGCTGACTAGATGACCATTTGCCCTCGCTAATCGTGCCAGATTTTGACGGTGGAGTCGCTCCTGGCATTTTCTGTGCATGGCGGAAGATTCCGCCGAGGGTGGGTGAGGCATCGTGGTACGCAGCAATGAATCCAGATACCACACCCGACTTTATCACACCCCATTGCATCTGGGGGGGGGGGGGGGAATGGGAAGAATGATGTAATCGATACGCAAATCCTACATGGGCTAATATCTCGGATCTTGGTAATGCCGCATACATGTGCTAATATCTCGGCGGTGCTAGGCCTACACGGGCAAAAATTCGCAATGCCAGGCAATTCCGGAGATGCAAAGCAAAGCCAGGAGATGCCTTCCGCATGGTATGAACTCAACCAAAAGTAGATTTACTAGTCCTAAATACCGACGGTAATGATACAAGCGCCAAAAATCACATATCGATACCGAAAGCACAGAATACAGATAGGAACCGTAATAATACAGCGTCAATAATCACAGAGCGATATCAAATGCCGAACAGATTGCCCAAAACACATAGAAGCCCAAATGAGAACTGAATAAATAATACGAGTTAAAAACACCAATCGATAAAGGACGGAATGATACAGCCGCCGAATCGTAAAGAACCGGAATCATACAACCGCCAAAAACAGGAATAGGTAAAGGACGGGAATAATACAGCCGCCAAAAACAGGAGTAGGTAAAGGACCGGAAATAATACAGTCGGAGGGGTGATCTAAATAGAGATCAGCTCGATATTCGGATTCTTCAAGGTCGCACAAGGACGGGGAATATTACCATCAACGAATAGGAAACCGGCGTTTTACCCAGAACAGCGAGAAGATTGCCCAAAGAAAGAGATTGCCCAAGGAAAAGAACCAAAGATATGTGAGTACAAAAAATTGCCCGAGGAGATTACGAAGAGATTGAACAAAGGAAATTGACCGAAGACTCAGATTGGCTAGGCCGAGGATTGCCCAGGCCTGATGGATACATACCGTTAGCCAAACATTCACACAGTGGGCGGAATGATCGGTCACTTACCCACCCTTCCCACGGCGGGAAGATTTCTGCCAGAGAGACGCAGACCGCGGCGGCATAGGTGGGGAGCACCGCGATCTAGGTGGAGGGGCGCTGGCGGCCTTAGGTGTGGCGATAGGTTCAAGTTCCACGATTTCGATGGAAACAGAAGAGTCAGTCTCGTAACCGCCAAGCTCCTCTTCTGAACCAGGCCTCATCTGGGCCATGCACCTCCTCAATATCCCCATCCTGAAATCACCATCTGCAGGAGCGTGAGCTCTCCAAGCCTTGTACGAGCATCATGCTTTCCTCCGTCATTCGTCCTCCCATGCCCGGCATCTTCCCGTTCATCATCCCGGTCAATTTCCTCGGCCGTCTGAGGCTGCACCTCAGGGGCCGGGCTCTCTGCAGGCTCGTCCCGTATCATCTGTCTGAGGATTCATAGGCATTAGTAGGCATCCTTACGATTGACTAGTTGGGCAATTATTCTAACTTACACCCTCGCCTTTTCCACCTCTGAGCTGCAGCAGCCATCTGCGCTGGGGTTTTTGCCGAGTCTTCGGGGTGCCTTCTTTGGCGAGATGTTTTGGAGCCAGAAGCCTTCTGACTGGGAGGAAGGACTTTGGCGGACTTTGGCGGGACTTTGGCGGGGACTTTGGCGGGACTTTGACGGGACTTTGACGACCTGGGAGGGTTTTTCCCAGTCGACGGTGCCGTGGCGGTGCCGTGGCGGTGCTGGCGTTTTCCCTTCCTCGATCTCTGGTGGGGAGCTCCTCCTCCTCCTCGCCGCCGCCGTCGCCGCCGCCGCCGCCGCCGCCGCCGCTTGTTGTCGCCGTTGTTGTCGCCTTCGCCGCCTTCCTCGCCATCTTCCTCGCCATCTTCCTCGTCATCCTCCTCTTCCTCCTCCTCTTCCTCTTCCTCTTCCTCCACTTCCTCTCGCTGCTTCCCTTCCCGGCATTTTTCTTTGCAGGGCTTCCAGATGTTTGCTTAGCCTTGCTCTTATTGCCGCGAGATTTTTGACGAGGAGTAGGCCCTGCCAGTTCATCTTCCTCATCTCCGTCATCTTCCTCGGCATTCTCGCCTCGCCGCCACTGAGCTCGATGATCTCGGCCTTTTCCTCTTCCCCTGCCCAGGAATTTCCTGCTTCTCTTCGGTAAAGCCCGACGCCCTCCGGTCAATCCTCAGTTGATTGTCCATCAGAGTCTCCCAGTCTCCCATGAAGTATGGGTACAGGCTCGGTGCCCCAATCAGATGACGATGCCTGATCTTCATCTGTACCGCGCACATCCGAATCCAGCTGCGATAATTTGACCATCCTCACTCGGAGAGATATGGGCCCGGAGTGAGCTGTAGGTGAGGTAGGGATGCCCGCAAAGTTCCTAGGCCCAATTGGGCATATCCCACATCTTCCGCCGTCGACCGGCCCACCACCACCTCCTTACCCTTCTCAAACCTTACCTTGGGCAATTTCTCGTAGCGGTAGCATGTCGGGTAGCAGTGGGTAATGCCGACGGGGCGGTCGACTAGATGCGGCTCCCAGGTCTGCTTTGACGGGCTCCGCGAGTAAAGCTCGTCAATTTCCTCCTCCTCCACCACCTCTTCCTCCGCTTCTTCTGCCCGCTTCTCTTCCCCGTCCTATTCCTGCGCCGGCTCCCCGACGCTTCCTCCGCTGGGGGTTCCGGGGCTAATTCCTCGTCATCGGCCGGGGGCAGGAATTCTCCAGGTCCGCATTCTCCTCCTCCTCCGCAAAGGGTCGTGGCAATCTTCGCCTCTTCCTCCCGGACTTTGTGCAGGCTCCGAGGGCCCATCTGCTCGTCCCTTGCCCTTGTTCTTCTTTGTATTCGCCTGGCCGCCGCCATGCTGGCCGCCTTCTGCTGCTTCTGGTCTTTGTGGCGTTATTTGCCCTCGCCAGATTGAACCTAGTTTGTCATTTGCCGACTTTCGACGGCATAGATCGCAGAGCAGAGAGCTGATGGAGACGCCCACCAAGATGCCTTGCATCGCGATCTTGTCGCCTTCCTGCTCACGAGGTGGTGGTATAGGGGCCAGGGCTCATGGCTGAGCAAGAGCCTTCGTGCTTCTTCCCACTGGGCCGGTGTTGCGGAGGTCTTGCTGGCAATTCCCATTGCGCATTGCCGCGCAGGTGGATCTGCATGGATGATGATTATTGGTGAGGGTGGCCCACGATCGGCGCACAGGCGCCAGACAATCATCAAATGACGCAATACGACGAGAATACGATCAGAAAGGACGGAATACGAGGTCAAAGGACGGAATAATGGACGAAGGGTACGGTAATACGACAAGGAAGAGGACGGGAATACGACGAGGTCAAAGGACGGGAATAGGACGAGGAAGGGTACGGGAATACGACGAGGAAGAGGACGGGAATACGACGAGGTCAAAGGACGGGAATACGACGAGGAAGGGTACGGGAATACGACAAGGAAGGGTACGGGAATACGACGAGGAAGAGGACGGGAATACGACGAGGTCAAAGGACGGGAATAGGACGAGGAAGATGGAATCAGCGATCGTCATACCTGCTGCTGGCACTCTGCCTTCGCCACATGCAATATCCAGGCATCGGCTTTCTTCGCTCTCAACCGGGATTTCCAGGAGATGATTTTGGTGAGGATGGGGCCGGCTTGGCGCTTGCAATTGGCAGACTTCTTCGCTTTGACTTCAATTTTGGCATTTTAATAGCGAAGGCTGAGAAAGGACGGGGAGAGAGCTTGAGCAAAGGACGGAGGATTCGGGCGCTTTATATAGAACAAAGAGCGACCGAATAATCCCGAGTGTACGGGATTCCGCAAAGAATCGCCGTGGAGGGTGTGCTAAACGGTAATTCGTGAACGATTCATCCTGCAAACAAAGAAAAGCCGAACGCATCAACGCCGCCAATGCGGCAAATATCCCACGGACGGTATGAAGACCTGATGTTTGCATCATGGAATTGTTGGTGGATGTTGGTGTGGATGTTGGTGGTGGATGTTTGCCTAGAGTAGTGTATGGTGTAGAGCATGGTTTAGAGGTTGGTGTTGAGTGTTGGCGCGAGCTCGACGACGCGATGTTGTGATATTTGACGCCATTATCATTGCTTTCATAACACTTGGCACGCTAATTCCTTTAGTATCGAATGATTGCCGGACTAGGAAACGATCACAATTTCCACACACGCCATTTTCCTGTGCCACTGACGGCGGTATAATTGCCCGCCCGCCCAGGCAAACGCATCGAAAGTGCTGGTATAAGAGTGCTGGTATAATTGACCGAGTGCCAGGCATACGATCGAGTGCTGGGTAATTGACCGAGTGTCAGGCAAGCGACCGAGTGCTGGGTAATTGCCCGAGTGGTAGGTAAATGACCGAGTGGCAGGCAATTAACTGAGATAGCTAGGCATTCGAACGAGGGTCAGGAAAACGACCGAGGGGTAGGAAAACGACCGAAGGGCCGCGGGCAATCGATCGAGGTGCCGGCAATCAAACCAAGAACCAGGAAAAGGACCGTGAGCTTGCTAAATGACACTATGAACAATGAAAGACAAATAATTGACGAACAAAAATACTGTGTGGCATAGAACAAAGAACAAAGGGCAAGATGGCATCTACACCCTGCCCCTCTGCTCATGCATTACCGCCGCTGGGCATCTGGCGAGGCACATTTACATGGCTCACAGCGCGAAGAGTCTGACGGGAGACGGTCCCGCACATTGACCACGATAATTGACGGTTCCGACGATGATACCGACCGAGGAAAATTCCGAGATGGAGTCCGACTTTGACGCTGAGTTCGACGATGACGGTGCTGTTCCCAACCCGAACGAAATTCAGATACTGAGCAGAGCACCACGGTTTATGCGCCGAATAGTGGGCAAACTCAGAAGGGTTCCGGGTATCGGGATCATTTGAAGGATGACTGGAAGCCCTGGGCACCGCTCAAGGACGCAGCTGAATGGAGGCTTGCCCGGTTCTTTATCGAGCACAAATTGACGGCCACCTCAATCGACGCCTACTTCAATCAGGGACTGCACAAATCCTTGAGGTCCGAACGCACTTTTCAATCCGCATACACATTCCAGAAGCAGCTCGACAACATGCCCGGAGCCCCTCCAAATTTCCAGTACGGCACCGTCGGTGACGGCTTTGGGAAAACGACGGAGCTGTATTACCGCAATCCCGTCGAATGCGCCAGATATCTGCTGGGGCAGCGCTGCTATTCCGACCGAATGGTATACCGCCCGGAAAAGATCTACAACCCCGACGGGCATCAGCTCTATTCGGAGATGCACACGGCCGACTGGTGGTGGAATACCCAGGAGAAGCTACCCCCTGGGGCGACGATTGTGCCCATCATCTGCAGCTCGGACATCACGCATTTGACGAATTTCTCCGGAGACAAAAAGAGCTGGCCCATATATTTGACGATAGGAAATATTCCGGAAAGATACGGTCAAAGCCGCCAACAAGGCGACCTGCTGCTCGCCTTATTGCCCATTCCTCCCAAGGTCATCGGGATGCAGCGCCGAAGGTCGACCGGCATGGGCGGCGGAGACACTCCGCAGCGCCCTGTCCATCGCTCTGAGCCGCTCCTGCATTTTGACCAGAGCGCAGCATTTTGATGGGATGCTCGACGGATACGAGCGGCGTTGCTGGCCCATCCTGGCGTGCATGGCTGGTCCGACCATGTGGAGAACTGCAACTCCTGAGCACTAAATTCAACATGTGCCCGAAATGCGAGATTCCCGCCAATAAGCTGAGAGTACCAGGTCGAGCCTACCAAGATTTATGCCCGACCAGGGCTTAATACCGCAGGATGTATCGGCAATTCACTACACTGAAGGACCTGGAAAATCCCAGCAGGGACCAGAAGAGGGAGTTGAAAGCGCTGGCAAAGTGGTTTGAGAAGCGGGTCTGCGGCCGCTGTACAATCCCTTCTAATTGCCCTTCGTCCAGGCGCATGAGCTCCATAAGCCCGATATGCTGCACGCCGCTCACCTCGGAATCCTGAAGCATTTGATGCAGTGGCTAGAGGATTTCTGCAGGAATTTGACCGCCTGGACGGATTCAACCTCATATGGACCAAGATGCCGCCATACCCGGCTTTTCCCGCGCCAAACCATACCAAGCCGCCAGTGGCAAGAAAGAGATGCGCTGCTTCCAGAAGATGATCCTGCCAGCGCTGGCATCCGCGCCAGGAATCCTCCGCCAGTCAGGCGGAGCCTTTCAGGAAAGCGCTTTCAATGCGCATGGCATTGATCGACAGACTGGTTGCCCAAAGACCGCTCCCACAACGAATTGACGATTGACCTACTGGACGGATATCTCCGGCATTCCATCGAACGGCGATATCTTCAGGAAATACAGGGCAAACCGGGAAACCGAGAGGCTCGTAGCTGAACGGCGCAAAGAGCTCCGTGAAGAGTACCATGCGGAGCTAGCAGCCCTCGATGAATCCTCGACCCAGAGACGGCGGGTTGTCGCTAGTCAGCGATTGAATCTCCAGGCAGAGATCGACGACATCTTACGGAAGAATCCGACTTCAACTTCCCGGCTCCACCTGATGAGCCACTTCACGGAGCACATCCGCCAGTACGGGAATATTCCCGACTATTCGACGGAGTCCCGCGAGATCGCGCACAGGACCAGCTGAAGATACCATATCGCCGGAGCAATCGCGCCAATCCCGTGATGCAGATACTCCGGACGTTCAACAGAGATTACATCTTCGCCATGCACGGGTTGAATCTTCTGCAGATTGCCCGGGACGGATTCTCCACATCGGATCTTGTGGGAAATCTCCAGGTATTGGAGCCGAATCTACAGAGGAGGCTGCACCGCAAGGCGCGAGCTGGCCAATCCCCAGCGATGATCCGCACTTCGACTGGGGCTGATCGCACCCATGGGATGTTTCCCAAAGGAGGAGCCTGTGAAAGCGCCTGGTCAAAACCCCGATGGATTTGACGGTCGTCAGAAACGCCAATATCCCGGCAGCAGCAAATCTCTCAGTTTTACATCCAAGATACTTCATGAGGGAACTCAGGCGGATTTTGACGAGATTCCCGTGATATCGATTCCTGGCGCGGACGACGCTCAGGCAGCTCAAGGTGCCCGCCCTTTGCACGGCGCTGGCGACGAAAGGACGGTGCACACTTCCACACAACGGAACGGCAAATTACAGGAGAGGGGAGGCCAGAACGATTGATCTGGTTCCGCCAAAAACCCGCTGACCTGAGCCATTGCAGGGCCTTTGCCCGCAACTCTACTGGCGTGTGTTTAAGCTGACAGATCCGGGACAGAGAGGCAAGGCTGTTACGGCGATTTGCCCGCTGAAGCCCGACTTCAACGGTATGCCCAACGCCCACCACGGCTTGATAAGGGTATCACGCCACATCAACGCTTTTGACGATATATGGGTGGTCAATATCAAGAGTATCCTGGGTGCCGCGCATCTTGTTCCCGAATCTACCTCGCCTACGAATAGTCGGTGGTTTATCAATCTAACCTCGCTGGCATTTGATTTGACTACGGCATCTGACGATGGGCATTTGAGAATGGGCATTTGAGAATGGGCATTTGACGATGGGCATCTGACGATGGACATTTGAAGATGGGCATTAGTCGGTGTTTGTTCAGATATTTGCCTAATGTACAGTTGAATTGACGCAGATAAAATCAAAGTTCCGGTTCAGTGATGTTTTCATACAACTTCAACACTTCATTTATCTCAGTCGATAATACCATATCAACTCGGGGGTAGAGCGAGAAACGCTTCACGCGCGCCGATATGCGCCGACATGCGCCAAGAATCCAAATCGGTCGATCTGGCTGGGAGCTGCCGAGACGCGTGCATCGTCGTCAACTTCCCAACCCGATTGACTGTAGCCTCGACTTTGAGGAATGGCGAGGATGCAGAGCATCCTCGTAAACTTCCCAGCCCGATTGACGGGCAGCTTGACTTTGTGGACGAGAAGGCTTCCTTATCATTTAACAGGCATTTTGGCGGACAGCTATACTTTGTGGAATAGCGAGAGGACTTCCTCGTCAACTTCCCAGGCGGGTTTACGGGCAATTAACTTCGCGAAATGACGAGAAGGTATCATCGTCAACTTTCCAGGCAGTTTGACGGGAAGTTTTGAGTCGTGAATTGAGGAGGATGCTCTGCATCGTCGTCACCTTCCCAGGCAAAATGACTGGAGGCTTTATTTTGGGGAATGACGAGAGGCCTTCCTCGTCAACTTCCCAGGCAAAATGACTGGGAGTTTTACTTGGTGGAATATTTGCTTTGTACAATAATTTGTAATTTATATTGGCTATATACTTGAACGAATTACATGTGTCGAGAACGTGAATAGTGAAAGATAATGGGCATTTTTGGTCAAAAGACGAGCCATCAGAATTCCCAGGAAATAGACGGGCATTTTTGATCAGGAGACGAGACGCTCAAAATGCCCGGTAAAAGGACGGGCATTTTTGGTCAAAAGACGAGCCGCTCAAAATGCCCGGGAAAAAGACGGGGAATTTGACGGGCCGGGTGCCAGTTTTGACCGGAAAGACGACAACTTTTGCCCAAAAGACGAATCGGTACGTCTGGACGTACAATTCGTCTTGGGGGATTTTTTTTTTTGCTGATGTAATCATAATCTTCAAAACCTCTATATCTCATATCATTCCAATTGTTTCCCCAATTCAGTGTCTATATCCGACTAAAGAGCTTCTATAAGCTCGAGATCTGGTGATTGGGGAGGCCATTCAACAGTATTAACCTCAGTGATTTCTCTGCAAGCATCAGCAACTTCTTTATGCCCAAGTGCATTGTCCTCAAATACTTGTGTCTATCCATATTCTTTACCGCTACGATGCCAGAATATCATAAGATGGGGGTCAAAAATGTGATCTCTAAAGACTTGTAACTTGATGATAATACCAGAGGGAGTGAAAATAAGCTCTGACTTCAACTTACCATAGAGATTGCCCCATATCATCGTGCGCTTTCTACCTGACTCCCATGTTTTATCTAAACAGTCAGGATAATATCTCTCCTCACGCATACATATCATACAAGGGCGATGGCCAAAGCCTGCAGTACTGAACGTGGATTCATCTGTCCAAATGGTGCAAACCCGATTGTCGTAAGTCCAATGTAGCCTGCCTTGACACCATTCGACCCTTTTGATACGATTGGGTGCCCTTATACCCCCATCTATTCATTGATATCATCTTGACTCGGAGTGATAATACCAAAAAACAGCTGGCATTCGTACTTCTTATAAGGTTAATGATTATGATAGCCCATAAATCTCATAACACCTTATAGAGTTTTGACAGAAGAAACATACCCCATCTCTTCGATGATAGCCTCTTATGGTAGACATTTTGTTCTCTTACCCCTGCTAACAAACTCCCGGAGTATTCTTTTCTCTGCATCATCAAAGATAAGTGGTCTGCCCTGCCTGACTCTGTTGCTTGGAGTTCTATTTGCTTGTGCCCATTTAAAAACACCTTGGCAGGCCCTAAAATGTATCTCTATTATTCTCCCTATTTCTCTACCGTACTTACATGTCTCTCTCAAAGTGATGATTTGGATTTGTTTCATCGCGTGTTGATTCCTTATTCCTTGGATTATCATTATGATCGGTCCATCTCCCTCTCTACGTCATGGCAGCCTTGTAGTATTGATGAATTGAAGATAATATGAAATAGGTCAAACAGTATTTAATGTGTCGATGTTTGTGAGGTTTAAAACTGCACACAGGTTTCAATGGTAATAAAATTCATCAGCAAAAAAAAAAATCCTCCAAGACGAATTGTACGTCCAGACGTACCGATTCGTCTTTTGCGACCAAAACCTCGTCTTTTGCTACCAAAAACTCGCATTTTGGTCGTCCTGCGCGTCCCGGAGATCCGAAATGTGACATGTCGCCTTTTTGGCGCTTAGTATGCCCCCCAAATGTGACATCTCGCCTTTTGACGCCTAGTATGCATCTCAAATATGACATCCCGCCTTTTTAACGCTTTTGACGTCGCGGATGTGATATTCTGCCTATGTACTGGCGCTAATGCTAGCGCTAGCTAATGACGCCAGATTTGACTCTTCTCCACACCTCGGCGATCCATCCACACCTCCACCTCCACCTCCACCTCCACCTCCACCTCCACATATACACCTACCTACCTCGCCTCCTACCTCGCCTCCTACCTCACCTCCTACCTCACCTCCTACCTCACCTCCTACCTCACCTCCTACCTCACCTCCTACCTCAATTCCTACCTCACCTCCTACCTCACCTCCTACCTCACCTCCTACCTCACCTCCTACCTCCTGCCAGTATCGACGCCTACCTCCTGCCTGTATCAACGCCTACCTCCTGCCTGTATCCACGCCTAGATACGTATTTACCTTCCTCTGCTTTTTGACCATCAGCAAAAAAAAAAATCCTCCAAGACGAATTGTACGTCCAGACGCATCGACTGCCTTTGCACTCAAAACCTCGTCTTTTGCTACCAAAAACTCGCATTTTGGTCGTCCCGCGCGTCCCGGAGATCCGAAATGTGACATGTCGTCTTTTGGCGCCTAGTATGCGTCCCAAATGTGACATGTCATCTTTTGGCGTCTAGTAAGCGTCCCAAATGTGACATCTCGTCTTTTAACGTCTAGTATGCATCTCAAATATGACATCTCGTCTTTTAACGCCTTTTCATATCGTGCGATTGTGATATTTTGCCTATGTACTGGCGCTAATACTAATACCGCTAGCTAATGACGTCAGATTTGACTCCTCCACACCTCGAGGATCCATACACACCTCCACCTCCACCTCCACCACCACATATTCACCTAGCTACCTCGCCTCCTATCTCGCCTCCTACCTCACCTCCTACCTCACCTCCAACCTGACCTCCTACCCCACCTCCTACCTCAATTCCTACCTGTATCAACACCTACCTCCTACCTCTATCGACGCCTCCTGCCTGTATCAACGTATCCTGTTTGTATCGACGCCCCCTGCCTGTATCGACGCCTCCTGCCTGTATCGATGCCTGGATACATATTTACCTTCCTCTGCTTTCTAACGCCTTTACTAACAGCTACCAGGCTCCAAATACTGGACGATTTGGACACCTTCTAGGCACTGAATACTGCGTGATTTGGACACCTACCAGGCACTGAATACTGCACAATTTGGACACCTCCTAGGCAGCAAATCAACACCTACCACTCACCGAATAATGCACCAAATAGACACCTACCAAACAGGCAGGTCAGCGGGCAGGAAGGCAGGCAGTGGGGAGATCAGCAGGCAGCAGGGCAGACAGTTTAGCAGCGAGCTCAGTGGGCAGGTCTAACGGGGCGAGAAACTTGTAACGAGACGAGGAAGAACCGAGGCGAGGATCGACTCGGGATACGTTCAGGACGGGACAGGAGATTGGGCTTGGATACCGATCAAACAGGATATATTTTTCAACTAACAGAATGGCTCTACCTAGTATGATATATCAGATGAGACCGATTGATACTGAATACAAATAAAGATAGATAGATAGATAGAATTTATATTGCTTCGAAGTACAAGACTTATTGCACGCCTAACGAGCACCCGCCAGAAAACCGAACACGACGACAAAAGAAAGACGAAGGAAAAGAAAACGTAACTGAGAAAACGTAACCGAAAAGATGAAAAGACCTGAAATCAAATGTTCGCATCCGCGCCGTTGTGTAAGTAGGAAAGAGATAGGAGAAAATCAGTCTTCCCCCTCCTGACCGTCAGTGTCGTCGTACCATTCTAGTAGTTTTGTGTTTCTTGCAAATTCCAATATAAGTTCCACCTTCAAGTTCAAGAACATCCAGTTTTCCCATGTCGCCGGACCTGGGATTTTGTCCAATAGTTTTGTTCGGTATTTGGCCCATCGGGTGCATTCAAAGAGGGTGTGTTTTGATGAGTTCTTCTAGCCGCATTGGCATGGTTCCTGTTCAATGTAGGTGGCGTGCTTGTTGATCATTGTCGCCTGGCACCGTATATGTGATATGAGTCTGGCTTTCGCAAGTGTGAGTTTCTTTAGTTGTGGGCACCCTTGAAGTGTCCTGGGGTGGTGGTAGTTGGTCGTTTCTGGGGTGTTCCATTCTTCCAACATTCGTTCTTGAAGTTGTTTGTTTTGGGTCCAGCGGGCTCGGGTGTCTTCTATTTCCTGGAACGGGAGGAGGAGTGAGGCGATGCGATATAGGCCTGTGCCTTTTATGTTTGCTTCTCTTGTTGGTAGTAGGGAGGTGTTATGTGGGGCCCGTAGGCGAAACAGAGGAGGTCCAAGGAACACAGCCGAAACTATTGACTTAGAGGTAGACTCTAAGCGAACGAAGAAGCGTAAAACTCTTTTGGCCGATGCGACCAAAGAATCGTGAACTGTAGACTGTAGAGGAATAGAGACTTCGTATTCCTTAAATATACAAGAGAGAGAGAGAGAGATTTTATATTGCTTCGAAGTACAAGACTTATTGCACGCCTATCCGAAACCGCCGACGAAGGAAGGAAAAACAAGACGCGACGCGAAAAGGAAAAACAAAGGAGAATCTAACCGAACCGAGAAACAGAAACAGTAACAGTAATCATGAACGCGTACGCGAAGCCCAAGTAGGTATGAAAGAGACAGGAAAAACGAAAAGAATCAATCTTCCTCCTCCCGACCGTCAGTGTCGTCGTACCATTCCAGTAGCTTTGTGTGTTTTGCAAATTCCAATATGAGATCCACCTTCAAGTTCGTAAACATCCAGTTCTCCCATGTCGCTGGTCCTGGAATTTTGTCCAAGAGTTTCGTTCGATGTTTTGCCCATTGTGGGCATTCGAGGAGGGTGTGCTTCGATGAGTTGATCATGCCGCACTGGCATGGTTCTTGGTCAATGTAGGCTGCGTGTTTGTCTATTTTTGTTGTTTGACATCGTATCCGAGAGATGTGTTTGGCTTTCGCTACTGTGAGTTTGCGAAGTTTTGGGCAGGGTGTGAGTGCGCATCGCGGTAGTTGACGCGCGTGTTGCATTCTGCTGAGCATTCGCTCTCGAGTAGTATTGTTTATTCCATCGGGCTCTGCGCCCCTATTTCTTGAATGGGAGAAGGAGTGATGCAACGCGCGTAGCCCTGTGCGCTTTTACGTCGGTTTCTGTTGGTGGTAGAGCAAGAGTGGTTCGCAGATGGGATACTGTATTGACAGGCAAAGGATTCTGGTGCCGATTTTCGCGATCGGTATGTGAGGAGTTCAAGAGGGGTAGGCCGGCTTCTTTTAGTAGGCGTTTGTTTGATCCATCGGGGAGGCCGGTGACTATTCTGGCCGCTTCATTATAGGGGGTGAGGAGCGATGATGTGGTCCGCGCTACCGTCCACCAGGCTTCTGAGCCCCATAATATTGTTGGGAGGAAGGCTTGGGTGATGAGGTGGTGGATGGTTTTGACCGTTGCACCGGGTTGGAAGGAGAGATTCCGAATTCGCTGCAGGATTTGAAGTCCCTTGGCGATGGTGTTTTCTATGTGGGGTCTGAAGGAGAGTGTTGGGTCGATCCATACTCCGACATATTTCAACCTCTGCTTAGGGTGGATTTCTTTTCCTGCGAGGGTGGTGTGTGTCCGGGGTTGTTGGGTTTGGGAGGAGTTGGTGGGTCGGAAGAAGATGAGGTCCGATTTTTCGGCTCATGATGCTTAGTGGGGTTGCTTTAAGATTCGCTCGCCATTCTTTCAT
The DNA here is from genome assembly GCA_024713855.1 of Morchella sp. 2016-41. Lineage (NCBI taxonomy): Eukaryota > Fungi > Ascomycota > Pezizomycetes > Pezizales > Morchellaceae > Morchella > Morchella sp. 2016-41. The sequence continues at coordinate 525,236 of JAMGZD010000002.1, read as the reverse complement.
CGAGTCTTCGGTTATGAATGTTGGGTTTTTGGATATTTGTACTAGGGCATCATCGTCGATGTATGTGGTGTTGAGTTCTTTTTTGGAGTTTGAGACGTCTACTATGACGCCGGCATATATCATGAAGAGGACTGGTGACAGGGGGGATTCTTGCGGTAGTCCGGAGTCGAATGGTTGTGGTGTCTCTAGTTCGTGGTTGAAGAAGAACTGGAGTTTTCTACCGCGTTGAATTCTCTACACCAGTTTATCAGGTATTGGGGGAATTTTGCTGAGCTACGATGAATGTGCTCACAGTTGAAGGCGCCAGATATCGCTTGTGAGGATGGCAGGCCGGTCGGGCGAGAATCCTGTCCTCTTTTTCTGGAGGAGGTTTTGTTGGATGGGGGTGAGGGTTCTGAGGAGTGCGTCGATTGCGGAGATGGTGAGTCTCCCTCCGAATTGGTCCCTTGTCAGTGTCTCGAGGATATCTCCAGCGGTGCAGAGCCTTTCCGCCACTATTTTTTCCAGGAGCTTGCTGAAGCATTGCAGTAGAGATATCGGTCGGTAGGATTTCGCCAGGGAATAATTTCCTTTACCGGGTTTGGGAATGGGGATGCATTTTGCTATCTTCCATTGGTCTGGGTGGACTGCGTGTCGGAGCATGGCGGTAAACATGTCTTGGATGAGTTGTGTGTTGGCTTTCACCACCGCCTTGACGAAGGTGTATGGGATTCCGTCCCTACTGCCTGTTGCCGAGTAATGAGTTTGTGGCTTTTAGGAGTTCTTCAGGGGTAACTGTAGTAGCGTCACTAAGCCAAAGGAGTGATCTGATGTTGGGTAGGGAGTCGAACGCCCAATTTGTGTAAGAGTTCAGCTCAGAGAGCTAAGACTTCCCCGCAAACGATTCTTCACCTCAGATATCCGGGATGATGGGATCCTTTCTTTTCCAGAGTTAAGGATCTTAATGATTTAGCTGCCTTTGCGCCGTTTAGAGCCTTTTCTTTGTGTGTTTTTGGCGTTCGCTACGGCCATTTGTCATTCTGTATTCCTTCCGCGGGGTTTCCTTGTCTTCAGTGAGTTTATTCTCTTTGCTCTTCTCTGGCCCTGTTGAGGTGGATTTGTGTTGTCTAGTTCGAAGTCCACCACCTTTTAGATCTTGGCTGGGTTTCTTTCGTTGAGGTGAAACTTTGTCGATGAGAACTTTGTAAGTGTTAGGAAGAATTCCACTGATTGTCTGGTGTGGTTTTGGTCCTCCCATGCTTCGTCAGGAGGTTGAAATTCTTGAATTTGTGTTTCTAGGGTTTCTGATCCGTCTTGTGCCAAGTCGGTGGGGATATGTAGGGTTTAGCGATGTACATTTGGGCAGAGATCTTCTAAGTCAGTCGAACTGCTCGTCCGTGTTTATGCTCCATCGTATGTTCTGGTCGAGGATTGGTCCTTTTACGAAGGCTAGGTCGATGATTGTCGGTCGGTTCTCATTCCGGGGGAAATGGGTGTGTTCTCCGGGTTCGTTGATGAGGTGGAGTTTTTGTCTGTCTAGCCAGCGTTTGACCCTTGTCGCGTTTGTTCGGTCTGCTCTTATTGTGTTTCTGTAGTCATGGGCGAGGGTTCCGTACCATAGTGTGTGGTGGCAGTTGAAGTCTCCCATGACCAGGCAGTTCTTAATGGTTGTGATTGTTCTGGCGATGTCTGCGAATGGTTGGCTCCGCCCTGGTGAATATATGTTTAGGATTTGTGTCTTTTCGTCTTGGATTTCTACAGTGACGGAGAGGATGAAGTTGTCGTGTGTGAAGTGGTATTTGGGTTTTAGGTTGTGATGTTTGCGGATGTAGGTTGCGCATTTTGGGTCTTTGTGGGCTGGTGTGAAGGTGTTAAAGAGTGGTGATTCCGGGGGTTGCCCGGCCTTGTTGTTCCATGGTTCCTGAAGTAAAAGAAAGTATACCGACGGGTCTGTTTCCACTTCCTCCAATGCTGACTTTGTTGTAAGCTCATTCTTAGCGCAGTTCAGCTGTTGCGCCAGGGCGAGGGATCGATGGGCGTGACTAGGCATGAGCCATGTCAAGGTCGTTGTCTATTGGGCCAGCTGCTAGCTGCTGCGTGGCTGGGACTTGGATAGTGGCTTGGGGTGTTGCTGGGTTCTGTGCCTGGATCGGCAGAGCCGGGATTATCGGGATGGCGGGGGTGGTTGAGGCTGCTGGGGCTGCTGAGGCTTCTGGGGCGGCCTGGGGGCCTTTCTTTGCGCCCCTTCAGCGAAGCGAATCTGTGCTCTGAGGGTAGCTTTCGCTCTTTCTGGGCATGATCTGTCGATGGCTTTGTGGGGTCCGCTACAGTTGAAGCATCGGATGGGTGTGTGGGTGCATTGGGTGCCGCCTGGGCATGATTTGCAGGGGTGGCTGTCAGTTGGGTGATCTTCCGCGCAGTGTTCGCATCTTGGTGTTTCCTGGGAGCAGAGTTCCTGTCTGTGGCCGAATTCGAGACAATTTCTGCATTGGGTGTCTTCTCGGATGTTATAGAAGGTTTCGAGTGTGCAGCGGCGGTCAAAGAGGAGTAGGGATCGGAATCCCAAAGTTTGGAGGTTGAAGTTACCTGGGAAGGCAATTATCATGGTAGAGTGGGTTTTCCCAAGTCTTTTTTCCGGGTTGGAGATCCACCTGCGGATCTGGGCCAATGTGAGATTTTCTCCGTAGTTGTTTCTGATTTCTGAGGCTACGAGTTGTCCTGCATCGCGTCCGTCCCCGATGGTTGTCGGGATTCCGTATAGAAGGAACTTTGACCACTTTGAGTTGGCTCTGATGCTTATGACGTGGATTCCCATGTTTGAGAGGGTGTGGTGGATTTCGTGTTTGTAGGCCATTACTGTTTCAGCCGATGTGTCGAATTTGGTTTCGAGGACTATGTTGTGATTGATGGTGATCCTGGCAGCGATGAGGTGGAAGGCGGCGTCCGGGATTTCACCGTTGATGGTCATGCGGATTTCGGAGGCGGTGATGTCTGGGGGGGCGTCGCATTCTACGATGATTTCCCTGTTGATTTTGGTGAATTCTGGTTTAAAAAGGGGGTCTGGTTTTGCGGGTTTCCTTTTCCTCTGTACCAGTTGGAAGTTTTCTCCTGTTGGGTTTCCCTGGGCGGCTACTTTTCCCCATGTGTCATTTTTCCATTTGGAGCCGCGTGGTTGAGGAGGGGGGGCTGCGCTTGGTCCTGCCTGGGCTGCCAGTTGTTGTACTTGTTGTGCTTGGACTAGGGAGTGTGGGCGGGGTTGTGGCGGGGGTTGAGGGCGGGATTGTTGGGGTTGGGGGCGGGGTTGTCGTTGTTGCTGCGGTTGCGGTTGTTGCTGCGGTTGCGGTTGTAGTTGCGGTTGCGGTTGTTGTTGCGGTTGTTGGTGTTGGTGTCGGGGTCTTGAGGCCTGGGTTTGTTCGATGGTGGAGACAAGGGTGGCAATCGTGGAGTGTAGACTGTTGATCATTATAGATTGTGCTTCGATTTGGTTCTTGAGGGTCAGGACCGTTTGTCGGACCTCGTTGGTTTGCTCTTCGACATGGTTCAGCCTGTCGGATGGGGAGTCGAGGCGAGAGACGGCGTGTCTGATGGCCCAGGAGAGGTAGTTCAGGTCGGGCAGGGAGTGGGTACCCTGTGGCACAATGCTTGGGTGGATGTAGTCGTATCTGGGCTCATAATGGTCGACGTATTGTTGAGGTTCTGTATAGGTGAACATGAAACCTTCCCCGAGTTGGTTCTGGGTAGTTTCGGTTTGTTGGGTTTCGGTTTGTTGGGTTGACGAGGGGGCGGTGGAGGCGGTCGCTTCTTGCTGGAAGAAGCCTTGGATTGACGTTTGTTCCATGGTTGAGTGTGCTTTCCTACCTGAGGGGTAGAGGTTGGTCACGGATAAGGTTCTCTTTCTTCCTTGCGGAAGTTCGAGGCTTGAAAAATCTTCGTTTGAGGCCAGCGTGATGTTTTTTTGCTTCGCTTAACACAACGGCGACGTGACCGTGAAGTGGGGATTGAGGCGGCTTCGTCTGGTATGGTATACCAGGCTAGACCGTTATGCGAGAAGAAAGAATAAAATAAAAATAGAGTTTCCGATAGTTTAAGGTGTTTGTAGCGAGGTTTACCGAGCGCGAGAAGATACAAGAGAGAGAGAGATTTTATTATCGCTTAGAAGCTGAAGGCTTATTGCGCACCGGACTACCCTAACTACCACCTCCACCGACTAACCCAAACGAAAGACAAAAAGAAACGACAAAGAAAAAGTGAAAGCGCAAACGACTCAAATGCCGCGACACGATGTGGGACCCACGAAGAGGGGGTAAGTAACGCGAGGTACAGGTGAGCAGAATCTAAGCGACATACAAAAAAACCTCCCCGTAGTAAGAAAAACCCAAACTTCTCCGTCAACTATATATAAGCGAAGCGCGATCAAAATGGCGTTGACGCGAAGCGGCGTAAATTCAAATGTTTACGTTATCGTATCGTGAATGACATGCCAACAGGGCCCAGGAAAAACACTGCGTCAGCGAAAAGGCAGGAAAGGCCAACCACAACAAGCGTCAGGGTGGCGAGGGGTGGGTCAAGAATGGTCTTTCAGTCTGCTTGTCGAGCGTGAGCGATTGTAAAAGTAAGGGCTGTCGAAAGTGCCAGTGGTGTGTTGAGGGTGGTCTCGGGGACCAGTATGGAATGGAGAGCCTCTGGGGGCCGTGCAATGTAAAGGGTGAGCTGGGGCGCCAGAATTTGTATGGGTGGTCGCAATCGAAAGTGCCGACCGTGGTGATTGAGGGTGGTGCCGAGGCCAGGTATAGAGTGGAGTGAGGATCGGGGCGCGCTCAGTTGAAAGTGGTGAGCTGGGGGCGCCAGCTCGGTTTAGTTTTGGGTGGTGCAATCGAAAGTGCCGGCCGTGGTGGTTGAGGGGTGGTGCCGGGGGCCAGGTATGATGGGAGTGAGGATCGGGCGCCGGTTGAGTGGGTGGGTGGCCTGGCTGGGGCCAGAAAGAGGGTAGGTCGCGTGAGTGACCTCGGGTAAATTTGAGAAATGTTTACCGCGACCGTGAAGCGATAACTTTCGGGCTGTCGGCACTTTGGCAGAGGGCTCTCGCTAACCTGAGAGTTACTGACAGTGTGCGGACCCGGCGTGTGTGGTGCTTCGTGCGATGGCGGCCTAGAGAAACGACCGTCTACGGTGGCGTCGAATTGGCGGGAGTTGGTGAGTGTTAGGCGCGTCCGTAAGAGCTCGGTGAATGGGGGGTGGGAGAGGAGACTCGTGTCATAGCATGGGAACTAGCGACCCGTGGCGATGCTAGAACTCTGGGAATCAGCGTTATCTTGAGGAGGGCTCTCAAGGAGGTCGGTCAGGAGGAAAAACATCGTCGCGGGAAGATGCAAGAGAGAGAGAGAATCTTATATTGCTTTGAGGCGAAGCCTATCGCACAACTATACTACCGAACTACAACTACCGCCCGACTAACCAAACGCGAGACAAAAGAAAGAGAATAAATAGCAAACGACTCAATGGCCGCGACACAAGAATGGGTCCCACGAAGAGGGGGAGATAACGCGAGGTACAGGTAAGCAGAAACTAAGTGACAAACAAAGAAACCTTCCTGTTGTAAGAATAAACCCCAAACTTCTCCGTCAACTACATATAAGCGAGCACGATCCTAAACATGGCGTTCAACCTGAAACGGCATCATTCGCGTTTCACGTGTGTATCTGTGGGCGAACCTTAACAGGACTGGGAAAAACCACGCCGAAGGCAGGAAAGGCCAACCGCAGCAGCGTCAGGGAAAGCAAGGGGTGGGTCAGAGTGGTGCCGCCGGGCATCTGCTAGTCAGGCGCGAGGCGGGTAAGAGTGGTGGGTTGCAATCGAAAGTGCCAACCGTGGTGTTGAGTGGGTGGTCTCGGGGACCAGTAAGTATTGGGGTGAGGAGGCGGGCCGCCTCAGTTAAGGTGGTGAGTTGGGATTGCCAACTCGGTAAGAATGGTGGTGCATGTCGAAAGTGCCGACCGTGGTGTTGAAGGGGTGGTCTGAGGGACCAGTAGGTATGGAGGCCTCTGGGGCGTGCAGAATGTAAATTGTGAGTTGGGGTTCTCATTTCGGCGAGAATGGGTGAGTCGCAATCGAAAGTGCTGGCCGTGGTGGTTGAGGGGTGGTGCCGGAGGCCAGGTATGGAGTGGTGAGGATCGGGCCGCCTCGGTTAGGATGGGTTCTTTGGCTAGGGCCGTAAAAGAGAGTAGTCGCGTGAGTGGCAACCGGGTAAATTTTGAGAAATGTTTTGCGACCGTGGGAAGCGAAACTTTCCGGGCTGTCAGCGCTTTGGCGAGGGCTCGCTAACCTGAGTTACTGACGGTGTGCGGACCCAGCGTGTGTGGTGCTCGTCGATGAGCAGCGAGGAGGAGGAGCGACCGTCTGGCGGTGGCCGTCGATTTGGCAGGAGTTGGTGAGTGATAGGCGCGTCCGTGAGGTATCAACTCGGTGAAAAGGGGTGGGAGGGGAGACTCGTGTAATAGCGTGGGGAATCTAAGCGCGGCGAAGGCTCTCTAGAAACACATGTATCCGTCGTCGACGAGGAGGGCTCTCAGGCGGTCGGGCCCAGGAGGAAAAACGTCTTGTGGGGAAGATGCAGAGAAGAGAGAATTTATTATCGACTTAGAAGCACAAGGGTTATTGCGCGCGGACTACCCGAACTACAACCTCCGACTAACCCAAGCGAAGGGCGAAAGGAAAAAGACAAAGGAAAGTAAAAAGCGCCAGCGAGCTCAAAGGCTGGACAGCGGCGCGTGGGGCCGCGAAGAAGGTGAAATGTGTGTAGTACAGGTGAGCAGAATCTAAGTGACAACAAAGAAACCTCCCCGTAGTAAGAAAGAACCCAAACTTCTCCGTCAACTACATATAAGCGAGCACGATCCAAACATGTCGTTCATCCAAAAAGGAATCATTACCAACGTTCCCCGGTGTCGTATCTGTGGACGAACCTTAACAGGACTGAGGAAACCAAGCGCACGAAGGCAGGAAAGGCCAACCGCAACAGCGTCAGGCGTGAAAGCGAGGGGGGTGGGTCAAGAGTGGTGCCTCGGGAGTCTGCTTGTCAGGCAGCGAGGCGGTTGTGTAAGTGGAGGGCTGCAATCGAAAGTGCCAGCCGTGGTTGTTGAGGGGTGGTCTCGGAGGACCAGTGTGGAATGGAGGCCTCTGGGGGGGCCGTGCAAGAAGGTAAAGGTGAGCTGGGGACGCCAGCTCGGGTAAAATATGGGTGGTCGCAATCGAAAGTGCCGACCGTGGTGGTTGAGAGGTGGTCTCGGGGGACCAGTATGGACGCCAGCTCGGTTAAATTTTGGGTGGTCGCAATCGAAAGTGCCTACCGTGGTGGTTGAGGGGGTGGTCTCGGGGGACCAGTTGGATGGGGTGAGGGGATCGGAGCCGCCTCGGTTAAGAATGGGTGGCCTGGCTAGGGCCAGAAAAAGAGGGGTAAGGTCACGTGAGTGACCTCGGGTAAAAATTTGAGAAATGTTTCTCGCGACTGTAGGGAAGCGATAACTTTCGGGCTGTCGAGCACTTTGGCAGAGGGCTCGCTAACCTGAGAGTTACTGACAGTGTGCGGACCCGGCGTGTGTGGTGCTCGTGCGATGGCGGCCTTGAGGAAAGCGACCGTCTACGGTGGCGTCGATTTGGCGGGAGTTGGTGAGTGTTAGACGCATCCCGTAAGGGTAACAACTCGGTGAATGGGGGGGTGGGAGAGGGAGACTCGTGTCATGACCGGGGAATCTAGCGCGGCGAAGGCTCTCTAGAGACTCATGTATCCAGCTATCGACGAGGAGGTCGCTCAAGGGCGGTCTGGCCCAGGAGGGGAAACATCGTCGCGGGGGAAGATGCAAGAGAGAGAGAGAGAGATTTTATATTCGCTTAGAAGCACAAGGCTTATCGCGCGCCGGACTACCCTAACTACAACTTCCACCGAATAACCCAAACGAAAGACGAAAGGAAAAGACAAAGGAAAAGATAAAGACCGCTAACGACTCAATGGCCGCGACACAATGTGGAACCCGCGAAGGGGTGAAAGAAAGAGACATGAGAGTTTCGCGAGTGCGATGGTAAGAAAGGAGAGAGAGATGACGGGGACTAAACCTAGCTATCTCCCATAGCGTGATCGTTGCCTGCCGGCGCTGGGGCCGGGGTTGCGGGGACTTGGATGGTGGCCGGAGGGGCCGGGGCCGGGGCCACTTGGGCTGGGGCCACGTCGACCATAGCCGGGGCTGCGAGGATGGGTCTGAATTCGTTGAAACGAAGGGAAGCTCTGAGGGTGGCCTTCGCGCGTTCTGGGCACGCTCGGTCTGTTGCTTTGTGGAAGCCCTTACAGTTGTAACACCTGATGGGCGAGTGGGTGCAGTTAATTCCACCCGAGCAGGTCTTGCAAGGGTGAACATCGGTGGTGTGGTCTTCGGCACAGTGGCCACATCGGCCGGTCTCTAGGGAGCATAGTTCCTGTCTGTGCCCGTATTCGAGGCACATCAGCAAACCTCCAACCTCCGCCAGACGCTCTGGACGCTCCTGGCGCCCAGGGCGATCGGTAGACAAACTGCCTCTCCAGAGAAGCAACGGAGCGTTCCTGGCGCCTTCTGGCGCATCGCATTCCGCCCTGGCGAGCACTGAGGCCCCCTGCGCGCCCAGGCGCGCACTAGTGTATCTAGTGCGCCCCGAGAGCAATACCCTCACCCTGACGGAGTTACCTCGCTCCAGACGCTATCCCGACGGAGTGCTCTCTCGCCCGACGCTCTCGCGACGGAATGCTCTCTCGCCCGACGCTCTCGCGACGGAATGCCGCCGACGCCTCGCGACGGAACGCTTCTCGCCCGACGCTCTCGCGACGGAACGTTACCTCGCCGGAGACTACTACCTATCTCCTGGGCCCTCCTGGAGCTCTCTGACGACTCCTGGGCATATCGCTAATGCTTCTGGAGCACTCCCGACTGCTCCAGCAGCGCTCGACACACCGTGATTTTACCCTTCACTGTTTTTACAATGCATACTACTTTGCATTAGTAGGCACTGCTTATGGAGCATCCAAAAACGTGATTCTATTACTAAATACTAACACTACAAGCGCCTAGAAATCGCCAATCGAATATAATACAGGCATAGGTATCTCCAAAGCACTCGCCGCTGCTCCCCAAAGCACTCGCCATTGCGCCCAAAGCACTGCCCACTGCCCTACAGATCCTCTTCCTCCTCCTCTCCTCGCGATCCTCCTCTTCACCCTCCTCGCCTTCCTCCGCTTCAATGCCGCGGGTTGAGCATGAACCACCTCTTCCTGGCCGCCACCGTTGTCGGAACCAGAGATATCCCCTCAAGCACTCGGGGGTGCTCTCCGAGCATTCCGGCATGCTGCAAGATCGCCGCTAACGCTCGCCGCCCTCGCTGAATCCATCTTCCGTATAACCTCGATAGTGATGCCTTTCTTCTCTCGATTCGTCAAAGTTAGCCTCAATATCCGAAAAGCACTCTGCCATTGCATACTTTTTCTCGGAGGTTATCCTTAATCACCTCCAACGTTGCCTCCTGATTCTGCCTACTCCTCCCTTCCATGTGTTGCTCATCCTGTTGAAGGTTTCTACCCCGCTTCAATGTCAGCTCGCAAATCCAATATAGATAATCTGAACGTTTTAAGAGCAGTGATGAATGCTCTCAAAGCTTCCGCCATTGCTGTAAGGACATTGGGATTCTTACTGACAACACTCTCATTTTGTGACTGGAAATGGTCTGGCTTAACGATATTCCCGCTGACTATGCCGAATGCCACGCCAAATCGCAGTGGATATCAGGCATATAAACGTAGGGGTAATCCGCTCTAGGAACTCGGGTCTTTACCCTCGCATCCTGACCCCATCAAAGTATTTATAGTACAATATGTCGATAATCTCGGCGCGCGAAACCGTAGACGGTAGGTCTAGTATCTGTTAGCAGCGTTCGCAGTGCTCTCTGAGCACTCCCGGTGCTCGCTGGGATTGATCATACCTCATAATGCGCGCAGGGCTCAAGAAGCGATCATTCTTCAAAAGATACTCTACTTGAGCAGCTCGCCTCAGGACTCGAGAGCTTTCCAAGCCCATAGATGGTCGAATCCGCCAGCCGCCTTTAACCTCGCATCAAGTGCGAGCGCACTCTGGAGTGTAGACTTCTGACCTATCGGTGTCAATTACACTTCTAGGAGCACTCGTGAACGCTTTCAAGAGCATCCACCTGTTTGATAACGACTGCCGAGATCTACCGCACATCCCACCCCGCGACTGGCAGCTGCCCACATATTTACTACCAGTACAAAGCCCGCCGCAGGGGAAAAGGCTCGTGTAGAAGAGTGTGGTCCCCGATTAGCGTGCTGCACTCCTTCTCAATCCTCTGGGCTTGCATTGAGAGAACGCTTGCACTCCTCGGTAACAAGGATCGCTGAGATAGGTTACTCGCACGAATGTTAACGATGCTCTCAAAGCGGTGGTCAGTGCTATCGGGAATACTACTAACCTCACTTTCTGCTATAGGAGCATTTCCTTCGTCCCTGATAGATGAAGGAAGCTGTGCAATATCATATCCTGGCGCTTCTGGTAAATATACCTGAGGGCTTGAGGGAATCCGGAGACTGCTCATAGAGCTCTCGCCAATGCCCTCAAAAGGCGGGGAGGAACGATAGGTGCGGTAAGTGGGGGAGGAATCGCCGTACCTCGAACGCATTGAGGAAAGATTGATGTGCCGTGTAGAAGAGCTGTAGTCAATATCGCGAGAATAAACGGGCACTGAAGAAGGCATGGATTGTGAGGATATCGGAGGTGCTCTCTGAGATGCCGGGAATGCTCCCTGAGACGCTTGGGACGATCTCTGAGATGCTTCCTGGCTGGGTACCGGAGTGGGTCTGTGGGATGCGGTGGGCGCCCACTGTGATGCGTTCTGTCTGGGTGCCGAAGTGGGAGCTGCTCTCCGTACTACCTTTGCACCCGGACGTGCTCTCCTCTGAAACGTTAGCGCCGTCCTGAACTTTAATGGGTGGGAGGAGTCGAACCTGTATCACATCCAGACGTCGGAGGAAGCAATAACCTCCGCTACCGCTCCGGTTGGTCTCCTCCGCGCATTGCCCAGTGCTCTGGCAGTAGTCGGCTGTACTGTACGAGGCCTCTTCCCGCACTCTGGGATCTCTGCTNGGTGGAGGCTTGAGGTTCTTCTTCCGGATCGTCCAGATTCTCCTCAGAGCCTCTCTGGGCGCTCTGGGAGTCGTCCATACTCGGAGTGGCTCAGACGGGCGGTTTCCTCCACCTCTGGCACATGCTCCTCAGGCTGCTCCTCCTGCACTGGCACTTCAGCGCTGTCAGTATTGCCATTGGGGAGATGGAATTCTACCCTTCTAGGGCTGCTTCTTCCAGTGGAAGTGTCGGTAGAACGGAGAAGCCCTTTACGCGCTATTGGGGCGGTGGTCGACTGACTGCTCCGAGTGCCTGTCGATTGACTACTCCGAGTGCTGGTAGAGAGTGGGGTCAATGCTCTGAATGATATTTCAGACCCATCAGTCTGTGAATCTCTTTGGTACTGGAAGTCGTGGTCGCTGCGGAGAGAAGTGCTGAACCGGCAGATCGCTTGTTGAGAGGCATTCTGCTTGCTGGCAGGAGTATCCAATGTCTCTAGGAGGCGTTCTTTGCGTGATTTGATTAGAAATCAACGCTTGGCGACAGAGTTTTCGCCGCCAAAGCAACAAGAATTTTCACCGCCAACCACATCCGCTCACCCGCATCCGAAGTCATTTCTAATCACTCGTTTACTGCACTTTCCAAAGCGATAACGAGTGCTCTGAGAGCAATATAGGAGTTTGAACCGACTGCAATTGAAGTAAGAAGAAAGAAGAACGTAATCTAATCTAATCTAATCTAGTATAAGAAATCTAACTAGTATAAGAAATCTAATCTAATATAAGAAAATCTAAAACGATGAAACCTATCTATTCATATAAAGGAAATCTAAACATCAAATAGCACGAACCCAATCCCAGGAGCACTGGCCAGCGCTCAGAAAGAAACATACATTATTTGAGTAAGCGATCGTTCGACAGAAGAAAAGGAGAGATTATACCAAAGGAAAGTAATGATGCTTTGATGTATTTCATATTCATAAAACAATAAATACCGCTATTCAGAGGTAAGCATTCATTGAGCAGAAAGAGAAACGAGAGATTATACCAAAGAAACTAATGATGCCTGCCATCACCACCACCACCACCACCACCGCCCGGAGGTCCGCCCGGAGGAGGAGGAGGAGGAGGAGGAGGAGGTCCGCCCGGAGGAGGAGGAGGAGGTCCGCCCGGAGGAGGAGGAGGAGGTCCACCCGGAGGAGGAGGAGGAGGAGGAGGAGGAGGAGGAGGAGGTCCGCCCGGAGGAGGGTTGCCACCACCACCACCGCCCGGAGGAGGGTTACCACCGCCCGGAGGAGGATTACCACCACCACCACCACCACCGCCCGGAGGAGGGTTACCACCGCCCGGAGGAGGATTACCACCACCACCACCACCACCACCGCCTCCAGCAGCAGCCGCGAGTGCGTCAGCAGCTCTCTTGGCTGCTATCCCGGCAGGCGTCCAGATTACTCCCTGTGCGAAGTTTGCGTCAGCAACCCCGACACCCAAAGGATACTTCCTCGGTATTTGGGGTCTAAGTCGCCGATAGCATCTTGCTGTCTATCGCGACGCCTAACAAGAGTCTGGATTAGCCTTTGATTACTGGCATCAGTTCTGGGAAAATATACCCTCATTCCTTTAGCATTTATGCGGTGATTTCCTCCTCATAGTCAGAGTCCTCTGCTGGAATATCGATCGTGGTGTAATCGTCTTCGCCGATATGAGGGAATGCTCGTGATAAGCGGCGGAGTTTCAGCACCACCCAAATTAGCACCGCGCCCGCTCTGTGGAGCACGCGAGTATCCTCCGAGGCCTGCCAACACTATTCTTCAACCAACCTCGACCTCTTCCGAATCAGTGATCTGGACCTCCGCCGGCCGGACAGGAGGATTGGATGCCGGTGGAGCGTTGTCGAGTGCTCATGAATACTCCTGATCGCTCTGTCCGGGTGGGGTGTGCTTCAGGATCAAGTTGCAGAGCTCTGGAAACGTTATCTTTGTCAGAATACCAATGAACGAATTCTGATTTCCGATGGTTCCAGTCGTAGATACGGGCGGGGCAACTACGGAGAATCTCCCAGAAGATCCGGGTCTACCACCGTGACCATTATGGACGGTCTATCGAGTTCGGCGGACACTGGGTTCCGTTTACGCTTCTTAGGCGCCCGGCCACTGTCCTCATCATCATCATCGCCTCGTCAGCAACTTCTCTAAACTCGCGATTCCCCGCCCCTCGATAGCTTCTCCTTCTGCCCAACATCGCCAATGAGCCACTTCAAAGCGTCGGCGCGAGTGCTCTGCCAGTGCGGTATTTGGTCCGTTCCACATAGGGAGGAACCCACGGAGAGGGCGAGTGCTCAATATACTGAGGCAGAGAGCATCGAACGCTGCTGCTCCGGAGACGGTTTTGTTGACCCAACCGGTGTTGTGGAGCTCCGCCTTGAGGTCGTTGCGGACGGTAGTGTACACTTTAGGTAGGTTGATCAAACCTAAAGTCATCTTCGCTTTATTTGCCTGAGTCATTTTTTTAGAGAGAGGAGACGATGCTACTGAAGCACCGGGGAACGCTTCTGGAGGACTGGCGAACTCTAACCGAGCACGCGGGGGAGTTTCTGGGGCAGGATCTCGGCGCCTTTGCCTCTGCTCTGCCGGTGGAGGGGAATTGGGTATTGGTATCCGACGGGGACGTCGGAATTGAGAGCTCTGTGAAGCACTGGCGACTGCTTTTGGGGCAGGGGCGAAGTGGGAGCTCGGTTTGACGGACAGGGGCCGATGGTGGTAGTGGCGGCGAGCTGCCTAACTCTGGGAAAAGCTGGAGACTTGTCGAACTGTTCGTTCTCTTTGGCGCTGGTTACCGCTGGTTCTTCGCCGCGCTGGTCCATGGAGATGTCGCCTGCTGGGCCTGCCGCGCGCTGAGCCGCGCTTGAGTGCTGCTCGCTGCCGTGCCTGCTGCAGAACGCTCGTCGCGCCGACTTCAGGTTGCCCTGCCTCGCCATCGCTTATCGCTGCTGCTACTGCTGCTACTGCTGCTGCTACTGCTGCTGCTACTGCTGCTGCTGCTGCTGCTGCTGCTGCTGCTACTGCTATCGCTATCGCTATCGCTATCGCTATCTTTCTTGGTTTTAGATTTCCCTGATACCCACTCTTTTGGGAAGAGTCTCGAGTGCTCGGGAGACGGTGCCGCTTGCTGAGGGAGCGGTGGCGGATCTTCTCTGAGCGACGACTGCGGCGGGGGTGTCTCTCCTATCTCTATTGGGATAGGCTGGATCTTTCCTGCTTTCTTTCTGAGGCAATGAAGGTGAGGACTTCTCTTTCTGCTTCTGCGCCTTCTTTTGTAGTGTCTCCTGCTTCTTCTTCTCCTTCTTCTCCTTCTTCTTCTCCTTCTTCTCCTTCTTCTTCTTTTCCTTCGGCGTTTTTTGCTATCTGAATCGTCGGTGTCTGGATCGCGATCTCGCTTCTTCTGTGAGCTTTGTGGAGTGCTCTGAGGGCGGAATGAAGGTGGCTAGTGAATATAGAATATTTGATGAGTATGGTTCTGAGAGCAATAGAATTAAGGAGGATATACCATCTTATATATGATTCTTTAGATGTGCAGCTTGAAAGCTTGAAAGCTCGAACTTTAAATTTGAAACTTGAAACTTGAACCGTAAACTTGAAGCGTGAGGCTGAATCGCTTCCCAGAGATATCTTGAAAGCTTTGATAGCAGTGAGGGTATGAAGTGGTAGTCTTGGAAGATGGTTAGGAATCTCTCGCGATCTGGAAGGAGGAGAAGGGTGCTCTTATACCGAATCGAATCTGCTATTCCAGAGCTCATCATGTTTCAGAAAGACCATCATGTGCTATAGGAGCACCTATGTGCTATACGGGCACTCTCGAGTCTCCGACCGGCGCCGTATGGTGCTTCCAAGCCGTCTCAATGTTTGCTCCAATACACGACGTAGCTCTGGCGCACTCGAAGATTCTACTCTGGTGGTTTGATTCAATTGAACGACGTAGATGAATGCTCTGCGCGCACTCGGGAATGCTCTGACGGTAGTACCAACAGTGGTATCAATCGGATTCCAATGTTGGGTTGGAGTTCAGGTTCTTGTTGGTGTCGGCGCCTGTGCGGCTATGAAGAGTCGGACAGTGTGTATCGTTTGAGCTCGTAGTCGATATTGGTATTGAATTTTCCGTTGAGAACGGTTTCTTGATCTGAATAGCTTTCGCGAGTGCTAACTGAGGGTGAGCGAATGCTGAGAGGGCAGAACGGAGCATCGCTGGTGGCATGATTGCTGTTTCCTCGTTGCATCTCGTTGCATGCTCATGTTTGTGTTTTCAGTATTCCGTTGGAGATGTATGGCGTCAAAGTCAGCCATGCTCTGCTGGAGGTGCGGCAAGGCTTACAAGCACTGACGAAGCTCGCTGCTTAAGTGGCACTCTGCATGGGATTACAAATTGCTCGTAGAGCACTCTGCTAAGCACTCTGCGTAGAATTGCTTCGTAGAAGCACTCTCTGAACAACAGCAGCGTCGGGGCCTCATGATGATTGGCTGACAAATCGCTCATAGAGCACTCTGCACCGCCTGCAGGAAAGAGCCTCTTCCTTGGCAGACTGCAAATTCTCGAGTCCAATGAAATCGTCTTGCCCTTTTGCAGCAAGAGGTACAGCTTCTCCGCGAATTTTGACAGACATCTTCGAACGATCCATCCTTTAGAAGCAGATGAATGGCTGGGAAATCAATATTCACTGCTGGAGCACGATCAATCAGCAGAAACCCTGACGACACCGACGAGCCCAGAAGAGCATTCCCGATTGCTATTCAGAGACGCACTACGAGTCGGAATCTGACACTTTCGATCAAGATTCGAATAATTCGGACCTCGAATCCGAATCATATTTCGTGATGGAGGAGAGGCGGTGATTCAAATGGGCATATGGCATCTACGACAGTTTACGAGGTCTTTGGGAGCAACTTTGCATCGGAGGACTACGACGAGTGCTCACAGAGACTTCTCCAATACCCATGGCACCCATTTCGGTCAGCATACGAGTTCAGAATGGCACGCTACTTCACTGTCTAAAGCCTCACAGGGGAACATCGACAGCTTCTTTCTACACGCCCCTCCGAGTAGTGGCGAGTGCTCCTACAGCACCGGGCGGGGTTTTATCAAGAGGTTGGAGGAAATGAACGACACACTAGGAAAGGCAAGCTGGAATCATTCGGAGGTGGATATTGGGGAGAAGATCTCCTACTACTACCGCAATCCAATGGTTGTCGTCCGATATCTTCGGCAACGCGGCCTTCCGGAGTCATTGGTGTACGCTACCGTGGTGGAACATAATGAGTTCGGGCGAATGTATGGGAAATGCATACAGGAGATTGGTGGTGGGAGATACAGGTTCGTAAGCCTCGCTCTGCCAACTTGCACTCGGATACTCCAGGAGATGTCGCTAATGCTTTCGATAGAATACGTTACGGAGGGGTCTACTGTCGTCAATTATATGCGCGTCGGATGGCACACATCTGACAAATTTCAGCGACAAGAAAGCCTGGCCAATCTATCTTACCATCGGGAACATCAAGTCGTCGGTGCGCAATAAGCCCACAGGGCATTCATTCATTCTCCTCGGGCTGCTACCAGTGCCACCAAAGCTCGGAAAGAACACAACACTCGTTAACTCCGTTTTAAGACGTCAGAGTCAAATGGCGCATCGACGCGCTTGGGAGATCTTTCAAAGCATTCGCGAGTGCTCTCGGAGAGGCGAGCTGATCAACGCCCGGCGGACTCTGACGACTATGCTTTCCGGTCTTTCTCGGGCTGGATCGCCGATCAACCCGAGCACTCAAACTTGCAAAGCATCAGCACTAGCGCTGCCGCGATGCGGTGGAGTTTCACAATCTTGGGAGCACTTCGCCGAGCTCATGCGCAACCACGAGGACTACAGGAGAGGGTACAGCTATTTGGCGAGAACCCAGGCAATCTAGAACCGGTGGAATACCTTGTTGCGAGATCCGTCAAAACACTCTTCAATGCTTTCTGGGGTATGCCGAGGGTTAATCCGTACGATCTCAATAAACCGGACATACTGCACAATATCTACCTGGGGATGTTGAAGCACATGATGGAGTGGATTCAGGGCTTCCTGAAGAAGCATCACCGATTGGAGGAATTCGACAACGCAGGCTTGATTGCGCTACCCGGGCTGGCAGTACCAAACAAAGCATATCGTTCTACCACCCAATGGCAAGGGAAAGAGATGCGGAATCTGGGGCGGGTCGTTCTAGGAGCACTCGCGGCTGCTCTGAGAAACCCGGGAGTGGCTGTCAGGAGCGACTTCGCGAAAGCTTTGAAATGCGTTCGAAGTCTAATAGACTTCCACTTAATGGCGCAATATGGGAGTCATACAACGAGCACCCTGGACTATATGGAGAGCTATCTCGACGATTTCCATAAACACAAGGATATCTTTTTAGAATTCAGGCGTACAAGAAGACATTAAAGGACGAAAGATCGAACGAAAGCAGTTAGTGGCTCCCAGAGCACCCGAAAGCAGAGGAGCTCCAGGAGATTCGGGAAAAATCGCACTTCAACTTCATCAAATTGCACGCGTCTTGATGCACTACCGGGAGCACGTTGAGCGCTTTGGGGCATTCCTCAATACTCGCGGACGTCAGCTTGCCCACGACGGCGGTAAAGAAGCTTACAGAGCGTCCAACAAGGCCGACTGCAACGCAGATACTGGACTATGGGGGCAGGCGATTGGCGTTAGAGATCCGAATTCTAAATCTGAAAGATGTCGTTGGAGGTTCGAGAAAGACCGACGACATCCTCTGAGCCATCGGGATAACTCGGAGTTGCTCGACATTTTCAAAATCGAGACCGCAAGAAAACGCCGAATGAACGCTCAATAGTAGAAAGGCCCTGAAGCGTCTTTGCAACCCCTCCGCGAAATCGGCGGAAAGACTGTTCAACATAGCAGACAGATTGCAAATGAGCCATATCACGCTATATCGCCT
The DNA here is from genome assembly GCA_024713855.1 of Morchella sp. 2016-41. Lineage (NCBI taxonomy): Eukaryota > Fungi > Ascomycota > Pezizomycetes > Pezizales > Morchellaceae > Morchella > Morchella sp. 2016-41. The sequence continues at coordinate 507,125 of JAMGZD010000002.1, read as the reverse complement.
GTTAAAGGAGTATGCCGAAGATGCGGGCTGCTCTCAGAGATTTGCCGGAAGCGCTGAGAGCACTTTGGAGCAGCGGGTGGAGGTTTTCACATGCTTGCAGGTTCCGATACCAATATTCCAAAGGCCTGACGATACGAGGTTCACAATATCAGGTGTCACGGGAACATCATCTTTTAGGAAGGGAAAATAAGAAAGGATTGGGCATGGGTATCGGTAGGTTCCTCGAGCAGTGGGGAGTGTTTCGTGACGCTACTGCGACGCAGTAGAGGCTCTGTTCAAGGTGCGGGATAGCAAAGGCGCGCATGGTATGTGTAGTTGAGCTACTTGAGGCGAAGGATCGCGGTATCGCTGATAACTCTCATGGGCTGCTGAAGGTCTGTAGGAGGAGGAGGAAGAGGATGTGGTCGTGAATATTCGGAGTATATTAGGAATGGCCCATTTGTTCGAGATGGATGCTGGTAATTGGCTGGTAAATACTAGGATAGATTTGCGACGTGGAATGAATTCAGTTGAATGCTTTGAGATAAGTCAAGTGAGGTAGCATTACCGAATGCTATCCAACGTGTGAGAGAATTACCTCGAAAGTGCTATCCAGTGAGAGCATTACCGAGTGCCATCCAATGATGTGAGAGTATTACCGAGTGCTATCCAGTGAGCTATTGAATGACAGCGTTCGCCGAGTGCTTTATCTAGTGAATGCTCGAGGGCAGTGGCGAGTCTTCTGAGTGGAATGTTAGACCCAATAGGACCGTCTAATTCAAAATTCGCGTCGTTCTGCTAGTACGCACGCGGATTGGAAGAGGAGGTGAGTATCGGCCGCCAAGATCTGAGTCTGTTATCCAAAGAATTCGGCCGATCCAAAGATAACGCCGCTTATGCTTTGGGAAACTATTTCCAGCAAGCTTCGCTGGAGTGCTGCTTAGGCAGGGCATTGAGCTTTTCAGACGAGCATACGGCCTAAACCTCAAGGCTCAAATGCCTTTCACAAATCGGCAGATACATATCATCCACAAAGGTTTGTAGCCATCCCCAGTATACACGACAGTGCCAGATCAGTATTCCGAACTGACCGCTTCAGTGGCGTGAAGAATACCCACGTGAGATATCGTTTGAGAGACTGGCAACGCCTACCTCCTTCAAGAAAGCGTGATCGATTCATATGGGTCTAAGTGGGGATGTCGCGCTTGAATAGTATTATCAAAGATGTTTCCAGCGTTGGTCGATCTTGTATGAAAGCAGCAGCAGCCACGGTGCTCTCAGGAAGTGGCGATATCTCTTAGCAGTCGGTGAAAACTTTGTTGTGAAGTGTGTCTTGGCGTGGCGATATGCTCCTGTGGTGTCTGGCGAGCAGCTCGGTGAGAATCTTTCTCCTGGCGCGGATAAGCGAGTCTTCTCTGGGCGTGGCGATATGTTCTGGTGGCGCCGGCGAGCAGATCGTTATGATTTGATCTCCTGGCGCGAATATTAGTGGCGAGTGCTATCAGGCGCTGGTGCTGTCTCCTGGTGGTCCCAGCGCATCCGTGATTCGTTCTTGCCGTCGCAGCGGGGCTCGTTCGCTGTCGTTATCCAGGGCGGAGGCTCTGCAGGCGTCTTGGCGGAGAAGAGCGTGCCATGGCGGAGAAAGCGTGCCGGGTGCTCTCAGGGCCAAGCGGCAGCATTCTTGCAGGCGTCTGTGGCGTGAAGGTGCGCGATCTGCTAAGCAGCGGAGAAGGCATTCTTTGGAGTCTTTCTATGGATGTTGGTGATATCAGCCCTAGGAAGCCTCTGTAGAAACGATAGTAATAAGCGGCGCAAAAGAAAGCTCATTAGGACTATTCGGTACTGCTTGGGCGAGTCTTCTGGTGGAGCGAGTCTTTCTAGTGGAAGCGAGTCTTTCTGGTTGAAGCGAAATCTTTCTGCTTGGCGAAATCTTTCTCGCAGGCGCGTCTTCTGGCCAGTGCGAATAGTGCTTTCTGGGCGTCGAGCGCGGTGATGATCGCATCGCGCAGCGCGGCGTTATCTTTCCAGGATCGCCTGGCGCGGCATTATCTTCCAGCGGCCCAGCGCGGCATTATCTTCCAGCGGCCTGGCGCGGCGTTATCTTGCGGCGCCTGGCGCGGCATTATCTTTGGCGGCGCCTGGCGTGGGCATCATGCTCTGGTGGCGCTGGCAGCCATCTGTGGCGGCGTAAAGCGCGGCGTATGCGCCTGGCGGCGCGCGCGCGTCCTGGCGCGTGTAGCGCGCGGCGCAGCGCCATCATTGATGTAGTATTCAGAAGTAGAGATAAGAAAAGGTGCATTGTTCGAAAATGAAGCCATTTTGTGGAGGATTTTTGGTATGTGGGGATGGTTGGCAAGTAGAAGGGTGGAGGTTGGTTTCAAAGACCAAGGAAGAAGAGGGGAAGAAGGATGTCTCAATTTGTACCTAGCATACGATTATATATAATTACATATATCCACTAATCAGAAGACAACAAAAGAGAAGCGACACCGACGAGATTCGAACTCGCGCGCCCGAAGGCATCCGCTTACACTTTCCGAGGAATAGCAGGCGAACGTGATAACCACTCCACCACAGTGTCTGATATTCTCAATAATAATATATAATGAATGATGGGTGAGTCATAACAACCAAATGGGAACTCTTACACCACTTTCAAGTCCGATCGGAAAATACGAAGGACTAATAGTAATACCTTCTTTGCGCCCTTACACCGTTCTCTTTTAACAAGAAAAATCGTCTCCCGTATTATCGTCCTTCTCAATGTCTTCCCCAGGTTAGGAATCACCCGCCTGGCCAAGTTTCTCCACAACAAGCACATTCACATCTACAACTACTGCTTTATTCCTCACACTGTGCTTTGTACCCTTCTTCCATGGTCTTGTAACCATTGCTGCATTCACAAGACAGGTTTCGTTTCTCCCCTCCAGTGTCCCGTCGTTGTCCAATGCGTTGCGACTCTTCTCGGTCAGATCTACTACAAACTGTTTTGCGCTGTCGGGGTTGGGGTCTTCAACGGCTGTGACCGACTCTTCTTTGTATTTCACGAACTTGGACTTGAGGTCCCAGCGGACACGCTCGACGCCGCGCGATTGGTGGATGTGCCCGAAGACGTGGAGAAGTGGGCGGACGGCCCAGACGGCCTGTCGGAGGTGCTCGCAACCACTGCTATTCATGGAACCGTCGAGGTGGCATTTTGGAGGGCCATGGGTAATCATTATCTACTCGCATTAAGTGATTGATATATCTGTGTTCTAAGCAGAGGGGCGTGGGGTGACATTGGAGGCCTTACATCGGTGTCCAGTGGGATGCCTTTCCACATGCTCGACTGAAGACTTGGTGCTTCGCTATACCCAAATCCCCAAAGGCCGCACTTGGGACTCCAAGGTGAGCCGAATACATTGAATGTTCGTCCATCCTTTAAGGTAATAGTTTTGAATTCGTGGTTAAGATAAACAATGCCTTTCGCGACAGCTTCTGGCGAGATAAAGAGGGCTAGATTGTCGGCGTGGGACTGAGGCGCTTGGTTATGAAAATGGTCGCCAAACTCATTGAGAAATTCTGGATCTAGTGTTACTCCATCATGGTTTCCTGAGAAGTACTGTAGTCAGAGCCAGCTCTCATTAAGGCTGTTGCACCATACCCAAACTCGCCAAACATACCGGCAATGACTAGCTTAACCTCGTGGGGGCAATCACCAATCCAGTCCGCGACTTTTTTAAGCTCAGAGCATGACCCCTGGTTCGTCATATCCCCGGCATGAATCAACACATCCCCTGGCGGAACCTTGAAGACGCCATCCTTGGGCGAGGAGTTGTGTGTGTCGGATACGCACACAACGCGAAGCTTCTTTCGGGGGGCAGGACCGGATATGAGAAACGCTTCCGCACCAGACATGCCTAGAGGTTTGGGAATATATATTTCCGGGTGTTTAGACGCTGGTAATCCGGAGGTGAGCTTGTTAAACGGATTGCACATCGTCACTGGTGGGTTCGGATGTGGGGTGTCTTGGCGGGCGGAGCCTCACTATGGTGATTGATGAATAGAGTAAATATCTACGCTCTTTTGCAACGTTTCGTTTATAGTGGCCTCCTGATGTCCCGCTGGAGATCAACTTGGAGCTACATATGGAACTACTACTACTGCAGCCCCAACCTCCAATATATTGCACCATGCATCCTATCCTGTCGAAAGAACGAGTAAATTGCCCACTACTTCATGAAACAACTTGAATCTTGAGCTCTGGAATCTCGCATTTGATTTTACGTGACTTTTTTAAAATACATATATCCCTCGTCCGCAACCTATTTCTGCAAAATCCACTTCTGTGCCTCCTTCGCCAGCTCCTCCGCCTTCTTGGGATCCTTTAGCGTCTCCAAAATGGTGCTTGGCTCGGGCACATCCGCCCCCCTCTGGAGCGCCGGCCTCTCCTGGAGCTTCGCGTGCCAGTTCTTGAGGTTCGGGAACTTTGACAGCTCGATGCCGGACCACGGCGCAATGTTGATCCAGCCCCACGTGGAGATATCGGCGATCGTCAGGCGGTCGCCCACGAGGAAGCCATGCGGGTTGGAGGCGAGACGGGTGTCGAGGATGCTGTAGAGGCGCTCGGCCTCGGAGATGTAGCGGTTGATCCCGTAGGGGATCTTTTCGGGGGCGTAGCGGAAGAAGTGGTTGGCTTGGCCTTGCATGGGGCCGACGCCGGCATTCTGGAAGAAGCTGCGGATTGTCAGTTTGTTTTTTGCTTGTTAATATCACGATTGCGGGCTGTGCGAGGACTTACAGCCATTCCTGGGTTTCCCAGTACTCGCGGGTGCCCTTGGGATATGAGATTTTGTGGTCTTTGTCGTATGTCTCTACAAGGTACTGCAAGATGGACCCGGACTCGAAGACGTGGATGGGCTTTCCGTCGGGGCCGGCCTTATCAGTGATAGCGGGGATACGGCCGTTAGGGTTGATCTCGAGGAACCATGGCTCCTTCTGCTCGTTCTTGGACATGGCGATCTGCTTGACTTCGTATGGAAGGCCTAGCTCCTCGAGCGCAATCGAGATTTTGATGCCATTAGGCGTCTGGGCCGTGTACAATGTAATTGAGGTTTCGGAGGAGGAAGACATGGCGCGGATTGAGGTGTTTGTGCTGGCGGGAGATCTGTTGGAAATGTGTTTGGTGATGCTGAGGAGTCTGGTGATGCTGCGGTTCATATTTCGAGATGGACTGCGACGGTACGAGAGTTATATATGCATTCGGGTGGGGTTCGAAGTTGGGTGTGTAATCCCCCGTTGTTTTCCATGACGACATTGCTTGGATGATTGACAATACGGTTTAGGGCGACAAATTGGCTCCCGTAAGGGCCGAGGGATTCGATAGCTTTCTGTAGAGTAGCTAGCTTGGGTGGTTGTTGTTTCAGTGAGGCCTTCCCCCCCGCAGATACTTGCAGGGGTCGACATCAGGGTGATTTGAAATCAAGTGAATTACCAATTATTCACCCCTTCGGGTAGATCGCGGAGAGATATTAAGCCTTTCCGGTAGGAAATAACAAAACTTTGAGGATATTGTAATAGAGGATTTGTTCGGTGGTCCGAGGAATGGAAATGATGTTTAGTGATGTCACGTGCGCCCGGAGTTTGGGTGTCGTTAGGTGATTACTCAGCATGAAGTGAGTGCGAATGTGAGAGGTGACCCGGGTTAGGGTTGGGTTGTGACCTGATAATTGGGAGAGAGCTATCCTAATGGTGGGGAGAGCTAGTCTGAGGATGTTTATCAGTCATATCACGTAATATCGGGGGACAGACTCTGTGCTTGTGTGCGGGGGGTGGAAGTCAGTGACTGGTGAAGAGGATTGGCGACGAGGCTCGATGTAGACCGTGCTGACATGTTACTCCAGGAGGAATGGCAGGTCACATTGGCTTACTCGATCTCTCTTGATCGATTGTTGACGCTGGGGGCCAAACGTGGAGGAGAGGTCTGGCGAAGGAGGTGTAGTGTTGGTGTGTAGAGTTGGAGGCGAGTACAGTGCGTACATGTACATGTAATAGCGTTATAGTGAGAGTCTGATATCTGTTTCTTCGCAAACCTTGATGGAGTCGGGCTTAGTTGGCAGTCATGGAATATCACTCGATCTTCTTAAAATCTAGAGGCTTTCCGCATGATGCAGGTTATCTTGCAGTAGCCCGCAGAGCCTCTCAAGAGGGGGGGAAATAATTTTCGGCTTGTAAAATTTCTGAAAAAGAGTGCTACAAGTACTTTTGATAAGGAGACAAGACAGCCCTACAGGGTACAATAGTACACACGCGGAGCACTATCAAAAGCGCGAACGAATCACACGGACGTGGGAGCACCTCTTGCTGGCTGGGACTGAATGCATTCGTTCTCTACACTGGTCTTTGCTACTTGTCTACATAGCAAACTGCTTACAGATCGCCATATGTATTCAACGGCCCTGCGGTAAAGGGCCCGTCCGCTCTCTTTAATCCTCGTTCAACCTAGAATTCGGTTTCATTTGTATGACTGGGCAACAGCGGTATTCAACGGAAACCTCCAGCCAAACCCAAGGCTAAATGGATCAAAAAAGACCAGGCCACACTTGTGTCGTTGAAAGAAGAATACTTGTGTGAATGCACACATGGGGTTGGTGATATTCAAGAATATGAAATGTGTATATTTATGTGTTAGTTAACCCTAACCCACATACCCTACTATGGACTGGGAAACATATGAAAACAATCCGGCAGCAAAAAGTGCAGCAAGTTAGGCCGGGATGGTTGTGACCACCCCGTACGTTAACCGCCCGCCCTGGGAATCGAACCCAGGCCGCTGGCACAGTGACGATAATTTAGAGATTACAGAGTACTTCTCCAATTAAGCCGTTTCAAACACCTGCACTACTGTGTCGGAACTCAATTGTATGTAGATCCAACCTTCAAGCTTGGCACCCTTATCTAATCGCAATCTACGATAAGATATTCCTTAGCTACACCTACATAGCTCGAAAGGCAACGGAAACAAACTCTAGCCAAACAACCATTAATTTCCACACCCACCAAACATGTCGCCGATAAGGCCACCGACCAGGAGGAGCTGTTCCTGTGCTCCGCCCGACGGCCATCGAAGTGTCTACGCGCAACGATACCGCGGCCTAGGCACGGCCGAATCGCCATTCACGCAAATTCTCCACCCCATCCAGACCTGGTTCCGGTTTAAAATCATCCTCCCGGCCCATCGCGGAGGAAACAAAGTCTTCACGGCGGAGTGGACATTCACGACCCTTCATCTGCTGGAAATGCTCGACTGCCTCGGGATTGACCGGTCGGTCGTCAGGGACCCAAGCGTCTTCGTCTGCTTCCATGGGTTGGCCTCGGGAGATGAGTACCCACACAGATATGTGCCGGAGTATAAGGGGCTTGTCGGCCTGAATGATGAGGCGGCCTGGCAGAGGGTGCTGGTGGAGTGTAGGGAGAGGTTGGGCTATATTTCACTGTTCTTTGCGGTAATCCTGCATCATGAGGATGTGGCGTCCATGGAGGATCAACGGCTCAGGGAGGTTATTGCTCATTACGTGGTTAGAGGTAGGAGATTCTTTTTGGTCCTTGCGAGGAATAGAAGAGCGCGCACTAGCTGTGCCAAGTGTTGGCAGGCACTTTGGTTGCTGCGCATTTGGGTATCCTGGGTGTTTGAAATAGAGGGCTAATGAGATAATGTGTACGAAGCAGAGAGGCAACCAACAGCGGAGCCACAGTGGAAAGGAAGCAGCTGGGGCTCAGTTCCAGACGCGCATCTCGGGTAAGGAACTGTCATTTCTGTTTGAGCGTTCGCTGTGTTAGGTTTTCAACGAAGACATGGAACCGAGTGATATACTATGACTAATGCACTGGTTGTCGGATAGGTGAATGGCAACATCGTGAGGATCTGGAAAAAAAATGGCACGTAGTCTTTCGAGGCCTTAGATAGGAAAAGTAGAATTAAACCTTTAAACTGGGAAAAATGTGCTGCGGTAGTAGTACCTGGGATGGGCTCTTCGTCTGCCAAAATCACTCAAAAGTGAGGACACTGACCTGGAGGACAAGATTAGAAATAAAGGGGGATTAATGGAATATATTGGATAGGTCTCTTTGGACGGCTACGGGTATGATAGGGCTTGAGGTATAGCGACCCAAGGGGACAAGAATGAAACATTACCCAATTTACCGATACTATGGAAATCATTACGCCGAGGGCTTCCGAGCTTCTCTTACTCGAAGTCACGATCTAGTGCTTGTCTGGTTAGAATAAGGTAGGCGGAACTTTAGATTCTGATATGATTGATTTTGCCACGGTTGATCCCTGTAGAGTATGAGTGGCAATATACTTATATCACAGATATGGCCGGGAAAGTGAGGGCATTATGTTTCTATTGGAGCGGTAGTCAAATATATTGAAACAGATTGGTCCTTGATCGTACTATTCCGCATTGTACTTTCTTGAACGCTTTCAGGAGCGATCGTGGGTAGCGTAGCATTTGGGACGTGGGTCAGGATCACTAAATGAAAGGGAAGAGTTTGAATTGAAGTCACGAGAGAAGGCAGATTTGGTTTGAAGAGATATTTCGATATTTTGGAGGGGCAAACTGGCTATAGAAACCCAATGAACTAAAGTACATGTATTTATGAAGGAAAAAAAGAAAAGAAACAAAAAAGAAAGTCACAAGCCACAGGCGAGAGAGAGGCAAGAGAGAGATAGAAGAAGAAAAAAGGTCGAAGTTTCAATTAATAGCCATAACACCACTATTTGAGATTCTTGGGTAATCACCCACACCATCAGAGCCAGCAACAGCGCCAGATTCAGATGTTGAGAGATCCTCAAGGGACAGATCCAGCCATCAAACAACCCCTACAGATCACTATCACTACCCCCCACTCTTCGCTGCAAACGACGACCAGTTGAGAACATGCATCAGCACATTCCACCGGTCACTTTGAGCACATTAAGAGAGCTCTATTTGCACGAAATCTATCTCAAACCAAAGCTTCGTCACGATGTAGTCTTTGATTCACAGCTTCAGTTCAAACCTAACCTTGATGGAACCCGGGGGAGAAGAAAATGAATAGAAAAAAAGAATTACTGAGTGACAAAAGACTTACATCATTAGTGTCATCCCTCAAGAGCGTCGCTACCATATTGGGCATTCTAATCATTGCTTCCGCCCCGGGTTGAACCGGTGGCGTCATACAGCATAGCAGAGGCTATTACCCCTCGACCACGCCGCGGTGATGTTAAGGTGGCTCGGGTCGTATATGAGCGGCTGGGTAACTAAGACAGAGCTAACGTGCTCTAGGTGTCTGAGGGTGCAGGATGCACCCTCGAGGTGCATCTATTTGGCCTTAACGAATTTGTATTGATAACAAACGTTCTCCTGCCTAAGAAAATTAAAATAGCTCTTTCTCACCAACAACGCGACCCAATTTACTTTGCGAACCATACTTTGCTAATTCTCTACAGGCACCCTAGCTAGATTCAAGAATGATTAATTTATAGCGAAGAGATAAGTTTGGCGTTCTTCCGGCCCCGTTCTCGTGTCCGCCACCATACTAACTGCACTTCTCTTACAAGGTTGATGAACACGGCAAAAATTAAAAAGAAACGGGTTTTGTGGAACACGCGGCTGATTACAGTACACTTAGAGGGAGAAAAATAGAGTGGCGAAATATCGTTTTATATTCTTCTGGAAGGGGAGGGGGTGGATGAGTTAGTGGGCAGTTAGTTTTGAGTGCGGTAGTTGTTTATCCTCCCGATCTCTCCCCCCTTTCTTTCTCTGTTTTTTCTTCTGTTCTCTTTTTTCTGTATATCGATCAGTCTAAGCGTCACCACCAACGGTCGGTCTTACTCCTCCCAACAAGTCAAATTTAAATTTCAAAGATAATCGTGCAAGAAATTCGCACAATATAGTCGGAAAGCATGTAGACTGAGTTAGTTTAATGGAAGGTAGCGGGCTGCTTGGTATGAACAAACCTTACCGCCACCGATACACTCTTGAGGCATGGCCGCGTGTTTGCATTTTCGGTAATAATGACTTGGTATGGGACGCCGAAGCTTGTTCTGTGACTCGTGGCTCGTGACTGTGGCTGATATGCATGAGATATCACTGCGACATGAAGTATCACTCGCAGTGATATCTCATGCAACTCTTTTTTCTTCTTTTTCTTTTTCTTTTTTTTTAAATTTAATAATTACATGCAACCTTTCGGTTATGGTAATATCGCACTCCCCGGAACCTCCCGTCTTCCACCGCCTCGTACTATATCAAACAAACAAAACAACGCAAAACACAAAACACAAATAAAACACAAATAAAAAGCGTGAATTTTCACTCTTCTTCCACTTTTCCATCCCTTTCTAACCCTCTGTACCCTCCTTTTGCTTCTTTTTCCTCTTCTTCTTGTTCCTCATATCTCATGCAACTCTGCACGATGATTGGTTGATTGGTTGATTGATCGCCCTTCTCTACAGCTGCAAGGCGGGAAGACAAATAATCTTTTTGTAATCCTTACGCCCTATTTAATATTAGCTTGTGGCTTCAAGATTTGGTTCTTCTAGTCAATTTATGTGGTTTCGGCATGAGCGTCCGAATAATTTTGATAATCCATAATACCTACCTACATCTATGTACCTCGGGGAAGGAATGATAAATTAATTAATTGAAAAAACTCGCTGTTTCAAGGTTGGACTTACTAATATCTATTTATCCAGTTAAATAAAGAAAAGAAAATCCGGCAGCAAAAGTTGCAGCAAGTTAGGCAGGGATGGTTGTGACCACCCCGTACGTTAAGCGCCCGCCCTGGGAATCGAACCCAGGCCGCTGGCACAGTGACGATAATTTAGAGATTACAGAGTACTTCTCCAATTAAGCCGTTTCAAACACCTGCACTACTGTGTCGGAACTCAATTGTATGTAGATCCAACCTTCAAGCTTGGCACTCTTATCTAATCTCGGTTTATGATAAAGTATTCCTTAGAATTTACGATCTCTGCTCTTTCTCCTTCATCACTCCGGCAGTGTCTTCCACATCTTGCTTACCAAGTGGATTAATTGCTTAAAACAATGTCATCTTTCGATCGAACACAACAAAAAAACGAGGGCCGTTGCGACGCTGACCTGAGAAGACCCCCTCCTGAGCTTTGAGACAGAGGAGAAACCCCAAGCTAGACTAACTAGGTATTATGAGATTCTCATCAAGGTCCTCTTCTCTCCGTCCATTTTCCATGACTGGCACTTTTCTCAGGGCGGAGCATTCGAATGGCAGAACACGCCTATCTTCCGTCTTCTCCCTTCCTACTTCAAAAGCCATCACATCATGACAAATATCTCGCTTTTCAGTTTTTGTTTCCATTGAAGTAATATCTTGAACCCTTCTCTGCCGTTTTAATCTGTTCCACCAAAGCACCTCCGTCCTCTGCTATAAGCTCTGTATTTATCTAAAGTACATAAAGATAGGTCTTCCCTCCATTCTCTGGGTGGTCGGTCGATTGTCCTATCCTCTCTAGAAGAGACATATTGAGGTCTAAGAAGAAACGAAGGGTAAATCTCATGGAAGAAAGAGAAGGAGTCCAAGAAGCTCGAGTAGAGAATGTCCGTATTTGTACCTATATACGAGGCTAACTATAGGTTGAGAGGCATTATTATGTGTTAAGACATGAAAAGTAAAGATTATTTCAATAAAACGTCCTTTGAACTTCTTCACCGGACGATGGAATATTGACCCCTCAATACAATATCCTTCTCATTAAAGATAAGGCAGAGACCTGTTTGGTCGGATAATGAAAGCGCATAGTGAATCGAGAGAATAGTTTTGAATTTCCCGCGGGCGGGGGCTTAAAGCATGCCCGGATGATACTTTCGTCCATCGAGATTACGAATGGGTGTTTAGGAGTCGCAAGAACTCAATGGATTGGAGTTGAGCTCGGGCTCCGCCGTTTGTCTCCAGGCTAATATTGAACATAAAGACAGCTCGCAGCACCACCACAGAAGAGTTTGGTAAGCCTTCTCAGCAGTATACTCCTTGCGGCAACGTCCTTGATATTCCCGGAACATAAAAATGGATGAAACCAAAAAATACATACCTGCGTTGGCAATAGGAATAAAGTATGCTATTGCCAATCGAGTATATGTTTAGAATAGCCTTACAAATAAAGTCTACATTGAGGAGTATTGATGAAGAGGAGACAACAAACTGCTTGAAAGTCGAGCTTGCCGCCCTTCCACTCTTCCTAGAGTTAAAGGTTTGCCTTCCGACGGAAGTCGAGAAACCATTTTTTTACAAACACGTTGTAAGATCGCCACCTCCGTCCGACGACTATGACACCTTCAGCCACGTGCGTTCCGTTACTCTTAAGAACGAGACGTAACGCTGGAAATGATTAACGGGCATCACCCAGCTCCCAAAGATATGATCGTTATTCAGAACGAGAATCGCAACCGCACAATCTAGTCCATCTCCATATATCCCGCTCTTTTTGTTTTTTTGTTTAACTCATTAATTACATGCAGACCATGGTCTATGGTGATATCGCACTGCCCCAGAACTGCCCGATCTCCCCCACCGCCTCTCACAATACCCGTACCGAAAACAAACCTGACAAAACGTAGTAAAACATAATAAAACGTAAGATAAACAAATGAAACTGATCAAACTGCCTCTCCTTCTTCCCTGTCCTTGAGTCCGCCCCATCCTTGCGCTGCCTCCCTTACTTCCTCCTCTTTTTCTTCGTCTCTTCCCCCCATATATCCCGCTCGTGACACTATTCAATATATCACCGATGGGATCTAGATATTTTCGTCAATATGAAGCCTTTTCCTGGGCCCATCTACACCATTTCACTAAATAGAACTAATTTCGTTGAACCCGTTGGCTCTATTTACCCATTATTGCACCCAATCTGTAGTTTGCCGGCCTTATATTTTTTCTTTTCCCGCGGATAGCTGGTGGTTAGGCCGGGCTCGGACATTGTATATATGGTTTGGACTCGAGTCCTCTGACTAGTGGGAAACTGAGTCTTATGACCAGACCCATGGCAGCAGGGAAGGATGGTGCCTGAACAGGATACCAGAAGGAATTTTTGAGCAGCAAGGGACCATCATACTGGGGGACTTCAATGCCAAGGGAGGCCTGTGGGATTCAGTATCGGATCCCATCAGGGAAGAGAAGGTCATGGAAATAGTGGAGAGGGAAAACCTCGCCCTGCTCAACGAACCTGACAGGATCACATGGCAGAGAGGTGAACAGAAATCCGTCCTTGACCTGGCATGGGCAAACAACGGCATAGAAACACTGGCGAAATGGGGGATAGCGGAGGAGGACACAGGGTCCGACCATGCCCTCATAAAAATCACCATCGACGGAGAAAAAGAGCAGGACTCCTACAACCCCCTCGAGTGCCCATTCAACTACCGGAAAGGCGACTGGGAAGCAGGCCTGGAGGGCGCCTCAGAACGAATCAGAGCCACAGAGGAGGAATGGAAGAGGGCCAGGGACAATGAAGATGTAGACGACATGGTAAGCATCCTAGACGATGTCATCAGAGCAGGAGTAGAGAAGGGGGTACCGAAGGCAGACAGGACCTGGCGAAGCAAGAAATGGTTCGACGAGGAGGTAAAAGCCAAGAGAAAAGAGGTAGCTAGAGAAAGACGATGGAGCATGATAAGGGAAACAGAGACAGAGTGGACAAGGAGCAAGAAGGCGAAATGGAAGGTCCAGCGGAACCAGTACTTCTGCCTGATCAGAAGGAAGAAGAAGGAATGCTGGGACAAATACGTAGGTGAAGCAAAAGGCAAGGACCTATGGGGGGTATGGCGCCTCCTGAGTAAAAAACGATGCGTCAAAACCCCGACGATAGTGCATAGGGAACGGTCGGCAGTCACCTTCAAAGACAAAGAACAGATATTCCTAGAGTGCCTGTTTCCAAAAGCACCGGAGGACACCGACCCGAACGTCGCGCCCATCCCCGAGTCAGCTCAGACAATCAGCATCACGGAGGAAACAGCAAGGAAAGCCATATACAGACAGGGATCGTACAAGGCACCAGGGCCGGACGGGATCTGCTTCATAGCATTGAAAGAACTCTGGATGGCCATTGGGGGTCGAGTCAGAGAAACATACCAGCTGGCCATCAACAAAGGCTACCACCCGAAAAACTGGAGGACCGTCATAGGGGCAATCATCCCGAAGCCGGGAAAAGCGGACTACTCGAAAGCCAAGGCGCACCGCCCCATCTCGCTCCTCAATGCAATAGGCAAAGGCCTGGAACGAATCTGTACGGATATGCTAGTAGAGGTAGGAGAGCAAGGAGGCTTGAGCACACACCAGTGGGGAGGCAGGAAAGCAAGGTCCGCTGAAGAATGTGTGGGACACACCCTCGACTGGGCAGAGGCCAAAAAAGAACAGGGAAAAAAGGTGGTGCTCGTGGCTATGGACATCGCGCAGGCCTTCCCGAACGTATCAAAGACGCGGCTAGCCAACATAGTCTTCCAGCAGAGCGGAAACCATAAGCTTGCCCAATGGACCAGCAGCTTCATGAGGGATAGGGCAGTCACGCTACGGTTCGACGGGGAGTCTGGGAGCGAACATAAAGTGGAAACAGGCATCCCTCAGGGAAGCCCGGCATCACCGATCCTCTTCAACCTATACATTGCCCCACTCGTGAAGGAAATCAATGAGGAGATAGCAAGGGAATTCGAAGGGGACGCCATCACCCCAACGTTCATAGATGACTTCACACTAGCAGTCTCGGGGAAAGACTGGGACCAAGCCATAGAAAGAGCGGAGATGCTTATCGACAAGGCATACAAGTGGGCAGAGGAAAACCACGTGAGATTCGAGGAGGAGAAAATGGAATGGGTACGCATAGGCAGGAAAGGGGAGGAGGAAGAAACAATCGCACTGCCAGGGGGGGCAGAGAAGACAGAGTCCAAGGAGATCAAGTGGCTGGGGGTATGGGTGGACAGCGGACTGACATTCAAAAACCACGTCAGAGAAAAGGTAGCGAGGGCGACGAGGGCTGCCCAGAGCATCATTAGACTGGGACAAGGCAGCAAAGGCATGGGGGTCGACAATGCGAGGAAAATGTATATCGCTTGCTCCAGACAAGTAGCCGAGTACGGAGGAAAAGTGTGGTGGAAAGGCCAGAAAACCCTAGCCAGAACCATAGACAAAGGAAACATACAGGCTATGAGGCGGATAGGAGGACACTTCCGGACAGCCCCCACGGCCGCGGTGGAGGTAGAAAACGATATGATACCCACCGAACACAGATTCAACGACAAAGAACGACTACTGGCTATCAAAGCACTACAACGCGCACCCGACCACCCCACAAACAAAGCAGTCAGGAGAGAAATAGCAAATAGGACCGAGGCGATGGACTCCTGGAGTGCAGGAAGAAGGAGAAAAAAGGCGAGGAAGAGGGGGATGCCGGGCGCAGTAGAGAACCTGGAAAGCATAGTCGGAAAGGAGTGGCATAAAATTGAGAAATGGAAAACCCTATATAGGAAGGAAAGGAAATGGGAGAAGGAAGCGAGGGAGGAAATGGAGGTGGATATAAGGTTCTACGACAAAGAAGGAGGAGAGAAGGAAAGACAAGAATGGCGGACTGAGGAGGCCCACGAAATAGTCATGTACAGTGACGGATCCAAGAAGGCCGAAGGAGCGGCAGCAGGAGTGTGCAGACTGAGTGACGAGGGAGAAATCATCAGAAGTGCAGGCTTTCGGCTAGGGAAGAAGGTGGAAATCATGGACGCGGAGATGATCGGGATTAAGAAGGCCATAGAAATAGGCATGAAGGACGCCGCCAGGGAAAGAAAAAACACCATCACAGTACGGTGCGACAGCCAGGAAGCCATGAGACGCGTCCTCAAGAGACAGGGAACGTCAGGAGAAATGATGGCGCATAAGATCAGATGGCTGTACGATGCTGCAAAAACGCAGAAAATCAGAGTCAGGCTAGAATGGGTAAAAGCACACGCAGGCATTAAGGGAAACACAGTAGCGGACGAAGCAGCGAAAGCGGCGGTCGGAGTCGGCCCCTTCGATAAGGACACCTTCATCTCCTTCGCCCACCTGGAGAGGGAATCGAGAGAAATCACCGTCAGAGACTGGGGGGAAGACTGGAAAACAAGGAGAAACAAAGACAACGCACTACACGAGCCAGCACAGCGACACCTGATAAGATTCGAAGCCACAGACAGAAAGGACAGGGCCATAATCAGCAGACTGAGAACAGGACATGCAGCCATAAACCAATACCTCCATCGCTTCAAGAAAAGGGACACGGCAGAGTGCGAGTGCGGAGGCGGCGAACAGAGCGTCACCCACATCCTAACAGCCTGCAAAGCCACAGAGGCAGCCAGAACCAGAAACGAAGACCATAAAACGGTCGAAGCCCTCCTATGGACAAAGACAGGCATTGAGGGAGCGCTCAAAATCTGGAGAGAATTTGAGAAATGGAGACATGGAAGTGGAGAAAGAGACGAGGAGAAGGACGAAGAAGAAAGAGAAGCGGCGCGGGGCTGGGGGGGACTCAAGGACAGGGAGGCGGAAGAAGCAGCTTGATCAGTCATATATATTTTCCTTTGTTGCATTCAAAAGCGGTGGAGGCGAGGGGTGTGGGCGTGTGAGGGTACTGGTACTGTGAGTGGCGGCGGAGGCAAGAGGGCAGTTCTGGGGAGTGCGATGTTACTGGTGCGGTGAGTGGCGGCGGAAGCAAGAGGGTAGTTCTGGGGAGTGCGATATTACCATAGACTACGGTCTGCATGTAATTAATGAGTTAAACAAAAAAAAAAAAAAAAACTGAGTCTTATGTATATTTATATTGACTATCCCATGAACCGTAATGGCCTGAAGTCCCAATTGGGTACTTCGCAACTCTAGCCTCGATAAAAAGACAAAGAATATATAATTTAGCCCTGTTCGGTAATAATCAATAAAAGAGAAAGCTTTTTAAGCGATCCCGATAACAGCTCCTGATATAGTGCTCGTGGAGCTGGTGTTACTGTGAATTTAAGAAAGCTCACTTTATTTCAAGCGGGACCGAACTGGGTCCTTAACTCGGTTTCTACCGTTGATGGGATAAGGGTTGTGAGTCTATTCTGCCCTCCCTCCACATTTTACTACATAGGTCCATAGAGATTTCGAGGGCCGGGGCTGTTATAAGGAATCCATTACTTTTAAACATCATCGTGCCTAGGTTTAGATAATACGAGTGTGATGGACTGTATATTCCGAAGAAATACAGCTCACTGAGACCCGTGGAGTAGGCTGCTGAAGTTACAGCTCCTTCACAAGTGCCTTCCGCACACACAAGTTAGTAAAGAAACTAATTTAGCGCTCTTTCATACCGGAGTGTTCGTGGTGGGCAAGGCTCTTCGTGAAGAGTGGAGGGATGCGAGAGGCGTAGATCCATGGCTTCGGGAACCGAACGCAGAGTCAGAGCAAACTGACCGGACGGATAAGAAGTTCAACGCGCTGAATGTCACCACTGGAAAGAGCAGCTGGGGACAAGAAGCAATGGTGTGCTTCAGCGTTGTGGTGGTGTCTGTGAGTAGTCTACACATTCACCATCCACACCGCAACTGCGAGCCTTCCCTGCGAAGTAACACATGGGCCGGGTACTCTTCACCAATTCGAAGCAGAATGACTCCATTCATTCTTTGGTGGTGTTTAGACTTGATTAGTCAGACTGCGAGTGAGCCTTTGTGATTGCGGGAGAGTGCGTCATGGATTATCGCTCGCTATCTGGTGGCTTGGCGGTCAACATCCACCAACACTCTTCCGCCTCTAAAGGAAAGCCTCGTACGTTCACAATTTCCGTTAGAAAAAAAGAAAAGATAGTACTAGGCACAGCAGTGAGGTGATAACAGTAAAAGCGTGAATATAAGCGAGATAACGGGAAAACATTGCTCGGTGGAGTAGTTTATCTAAGTGTTCTTTTCTTCATCGTGAGCTGAGGTCTTGAGCTACTTGTACGGCCTTAGGTGGTTCTAGCGGTGACAAAACGAAGCAGAGTCACGGAGAAAGATACTTTGTTTATGCCATTGGGAAACGATATCTAGTATAAATGGCCTAAGATTCGAATTTCCGAAAAACAAAAAAGAGGGGGGGATTCCAAAGGGACTTGAACCCTCGACCACCCGGTTTTGGTATTGGGCGCACCGCCAACTGTGCTACGGAACCTGGTTATGGATCCTATTTGACCCGCTTATAAAGTGACTGAAGCTACCACCTAAGGTTGTCTCGGGAGCGACAGATGGTGCTTACGACAACCTCCAGCATGGCAAAGCGAGAGTCATATTTAGTATTTTTGGAAAACGCTTTCTAGTAGTGGGGACCTTGTATAATATCCTTGGGTTTGCTTTCTGAAAAAAGCAAAAGAGGGGGGATTCCAAAGGGACTTGAACCCTCGACCACCCGGTTTTGGTAGTGGGCGCACCGCCAACTGTGCTACGGAACCTGGTTATGGATCCTATTTGACCCGGTTATGAAGGGGCTCAGGTCCTCCGGCTCTATCATTACTTGCATGGGAGGACACGTGATGACCTTGGATGTGACAGTCGCCCCAACACATTGTACATGCGTTCGGACATGCCTTGTAGTCGGTAACATGGAAGAGGCATCACAATTTAGTCTGCCATAGGCGGATAGAAACATCGCCTACATCTGGAGACCAAGCCAAGGTCTTCGCCTTGCTCAATCAGTTCCTTGGCCGTAAATTCCCTTTCCCACCCTCCTGCTGCCGACACAATGAGCGGAATACTTTAGATGAATGTCCTTGGTAAGTTTCAGCAAACAATGCTATCCCTTTCGTCCAACATCTCATCTGTCCCTCCGATAATCATAAAGTCATCAAGATCTAGATCTATGGTTTTTCGGCATGCGTCTTTCGGTAACCCAAAAGGTAGGATACCAGCTGCCCTAGAGTCTACAAAGACAGGTGTTGGTGGAAGAGGGGCTTTCATGCCTTCGGGAGTCTCTTCTATGGCGAGACTCTCGGTAGTCTTCGCTCTGTTTGAACAGTCCCCGCCGGCGCTGAGAAAAGGTACCGCACTCTGTCTTTCTGAACATCCACTTGGGCCTCATCCTCATTTTTGCACCCTCGGTCACCAACTATATCAACGCCATAATATTAACCTCGGACTGAACTGCCGACAAGAAAATCAAAGGGAACTCTACGTTGGACTAGATACACAGAGCGCGGGAAACAGGTGGAGAAGACGAAAAAACCCCAGCTCGTCAAAAGAAGGAAATCGTCGGAAAAAACATTCTCGCAGGTTCTGGTACAAACTCATATCTTATAGGAACACGATGCCTATGAAGAGAAGGTCAACCATGACTGGATAACGAAAACTTTCTTGGGGTTCCTTTCCTTGTTCAGCTTTAAAGGTTTCTTCAAGGCACTCAGATAGACTGGCCGCGATGTTCAAAGCAGGGCGTAGTGACTGTCTATGTAGCCCTGGAGTCTACGAGGGTGGCGGTCGTGGGCAAATCTATAAATGTAAATCTCATGGCTCTAAGGAAATATTTCCTTAATAATTATCTCTCAGTTTATTCTGCACCCTCGGAAGGACGGATGTTCTTCTAGTAGACTAAAACTGAGACTTCTACTTTCTTTAAGGGTGGTTGAAGAGCAGGGGAGTTGGAGTGACTGGCCCATACTTCCTGTTTTAATGGCAGCTCAAGCGGAGGTGATACCTAGTGATCATCCCGTCTCGGTGGACTTTAGTACTGGCGACTCTTGTTTCTATCCTCTCATGCGAATAGTTACTCGTCTTTACAACCATCTGTCGTTATGGAAAACTACCTTTTAAGTATCGACAGAAGATATCAAGATATCTGGAGAAGAAGTAGCGGGTAGAGAGCTGGTCTGGTGGGGCGGGGGGAGCAAGTTATCTCTCCTAGGGGCTAGGGATGGGTAAGGTTTGGTAATGTCGCGTTGAGTATCGCTCACAAGCGACAGGGATGCCTGTAATATAACTTAAGGACTATTTTCGGTTTTCTATAATCATTGTGGCGTAAACAGGGAGAGCGCCCAGGGTAAGCGGCCGCAAACCAAACCCCTAATTTTATTTCAATAGCACCGCTATAAATTTATAGATTTCTAGCAGTTATTGTATTATGGGAGGTATTGGCAGCCATTAATGAGTTAACGAAAAAGAAAGAAAAGAAAAGAGAACTATTGGCAGGGTTTAGATTTTTCTTTCCTGCCCTGAATATTAATGTCTTTTTTTCACTTGAAGCCAACTTCTCTAGATTTATATGTAGAGTAGACGCACTCATGGGGGGTGTGGCGACCACGGGGGTATGGGATTTCTTTCCACAGGACAGCTAAATTGATAAAAACAAGCGAATTCGAAAAAGCACATGAAATTTGAGTACTTCATGGTCTTAAATTCTTGCAAATCGATCGGGCACCCACCACGTTGATAGAAAAATCCACACACCCCCCCGTGGTCGTCACATTCTCTTGAGTGCGTCTACACATGTAGGTTGATGTCTATAACGGGTTGATGCCAAGAAATGTTATAATCAAGATAAGATAAACGAGAATTCCCCTAACGGTTTATGGCCCGTCTCGTGCCTAGCCTTCTTTTGATTGGCTGATAATGCATGTGGTCAAAGTATTTTGGCTGGGCATGAGACAGTTCACAAGCGTCATGCCTGGTGTTAGAAAGATTTAGCTTCGCCTCACCGTCGCTGCAAATTCGACCTTAAATACATGTGCATGTAGACTGCAATCACTAGGTTGTGGGCGGCGACTGTCCCTACATGTAGATACATCTACGATGTACCAGCCATTGAAATTGCGGGTAATTGGTTTTGGTTCTCCAGGCCCTTCGACAAGCGTGTCGTGTTTTCTCTACGTGACGCGCCCTCGGCCCTTTCTACACGTACACAGCTACTACCCGCCTCTGAAATTGAACAAACATTAAAACAAGCTAACCTGCATTGGGGGATCGGAGGAGAGATTTGCCCTCCATATGTTACCCTGTTTCATGGACGCTAGCACACTACAATTCTCTGGCCGGCGGTGGCGAGGGCCTCTGCCGCTATGCCCGTATGTAGGGTGGCGGTTATGGAGCAAAGGCTTTTGTGAGGTCGCTGATAATGCCCGAGTTTTGTTGGTGAGGGACTATAACATGTGACGAACAGAACCTTTTGGAAAAGATTGGACTTGGAAAAATTCATTTGCCCATTTCGTCGCAGCGAAGGTTCCATGGATCCAGCGCAAAAGATATGGTAACAGGGAGATAGACTAGGCAATCCGACACTCAAAGTTTCTTTTATTTGTTTAGCTACAGGAACGTAGATAATATCCAAGCTTAATGGACACCATGATAACTTCTCTGTTTTCTGAAAAATAGGTATGATATGACAGAAAAATGAAGGATGAACTATACAAGTTCGAAATGAGTAAAGGCTGAGTAATTGATCAAAACGGTCGCTGTGAGCATAGAGAGTCACCTATCGTATAGCATATAAACAGTCACAAGTGACAAAGGGTGGGGGTGTTGTAGAGCTCGGCGGCCACAGATGTGTGGGCCAAGTACCAACCCGCACCTGCCCGCAGGCCCATCACTTATCTCCCACCTCTTTCTCTCTTCACTTCTTTCTCTTTCCACCTCACCATCCCTCCACCTCAACTCCATCTCACAAGCTTTACACTTCTCCACCTCTCCATCATCGCGGGTCTACGTTGATCCTCGAGCTTGAACACAAAGCTATCTGGTAACTGAGCGACAACAAGGTATTTCAAATATTTCTACTTACCAACTTTTTTCTTGCTTTGTTCTCACTTTGGGCGCGTTTGGTATTTGCTAACCCTGTGGCCCGTTTCAGCCTTTCATCCACAATGCGTGAGAATATGCGTTCCTCTCGCCCTATTTCTGCTGCTGAGAACCAGCACTTCGATGACCAAATGGACATCGACGGCGCAGCTCATCTCAGCGATCAAGTTGTCATCTCTGAGCTATCCGCCAAGCAGGTCGTTGCCAGGCGCATTGATGACGATGCTATGGCCGCGAATATCATGACACATAATCAGTTTCCACCACCTGCCTCTGCTATTCCTGCAAGGATGCTTGTTCGTTCCTCCGAAAAACCGTCGTGTTTGGAATACCTACTTAGCCAAGTAGACGAAGAGCCCACCACACCCTTCCCAGCGGTCAATCCTATTTCACGTCGTGACGATCCTGACGGCTCCCCGCTCCCCGCCAGCTTTCGCGCTAGCCGTTCCGGAGGCCCGCGTCTCCAGCTGGGTGCTGAAACAACTACTCCAACCCGGGGAACTACACACGAAAATAGCTCGTCGCCAGTGGCTGTTCAGGGTAGTACTACGCCTGCCGATGGAGAACCACACACCCCTGGCCTTCCGAAGAAACACCTCGCAACTTTTAACGCGACCAAGAAGGCAGGCGGTGAGAGATCAGCGGAACTCGTACGTCGCACCAATGGAAGGTTCACAACCGAGCAGATCAAGTGGCTTGAGGACGGTGGCCGTCAGCGTATGGAAATTGGCGATCTTACTAAACTGTTCAACGACCGTCATCTCGACGATCGTACTACTCAAGAGATCAGCGACACTTTATACATTATCGTTGAGTTCAACCGTGACGTCGACAAGGCCGGACATACCAGCGCTTGATGTATCTGGTTGATGTGAAGCTGTTAGTCCTGTTCTGTCTAGTTCAAATTGTTTGGCTTGATGCTCTGAAGGAAATTGAGATGGGCCGCTGTCAGGTTGGAAGCCTAGTGTTGAAGTGCCATACGTTGTGTAGAAGGTTTAAACTGATGTCGTTGCTAAGATACCTTTTAGAGTAAACAAATGAAACTTCTTTCTTAAACCTGATTAGTTCCCCCTTTACTGCTGGCTGAAATCATGTAATCGTCTTTGCATTTATCTGAGCTTTGTCTGTGATTTCATTCCTCGGCCATTTGCTTCGGTGACTTCGCAAACAGTGAATTGTGAAGATATCTCTGTAGCTCGGTTTCATTCTGCCCCATCATGAGGACTGCTTAATGTGGTATTCTTGTGTTAGTATCAACCTTTCAGGTTGGTCTTGTTTTGATAGGTGATCTCCCTGGGATACTAGACCCAAAAGGTTGATCATGTACGTTGAATATTCTTCGAATTGGGTATTAGTAAACTTCTGCTAAGTCTGTCGAGGGAAGATACGCATGAATGTACTCTACGTTATGTAGTAGTTGCTCTGGGCGTGTGGTCATACATGGAGGTCTCGGTTCAGTCACAGCTTAACAGAGGTCCTTCTCATGAACCGCTGCCAAGGTTATGTTTGTCCAGGAAATAGGAAACGCAGGGGAGCTAGGTGTAATGAAACGGTGCGCAGGTACGCGTTAGCCTTCGCTGTGAGACCAGCTGTTAATTTTACCATTACCATGGCTACATGTACTATATTCATCGCTTACCAATATCAATTACATAATGGCCAAGAGGCTCGCCTCTCAGGTTTACTTATTACGCCTGATTACATGCAAAGGGACGTTAATAACGTGGCAATCTAGTGCATTCAGAATGAGATACAAAGAAATACAGAAAGGTCTGTATATCGATAGACATAACTAATGGGAAAAAGACTATGGTACATTAAGCAATACTAAGAGACATGATTTCTGCAGATTTGGCTTTCCCTTGCCCATCATCCTTCCTGGCCCCTGATTTTACCTGGACTCCTCTCGGAAGTCTTTCATTAGACGCGCCGTCGTCTCTGTGATAGACCTTTTCTTTCTCTGTACAGAAAAATGACTGTTGAATAAGATTGTTACAGTGTTCCAGTATCCATTCGGCTTCCGTTCTGTCTGAGAAGGCGAATGTTTTAGCTCGTAGGCAACAAGCCAGTATGCCTGATCTATAGTGAACTCACTCCCAGAAGCGACGATTGAGGGTGGATAGTCGAACTGAGAGAAAAAGGTCAACAAGTTTTTATATATTACCTTCGGTGCCGGGCACGGTGCACGGTCAGGACCCGGGGATTGAGGTGTGGGTGATACGCCGGACGAGGAAAGCAGAGTTAAAAATAGTTTCTCTCGAATGTCCTTCTCCGACCCACCGTCGGCTAGCTCTTCAGAATTGGGGGAGAACTTAGTAAATTTAATGTTTCTTCTCTCTTCGTCGGAAATTTCAAATTCCCTGCTGGCCTTTCGTTTTAATTGCTGAGCATTGACTGGCGAAGGCTGAGTAATAGAAGAACTCTCAATCTTCTTGGTAGGGTAAGATTCTCTATTGGGTGGTAACACACCAGAATATGAGGATGGTAATATTATCTTTGAAGCCTTCATGTTTCTTATTTTTCTTGCCTCGGCCACAACTAAAGCCTTGTATATCTCGCCCAACATGTTACGCAAGAAATCTTTATGGACCAGTATACTCAATTCCTCCTTCAGGGTTTGATTGCAAGCGGCCCAGTATGATTCTGAAAAGGGACCTACGTGGTCGCTCACGTACAGGATGAGCCAGCTGCGAATTTTCTTGTACATCTCAGGGGATGAAATTGAAGTTGACTTCTTGGACAAATGGGAAGCAGCCAATTTTACGGTCGTGTTGGCTGAATATATTTCTGGTTGTGGGCTGATATGATCAGTAGTGGAAGGCTGTCCGTTTAATGTTCTGACAGAGGAGACCTCCCTGTTTACTCCTACATTGTCTTTTGCCTTAACTTCTCTGAAGACTGATATACTTCGCGAGAGTCCAACTCTCCGCCGTTTAATTGCCGAAGATTCGCTGATCATTTCTCCTTCCTCGTCTGAATCTAGATCAACACATTCGATCCGTGTTGATGGTCTTTTCAGCCCGAGGTGTTTTTCCTTAAACTCCTCAAAGGATATATTGGAAGATTTCCCAGGAGTGAAGCAGAATTTGAGTGGTGATCGACCAAAACTATACGTGACACTACCAGGATGAAGTGGAGCGTAGAACGAAGCCCCTGATGGTACAGGCCTTACAGGCGTTATCGGACGTGCACGAGCTATACTTGTGTCTGTTATCTCACAGAGACCCGCATCTGGTTTTTTCATAGATTCCAGTGTTGCTGCTTGGAGGGCTTCGCCTTTCTGTACTGGTACTTTCTTCGGTATTATATCCTTGGGTCTACTTCCGATTGGAAAGCCCACTCTATCCGGGAGTGACATTGCTCGTCTTAGTCGGACGGACATGCTTATACTTATAAATATGGTTAATTGAATGAGAATAAAAATAGGGTAAGTATGAATAAATGTTTGATCTGGAGGAAATATTGTTAGACCGATTCTGAATTTGTGTTCAAAGAAGTTGCAGGGAGCGATGCCCCCATTTACTATTTATATCACGCTGATGAGAGGTGTTGAAGTTTGCGTAGAATTGCTAATATTCAAGAAACAACACTGAATATACTATCAGAATGAGGTAGATTTGCCATGCTTTGTCTGTTGGCTGTTTCCGTTTTCCTTGTCTCAGGCGAGCGACGGATAGAAATATCGACAGAGTGAGTCCCATTGAGTTTCTCGGGGGTATCCGGAAATACATATGATCGACTAAGGAATACAAAAGCTGGAATAGGGGTGCTGATACTACCAGGTGGTTCTAGGGCGTTGGACTGTAATAGCTACCAGTCAGAGGTAGTGTATATCACGAAGTATCATACATCCCGTGCTGTTTTGCTGTCCCGCCCCGAATATAATTTTTAGAAGTCCATAAACCTAATGATTTACAATCCTTGACAGTACTCGCTTGGTTTGGATGACGTCGGTTCAAATATTTAGCAGATAGTTTTCCACTGCGGCACACTTTTAATTCAATGCTCCTTACGCAGAATTGACGATCAAGGTTCCTGTCCTAGGCATTTAAACAGACTGGAATCTTGCTTTTGCACATCGTCACAAGACTCTACTAATATCCAACATGGATCGCCCCATAGAAAGTTTGGAACACCCCCACGATTCTCGACTATTGAATCCTTTTCGGATCCAAATCTGAAGATGCCTCCTGTCAATGATATTCCTTGACGACATAGAACGAAAAACGTAAAGCGTTATGTGCATTTGTGCAAGGCGGAATATATATATAGCAGTGCCGGTATTTGAATCACGGTCAATCACTCGAGTAACAGTCCCGGGATGAGTCATCTAGAGGAGCGCGAGTGATAGTCTGTGATTGTAACCACTTCCCGAGCCTAGTTGAAATTCATTGGGAGGCATTGAGTTGGGGGGGGGGGGGATGTTTCTTAACCCATGAAGCTACAGAGATGATATGAAAGAAACTTATATCTCAAATATGTATTGAACAGGCAACCTCAAAGGGGGAAAAGACAATACCGTATGACCGAGAGTGCTATCAGTGCGATATACCTTCCACAATACAATATTTCCACAAGTATGTTATTACAAGTTTTAGATTGAAGAACTGTGGTGATAGTCTGTTACTGAAGTTTCAAATCCGGGGTTAACATTCCTATGAGCCCCATCCCCATAGTCACTCCCGGTGCCCGGGAAGGTTATGGACTATGAACAGATAGGCGACTAGACTTTATGAATAACATATATTATGCGGAAGTAGGCTGACATGCGTATCTTTGGGTAATCTTCGACTGTTTTCGATAATATTCATCAAGAGGCAGCGAGGGCGGGGTCGGAAGCTATCAAGCGCCCATAGGAGTGCGCTTTTTATGTGATGTTCTAGTACCATGGCTACAAATTCTTTTAGTATCGTGGATAATATTCTTTGGATAGAGGATCTCATATGGTGTTGTGGGCGGGAACAACGCTATTTGGGGTAGCACGGAAGGTTTGAGTGTAGAGGAGGGACCGTACGCCTCCGGGAGCGTCAGATGGTATTCTTAAACCAATTGGAGGTTAACCCAGAGCACCTGCCACGTCCTATTGTTCCAACTACCTACTACCCCGGCAGTCACGGCACAACCATACTCTATCCCCATTCCGCTTTTCAGTCCCTCGCATATCATACCATATTAATAAGCCTTAAATGCCTTTTTATAATTACCCGGGATTCAGATTGCAGGTCGAGCGTGAGCCAGGAGGCTGGCTCTCAAGAAAGTGATAAGAGAGCGCGAACGCCGCATTAATACATGTATACGCCTTTTTAACATGTCATGTATGTTAATAACCTAACGTCGCAGCACACGATCGCCAGGAGTCGGTCTGGCGCGCTAGCATTAGGTCCAGTGCTCCAGGATCACATAAACTCGTCCGAACTACAACAGCTCATACATGTAATCATCATCATAATCATTATCATCATCACGCCTGAATAGCACATGTAATTCCTAATTAATAATCATTTCCTTAATTGAAATCATGACCATATGTGTGCTTATAAACCCCAAAACTGTTCTTAAAATTGATTTTTCGGCGGATGAAGAATTTTTAATTCTCAAATGATACGTTCCGGTTACAGTTCCTAATCTAGACTAGAGCGTAGCTTGCTCTCCGCTTAAATGTTTCTATGCTATGTCCCTTGTCATGTTCCACAACGTCGAGTTGGGTTAGGAATCTTATTAATAAACTTGTTGCTCCAAATTCTTTGGTTTTATTAAGGACGCTAGCACCGAGACTAAAACCCAATTTGGACTGGTTCGAGACCAGAGCGTTTGCTGAAGAGCGTTTTTACTCGCTCGACAACCGGTGCTACCCGAAGTTATGGGATGGGCGTAATACTGCCGTACTAACACCCACCAGCTTGTTGGTAATCTACATGTACCCATGGCCAAAAAGTGATGTCACGGCCTGGGATTGGGTAAGATCTTATAATTAGCTATAGTGAATTCGCGATCATTTCAATATGACGGTCGGTGAGGTCTTTATACTCTCTTACTTTATGTTCCATAAACGTATCTTATTACTTCATTAGGGTCGGAATTAGGTCACGTATAGTTGTTTGAAATCGTGAGTGGTAAAATCGAGTTGTGGCATCACTTTCCGGAACCCTGGGTACGTGTATGTGATGGTATATATATGTGATGGTACATGTACTCGTAGGTTTTTGGCGTTTCCGGACGCAACTGCTATTGCATACACAGAAAAATCTCGCCAAGGCTATCCTTTGTATGGCAAGCAAAAGCAGTTGTGTCCGGAAACGCCAGAAAACTACGAGTACATACATGTACTTCATGTTGTATGCAGAAAGATTAAATAGGTCAAGCAAGAGGAAGGATCTGACATGTCGGTGAGGGATTAATGATCTTAAACATTGGATTGTCGATCACTTCGCAACTCGAATTCCGTGGAGAATACATGTATTCTCGCTGGAATGTGTTTTCATAGGCACATGTACCTCTTGTTGGCGCCGTGCTGTATGAGTTGGATGTCGCTGTCCATGCATGATGAAGGACCGTGCATACATGCATCTCTTAGCACTGCGCTACTGCGTCACTGGTGCGTTGATGTCCTGTCCATCACCCAAAGGAACCTTCATAGACCGAAAATGACACCACTTTCCGATACAGCGACATTCCGATAAGCAAATTTGGATTAAATTCACCTCAGGCATACTGTCCTTCTCGCCATCGAGCACCTTTAGATCGATAAACATCAAAAGAAAATCATCAATATCCATCATGTGACAATAGAGCCTTCAGCAAAACCTTGAGGGAAAACTTTTGGAGCCATTGAGCCCACTATACAGGATCTGGTGGTGCCTTGTTTCTAGTATCAAACTCACTTTGTCGCGCAGGTGAATAGGAGAAAGAAGGGCCGTCTCTCCTGAATCGCTCAGAGATAAAGATGCAAAGTGTATCTGGGAGGCATGCCTAATTGGACTAAGATCTTAAACGCCCTGGACTCAATCTGTGTAGCCCTTTCCCTCTCTGCGCCTTTACGGCTCGGTGGGTCGATTCATGGATGATATATATGGGCTCATACATTCGAGAACTATGATTGACCTTAGACTAAAAGGATTTACATTGTAAATGAAGACATTCTTTTCCAGATGGCTCTCAGTTGTGCGTTAGAGAGAACGACTGACATGAATAGACAATAAGTATGATTTAGATATCGAAACTCTCGAGACCAGTGTGTATCTCTCTTATCACGCATCTTCATTGAGAGCAACGAAATGTGAGTCAGTGACAGTAGCTCCCCTCTGTAACCTTTCTTTCAACTATGATTGGCCGTTCTAATTTATCGTATTGATAAAGGATTTTTAGTAGCTATTCTCGATTGATAGACCGTTACATCGCCGGGATTGACACAAAGTGTAAATTAAAAGGTCGCGTCTGGGCCACTCCACTCATACTATAAGTATATATAAAATAGAATAGCTAATACAATGTCTATTGTATAGGCAAAGGAAACCTTTCCATCGAGGGATTAAGATTAACCCCAAAGTAGACTGTGACCTAAGCCAAAGTCTAAGTGGGCTTTATAGCTGCCGGTTTCTATATCACGATGACTGAATAGTTTTGAGTACGTTGCTCTTTTTTTTTTTTTGTTTAACTCATTAATTACATGAGTACGTTGCTCTTCGCCACCGAGGACTCAACTCAACTGAGCCTCATCGGTTGATGTTTTGTGGTAATGGTCTCTTATGAGGACCTTGAAATCCCAACTTCATTGCGCGGTGCTGCCGCACTGATTGGTTTCCATTCCGCATTCCTTGAGAAAAGAGGAATTCCAGATATGCAGAGAGCCGATCATAGAGACTGTCTGAGCCTCTCGCACAATTGCATATCAACCTTCGACAGCGGAGGGTGTCTTAATAGACCCGGTTCTCAAGGGTCATCCCAGAACATTTATAGATCATTGACCACAATGCGTGTTACTACGGCGCCATCCCCGAAAGATGGGAGTAAGGTTATTGATGGTAATGCGTGAGCTGAGCATAGTAGCTAGTATCTCTAGTGAAAAGAGAGGCGTCGCCTTTGTCGTGCCGAATCCACTCTTAGTGTAAGATGATAATGTATATGGAAATGTTTCTTGCAGCCCAAGATCCAGTACCAAGTGTTATCTCGGGCACACAGCAGGGCTTCAGATTGACTGAACTTATCTTGCGTCATTAAAGATATCAAGCCGTCATAATAAGTCAGATGCGGGCACTAAATAATCGTGCGGCACCTTATTCTGTCTTTTACACCGAGACGCGCGGAGGACTACTGCTGGTACTTAATAGGGATGCTGCAACTACTCTCAAGACTCTGAGGCTTGCGCTTTCGGTGTACATGTTTGGCCCTACTCAAGGATCGGTTAGATCTAGGAGCAGTGGTAAAGCTGTGGGTAGAAAAGCAGAGTTACAACTGAAATAGACTTAACTTCCGGAGAAACCTTCTGGACAGTAACTGAACTTTCGGAGAGACCTTAAAGATAGTAACCGTCGACATTGTGGGCGGGTACAGGGGGCTGGAGGATGATATAGGTGCTTCCGCGAGTCATCTGCAGGTGGTACAAGATTGTTAGATGCCACTGGAAATCATCTAAAGTCTAGACTTATGAGTTGACCCTGCTCTCCTCGCCCTATGGGGCAGAGAAAGAGAAGGGATGACCCACACCTCCTAGTCAATAGCAGAAAAAAAACTGCCCGGAGAGATATAGATCATCTGCAGGATAACTAGAGATAATAATGTTGGCGGAAGAGAGCGCTCGTAAGGGATATCCCTTCGGTAGGAAGTCGGATGCTAGGTGTAATAACAGACGACTATGAACTATCGGAAGAAGTAATTCTCCAATCTCGAGATTACACCCCTTGTCCGAGGACCTTGTCGTGGGTGGGGCCATGCTTTATTGACTTGCTGCTTTGATCTTTATCAAGTAATCGTCGAATGACCTATGAAAACATGCAGGGCTAGGACAAGAGAACGGGGTATTCACCTCCATGTGGTATCTAAGAAGATTTACATTCGTGTAACCGCCTGAGTTGTATGTGATTGGCGGAATTGTCAGGAGCCGAAGAAGAACTATGATCGGCGAAGGTGTTGTACTTCATATCGAGATTACCATATTTCCGGGATGAATTGGAGTATCCTGCAATAGGAAGACAGAAAGAAGTTACATTAATATTCTCTGCTTTACATGGATGAAAACTGTTTGATGATTCATACGACGAAAATGACCTGATTTATTGTGTCGATGATCTTGATCAACATACCAAATAAATTTATCTATATAATGATAGTATTTATTGGATACTAAGTTAGGGTATTGCAAGCCATCCTAAGGGGGAGAGGTTATTCAAGGAAGATGTTCGACTTGTCTATGAGTTCCAACTATTGAAGGCATAGTGAATATTCCGTTATAGTTAACATGGTCGATAGGGTATATAAAAACGAGAATATCAAATAGACAGAGCAGGCTCTGGGTCTAGGACTGATCGATAGTTCAAGGCCATGAGGATCTGAGAAAGGAATTGGCAGCGTTGCCATATAATCCCTGATTGACCTGCGCCGATGTTAAGGTCTTGCGCTTTGTATTCGTCGCAGGCAAAGAAAATGAGGAGCAAGTGGGTGGAGCAAACATGTTGCTCAAGAATTGAGATCAAAACTTATGATAATAGATGTATTATCAGATTTGAAGGTCTTTACTGAATGATTGCATTCGTCAGAGCGGTCGCCTACTTTATGCCTGAAGATGCATGAAAATGCAGCTGATACCCATGTCCCCATGGCGCAGGATGTCATGTCACAGAATAACATGGACCGGGAAGGAAGGGAGTACATGTAGCTTTCTAGGTGGTGTCCACGTGCATGTATACATGTATGTTTAACATATACCTATATGTATGGAAACATGGTGTTGCAGTCTCTCCTACAGGGTGAGTGGGTACATCTTCGTTACGCGTCTGTGTCCCACCTACCCAGTCGGGGACTACATTTACAGCGGTGGGGAATAAGTCATCGGATGATCTGGCCACAATTTTGGCTGCAAAAGCGTAATTTGGTGGCGCGCCGTCCGATGACGTATTATCCACCGCTGTATATAAGTAGCATATCCCCACTCACGTCTCCCTTTTATCACCATCTAAACCACCTCCTTACTCACTATCCAAACTACCTTCTTACTCATCATCTAAACCACCTCCTTACTCCAAGCATAATTCACAGCTGCGAGAACATCGTTTTAAATTTCTCATCCCCTTTTAAAATGGCCCACCCCAGGGTTAAGGAAAATGCCAATAGGGCTCGGAGAATGGCTGCGCACGGACTCATCATGCCTCCTACAGCCTTGAAAAGAGATAGGGAACAAGATATCAGCAACTCCTTCGGTAATATAAGACTAGCAGACGATTTAGAAACTCGTCCTACAAAGCAGTCAAAGACTGTATGTTCGAAGTCTGAAAGGATAGAGGTAACAGATCCAGCGGCACCAGAGGTAGAGGTCTTACATGGGTTGTTGCAAAGTCAAAAGTCAATAGATCCCACAATTCCGAATAAAATCGCCAACTGGCATCGCCTAAGGAAGGCGTATTGGACAGAGAAGGTTGAATACTCTGGTAGGTTATCCATCTTACTCTTATTGTATATCCTTATTTCATCTTTTCCTACTTCCACTTCAACATCAAGTGTTATAAAGTCATTCGAAATAGACTTCCCTATAATCTTTGTATGATTGGTTGGCGATCTGTCTGCTGCTTCCATTCATTACAACTTTTTATTCTCTTTCTTGTGTTCTCAATTATTTGTGGGGGCACTAGATTAGATTAGATTAAGTCTGACAAGCACAATGCAACCAACCATACATGAAACTATGTATCTGTTCCAAAAAAGCCCCATCCAACACCTTCCTCACCTTCAACCCTTTTCTAACAAACGAACTGCCTACGAAAAATTCAACTGACGAAATGACTGTTCTATGGTATTTAGACCCATTCAAAACGCCGTACTACAACGATGAGATGACTGAAGATGAAATAAAGGAAGTCAAGAAACAAGCATGTAAGTATTTATTTTGGTTCTCTTCTATTCCTTTTCCTTTCCCATGTTGAAGTATTGTTAATATTCTTTCTAGTTATTGCGACAGTCGAGGATTTCTACAGATTGGCTTGGTACAACTATGCCAAGCACAATCACAACAACGAACCGATTGACCCGAAATTAGTAGTTTCCCGCGCTAGAGAACATTTGCGAATTGCGGACAAGTGCGAATGTGAGATTTTTAGTACGTTTATCTTCTTTGGGATCGCCTTCTAAAGTGCTCAACTAACTTTGTGGCTATGGTGATAGCTCCCGTTGGTTTAACGGAGTATGAGATTAAGATTTGGAATAATGAGGTGTTGTATTGGGAATTCAATAAAGAGGAGGTAGAGGAATCTTTGGTGGTGGATAAACCTATTCGGTACGAGCATCCTAAGGTGCCTACCTTGGACAGGGACAGCGATACGCAAATGGCAGAGTCCGTCCATCGAATCAAGAGGGCTTACAAGAAAAAGGACCCAGTGAAGGTTGAAGTGCCCACGTGGGATCGTGACACTGACAACTGCCACTGGGATGGGAAGTCTCCAAGAGATGGAAGCGCAACTGGAGCGATGTACTGGTGGGAGATCGATAATTCCAGATTTCCACCCGTTCCTTCGCCAGCTGTCAAACCACACTTCGCAGAATTGGCGGCGGATGTCCTCAGAACTGTCTACAACGATGTCTTGAAGGATTCATTCGCGGCAAAAAGCTCTCCAAAAAATGGTGTTTTTATTCCAGGTGACGAAGAGAAGGAAATGAACATGCGACTCGGCTATTTCCCTCCACCCAACAGCTCTGCCTTTGATGGCCCGCCCCCTGATGTCGGCTGTATGCCAATACATGACCGTTACTCCTATTGGCTCGTTTGGCTTCAGGCCAACGGATACCTAGCAAAGCAGTTCGTATGGCTCTGTGGGAAGGACTGTGAATCCCTTCGTCTTGCCAGCAATTTGAAGAAACCAAGGCATAGACCTGAGGGTAGCGCCGCTCCAAAGAAGGAAGACAACTTCAATACTACCCTCTGGATGCGTGCCACACGTATGCGGGTCCGCTACATGAAAAGTGAGAATAAAGATGGAGTTAAAAAGCTTACCCGCGGCAAAGGAAAGTGGAGTAAGGGCAAGAAGGTCAAATCCAACGGCGATAAGAACAAGGGAAAGAAGGTTACTAAAAAGAATTCTCACGAGGGGGGGGAGGAGGAGAAGAAGGATGTGGAGCAAGAGGAGGAAGAGAATGAACAAGAAGAGGAGGAGGAGGAGGAGGAGGAGGAGGAAGAGGAGGAAGAGGAAGAGGAGCAGGAGGAGCAGGAGGAAGAAAACGAAGGCGAGGAACTCGATGGGAACAACAAGGTCGGCGAAGAGCGCGTGGGGAATGACCACGAAGGAGAAGGCTCTGCCTAGATTCTGCGATATCGAACAGGAAAGAAGCAATTTTGAGAGGCGTATACTATCCGGTGGAGGTTGGGCTTTTGGGGTCGGTACAGGATTGGAGTGTTTCTTTTGTTGCTATTCTTTGTTGGCTATTTCCTCTCTGTTGGGCTTGTTCATTGTGCTACATGGTTCGGTTACTGGTTCGAGTTTACTGGGCTGAAATCAAACTCAGATATGGTGGATGAGAACTGTGGAGGAAGTATTGGTAATCATCAGTTTGATGGCAATTGACGAATAAGTGCAAATACCTTACTGGCGGGCTCTGTGACACGATCTGCAAATATGTTGTTCTTTCCTCTAACATGATTCTCGAAAAACAGAACTATTATCATGGGAAATACGGACTCACTTGCTGCTCAAATTTCCGTTGGGTACAATTCACGAGTTACCCCATTTTTTCTCAAACCCAATAGGAAGGGTAATGGCCACATGTATCTGTTTCCTTGCCTCAAGAATTCATTGCCATAAAGCTGAAGCATTCCGTTGTGGTTTGTATGGGTACCATCTCAATGTTCACTTACTTGTGGAAACCCGCAATCCTATCCTGCACCTCTCATAATTTTAATGTGCTAAACAAATAAAAAAAAAACCCCCTCATGATTTCAAGCTGATATTAATGGAGTGATCTATAGGGCTATAGTGCTGAAGTAACTGTATTGCCGAGGGGAAATAGGACCCACACTTTGGAAAGATCGTAAATATATCAACGGCTAGCGAATTATAAGTTCTAAGCAACGGTCATAATGTAATTCATAAGTGTAAATCACCAACAAATTTGATATATGATTTACACCTTGAATCAGACAACTATCCAGTTCAGCTTTATTGCGCAATACGTGTGCTGTTCCCCTGGATGTCGGTGAAGATATTAAGCCACGAGAAGTGGTGAATGTGGAGGTGAAATTGCACCCACCGAAAAGTTCTGTTTCTCCGCCCGCTGATGAAGGCAGGATTTTGAGAAATGTAAGCCTGCGAAATACTATAAGCAAAAGATATTAAGCCCTCAATATTCTACTGAGTGGCCTGCAGAGGATATAGCGGGAGAATCTTGGTTCCTGGATCCCGAGTCGGATGAAAGCCACTGTTCATCTGAAGAAGGAACTATAATTTGGGCACCCGAGAGGGACAGCATATCTTTTAATGTCACACAATCTGTGGTAAGTAGGCCTTTAAATAGCTGCGACGGCAGGCAGACCCTCTCCCCCACTCTTCACCTACATCGTCCACGATTCCTCTCAACATGTCGGAAGACACGAATAGCCTCACCAACGTGCTCTATCGGAAATCTTCCTCTGAATCCCTCTATACCCAAGATTCATCATCAACCTCTGGGGAGCACATCATGTCGATAGATAGAAAGCGCTTAATTGTCAC
The DNA here is from genome assembly GCA_024713855.1 of Morchella sp. 2016-41. NCBI lineage: Eukaryota > Fungi > Ascomycota > Pezizomycetes > Pezizales > Morchellaceae > Morchella > Morchella sp. 2016-41. Next base: position 471,436 of record JAMGZD010000002.1, on the reverse strand, counting down.
GGGCATTGATTCAGATTCTTTCGAATATGCGTCGGTAGATGAGAATGCTAATCTTAATATTCCTCAAAAATCAAGACCTGCAACTACCTGGAGCTCTAAGCCAGACGAAAAAGATACCATGCCTCCCTACAAGACTACAAGGCACATGTCGAAAGTTATACAACAAAAACCTTGTATGCCCACCCCTGTGGAGTTGGCTACGCTCGCATTAGAAGCAATGCTTATTGAAAACAACGCCCGTCCTAAGGCCCATAGTAGTCAGAGCTTAACTAATCTCGATACCTTCTGTGGAAGTGATTTAGGTAGTAATACCTCTAATCACACTGTTTCCTTATCTCCAATACACCCCTCAATCACCGAAAGAAAAAACACTTCTACAGGATTTCTCGGTGTGGAAATGGACCTCAGACTAAGGCGTGCCCGTGCCGAGGTCACTAGCCTTAGAGAGCCTGAACAACTTCAAGCCTCTCGTGGCAAGACCCTTAGTCACTCATCACTTCGATCTGAGAGACCTGGAATCGCTCAAAGTCAGGTTTCAGCTGGTTCTCTCAATCCCACGACACCTATAGTTGATCACTTCCAGGAATACATGACGCACTTTGATCTTGACAATGCAACCAACCCTCCTGCAAAGGGATTCATGGAGTCTGACGACTCCTCCAGTGAAGAGGACAACCGATCAGTTGAAACAATCGTTCCCCCAAAGCCAATTAAGCCCCAGGGAGAAGGAAGGGAGAGAAGAAGCAGGCCTGTGAAGAAGTATATCTTCTGCGTTCCTGACAACTTTGAAGCGCTTTTGGCTCAAGCACCAACCACACCTCCGACAAGGTCTTTACCTCTCATTCCTACCGACCATCGGGCACCAGGTACACTCCTGAAGGGACCTATATCTCTCCTTCCAACAGTAGCGCTCACTCAACCTGCCGAGGCTCAGCAGTCAACTTCCAAGATTGAAGCGTTAGCGAAGGAGTATAGTGACTACCTAAGCAACACCAATCGGGATGAGTCGACCAGAGTCAAATGTAAAAACAAAACGGAGAGCAAGCCTGGGCTAGAGGCTGATCTTGAGGCATTTATGGAAAGCGAGTCTGTAGGGACGGACTGGATGAGGAGGGAAAGAAAGATTTAAGATTAGGGACAAATTATATACGGATGGTTGGGTAGTTCATAAACTAAGAATGCCGATTAAGGGCAGGAAATGTCTCTTCAACTCATAGCCGTTCTTCATCTTTTATGCTCAATATGGGGGGAGGATGTTACATAGCTCATCTTGAAGCCAGGTTAGATCCGTTCTTTTTTGCACTACTTGCTATGCAAAATTCAGGTTCTTACTTACGCCTTGAGTCTTTACACTATCGTTGATACCTTTTCTTTACTCTCCCAGTGGTAATCTACTTTCTGTTCGGCAAGTATCTTTTTCCTTCTCGTTTTGAAGTAGTTGAGGTATTCCCAACTCACCCAATAGGTCCATACTGTTATTATCTAGTTGCAGTTCAGGTTTGGAAGGAAAAGGGTCGCAAGTAGACATATCTCATATTAAACCTTTACTCAAATCTTACTCTCCTTGGCACAATAGAACATTTCCCTTTCCACTACACCTTCGATCCACCGCCTTCCATTCATAGAAATACAAAGTACATCAGCTTCCAGAGAGAGCAGAAACAGGGCGAAAAAGGATTATTCAAATTTGTTGTACCTAGCCAATGCTTCATCTTAATATCGTATGAAACCTGATGATTAGATCTCACAAATTATAATTTGAACGCTCAATTTATTGCTCAAGGTTTCTTTTATCAAGCATTGTGTAAAATAGTATCATCCTCCCAGTGTTTTCAAAGGAGAAAGCATGCTGTAAAGTATGTACTAAGTGGATCAATGAGGCAGGTCCGTGACACACGTCTGGCACGGTACCTTGATACCTGATCCAAGTGTGGCATCAGTCAGGGCGCAAGAGACAGCTTCTACTCCACTCAAGCTCTCAGCGGTCCCACCCATATCGTTTGTAGCCCCCTCCAAGCGTGCATCCAGATCTTCAAATCTCTCAGCAGTAGTCACTGTCGGGACAACAGCGCCCTCTGCGTCATTCTTCCTTGGCGATGTCTCCCCATTCTGTTCAAAACAAATAGGCATGTAGGATGAGTGTGAAAGCGAAGAGCTGAAATGTCCTCCGGAAGATCTGGTATTCTCACCACCTTCACAAGGCAAACGAGATCGATTCGGAGCTCTCAGGGCTATTGCAAACGCAGCGTCAGAGAAGCTATGTTGAGGGGATTGGCCAGTGGGGGCAGGCGCCGTGAAAGTCTGGTCGCCGAAATAAACGCCATATGAACTCGCATCCGGAACTGTAACCTCGCTGTCTCTTCTAACCTTGACGGTCAAAACGTCTTTCTTCATCCAGGCGAGTAGTTCTGGATCAACGTCCATAACCATTGATCGGTTGGATTTTGTAGATTGGTTTGAAGAAGAGCGAGAGCGGGAGCGATATTTTCGCCCAGTCATTTCGTACAGACTTGCAGCGAGGGTATATTCTTCTTCATTCCTACTGTATATGGTTCCCTGAACCTGAGTATCGAACTCTGTCTCAGAGAGCTGGGTGTTTGTACTTTCTTTATAGAATGGAGCCTCCTCGAATGATTTACGTTTATTGAGTTGTCTTGAGGCGAATATTGATTGCATTCGCGAAAGCCTTTTTGATCCCTCGCCCAAGATCTCCCTCCCATCAGAGTTAGTGCTAGTAGGATCATTAGGAATCGCAAAGCCTCTTTGAACCTTGCTTCTTCGGTTTACAGTACCAAGATTCTCGAGCGAGATAGTTTTCAAATGCCCAAGGGGACTTGATGGAGTATCCAAAAGTAGGGGATCAGTGACTATCTGTAGATGAGGGCAGGGCAAACGTCTAGTCTCACACTGCTTGTTTTTCATTCGCCGAATTTCATCAGAACAGACCAGCAAGGCTCCAGTCGGCGAGGCGCTTGCATTACTCCATGTTCCCAAGCCCTCATCATTCGTCGAGATTGACTGATCGACAGTGCCAAATGACTGATCTGTGAAGTCCTTGCTCCGGGGGTTTCCCAGAATGTAGTCCAGTGAATTTTGATCTTTCATAGTTTCTGCATCAGTTTCGGTTCCGGGATATTCGTCGCATTCATTGCACCCTGAAGAATCTTTTGTAAATTCCGAGCGTAAAGATAATCTCCCCACAATCTTGACTTTTCGTACAACACCATTGTCCGAGATGATGTCTCTACTTGTTGAACGGAGCCTAGGACGAGGCAGGCACATGGGAAGATAATCTGATGAGGATGCGTGTTGGGTGAGTTTCTCATATGTTTTCTTCCGTTCGAGGACTCTCCCACTTCTGCTATAGGCACGTTCTCGTGTTGATCCTGCGAACGTAGCTGGGCTGGTTGTCGTGTATTCATCTCCTTCCTCCTCGAAATAATCCTCCGAAAAGTGTTCTCCCTTCAAACCTTGCGTGGATCTCTTTTTCTCATACTACATATTGTTAGATATTGTATCGTCGAAACGAAAATTAAGCTTACAAAATGATCCACAACAAACTGCAGTCCCTCCTCCGAAACGGTTACGTCCTCGAGTTGGTAGTTCTGCAACTTTACATTAGCATAAAATAAACTCACTCCTAAGGTATTATATCTTACAGCAAGGTGAAACATTTCGATTATTTCCTCATAGTAAATGCGTTCCTCGCGAGACTGGATATTAATAATGTTAGTGGTAGCTCCTCGTGTTCCGGGGGAGTTTTATGTCACTTACGAGATTACTAGAGGTCCGAGGCGAGCCAAATTGCAATTGGATATCTTTCCACGGTATATTCCCAAGCACGAGCAAGCATGACTTCTCAAGATCTGCACACTCCTCTATGCCAGTATCTGCGTCAAGCTCGTACACCTTGATTGATTTCCCATCCACCCGTCCACTAAGCGTGGGATCCGTGTCATTCCCTCTCTGGCACCCTCTCTCTTCTCTGCCCTCGGAGTGCTGGTTAGGGCCCGAATGGCGAACATGAATCGTTGGTGTAATTGCAAGATCTTCTTGCCAGTCTTGGTCGGATGGTAGACCTGAGTCACAGCCCGCTGAGGTTGAAGCGGGGTTCATTTTATATAGGTGATACGAAATATCAAGTCTCGGGTGGGAGCCTGTTCAGCGAAGAGCAAAAGCGCACTTCGTCAGATATAGTGCATAGATATGCGGGGCTTGTTATTTCGAGAGTAGCAAAAGTTGTGTTTGTGGTGTCTGGGGGGTGGGGTAGGATGTTGGGAGGTAGTCGGTCGTAACACAGAACAATTGTAGTCAGAGACCGCGTCCAACATGAAGGGGAACAAAACAACCCAGCTCCCTATAGCGATTACTCCTTAGGCTAAAAATGTCGAGTTTTAACCTAATCTTAGCACTTGAAAATAGAGATATGAGATATGTTCTGACCCATCACATCATAAAATATCACTCGGCTCCGTAACAATCCGAGCCGCAACATTCTTCACCTTTCTCTTCTTCTTTCGTTTAACACTGTGAAGCTATGAAAATGGAACGTACTTCACTTTCACGACTAGCTTAGCCACAATCAATAGGGTCGAAGTGATTGGTAGGAACAACTTCCCAAAATGGTTTAATACTTAGTTAGCACGGCAGTTTATTCATCGATAAGCAATATTCTACTTTGAATTACTGATCTTATCATACACTACCTACCACTTGGAGTGGTTAATCCTTGGCTCATGGGGCCAGAAATACATTTGTGTTCCCAAAAGCGAAGTGGATATTATTACTCTTACTCGAGATTGATAGGACAAGAAGTCACTAAGATTTTATTGAGTTCTTGAATTAAAATCTACATGGAACGGACAGTGTAAATGAATACATTGTGGCGGTTTCCTCTTGGGAACAACCTTTGCGACATGATATAACGACGGGTGACAGTACCAGGGGTAATGAGGCATATGGGCTCGTACACTTATGACTAAGGCAATCCACATGTAAATATATAGGAAAGCAAGGTGTGGCTGGGGGAAGGATTATTATATGAGCTACGGTTTAAGAATGACTTGGCTTCTTTCGTTTACTTAACGTTTCTCCGGCTAGGGCCTCGCGGTCCTTCCCCTCTCCTCGTCTGCTCTTCTAGCTACCTCGAATTCATCAATTTGCGCCCTAGCCTCGTAGTCGTCCTCTGCCTGGTTGACCCTGGCTCGATAGTTGCCCCTCACTCTTCCCTGCCAGCTACCAGCTGGGAAGACACGCGGGGTAATAGCAGGAGCCTGAGCTGCGGCTGTGGCGACGTTGCTTTGTTCATTGGTGGCGACGCGAGAGCTGAAGGAGGTGGAACTGGTAGAGAATGCATCTCTGGTGACTGAGTTAACGGGAGCGGTATTACTAATTTGAGACTGACTGTTGACTGAATTGCCGCCGTTCATATACTCTTCTTGGTTGATTGTTTGCGTGCTATCCCTATTTCTACGTCTTCTGGGACGACCGGTCCTCGAGACAGCTGTGAGCGCAAGTACCGGTTCATTGAAGCTGCGATTGGTATCGGCATTGGGAATATTGCCGGTAGCCCTTCCGACTGAACCGCCGGAAATGTGTTCTCTATTAGCTAAAGGGCCGGTAGCACGACTAAAGGATCCCCCCTGTGCGGCTCCAGATTTGGCTCCAGGAGGAGCAGGTCTTGTTTTCACCAAACGTCGAGGTGAGTTTGCCCCTCCCTCGCTGGATGAAGCTGAAGTAGAGTTTGACTTTTCTTTGCTCTTGAACAATCCAGGCAGAAACTTTGACTTGGAGCTTTGTCGCTTTACACTCTCCTCGGATGATGAACTCTGCGATGGTGAATGTTGAGATTTCTTGAGTGGCTTTTGGAAAACACCTAGATATTCTCCGAGGTCTTTCGCCTTGTGTCTTGGGGGTGAAGATCCATCTGAATCTATACCTGATGGAGCACCCTCTGTGACCTCAGGTTCGGCCAGGTCGGCTGGCAATTGGGAATCGATTCCATTTGTAGAATCTTGAAAATTCTCACCCGAAGTAATGTAGCCGTTGGGGTTATCAGCGCAGGAGTTGGACGGATAGCGTCCTGCCGACCTATTTGGCTCTGCCGCGTTTCTAAGATGCCCCTCATTGTTGGCCATATTGAATGTGCTTTGCCCATCCCGCCTGAGCAGATCACTCAAAGCCGCGCCTGAGGAGTAACCATCGGAGTCTTCCGAATGGTTGTCGATGCTTAAATTGTTTTCTCCGCTATGGAAGGTACTTCGATCGGAGTACGCAGTACTGCCTGTCAGACGATACTCTGCATCTAGTCTAGCAGCAAGTCTTTCTGCATCGTCGGTCATTGATTCTCGATTATCGTTAGGGAAAAGAAAGCTATCAGTGTAGTCGTCAATAGTCTGCGCGGAGTCGGATGCGACACTGGAAGGTGATGCTGAAGTGTCAGCTTCGTATTCGCCCGATGAATAGGTTGGTGTAATAGATCGATCTTCAAAGCTTTCGTTGGTAGGAGAATGAGATGTTTGTTCTTCGGGTGACCGAGATCTTAGGGCGGGGAGTTGTGTTTCGCTATGTAGTACCCTGTTGCTAGGCATTGATGGGATGCCAGTTTGGAATGTCAAGACTAGCACGAACCTGTTGGGATTCTGGTGCAGTCCTCGAGACAGCCTAGCGTCCCTCAACCATAAATATCTTGCCGGCTCAAGGTAATCTTCGACATCTCCATTGACAGAATCAATAGCATTGAGCTAAACCGCGAGTAGTCAGTGATCTCTTCTAAACAAAGCTAGACTTTTACACTCACATCCATTTCGATATCGAGATACAAATTTTCCTCTTGGATCCAGAGGTCAATAATCATCCATCCCTGATCTTCACTGTTAAAATGTTTCCCACAGTAAAGGCAGCGGGCCTTTAACACCTACATGGCTAATAAATATCTCACTGATAAAGCTTAAGTGGCTATCGAATTGTGCAAGCTTTCAACTTTTATTAGCATCACCTTACCCTATGCGTTCTGGGGAGCAAACTCTCACCTCGAGATCCAGCTTCTCTTTTATCACGATCCCAAGGACAAACACAGGCGGCACGCTATCACCCTTTACGCGAAAAGCACGGAATATGGCACCGCCGTCCCTAAGCCAGGTCGGCCTTTGGTCTTTCCACAAAATGTGGGCTGTATCAGGGTCGAATTGGGATAGGTCAAGAGGACCTCCTAGAGCAGATGTTCTCTTGTAGGTGTCGAGTATCCATCTTGTTCCACGATCACGCTTATACTTCTCAAGGTCATAAAGGACAAACTTGGATTCCGCCATGTTCATCATGTTCAATGAACAAACGACGATGATGCTGGTAGTGTATCGCAGAGGAAGGGTGTCAGGAGCGAACAGTGATGGGAATAGGTTGACGGAAAAAGATATTGGGTGGGAGAGGAAGAGGGTGAGGGGGGTGAGATAGGTCCGGAGTTTAGAGAATGCTACTGCGCTCATTTGTTTATGTTGCATGGGGAAATCACTGATCCCCGCGCATCTTGCGAGGATTATGTTTAGTGGACGCCGAGCCTGTAACTGATATGTTTACTTGTGTTTTCTCCACTAATACCCCATCCTTATTAGGACACTTATTGGGAAGATCTTTCCTGGTGTGAAGACCTGCATTTAGGAGACGCATCTCATTGGATACTGCGTCTGTATTTGATGTAGGGTGGACTTGGGGAATGTATCGGCCGACGTCTGATAATGCACGCAACAACTCTCTAAGTCACAATATTAAGGTTTTTTGCAAATACTATGTCACTGCGTTGTATTAATCAAGTAATGTATTTCATTACAGAGTGGTACGATGCTCAGGTTTTGTGTCTCGTTTTTGCGTAACAGAGATCCCAGAATCAGGAATAGCTCTTATCAACTTTTAAACATACATTTTTCAGGATGCAAATATTTATAATGATAAAAAGGGCTTACATAGGATTCGATGATAACTAAATTTAGTTGGAACTTCTGTGAGATGCAGTCCTAAGGGTTGTATTCTTATACCATTGCTTTGATCTTGCTATTACGATCGAGAATCATGCCAACTCACACATTGTCTATATCTGGTGATGTTGTCCTAGGTGAAGAGCGGATTCACAAGATATTACTCTTGAGTAAAGTAAGCTGGTACTATGATGGATCTGTGATAGTTCTCTCGTTATATACTTGAATACTTCATACAGAGGCCAGTAATAAGTAATGAAACTCCCTGAGATACGGTTATACCTACAAACACCGTATCTTGGTGGCGTTCTACTCAAAGCAGGTATCGCTCTGTCTCGGTCTGTTCCATCAATTATTACCTACCGCTGTACTTAACCAATAATGAGATGTATTTTTTTAAAGGTTTTGTCTCGCTGAGGTTTGGGTGTTTTCTTTTTCTAGAGTTATTGAAGAGGATGTCAGCAAGCGAGAAAAGCTGCGTTGGCGGTGGCGGTGGCAATCTAGGTTTTTATTTGTTGTTCGGATATCGTGATATCCCTTTTTGATAATGCTGATATGCTTGTATTGTATATATGTATATGATGGTATTTAGGGGCTCAACACTTATTTTCTGATTCTACGAATTACGATTTTAGGTCGTAATGTAGCCTAAGGCTCGATCATCTTATTGACCTGTTAGTTAACCATCTAGCGCTCGAGATCGGTCATGACATTTTGAGACTCATGATCATGTCTTTCGCCAAAGCTGTATTGCATTAAATCAGAGCTCATAATTAAATATTTTCATATTGAAAACACCGCTCAGTCTCCTCCCGGCTATAACCTGATGATAGCTCAAATCCGAAGCCCAATCCTCCCAATAATGAAGCACAGGAATCCATAAATCCCAGAAATAAGATAAAGTAAGGTGAGGTGAGGTTAGGTGAGATGAAGAATTCCGCTACTGTGCACGGACCACCATTCAGATCTTATCGCAGCCAAGCATACCCGAGATCAAAATTTGGCGAGGCGTAGTATGCTGAAGAGGACACCTCATCTTGAGATTTTAGACAGATGTCATTTAAGACCCTTTATAGTCTTGAAGTTTCAAGCATCGTCAGTTCACCATCGCTTCCTGAAACCCCCCCTGTTCCAACCTTGTGACGAGAGAAGAAAAATCTGAAAAGGACATTTATCCGATGAAAAAAAAACAAGATAAGCAAAAGAAAATAAGCAAACTTATACAGAAGTTTAGAAATCCTCTCCGAAGAAACACAAGGTCTCTATCATCCAGCAGAAGCCAGGAAATAAAATAAGACAACAGGAAGCAAACAAACTCGCACTAAACAGCAAGGTAATAATCTGAGGGAGACAGTTTATCCAATCCCTGGCAAGGATCAGTGCACAGGACGAAGTATCAAACGCAAAAGACCAAGGAGCACGAGGTGCGTGAAGATGAAGAGCGAAGGAAGTTTAAGAAAGACCCAAAATCCAAACGCCCGAAGCAAAATAAGAATACATCTGTGAGCCTCCAATACTATTTTATTTTCTCCGGAAGATGGCTTACAGTTCCACGAATCGGATTAGGGAGTTGCAGTAGCCTGAGAATGGTTAATGTGACTGTTAGCACAGGACGACGAATTACTCGAAGAAGGAAGCATACGAAGGGTTGAAGGGCTCCAGGTTTTGCCTCAATCGAGGCGAAGAACCTGCTTTAGGAAGGCGAGGATTCTATCACATACGCCCTCAAGAGCTTTGCTTTTCGCAGCTTCATGGACATGATCCTGAACCTCAAGTGCTTCTCCGAGGTTGGCATCGTCCATGGTAGCAGACATCTTGGTCTGATGATCCTCAGCTTCGGTCATTTCAGTGGTGTGAACGACTATAGTGGGGATCACAGTGTTGCAAGGAACTGTGATTTCAGGCTGGTCGTCACTAGAAGAGGGCAGAGAATTGAAATGCGCTTCAAACTCCCTGTTGGACCTTACCGCAGACTGTCTGCGGTGGCCTCTAGGTTTACGGCGTCTCTCCTGTGCTGCATCCCCAGCTTGAGAGATGCTCACGAGTACAACAGAGTCTGTGTTAAGCTCAAGCTCATGCTTAAAAGCCAGAAAGCCCTCTTCAGAAGACGTCGGGCAGCCCTCGGTGTAAGACATGTTTATATATCTGTTAGCGATTAGACTGGTGTTTATCAAAGGGAAGAAGCAGTGACTGACCTAGCTTGGGATACAAATGAGGTAAGAAGTCTCTTTGAGAAATCCAGCCGTTGCCTAACAGCTAGTTGGATGTCTTATCAGATGAGTCACGTCAGTATACTTCAGATAATCTCATGTCCGAGCTTAGTCTGTGCTCACCAGGACTGATAGTTGGTAAACAGGAGATGGTAGGAGTGAACTAGGAGTACGCAATTTTGAGTCGAGCTTTATGATGATGCTAAAACGATTTGTTAACAGGCATTTGGGAATAAACATGGAAAGAAAGTGGGCAAAACATACCGTGAGCAGGATTGAGTGAAAGAACGAATCTTGGAACAGCTATCTATACCTTTGTGGCCGTGACTCGATCCCCTGAGATCTGGGAGAGATGCTCGTTTTACGTAGCTTGGAAAGATGAAAGAACGTTATGTTGAGAGAAGCGTTAGAGCAGTGAGGGAACTACCTGCCCTCGGCTGGCTTGGCGCAACTCTCCAGGACCTATGACCTCCAACTGCCAACTGGCCTAAACAACAAGAAAATAGTCCTTTAATACACGATACACATCTCCTTTTACAACATTCTGATCATTGACGAAAATGACCGGGGTTCCTTATCTCATCTACAAGGATTAAGATGTAGAGCGGGTACTCGCAGTAGACCAAATCTTTAATTAAGCTAAACGCTACCGAAGAACCTTTGTTCTGCTTCTTGGTCATCCACTTCCGATGAGATGTGCAGTCAGCACATTCTTCTTGGCGACTAGCCTAAGATTCTAGGAAGTAGAAATCTACATATTGGATGGTGTGTAGATCGGTTGGAACCCTACATAGAACCGACTAGCTTTAAATTTGCTAGATCGCAGAGAAAAGGATACAGGAGATAATTTGATACAGGCTTACAGTTCCTTTGAATTTCGCCAGCCTTTACTCTACTACCAAGATAAAGGCTCTAGCCACCCTATGCCACTCCTTTATATGCCCCGGCATCAATCTGAGTATGTGTGTCCTCAACCATAAATCTCCTCACGAAGGACAAGCTATATATTGGCGGAACCAGAGCACTAATAAAGGCCTCGAGAACGAGACAGGAGACATTCAACCAGCTTTTGCCAAAAACACATACCCTGCCCATTCCAGTCCCAGTCTCCAAAAAGAGACAGTTCAGCGTGTATTCAGTTACAGAAAATGAAGTGCGCTAACGTTGTGTTCTCTATTTGTTTGTTGAGCATAATAATGGGCGACATGCAATCAGAAGGTATCTCTCTAAAGGCTCGATAACAGTGCGGTTATTTTCCAAAACTACCTAGCGAAAGGTTTACTACTTCGTACTATCTTCCTTATAAATCGTGCAAGAAATGCCAATCCACCCATTGAATACTTTCGGAAAATGAGACAATGGGTACATACTTTCATAGGACATACAACAGTATTCCCAGGCTCTTACTTCTGATAGAGTCTTTCCTCTCACATGTGGCGGTCAATATACTTACAGACCATGCGAGACTTACTCCAGCAGACTATTCACACGCCTACACTATTGAGGTCTTGCGGCACTACTTTAGCTCTCAATAAAGAAAGATAATAAGGCTCTCCTTTTCTACGTTAATAGAACTACAGTGTTGTAAACACTAGCGCGAAAGTTAGACCAAACCTTGTAACTCGAGCTTTAGGTATCTGTGTATTAAATCTAAGAAGACTGATATAAGAAACGCTCCTCAATCTAATAATTGAATGAGCTAAACCGCGGGTGTGGTACGCGAAAGAAACATCCCAAGCGAACAAAACAAAGGACCCCCAACATTCCACGGCGAATATTGAAGAAAATAATGAAGATGAGAAAAAGGACAGCCAGCACAGATGAGGAAATCTATGGTAATGGTTTAGCTTGCTTGTCAAAACCTGTGCCTCCAACGATTCATCTAGCCTTAGCCTTGGAACCTGTAAGGAGGGGCTTATGTGAAGATCATTGCAAGTGACAGCATTGATCGTTCTCACATTGCCGATCGTTTCACTTCCGCGCCGATCGATGTCTTATTGCCTCCATCCTCGAGAACATCCTGTTTGTTTGGTGTTCTAGGTGCGTTTCCTCCCAAACGCCCTTTTAAGGAATCCACGAACACCCTTCTTCTCAAAGCTCTTCATACTCAAAGGCTTGACCGGCGGATCAAACTTCATGCGTCTAGTCCCATTACTACGCCAGGTCCCAAAGTCCCCTCCAAATGCCATGTCTTCAAGCCTAACGGGGTCATCGTTGAGCCTCGCAATCGTATCCGCACTAGCAGACTCGGGCTGCGCGACTGGTAGCCTCAACACCCGGTGGGAGTCAGATCGTGTTGAGTCAATGTCGATCGGGTCTGCATCAAACAGACGGCTGCCCACAGTGTCTGTGCCATAGCTGCTTGTATAGGTGACGCCATTGTCGCTCCCAAGACGGCTTATGTCCTCGTTCTCGACGAGTTTGATATTGCCGAAGCTGCGGTTCTGCATGAACTGGGTTACTGCTTTACTTGGTGTTAACGCTTTCCGTACCCAGGTAGGGCTGCCAACCAAGTCAAGTGGGGAACTTGAAGGAGTACCTGGAACTGTCTGGCTCCGCGGGAGGTTAAGAGGGGCTTCTTCGAGTGGGACGTCATTCATGCGGCAGAAGCAGATCTCACAGATCTCACCGCTGTAGCGCACGCCGTTGGGGCCACGGTGGTTGCAGGCTATGCTTTGTTGGAACTGGGATTGATTCTGTTGAAAGATTGTGCGGGAGTCGGGGCGGCGGGCGGGCACCGGCGGACTCGGCATGGAGTGGTGATGGCGGGAATACATGGTTTAATGGCTCTAAATGAGTGTAACCACAGTATATAGTCCTATCACAAGCCATATTAGCATGTAGGGTTCCATAGAAGAATTACTTAAAGCATGCTTCGGTCGGGCCAACACTAGGGAGGCAACCCAAAATCGAAGTACTGTTTTTCTGATATGCGGAAGAGTCCATAAATCAGAGGAATTTGAAATGGAAAGCCTACTAGAGATCTACCTTTAAATAAATTGCCCTCCACAGCCCGTAGAGACGGAGACGAAGTTGGTGTAGTGAAAAAAGGAAGATAATGAGAAGAGTGAAAAGACCCCGAGCCAGATTTTCAAGTAGGATGTCATGCAGCCCGTAGACGGTGCGTGAAGCGTAGTACGATGATATTTGGGACGTTCTAACGGGGTGATGGGTGAGTGGTGTTGATCACGGAGAAGGTCCGCCCGTGTGAGAAAAAACGAATCGTTAGTGAGCTGGATAAGTACCGTCCCAGCCCCCCCGTACTACCTAGAGAGGGAAAACAAAAGACACAAGAAAGCGTGTAAAGCGACTCCGGGAAGTTGTGGCCCTCTGCCTACAACAAATAGATTACGGAATTCTATGGTGATCTATGTAGAGTCAAAGTGACTCGACAATTTCTCGGACTATATCCCACATAATAGGTTACAAACATTCGACTTGATTCCTCTACACTTGAAACCTGATGCGCCGTACCAGGCCCCCCAAGCATAAGAAGTGGAATATTTCTTCTTCTCATAGATCAATTGGGCCACTCGCCGTCTCTATCGAAGGAGGTTATAGGATCTTGAGACTAGCAAAATACCTCAAGCTCAAGGGCTTATGATCCTCTTCTTAACTTTAAGGTACCGCCGGCCCCTCTTGCTTTTCTTCAAATTCCTGCGTTTCGGTGCTGCTGCTGTTGCGAGCTGTTCATGTGGTGGGTCATGGAATGTCACTCGGGTCTAGACGCTTGATATACTCGCATATCTACATGTAGAATGTATTGGCGCAACCGGCGAAACAGACCAAACATCAATGGTTTTAGTAGCATATAGAGACTCCGACCAGTTATAGTTTTATTCAAAGGCCTCCAATTAGCCTAGTGTTTTCATAGAATCTGAATAGTCGATTATTCTAAATAGGAGATGTATCAATTGATCAACTTTGCGATTTAAAGCATATTGATGCCAAGGGGCACAGAATCCTGTCAGGCTTCTTACCTCGTCTGAGATTGTATATGGTATATCTAGACATAACAAGGAATATAAAGGCAAGCTATGGGTGTTGATCATAAGGAATGAAACCAAATGCTTTCTTTCTTTTCTTTTTTTGGTTGCGCCAATACATACTGCATATGCGAGTAGACAACATTGCAGGGGTTGCAGGATTCTAGCTACATATACGCCGTTGTGAGGCTTATGCCAGAGTTACTTTAACTGTTAATTGATCTTTGAACGAGCGCGCAGACTTGCGGTCCCTCAATTGCTCCTATCACAAGAACTAAACCCGCAAGTGGCATCTATTATGCGCTACTAAGCCTTTGATTTGTCTCTCGAGCCTCATTGCATGACCTTGATCTCAATACGTAAGTCTCCTCAGCTCTTTGGTTATGCTCGTTCCATACTACTACTTTCTTCGCGAAATGGAAATTCAATTCTAAAAAGCAATATGGGCGCTGAAATTCTTAATATCTACATGAGGTTGAACAGAATTATCTTTCAGGCCTTATCGACTCAGTGCGAGACTCCTTCTGGCCTTTTCAATCCTCCTCTCTAAATAATTAAACTCTCTCTCTTTTCTCGCAAAGGTAGCACCCCTCCACCCCCACCTCAAGAGGGTAACAGATCTGCTGACTGGTCCGGTGCAGCACAGGTAACCGCCGGGAGCGAATTCGAAATCTGGGAGGGGGTTTTCGTAGCCGGTTGAGGAGGTTGGGGGAGCGCCGCTGAGTACTGTGTTGCCTTTGGCAGGAGGTACGATGTCGGCGGTGGTAGTTGTATTTTCTCTAGAAACATTTACTTTCATAGATTATGGTGAGCTTTTGACTGAAGTACATTAATTTGAGGGGACTTACTTTCATCGTCAGATAAGATGATATCCTCCCAGATGTCATGTTCCTCCCTGCCTAAGATGGTGCCGACAGCGACGACATCCTTAGAACAACCAGCTAGGGAGGGCTTCTCCAGACTGCATGTGCTTTCTATGCGTACACCGATAGCTAAGCGTTTGAGACCTAGACCGTTCCCTTTGCCTGAGCATGGGAATATAGGTTCAGAGCTTCCGCCTTCACCATCGCTTGTCTTGACAGATACGGGCATCGCGACAGCTTCACAGGCCCGGCAATCAATAGGAGGATCTATTTCTAACACACTGTGGCAGGACTGTGGTTGATATTTACCAAGGATGTCAGGAAGTTTGGCCTCATCGGCAGAGATGATCATAGCCTCTCCGGAAATCAATTTCTCTCTTTCGGTACCTTTGACGACACTGATATTATCCTCGGGACAGGCGTCTCGGAGTAGCTTTGTGGTATTGCGCTCTGTCCATATACTGATACCCAGGCCCTCAAGAGCGAGATCAGTCCCCCCACCTATGCCCGCAAAAAGAGGTTCCCAGGCTCCTTCTTTGCCCTCGACTGCCTGGACAGCCTCACAAACTCGGATATGGGAATCGTCACTCTCGCTTACGCCGAAATACGCGACGCCTGCGGAGCCGTTATGAGAAACGTTAATAACCCTCTCGGTGCTTACGTCACTTTCTATTACGGGAGAAATAGAAGCGCTAACATTACAGGGAGAGCGAGTTGCTCTCATCAAGATCAGTCTTTCTTTGTAAAGACGGACTTTCTTAGCGGATTCCCGGACTTTTGGCGACACATCATATGCCTGATTGTCACTATAATCGGAAACGAACAGCGGCGGAGAGAGTGCAATACTGTGTCGTCGAAAGGCGCGTCTATCGGGGGTTTGTGGTGGACTTTCATCGAAGATCTTCCTCGGGGACGGCTTCCCCATGTTGCGGAGAAGACGTCTCTGCTCGCGGGTGAGACTCTGAAAGACGATTTCGCCAGAGGGTGGAATAGGAATGTAAAAAACATTCTTCCTAGAGGGTGAGAACTCTAGGTCAGGAGACGACGACATCGATTCGCTATAGCTGAGCCTATGCGACATCTTTCTATGGGAGGAGAGAGAATGCGGTGATTGCGTGTAGATGAGGAGAGAAAGGTGTGTTGAAGTAAACAGTTAAGGGTGAAGGTGGTTGGGATTTCTATAAAGCATTCAGAGTTGAAAGTTGACTGATTGTGGGTATTGTTTCAAGAAGATCTGGGTGGGGTAATGGATCCAGGCTTTCCTCTTAGCGACCGATGGGCACAAGAAGGCAAGGAGAAATCAGCAACCATTCACCTAGCAGTAGTTTTAAGGTATCCGACGTAGTACCGAATATCTATGTACTGCTGGAACCATTTAAGAAATTATAGAATCGTTTTGCCTTCAATTAACCACGCGCAGGCTGGTGTAACCTAATCACGAAATATCACTCGCTACTCATCCTTATTTCCGGGTGTGTGACTCTCGCTATAGCACATCCCCTCATCTATATTTACGTTGGAAAACTCCCCACTTCAGGTTTCCATTACATTTGATGGATTTCATGTTAACGGGGTAGACTACCCTGTTATTTCGTGAGGTAGCAGCGAATATCTCCTTACCGAAGCCAGGAGCTAGCCTGACCTCTCCTGGGATCGGAGAGAATGGACTTCATGGTTTACAATAGGATAGAAAAAAACATTGTGTTCTGAGTACTGGTTGCTATATGCTTTTAGGGTTTTTTTCTCCCTCTCCTGGTTGGGCTCTTTGGAGGTTAGTGGGAGGGATTGCTTCGCGACCGGTGGGGGCATATAAGATGGGAATATGGGAGATCGGGGGTATATCATGCAGTCAGCGCTTCTCTCCATTCACTGCAAAGACGTAGAATAATGTGTCTTGGGAAGCGATGACATGTGATTCGTGTAAGAAGATTGGATACTATGACGGGGATTGGGTCCGGTCCTGGTTAACGTTCGGTCTTCAACCTTTTTCTTGTAGAGCGTGACTAAGATACATGTAGCTTTCTGTCGGCTAAGCTGGAGTAAAGTTTATCTAAGTGGAGCGCTTCGAGATATATACAGTATCTGGTAAGATTATTGCGGAAGTGGGTTCTCCGTGACCCGATAGCCCTATTGACCCTTGCAAAATTCAGAGCTGAAAGACTAGATCTGTTGGTCTGTGCTCGCCGTTTAAGAAGTCTACCGCATACTCTAAGGAAGAGTATCTTGTGACCAGTAAGGAGGTTGCACCGTGATCTCGGCTAAGAACGAGTGATCTCCCATGAGTGCAAGGATGATTACACCGCCAAACTTCCGAACGCTCTACAGAAATCTTGTTTATTGCAACGCGCGAGCATAAACTCTTCAATGAAAGCTTCTTTATAGTCGGCCGGGGAGGCGAAAGCACGATATATTAAAATACTGAGCGGTCGGAGACCCTACGGTTGTCTCGAACCAGACGTTAGGTGGGCCAGGTCACGTGCCTAGACAATAAATAAACTTGGCGTTGTAGAAGCACCCAACGAACGACTCAACCACACGAATTAATTATCAACCACTACACTAAGACTAATTGGGTCTGGTGAGAGACAAACCCTACCGCGGAAAAAATACATGTAGCTATATAAGCGCGGTGGAAGGAAGTGTATTGGGTAGGAGCAGGGCCTCGAGTCTCGACCTGTTTTCTCGTGTTAGGTAAATACAATAAGAAACGAGTATTCTTGCCCTCCTCCCCGCCCCCCCTGAAGTAGCGGGCACTACCGCCTTGGCACCTCTACTGGAGGAGGTAAGAAGAGATGAGATCCGGACTGGGATTCAAGTTCACACATCCCCCACCCTACGAAGCTTTTAATGTCTTCGGTGAGAGTGTGCTCTAATACACCATCTGGACTTTTATTGCTCTACACGTGAGCGGGAGATAACCCAATTGTGAGCGCATGTTTAACCATTAGTTAGTACATGTCCTCCAACTACTTGTTGTTCGAACGATCCCATCATGGGGGTGGTGGTGGTGGTGGTGATGGTGATGGAGACGCGCGTTCTCGTCATAGAATGTCACTCGCGCTATAACCACCCCTGGGTTGGGTTTAACAATGAGTTGAAGTACACTACAGCAAGTGTCTAAAGCGGCTTAACTGGAGAAGTACATTGTAATCTCAATTGTTACCGTCACTGTCTTGAACGGCCCGGGTTCGAATCCCGGGGCGGGCGGTTAACGCACGGTTGTGGTACGGGCCACTCCGGCCTAACTTGCTGCAGTTTTTGCTGCCGGATTTTCTAACCCTTTCTTTTGGAAAAAGAGTAATAATAAAACCAAAAGGCTGGACCTGTCCTGGCCTATTCTATTAACCTAAAATGACCCGACAAGCAGGGTAGGCAGCAGAATATATGTATTCGCGGAAATGATAGACCGCTCTTTCCGAGAAAACACCAATCCAATCTATCATTGACCTCTTTCTATCCTAAACCACGCCATGTGAATGGATATTACTCATTCATGGGTGACATAATGAACTGATTTGATTATCGTATACCACTGTGTTTACCATTAAGGGGGTGGTTACATGCCGGTAACTGCGTGGAAGAAATAAAGAGCTTAAAGCCAACATCGAATGCTAACTCCTGAGCTTCGCGTATTACTCCTTAAAGCCTTGTTTGAATGACGATATACAGTATTTGTTTCTAATCGGTAATATGGTCCGGTGAACTTATGGAGAGACAAGAGATGGATCTCCTGGGCTCTGAGTTGTCTTCATCTGGGGACCGTTTGTTTCTCGGGCTGGGGAAAGACCACACAAGGAAGGTGAGTAGTCTCGACAGCGGCAACCAGAAACGAAAGATCACGACTCAATCAGTTTCTGAATCAAACCACCAGCCACAAAGAAGGGTTTGAGGCTTTATGCTATTTAATGATAGTTCCGTGGAAAGATATTTCATAAATGAAACTATTTTGAACAAACTTGAGGATACAGTAGCCCATTCAACCTCTCAAAACACCCAAAACTACAGACGCCACCAAAATCGATACAAAACATATTTCACGCACGTCGTTATTCTAACATGATGTCATCCTAAAAGATAATAAATACAAAATGACGAATGGTAACAGTAAAATATAAGAATGAAATGACGACCACCGCAAAATTGATAAGGTAAACACCAAAATCGCCAGTACGAATAGCCGTGTTCTCTAGAGACAGAACGTTCTATGCGCTTGCTCTATTCACATATCCGAAAATACGTCCAATCAACTTTCCAACCTTCTCAACACAATAACAGACTTGATTGCAAGGTGCCGTGTTAAGTATCCGTGATTTGATGACATTAACGGGGCCTCGAGTGATTCCATTTTCCTTCGAAAACTGGGTAAGAAGCTTGATAGCACCGGTGGGCTCTCCGTTTACTGTGGCCATGGTCAGTCCCGTGATGGCAGAGGGGCTGATAGATGATGTAGCATGTGATGCTACAAGGAAATCAGAAGGTGCTGCTATTTGGAGATATGTAATTGCTTTCTGTGGAGAAATGTTGGCGTAGTTTTTGGACCTTGTGAGATCAATTAAGAGATCTAGAAAATATCGCTGAAGAGAGAGTTGAACAGTGGTATCGAGGTAGCCGGCAACTAAAACTCTGCAGAACACTTCAGTTGTTCTGGCGAGGGTTGATGGTGAAAGTAACTTGATATGCGTAAGAATAGTAGGCTCAATCCTTGAGATGTACTTGGCTTGAGCATTTTCGGTCTTTGTCTTCAGAGCAATGAGGCAGGCTGACGATTTATTTCGGTCCTGGACTAGCTGGTTCTCCACAACCATCTTCGGTGTTGTGTCTGCTTCTAGGACTTCCACCATTTCGGGAACTCCCTGTACCTGATCAAGTGCAGTTACCTGCTCGTGGATCTCGTTGTGCTCGTAAAAGCGGTCATTCACCACCAAGAGCTCTTTAACATAAGAGTTATTCCCACCCTCAGATGTTTGCTCTGCCCCAGTGTGGGCGTCGCCTTGATAATCTTCATCCTCATAATGATAGAAATCTTCTTCTCTTTCATAAATATCTTCAAACTCGCGCACATTTCCCTCGATCAAAAAGCCATCCTCGTCATACAAATCAATCATGCAGCCATCATGTTCTTCCCACTGGTCATCCTGTAACTCGTCCTCCTGTTCCCAAATAGTTTTTAACTCAGGGACCTTGTCAAGGTGGCAGTGCCAGCAGTTTTCTGGATCATGCTTGAAGCTGGAGTTCCGATAGGACATAGTTCTGTGGTGATTGTAAAGCGGACCCTCAGTGTTCGCGATGCACAAGTAGTCATGCTTAAAACCTCTGTGTTGTTCGAAAGGCACATGCTCATACTCGTGTTTAAAGTGATACTGCTTGAATCTAATCTTACTCTCCTGTGCGAAATACGCTAGACAGCACTGAATTGCTTGGTGAATTGCCCTATGCAAATCCATATTGACATTGTCAAGGGGGTATGTAAGGTACTGGCCCCAGGAGGAAGCACACCTATCTGGCGTTCCGCTTCTAGGATCGGGAACGTAGATACCGAGATGTTCGAAACCAGTGACAATCGGTGGATATTTCTGACGAGTACGGGTATCAGTAACCTTATTTACCCACCCGAACCTGTTGCACTGCTGAGCCTTGCTGGTCTCAAGCTCGACCTGGACACGTGTACTGGAGTCTCCAATCTGTGTTTCGGTATTTTTATTTTGAACTTGTTGAGCGTGTGAGAAGAGCACAGGAGATTTAGTAGGTTCAGAAAGTGTGATCAATGTCGGTTCAGGAGATCCATCCCACTCGTTGCCATCAGAATACTTAGGAAGCGCTATAGCGACAGGTTCTGGAGATTCATCAGGCTCGTCCTCGGAATATACAAGTTCGAAAACAACGGCCTTCTGAGGTGGAACAGAACTGAGCTTTGCACATCTGGAATGATTTCGAGTGAAGGTAGCGATCTTAGTAGCAGTTGGTTGAGTGGGACGAGGTAAACTCCTGGGAAAGTAATCCTCACTACGGATTTCTTCAGGAACTACCTGCACTTGGATGACAAGTTGGCTCTCTGGGTGTTTTGCAAGAAATGCAACAGGTGACAAAGCGGCCAGTCTCATATTTTCCGCACAATCCTGATGCAGAACTTCCCTCTCGGTCTCTCTCGCTGCCCTATCTTCCTCGTTCCTTTTGGCATCATTCACCGTTCTTAGCTTGATCAATTCGGCCCTGGTAGGCGGCGGAGAAGCAGGTGCTGCAGAGCGTGAGAGTGCAGAAACTGCAGAAGATCTTGCGGCCTCGTTCTTTATTTTCTCCTCTTGCGCGATACGATCTCTCTCTTCGTACCTTTTCTTTATACGTGCGGCAGTCTCAATCTTGATTTGTGCCCTCATCTCCTCTACTGTGGGCAGTTCCATAGACATGTGCTCGCGCTTGGCCGCACGAGCGGCTTCCCTTTCGGAGTTCTCTCTTGCAAAGCTCAGTTTGAGTTGCTCCCCTTTGGTGAGTGGCTTAGCCTTGGTAGCATGCTCTTTCTTGCCGGCTACTCGAGTAGACTCCTTTTCAACATTTTGTTGGGCGTAGGGTAGTTTGAGTGGCTTGGCTTTGGTAATATGTTTTTGTTCGTCGGCTGTCGGAGTGGCAACTACTTTGCTCTGGGTGCGTGTATGACGGACAGGGACTACACGTTTGGCGGGGGATAGAGGCTTATGTTTTTGGGTGACCTTTCCTGTGGACACTTTCTTAGGGGAGAGAATTCTGCGTTTGGGAAGCTTTGAAGAAAGAGTAAGAGGGACCTCTTGCAAAGCTGGTTGAAGATTCTTCAACGTTTTCTTGGCGGGAGTGGTGGGAGCGGAAGTTAGGGTCGGCATTTTGGAAGGGTTGAAATCTTCAACGCTTGTGAAAGATGAAGAGCTGGAGGTAGACGAGTTACGAGAGCCAGTGGAAGTGGAGCCCTTTGACATCATTGAGGAGTTCAACTGGATCGACTTTCTGGCTGTTGAGGTGTTAGTTTGATCACACTCTTTCTTTCTTTCTTTCTTTTTGAGAGACTATCTCTTACCAATGGCGGGGGGCAGCTGCACCTTGGCAGACATGTTGATCTTCCTAAAGTTCGGAGTTTTTGAAACTGGTTGTATGTTAGTGGGGGTTTGGAGGAGGGGGGGTGAGAACCCGGTCCTTTACATACCTTTAAAAAACCTGTCTGAGATGATACACGCTGAGAACGGTAAAATACAGAGGACTCTTCGCAGACCGAGTAATAAAAGTGGAGAAGAGTCTGTGAAGCCTAACACCATAGACAATCTTCGACGACTATTATGTGAGAGGATGAGGGATAGAGAGGCAGCAAATCAGGTAGAAGAAAAGATGGATGTTGATAGAGGGTGAACGTTGGAGAAGAGGGAATTGATGTTTCAAGGTCGCAGTTATCCTTGGAGATGAAGCGGAAGGTTTGACCTTAGGTACTGGTAATGGAGAAATAGGGGAGAAGGTAAGTTGATTGGTTTGTTGTGGCAAGAGCAACGCCGAGCTCGAGAACGTCTGGTTGCTAAGACGATACATCGGGAGGTAAACAATGCAAAGTTTTCAATACGGCAGCAACTACCCGCGTAGCTACTAGCTAAAAAAACGCAACCTCTGTTCTCCTGATGTATACACTACATACTTGTAGTTTGTGACCAGCGAATCATATCAGGCCTTTCTCATTGTACAATATCTCACCATTCTATGTTCGCTTCTTCCAGTTGGTGCAACCAGATGTCAGGACCCACTCACAGACTCATACGTTATAGTGCATGGTGATGTTTGGCGTCTCCATTGTAATCTCTTACCCACAGGGATGGACTGGACTGACAAGGTCAGTTACAGGTGTCCCATCAAGCGAGAGGACACTGGACTGACGGTACTGATCTATTGAAACGTTTCTGCTTATAAGGACCTTCCCTTGCAATCCATATCTCACGGAATAACAAAAAGAATAGAATTAAGGTTCGATCCATTATTCGTTTCATCGAACTCTTTGACTATTTCATCCATGAAATGATCGGGGGTCTTAAAAGAGGTATAAGCAATAGTTCCTTTTATTTGTCGTGCATTTTCCCAGGTTACCTGAACGTACGAACATACCGCGAGCCACGTATACCGATATAAGATCATGAATCAGACCTACCCAAGGAGCAAAACCTACTCCACTCCACAGTGGAACGAGTGATACCCTGTGGCTCAAGGTCCACTTGTTTGCACCCAGATATCTTAATATTACTCTCAAGAGTGAGAGGGTCTTGACATATCTCGTATTCCTTTTTAGATCAACAATGCTATTTAAATGCAACCGAATGGACCCGAAAACGATTTTGAAATTCATTTGACATTTCAAAGCTCTCACTCTCCCTCACCTCGACTGTGGCTGCGATTTGTCTCGGATTAGCACTCAGAGTCATGAAGTATCACTCGCTGAGTCATCGGTTGGCCGCGCAATTAATATGGCAAGTCACACCTCTACCTAGATATATTGTTCGATGTGATTACCTCCATATATTTGATGCCGTGTATTGAACAAACATCGCAGAGTAAAGGGGATAAAGTCCTTTGTCTGGAGTCACAATTGATGCAATCCATCCTTGGCGGCAGTGATCCTCATGTCTCGCATGAGTATGAGCTCGTCTTTTGAAGTAAGGATGTGACTTTTGTGGGTATGATTTTTGTTCATTGATCAACACACTAGGGAAGCGTAAGAAATCAAGTTTAAGAGTTGACCGGGTAAATAATATGCATGAAACTGGACTCGGAGCAAAACGCTGGAAAGCTGATATATCCCCACCATACCCTACGTACTGTATGGTGTTATGGGGCTGAACAGAAAAGTGATCTAAAACACAGGCAAGTATGTCTACACAACGTATGTTCTCGCAAGCGAGAGTAGAAGCACACATCGGGTTTAGGTGTGGTAGGCTCAGCCTTCTTTGAGGGAGACGCTAACTAACATGAAACTCACACTCTTAACGCCTATGGTGCTCGCAAGAATGAGACTAGGGTGTCGAATAAACTACATGTAGTTACATGAGTAACAGTAAATTTTGAAGATTCCTGAGTATTTTGAAACATACAATCTCCATAAGCGGAGAAAAAATATTCGAGCCCTATTCACAAAGATAGGATATACTGTCTGCCAGAGAAGGCTGGAATAGCTAGGTCTATGGATGTTAACTGGTGAAATAAGTGGTCAGATAAAGGCCACATGTCGAATATCCCGAGCCCATGACAGAACTCTTGACTTGTAACCAACACAACTTGTATCGCGCTGTCAAATGAGTGAGTGCGGTGCCTGGAGGTCCGCCTGTTCCAAGGTCTATTCACAGATGCTGAATATTTGATTGATCCATAGTTCTTGACACTGGCCATCGCAGAAACATTGAACCGCCCCCTGATGTTTTGGATGAAATCACCTCCAGACAAGCCTGTACCAAGAAGTTACATGCTGTTGGGGGTGATTGTTCCTAAAATGATGTCTAGGCAGAATGGTTATAAAGAACGACTGTCAAATTTGTCGGCTCCACGCTATATACGCAACTAATCTAAGGGGGCGGAAAAGAGGGAATAGGAATACACAACGAATATAAGGTGGTCGAAAAGAGGGAAACACCCAGAAATCCAATCGTATTTGTGAGTATGACATTCGAAAAGATTGAGGGAAGGTAAACAGATAAGGCCTCAATCA
Organism: Morchella sp. 2016-41; assembly: GCA_024713855.1. Taxonomy (NCBI): domain Eukaryota; kingdom Fungi; phylum Ascomycota; class Pezizomycetes; order Pezizales; family Morchellaceae; genus Morchella; species Morchella sp. 2016-41. The sequence continues at coordinate 446,710 of JAMGZD010000002.1, read as the reverse complement.
ATACAAGGTTTGATCGGCGTAAACATGGAATATAACTACTGAAGGCAACTAAAAATAGTCATGGAAGCTCTGTAGAAACAGGATAAGATTGCGGGTGACGTTGGAGAACGCTCCTAAGACACCGTATACCCTGTTTGCAATCCAATAAAAAACAATGAATGTGGTAAGACAGGAAGTGCCTGTGTGAATGCTTTGCCAGATCGATACATTTACCCAACTATCGTAGACTGAGCTGTTGGACTGAGCTCTAAGCAGACGAAGATGAGCCACGGGGAATAGATCTCTGAGTTGGAATGTGCCAACGCTTGCCGGAAACACGTACACCTTGACTAAGGTTCAAGAACCTCTCATAGATCCAGTCGATCACTTTGCTAAAGGAATTTGATCGTTTCTTCTTTGGCTTTGGAAGCAAATCAGGAGGTCTAGATTCGATCGTAATCTTCCCAATTGGAGTCTCTGGAACTTTGAAAGATATCTTAGCCGTCGCAGGATCTGCGCTCCCTTCTTCCAGTATTGATGCCCTGTTAATATTGAATGGAACATATTCGAAGGTACCGTAGTTGATTTTATCAGGATCGCAGTGGATACGGAGCGTATTGGGTGACCTCAGCTTAGGACTAGTGCATACACCACGCACGCTCTGGTACATAGCTGCCTCTTTCCGAAGCTTCTCAAGTTCCGCATTTATGTGAGCTTGCCCATCCGGAGAAAAGATGAATTCTGGTGACTCATCAGGCATTTTCCTTCTTGATTCCATCTCGCCAGATGAATGGTCGCTTTGACCTGCTCCAGCATTGATATAATTTATATGTTGGTTTATTAAATCAAGTGGAGCGTTTTGAGGTCCTTCACCAGCCCCCGCAAGCTTGAGACGTGTCAATATTTGAGCAAGTGATTCTTCGGCCTCTGATACCGCTGTGAATGCACCTGTCAATGTGGACGCAAGGCTGGCTTGTGGTTGTAATCGGCTTCTGAACTCATTCAATTCTGTATTCCATTTATCCAAGTCGTCACTATAGGTATTTTCCACCCAACTATCATCCTCCGAATCTGCTTCAGAGGCATCTGCGACGCCTTTTCCTTTTGGTGAGATCCATCTCGGAGGGTTATCGCTTTCGGATATGTTGCTTACTGTTGCCTTAGATCGAGTTCTACGTATCGCAACCCTGGGTGATTCCATCTTCGATTTGGGCTCATCTAACTTAGGAAGATATTGTGAGCTGAAGATATCTGAATCTTTGTCCATGTTGATATGCTGCCGGCATCGCGGAGGTGAGCCTACTCCAGAAACACAAGGGGGAGAATATAGTCTCCTCTTCATAGGACTTATTCGCTCCATTTCACTGAGTGAGCGTCTCTTAACAATAGCCTCTGCCCTCTCTCGTTCAACCCATTGCTCATAAGTGTCCGTATTTTGAAGATGGAGAGGAGCAATGGATGGCAAAGATGCAGGTGACGAGGGTGGATTGTCGTTTCGGTAAGGAATCTTTACACCAAGAATTGAATGGGTTCTATCCATTGATAGTCGTGAGTCAAGCGTCTTTGAGTCATCAAGATTGGTAGGTGCAGAGGAGGATGTCTCTGCAAATGGGGGATTCATTGTATCCTCCACTTTGGAGGAACAAATTCCCGTATTCTTTCCCATTCTGTCATCTTCGTGCTTGAAACTAGTATCCGTGCTGCGCATAAATGCATGGCGTACTGGCGTTTCATTCATTATTGCCTCTGCGAACCGATCCAACACCCCAGAAGTAACTGCCTACTTCTACAATTAGCAGTTGAGGTTAAGTAAAAGGTACATAAGATGGACCTACAGTTCTTCCCCCTTTGCCCGAGTTAGGCCCACACGTTCCAACCTTGGTCATCCAGTATGAATTACTCGATATGTGAAACGTCTTTGCCCTGAAAAGGGTGTTTACTTCCTAGACAGTTAATATTGAGTTTGAGGGGAACAAAAGTGAAGCACACACTATCTATTTAAGACAACACAAGTTTTCTAAATGCACTCCGCCAGACACAAGGATAGAATAAATTGCAGAAGTAATCAAAAGTGTAACCCCGCGTTAAGGCGCTTGACCCCCACTTATCTCTCACGTGCCCGGCTAGGTCGCGCTGCAGCAGTGTCAAGGGTTCCTTTCAGCTTGGGGGGGCCCGAAAGCGTGAGGAGATAGAAGAGGAGGAGATCTAGTGGTGACCGGACGAAACTTGAAGGGTGGGTGTAGCGCTGGTCGAAATGAGGTGCGTAGATGAGATGTAGCTTTCCAAGGCAAAAACCTATCTGGTTGGTGTGCTGTGTGAGCATGCCGGTTTGGACAAAGGTGGCTCATAGGTGGCGACCCACCCTAAATCGCCGAGATGAACCAACTTTAATGCCGGCGATCTAAGTTGTCCAGAAGCCCCTACGATAGCTAACCTACGTCTCCTGGGTATGAGCCTCTGACGGTACCTTTTCCCATTGTCTTCTTGTACACCGTGACTGGTAGATGCCTTATGGCTCCTGCCCCCGTGAAGATAAAGAGAGGGTTGGATGGGACCACGAGTGCTTAACCCAATGTGCCTAGGTTCACACATTTACATGTAACCACGGGACTACACATGTATTTTCTGCTAGAATGGCCTGAGGAAGATCCATGTGGTATATGCACTGCGCCACAAGCCTCTTGGTCTAGGTACATGTACATTCCCTGGACATGCATGTATTATAGGAAGAATCAATCCAAGTCTCGAAGAAGTTAAAAACACTTATCCTCGTATGAAAGCAGTTTATGATCACAAAAGTTTGGTTATCGAGTGTGTGTATAAACATACGAAATCACTGATTCTAAGGAGGAGACGAAATAAAGTATTCATACATATATATGTAATCTCGCCTTTTGTGTGTACTATTCATCTATACCACACGAGTCAAACATAAATCTCTTACATTCACCCTACATATTCAGATATTTGCGTCGCCTCCATTGATAAAGAGATATGCACCTGTCGTCCCGAAATCACAAGCGTTGCCCTCCTAGACACAAGAAAGTGTATCATTGTTAACCAAACCATTGCTGCTCTTCCTTCGACGAAGAAACGAGTCATAGCAAGAGGAGATTGAAGTAAACCCAACCAGAAGTTACGATAGATTACCATATATTTAGCTTCTCTAACTCCCCAATTATGCTCTCTCCAAGCAAAATCGATCCATCTGTGAGCAGACGGGAAAGGAGTGGGAGGTAGTTCTTCACTGAGATCCTATGCTAGACCTCTTTGTTCTTTCTATACTCGAAAGCCGTCCAGTATGGGTATGTGTATCTAGGACTTGCCACTGTACCTGCAGGAAGAAGATGCATTTCTGCGCACTGAGGTTTAATGGATTTGATATAGATCCAGTATGTTCTTACCCAAGTGTGAACACTGGTACATCACTCATTATTCCATGATTGGGTATCCAGTTCAGACAACGGTACCCGCTGATGGGCCGGTAGCGCTATATAATGATAGCAGTCATCTGGGTCGGTCTATATATTGATATCAGAGGGAGGGACGTGGAGGTTGTATTGGGTCCGAACAAATAGGAGCATTCAATACCTTTTGATTGATATTTAGAGAGCTGTCCTCCAGCCAGGGATAGTCAACACCTGTTTCATTTCGTATGCCAAACTCATGTAACTATGGAACGATGTTTGTTTGATGGGAAAATATATATAGAAAGAGGTTTTGTCACAAAAACACCTCACTTGAGAAACGGATTACATCCTGGAATACAGCCGCAACTACTACGCAGAAGCCAGAGGATCAAGAATAATGGCTCATCTAAGAGGTTCTATCACCTACTCTTCAGGCAAGCGTAATTGGAAATATCTTTAGATGCCTGGGTAGATTATTTCAATTTCTTGTGACGGTAGGTGACTAAACTAAATCTTCTCCACCTCTTGTTTACCGGTTACACTAATACTCATCCTCTAAGATTTTCTTCAGGCCACCGAGACCGCCATACAAGACAAATGATACTCATGCTCTTTACCAAGGCTACCCTCTTTATTCCGTTTTTTTCCCCACGCACAAAGAACCCCATTTTTGTATTTCCCTCAAATTCTCCACAGTTATAGGCCACCCCGAGACATCACTCGGCTCATAGCATAAACCTTGCCCCACAATTCACTTCTTACGGGTTGGAGTTCCAGGGAAGGAAGCATCTTCCGCATTGGACTTCAACAAATACGTGTCAGCCGCCACTCCAGTGGCCCTTTGCGCAGCCTTCAAGATATGATTGATTTCAGGGCTGGAAGGGCCCAACTTCATGTCGGTAACCAGCTGCTGGAGCTTTACGAGCCCTTTGCAGTACGAGTTGTACCTGCCAGTCATCCACTTCATATAATCCTCCTCAGGGATACCCGACTCCTTGAACTCAACCTCCCAATGATCAATCTCCCTCTTGAGGTCGGCAGGGATGGGTGCAACAACTGTCTTGTACCTGTTGCGGCGGCGGCGGGGCTTGGGAGCGGGGGCGCCATCGGTCTTTTGATTCATGACATACTCGTATAGACCAGGGAGCAGGAAAGCTGGAAGATTGAGACCAGGTCCATCCTCTGAGTCCTTGGAGGGTGCCTTAAACTGTTCAGCGACGACGGCGCGGAAGCCGGAGTAAATCTCGCTGTTTGTTGCGCCACAGGCACTGACCTTCTCGTGCTTGGGACGAGTCTTACGGGCGCATGCTGGTTTCGGCGGCAGCGCGTTCAGTTCATCCAGGGCGTGGAACAGGCGGTCACGCTCTTTCAGGGATGACGAGATGGTGCTTTGACGATGGTGATGACCTACCACAGCACCCACACTTTCGGGCTCCAAAGTACAGTTAAGATATTTCTTGACTAACATATCCAACTCCGCCTTCTTATCCTCCGTCAACATTTCATCCGGCTCGGTAATCTGGTTATCGAGAGGTGTTTCCGGCTTTTCCTGCTGATGGATATCGGAGGCCAACCCATCTTTATCCGATTTCTCAGCTTGTAGTAGGCACTGATCATGCTCCAACATTTGAGCTTTGGCCAGCAACTCGTCAACACCAGACATCTGGGTTGCTTGGCGTTGGCTGCGTGGAGGAACTTTGACACGCTCAGAAAAGGCAGAAGTAGCCAGAAGGGCTTCTTCGAATGTTTCCTTGAAGCTTGCGGGGCTGGAAGCCCCACTTTCGCTGCCATAGTCGGCACCATTGGATGAAGTAGGCTAAAATATTTAGTTGAAAAAAAGGCAAGGGGAGTTAAAGAATGAAAGGACTCACTGGCTCATAGAGCTTTGACCCCGATGCACCTCCCACTTCACTAGCAGATTCTTCGAGGGGCAATGGTTGGTTACATTGACAATGGGGATTTGTGCAAACCGGCAGCTCATCAGGGATTGGCGTCTTTTTCTCATCTTGAATTTGGCCAGGTTTCCCCTTTTTGTTTCTGCGCTGGGCGGACGGGGTTTTCATAGACTTTGTTCTCTCCATGTAGGATGCAAGAGTTTCGCGTTTGTCTTCAGTCATGGTGGAAGCGTGAGGGGTTATTTTCGATACACCTGGGATGTAGTGGTCTGGGTTGTCTGCATGATGAGCCCGGCCTTGGTAGAGTTCATTTCCTGTAACCCGGCCTCCCCCTCGCCCTCCTCGAGGACGGGTAACTGCTTTCCGAGTTGTAAGAGGCCCGGGAAAAGTGAGATTCGATTTGGCAGGGATTGAATTCTCGTCTGTGAGAAGGCCTGGCTTCTGGCCGTCCACCTTACTATCATCTAAAAGGTGTGTAACTTGTTCAAGCAACACTTGGTGCAAAGTTTCAGAAATCGAGCACTGATGCTGACCAATATCGGACTGAAGCTTATCATAACTGTCATCCCACTGATTCATAGCATTCAGCGGTCCACCTGCTTCACGTACTCTTTTCATGGCAATATCGTAGGAAACTCTAGCCAGTCGACTCAAATCCTCTTCGGTATAGGTGTTTACAGGATATGGTAGGTTATTAACGACAGAAATAGGGTTAGCCGAGTGAGACTTTAGGTTTAACCTTTTCATATGCTCCCAAACGGTTTGCATTGTCTTGTCCATGAACTGCTGAGCGATTCCCCCGCCAAGCTTAACACCAGGTACGTCAACATCAAGGCTGCCAGTAACCATAGCTCGATCGAAAGCGAGCATGATCTCAACTCGTTCGTCTTCACTAAGGGATGCTGGGGTGTCAAGTGGCATGTAGCGTTTCATATAGGCAATCAGCCACCTATAGCGTTCTGTGGACATTCCCCACTCGACTGGTGGAAGTCCATCAGTAAGGGTCATTCGCTGTCCGCCGCCACCACGTACACCTGAAGAGCCACCAGATGTTGTGGAATAAGCACTAGGGCCAGTTGGCAATGCAGTATCTGCAATCATCATTTGCTCCATATCGTTTATAAGCCTCGTCATGTCACCCGCAGACAATGAGGAGGGCTTCACGCCAGGCATTACACTGTCCATGTACACTCCGAGATAGCTGGTAAGCTCTTCACGACTTTTTTCGGGATCGAACGGCTCCATTTTCGGTCCTTGAACGGCCGAGGGACGGGAAGAATGAGCATACCTTCCTGCACGTGGCAAGGCTGCTCTACGTGCCCGCCCACGAACCGATGTTGAGCGAGTAGTACGAGGTGTGTCTGATTCCGCTGAAACCGTGGACTTTTCTTGGTGTGGGAGGTTCCCAGGCTCTGTAGAACTCATGCTAGTAGTTGCACTATGGTTACTATCGCTTTTCATATGAACTCCCGAGGTCTTAGGACGGGAATCGTTATTCCCAGAGGTATCAGGAAGCATTGGTCCGGTTGCGACGAAGGATCCCCTGTTTAACACGTTCTGGATAGCCCGACTTCGAGCCAGTTCTCTCCACTCTGGGTCAATCTGACCACGCTCAATCATCTCGTTGATTACGCGTGCAGGAAAGCTTGCTTCGTATTCAGATAAAGAAGCAAACTCAAAGGAGGTGTGGAGGTTTTCATCTCCACTGGTTGGATTGATATTGGACGTAGTTTGGGTATGAATATTTCTCTGGGCAAGATACGCAGCGGCCCTCTCAGCTGCTTGGCGAACTTCCTGAGCTGTCTTCGTATCCATCAAGGCATGAACCTCAGCCGGGGGGCGCGCGGGCTGGCGATCAGGGGGCATTTTCTCGAATTGAAAAGAAGGAACTATCCAGCTACGTTAGAATCTAAGGGTAAAGAACACGCAAAGCAAGATCAGGTTGATACTTACCGTTCTTCGATATTCTGATCTACTTGTATATCAATGAGGAAATATGGTACTACCTCTTCTCGGCGCGACGAACACTAGTGATGGATAGTGGGAATGGAGGCGGGGTGGGGGCGGGGTGGGGGAGGTGCGAGAGAAGATTCGAGCTGATGAGGTTCCTCTTATTTCCTTGAGTAATAAAAGAATTCACTGATGCTTTGGCGGATTTGGTGATTTTATGCAGGATGTTAAAAATCTTGTTATCCACGTTTTCTATCACTCGGTCGAGTGATATCTTCTGATTATGTCTGTTATTTTCACAGGAGAGGAGTGAAGGTTAGGGAATACACAGTTTACTTTGATAGTGGTTGTGGGGTGTCCAGGGGTAAAGCAGTCGCGTCCAACCCTAACCAGTGTGGACAGGATGCCGGGGTTCATGCCCTCGTAGGAACCTTTGTGGAACAAAAAGGTTTACTAGTACACTGGTGTACTCTCATATCAGGGCTTCATCTCACTGTGAGTGAGTTAGTTTTCCATTTTTCTGGGATCTAGCTATTTACACAAAGAATTGAGCGGATCCAAGCAGGATAGGGAATCTTTCATAAATCGTTGCTCTTGGGTTTTTTGAGGTGCTTGACACCACGAATCATAAGCTATCCTTTTGGGGGTATATTTCTTTTATAGCTTAGTAGAGCCTATTAGGCCTGTTACGGCTCATTTAAGAATCGATTTCATTCGCAAAGTTCGGTGACTGAGCTAGTTCATCCAAGAAGTGACATATGGTTATTCAGTCCGTTCGCGAAGTCAGCGGCGAAGTGTAACGAAAAGCTTCCCCGAGTTTATTCCACCTGTGTCTCATGCCCACTGTCACTTATCACCTCATATATGTTCTGGGTGCTCATACACAGTAACGCAGTGCTCCCTCAGCCGCAAGGAGTTTCTTTACTATTTAGTTTGAGTAGTCGAAAAATATATTTGCAACATGTGGAGGATGAAGCTTAGCTAAAAGACCTTAAGAATCCGATCCCTAATAATCAATACTTTCTGGCTGAACTGGCTCACCACTAGACTTCGCGAGTAAACCTGCCTCATGAATGAGCCATAACAGCCTCAGGTTTGAAAATTAAATAGTTCTATCACTGAGTTTTTATAAATATATAAAACTACATATATATTACATTGTTTTGGTGCAGGGCAGGCATTGGCTCGACTCATTCGCGGATTCTACCCATTGACCGTACATCAATCGAAGGGGTATCCCACCTAAAGAACACTTTTACAATTGAATATATCTAATTGATGGTCAGCCCACCCATTGGAGAATAGTTGAACTAGGATACAACGATCGCAACCCTCAGGCCAGTTGCGATTTCGTAGTTTCCACCTTGCGTCCATTTGGCCATTCAAATGCCGCGCGGCAAGGAAATGATAAATAGAGGCTCCTATCTTCAGAATGCTGAGCACCCGTCCCTTTCTCGGATTCAATGAAGTCACTTACAGCATATGGGTGCGGATATTAACAGTACTTCATCTCACAATATTTCAATGTTTGAGCAAAAGGTTCAGGATTTCACTTGAATTTCATTGCCCAGTTCAATATAATAGAATTCAAATACCTCTCACTGTTCCATACCCCTTCTGTTAGTACGATATACCGAATTTTCCGGTGAATAGGCAGCATCTGCAAATGGGACAGAACACCAGCAAGAACCTAGGTTTAAACACCTCTTCAGTCTTCTGGCCATGGGCCAAGCGCAAGGGAGTGCTAATCATATGAGTACATCTTTGGTGAATCTACGTCTCGCAACGCAACCCTCTTCATCCTGTCGCTGTGTTTCTCCACGTTAATTGAATCGACTCCACCCGTCTGCAGTGAGCCTCGCTTCCTTAAAGATATATGTCAGATCAAAATAAAGCTCTACAATCTTAGAATTTAAGACCATCCACGGAATCCGTGGTGTCTTCCATGCATGATGTTTACGTAAAATGTGTATTTGAAGCAACCCTCCAGGCCATGTTGCTTGCTAGTCTAGATGAAGCTGAGGTACATTTTTGATGAAATGGTAAAGGTCATATGCCCGCTGGCTCTGCAGTGAAATGAAGGAAGCATTATTTTTAAGCAGTCTCTTGAGCCTCTTGAGCACACCACCCAAACGGAGGCAATTAGCCTATTGACACTTGCAATGGGTGTACATATGAGTAAAATAATCCAGGGCATTGGGCAAATATTCTTAATCCGTCGCATATATTGACAAAACCATGCTTGCTCTATGGTGGCTTACAAATTGAAGCCATCTCAGTAAGGGGCGTCTTAGGTGACTCGTACTGACGAATATGCTGGTTACGAAAATCCATTTCCCCACGAGAAAAATCAAAATACTTCCGATAGGGAGGAAGAAGCTGACCTTTGCATAAATCCCTGTACGGTAATTCTTCCACTATGCCTTCGTACGAGCTGAGTTTAGCTCTTGTAGCTGTATTTGGTGCATTAGAATCCGCATGGACTCTATTTCAGTTCAAATAGGCAAGCCATGAACGAAAGGTCGCGGTATTATGGGTCTGTGTGTTTAGGTCTGAGCACGCACCTGTTCTTAGTCGCGACGTTCAGCTCATCAGGCCAAGGCGCTAAAGTGATCTACACCGCACCCGCAGAGCCGCACCCTCGTTCAACTTCGGAACCGACCACCAGCCGTGCACGTCCTATTATCTCACATTTTATTATTCGCATTTTTTGAATTCAATCAAACACCTACCAACGCAAGAAAAAAAGCAAGAGCGCGAAGGTTTGGTAAGTTATCTTGCGTAGATAAAGCCTTGCGCAAGACACCAGATATTCTAGATCCCAAACCTAGTGCAAATTAACTGTGACTTAGCCACGCGCACCCGAAGCCATGTTACGTCTGACCAGTATCACTTTCAAGATGTTCACCTGCCTCAGATACAATATATGGAATCATATGCCGACGTCACTCAAGCGGCATCATGTGGGGGTTCTACAAAGCCGAAAGTTGTAGGACCTCGGGACTTAGGCAGTGACTAAAGTCAAATCTATCAATATACTCAGCTGAACTACCGACGCGCATTGAAGTGTAGACAGACTATCCGCACCCGTACGACCCCCACTCTTCCTTGAAGTTGATACAAATAAAATAGGAACTTCCAATCCTCTGGAGATTTTGCATTGTCCATCTAGCCACCAGAACACCACCGTGCTGTCGACAACTTGATTACTCCTACTATTTTGATAAAGTCCACTGCTCTACCAAGAATCCAACGACGGCATGGTAATTTCAAACATCAGTATTGAAGCCACGCAGCTGGCAAAGCTGAACACGCAGTATTCTGTAATAAATGGCAGATTACAAGAAGCTATCAAAATAATCAAAGATAACCCACGCCCTCCAGAGGAGTACGCTAATGACAAGGTCAGAAGGATTATCAGGGCCTTAACGGAAAGCAATATGTCATACACTCTAGATACATTGCTCCCCAAGCTTATCGAAAAGGTCGAACCCACCGGTGTTGATCCGGTCACCTGCAATCAAGTAGAGCCAACATACGGCGACGGAGACGTTCTTGGTATCATGGAGCGAAATTCCCTCTTGATTTGCCAGTTACATACACAAATAAGGTCAGATATGGTCGCATCCAGGGCCGAACTTGTGTCATTGGCATACCAGAAGTTTCGCGTTCGGAATCCGGACTACGATGAGCGACAGCTTATAGAACCGGTGGCAGGAGTAACCAAAGCGATATACACCCCCGTGGAAGAAAACGTCCAACGCCGCAATTTTAATCTCCACCTCTCTGATATAGAGTTTAAAGTTAAGAGCTCCTTTAAAACTATTTATTATCCCGAGTTTGGCACTATTGAGTTCTTCATTCCTAGTTTAACTGGCGAGCCGGAGGTTGTAAGGGGCTGGTAGTAATTGTAAACATCTTTATGTCATACTCGTTATTTCTTTAATGCAGTTTACTTACTCTCATACTTACTATTGCTCCTTCGTGTTGTAAAATGTGCTTTACATTCTCTCTTGTTTTTTTCGTGTGCAAAGTTTCGTTTCATTTTGACGGTTAAATTTCGAAACGCTTGTGTTATGTCATCTCCGATAGATCTAGCGTAAATAAACGTTATACTAGGATCGAGCTATTGATATAAGCCATAATCTATTCCCTGACATACAGACATAAAAACTGATAAAATTAGGTTTTTATGATTTTTGACCATAGGAGTAATATAATAGTTGATAATCAAATCACTTTTTAGGTACATGTTAGTGTAACCTGAGTCGTTTAATATCCTACATGGACATCGATACCTGAGATTTGGTGAACATGTATGTAAAGTCAACATTTAAGCTCTCCTGATATTAGGAATACTTCAATATTTAAGGTTTTACATAGAATATACCCAATGATTATAAAATTAATTAAGAATGCAACTGCCGAATAAATCGATGTTACGTATTCGCCAAGGAAAAATGAAATAGGTCTAGGTGCATTTCCCTCGTGATACCCGAAATATATGCAAGTGCTGGGTGTGGCATAAATGGGTTCCTGATGCTGAAATTCAAGCTAGGTACATGTACAGCTCGAAAGTCATCGTCCGATAACCAACATTGGTCAAAATATGGCTTTGGCCACAACGCAAACTCTAAGAAACTCGTTATATCTCATAGATGAATAGACATACTTATGAGCACCTTTTTCTATAAACCTCGCGGCTGGGTAGTAGTTATAAAAGTGCATGTAGTTAAATAACTTTCTTTTTTGTTTAATTTATTAATTAAATTAGTGATATCACTTGTCATAAGTGTGATTTTGGTCTTGCCAAGGATATCATCAATAAATTCCATTACAGTAAATGCAAAGATTGATGATTTTTTGCCATGTTCATTTTTAGAAAAGATATCGATATTCCTAGAATATATTACGCAAACCCTCGTATTGTCATTTACCTCTGGTATGGTGGGAGATAAAGTTAAAAAGGTCATTGTGGGGGCGTGGTTTCTTCGTCAGACGAGGGAGATAGAACTAAACATGTACCTATATGTATTCTATGTAGATATGACCGGGGTTCGCTAATATAATAGCCTTACCCAAGTTTATACTTTGAGGGAGGCTCAAGAAAACATATTGAACGTTATTTATCTTCAAACTTCAATGTCACATTGTAAGACATCCGAATCTCCCTATAAGAACCCCGAGATCACCAATTCTCTCTCTCAATCAGATTCAAAGCTTTAATGCACCATATAATCAGATCCTTTCTCTAGACAAATATTGGAATCCGATCACATAAACATCATATATTAGTCATCGTCATGATTGGGAGCGTCACACTCGAAGCTGCTCAACTTGTTGATATCATCAACTGGATTAATGGCCTTATAATCTCAATCCGGGGAGCTCATGTCATACTGAAGCAAAACACCTCAACCCCGAAGTCCATCACTCAGACTCAATTCAACACAATCTCCCGAGCAATGTCCGACAGTAACATAGGCTGGACGCTTTCCGTGCCTGTCAGGAACCTCATTTTCAAGGTCCTTGATGGTATTGATATGTCTACTGTAGATTCAGAGATCCCACTGTCCAACAGTGGTCAGCCGCTGGAGATGAAAGAGCTCAATTCCTTAACCATTTTTCGAGCCTATCGTGCTAGGGAGACTGCTATCATCGATTATAGACTCGCGGCACAAGCGACGCTCGAGAAGATGTTTGGAGTTAAGGACCCGGCTAGGGGAGTGGAAGAGTCACATGATCAAACAAAGATAATGCTTGCACGAGCAATCTGGCACACGATGTCAATGGAGGAGGAGAATTACCAGCTTCAAGCGCGACTTTCTCATATTGAAAACAAATTCAAGTGCGCAATAAAGGTCCTTTACAATTCTGATACCGGAGCTGTTCACTTTTATAATAAAGATCTTGTTCCCTTTTAGCGTATGAGATGTATCGCTGTTCGATTTCTTCTGCAAGACTAATCTTTTTTGACTCAACGTTCATGTTAGCATCATATTTTCTCTCTGGGTCGTGTAGAAGAAACGTTTTTTCCTCCTTATCTATTGTTTAACTTCTAAATTTACCTACTTCGATTAGCATATATATCCCTCAAAATCTCCTAGTCACTGGTCCAAATCGTCATGCATATTTCTGATATGATGGGCATTGTTTAGCAATTCTTGACGAACCCTGACGTGCTCCAACCTGACAGCCGCTAATCCCCACCTCCCCACTTATGAGTCATACTTACGCAACCCGCTCTTGTGTAGCAAAATATTCCGAGCGGGTAGAGATGGAACCTTGCATCTTATAATAATTCCATCCCATGAATAAATCTTCGAGCAATCAGCCATCCAATTGACCTTGTAAATAGTATAGTTTGCATACCATCTGTGGCTTGGGCTTTGCCCATAACTCTTCCGCACTGCTCTATGAGAGATAGGGGAATGAAGTTGTAAGATTAACCAGCGGAATTTGTTTAACATTATATAACTATTATAAACACCCCACATAAGCTCCTTTATCCTTGCTTTCGAATTGGAAGATCCTCAGAAGATAGATAGGTCTAAGCTTAAGGTCTAACTCTTATAGATGTGAATAAATCCGTGGGTAGTAGTTAAGGCATTAATTACATGCAGCGAACATTATGTTATGGTCGGCCAGAGTTGGTCACGCTATAGCGCTATTCTTGTTTAGCGTTTTCCATATATCTGTGGGAAAGGTATGTGGGGGTGATAAATCGCCTACCAGGCCATAAGAATCTAGGGGGTGTTAGATAAATTGTATTGTGGCCTTCTGGCTAATGGAATATGTTTAAAATACGGGTGAAATTATCGCCGTGATATATCACTCGTATATGCGGTGCTTGTTTTAATTCATTAATTTCATTGTATTTGCGGTTCCTGTGTTATCGAGGCTTTGTTTGCCTTGGCTTATTAAGTTGTTCCTTCATGCGTTTGCAGGCTTTTGCAAGAACCGAGAGTGGCAATAAAGGGGGGCTGTGTTCCAGTCGACCTGGGGATTGGGGGAGGTAAGAGAGTTGGCTGATCAAGGTAGGAATATTCTCCGGTAAGTTGGATTATCTCTAGGTTGACTGTCTTTCCGGGTTGATCTTCAAGTCAGGAATATCGACAGATGATCTCACATACTCATGTACTTACTAACTTACTCTGGAGTGTCAGTTATTTGGGTTGTTAACTAGGGATATCAACCGGTCGCAGCTGAGCAGTTTGAACCTGGAGCGGCGGTTCCTCTGCTCAAACGCCTATCCCATCAGATAAATGAAGAGCCTGAATTAACTACTCTATTGATTTCCCAATATCTTTATCCAGAAGTATGAAGAGTTCTGTCAAGTCTCACCGAATTATTTACGCTTAGGAGGGCAAGCCCTACCCTGTGATTCCTTCACATAGTAAATTGAAAGATACCGATATATCCTTATCTCTCGTATAGAATGAGCCACAGCAGATATTGAATACATGCACGTTCTGTACGATGTGGTGGTTTGGAATAATGGTTTTTCTGGATGCATACTCGATCGATTTCTTGCTACGCTTATGGAACATTCACCACAATCCTTTCCGTAAGCTGTGCCAGATCAACCAGATATCATTAATTGTTTGTAAATTTCTCCTTCAGCTTATCCTCGATTATCTAAACGTGATTGTTATATTTTCTAGAGAGCGATTTAACTGCATTACTCTATGCACCATGAATGTAAGAATACGAAATTTCCTTGGTTTTGCGAGAAGCCCGAAGAAAAGCACCAAAAGGAGGGTGGGCGGTGCACTATTATGGAAATATCAACATAAAGGCGGTAGGAAAATATGTGAGAAGTGTTTCGATCTTGTAAGAAGTTAAACGGGCAAAGAAAGGGATGTGACATTGTATTTCCTGCGCAGATGTGCGTGAGGTATTCTAAAAATGATGAAGCGAGTGACAACTTTTAGAAGGAGCGAAGGTGTGCCCAAAGAATACAAAAGGGGTTCAAATTCAGATAAAGGGAGAAATTAAAGATTAGGGAGGGATGTGATGAGCGACCGGGATGAATATTCAAGAAAGCGGAATAGGTATCTATGTGGCGGCATCGTTAAGGTTCGCGCCTTCCACGGTCTGTGCCGTAGCCAGAATCACGTTTCCGGAGATTATTCATGCTGGCCTTAACTCTTAGAGAGATTTGTTTAAACCAAGACAGTTTCTTAGTGATATCCATATCCAGGGACTCCTGGACTGGGACTGCTTCTGCGTCTTTGGAAGGAACGGCCACCCCTGGCTTCTCGGGTTGAACAGCTCCCTCCTCGGGGACATTGAAGCTTTGTGGATCCGCCACAGCCTGAGTGATACCATTTAGTGCCGTAGAAAGATTGGAGATATCTTTTACGAGTACGCGGGCTTGATCGTGAGCTTCATGGAAGGACTCTAGAGCCGAAGAAACCGCACTAGCTGAACTACACTGGCTATTATTTGCGGCTCCATCCATATCTGCCGCATCAGCAGAGAAGAGATTCTCGACTTGGGAAGCTGACGTAGACATCTGACCTGCCGCGTGGCCTGTCCACTGTCCACCGCCCTCCTCTACAGTGATCCTTTTGATAACTGTTCCAGTACTTCCTACAGAGATAGAGCGTGTGGGGATATACGACATGTCCTGGAATTTCCCCTTCTTTTGATCGCTCGCTTCGCCTTTGTTGCTGCCACTACTCAATTCTCTTCTCCAATCAGGTCTAAGAACGGTCCATACCCTTGATACCGAAGTGTTTGGTCCCATTGTGGTATAGCATGTTGGTCGGACACATCGCCCGGAAGGAGGAGTTGGCACATCGTTGTCAATATCAGACTGAGTGTGCTCTGGGCGGTAATAGGAAGTCGGATCGGAAGGATCTTCGTAATAGCCCGCAGTTGGTAGCCTCTCATATCCTTCACTACTAGTCTGGCATAGCCGCAAGTAGCGATCGCATCCGGAATTGTTGAGCTTTGGGCTCATGCCTGACATAGTGCTTTCGTGCGTGGTACTAATGCCGCGGGAGTACTTTTCACTAGGAGATGAACCGCCGTAGCCTTTACTGCCATCTGCCAGGCTCCCCTCGCGTGGCGAGGAACCACCAACTGTCGCGTCTTTTTCAACACTCCAAATCGATTCTGCATGACTGCTTGAGTTTAAGACATAGTTTCGACCATCGGACCTCGCAGAAACGTCATTTATGCTTGTGCGCAGAGTCGATGCTTCGGAAGATGCTAATGACCCAGCTGACGTATGTGGATATTTAGCATGACGAGCAAAACTTTCAAATAGTCCGATTCGAACGACCAATCTTTTACATGCCTTCGACCCTGAAATGAAGAGGCGGGCTGTCATTGTCTTTCCCATCGATGCGAAATTCTTCTTGCATGATGGCGCTAAGATTGCCATCATACTAACTGAACTACTCCGACGAGACCTAGTCTCAGCGTGTGGTTTCTCGGTTGAATCGGAAGGAAGGTTTGGCACAGTACAATGCAATTTCTCGAGAGACCGGGTACCAGCCTTCACGCACCGATGTAATGAAGAACTTCTTTTCCCAACTTCATTCCTTGAATCGTCGGAGGAAGCGTATATGAATGAATGTTCAGACGTGTTTTCCGAACTAACTTCAAGACTATTGGACACGGGGCATAGAGAAACAGTTTGACGATGAGCGGCTGCATCTCTCTCAGATATGGTTGAGTCGAAGCTTAAAAGCCGTGAAATCTGATTTCGAATTTCATTCGATTGCCTCTGATTCTCACGCCAAATACTGTCGGCATCACTAGGTGTGAGCGGCGGGCTTGGATCACGCCGAAAGGGACTTCGGAACCCATCCGAGTCGGCACTCCCATGGCTGGTGGGTGAGTTCATCACAAAGGTAGTCACTTCTGTCCCGTCCTCCAAATAACTGACAATCTCTTGACCCGATGCGCGTTGACCTAGTGTGGGTAGTGGCTCGAAGTCTGCGTGCGCTTGTCTTCCGGCTGCACCATCATTTGAAATAGCTAAGGCTTCACCCTCTCCCTGGGTCTTCATTGACCCTTGCCGCCCAAGAGTGGCTGGTGGGATGTGTTGGATTAAAATTGACTCAAATGATCCGGTGGTGGGTAGAGAGCGCCTGGACTTCAGTGATATGCGAAGACTCTGGGGGGAGTCCCGAGGTGTTCTGTTTTGCGGTAATGCATGGCCTCTGAGGTCGGAAGGGTTGGTATTATACTGGCGACGGAACTCGGACGATCCCCTACCGCGCACAACGGTCGCGATTTGGAGATGTTTAACGCGGCGAAGTGTTCGCCGTGGGCTTGGTCTAGTAGCCAGCATTGGAAACTGCTTTTGCCTTGTCGGAACTCACAAGGAGTACTTTGATCTTTTGCTAAGAGGATCCCTGAAATATGGTTATGATTAGGTAAGACTTGGAGGGAAAATGAGACGAAAGAAGGAGTAAAATACCGTGAATATTTTCGTGGTGGGAGCCTGAAGTATGATTATTTCAATTTCTTCAAGATGCGCTTTAACGAAAGAGGGCCAGCCTAATGATAGCTTGATGGCTATCGGAATTGGTTAGGCATTGGATGGAAGTAAGGCAAGTGCGGGCAGGAAGTGGGGTAAATACATTTTCAAATTTCTTGATTCGTCCTTCACAACAGTAAACAGACAAAGCCGAGAAGAAACAAGGAGACCAGTCTCGATGATTTGACAATATGGGTTGGAGATGGCAAAATGAATGCACTTGGATGCAAGGGGCGAGAAAAAGAACAGAAAGGAGATAGCGTTGACGGATGTTTGATGAGTTGCTTTATGGTTGATCGTAGGTAGGTATGCGAGAGGTGGAGTGGAGTGGTTGGCAGTACGAGCAGATGTGCTTCACTGCAGGCCAAAATTCCAATCCACTTGGCTCCCGCATACAGAGACGACGAACCGTTATTATCTACTGTCTCTACATCACCATACAATCTCCTTCGCAAATGGACTGCACCTAACGCTTAACGGACATCTCCTAGATGCGTGTAGTGATAGCTGTATCAATACCCGCGTGATACCGGACAACTCGTTCAAGTTCGCTCTCGCATAACTACAGCCCCCAGATACAAAGTATCCTATGATCTTCTAGATAGTAGTGCTTTCCATAGCACGCTCCTAGTATTTCTTATCTCTTTCCCCACATGATTGTTTTAATTCCCTAGGGGGGAGAGCGTAAATACGACCATAGCCCACACGTCCGCCTTCATATACAAGAGAAGATAAATGGTTCTAGTTCTTTTCTTTTCAAGTCCAACCTCCGTCAAACCTCCAAGAACGTTCGCAAATCCGGCTTGTCCTACATAACCATTGTCACAGTTACAACGCAACGTTTTGGATCATAGATTCTCGCTCGATCGAGTGATCGTGTATGAATCCCGTTGTCACACATAAGTAAGGCCCCCTTTCAATGTTTCCACGAACGGTTCTTGATACATTTGGAAGATTATGGGACGCTTCATAGTGAGTTATCTGCTCTGTGTTACATCATCTTATTCTACATTCTAGGTTTAGGCCTTACTCCGTTCTGCAGAGGTGGTCCGGATGAGGAACGTTAGAGAAATGGGATTTCGCTTGTTCAAAGTTGTAAATGATCTTGCTCAAAAGAGTTCCACACATACATACATGCAGGCTACTAAGTGGTTACATGTATCTATTTATTCACAAATAGGTACAGAGAATTTGCGTAAAAGCGGTAATGTGCTATAGCTATGTAGCGTTGGATAAAATCCCATTCTATTTAATCTTATGTCATTCATTCGAGCACCACCTATAGTCAGTGAGGAGATTATTATCTCATTCCCTCCTCCGTGTATTTCGGATGGCAATCACAGGGAAGGTGGTTGCTTGAGGGTAAATCATGTGAGAGATTACTCGAAAATTGGTTTCCTGTTTATTTTCAAGGACCCGAGTGAGCAGTTTAAACACACCGTTTCTTCTTGGTTCACATTTTCACTCCCAAGCAGTGTATTTTCTCCCTCGAGCAACCCTGTTAGCAAGCGTTCCGTGCTATATGATCATCGTACCGACCGCAACTAAACATTCTTCTTCCCCCACCATCGTGAACCACAATCTATCAACAGCAAATAACAGACTTACTCTTCCTCCCCATAATCACTTCTATTGTATTTACCACTCACCTTCTATTTTAATTTTATACATAAGGATGTGCATCAATATCCTCACCCATCACGGCTGTTTCCACCCAGTCTTTACGTCCGAAAGGACCACCATGGACTGTTCCGACACTATCCACCACGAGGTCATCCACGAATACAGCGAGTCCCCCTGTGCTGCCTGTCTGACCCACATCCCCGGAGACGACCGCAAGAAGCAAA
Source organism: Morchella sp. 2016-41 (assembly GCA_024713855.1). NCBI lineage: Eukaryota > Fungi > Ascomycota > Pezizomycetes > Pezizales > Morchellaceae > Morchella > Morchella sp. 2016-41. The sequence goes on along the minus strand of JAMGZD010000002.1, from coordinate 427,131 downwards.
TCGACCTCGCTGAGCAGGCAGTCAAAAGCCTGTTTTACAACCGCTGCGTTGATCAATCGGATAACCGACTTCTCGATTGGGTCCTCCATTATTACAAGTTACACTCCCTCCCTGGGCATGAGTGCGAGGCTCCTTACCACTGCTATGGACAGTGCCCCAAAAAGTATTACACATACTCCAACCGCACTCAGCAAGACATTGCGGGTATGCCACCTTCCTTGAGGCTTCAGCTTTATGGCTCTGGGACCTATCTCGACCACGCTGCGAATACAATCCACATCCGCGAGGGCAAGTGTCCTGAGGGAATCTTCAATGCAGACTTTTACCCTTATGCGAACTTGCCATTGGTGTTAAGGGCACGTAATCGTCCCGAGTTCTACCAAAACACTGGGGTGGTGAATGAAGAGGAGGAATCACCGTATGGCATCTGGGACACGGCTTGTCGTGCTGGGTCGACTGTTCCTAGGGCCATTCAAAGTGAGTTTGCTGTGTTCGATGATGCTACCTGTGATATGTACGGGACTGATAATGATGATGGTGAAGATGTGAAGGAGACTGTCAAAGACAATGAGATCGTCACCAGCTTCTTTAGGAGCTTATTGGGGTTTTTCGGAGTTTCTGATGAGAATGAGGAAGCTTGAGAGCTGCTGATGGAGGTCTGGAGCACGCAGAAGTGGCCGGGCATGGGATTCTTATGTGATCTACTGAATATGTCCGGCCAGCGGAACGGTCTTTCTTTGCGGACTTCTATATGATCAGTTGTTAGCGGCGCGCTTGCGAACGGGTTGAAAAGGGATTCAGATTTGTCGCTAGCTACAGGTTAGGAGAAATACTTTGCACGGCGTGGAGAGTAGGAACGCGATATTTCGTTGAGGTTTATAGGTGCAGGGCCCTTCTTTTATTCAATTGAAACAGCTTTTTTGTAGTTCTCACAATGATCTTCTACAAGTATCTCGGCTACTGTTAGCCAGGCAAGGGATACCGGAAGTGTGTAGCCTCATTGCCAAGATATGTAGCCCTTCGGTTATGTATCTGTTCTAATCGGATTCATTTGAAAGCCTTATAGATTATAGTAAAACAAAATTTAGGGTATTACTTCTACGACTAACAATGTTGTGTTATACTAGCCCAACCACCTCCACACCGGCCGGGCAAGGAGGATTATGGTAAAAGGAATGAGAGGTGGTTATTCCCTTATAATTACATGTAGGCATCTCGGTGAGAAACCCAGATCTTTCAAAACATTGGAGGTACAACAACCTGACCCTCGCGCATTCCGGTGAGATAGCTGATATATTTCACAAGTGTGTATAGTTAGAACAGTAAGCCACATTCTTTCCTGAACTTTGGACTTTAGTGTAGCTAAAACTATTTAAATATCAATGTGGTTTCACCGTTTCTCATTGCATGTGGCAGGTATACTGTCGGAAGCCACTAGCACTACAGCCTATAACTAAAGTTCTAGCAAGTTCCTCAATCTCCCGAAGGATAGCTCGCGAACTCTATAGAACATCACCTTCTGCTACATCGGGAACTCTGCAACTAAATTAATTCTTTAAAACTCTAATAATTAATAAAGTAGTAACTCCTTGTGATTTGTTCTTAGTTTGACCTTCCTTCTCGCCCCCGTAACCTCAATTAACGAACTAAGAAAACGAAAAAAAGCCCCCACACCCTATGATACTAACTCCATATACCTAATGTACTCAGGTATATCTGTCAGCAAGCTGGAACCTATTATAGACTGGGCAATCCCCTTTCACTTTCCCATAATTTTAATTTTACCTACAATCTGATTTACATTATATACTAGACCTCCATCATCTTCTTTCGAAGGCCCAACAATTACGCAGAGTTTTTCCTGAAAAGTGAGTGATAGTAGTGGAAATATTGTCTAGGCCCGAGGATCAGCACAACAGCGTACGAGCCCTTCAAACACCCGTCTCCCAACCGTGTTCTGCTCTATCTTACTCAAGAAGCAGCGTTAATTTCTCCTGCGAGGATCGAGTGTCTGACAGCCTGGTATCACCTTCTACCACCCCACCGAATATTTTTCTACATATATGAAGAAAGGTTTGACTAGCATTTCTACCATTGTTGAATACAAAAGCAAAATATGGCCCTGAAAATCGCCCCCAACCCTCCAAACATACATTAGTGAGCGTAGGATGAACCGAGGGAATGGTGGTTGATAACTGCGGGTACTGTGTTGAGTCCAGTCGACTGATCCACTTGTGTAGCAGCTGCCAGCTGTGGGATCGTACACTCCCCCCATCGCTCAACCACAGCATCCTCCCTTCCCCACGTTCCTCACCCACCCTCCCTCCACTTTACTGGCACCCACTGTCCTTACTTTCTATTAACAACCACAGTCATTACTTCAACAAATGTCAGATTATGGGAAACTCTTCAATGCCAACCCGTACCCATATCCTCAGCCTCCAGTGGAGTCATCGTCCTACTACGACTCAGCTCCCCCGAGTGTCCAGGAAAGCCTAGGAAGCGGAGAGTCTTTCTCCAATCTGGACAGCTTCCGCGCCAGTGTGGGAAGCCAGGCCTACGCATCCCGCTTTCAAGAACATATGAATATCAGTCAGCCCCGCTCCCTAGGGCCTCTATATCCTTCTCCCGACGAACATCAGACTGGAGCTCTTACGGGGAAAATTACCTCTCAACAGAAAACTGGTGACTCTGCTGATCCACAGGGAACGGTGGAAATGGGCAAAGCCATGGAAAAGAGCCCGACAATAACCTTGGCGGACAACACTGGGACTACTGATATTGGCAGCTCTGAGCTTACACTGAGCGCAGACGCTGGCCCACCGCCCGGCAACCCAATCAACGCCTCGATTCTCCGTGTCCAGAGGAGTGAAGTCAATCTACGTCCTCCTAATCTAGCCGGGGATATTCGAAAGCAGATCAGCACTCCTACCTTCCGTGATTCGATCACCTCGCCTCCCTCCGAAAGCAGCCGCTCTAGCATTCTTGGTAGTCTCAGAAGAAGTAAAATTACTGTTCCTCCCGTGCCGGTTGATCTTCCCTACGTTATCCCGCCACTTACCCACATCCAACCCCCCGCGCCACTCCCCAAGCAGCTTGCTCCGCCAGGGCCTGCAGACCTTCCATACGTTCTTCCCCCGCTCACCTATATTCAAGTCCCTGGCGAACCTCTCCCAAGTGCCATCAATCCTGCACTTCCAATGGTGACCGTCACCCAGTCGTCACCTCAAGCACGTACTGAGGCCAAGTTCCAGCTCGAACACACGGAAGACACCAAAGTAGACGCTCATATCCCTACCCCAGCCAGCCTCAGCTCCCAGCTCCGGCCCGAGCAGTCCATCCACACCTCAATCAGCCGCGAGCGTGTATCAACGGACGTCCACCGCTCCACAGCCCTGCAAATGAAAATCGCCGAACAGCGCTTTGCCGCCCGCACCGCCATGACCGAGAAAGAGCGGCGTGAAGCAGAAAAAAGGTCACTCAGCGTCAAGGCTGAGCTCGACAAATTCAACAAAGAGGAAGAGAAGCAAGCTGCCATTCGTGCGAAGAGGCATGCGGCTGAGGAGCGTAAGAGGCTCAAGGTCCAAGATAAGGAGGCCGAGATGGCGATGAAAGCAATGGATAAGGAGACCAGGAGGATTAGGAAAGAAGTGCAGAGACGTCATGGGAATATGGAGAGGTTTGCGCAGAGCGAATTCCAGATGAAGATTGAGAGCTTTGCTAGGAAGATGAAGAGCTGGTTTGGTTTGGGGCCAGATCCGGGATGGGAATAACGAGCGCATTTCTTCTGTTGCGTCGCCTTCCCTTTTAGGTTGTGCTTCCCCGGAAACATTGCTCATGGTTTCTTTCCTGCCTTGGCACATCTCAGGTTCTGTATGAATATGGCTTCATGTGGTGATGATACACGTTTGGATAATGATACGCAGTATACCATTTCCTTAATTATCTTCATCAAACTTCCCTGCTTCTTCGATTCGCTGTGCTTCGAGTTAGCAATCTCGCCATTTGCATTTTTTTGATATCTATTTTATATGAGACTTATGTTTCCTTGTTCACTGGGACAGTGGGGATTGATGTTATTATCTGATCTTATACCATCGAATATGGAATATAGGATGCGTTATAGTATTAATCGAGCTATGGACACTTCGCTCCTAAAGAAATAAAGATTGAACTAGATCGTCGAGATTCCAGCAGATCTAAAGTCCTGTATAACTTCAGAAATGTTCAGTTTGTGAATATTGCTCCCCTCAAGTTTCCTACTTTTGCTGCCCTCGACCGAGCAGTCTACTGCTCTCGTTCACGGAAATCTTCAGACCTAGGTATCTCTTTGCATTTTATGAGCTTCTATAGGGTCTGACCGCAAAAGCCCATTTCACTGCGCATTACTGATTCGTTAATATCAGGTAGCGGTGAATAAAGAGATGTCAGGTAGCAGGCTGGTAGATGTTGCGAGTGACAATCCATGATCGGTTGTCACGAGTGACACCCTATGACCCTACGATCCAACGTAAACTCGCGAACCTGATCTACTTCCATGGTACTTAGAGAATTTTGAAAAGGACACTGATGAACCTTGTAGTTTTCCCCTCCTGTTACCCACCCATCGGATACAAGATCTCTGGGCATAGACCTTTGACACTGTTAGTTTCCACCGACATGAAATGCAATACGGGATATGAATGATGGGTATTGGTAATAGTAAACGAAGCACAACCCCCTGAAAGATAACGTTGTCCTACCATGAGATCCAAAGAAAACTGAGCAAACTTCATTTTAAGGCTCTTTGCCACTCGGGTGCTGTTCACGGCGGGATTGGAGGGGGATGTAGGTTCCATTCCCGACCAGAGAGTTATTCATGTATTCTCAATTTTTCTTTTCACTTTTCCTTTAATACAATCTCATCTTTTGAATCAATACATAAGCTATTTCACTTGTAGATTCTAGGCAGGTCATTGATCACATTCTTATGATCTTCATTGATCTTGGGTACTATTGTTCACTTAGATACTTGGGGCGGTTGATGGTCCCCTATGGTTAAATAGTGAAATGTCTCACTCCAAAGTCTGAATCACGGATACCTTTACAGGGTGATTGTACTTCCAGAAGACAAAATGATTCCGATTGGTAGCAAAAGGGAGAATCTCTAATATTATAATAATAATAAAACTGAGAATCTACACATCTATAGACACCTCCCACAGCGAAGGAAAGGAGAAAGAAAAGGTATAACAGCACGCAGGGGGAGGTGAGGCCCATTCTCCTCGTCAACGATCCTCCAGGTACTTGATAAGCCGCATTGTTATGCCTATTCTACCAAGCCTGCTGCACATACAGTCGCTTTTTGAGCGGATTATAAAGGGCTATTGATTGGTTGGAGACAGTGTGGTCCACAAGGGGTATCTACCTAGATGCAAACGCCTCGAGGTATCACGAGGTATCCCTTCAACTAGGTTGATTGAACTCGATACATGGTATACTCTCGGCTGGAGTCAACTCGAGTCAACGCAAGATATAATCCTCAGGCTTCCAAAACGGAGATATTCATGTGATACACATCCCCAGGAATCGAGCTAGAAAAGAACTAACAAGAACCCGTTGCCAATATCTGTCTCGAGCATCGAGAGAGCTCGGGCCATAGGGGATAGGGCTCGAGGTAACATAGGGCAAGTCTTCTCAGAGATAGAGGCCACTCGATACACCCTGCCTTCCTCGCTTCGATGCGCCTCGTGTACCGCACTGATTGCAGACAAGATATAGATACATTCAGATAAAGTGATCTACGAATGATATGAGCTACGGCCACCCTGTGTCTTGGCTGCTTTAGTGTGAGAATCTGTCCCGCTCACGTACTCACGCTGCCGGACTGAAACCGCTCAGACAAAAAGATAACCGATCTGGATACTAAAAAACGTGAGCTCTTGTTTTACATAATATGAGAAGACAATGACTTTGATCATTTAGAGCGACCTACGTGTGGCCGATGGACAGACCAGCATCACTGGAAACCTTACCGAGCTCTACAGCAGTCACAGCTTTCCGAGCTCTCTATTCTCAAGATATTAAGTAGTAGAGAGCGTAATGTTTAGACCTATAATCTCCCGCGTGCGTGACCCTACGGAGTACGAGAAAACCAGGAGAACAAGGGGGGTAAAATATGAGACTTGCCTTGTAGACATAGTCCACGGTCCATCGTATAGGAAGGCTGACACCATGAAAGACAGTACCGTAAACCAATTGAACACAATATAAAAAGAGATAATGAACTAGCTGTAGTACCGAGGCTTAAATAAACAGGAACACAATGAGAATAAAACATAGAGACTTCGTAGCCCAATTCAAAGTTTTAGAATAAGGAAACTTTTATTCATCGCTTGGCATAGTACAAGTGATAGAAACTGACAATACTAACTCATCTTCTTGGATGTTACAGAACGGCCGAGAAAACCAAAGGAAATTAAGAAAAGAGTGTGGTAAATCTCATTTACTGAATCCGACTAAACTCCCACCAATTGATCATCCTACAACGCCAAAATTGCAACACCAAGGGCAAAGATAGCAGCAGCAAAGAGAAGAAGAGGTTGGGCACCGCTAGCAGAATTGGCAAGGGCGGTGGGCATTCCTACGGTATGAGTAACGTTGCCGGTAGCGGTAGCATTAACGGATGTTGGAATAGTACTAGTGACCATGGTTCCAGGGTTAGCTAGATCAATGGGACCAACAATTGTACCGTTACTGTAGGCCGGACTGGTAGGAGCTGACATGATGGAAGAAGCAGTCTCGGTAGCAACATTCGATGTGTAAGTGAAGACTACATTATCATGTTAGTTATCTTGCATAGATTTGATTGACAAGAGCGAGTAATACTTGGAAGGGAAACAGGTTCAGTTGGCAGGGCAATGTCTTCAGTATCTTCCATGTCCTCGATATTGTCAAGATCGTGGGTATGCTCTGGTACAAGATTTCCAGTGGCAGTTGGCAGCATCATAGCAGGAGGTTGAGTAGTAGTAGCACCGACAGCGGTGATCATTGTCATCAACACACTAGCGAGACCTTCGGTCATCTGTGGAAGAGTAGTGTCGGTGATGATCTTCAGGCCCTCAGGAGGGGTGAACATGTTGGCAACCTCAGAGGGAACATCAGGAAGCATGAACTTGGCATCGTCAAATTTAGCATCATTGAATTCGACATCGTTAGATTTGGCATCACTGCGTGAATACTATATTAGAGTCTAGAGAAATATAAAGACAAACAACTGGATAGAGTGGAAAAGAAAATACCTCTGAGGAGCGGAAATGGCAGGGACAGCAGCCATAAGCAGGGCAGCGAAGCCAACAGTGAGAGTGGAAAATTTCATTTTGATTAAGGAGCGAGGGTTCTAGTGATTTATCTCTGACGTAGATAGTGAAAAAGAGTGGATGTTGGTGAGGACGAAGAAATTTTTTGTTTGGCAGGAGTTTTTGTGTGAGAGTGGAAGTGGAGAAGAAGGCTTAATGTGGGACGTTTTCTAGAGGACTGTTTTATGGGTGGGTGGGAAAGGGTTCTTTTTTAGCCAGCGTGTGATAGGGCAAGGACAGTGGGCGGTCAATCTGGCCACAGCCCAATCGGCGCGCATTCCAAGACAACTACTGAGACCAGTATTCTTCACTTAGCAATGGCGGATGATTTCTCTTTTATCCGTAATCTTTCGACCCATAGATCGCCCATAACTCTCTGCTCCTCACGAAATGTGTGTTGGAAATAAAAGATATTAGGTCTCTTCCTTGTGGACTCTTTTTATCAAGCTGTGACCTCTACTGGAAGATGTATTTATCTCCTACATTTCTGCGTTCATCTCGGTGACCCTATCGTAGAAGTTAAAAAATTCTCCTTATTCAACTGGCCTCTTTTATTATCTATGTACCTGACGAAAATGAATTGCCCGGCAGTCATTGGGTTTGACCGGGCCATAACAATCAGCTGCAGACCCTAAATCTCAATGAGTCCGAATGAAAAAAAACCTCATGCGGTAAATAAAAAAAACTGCTAAAAAATATCGAAAGGAAATCAGCATCAACTTGATATGGCGGTCTGCTGCCTGTTGCACGCCCTGACGTTGGTTGTAGCTTGGCATCGATGATCTTATCCTTATAGACTAGGGTGGTAGGGTTAGGTTTTCTATGATTACCGGAGAGAGGCATTTTTTACCAGTTTCCAATGACCCCAAGCCTCATTATTTTCATTTATAACTTTCGTTATTTGGGTTGTTGAAGAACAAAAATCTCCTCACTACATGTATGCTTCGCTATTGCTAAATAGGTATCCTAGTGATCGAAAGCCATTGACTGCGTGATCAAGTTCGGTCCTAGGAACAGGAGGCCACATACGTTTAAACAGAACGCAAATTTACAATTTATAGATAAGCCATGTTATATTAGAATATCTCACCCTTATTGTCACACGCTTGGTCTATGTTGGTGTTTTAGGCAGCGCATTGGTAAACGAAATATAGAAAGAATATTCGTAATCTATTAACAACGCATTACAAAAAGATTTCTGTTATATCTAGGAGAACCTATTTGGATCTGACATCATTCGATCCCTTTCAACATCTCACGTACTTTCTGCCGCCTCTCCTCTCCCATATCACCCGAGCTAAGTTTCTTCAAAACCTCCTTCGGTCCCCACGACATGTGCTCCTCCCAATCGCTAAGATATATCGGCTCCCATATAATGGGCTTTTCTATTGGCGGCAGGTTCGTCGGCACTATATTTTTGAATCTGCCCCACGGATACTTCCTTATCTCTCTCTCCGACCGTGGCGGAGGTCTGAGATATTCCGGCTTCTTTTGGCTCAATAGAACAACTAGCTTATCATAGGTCTTGTGTGTCGACCTTGGCAGCTGCCATTTTCCCTTTTCGCCATGCATGCACTGCTCGTACTCGCTTATCGCCGGAAACAACCCCATATTCATCTCCTTTGTGCGCTGGTTCTCCGGGGTCTGCATTGTCCTCAGAGCCTCTTTGAGTAGCTTTGTTGTGCGCGCGACGCTCCGTGTTTGCTTCATGTATTCATGGTGGGTGATATTCGGCCTTGAAGGAACTCGCACCCACCACAAGTGGGACGCACGGTCAATATCGAGCTTCTCAGTCCAGGCAAAGTAGGGAGAGATCTCGTTGCTTTGGATGTAGCAGCTGTTTTCATCGAAACGAGGAGGAGGGTCAGCAAGGGTACGCCCTTTGCCTCTGTATTTCTGTACGCCTTTGCGTTCGTTTGTGTCAGGGACGAATGTCTTCCCCGCTATAATGAGGGATCGCGCCTCTTTGACTCTGGTTTCCTGGAGGGTGGCCTCTTCCCTGAGCTTTCTTTTTGACAGTTTTCTGTATGGTGTTAGTGCCGACTTGTTTGGGGTTGCTACTGTTCTGGTCGTCATTTCATGAAATTCTTGGGTTTCGATTTTGGTTCGCGGGTGTGAGAGAGCGGTGAAGAGGACCTGCGGGGAGAAGAGGTAAGTCTTTGTCTTATACTATTTATGCAATGAATCAATATCTAAACTTTTAATTTCATGGCTAGATTGGAACAAGGACCTATCTTCGCACATTGACCCGGAACAAAGAGCACCGCAAGGGGCCCTTTGTTTGGGCTCCTCCAATCGCCGCAACCGGCGATACCCGTAACAGCTTTTCGCACCTTTCACCTATACTCTACCAAATACTATTGTTTCGAGCTATTATACTTACCTATTAGTAGACTCACTGTATTTTATATTTACGGTCATGGCTAGAGTAAAGATTTTCTTGTGTCCTTCCGTCTTCTGGATTCTGGACGTCGCAGGTAATGAGAAAAATTTCTATCATTTAGGGGAGGTAGATGTTTTACAACTAGACGTTAAATGGAGGATCTAGAAAGATTCTTATAGCGATTGTCCCAGGTGTGGTGGAACCTGCTCCGGCGCTCGCCTGTGCTTTTCTTTGTGGTGGCCAGGGGTTGTTGCCAAGGCTTGCGAAACACGCTTCCATGCAGTATTACTCGCAGCAAGAGAGCTCGAAACGCGTGGTCGGCACATCACCCCGCATAAGAACCGGGAAATACGAGGCCAGAAAAATCTGCAAGAAGAGTTCGAAGGTACCAGAGCCACACACGACCTCTGTCTGGCGTAAGTTAGCACTAGACAACTTTAAGAGATAGAGAAACCCTAAATCAAAAATGTTTCCGTTTCGATAGTAGAATTGGCAGCTCAGTTTGAAATCTCGTTTTCGGGCTCGATGTGCGATATTTGTTGCTATTGTGAAGGGATTGATTATGAAATATCACTCGTAATCCTGTAATCTCGTATTTTTATATTTTCCAGTTGATATTGATAGAGCTAAACGGTAAAAACGGTTATACTCATTCGTCTAACTACATGGTCTTCAAGATGTCCAGAATTGAGTGGGGGGAGGAGTATTTGAGAGACGCCAAGTGTAAATTACTGCAAACACAACCATCAGACAAGTCACTAAATAAGCGGCTGTATTTGTGACTGGCTAGCTCCGCAGAGCCTCAATATAACAAGAAGGAACACGCCTTGGCAAGGCACGGCTGTAGCAACTTGAACGTTAGGTTTCTACAACAACCGAGAACTTATGCATACATGTACATGAAGATCATTAAGAAGTCCCACCACATAGTAAGAATTGCACAAGGAAATGATTAAAAACCCCCAGAAACCGCTTTCTGAGTTAAGGGGCCCTGGTGCCTGTTGAGTTTTCCGTGGGTGTGCCAAGATCTAGTGTCATTTAATAAGTCCATACATTTACCCGCATACGACGATACGGGCCGAGTTGGAGTCAGGGAAACAAGACTGGGTATAAAGAGACTGCATGGACAGTTTATTGCACTGCTTGAATATACGTCTCTATTCCCGTATGCATAGTGAGGTTTCTTTGCCGACCGGTTGTACTCAGTGTTGGGCGGGGACAATGGACACTGTAACACGAGGTGTGTGCTGTGTGCTCGCTGTTTATTTTAAACAAAGTTTCAAAAGAGATCACCATGGAAGAGGTTGAAGTGAACCTCCTGGTTCGATTTGCCCAACATCAGCCAAACAACCCTAACATTCATCAGCATCGAGAGAGAGTCCTGTGCTCTACGCAAAGAAACTTTAATTGATATATCTGATTTGATGTGAGCGAGGGCGAGGGAGGGGGGGGGGGGGGCGTCGACCTAGAGAATCCAAATATTATCTAATGTCCTGCAATTATCTCAGGTGTGCGCTGTGCTTGCGATTTCTGATTTGTGGGATGCGTAGATGTACTTCATATCTAGATTATTGGTGTGACAGTGATCTCCTAGGTTGGTGGGAGACCGTAGACTCGTATCCAAGTACACGACTTCAAACAGATAGGTGAAGATAACACAATGACTAAACCTGTCGATCCTACGCTGGGTACGGGGGCCCGAAACGAGAAAAAGACACTAACCCAAAATCGGGGAACCTTTTTTCATAGTATTTCGTTAGTGGGATTCCCTGACGTACTCGGCACCCTTCAAGGGGGCCCATACTGGGTGCACACCTGTATAAATTACCAAACCAACATGAGCACATCTATCCCACCTCACCGTCTAGATTGATCTCTCAATCTTACCCAGTTCCTCTCAAGGTTCAAGTAATTACTTTTTCTTCGTCCATTCCAACTCAGGGAGCTCCTAAGCCCAGGCAATATCAAATTTATGTTTCACAGGAACCCCCCTCATCTTCCTTCAGAGGTCAAGAATGTAGCCAACAAAGATGTTGAAAGAATTACGATAGCTGCAAGGAGTTCTCTGCGAGAGACCAGTACAAATAACCTGCAAAGCCTACTGAAGCACAGGGAGTTGGGCAGAGGTGAGTAAAGTTCAACTTCTCGGAAACTTTGGATGCCTACTAAAGGAGTCACTCTAGATGAGAATCCCCATCGGTTCTCCAAACAGCAGCAGATGGGGCAGCCCAAGTTATCCAACTACCAAAGCCCAGAAGTCCTCAGGCAACGGCACAAAAACCTTGCCAGTAAGCTCAGAGGGGTACAGAGCCCGATTGTCCTTCCAAATGCCCATCGACATTTGTCACTCCCAATTCAACAGTCTCAGCTCCGTCAGAGTGTTACCTATGACGAGCCCACCACCCCTCCAAATAAAAGTCTCGGAGTGCATATTCCTGGTAGTGACAGTACCATTGAACAAGAGTCGCTGGATCCAGAAAGCCCTCCACCCCAAAACCCCGAACATTCTCTTGGACACGTTACTCAGGATGAGTGGGAAGCTGCGCTTTCTCTCATTCTACTTCATCGTAAGTTCATGTACCACTTCAGGTCCTTAGGAAGTCTCTTTAACACTAACAATACTCCTGTGTTTTAATACCGCTAGAGCATACCACCTACGCAGATGAAAATAATATTCCAAGAGAGGTCCTTCGCACAACCTATGTCAGCAGGTTCGGAGATACTTGCTCAGAGGATGTGCTATCGGAAGCAGCAGCCAAAGCCATTGAAGCAACCCCTCAAGGTTTCAACAACGACGATCTGCGCTGGCTTATCTGGGCGGTGAAGCAGATGGGAACCGTGGTAAATGCTGATCATTTCCGGTTGCTGGCACGTGATTTCAGTATTCGTTACCCAAACAAGCAGGTCACCGCAGAGCAACTGTACTACAAGTGGGCCACATGGCATGAGGAGATGAGTCGGGCCGACGGGCCTTTGATAAGGGAAGAGAAGGTTGTCGGGAAGATCAAAAGAGTTGAGATTGATTAATGAAGGAATACGTGAGTGATATTCCATATCTGATGGTCAGGATTGGACTTTCCCCAGCCATATGGCTAGCGTTATCTTGGACTGTTACGTCATAAATGATTTCTCTTCCTTGTACACAAGCTTCTCTTACAACTTAGCCCACAGGACGTACAGACTATACCGTTTAAAAATAAAGAGGAAATCTAAGATTTCCTTTTAGCCTATATTTCTCGAGTTCTTAGATTCTCATGACAAAGACCTATGGCGGAGAGCCTTTTAGGCCTGCTGTTGGGGAGGGTGGCTGCGTCCCGGAAGGGGATCTTTGCGTTATGAGGTGCGATGAACATTATTTACCGAGCTCGCGGGAAACATTTGTTCTACTTATTAATTACAAGCGTGCAGGGAGTGCCTGCAGGATGTACCGACTAGCGTATATCTATATACAACGTTTTAGATAATGATTCAAAGAAAGGTTCCCTAGATCGCGAATATACAGTAATAGAATCTCAAAGTATTTCATCCTATGAGTAAGGAGACGTCAGTGATTAATAAAATCATTTATACTCAGATTTAATCGTTGCCACCAGTGACTTGTCTACAAAGTTGGTCTACAGTTCGAAAAGAAAGTTTAGGGAAAATGATTGTTCGGGAGATTTAATGGTTGCACGAGTTTGGATGAATGCGCAGCCAATCAATTTCGTCCAACGGTCAACACCTAAGCTGTACTTGCCCATTCTATGGTCTGTGGAAATTTCAACTGATTTAAATTACCCGGCGCTTACCACCACCGGTTCAAGACAGAAAGCCACACACCTAAGTATTCCCCCGCAGTGACATTTTGTCTTTGTCAAGAAAGGCTTCATAAACGGACAACGATTGAATTTTGGTATTGTATTTTTCGTGTCAAAGTGTGAGTGCAGACCCCAGCATGCTTCCTATCAGCTACTGGGCCTAAGAACAAACTAATGCAAACGTTCAATCATTCAGATCGAGTGGGAAAACAGCTTTGTTCTCTTTGCGGTGTATTACAGAAACAACTTTAAGAAATACAATTTTACGAATCGAAAGGGACCCTCTCCCAGCAGAGATTGGAAAATACTTTACTGAGCTGCCTCTACACATTCCAAATGTTAGTCACTGCGAGCACGAAAAACCCTCCCACAGAGTTAACCACTTTGTGAATAGTTTACAAACTCATGTCCTCGCCTTCCACTGAGCACTGTCCCGCCGCTATGCACCCGCCCGCCAAACCAAAGCAGCCTAAGTGGACCCTTGACGTTTCCGTTAAGATTGTCTGTCCCTACTGCCGCGAAGACCCCCCAAACGTCATCGAAGAGTACTCTTCCGGCGATACTATCTGCGGATCTTGTGGCCTTGTCATGGCTGACCACATGATCGATGAACGGGCTGAATGGCGCACTTTCAGCAGCGACGATCCCAATAAAGCAGATCAAAACAGAGCGGGCGCAGCCCAAGGTGTCTTTGAAAGCGGAACTGGATTCGATACTAGCATTGCCGACATCAAGGGTGATAGAAACGCTCAGCAGATGAAAAGGGTCCATAGGAAAATCAATAGTTCCACTGAGAGCAGGTACCTTACTAGAGCCTACGCCGAAATCGAGATCTACTGCGAGAAGAATGGGATTCAGAACGATGTGAGAGATGTCGCTAAACACATCTATAAGACTGTTGATCAGGGGATGAAGTTGAACAACAGGTCTGCTATTCATGAGGCAGTGGTTGCGAGTTGTATTTTGATTGCTTGTCGTCAGTGCAAAGTTGACAGAACGTTCCGTGAGATATTCCTTTTAACCAATGTGCCCAAAAAGGAGATTGGGCGTACCTTTAAACGCATCGAGCACTACCTCCTGAAGTCCAGTGTGGCCGCTTCGTCAGACGACGATAGCACAGCAGTGCCGCGTGCTCTTATGAACCAGTACATTTCTACGTCCCACACTGAGGCTGGGAAAATCATGATTCGCTTCTGCAACATACTAGGTTACGATATGAAGTTTACGCTAGCGGCCCAGGAGCTGGTGACGAAGATGGCTCAGGACAGCGTTTTCTGTTCGAGAAGTCCGCTCAGCATTGCGGGGGGCGCGATTTACACAATTGCGAAGGTGTTGAATTTGAAGGCTGAACAAGCAACGATTGCCCGGTGCCTTGGTGTCTCTATGCCAAATATCAGCTCCATGTTTAGGCGTATCAATGCTCATAAATATCAATACTTTGGTCCGGAGTATCTAAAGAAAATTGGAGGGAGCCTGGACTGTTTTCCTTGCCTCGAGGTGGAGGCAGTCCCGCCAGCCGAAGAGACAACCACAGTCCCGCCCACTCCAAGACATTACATCCCTGCGTCCCATACTGAAACTAGCACGAAAATAATCCGTTTCTGCAATATGCTAGGTTACGATCAGAATTTCACTGTAGCGGCGGAGGAGTTGGTAAATAAAATGATTGTGGACAGCAACTTCAGCGGGAGAAACCCACTCAGCATTGTGGGAGGTGTGATTTACACAATTGCAAAGGTTATGGATATGAATGTGGAGTTGGGCATAATTGCGCATTGTGTTGGGGTCTCTAGCTCAACTATCACTACCATCTTCAAGGCTATCAATGTTCGTAAACACGAATACTTTGATCCAGCGTATCTGAAAGGAATTGGAGGAAGCTTGGACGGCTTCCCTTACCTTGAGAGAGAGGAATACAGGTTCCCTGTGATCTGAGGGACCTGGAGTGGGGAGTGAGATACCGAATACAAGTGAGTACAGCAAGTGTTCTCATCAAGGTTGCTATTTTTTCTGGTGGAAAGTGATGATTTTGACATTTCGGTTTCAACTACTATGCAACGGCATCGCTAACAGGCGCTTTCCTTACACGCGTAGGAAACTGTACGAAGCTGTCTAGTACTATGGAAATAAAGCTTTGAACGGGTGGGCTTTGGGACAAATTAGTCAAGGAAACGAAGGAACGAAAGAGATAGTACGATCATTGTAAAGAGTAGTAAAAAAGAAGATGCATCTCACGGATGCTACTTTGTCTCAGCGCACTCAGAAAGCGGTGGTTTATGAACTTTCCTATTTAATGAGACGGACTTGATGCTGAGATTTCTTCCCCACGCACGTCACGATTCGGATGAAATTTAATGTAAATAAAAATGAAACAAAGGCGATAGATGTTCCGTGTTCCAGTAAAGGAAAGTGAGAAGAACAGGTCACTATCCAGTGGTCATTCCACCTACGTCCCTGGGACTGAACATCTTGATATCCGTTCCCTGCGTAGTTGATAGGCTGAGCATGCATTGCCTAGTATCTACCCTCAACGGGGTAGACGCGAGGACATCCACTCTAAAATCATGCTACCACTGTCCAGTTCATCCTCCCCTCATTAGATATATATGTGCCCTTAGTAAAGCTATGCCGTACTTGAATGCCAGCCTTTACAATTCCCTGTACAGACCGGTGGGTAAAGATCCCGCCCCCACTCCAAACAGTGAAAACGTATAAGCGCCGAGCCCTTCATGTCAAGAATCTGGCCCTAGTAGGGCCTCCCACAGTCGAGTCGGTAGCAGAGACCAGTTTCCTGGGAGCGAGTACCGGTGCCCAGTATTCCAAGCCCACCACGGAAGGCTTCATGCCCACCATACGCCCTTCTGTCCACAGCCCGCTGCCGAGGGCGCGCTCCTGGGTCCGCTGGGAAGAAGGTCTTCTAGGAGGAAGCATGTAAGCGATGGGATGGGGGTGTACCTCGGTGTATTCTTGCTGTCCAGTGCTACCCATGGATGCCGGCCGACTATAGGAACACCGTCATACACGATCACTCGCGCGCCGGTCTCTGCAAAAAAACACCAAGATCGGAAGATAGCCAAATGATCACCTTGGTGGACCGAGCAAACAGCACCCGCCGGCTCTCACACACACACACACACACACACACAGGATGCCAACTCCCCTCCCCTCCTGAAAGAAAAAAACCAACCACCACTCTCGGGCATATATTCCCAACGCTCCTTTTTCTTTCGCACAACCCCCCCCCCCCCCTTCCCCCCCCACGCTCGTTACCCCGCACCCACCCGGTCGCGGATATGAAGAACCTTACTGCCGACTGCGCGAGAGTGATCCTTACGCAGATCACAAACACGAGCTTCGTCGAAGCGTGCGAGATTGCGGGCGACGTGCATGCCTCGCACGACAGCAGCGACAACGGCGACCACCATGGGCATGGGCATGGGCATGGGCATGGGCATGGGCATGATATGATGGAGCATCTGGAACACTACACGCCCAGTGTGGCCATGAACGGGATTTTGTTTGTGGTTGCGCTGCTGTCGTTCCTGGCGTCGTTGGTTATTGTTTTGAGCTGCAAGGTAGGTGGTTGTTGTTGTTGTTGCCCCCCCCCCCCCCCCTTCGTTGGATGCATGTGTGTGTGGAGTGGGGGCGGTGTGGAGTGAGAGTGGGATGCGGGGTTGCTGACGGGGTGGAGTGGTGTAGTTCATGAGGTCGCTGAGGTACTATAGGCACAAGGTCCTCCCAGGTATGTGTTTGTCTAGTTCTGGCAGGGTGGTGACAGAGCGCTCATGCAAGCTGTGCACCAGGCCTGGCAACCAGCGACATGCTGCTGAGTCTCAACTTCATCTTCAGCACCGGGTTCCAGATGGGCGGTAGGGTCATCAATCAGGAGGAGTACCCAAAGCTCTGCTCCACGAGCGGGTTCCTGACGCAGTTGTTTGTTGTCCAGAGTGAGTGACCTCCTTGTTGTGACTTTGTTTATTCTCGGGGTGGGGACTATGAGCTAATATGTATACTATCGATGAACTGCAGCGGACTACTGGGCCATTACCATTGCAATCAACACATGGGTCATGGTTGGATGGGGCGGGAAACATGCAAAGTTCATCCATGACAGCGTGGGCGTCATATGGGCCATCCCCTGGCTGCTTTCCATCACCTGTGCCTCCGTCTCCCTGGCGTTCGTGGGATATGGCGATGTTGGTGCCTGTATGTTTGCCCCCCTCCCTGCCCAATGAGTCTCACCACCTTGCGAGGAAATATTATATATATACCAACATGCTACCTAGGGTGCTGGTTCCAAAATGACGGGATGTCTCTCTTTATCAATTACATCCCCCGCTGGTTCATTGTCTTTGTGATTATGACAATCTACATCTCGCTCTTTCGCTACATCACAAAGTCCTCCGACTTTGACACGGACGACATGGAGTTCCATCGCCGCATCAGGGCGCGGGACGACACCATGGTGCGTGGCGGGGGGGAGAGCTTTGCCGAGGCGCCGGTCAACTATCAGGCAACGGAGAAGGATCTACGCGCAGTGAGCTTTTATTTCTTTTGATATCCCTTATTTTCTTTTTCGAGGCATATATTGCGGTGATTGGACAGAGAACTGACGCGTGAGAGAGCAGGCCTCATTCAGGATGATGAAGTATCCGTTGGCGTGGGCGGTGGTCTGGATTATTCCCACCTGTGTGCATGTCTATCACGCCTCGGGCGAGCAGTGGGGCACCCCGCAGTGGTTGACTATTCTTGAGAAGGTAAACCACGCACTGTATACCGACCTTGATCAAAACCTGTTTATTAACCGCTCTGTTGTCTGTCGCCCCAGGCCTGTGTTGCATCGCAAGGACTCATCCACTGCATTGTCTTTAGTATGTGCACCCCCCCGCCGCCAAATGTGTTGTCCACCTTACTGACACCGTCCTAGGCATTACCGAAGACGTGTGGGAGCACGTGGGCGACAACTGGATCTCCATGGGCGGCGTGACCGAGATGTCCTGGAACCGCGAGGTGGACGAAGACGAAATGTACCGCCACCGCTCTCCAGATACTGTAGCGCTCCCTCCCATGGCGGGGCGGCCCCTCTGAAGCGACGCGAGGCGGGATTTGTACAGGTTTTCTTTCTTTTTTCTTTTTCTTGCTATGTGTCATCTAGAAGTTTTTGATCTTGTACAGAGTCAGCTCTGAGGCCATATTTTGAGCGGTCATGTCCATAGTCGTAGTCAAAAAAAGGTCTTTGGTACATACATGCATGAATAATCTCGAAATGCCTTGAACAGTGTCGGACACTCTCTGCCCGGCCGCACTGCTTTCCGCGTCCCTCTTCTCTGCCGGGAGGGAAGAAGGGGACAGAGGCAATCCTCCTACTCTACTATCCACTACCGAGGCTGCCGCTGGTGTGTCTGGGCGGGGTTGTGACATCCGACCTACGCTGCTCCTTCCAGTCCAGAAACGGAGTACAGGCAGCCTGTAAAAGCCGTATCCCCCCTCCCGCTCCCCACAGACAGCTCAGCCACGTATAGATGGCCTAAAAACCACTGTGCAGCGAATGCAATCCGAGACCTGGGAAGGCGCGCACCAGGTGGTGAGGAAGCCCTTCATGACCGGTAGTAGGTATCCCTCCAGGCACTGTCTGGTAGAACCGCTCTTGTCCGTCCTGTTGGCCTTTTTCTTTCCTTGCGGCGGGCAGGCAGAATCGTTGACGGGTTGCAGAGAGATGCGCTGTATTGCTCTGCCGCAGGGTACAGCGTGCAACCACGAAGCTCACTGTATCGCTGCAACCAACAGGCGGGGCTCCCCCATCGCTGGTGCAGAGCACGGCTTCTTGCTGGCATACGTACCAGATGCAGAGGGACGCCCACAGCAGCAGAGCAGGCAATCCCGGTCCCAGCGGGCCAGCCATGCACACCCCGGTGCTGCAGCGGACCGTGCTCTGCTGGGGCCTTGCGCCGTTGGGGAAACCCGGCTGTTGTGTGTGAGGGTGTGTGTGTGTGTGTCAGCCACAGATGGCAGGTGGGGCGCGGACACGGCTGTGATTGGCTGGGCGGCTGGCGGGAGGTTAGGCTGCAGTGGCAGTGGCATTGGCATTGGTATTGCGTATTGCGTATTGCGTACAGTCAGGGGACGGGACGCACGGGTGGATGGGCCCGGTTTGTGCGTGTGCGTGTGTGTGTGTGTGCGTGTGTGTGCTTGTGCTTGCCGGTCGGTGCATGCGTGCTGTGGATGGCGCTGCCCGGGAGGGCGAGTGCTGGAGTCCAGAGCCGGGAGACAAGACGCTCACCCACGCACCAGAAAACGAATCTCTGACCACGCGTGACAAGAGCCTCAATCGCTGCCCGGGACAGGCGCTGCGCGTCCCTGCGCGTTGCCTGGCGCGGGTTGGTGGCCCGGCCACTCGCGGATGAGCTGTGCGCCGTTCATGAGCAGGGCGGGGCACGCCAACAGTCCAAGCAAGGCTGCGGTGTGTATAAGTAGCGCGGGTCGCGACAACCACCACGACAACCACCACAACACCACAACTACAACAATCCCCCCCCCACATACAAATACAAACACACACACACACGCACACAATGGCCCAGCTGCCCGTCGTCGACCCGCCAGAGTGCTTCTCCGAAGACACCCTCACCCTCTGGCACCAGTACCCAGAGCTCAACGGCCGCTCGCGCCAGCGCCCCTCCCCCGACAAGCTCGTCTTCATCACCGAGGTGCTTCGCGGCGAATACACGGGCGCCGCCAGCTCGTGCAGCAAGTCGCACGTGCGCTCGCGCTACCGCCTCGCCCCCTCCGACAACGAGACGCTGCAGTACCTTCCCGAGAACGGCCGTGCGCCGCGCACCGTCATCAGCGACGACGAGGCCTACTGGCTCATTGTCGAGGCCCACCTCAAGCACGCCCACGCGGGCCGCGAGAAGGTCTTCCACTACCTCAAGGACAAGTTCTACCACGTCACGCGCGAGGAGGTGGGCTGGGTGCTGCGCCAGTGCGCGCGCTGCAAGGCGCGCTGCAGCAAGGCTGCCGATGCCGATGCCGCCGCCGCCGCCGCCGCCGCCGCCGCCGCGGCCAACGACGCACGCTCGGACGCGGACGAGGACCTGGTGATGGCTATGGACGGGGCGGTGCCGGCCGACGAGGAGGACGGGCACCTCCCCGGCGCGTACACAAAGAAGTTTAATGCCCTGTGCGCGGAGAGTAAGCTCGACGAGGCCGAGTGGATGAACCTGTGTCTGTGCGTGGCGCGCGACGTGAGGGGCCCCACGGGCCTCGACGTGATGCTCGAGAACGAGGACAAGGGAAAGGCCTGGGACACGCATTTCAGCCCGCTCTGCGACGTGTATGCCGAGCGCCACTGGGGCAAGAAGACAAAGGGCCGATGGTGGGCGGGGGACCGCGCGGGCGACAATGTCCTGTACGAGCAACTGCACCTCCTCCTCCTCCTCTTCCGCTGACTGTCCACTGACACTCTGCGCCGCAGGATCAAGGACTTTCTGCGCCGCCTGTTTCTGAACTTTTTCCAGAAGGAGCGCGTCCACCGCGCGAGGATTGCCCGCAAGGTAGGAGGCTCCCCTCCCCGCATGACCACAGCGGTCACCACCCACTCTAACCCGCGCCCCTGGCAACCCCCCGCACAGGCAGCAAAGGGGTCCAAAAAGCCCGACCCGCCCCCCACCGAGCCTGCGCCCCCCAGCGCCAGCAGCAGCAGCAGCAGCAGCGCCGGCAGCAGCGCCGGCACAACCTGGATGCGCACCCACCCGCCCATCCGCATCCCCGCGACCCACCCCGACAGCACCACCACCACCACCACCGCCCACCCGCCCCCCACCAGCCCATCCAAGAAGCGCCACCGCACCACATCCCCACCCCGCACCCCACCCGCAGCACCGACGCCACCCCCCCCCCGCGAAAAGCCCCCCGCCTCCAACGCGCCATAGCCCTCCTCACCGACGCCGACAAAGCGCACGCCCACCCCGCCCCCTCGGCCCCTACACACGCACGCGCCGGCGCAACGCCACCGCCCAGCATCCCCCCACGCCCGCACCCGCACCCGCTGCACCGCCAAACATATCGGACGACCTCCTCTTCATGACATACGTCCAGCGCGACCAGCGCCGGCACGAGATCCGCCTCATCCGCGGCGCGGCGCTGGCGTCATTGCCCTTCTCGGCAGTGCTGGCTACGCTGCGGCGGAAGCACCGGTTGCGTGATGGACAGGCTATCGCCGCTGTGGTGCTCGACTTCCAGGGCCGCAGTTTGCGCATCGATACGGAGGACGGCGAGGGGGAGTGTCAGTGTGATTGGGAGACGTGGGTGAGGGTTGAGGGGCCGAGTGCGAGGCAGGTGGAGGTGGAGGTGAAGGTGGTGGAGGTGGAGGGGGTGGCGTGATCACGGGCGGTGGGCTTGTGGGGGGTTGTAGGCTGTTTTGGTGGCTGCCGGCGGAGGGTTGTGGCTGCTGGCGGAGAGGCTTGGTGTGCGTTTTGTGTTAATAGGGTGTTTTTCTTATTTGAGAGCTTCGTGGTGGCGGGTTATGGTGGCCACTGAGAGTCTTGTAGGCAGAGTCAGAGGCAGTGATAGGAAATACAGTAATTCTATACAATAGTGGGGTGGGGGTGGGGGTGGCGCTGAGAGAGAAGACATCTTTGCCAGTATTATAAAATCTCCCCGAGACATTCTACGGGGTAAAGCGAAATGCAGGACACCGACAGATCGGCGACTTGCTGTGCCACTGTCACCAGTTTCACTGTGCTTACTCTCTTTTTGCAAAGTGACTTTCGTGTAGAGCTATGTGCTGTTTTCAGCTCTCGATCTCACCGGTACTGCATGTGGTCCCGCCCAACGACGCTCCCTGAGCAGGCGGGGCAACACCAACCAAAACAGAGTTCTAGGACTGAGACATACATGCACGACCTGGGCGTTACGGCGCCCTCCATCTGACGACGAGCCATCCATGCTAGCCAGAGGTCCTCAGTATGCCACGGAAAGGCGTTTGGGAATGAGCCTACAGCGGCCTCGCGGTACACCTGTCGCTGCAATGATCCTGGCGGCAAGAAGCCGGACGGCGTCGATCACTGTTCAAGTTGAACTGCAAGGTATACTACATCTATGTATACGCCCAATGGCATTCACTGCAAGCATGGATATATCACTGACGACCATGAAACAACCGAAAGTGAGATCATGGTTTTATAACTAAAATTACAGAAAAACGAAAAAGAAACACCCCACCGACTACTCTGCCTGCAGGACAGACGCCAGTGAATCTCTGCCTCCATCGCAGGCGAAACATCGTCTGGCCTTCCATCAGAAACCTCAGCGGGGACCAGGCGCAAGGTCATCTGGCCGGCCATCAGGGGCCCGAGCGTCTCCGAGCAGGAGCGGAGACACAGGATCCCTTCTCCTACTTCAAGGGAACAAGGTCCACCTGTAGGAACGAGTACAAACACAATCAGTATTGATGCTTCGAGGTTTCAAGGTTCTGGGAAGAGTCAGACTCACCAAATTTTCCCAACTCCTCACTCCCAGGGGGAAGGCGCACCTGTCCTCGCTCTCTGTAGAGTTGGAACTACCACAGGCACGTGACTGTAACACCCCCCTTTTCTGTCAGCTTGTGTTGGAGACACACATTGATACGGAAATACATGCTTACCTTGCCATTCCAGAACCCAGACCTGGAGATCCTGAGATGGCGGTGTGAAGGCCCACCCAGAGCCCAGATCTGATGGTTCTCAGGTTCACACAGACCACTGCACCCAAGGTCGGTGGTAGAAGCGTCAGTCAAGGAGCAAATGTGAAGAGCAGGTGAGAAAGACGAACGTCCTAGGTCTAGCACGAGCCTGAGCTGGCCAGACAATGGCCCCCCCCCCACCCACCCCAGATGTCCTTGGAATCTATTGTTGTTCCCACAGCTTAGAGCGAGAGGCAACAGACAACCTGTCTGAACAAGACCCCAAGGATATATTCTGGGTAGCAGTCAGTACGTGTCATGTTAAAAACTGACGGCTAGATAGAAACGGGGAGAAATACCTTCCTCCACCTCTCTCAACACAATGAGGCCGAGAGAACCGGGGACCCTCATGGCGGTTGGCCATACAGTGGGGCCAGGTGCATTGCATTCATAAAGAAGAGGCAATACACCACACGAGGGGAGGGGAGGTAAAGGATGAGGAGGAGAGAGAGGAGGACCGACCGGAGAGGACAGAGGAATGGAGAAGGAGAGAGAGAGGAGGGAGGGTTGAACAGAGAGGATGACGCAGCGGGAGAAGGATGAGCCCTCGATGCTTTTCTGAGGTTCAAGGGGAAGGCGACTTTTCCATCTTCTCGGGCTCCCGTGATGGATTAAGGCCTCTAGGTAGGCGGAATAACGAGAAGGAATTGGTACTCGGAAGTGAGTTGTCAATGTCTCTGGGATAAGAATGGGGATAAGAATGAGGATAATAATGAATGATGGAGAGGATAAGAAGGAGTGGAGCGGGCAGAAGAGTGAGCTTTTATACTCCCCGGCCCAAATCCTACCTTGGCAGCGTTCTATAGGATTTCAGGACAGGTATAAGAGGATTTGGCCGCTCCCAAGAGCATGATTTGGCCGCTCCCAAGCACATGATTTGGCCTCCCAAGAGCTGGACCCGATCGCTCCCAAGAGCTGGACTTGGCCGCTTACGGGGGGGCGTAATCGGAAGGTACAAATGGGGAGAAGGGGGTGGCGGGTATGCAAGATACGCAGACTCCTCTGGCGTTGCGAGTGC
The DNA here is from genome assembly GCA_024713855.1 of Morchella sp. 2016-41. Taxonomy (NCBI): domain Eukaryota; kingdom Fungi; phylum Ascomycota; class Pezizomycetes; order Pezizales; family Morchellaceae; genus Morchella; species Morchella sp. 2016-41. The sequence goes on along the minus strand of JAMGZD010000002.1, from coordinate 402,875 downwards.
CCGCATATTACCGGCATCTGTGCTGACAATGGGTTCAGGAGCTAGCCATCTCGGGGCGCCTCTGCTCGAGGTACACGAGGGAGTAGACTCCCCCCCGGTGCGTGCGGAGAAGCGATGTTACTGCTCATTCAATAGCGGCCAGAATTAACGGACTGAAGCTCGAGGAATTGCTCCGAAGGTTGGGAGAAATACCTTTGACGCTTGGTCAAATGACTGGCCTATGTGTGTCTGTATTTACTTCATTTTCTATTGAGGATATTCCATCCTTAAGTAAACGATCAAGCATATTTCCAATTTACTAATTAGTACAATCTCATATTTCGAACCATACCTAGTGAGAGATTGACTACGTAGTCATTGACATGCGGTGGTGTTGCGTGGATTGAGGACATAGATTACACGTATGATATGGATATTAGGTTTGAAGTGTTTGAATCTCAATTCGTAGCTGCCTGAAGTGAAAGGGATTCAAAATCTAAGAAGAAAGGCATGAATCATAATACATCACTCGGAGGTCAATGATGGATTTCCCGGTTTAGATTTCTTGGGAAGCTACGGGATATAGTGAGACGAAGAGAGAATATGTGTTTTGTTTCGTTAAGCGAGTATAGTTCGGGACAGAAACTCTCTACGAAATTTTGTCTTCAAAAGCCTAGCTTGGAAACACCCGCATTTCGGGAGTCTTATTTCTTGTCCAACACCGGAGGAGAGCTCATTCTATCCCCTATAGGAATAGCCGATCCATCCGAATCTCGTCTATTTACTTTCTATTGGATGGTGGGCACGGGTCTATCACTAGTTCAAATTTTAGTTCACAATATTCATGTAGCGATAAACTCATAAATATGATACCAGTCCTGTATCCGTTTATTAACAGAATGCAGAATGTATGTGTAAGGGCAAATATGAGGAGCAATTTGAGGGTCGGTCACGGGGCAAGCTTAGGGCTTATCACTGACGCGTAAACAAAGTACACTGAGAGGATGGTGAGATTTCTACCAGGGCCCTTACTTACTAGCCGCTAAACCTGGGTGATAAAACTTCTTTACCATCAGCACACGCCCTTAACAACTCTCGAAATAACTGTAAACAGCTACATATTGGGTTTTTAAACACAAAATAAGAGAATTGATGTAGATACGAATATCTAGCGTGTTTGCCTTTTAAAAATACAACTCGAATAGTCCAATAGCTCTATTACGTAGTTCCGCATTCCCGAATCACAGCCAATCACTCGTTTGTAGCAACCCGCTCCGATATAAAGGTAAGCTACACAGAGAAATTTGCCTGTACTATCAACAGAAATTAATCCAAAAGCACATGGAGCCAGAATATAGGCTAGAAACAAGCAAAATCGACAGCATATCCAGAACCAGAGCCACAACATCCGGCTTTTGAGATAGTATATCAGTCTATTTCAGAGAATTCAAAGAAAGAACATCAGAAGGGCACTATTCTATAGTCATGTGGAAAGTGTGTTACGGTTGTAGGTACTGGACCTCTAAGACGCATTTAGAGGGCGCCGTACAATACGGGAGGCTGAGTAGCGAGCAAGGCTGCGATAGGGCAATAAGTTCTGTTTAGTGTTCCATAAACAAAGTGTGATAACTGGCTTACGGTGTGCTACTCAAGAGCGTAGTTGGTTGCATATAATCATGTTGATTACTGGCGTTCCGAGTGATATTTGGCGATTGACCGCTGCCTGAGGGCAGTACGGCGTGGTGAAGGTGGGGCGACTACATGTACGGTGACTAAATGAGACGGTCCACTCCCCATCATCGACGGCAGTGGACACGGAGTTCTCCGGTGGGGGAATGGTAGCTGGAAGAGCGGGGGTATGAGGTACTGCTACTAGAGTGTAGGAAGTAGTCGGCGATTAATGTTCTCAAATTACAGTTGCAAAGTAGCACCACTCGAGCTACTGGTAGCTCCCACCACTCGCACCAAGCTTGGAAAAGCACACTTCCCACCTTTAACCTCATACATCCACAACACCTACTTCACTCCACAAACAAACCTCTCATTTCATCGATCAGGAAACAAGATCTCACTCATCCAAGCTACATCAACGTCCATCAATCAATCGACAAGGCTTTATCCATCGACGTCCATCAGTCGTTTACACTCAATCATCCAATATCTCCAATCTGATCACTTCTAAGTAAGCCTAACCACCCTCGATAACCCAATAATGCTACCTTGCCACACACCCTTGTACCTGCCTCTTTCGACTAGCCGTTGAATCCCAGATCGAAACACTTATTAGAATCTATCTAACACCCACCAAATCTTAGAATCATAAAATGGCCTCCATGTCATCTAAGCATATTTCCAACGGTGCTATCATTGATTGCAGCCATCCGAGCAAGCGCTCAGCTTGTCAAAACATCCATCGAGAGACCGATGCCGCTAATGGAATTGCGTTGCCATTCATCATGTTTCGCGAGCTCCCAGCCAAGCGAGCTGAGGCCGTCGTCGAGTTTGTTCCCCTTAGACCTTGCATGTTCCATCAGCGGCTAACCTATTTAACTCAGCCGTGCATCCATCGTCGCTTCCGCCTCTTCTTCCCCGCCCTCCGAGCCGGCCCAGGTCCTTCCAAGTCCTGAGGCTCTGGAGTTTCTCTCTGCTCTGTTCTTTAGGCCCTACGTTGCACCACGATTCAAGGTTCCATTTGGTGTCTACGACCCGGTCGATGCACCCTGCTCTACATATATTGGGCCTGAGGAACAACTATCCCTCCTCGCACACAAGTTTCAAAGCTTTGACATTACCGCTGTTCAGATTAATTGGACTGCTATTCAAGCCGAGTCCCCAACACCTGGCGTTACGTCATCAAAGAAGAAGCTGGATAGCCTTGATAAACTGTCGGCTCAGCTGACAAAGAATAGCTTAGACACTCTCAGAAAAGAGCTGGCAAAACCCAACGAAGCACTTACAACTCGTGTGACCAAAAGGGTGTATTCTAAACGCCCGCGCCCTCAAGCTCATCTTTCACCTCTTAACATCTCTCCTTTGACGCCTATTAATGACTGTGTGACAATATCTCACGGGTCAGACGCATCTACTGTTTTTAGTGATTCCGAAAGTGAAGACTCTCGCTCTGGAACAACTTACTGCTCTTCCGAGAAACAATTGAACCAAAGCGTAAGGTGACCCAAGCGGCTCAAGATGTGATGATTGGAATATTTGTTGACATTGCTTTTGATCTTTTAAGTCGTCCCTCGTAGATGAGTCGGTTGGTGTATCGTCTACCGCGTTTAAATTTGTTGGTGATGCTAGACACGAGAATGAGGTTTTAGACACTCAAGTAGGCTTTTTACCTTCTCACCCGTATAATTATTGAGCTGATAGGTGTCTTCTTCAACGATGAAAAGGTGCCTCTCATAGCAAGTCAGTGTGGTAATCTTGCGTGTGGTGATACCTCTACTTGGGGGGCCTCCATCAGTGGAGCCCAACCAGGTCAGGATATTGTACGTTGATAAGCTGATTACTCCTTGGGTTTTCCCCTTACTGACTGAGTACTGCCGAAGCTCAATCTAAATGATACACCAGCGAGAAATAATAATAGTATTTCTTCAAACCTTGGACTCAACAAGGTTGTCCATTATAACCCAATCGACCGCGACATGAGAGAAGTATGCTCACCATTTAATCTTTCTTTCCCGCTGCCTCACCAAAACTAACACGGTTCTTTTCAAGGAGCAGATGATCTCACTAGACCTACGCAATAACGACATGAATGAAACCATGAAGAATACTTTATTACAGCTTGGAGATCTATCTGATACAGAGGTTCCACAGAGAGTAATTATATTAAAAGCTGAATCCTCTGTGTTGGCAAACGTTCCACAGGTAACAATTCGAATCATGTATTATCTCACAATTTCTTATCACTAACATCAGCCTCCTTACCAGGATAACACCATTCCTGATGAACACCATTTGGTTCTCTCACTGCCTGACACAACTCCCGACTCTGTAAGAGCTCTAGCCCACTCCCAAGTTACTTGAAGACGTTGTGCGCTAATGTTCTTGTTCAGGCCCAAGGGTCCCGCGTCGTAGGTTTTAGCCCCCCGCAGGCATGCGACGTCTTTTACGATGAGCTTTATTCACCTGGGCCAATCCTGACACCAACAAACTACACTTCCTGTACCGAAATTGCCTTTGCCCAAAGTACACCTATCTTTGATAGCGGCGAGCCGTCTACCCCTATCTGTAAACTGTTTCCTGATTCCATTCCTACGAGATGCGAGGTTGGTTTTCCCATTCATCGCACCATATTAACGGATAGCCGTCTTATGTTGACCCTTTTTGATATACTTAGCTTCCTCTTCTGGAGGTTGATGCTGTGTCGGAATGTGAGGGCTCCGATGAATGTGTCTGTGAAAACGCCATGGACAGCAACCATCATCCTTCGTTGTGTTCTCCTGCTATAGTGGGCAGGCAAGAGCCTGCTGCTGTAGCTGTAAAGCTGATTGCGGCTTCATCTGATGGAACTATTATCAAAGACACATCACTTAATACTGTATGCCAACCCTTTTCAATTAGGAGAGTAATACTGATCCCTTTACTATGTGTAGACCTCGCCTGTAGGAGATATTGACGCGGAGTTTCAGGCACGTGGGTGGGCACTTGGTGGTAGCTGGCAAGACGATGATGATCTTGAGGACCCTGTGCCGTCTAGGCTACAGATAGTCCAAGAGGTGGTACATCCAGCTTATGAGGAATCTCGGTTTGAGAACATCTGCAAGAATTTGAATATGACCTGTGTCAGTGATGGGTTCTATCGTTGGAATCCTGGTAACTAGGATCGGGGGATGACAAGGATGCGAAGACACTCTCTTCAGAATATTTTGAAGTTATTGATCGGAGCTCCTGCATCAGATATCGCCCTGGGAGCTTTTTATATAAATATAAGAACGGTGTTCATTTCCCAGGGTGCTCTCAACCCATTATTTATTGATATCACTGGTCTTATTATAGAGATTATCATAGCAATCAACTCAATTCTTTATACCTCCCTCTCTCTACGTTCAACTTCCTGTATTGATTCCTTTCTTAATCATGGTGGCCCAATTTAACGTTAAGAGTTTGGTTGTTCATTGCATGAGCTGTTCTGGAACGGCGCTCTAGAAAGATGACTTATTGCTTCTCCACGGACAATGCCAATCCTGCTTCAGTTCAATCCAAAGATTCTGACTCTGATTGACGGATGCACAAAATCACCGGTGGAGAATTGACATATGTTGCACAACTACTTGATCATAGGTATAATATATTTTATTGTGTACCTTAGACTTCCATTAAACCTTATGGGAAATAGATTTATTATTAAAAGTGAAAAAATAACCGATCGAAAAAAAGAAATCCAGCAAAATCATAAATCTTTGAAAACACCTTCAAAACCCAAGCAACCGTCGAGGTCCTAGTAACGTCACCTCATCATGTCACAGCTCAGAATTGAAACAGCAATCAATCAGTTGATACATCTTGCCGCCATATATCAATATCCTAGCCTGTTCATCAATCTCCACTTCCCACTCTTGGGGATAGACTGCATGCGCATTGTTTACTTGTCCCTCCCCGTATACCGGGTTCTGCTGATACTGGGGAATGTTACTATCTGTACGTGCAGGTATATCTGATGAGCCACAGGGATTGATGAGCTGTGGAGATTCTGGTATAGCAAAACATTTCTTTACTTCAGTTGGCGTATTTGTTGCGTTTCCAGGCGTCATATCAGCGCATGGTCCCTCCGAGTCGTCCATATCTTCGTCGCTAGTATACGAATAATCGTCAGTCATTTCAAGTCCTACCGGCTCCTCCCGGGTACTTCTTCTCGTTTCAACATCTGTACTAGCCGAGTCTATGTTACCAAATAGAGAGCTAAATGATGGCGTCCGACTTATTGGGTATGTTTCCCAGATAGAATCCTGCTGTGAGAATACATATAACTCGTCTGCAGTAGGGTTACTAGGCTCACAAAAGGAAGACAACGGTAAATGTTCGATATCATCGTCCTTTATCGTATTCAGTTCTTCCATAAGGGCAGCACCCGAATCGTATGGACGGTGTTCGATATCCTCACTGTTGGAAGCACCTAGTGCGTCTTCAAATAGTTGAGCGAGTTCGTCGTTGCTGTGCCACTGATACCCCGGGGCAGTATTTAGTTCATCACCTACTATTGATGAAGGTTCTTGAACGTTCCCGGCCTTATGAGATTCGGTCGCCTCTGTGTCAACAATGTTAGGCGAGTTAATTGCCGAGCTAACGAAGTGGGCATATTCATGATCAGCCTCCGCGAGGGCCATAGAGAATAGCATTGGATTAAAATCAGGTTCTAAAATCATGCCCTCTGTTGGGCTAGTCGACCCTGGTGGCTCACGCTCTTTCCCTCGCGAAACACACCCACTAATTGATTCCAGAGACGCACGATTGGTTTCAAGGGAAATGGTTTGTGGAGGGTTCCCTCTTTCGGTTGTATCTGCTATTGCTGGTGATTCGCGAGGTGAAGGTGGGGTGCCTAAGCTGGTGCTTCCTTCGGCGATGACAGCATCCCATTCCTCCGCACTTAAAAATGATTCTTCAAGGTCAGATGGTGCGTTGTTTACCTCTGTGGGAGGAACTAACTAGATGGTGTACTGTCAGTAAAATACAGTATGTGAGAATTGGTTGACTTACCATAGCTTCTCCACTGTCCAATACGACCTCCATCGTACCGCAATCTACACCGTCTCCTCTGGTGAGTGGTACAATCTATATAATATCATATAAGTTAACGTAGTTCCTTTGGCTAGGCGTAGATTTACTTACAGTGAGACCCCTTTGCATGTTCTTCGGGATCTTAAGCTTAAAGGTTAAAGATACATTATAATTAGATTCAACCATAATTATGGAAGTTGTGTTCGGTATTTTATGGGATAAAGAGGACGTATTCAGTTGATTTGGATATGTCTGTGCAAAGGAAAGGATGCTTCGGCACTGAAATCCTTGATTAGTGGAGTCTTAGTATAGTATATCTTTGTGAGCCTTATGAAGCGAGATGGGGATGGGGGTGATGCTACTGATATACCACTCGGTGAGGCTCATTACCTCTTTGAATGGTGACCAGATACCAGGTGAGTGAGAATAGCTTAAATGATAACTACAAGAATCTTTAATAGTTGGATACGAATGAATATTCTATTGATTCATGGCTCTACTTTGTGAAGTGGCTGGTAGCAGGCGGCTGCGGTTGGCATCGAGAATGAAACCACTAAGTCGGCAGATATCCTGCGGGGAACTGGGCCCTTGAATGCACTCTTATCCTCCATCTAAAGGAATCGTGACTCATGCTTCTAAAGTTATCCATAGAGTGTGTGTCCTAACAATAGACTACTGGTGCCTTTACTTGATGCCATGATTAAACGAAAACCTTTATGGGGCAGTGAGGCTGCCAGCTCTGGTTTCGAGCTCTGCCAAGGTGCATTTCAAGGCCATCTCATTGCGATGAAAACACTTAATACCATGGTGGTAATAACAATAGAGGTATGTTGGGATCCAACCAACGCTTCTTCAGCGGAATAGAGTTTACCAAGTTTATAGTTGCATCCGAGGGGAGCGGATAGAAGTTGAAGATATAGAAATCTACGAGAATCTAGCTTTGTCTCTATAGACTGTTCATTCTCGATGATAGTCGTGTAGTAATTTCAATGCGCCCTTGGGCTGGCTGTGGTATCCGCTGGATATTCAAGGATAGCAGAAACTCGGTGGCTTGGCTTGGTGATAGATGATAACTGATTCTATTTGAAGATTTTAGTGCGCAGGTTATGGTAAATGCATACTTGTAGATTCAATTATGGGTAGAGACACCAGTGATATACCAAGACTGTGTAACGTGAGGCGAGTGATATCCGATGACGGGTATCATCAATAATATAATGCTCTGCTAAAGACTGTAGATATTAGGACTAACATAGCTCGACGAGGATGGTATAGAGTGGTAGTAGAAGTATTCGTGATACACATCACCAGGTAGTAATGTGTATAATCGCTGGCTAGAAGACTGCCAATGGTAGTAATAGTGCCACCTCTCTGCTCTACGCTTATAGGAGCAGACATTTTCTCCGAGAACAAGTGGTGAAGCTTTTCGAAGCTTCCTCTTGCTCAACCAAACTGCGTCGCACTTCCTACCCGTAAGCCACGTATCACCGCTCTGTGTGTACTACAACTAATATTGCAGCGCATGGTAGTTCACAGGCTCAATTCTCATATTTATTATGAGATTCTCTTATCTACCTTATAACACACCGCGCTCAACGACACTCTCCCCTAAGACCAAGGTGGAGAATCTTCCTTGCGTTGAACAGCAGGCACCCCGAAACCGTAGATCACGACACCATAGATATACAGCCACTCTGCAAAGGTGTTCATGATTCAGATTTCGTAGTGAGATATTTCACTATGTAATCGTGGCGAACTATCAAAACCCCTCAACGGTTTCAAAGTGACTAATGGTACCGGAAAATAAATGAAGAATGTGATCAATGGCCTACCTTCTTTATCTATACATGTAGTCATGAACTATATTATATATTTTCGTTGTTTTGGGTTTCGACATTAAAAGTAACATCAACATTACGGGTGCGCCACACTGCGCACTGACATGAAAACTAAATCACCAACAGCTTTGCAGAGTGACTGTACATTTAAAGGTTCTTTCTTCTACCAGAGTAATAGAGTCCAGGACTGATAGGTAAGGTTTTCCTTCGAGATGGAACTTACATCAGTTATACGCTTTCCGAACTAAGAACGGTGGTAACTTTGAATTTGAGATTATTCCTACGATCTTAATATGTTTTCGCGGGTATGCCTTTTTCCTAATGTATCCTATTATATAAGCATTTAGTAATCTGCGCTAGCATATGGCCGATGTGACTTGAGTTGTCATAGAATATTATCTAACGCAGGGGATGTATATGTGGAGATACCTCTCATAATTGTACTCTAGCCCCTTGTCCAGACCTCTCCTGAGGGTTGGCTTAAGAGAATAGTCCTTAATCTCAGACAAAATAGTGGCGGTAGTTGCTGGGGTCACCGCAAAGAGTATGCGTAGTTTTCTAACAGTATCGCCGTTGTTGTACTCGATGCCATGACCCGAATTCGACCTTCTTATAAGGAATCTGCTATTCAAAAGGTTAGCATGAGAATTCAGAACCCATAACTATATCTAACTTGACTCGCGCTCCAGTATATCTAGTCCTCTTATGGAATGAATGCTCGTCTTAGATCTGTTCCTCCTCTTTACCTTCTCTGAATGTAGCATAGATGATGAGGGACTCTTAGAAATCTGAATCATCGGTAGTATATTGTAGACTCCGTAGAGTGTACACTGGAACTCTGCTGCCCCTGCTGTGTGCAAGTGGGTTCGTCGATGGTGTACAATTCATGTCATTTACGCTCTCGGGTACTTGCAGTGACGGTGTGAAATTAAAGAGTATTCTGTCTTGGCAATCAGTGAAGAGTACATAAATAGGAGTTTATTATGATAGGAGTTAATTATGAGTTCTGTGAGTATCCACACCTGACAGTCTCTAGTAGGGTTTCCACGGATCGCTATTCCGGAATGAAGACAGTGCCTTGGGTCAGGCGAGTGACTTCAATTCCGGGAATCATTATCTAACAACACTATATTTTAACGCCTTTTGGCGTAGTGTGTCTAGGGAGTCTGGGTCTCAGCATGTTGTTGAACGCCCTGGTACCCCACGTGAGTGTCCACTAAACGCGTCCAAATCGGAAATAAAATCCTGTTCGCACGTCACTCCTATAGCTAATGTAATTGATATATTTCGTAATATAGGCTGTGGTCCTTTTCGCACAGATGTACTATGACTCACTTGAGTAGAGATAAGTTGCATGAGCCTTTTTGCCTCTAGATGTCTCAGTACGCACCTATCGACAGAAGGGATGATATCTTATTTTACAAGACATATTCTAAGAAGCATTGAAACATTCAAGGCATACTTTGGAGTCGGATTGTGTATTTTGGGGTTCGTGTATACGGTGGCATGGCTGTAGGTACAGTGCTGTATATATAGCAGCCTTTGGGGACCTATAAATTCCGTCAACTCACCGCTTTCGAACTATCTCTTAGCTCTACCAAGTGGCTATTTCAAATATCATCCCAGAATTAAGGGTGACATATAGGAAACGAGAACCTCTCAACATCTCCTCTTTTGACTACAGTTATGATGCATGATTTGATTTATGATGTAACTTCAAGCACGAGACGAGAGAACTTGATGTTTTTGTGAGTATTCTTACCAGATAGTAGAAACCTCTCGACCAAGTAGCACAGAATATTTGCGCTTTTTTTTAACGCATAGGGGTCGTCCTTACTCATACTCGTCGCCTACGCTGTGTTTTGCATATGCTGAACGCTTATGCGCGGAGGGTAAGTTTGTATATGTTGAACATTTATGCGTAGAGAGTAAGCTGGGTGATACTAGTTGGGGTGCTTCTGCATGCGCGTCAGACATTTCCTGATGTAGCTACCGCATGTAAGTACATATAAGTAAATGAACATTCGAGAGGGTAACGACCGATTATGACCGGCGTTTGAGAATACTAGACATCGTCTCTTCCCGTCTCATTCCTTCTAATAGAGCAGTTATGTCAAAAATCTTCATTTGTTTCAACTACTTCAGTTCAGTCGAAATCTACGACTTCGTCCGAAACAGTAATGATATGCACTTTATAGCAAGCGCCAACGGAAATAACACACCAAGCATCAAACCAAGCCACATGCTCAAAGCTTACATTGACAATGAGCATACGACGGATATATAAACCACGAAAGGATGGCTGGAAAATAATGTTTGGAAATCTCCAAACTCCAGGAAGACCGGACCCACCTGTGAAACATCTCTAACCGTGAGCTAACCAGCCAGGTAGAGATGCCTACCTCGCTCTGTATGCGCATGCGAAAACAACAGGGCCGGATTAGTTTTGGGTTATCAAAACAATTAGATTACAATCACTGGAGGGAGGGGTTCATAGGTGCGAAACTAGACATTACAGAGCATTGCCGCAGAAGACATATATATCCGTATGGACTGACACTAACCTCTGAAGGGAAGCTCGGATCTCAGGACCCGCCGTGTATGGTTAACAGATATATATGTCTGTCGCTGTCAGGTTTATGACTGGCCAAATACATCCCTATGCATATCAGACAATCTCTAAAGAATAGAACGCGACAACAGAACAACGGAATCTATCACATAAGACAAAACAAATATGTGCTGTCTGAAGGACGGTCCACACAGTTTCTTCAAATTTCTTAAAAGAACATTTTCTTTGGTAATCAGACAAAAAAAGAATCACTCCAGACCGCTGTCTACATGTGGTTTTTCTTTGCGGAACAAAAGAATCTTTGTAAGACATCGCCGCGGATGTCTAAATATACTCCCGCCAGAACATCTCATAGGCCTCTAACGCTTCTTCATCAGTTACCAGTGCCAACCAGTCTAAGACCTCATCATGTGCCTTCTCATCACCCCCAGTTTCAACAGTGTCATCAGCCTGCGAGTGAGCAGCGAAACCGACCTGCGGGTTAGCAGCAACATCGGCCTGCTGATGAACAGAGAAACCACCCTGCGTGTGAACAGCGAAACCGCCGTGCGGGTGAGCAGCGAAACTGGTGTGTGGGTGAGCAGCGAAACCCCCCTGCGGGTGAACAGCTAAATCCCCCTGCGGGTGAGCAGCGAAACCCCTCTGCGGGTGACCAGCGGAACCCCTCTGCGGGTGAGCAGAAAAACCGCCCTGCGGGTGAGCAGCAAATTCGGCGTGTGGGTGGACAGTAAAACCGCCCTGCGGGTGAGCAGCGACATCACCCTGCGGGCTAGGAGCGAAACCGGCCCTCGGGTGAACTGCCAAACCGCCCTGGAACTGAATAGCGGAGCCGGGCTTCTGGTGAGCGGTGAGGCCGGTCCCCGGGTGAACTACGAAACCGCCCTGGGGGTGAACAGCGAAATCGGCCTGCGGGCGAATAACGAAACCAGCCTGTGGGTGAACAAAGACATCGCCCTCAGGGTGGACAGCGAAACCGCTCTGCGGGCGAACAGTGACACCACCCCCCGGATGAACAGGGTCACCGTCACCCGGGTGAACATGGAAGCCGTCTTGCGGGTGAACAGTGTCACCATCACCTAGGTGGGCTGCATCACCACCCTCGGACGTAACTTCAATGTCCCCATTGGTATACAACTCTTCCAGGCCGAAATCACTCTTCTCATCATTCTTGTCGTTGAAGGATTTCTACCTCTATCGTTAGTTTGAAACAATAACCTCTTGGTGTTCATACCTCAAGTTCTTGGTCTCGTGCGGTAAGTTCCTGCAGAACGAGTCGTTCCTTGAGCGAACGTACGGCCTCCCGGAAATCACTACGATGAAGTGCACGCTTTCCGATACTTGGGGCAAGCGTGAGTGTTTTCAAATGACGAAGCCTCTCGTGTACATTGTCACGTAGGTGATGGGAGCGTACGTGTTTGAATAAACTCGTAGATTTGTTAAAGGTCAATCCGCAATCATCGCCAGCAAAATTAAGGACCATTCGACACTTCTTCTCTATTGGGAAAACGATGAAGGTACCTTCGGTAGGCCATGGCGGACAATCCGGCCTCACGCAAAGTTCATCAATGAGACGTCTGGCCTCCACGCCTTTCTCTCTTAGCTGCACTGCATTACAGCTATCCATGGATAGCACCAACTCTTTGAGCCGGTCCAGCTCGCTCTCGAAGCCAGACACGGTTTGAGACATAACAAAAACTGACAATTTTGCATCACCATTAGACTATCATTTCAAAAGCGAAGGTCATAACAAGATCACTCACTTCTGCAATTCAGAACCCTGTCTATGTCTGTGGGGGGTGGTAATTCGATGATAGCCCTGCTTTGAGACTATCCGATGGAGAAGAGAGATACACTCTCCCAAGAAGACTTTTGTGGAGGGGAGATTTGTGGGTAGTAGACTCTCAGTTCGAAATCACCCGTCTGAACTGATCTAGTTTAATTTCTCACGCTAGCTTAGCTTCATATTACATGTAGATACATGTATGTACATGTACCAAAAGAACGCGTTCACATACACTACAAGCTAAAAGGGGTCTCTAGACCGGATTCAGTGTTCCGACAACTTTTAGATATGGGGGCTTCTACAAATGCCCTTAGAAAGCATAGAAGCTTAGAACCACACCCACTCTATCTTTAAATAGAGGACCGATCCGCCCTACCTATCCAAGATCCAAAGGAATGGGTATTATATTTTAAAAATCAGCCTGGAGTATAGTTCTCCTTTGGGGCCAGTTTATCAGCTTCGGTGTGATGGTGTATAGATAGTTCTTTGAAGGTCGAAGGAACTTGGATTGAATAAATCTGCTGCTTTCAATAGAGACAAAGCAAGACCAGCACCGCAGATCACATCGTTCTATGGCCTATGACTATCTCAAATTGATCGTTGACATGACTACTTAGCTCACATAGTCAATTCGTACGGAACCCATCTGCACTGGTAGCTTGATCCCGGCGAGATGCAAATTCATGCGCAAGACATCCCAGGGGGCTCTACCAGGCACCTTTTGAGCGGCCTCCCGGCTAGGTGGAGCAGTGCAAACTAATGGTTGAAGGTTGAAGGGACAAATGCTACGTGAACTATACGGTTGCTTCTATAAATATATATAGATGGGATATTTCTGATAAGATCTATACACAGCCATCAGGGATCTGCTAGCATATTCCACTTTCCGAGTTTTGATGGGTGAGGTAGGCTACTCTCACGGTAATCCAACGTTTGAAGCAGTTGAATCTGTTCTGGATATTGAACTTTACATGCTTCCTTGCAGCTTTCTTCACATGTACTACAGTGAATATATTCCTAAGGTTTCTTCTCTCCAGCCATATATATGCTCTAATGTTAAGGAAAATAAAGATTGTGAAACTGTATAGTTTATTCCAGGTGTGGACGATAGAATTCAATATTCTTCTCTAATATATATGCAATCTGCTTTAACAGTGAGATGAAGTGCAGTCGTATTCGCCAAGCGATTACTGTCACTCACGAAGTATTGGCGGGACTAGGTGTTGGCGGATAAGATTGAAAAGAGACAGCCAAGCCAACTTTCGGCTTCGATCTCCAATACCCAGTATACAACACCCCGTGAATGACAGTACTTAAGTACATAATACACTAGGGGTGGCCACCTCGCGACCGCGAGGTCTCCTCCTCTCCAACCCTCGTGCAATATTTTGGTACCTCCAGTAGTAGTTAATGAATTTAGACCTCTCATGGCCATTTCTCATGGTTGTGCCGCTTAAATGCCGAATTCCTGCTGTAGATAGTATCCGTTTCTTTCCTCTCGTTATTGTATATCGAGTCTGTCCGCTCCAGTGCCGAGTCAAATAGCCGCTGCGGTGCTAGTCCAATAGCCGCTCCGGTGCCAGCTGTACCAATACCCACTCTGGTGCCAGTCCAATATCTCTAATATCAGGTTATACAGATATCCTCCACTTATATGCCAGTTTTAATGCCAGCTCTAATATACCCAGGCTCAAATAGCGCAAGCTGTAAGTCCAATGTCCGTTTCCATGCAGCTTCAATGCCCACTCCGAGTCGATTGCCCACCCCAATGCCAATCCCAGTCTCATGACGGCCCCTATGCCAGTGCCAATACCATCCCTGGGAGCAATGTCCGCAACCAAGCCAATTTTAATGCTAGCTCTGAGTCCAATGCCCGCCCCCATATTGCCAGTGCCAGCTAAGGCTTCAATGCCTACCCCGAGCCAGCGCAAAAGCCAGCTTTCAAGCCTTGCCCCATCCCAGCACCAATGCCAGTGCCAACGACAGCTCTAAGTGTAATGCCCAACCAAATGCCAGCTCTAATAAAAGCCAGAGCCAATGCCAGCTCCAACATATGCCACTCCAACCAATGGCTTCCAGTGGCACCTCGCAACCGCGAGGTCTGCTCCTCCCCAAGATTCGTGTAATATTTGGAAAACCCCAGTAGTTAGTGGATTTTCAAGTTATTTTAGCCCTTTATCATACCGGCTCTAATGCTCGTTCACATTCCAGCACAGATTACAGCACTGTCTCCACCGACACTGCCCGCTCCAGTACCATCTCCAATGCCCGCCCGCATGCGAGCCCTGAGTCCAACTCCCATCCCCATGCCAGCTTTAGTGCCAGTTTCTATGTGCTGGCCGAAGTGCCAGCTGCGGTGCCTACTCTAAGGCCGTGTTATGGCGTCACGGGACGTAGTAGGATAAGCGATGGTGGAGTGAAGAGAAGTGTGGTCGCACTCGTCAACGGATGAGTCATGGGTTATTCTATCGGTTTCTATTCGGTTCCATTGTATTCTATCTCTTTCCTTGTGCAATCGTATTTGTCATGTTCGGACAGGGGTTATTCGGATATATAAAGAGCCCTGTGTTCGCTCTCTGTCTAGTTTCTCTTCCTTTCCTTTTCTCTTCACGCAACCTCTTGTACCTTAAGAATACGAAGTCTTTTCTTCCTCCATAGTTCATAGTCTACGATCTTTTGGTCTCATCGGCCAAAAGGGTTTCTGATTTCTCGCTTAGAGTCTACCTCTAAGTCCTTCGCTTCGGCTGTGTTCCTTGGACCTCCACTGTTTCTGCCTCGCCTACGGGCCCCACGTAACACTAGGTTGCGTCTCCCACGCCAACCAACACAGCCTTTAGACCAACGCCCACATGTCGAACCCCATTGACTACGAGGAGCTATCGCGACAACTCCAAACCTACTTCGAACAGTATCCAGTCTACAACCCTGACTATGCCAACGCCCAAACCTTCGCCCTCCTGGAACGGTGTCGGACAGCGTTATCCCAATACGCTCAAGACCTCGAGGCTGCTTATTCACAAGGAGAGGAGGCAAGGCAGGCCTTCCAGAGAGACCTAGCTGCAGCCCAACAAGCTGCAGCCCAACAGCAACAAGCAGCCCCCCCGAACCCAGCAGCACCCCCAGTCAGGGAGCCCCCTTCCACGACTACCCACCGCTCGGAAACGCTATCCGACCCTGCTGTCTTTCGCGGCGACCAGGACCGGGCTCGACTACACCTCTTCAAACAACAAATGAGGATCAAGCTATTGGGGAATGCCGATCGCTTCCCAACCCTACAGTCCAAGCTATCATATGCTTTTGGTCGTCTCGAGGATATTGCAGCCAGCCAGTTCCTCGCATACACTACCGATGACGGCATTAACCTGCCGTCTATGGAACGCTTCTACGAGATACTGGACACTGCGTTCGGTGATCCGGATAGGGTATACACTGCTCGTCGGAGCTTGAGGGATATGCGCCAACGAAACCGGACCTTCTCTGACTACTTCGCCGAATTCCAACGACACGCATCTGAGTCTGGCTTTGATGAGATCACTCGGGTTGAGTGTTTGCTGGAGGGAATCTCTGCGGAACTTATGGAGGCAATGGTACATCACGAAACTCCCGCCACGGTGGACGGTTGTGCAACCCTTCTACAACGGCTGGACAATAGGCAACGGGCTATCAAGGCCAGGCTGGGTAAACGACACCCATTTACCACCAGCAACAGTAACCCTGTCGCCCAACGCACAGTACCGGCTCCAGCCCAACCTTCGCGTCCCTATGTTCCTGCTCCTGCCCCTGCGAACCAAGCATCACCTGCGCCTACTCATCCATCGTTCGCGCCCGGAGGTGATACACCTATGGAACTATCGGGGGGCCGGCGTCGCCCCACTCCTATGGAAAGAAATGCTCGCTTAACAGAAGGAAGATGTTTTTATTGTGGGGGGGTCGGACATCTGGTAAGGAATTGTCCCCAGGCTAAGGGACAGGGTGGGGGACAAAGGAGATATACGATGAGGGGGGCGGCTATCAAGGTGGAGGAAGGACAGGAATCGGACGACGAGTCGGCAAAAGATTTGTCCCTGGCTTAAGTGGCATAAACCAGGGACCCTTTGAGGATTTTTCTAGGATGCGTATTTCTACTTGTTCGGTATCAGAGGAGGAAATGGATGGGAATCAATTTGTAGTAACCTGTTCGGTTTCACAGAATAAAAATACTTTTGTACCCACCTTTGCTCTCATTGATACCGGGGCATCCGGATACGCATTTGTAGACGAATCTTTTGTACGCCACCATAAACTCACCATGACTCCCCTAAAAATACCCAGACGAGTCGATGTCATCGACGGACGTCCCATTCAATCCGGTAAAATTACACACTTTGTCACCCTGGACCTCGACATACATGGACACCGTGAGGAAGCACCCTGTTTTGTTACTCAGTTAGGATCCTACCCAATTGTGATGGGGATACTATGGATGCGGAGACACGATGTCAAACTACGACCAAAAAAGAACAAGCTGATTTTCGATTCGCCAACCTGTTGCCAACATTGCTGCATCGAAAGGAAACCAATCGTCGCAAGGGGAATCTCCATACCAGCACCCGAGTGGAATCTAATAGACCTCGCTGCACTCAGCAAAGCACCAGCAACAATTCAACAGATTGTTCAGCAGCTACACAAAGGCGCCCACCTGATCCATCTCTCAGCTCTAGACCAGACAACCATCGACATTCGCCAAATTGTACCTCCGGAAAACCATGACCTACTACCCTTATTCGAAGAGGCCGATGCATCATTATTACCACCACACAGGCCTCTCTACGACCACCACATAGTACTGCAAGGGGAGAAACAACCACCCTTCAAACCAATGTACAACATGACACAGACGGAACTCAAGGCCTTGTGGGAATATATCAAGGAGAATCTTCCGCGAGGGGTGATCCGGAATAGCACCTCACCAGCGGGTGCACCAATTATCTTCGTCAAGAAAAGCGATGGGACTCTACGGTTATGTGTGGACTATCGGGGACTAAACGAGATTACTGTAAAAGATAGGTATCCTCTCCCCTTGATGGAAGAAACATGGGCAAGACTGTCGAAAGCCAAATACTACACCAAACTTGACCTACGTTGGGGATACAACCAAATACGAATGGCGGAGGGAGACGAATGGAAGACAGCATTTCGGACACGGTACGGACACTACGAATACCAAGTTATGCCCTTTGGACTAACTAATGCTCCCGCGACTTTTCAACGGTGGATCAACGACATTCTTCGTCCTCATCTGGATCAATTTGTCACAGCTTACTTAGACGATATTCTTATCTACTCGGAAACTCTAGAGGAACATAAAATACACGTCCGGAAAATACTCGAGCTACTGCACGCCAATAAAGCCCACCTCCGACCGGAAAAATGTGAATTCTATACGCAAAGGACAAAGTATCTTGGCATTATCTTAACTCCGGAGGGGATCGAAATGGATCAGGAGAAAATATCGGCAGTTGTGAATTGGGAAACACCGGAAAGCATTAAGGAAGTACAAGGTTTCCTCGGATTCGCCAACTTTTATCGACGTTTCATTGATGGATATTCTAAAATAGCGATGCCTCTGACAAAATTGACAAATAATGACACAAAGAAAGAGTGGGTAAAAAAGGGTGTCAAGTTTGAATGGTCAGAAGAGGCAGATCAGGCTTTCCGAAACCTAAAAGTTGCATTCACAACGGCACCGATACTCCGGCACTTCGACCCAGAACGAGAAAGTATCGTGGAAACAGACGCCTCCGATTATGTGTCAGGGGGAGTATTGTCACAACGCAATGACAAGGAGCTCCTACACCCAGTGGCATTCTTCAACAAAAGACACACGCCAGCAGAATGCAACTATGAAATATACGATAAAGAACTCCTGGCGATCATTCGATGCTCAACATTGGCGGTACAACCTGAAGGAGCCCAGTTCCCCATCAAAGTCCTAACAGACCACCGAACTTAATACTTTACGACCACCAAATGCTAAATCGCCGCCAAGCGAGATGGTCAGAGTTTCTGTCACGCTTCGATTTCATCATTCAATACCGACTAGGAAACAAGGAGGAAAACCGGATGCACTGACTAGGAGGCCTGAGACCTCCCTGGTGATGAAAGATTGGCCCATCAGAGCCAGATAGCGATAAAAGAGAGAATTTGATACAAAGTTGTTTGTTTCATGGTTCTTTATCAAATGAACCCGCCAATAATGTCCACTGTGGAGGAATTGTTTTCAAACGCTTACCAGATCGATAGTTTCCCAAACAAAGTCTTATCGCCATTCGAACGGGGCAAAACTTTCGAAAAAGATATCACTAGCCGAATGCTCTGAGGACGGAAACGGCCGACTCCTATACCGAGGCGCGCTATACGTACCGGAAGAAAGTGACCTTCGTCTACGACTACTTCGGGAACATCACGACAAGCCATCAGCAGGACATCCCGGAAGAGCCAAGACATTGGAACTACTGAGCCGAGAATACTACTGGCCCCAAATGCGGAAATACGTTGACCAATACGTTCGAATCGCAAGTTTGTACCCGAAGCAAGACGTCCCGGAATGCGCCATATGGGGTATTACGACCAATGCCCATACCGGATGGACCATGGACAGATGTATCGATGGACTTTGTTACGGACTTACCAGATAGTGGGGGATACAATGCGATCCTGATGGTAGTCGATCGATTGACCAAGATGAGACATCTGATACCAACAACCAAGGAAGTCGACGCCCGAGACACAGCCAAACTATACCTGGAACACGTGTGGAAGTTACATGGCCTACCCGAGACAATAGTATCAGACAGGGGAACCCAGTTCACCGCCGAGTTTTGGCAATCCTTATGCGATCGCTTAGAAATAGCACCGCGATACTCAACGGCTTTCCACCCCCAGACCGACGGTCAAACGGAACGGTTCAACGCAGTCATGGAGCAGTATCTCCGGAGCTATGTGACATACCAACAGGATAACTGGCTGTCCATGTTACCAATGGCAGAGTTCGCGGCCAACAACCACTTGTTACGGGCGAACGGCGTGGCTTCGTGGAAGAGACTTCGACACGAAGGGGCCCTCGTAGATTGGGTAACATCTAGGGATCTTGGCAGGCTGGGTTCGGCAGGAGATGGACTCGGGACGGGAAACTGTCGGAGGGGGACCGGAGCGACGGACGGGACAGGACACGGAGATCGAGTTCTAGGACTACCTCCTAGACATGGGACGAGGCTGGGTTCTGGGGCTACCCCAGATGGCGGAAGACGGAGAGCAGGACAAGGGACTCTAAAGCCAGACAGGGAGCGATGGCTATACGGGAAGAGTTGGCCGAGGACTGGATCAGGGACTGCTAGGTAGGGAGCGATAGCAGGGCGGAGCGGAGGCGGAGACAGAGGGCGTGAAGACCAGACGAGGCGCGATGGTCATACACGGGGGACTGGGTTGAGACTAGGAGTTCCGCCAGAGAAGGAGCGATGACGGAACGGGAACAGGACAGGGCGGGCTCTAGAGGAAGCGGAGCCGGCACGCGGAGACAGGGCAGGACTGGACGAGGTCAGGCTCTAGGGAGGGCGGAGCCTGGACGCGAGCAAGAACAGGACGAGGCGAGGTCAAGACGACCATAGATTTTGAAGGTTTCCCCGCGAAAGCCCAGGAGAAGGGACGGGTTCACGGCGGAACGCTCAAGTTCTGAGAAAGACTGAATTGAAGCGCACGAGAATTACAAGAAGAAATGACTAGAGAACTAAAAGGAAAGCCGCCAAGAGAAACGGAGGCTTCCTATATACAAGAATCATAACGCCGCTGATTAATCCAGACGACGCGACAGGAACGGAAGGACAGAGTGAGAAAACAGAGACAGGGAAAGCAGAAGCGAGAACGAGAACGAGAAACAGGAACGAGGAAAGAACAGGCGAAGGACGGAGACAGGAGGCAGGAAAGACAGAAGAGGAGAACAGGAGGCGAAGGAACACGAAAGGACAAGGATAGCGGGCATACTCCGACGAGAAACAGAACCGAGACAGAGACTAGGACAGGTTAGGAAAGTACAGGAGTTCAAGGAGACAAGAAGCGGGGACGGGACAGGTCGGCGGGGCAAGCGGCAGAGACAGGGGGCGGGGAGCACAGACTGGAATCGATCGGCGAATACCTCAGCGACATGTAAGCTGAGGCTGGACATGACCTCTCGAAGTGCAGCGGGGATCGGGATCGTACTAGAGGATCGGCGTAGCCAAGGCGTAGGAAACCGCGAGCCATAGGATGTGCTTGGTACCAAAGCCATCTTCCGATCGTCCGGGTTGAATAGTCCCGCGGCGATAAGGGTTGACAGGGGGTAAAGCCAGAGCAGGAAGAGCCTACAGGGGATCGGGAGTTCTAGGCCTCAGGAGGCGGGAACTAGGGGCTAGCGAGGATAGGGGTACAGGATGGGTCTTGGCGCAGGAGGCAGAGAAAGACAGCATGACAGAACAGGGCTTTCTGCCAGGGACGTGACCCGGCAGAAAGGTACAGGACTTGCAGTTGGGGATAGGACCCGACAGCAAGGGAGCAAGGAAACAGGAAACAGGGAACAGAACGAGAAACAGGACAGGAAACGGAACCAAGGGAACAGGAAACGGGATCAAGGAAACAGGAACAAGGACAGACTGGAGTCTGCCCGTACGCCGTTACACCACTCCTCGGAAACCACCCAAGTTTCGCCTTTCTTCGCCAATGCAGTGAGACACCCGCGAATGACGTTTGGCCTCTTAGAACATGGAAAGACTACGGCAGAAGACCAAGCGAACGGGATCGCAAGGGACATGAAGGCCGTCTATGAATTCTTGAAGGACGAGATGTTTAGAGCACAGAAGATAGCAGAGGACACCGCCAACGTCAACCGCTTACCCGCACCTCGATACTCTTTAACAGATAAGGTATTCCTCTCGACGACATCAATACCAAAGCGACCTTGAAGAAACTTCGATTAGGCGAGTGGGACCCTACGGATCAAGAGGATTGTTAGCCCATCTGCAGCGTGCAATTAGACCTACCACGTACCATGAAGGTTCACCCCGTCTTCCACGTCTCGTTACTCTCACCGGCCGCAAACGACCCCGTCCCAGGGCAACAGCAACTACCTCCACCCCCAGTGGAGATTGAAGGACAAGAGGAGTGGGAAGTTGAAGCAATATTGGACTCGAGGAGACGACGGGGAAGATTGGAATACTTGGTACGGTACCAAGGATATCCCGAACCATCCTGGCAACCCCCGGATGACCTTGAACATTCCCACGACCTGGTCAAAGACTTTCACCAACGATATCACAACAAGCCAAAGCCTACCAGGAGTTAGGCCTCGAAGGGGGACCTGATCTGTTATGGCGTCACGGGACGTAGTAGGATAAGCGATGGTGGAGTGAAGAGAAGTGTGGTCGCACTCGTCAACGGATGAGTCATGGGTTATTCTATCGGTTTCTATTCGGTTCCATTGTATTCTATCTCTTTCCTTGTGCGTATTTGTCATGTTCGGACAGGGGTTATTCGGATATATAAAGAGCGCTGTGTTACATCTCTGTCTAGTTTCTCTTCCTTTCCTTTTCTCTTCACGCAACCTCTTGTACCTTAAGAATACGAAGTCTTTTCTTCCTCCATAGTTCATAGTCTACGATCTTTTGGTCTCATCGGCCAAAAGGGTTTTACGGTTTCTCGTTCGCTTAGAGTCTACCTCTAAGTCCTTCGCTTCGGCTGTGTTCCTTGGACCTCCACTGTTTCTGCCTCGCCTACGGGCCCCACGTAACAGGCCGGCTCCAATGCTAGCTTCTATGGATGTCGACTCCAATATGTGTCAGCTTCAAGTTCAGCTCCGAGTGCAATGCTCGCTCCGGTAACAGCCGCTATGCCCGCCAGCCCACACGCCAGCTTCAATGTCAGATCCAATGTTTTCTGTGGTACTGTCTCCCAGTCCAGTACTCTCTCCAATTTCAGCTACAATGCCTGCTCCGGCACGCGCTCAATCTGGGGTCTACTTCAAAGCCAGCTCTAATGGCTGCCCATGTGCGGGCTTGATTGCTATGAGGGCAATGCCCCCCCAAATTTCAGCACCAATAGTATATGCCAGAACCAATGCCAGCTCCAATATATGCCGCTCTAATTAATGTTTTTCATTGGCACCTCGCCTTCACCACTCTTCTAACTCCCCTCATTTTACCGCCGTTGCTCCTCCATTACTAATTGTCTTTTTTTTTTTTTTTTTTTTTTTTATATCAGTGTTTCATTTATTTCTGGGTACAAGAATATCGCATGGAGCCTAAGCTATGGCGTGAACAACACCCCTCCCCTACCAAACCGCCAAAGAAAGCAACAAAGGAAAGGTTTTAATAGTAGAGAAATTGTACATGAAGCAGACACTGAGAAGAGACCCTGTAATTCCTCCTACCGGCCAGCAAGCTACATCAGCAAACCTCCAACCTCCGCCAGACGCTCTGGACGCTCCTGGCGCCCAGGGCGATCGGTAGACAAACTGCCTCTCCAGAGAAGCAACGGAGCGTTCCTGGCGCCTTCTGGCGCATCGCATTCGCCGCGGCGAGCACTGATGCCCCTGCGCCCAGGCGCGCACTAGTGTATCTAGTGCGCCCGAGCAATACCTCACCCTGGCGGAGTTACCTCGCTCCAGACGCTATCCCGACGGAGTGCTCTCTCGCCCGACGCTCTCGCGACGGAGTGCTCTCTCGCCCGACGCTCTCGCGACGGAATGCTCTCTCGCCCGACGCTCTCGCGACGGAATGCTCTCTCGCCGGAGAATACTACCTATCTCCCGGGCCCTCTGGAGCTCTCTGACGACTCCTGGGCATATTGCTAATGCTTCTGGAGCACTCACGACTGCGCCAGCAGCGCTCGATACACCTCATTTTACCCTTCAGTGCCCTGTTTTTACAATGCATACTACTCTTTGCATTAGTAGGCACTGCTTTGCGGAGCATCCAAAATCGTGATTCTATTACTAAATACTAACACTACAAGCGTCTAGAAATCGCCAATCGAATATAATACAGGCATAGGTATCTCCAAAGCACTCGCACTCGCCATTGCGCTCCAAAGCACTGCCCACTGCCCTACAGATCCTCTTCCTCCTCCTCTCCCTCGCGATCCTCCTCTTCACCCTCCTCGCCTTCCTCCGCTTCAATGCCGCGAAGTTGAGCATGAACCACCTCTTCCTGGCCGCCACCCCCCCCGGAACCAGAGATATCCTCTCGAGCACTCGGGGGTGCTTTCCGAGCATTCGAATGCTGCAAGATCGCCGCTAACGCCGTCGTCGCTGAATCCATCTTCGGTATAACCTCGATAGTGATGCCTTTCTTCTCTCGTATCTGTCAAAGTTAGCCTCAATATCCGGAAAAGCACTCTGCCATTGCATACTTTTTCTCGGAGGTTATCCTTAATCACCTCCAACGTTGCCTCCTGATTCTGCCTACTCCTCCTTCCATGTGTTGCTCATCCTGTTGAAGGTTTCTACTCCGTTTCAATGTCAGCTCGCAAATCCAATATAGATAATCTGAACGTTTTAAGAGCAGTGATGAATGCTCTCAAAGCTTCCGCCATTGCTGTAAGGACATTGGGATTCTTACTGACAACACTCTCATTTTGTGACTGGAAATGGTCTGGCTTAACGTATATTCCCGTTGACCATGCTCGAATGCCATGCCAAATCGCGGTGGATATCAGGCATATAAGCGTAGGGTAATCCGCTCTAGGAACTCGGTCTTTTACCCTCGCATCCTGACCCCATCAAAGTATTTATAGTACAATATATAATCTCCGGTAGCGAAACCGTGAGCGGTAGGTCTAGTATCTGTTAGCAGCGTTCGCGAGTGCTCTCTGAGCACTCCCGGGTCTTCGCTGGGATTGATCATACCTCATAATGCTTGCGCAGGGCTCAAGAAGCGATCGTTCTTCAAGATACTCTGAGGCAGCCTCGCCTCAGGACTCGAGAGCTTTCCAAGCCCATAGATGGTCGAATCCGCCAGCGCCCTTTAACCTCGTGCATCAAGTGCGGCGCACTTCGGGAGTGTAGACTTCTGACCTATCGGTGTCAATTACGCTTCTAGGAGCACTCGTGAGCGTTTCAAGAGCATCCACGCTGTTTGATAACGACCTCGTCGAGATCTCTGCATCCCACCCTGCGGCAGCTGCGCATATTTACTACCAGTACCGAAAGCGCCGCGCGAGAAAGGCTCGTGTAGAAGAGTGTGGTCCCCGATTAAGCGTGCTGCACTCCTTCTCAATCCTCTGGGCTTGCATTGAGAGAACGTTTGCACTCCTCGAGCTAGGTAACAAGGATCGCTGAGATAGGTTACGCACGAATGTTGCGATGCTCTCAAAGCGGTGGTCAGTGCTATCGGAATACTACTAACCTCACTTTCTGCTATAGGAGCATTTCCTTCGTCCCTGATAGATGAAGGAAGCTGTGCAATATGATATCCTGGTTGCGCTTCTGGTAAATATACCGAGGACTTGAGGAATCCGGGGACTGCTCATAGAGCTCTCGCCAATGCCCTCAAAAGGCGGGGAGGAACGATAGGTGCGGTAAGTGGGGGAGGAATCGCCGTACCTCGAACGCATTGGGGAAAGATTGATGTGCGTGTAGAAGAGCTGTAGTCAATATCGCGAGAATAAGCGGGCACTGAAGAAAGCATGGATTGTGGGGATATCGGCGGTGCTCTCTGAGATGCCGGGAATGCTCCCTGAGACGCCTGGGACGATCTCTGAGATGCTTCCTGGCTGGGTACGGAGTGGGTCTGTGGGATGCGGTGGGCGCCCACTGTGATGCGTTCTGTCTGGGTGCGAAGTGGGAGCTGCTCTCCGTCTTACCTTTGCACCCGGACGTCTTTCCCTCTGAAAGCGTTAGCGCCGTCCTGAACTTTAATGGGTGGGAGAGTCGAACCTGTATCACATCCACCGAGGCGTCGGAGGAAGCAATAACCTCCGCTACAGCTCCTGCTGGTCTCCTCCGGCATTCAGTCTTTCTGGCAGTAGTCGGCTGTACTGTCTGAGGCCTCTTCCCGTACTCTGGGATCTCTGCTGGGTGGAGGCTTGAGGTTCTTCTTCCGGATCGTCAGATTCTCCTCAGAGCTCTCCTGGCGTTCTCTGAAGTCGTCATACTGGAGTGGCTCAGTATCGGCGGTTTCCTCCACCTCGGCACATGCTCCTCAGGCTGCTCCTCCTGCACTGGCACTTCAGCGCTGTCAGTATTGCCATTGGGAGATGGAATTCTACCCTTCTAGGGCTGCTTCTTCCAGTGGAAGTGTCGGTAGAACGGAGAAGCCCTTTACGCGCTATTGGGGCGGGGGTCGACTGACTGCTCCAGTGCCTGTCGATTGACTACTCAGAGTGCTGGTAGAGTGGGGTCAATGCTCTGAATGATATTTCAGACCCATCAGTCTGTGAATCATCATGCTCTTCGGGTGGTACTGGAAGTCGTGGTCGCTGCGGAGAGAAGTCTTGAACCGGCAGATCGCTTGTTGAGAGGCATTCTGCTTGCTGGCAGGAGTATCAATGTCTTTAGGAGCGTCCTTTTGAGTGTTTTGATTAGAAATCAACGCTTGGCGACAGAGTTTTCGTCGGCCAAGCAACAAGAATTTTCACCGCCAACCATCCATTCACCCGCATCCGAAGTCATTTCTAATCACTCGTTTACTGCACTTTCCAAAGCGATAACGAGTGCTCTGAGAGCAATATAGGAGTTTGAACCGACTGCAATTGAAGTAAGAAGAAAGAAGAACGTAATCTAATCTAATCTAATCTAGTATAAGAAATCTAACTAGTATAAGAAATCTAATCTAATATAAGAAAATCTAAAAGCGATGAAACCTATCTATTCATATAAAGGAAATCTAAACATCAAATAGCACCGGGCAATCCCAGGAGCACTGGCCAGCGCTCAGAAAGAAACATACCACTATTCAAAGGTAGCGATCGTTCGACAGAAGAGAAAGGAGAGATTATACCAAAGGAAAGTAATGATGCCAGTAGCACTGCATGGCGTTCAGAAAACAATACATACCGCTATTCAGAGGTAAGCGTTCGTTGAGCAGAAGAGAAGCGAGAGATTATACCAAAGAAAACTAATGATGCCGCCATCACCACCACCACCACCACCACCACCACCACCGCCTCCAGAAGGTCCACCACCACCACCACCACCACCACCGCCCGGTCCGCCCGGAGGAGGAGGAGGAGGAGGAGGAGGAGGACCGCCCGGAGGAGGAGGAGGAGGCCCGCCCGGAGGAGGAGGAGGAGGTCCACCCGGAGGAGGAGGAGGAGGAGGAGGAGGAGGAGGAGGAGGTCCGCCCGGAGGAGGGTTACCACCGCCCGGAGGAGGATTACCACCACCACCACCACCACCACCGCCTCCAGCAGCCGCCGCGAGTGCGTCAGCAGCTCTCTTGGCTGCTATCCCGGCAGCGTCCAGATTACTCCTGTGCGAAGTTTGCGTGAGCAACCCCTACACAGAGAGGATACTTCCTCAGGTATTTGGGGTCTAAGTCGTCGATAGCATCTTGCTGTCTATCGCGACGTCTAACAAGAGTCTGGATTAGCCTTTGATTACTGGCATCAGTTCTGGGCAAATATACCCTCATTCCTTTAGCATTTATGCGGTGATTTCCCTCCTCATAGTCAGAGTCCTCTGCTGGAATATCGATCATGGTGTAATCGTCTTCCTCGATATGAGGGAATGCTCGTGATAGCGGCGGAGTTTCAGCACCACCCAAATTAGCACCCGCGCCCGCTCTGTGGAGCACCGCGAGTATCCTCCGAGGCCTGCCAACACTATTCTTCAACCAACCCTCGACCTCTTCCGAATCAGTGATCTGGACCTCCGTCGGCCGGACAGGAGGATTGGATGCCGGTGGAACGTTGTCGAGTGCTCCCCAGATACTCCTGATCGCTCTGTCGGGTGGGGTGTGCTTCAGGATCAAGTTGCAGAGCTCTGGAACCGTTATCTTTGTCAGAATACCAATGAGCGAATTCTGATTTTCGATGGTTCCAGTCATAGATGCAGGCGGGGCAACTACGGAGAATGCTCCCAGAGCATCCGGGTCTACCACCGTGACCATTATGGACGGTCTATCGAGTTCGGCGGACACTGGGTTCCGTTTACGCTTCTTAGAGCGCCGGCCACTGTCCTCATCATCATCATCATCGCTCTCGTCAGCAACTTCTCTAAACTCGCGATTCCCCTGCCCCCTCGATAGCTTCTCCTTCTGCCCAACATCGCCAATGAGCCACTTCAAAGCGTCGGCGAGTGCTCTGCAGTGCGGTATTTGGTCCGTTCCACATGGGAGGAACCCACGGAGAGGCGAGTGCTCAATATACTGAGGCAGAGAGCATCGAGCGCTGCTGCTCGGAGGCGGTTTTGTTGACCGGTGTTGTGGAGCTCCGCCTTGAGGTCGTTGCGGACGGTAGTGTACACTTTAGGTAGGTTGATCAAACCTAAAGTCATCTTGACTTTATTTGCCTGAGTCATTTTTAGAGTTTGAGAGCTTGGAGGCGATGCTACTGAAGCACCGGGAGCGCTTCTGGAGGACTGGCGAACTCTAACCCGAGCAGCGGGGAGTTTCTGGGGCAGGATCTCGGCGCCTTTGCCTCTGCTCTGCGGTGGAGGAATTGGGTATTGGTATCCGGCGGGGCGTCGGAATTGAGCTCTGTGAAGCACTGGCGACTGCTTTTGGGGCAGGCGCAGTGGGAGCTCGGTTTGACGGACAGGGGCCGATGGTGGTAGTGGCGAGCTGCCTAACTCTGGGAAAAGCTGGAGACTTGTCGAACTGTTCGTTCTCTTTGGGGCTTTGGACTTGCTGCTGGGCCTGCTGCTGAGCCTGCTGCTGGTCGCTTTGTGGAGTATGTCGCCGGGCCTGCTGGGCCTGCTGCTGTGCCTGCTGAGCGCTTTTTGGGCTTGAGTGCTGCTGGGCCTGCTGGGCCTGCTGCTGTGCCTGCTGCAGAACGTCTTCTGTGGGGCTCGACTTCAGGTTGCCCTGCCTCGCTATCGCTATCGCTGCTGCTACTGCTGCTACTGCTGCTGCTACTGCTGCTGCTACTGCGCTGCTGCTGCTTTCTGCTCTCGCTATCGCTATCGCTATCATGCTCCTTCTCGCTATCTTTCTTGGTTTTAGATTTCCCTGATACCCACTCTTTTTGGGAAGAGTCTCGAGTGCTCGGGAGGCGGTGCCGCTTGCTGAGGAGCGGTGGCGGATGCTTCTCTGAGCAGCGACTGCGGCGGGGTGTCTCTCCTATCTCTATTGGGATAGGCTGGATGCTTTCCTGCTCTTTCTGAGGCAGCGAAGGTGAGGACTTCTCTTTCTGCTTCTGCGCCTTCTTTTGTAGTGTCTCCTGCTTCTTCTTCTCCTTCTTCTCCTTCTTCTTCTCCTTCTTCTCCTTCTTCTTCTTTTCCTTCTTTCTTTTTGCTATCTGAATCGTCGTGTCTGGATCGCGATCTCGCTTCTTCTGTGAGCTTTGTGGAGTGCTCTGAGGCGGAATGAAGGTGGCTAGTGAATATAGAATATTTGATGAGTATGGTTCTGAGAGCAATAGAATTAAGGAGGATATACCATCTTATATATGATTGCTAGATGTGCAGCTTGAAAGCTTGAAAGCTCGAACTTTAAATTTGAAACTTGAAACTTGAACCGTAAACTTGAAGCGTGAGCTGAATCGCTTCCCAGAGATATCTTGAAAGCTTTGATAGCAGTGAGGGTATGAAGTGGTAGTGCTGGAAGATGGTTAGGAATCTCTCACGATCTGGAAGGATGAGAAGTGTGCTCTTATACGAATCGAATCTGCTATTCCAGAGCTCATCATGTTTCCGAGAGCACCACTGTGTGCTATAGGAGCACCCCTATGTGCTATCTGGGCACTCTCGAGTGCTCGACCGGGCGCTGCATATGGTGCTCCAAGCCGTGCTCAATGTTTGCTCCAATACATGACGTAGCTCTAGGCGCACTCGAAGATTCTGCTCTGGTGGTTTGATTCAATTGAATGACGTAGATGAATGCTCTAGGCGCACTCGGGAATGCTCTGACGGTAGTACCAACAGTGGTATCAATTGGATTCCAATGTTGGGTTGGAGTTTCGGTTCTTGTTGGTGTCGGCGCTCTGTGCGCTATGAAGCCGAGTCGGACAGTGTGTATCGTTTGAGCTCGTGTCGATATTGGTATTGAATTTTCCGTTGAAGCGGTTTCTCGATCTGAATAGCTTTCGCGAGTGCTAACTGAGGGTGGCGAATGCTGAGAGGGCGAGCGGAGCATCGCTGGTGGCATGATTGCTGTTTCCTCTCTCGTTGCATGCTCGTTGCATGCTCGTATGTTTGTGTTTTCAGTATTCCGTTGGAGATGTATGGCGTCAAAGTCAGCCATGCTCTGCTGGAGGTGCGAGCGCAAGGCTTACAAGCACTCGGCAAGGTGAGCACTCTGCATGGGATTACAAATTGCTCGTAGAGCACTCTGCTAGCGAGCACTCTGCATGGAATTGCTCGTGAGCACTCTGAACAACAGCTTGGCGTCGGGAGCCTCATGATGATTGGCTGACAAATCGTTCATAGAGCACTCTGCACCGCCTGCAGGAAAGAGCCTCTTCCTTGGCAGACTGCAAATTCTCGAGTCCAATGAAATCGTCTTGCCCTTTTTGCAGCAAGAGGTACAGCTCCTCCATTTTGACAGACATCTTGAGCGATCCATCCTTTAGAAGCAGATGAATGGCTGGGAAATCAATATTCACTGCTGGAAGCGCGATCAATCAGCAGAAACCCTGACGACACTGGCGAGGCAGAGAGCATTCCCGATTGCTATTCAGAGACGCCTTACTGAGTCGGAATCTGACACTTCGATCAAGATTCGGGTAACAATTCGGACCTCGAATCCGAATCATATTTCGTGATGGAGGAGGCAGGCGGTGATTCAAATGGGCATATGGCATCTACGACAGTTTACGAGGTGCTGGGGAGCAACTTTACCGCCGAGGACTACGACGAAGTGCTCACAGAGACTTCTCCAATACCCATGGCACCCATTTCGGTCAGCATACGAAGTTCAGAATGGCACGCTACTTCACACTGTCTAAAGCCTCACAGGGGAACATCGACAGCTTCTTTCTACACGCCTCCGAGTAGTGGCGAGTGCTCCTACAGCACCGGGCGGGTTTTATCAAGAGGTTGGAGGAAATGAACGACACACTAGGAAAGGCAAGCTGGAATCATTCGGAGGTGGATATTGGGGGGGAGAAGATCTCCTACTACTACCGCAATCCAATGGTTGTCGTCCGATATCTTCTAGGGCAACGCGCCTTCCGGGAGTCATTGGTGTACGCTCCTGTGGTGGAACATAATGAGTTCGGCGAGCGAATGTATGGGGAAATGCATACAGGAGATTGGTGGGAGATACAGGTTCGTAAGCCTCGCTCTGCCAACTTGCACCGGATACTCCAGGAGATGCTCGCTAATGCTTTCTCGATAGAATACGCATCGAGGGGTCTACTGTCGCATCCAATTATATGCGCGGCCGGATGGCACACATCTGACAAATTTCAGCGACAAGAAAGCCTGGCCAATCTATCTTACCATCGAACATCAAGTCGCCGGGCGCGCACAGCCCACAGGGCATTCATTCATTCTCCTCGGCTGCTACCAGTGCCACCAAAGCTCGGAAAGAACACAACACTCGTTAACTCCGCTTTAAGACGCCAGAGTCAAATGGCACTGCATCGCGCCTTGGGGAGATCTTTCAAAGCATTCGCGAGTGCTCTCGTGAGGGCGAGCTGATCAAACGCCCGACGGCCACGAACGACTATGCTTTCCGTGCTCGGCTGATCGCCGATCAACCCAAGCATTCAAACTTGCAAAACATCAGCACTAGTGCTTGCCTGCGGTGCGAGGTGGAGTTTCACAATCTTGGGAGCACTCGTCGAAGTTCTATGCGCAACCACGAGGACTACAGGGAGAGGGTACAGGTATTTGGCGAGAACCCGGGCAATCTAGAACCAGTGGAATACCTTGTTACGAGATCCGTCAAAACACTCTTCAATGCTTTCTGGGGTATGCCGAGGGTTAATCCGTACGATCTCAATAAACCGGACATACTGCACAATATCTACCTGGGGATGTTGAAGCACATGATGGAGTGGATTCAGGGCTTCCTGAAGAAGCATCACCGATTGGAGGAATTCGACAACGCTTGGGCTTCGATTGCGGCTTACCCTGGGCTGGCAGTACCAAACAAAGCATATCGTTCTACCACCCAATGGCAAAGGAAAGAGATGCGGAATCTGGGGCAGGTCGTTCTAGGAGCACTTGCAACTGCTCTGAGAAATCCGGGAATGGCTGTCAGGAGCGACTTCCCGAAAGCTTTGAAATGCGTCAAGTCTAATAGACTTCCACTTAATGGCGCAATATGGGAGTCATACAACGAGCACCCTGACTATATGGAGAGCTATCTCGACGATTTCCATAAACACAAGGATATCTTTTTAGAATTCAGGCGCAGGAAGACATTAAAGGACGCGAAAGATCGAACGAAAGAAGTTAGTGGCTCCCAGAGCACCCAGCTTAGAGGAGCTCCAGGAGATTCGGGAAAATCGCACTTCAACTTCATCAAATTGCACGCCTTGATGCACTACCGAGCACGCTTGAGCGCTGGGAGCATTCCTCAATACTCCACTGACGCCAGCGAGCTTGCCCACGACGGCAGGTAAAAGAAGCTTACAGAGCGCCCAACAAGGTCGACGCCGCAACGCAGATACTGACTATGGGGGCAGGCGATTGGCGTTAGAGATCCNAATTCTAAATCTGAAAGATGTCGTTGGAGGTCCTGAGAGCACCGACGACATCCTCTGGAGCCATNGGGATAACCTCAAGGAGTTGCTCGACCTTTTCAAAATCGAGGACCGCAAGAAAACGCCGAATGAACGCCAATAGTAGAAAGCGGACTGCCCTGAAGCGCCTTTTTGCAACCCCTCCGCGAAATCGGCGGAAAGACTGTTCAACATAGCAGACAGATTGCAAATGAGCCATATCACGCTATATCGCCTGTTAAAGGAGTATGCCGAAGATGCGGGATGCTCTCAGAGCTTTGCCGGAAGCTCTGAGAGCATTTTGGAGCGGCGGGTGGAGGTTTTCACATGCTTGCAGGTTCCGATACCAATATTCCAAAGGCCTGACGTATACGAGGTTCACAATATCAGGTGACGGGAACATCATCTTTTAGGAAGGGAAAATAAGAAAGGATTGGGCATGGGTATCGGTAGGTTCCTCAGCAGTGGGGAGTGTTTCGGGACGCTTACCAGGGGACGAGTAGAGGCTCTGTTCAAGGTACGGGATAGCACAGGGCGCGCATAGACTATGTGTAGTTGAGCTACTTGAGGCGAAGGATCGCGGGTATCGCTGATAACTCTCATGGCTGCTGAAGGTCTGTAGGAGGGAGGAAGAGGATGTGGTCGTGAATATTCGGAGTATATTAGGAATGGCCCATTTGTTCGAGATGGATGCTGGTAATTGGCTGGTAAATACTAGGATAGATTTGCGACGTGGAATGAATTCAGTTGAATGCTTTGAGAGCAGTCATAAGTGCTATCCAGTGAGAGCATTACCGAACGCCATCCAACGACGTGAGAGAATTACCGAGTGCTATCCAGTGAGAGCATTACCGCTATCCAATGATGTGAGAGTATTACCGAGTGCTATCCAGTGAGAGCATTACCGAGTGCTATTGAATGACAGCATTGCCGAAGCTATCTAGTGAATGCTCTGAGGGCAGTGGCGCTTTCACGAGTGGAATGTTAGACCCAATAGGACCGTCTAATTCAAAATTCGTGTCGTTCTGCTAGTACGCATGCGGATTGGAAGAGGAGGTGAGTATCGGCCGCTTCAGTATCTGAGTCTGTTATCCAGCAAGCTCGCCGACAAAGCATAACGCCGCTACGCATGCTTGAAACTATTTCCAGCAAGCTCGCGCTGGAGTGCTGCTTAGGCAGGGCATTGAGCTTTTCAGACGAGCCGTACCATGGCCTAAACCTCAAGGCTCAAATGCCTTTCACAAATCGGCAGATACATACCCCATCGTCAAAGGTTTGGTAGCCATCCCCAGTATACACGACAGTGCTCAGATCAGTATTCCGCAACTGACCGCTCAGTGGCGTGAAGAATACCCACGTGAGATATCGTTTGAGAGACTGGCAATGCCTACCTCTCCTGAAGAAAGCGATCGATTCATATGGGTCTAAGTGGGGATGTCCCACCTTGAATAGTATTATCAAAGATGTTTCCAGCATTGGTCAGTCATGAAAGCAGCAGCAGCCACGGCTTTCTCAGGAAGTGGCGATATCTCTAGCAGTCAGTGAAAACTTTGTTGACGGTGTGTCTTGGCGTGAGCGATATGCTCCTGTGGTGTCTGGCGAGCAGCTCGGTGAGAATGCTTCTCCTGGCGCGGATAGCACCGACGAGTCTCTGGGCGTGAGCGATATGTTCTGGTGGCGCCCGGCGAGCAGATCGTTATGATTTGATCTCCTGGCGCAGATATTAGTGGCGAGTGCTATCAGGGCGCTGGTGCTGTCTCCTGGTGGTCCCCGACGCATCCGCGATTCGCTGCCAGTCCCTGGGCGACTCATTCGCTGATCGTTATCCAGACTGCGGAGGGCGAGGCGCGGAGAGGAGAAGCGGTGAGGAGAGAGAAAGAGCGGGGCAGCGTGAAGTGAAGAAGCACATTGCCTGACGCGCGTGAAGGCCGCGCGATGCGACCAGAGAAAAACGCGGAGAGAAGATTGCGGCCATCTGCGCGATATCGCCAGGAAAGACTCAGACAGTAGTAATGAGCGCAAAGAAAGCTCATTAGGACTATTCGGGACTGCTTGGAGCGAGTGCGCTGGTGGAGCGAGTGCTCTAGTGGAGCGAGTGCTGGCTGCGCGAGCGCTTTCCTTGGCGCGTCTTTCTGGCGAGCGAATAGTGCCGAGGCGCCGCGCGGTGATAGCATCGCCTGGCGCGAGCATTATGCTCCAGGATCGCCTGCGAGCATTATGCTCCGACGCCTGGCGAAGATTACGCCTGGCGACGCCTACGCGAAGATTACGCCTGGCGACGCCTGGCGATCACGCTTCGTGACGGCGCGGGCATCATGCTGTGGCGGCGCCAGGCGCGCTGATGGCGCCCTGGCGTCCTGGCGCCAGGGGCGAGCTCGAGTGAATACCAGAGTTCTTGATGTAATGAATTGGACGTCCTGGGGAGGCAATATACTTTCGTACCAGCTAAGCAATTTATGACAGGACATATGAGAGAAGAGAAATATGAGATAGTGAAATGGTAGACAATTTGGTTCTTATGAGTTTGTAGAGTATGATGTCGGCCCGGGAGCCGGCTGTGAGGGATGGGGGCTAGTCCGTGTATGAGGATAGCGATGTGAGGTCTGAGTCTGAGGAGAGGTCATAAGGGGGGGACTTTGGTGGCCATTACTAATTGTCTTATACTCATTAATTATATATTTAGTCTTGACTTATACACTTCCATCGGGATTATTCCATTCAGGAATAAGACTTCAGGGTTAGGGATAGGCAGCGACCAAATGTGATGTGTCATGTTGACCAAGTCACATCCCTGTCCGGAATCCCTGTCCGATCCCTGCTCCAACCAACCAAACCGGCCGGAATGTCTCGTTTTCTCACAACTGAGACACACTGTATTGTAGTACTATATAGATGCAATCTCACTCGATGCCGATCTTCATCTTATCATATGCATGACATATAATGTTGGCTTGGCAACGGCAAACACCGTGAACACAGTGATCTCTAGGAAAAAGGAATGATAAATGGCTTGCATGTGCAGGAATTATATAATCAGTAATCTCTCCAGAGAACATCTATAGAAAGTGTTAAATAAATTTCACATACATGCATGTATGTGTACGAAAGAGAAAGCGAAGGCAGGGAGATATCTCGTTAGCTATCTTTTCTGGAATTACAACGCGGCTTACATCAATTATGTATCTGCGCAGCTATCAAAATCCACGCGCAATTCTGAGAGCTTTCCCATATCATGCATCTTCTATCTAGATACCATACCTGTAAGACTCTACAGGTCGCTTTTAATCTATATCTACAAAGAACAAATGCTGAACGTGAAACGTGTCTAAAAAGGTTTTTTTACTGCACCTTTACAAATGTCTCAATTAGGCCAAGAATTTGGATATTTCGGTATGAGTATTAATCAATTGTTGAAAACCTCGATTTTTGGTGTGTTTTGCTGGTTGCGCAAATAGGTACCTACTTGACAAGCGAGTACCCGTGTGACGATGAACGTACACTCTACCAACTGCATCGATAAACCCGCCACCTCTACACTTTACCACCTGGGCATTCGGCTGTGGTAACAAATGAAGGACAAGCTCCCTGTCAACCAACATCCCTGGAGGGATGTAGAAATCAAGGTACTGCTCGACTCAATGCTCCGCGAAGTCGGCGGGGGTCGATGTGGGGAACACCTGGAACTCTCTGCTTTTATCATAGTTCGAGGCGACCTCGTAACTGCGTGCAGTTCATCCATTCCGTTCACAGAAATAACAGAGAAGTACATGAGCGTAGGTTTAACATTTCCCCACGGCTCCCCCGCACTTAATTTATTAACCATAATTGTCGTATAGATGGGGACAGACTACTTCGACTATCTGCAGAATGAAAAAATAAGGAATATCAACTGCGAATTCAGCACCAGGGACAACGTACACCATCAAACGTTCCCATCTTATCCTCAGGAGGTACTTCTTCGAGGTATTATTAAGCATTTCGCACATACTAATAGTTAGTGGTAGGGATCCATGGAAGTCGACTTCTCATCCCGACCACTGCTTCCTTTTTTCAAAGAGCTCAACTTACTTTTTGGAAAACCTAGTGACTGGGATATCATAAACAACACCACCGAGATTATAGACACCCCATCAGAGCCAGCTCCCGAAGAACCACAGGAGAAGACGATATTCAAATCAGAGAGTAATTGGAACCCTCGGAGTGCTCTCCCCTGTGCCGAGGAAACGCAAACGGGTGGGTGGCAGAATGTCAAAAAGGCTGCCCAGCCTGAGGACCTGCAGAAACGTAATCCCCAAGAGACCACTAAAATCGAGCGTGTTGTTGCAATCCTCATGGAAGAATATTCCGATGTCCTCGATATGGAAGAAATGAACGACTGCCTCATCATTCTCGAGGACGAAAAGAAGGCGGATATTTTTCTCAGCATTACGAAGACAGAGCTCCGGAACTTTTGGCTTCATAAGCAGGTTTTGATGGCTCGGAAATCTTAATAGAGGCAGCCAATCTGTCATTCCCCAGCTCGCAGGATGCCGGCGACCCCGAGTATCGGTATTGGTCATTAGGAACGTATAGAGTAGAATCAGGGTGTTTTTCATAATAATAGCGAGGATTGTTCTGTAATATTCTGCTTATTGTTGATATAATAGAGCCCGTTCATTCTCCCTAACAGAAAACCCGATTATATTAGTCTCGAACGCAGATTAAGAGTTATCATATCTACGAGTATCGGCTTTATTATCGAGTTATTCTGTGGGGCCTCTATTCGGTTCGCGAAAGTGTACTGGTATTAGGGGTTAGTTGATGCTTAAACTATATATAATGGAGCAGTGCTATAAACTATCACAATCAAAAAGCACTATCCATTAAGCTGTCAGGGCGGGTCCCAATTGTTTTCCTGAGAGTCGATACAAAAGCCGTGAAACAAAAACTTTGATTGCGGGATTATACTCTGTAACAACGAAAGACAAGGACACTTTGAGAGCATTGTTCAATTTTACGGTTTACCATCCAAACCTACTTAACGGGAAATGTCTGAAGTGGCACATCCCTGGTAGTAGTGCTCTATGGCACCTACAATCACACATTATGCAAGACGCCAGAGTTCGCTATAATGCAAAATTCATGCATTGATGGGTTAGGGTTCCGATTTAGCTTGGTAGTGTGCCAAGCCTAGGGTCCTCGTAATGAGCCGCTAAATCAATCAAGAACCCTATCTTGATTTTTTATTGTCAGTGGTGTGACTGGTAATCGAGCATTCTTATCTATAGACGTTGTCTGATTGTCCTCTTGCTCTACGCGAGAGCTTGCGTAGATACGTCTACTAAGCCGTGACATCATGCAGCATGTGTACTCATACTACATGTAAGTGCCGTGTATGTGCCATTTTTAGACCTTTTCCATTACTTAATCATCATACCAAGGAAAAAGATACTGTGCTAAACATGTGTACCGCAGGTGGTTTGTAGTATCCTCACGCATGAAATGGGAATATTCGGCCACACTCAGTGTTTCAAAAATGCTACTACCAACACGAGCGGGATTCCAGAAATCACAGTAAGGAATCGCAGCGCGTAAGCACAATAAGAAGATTATACCACCAACTCAACTTCTTGTTTTCAAAGATACAAAGAAGCTTAATATAGGGAATAGGCTCCTCGACCCTTCTTCCATCCAAAAAGTCACGATTTACTAGTGCCCCGATTACTCGTTTCTCCGTCATAACCTCTCCATATAGTAGTGAAAGACAACTCCAAGTTTCTCTTACAGGGCAGACGTAGAGCCGGCATAGAGCAACAAATGCTAAATGTGCCTTATTTCTGTTCTTTTATCAATCAACTCCGGTAATTAGCTCTCTTTTCTGTGCTAGGAGACATGAACTCGCGCGTTTATTAAATAGTCGGATTTCGTTGTAACCAAATTCACACACAGAATTCCAACGTTTTAACGAACGCATGAGTAGTAGGTTAAAACTAACTGAACAATGAACGCCGCTATGGATGATATAGGGTCAACCAGCCGGGGAATGAAGTTGTTGAGACAACAGGGCGGATAAACCCGTGTAGCTACCAACACATCAATATAAAATCCAAAATAAGGTAGAAATCCAGCGTACTCTCGGGGTCAGTCCAACCGCCAGCAACTCCGACTGATACTTGGTATAGGTCGCCTCTCGATATAAGGATACTATCGGGAGGGAAACCTTCATTGAATATAGTTTTATAAGACAAAAATGTCTTTCGGAACCGCCGATTGCTATCCTTGTCTAGACGAGAGTATTGCTATATTTAGTGCCACTATAACGAGAGTCAACTATACACCGTTAACATAGAAGGTCCCGTATAAAAACATACTATTTACTAATTTCAGTCCACAGTTAATGGAACGTGAGGAAGGGGGTTTGACGTACATATTCCTCCTGGTATCAACATAGCAAAGTAAAGTGAGAATTAAATTGTTTAAGTGAAGCTGAAAATACCCAAGACATAGGCATGTCCTTTGAGAAGCTTGTTGAGATATCTCTAACTGGATATGGCCCGGCCACACCCAGGGCAGAGATCCTTTGGGAAGCTTCTTTAGAAGTCTCTGGCTGGATATGGCCCGTCCACACCCAGGGCAAAGATCCTTTGAGAAGCTTCTTTAGAAGTCTCTGACTGGATATGGCCCGTCCACACCCAGGGCAGAGATCCTTTGAGAAGCTTCTTTAGAAGTTTCTGACTGGATATGGCCTGTCCACACCCAGGACAGAGATCCTTTGAGAAGCTTCTTTGGAAGTCTCTGGCCTCACTATATACTCTTTCTATTCGGGCGGAGTGAATTCCCTTGCAGGTATCATGATCAGTGCCGATGGTCCAGTGAACATCGACCTTAGTCTAATTCACAATCGGTACGACATATTAGTATTACATATATAGCTCTTAAGTGTGGGAATTTAACTACCAATACCCCTAAACACCCACTGATTATGCTTTTCCTACAGATACTAAGTATCTTTGCCTAAGAGGAGGACTCCCTCCCAAACGCCCAGACAGAATCCACGGTACTTTGAGGCGTAAACGCCTCCGAATTGTACACTGTTCCTGGGCTTGCCATCCCCCTGGGTGTTCTAGTACTGTCTAGATAGACATCGAGTGAGTGTGGCCATGTTCAGCAAGTAATTTATTTGCCATATAAGGAACTCATTATCGTCTATGCACCCGGACTGCCAAGGCAGTAGTGTGCCACACCTTTCAGTTCCTATCCATTATCATCATTTCTTGCATCCCAACATTTCCACGAGTTGAGAAATCCTAGTTGTACTGCAGCTGACCACCTCCGGTTCGTTCATAGGCATCGAAGCCCTAGACCCTGACCTTCGGCAATATACCTTTTTAGTAGGTCATGTTTGCTTGACTTGCAGATAGAATTCATCCGGAGGAGCATGACCGTACCGTAGTTGAAGTAACTATGGGCCTTTCCTCTAATCACCACTCCCACAAACCATCTCAGCCCTTCTCCTGTAGATCATTGACCATTGCCGCTGTGTTGAAGACCCGCGGTATACCTTTACGAAGGAGCCCCAAGAGGAATATTCCTATTCTCAAGTTTTGGGAGACTCGGTGAATACACATCTAACTGGGTTAGAAGTCAAGATTAATATTAGAATAAGCCTAGCTAGACTAAGTAATATCAGACAGAGGTGAGACTAGACAAACCATATCTATAATTGAGGTTTTCTAAAGATCAACCATTCTCTTATAGAAAAGGGATACCGCCCCAGTATATATATCCTAACCGAATCATGGCGTAGGTGCCTGTGTATTTTCCCATCCTCCTAGGCTAACCGCCGAGATCTGAATGAAAGGCGGGAGCTGGAATCACTTTTCCTTCCGAGTCCCTCGTTAGTTTTATTCAATCAAAGAATGACGGAAAGACATACATAGAGTATAGTGGCTTTCTAGTCAGGTCTTGAAACCCTGCCCAGCAGCAGCAAATATGGAACTATTTCCCTACCCGTCTCTCATCCCGAGAGGAAGTAAGGAGAATAAGAAGGAAGCGGCCTCTTAGACATAAGGGTTCAGGGGATTCTCCGCCCTGTTGAAGTTGCATTACCCTAGAGGAGAGAGCGGAGGGTGGTTGTCATGTTATCCAAAAGCTTGTAAAATACAGAATATACCATGTTTTGTTGAGTTTGAAGCCAGCCAAGAGAAATGGCTATTTGTCAAAATACAGATATTCTGTTTCGGGAAAGTACGGAGAATGAAACATGTTGATGACCTTTTCGCCAATGTGACTACTACCAACAAAAGATAGATGAGAAGTATGTATCGAGGATGATGACAAGGAGAAAAAGAATGACAAATAGAAATGAGATTTATATACTATTCATACGCGACTAGGCTTTCCATCTGTTCAAACGGTATGAAAGAGAATTGTGTCCTTACTGCTTGCTATGTGCAAACTGACTTATGCTTTTCAACAGCCGAGGAGATTGACAGGTGTCCAAACTGAGTACCGAAAGGTGTGTGTAAGTGCATATATTAAGGTTTACATCTTACAAATATAGGGGACATATATGCATGAGGTTCCAAGGTAGCTAACATGGCCTATATGAGTGCTGACAGGAATGTCTATTTTGGCAGGGGGTACAATCAGGATAAGCATATGATGGAGTGGATGACTCGGTTTGTATGGCATTTTCAGCGCGAGCTGAGAGTTCCAATAGCCGTCAATTCCTTTATACAGAACCCTTCACATTCCATTCATTCCAGGATCAAGGACTTACTCTTTCGATAGTTTCTTTGTGTGATGACATGCTTACTTCGTTATTCGGAGGCTTGTGAGAAAAGAGACGCGCTACGAGTGTCTA
Organism: Morchella sp. 2016-41; assembly: GCA_024713855.1. Lineage (NCBI taxonomy): Eukaryota > Fungi > Ascomycota > Pezizomycetes > Pezizales > Morchellaceae > Morchella > Morchella sp. 2016-41. Next base: position 361,302 of record JAMGZD010000002.1, on the reverse strand, counting down.
TGAACCCAAAAGTGATACGATTCTCATCTTGCCCCCCGCCATAGACACGTCCTGAGTACCTCCTCCAGCTATACATGTATCTATGATTTCTCCTGATATAGCGCTAGATGTATAGTAATAAAATTTACTGTTAGGTGGATGTCAGGTTCTGATAGATACATAATATCCTAATTTATGATTATATCTTCTACTTTAGATATCCGATTCAATAGACGTATATAGGTGCATACATATGCACGTGTATTTGCTAAACTGGAATCCTGCTCAGGCTGCAATGGAGCCTTGAACGTATGTGCAGTACTATTTAATTTACCATGCCCGAGACACGGAGTGTTTTATAATCATTATCAGAAATCAAAACGACAGCTTTCATATCCCGGAATGGCTGGGTGGTGGATGGTTAATTAATAAATTAAACAATAGAAAAAAAGGGTGGTGGAGGGTCATCTACTATCACTCGGTCAGAACTGGTCCCAGAACTTACATGAAGATTGAGTAGGCACGGCAAACGAAGGCCGATACCGACACGAATGACAAACAATAACACGAGCAAAGATGATAGAGCATACAGAATCTAGTTTACTCAGGGTGCCTTCGACCAAGGTCTCTTGTATATGTCGGGTCCCTACTCACCTGAATATTCCCGCCCAGTACGACTGTGTCGCAACTATGCCCACTTTAGAGCTTTTTGACCGCCTGAAGGATGCCAGTTCGATTCTTTACTCGCTGCGTCTAGGCCAAAAAAGGCGCACTGATCGGCATCCTTGGTAGGTTTAGTGGAAAGGCTATTCACAATGTACTGCGCGTAAGCTTAGGGGGACACAATGGTGTTCACTGCTGTTCGACCACCAAGCGTAATTTCCATTGGGGGAAAAATTGTTTTTGTAAGGGCAAAGAGATTTAGTACATTGTGTAACTTATCATGTCCTCGTCGCATACTCGGGGGTCTTCGAAGATCACCCTAGTCATTCTTTTGCTAGATTTTCCAACCCTAAGCCTGATATGTATCTGCGTGACAACCAATCCGCCCCACCAAATGCCCGTGGTCAACACCCGTCGATCAACACAAAATGTAGGAATATTAAATTATATGTTAATAAAGAAATCTACTATCTACTATCTTCTATTGTGTAATGGAATACACTTTCCGCAGATTGCCACAGCCTGCTTCGTTGACGGCGACAGGAGTGCTTTGGTGTCTTTGGTTCGGTTCCCCTGCCTCCTTCCTGCTGGCAAGTCATAGAAACCCTAACCCTGACTAAGTTCTGCATGGAAACTAGCACACCCAACGGAACTCTTTATAATTAAATAGTCAACTATAAGTAGTGGGAGGTGGAGGAGAGATGAGGTCAAGGAGGAGCAGCAGTGGGGAAGGAAAGGGGACAAGGAGGGAGGGGGACGAGTGGGAGTGGGACGAGCAGTCGAGGGTGGAGAATCAGATGGGGGGGATCGAGGAGCGGTAGAGTGGGAGGAGACAAGCAGTGGAGAGACTAGGGGGGTGTTAGAGGAGCGTTGGAGGTGGAGGAACGTTGGAGGGAGAGGAGGACGAGTGTTGGAAGGGGTAGTGAAGGGGCGGGCATGTATTGATATATTGGAACTGAAGCCGGAGCTGCTATTAGAGCTGGCACCGGAACAGGCATTGGACATGGCATTAGAGTGAACATCGGAGCTGGCATTGGAGTCGGCATTTGAGCCCGCACTAGAGCTGGCATTGGAGCTGGCAGTGGAGCAGGAATATATTGGAGCTGGCATATATTGGAGCTGGCATCAGGATGGGTACTGCACTTGGAGCTGGCATCCCGGGGGCAGGCATTGGACTCAGAGCTGGCATCAGAGCGAGCATTCAAGCCAGCATACATTGGAGATGGCATCGGGGCGAGCATTTGAGTAAATATTTGAACATTCAATTTGGGCATTTATGGGTCATTGCCACGAGAACTGGCCTTGATAGGGCTAGGTCAAAAATAATTAACTACTCGAGGTGCCTAGATACTACACGGAGGTGGGAGAGAGAGATACCTCGCGGTCGCAAGATGGTATACTGCTAGAACAGGAGCAGATAATGTAGCGGGCATATATTGGGACTGCCAGTGGCAGTAATTCGGACCTGTTTTTGAGCTGGCATTGAACCTGTTGTTGGCGCCGCCATTTGAGCTGGCACTAAAACCGGCATTAGAGCTAGAATATGTTGTAGTTGGATGTAGCGTATAATGAGGTAGGAATTAAAGTTGGTATCTGCACGGGTATTGGATGCAGGGCTGACATTGGACTTGAAGCTGGCATTCCCTATGGCATCGCAGCCGGCTTATATCAGAGTTGACACAGGAGCGGGCATTACAGCTGGCATATATTGAAGCTGTCAGTAATTCGAGCAGGCATTGGAGCGGACAGAGTCAAGACAGCGCCTGATAGCAATGAGTGGAAAGAAATGGATTGCTGCAGCAGGATTTAGGCCTTTATGTGACATGGCCGTGAAAAGCGGCCATGAGACGGCTCTGGAGAAACTAGAACTACTGGATGTGCCTAAATACTACACGGAGGTGGGAAGGAAGGATATCTCTCAGTCGTGAGGTGGTATAAAACTCACTCACCGGCCCGGGCACTGACACTGGCACCGTTACTGTAAAAACCGGACTCACCACACCCACCTGCCCTTCCCACATTTGGTCGCATAATTCAAGCTTGCACTTCGCCCTGGCGAGGTGGTCGATTTGTAATGTACTACGTCTCTTTTTGTTATCAAAAAAAGAAAGAAAAGAAGGAAAATGTTCTTTGGGCAACGCACAGCAAAAGGTTGTGTTTATGGTCCCGCCATTTACGCATACCCCCACCCCTGGATTGAACCCTGAACCTTCTGCAATCGAAGACAAGGCACAATCTCACGGTGTTCCTCGGGGGGCGAGTTAACCGTTAAGCTACCCGCCCATGTTTGTTGTCAACCGGAGGTGCTATTTGAATGCCAAGGGCTGTCATTAGTGTCTAATCGGTAATGTGCGCTAGTAAGGTTCGTACTTCAGGCTGTCTCGTGTGGTCTTGACAACACGCGGTTAGCGACGCACAAAGCAACGGTTTACAATTCAATTAAAAGAATACTATGGACAGACATATAGCTTCGTCGCTGGATGACAAAAAACAAACGATCTTAGCCATCATTATTACTTAATCAAGGCGCTTCGAGAGGTATAAAGTTCATACTATCCTCAGCTGTTCTAACTATCCATTTGCACAGGTCATGTGTATAACTAAATATGCCTCTCCTATAGGCTCACCGGGCGGAATCGGACATGTTCCGAGGGGCTTCATCATTGTTACTCATATTTTAAGACCAATCTTTAAATAATGTATGTGATTATTCTATGGGCTTGTTATTGTTTTGTAGGGCCTCGAACCCCTCTATCGGAGTTGGCGCAAGGTATACAGTTACGGATCGCCTCACACGCTTCATATATTTTCATGATAATCATGAAACACCCCCTGCAATTAAAATCTCCATCCTGAAAAGTTTCATAGATCAAGGTCAAATGCAAGTAATTTTCTATGTGTGTCTAAAGAGTTAAGTAGATCTACATTGCTTTATGAATTGCCTCTACACCGACCCCACGAACAAAACATCAACATCGATCGCGACACTTGCCACGTAGCTCTCAGAAATCTCAGGACCTAATCAAAATAATAATTATAGGCGGTTTATCAATTTATTCATTTCATTGCTCATTTACAACCAACATCATTTCTTCCGCCCTATAGTACCGCAACGTTATCCTAGGTCCCTTCACATTCATCCACTGCACTCATTGCAGTTTGAGATATCGGGGTTCCTGACATCTACTTTTTTGGTATCTTATACTTCAATAGTCTCAGATATCAATATGAGTTCAACCACCGCTAAAGACTCTGTTCAACCCTTAAGTAAGCGCACCAAAGCTCGTCGCGCTCGGGCAGCTCAGGATAGATACGACAAGCCAATCCGTCCCTTGCGCGAGATCGCCCCAAAGTCGTCTACACTCGTAGACGGTAAAGACCCAAGGGAAGGTGCGCTAGCCGAAGAGATTCGCATGGTACAGGCCGCTGAACTGGCAGAGGAGGTGCTCAAATTGAGTTCAGTGACTGGATCTAAAGTAGAGCTTAATGGTAGAGCCACTGACCCTGACCCTGATGGAGAGTATTCGACCGACGAAGAATGTATCCTCCAGATTGAAGCTGGGCATAATCTCTCGTCCACTCAAGCAGTTGATGAACTCTTCTCAGAGGACCTAAGGACTGGGACCTATATGTATCAAAACAACGTCACACGTCCAGATGCTCCATTCTTTCCGGATGTCATGCTTACCAGCCCCGCCGAACGCTTGGGAGCTCTGGAACCTGCAGCTATACATAATGGCGGTGAAACGGCAGAAACCAGGTTAAGGTCGACTCTACGCGTCCCGGGGCACTCTTTCGGCCCCTCCCAAGTAGTGGGTGAATTACGGAGATCACCTCGTCGTCATATAAGGCGTGGAACTACAGAGATATTGAAGCGCCGCACTTCGGCCTTGAAAGTTACTCTATCACCTTCAATAGCCAGATCCGGCAGTCCTGGGGAGGAAAGGATACCGGAAGTGGTCTATAATGCTGACAAGAAAAAGGCTTTAGCGGTACTTCCTGGAGTTGGTAGCGGAAGAACGTCAGAGGTATTTATCAGAATCGGCGAAGGAAAAGCTCCAGAGATCATTCACATAGTTAGCAAGGGGAATGGTATAAAAGTAAACCCAATAATTGACAAGAGGAGGGCACCAGAGGTAGTTGACAGGATTGAGAAACGTAAGCCTCCGAATGTGATTCTTAGGGCTGCAAAGAGAAGGACCAGTGGGACAGTGCGAAAACTCAGCAGTGAAAGAACCCCGGGAGCTATCCCGGAATTTCATGAGGGAACTGGTACTCAACCATTTCGCAGGATTAACAAAGGAAAGGCTCCGGAGGTACTTCTGCATTATGAAGATGGAACTATTGATCCCGTTCTTCTCTCCAAGAATCCTAATGTTGATCTTTGGCTTTCTGAACGAGTAGGTAGTATGAAGACCGGCGGAATGAGATTACACAGTAATTTCGAATTACTACCAGGAATCAATTCGGAAACACCTACCTTTGGCAGTGAGCAGCCGTTACAGCAAAGTGGAAATGATGTAATCGAAGCCCAAATGCGTGCAAACGAAGGGGTTGATTGGGCCTATGATCCACAGGCATATAGCTACTTTGACCTCACTTTCGTTCCGGAACACTCTTCAGATCAGGTCCAAGGAGAATTAGAAATGTTGCAATTTTTCAAAAGCTCAATGAAGTTTGGCGAGTCTGTTGCTGGTACCTCTGACCCAAATACGGCCAACAAGTTCCCTTGTGCTCTCCCACTCGAGGGGTTAACCATAAGTACTCTAACAGGCCTCCCTATCTATGATTGGGGGTTTCAGGAGCATAATTCGGAGGAGACCAAACTCCCGGATGCCAATGATTTCGGATATTTCCTCGAAAAAACAAACGCCGAAGGGGTGGTCGTTCGCACTTTCTATCCTTATACAGAAGAAGATGATGGCCCGCTCAATTAACTTCACTCATATCAATAACCTGTTCTGCCTAATCTGCCTTTAGCTATATACATTTAGTTGGCCTATTTATCCTTCATTTATTCATTTATCGGAAACTTCATGTATCTTATCAATTTCTTTCTAATGCCATCTTGTTTCCATAACTATTACTGCTTCTGTCTTCTTTTTAGGATTCCCTTCATCATTCTATTACTAAAGGTAGTGCCGACATGCATACGACGTTCACGAACGAAGGGTGGTGTAGTTTTCGGGCTCAGTACATGTATCTTTTCCAACGACTTTCTGTTCTGTTCCATACAATCTTCGATAGTTTTTTAATGGCGCAGTGCCTATTCTACCTTTTGAGGTGTCAATTGATTGCTGCCTTGTGCTCCGTAATCTTTTGTGTCTTGATAAATCCTTCAATCGCATATGTCGCGCCAGAATCGCGTCCCAAAACCTTGATACGTCCGGTTTATCCTAGCACTAAGGTTTGTTTGACACAATTAGCCACTTCTTCGGAACTGCCAACCCATATTAAGTTACAGCCGAGTGTCGTCGGCCTACTATAATAATTACTGAACATGTAGGCAGAGACTTAATCTTCATTCAAAGCTGTGTGCTCTTATAGAATTTACTACCAACAATACCACAGCGTTGTAATACACAATGAAGGTCAGTCGGGACTCACCGCTCATCCGCCTTTTCATCAATGGCAACCCTCTCTGGAACTTATTATAGAAATCAGATAACTCATCCCTGCTCCGAATGATGATACTTCTATAACCAAATCTATAGCATCAAGCTATCCCCGAACATTTCGTTATCTTCGTTACGAGGTCCCACCCTTAATTATTCGGATTGAGTACGGGTTTCGATATTTTGGATATGATGTGTTAGTGCGCAGAACACAGATATTGTTAAGGGGTTTAAAGAAGACCTCGGTTTCTACTGGAGGTCCTGTAGCAGCAACTGCTGGGCATGAAGTGGAGTTACTCAGGGTAGCGCTGGGTACGTACAGGCAGTTGAGCTCGGAAACTAATAGAACTGATTGTCTCTTGCTACCGACTCTGCTCGTGATGGGTATCAATATTACATGTTCAAGACGTCATAACGGGCGAAGGAGGATGTTATGAGATAATACCTAGTAATCTCTTTGTGAATTTATGGCTTTCATCCCCGAAGTAGAAAGATATTGAAAGTGGTAATGTTAATTGTCGTAGTTTCTTCCATCCCATTTCCATTAGCAGTACTTGCCCGTGCACATTTAACCTTTGCCGCTTGTACCACCAGCCTGTGAAGCTTATGAAGCTTATAAAGCCATTCAGTCATGGTTAAAGCCCTATCCCTTAATAAGCGTGACTTTCATTCAAACCTAAGTGAGTACCACACTCCCACACTTAAATATTGTCAAAGGTACACCTTCCTACTCCTCCATCTCCACCTATCTGTGAAATCATCAAGAAAAAAAGACCATCTCTTCCTAATCCATAATCTATAACGATGACTTCAAATGTATGTTCTCTCTCCATCTCTGAATCCCTATCTAATAACGATCCTTTATCAGAGGAGTATGAACATTGCGGTGGACCGTAATCTGGTGTTCACCCCGTGGTTGCTGCGGATCCTCATCATATGGGCATTCAAGAGCAGTATCCTCGCCATCGTAAAAGAGAGGTTCGCCCAGGGACTTTTCACAAAAAGATCCGGGAGGCGTGTTCAACGCTATATGTGAGTTCAACTCCTACCTCTATTATAAAGAATATCAATGCTAATTTAATGACCGTTCAAGTGAGTATAGAATCAGGATCAGTGTCAAAGCAAGCCGTGACATCATCACTGAGCCAGTGCTCAAGGGAAGATATTTGAGGATCAAGTTCTCAATGTATACTGCCCCGGATGGGACAATGTGTTCCAAGAAGGATCTTCCAAAGAAAGGGAAGATTGCAACCAAGATACGCCTGGAAATGAAAATTCGCACTGTTGACTCGAACGTTTCTGGAGCTCCATCCAAATATATGCGTACTCCGTGGAATATCGGCTTTTTTAGGCGAAATTACACATTTCCTCACACTCAGCATCCTCTTCGCTCCGACTGGCCGCCCCACTGTCCATCCGACAGCAAGAGGACCACCAGCGGCCAAAAAGATGCTAACACCACCGTCATCGACGGCCGAGGGGCTAAAACTGCCACCGTCAATCAATTGAATACTGATTCTACCACCGATGGGCAACTAACGCTCTGGAAAGGTGTTCATTCGGGAGGAAAGAAAGTAGTGGAGGTCATAGTTCCTTAGGATGGTGGCGATCATTTCTGCTTCTCAAGCCAATCTGGTTCTCAGTGGACCTTTCTCACATTTCTTTCACATAATAATGCTGTTGCTCTTGATTTTTCTATAAGCTTGCTGTTCTTATTTTGCACATCATGGAAGGTCTTACTTCTTTTTCTCTTTCTTTTTCTTTCCAACTTTTCTTGTCTACTCAGTTTCTTTTGTTTTTCTCACTACATAAATCGGCGCTGATTTATGGCGGAGGGACGTACGGAGCTGGTAGTCGTCAGGACTACATATATGGCACAACATGTAGGGACTAAGTTAGTTACCTAATACACTTGCAAATCACCACTGTACCTAAGCGGCTCTTGTTGTTCTCCGAGCCATCTGGCAGAATTTAGTGAACTTCATACCTTGAGGTATCGCGTTGGTGGTGTTCGTTTCCATGCATGGGAGTGTTTTTTCTTAAGAAAACAATACTTGACATGGCAACGGTCCATATTCCCATTGAACATTCGATTATAAAATTATAGAACTTACAACAAGAAAGCTCGTTTTCCTCTGCCAAGATGCTACTATAGGCCGACGCTATTACTGTGGCGAACGAATGCTGCAACCCGATGCCGAATAGTCATCACACAAACCCAACAACAGGGACCTCTTGTGGCCTCTCTCATTCTGTCCCTTCCTCACCTGTACCGCCCCTACGAGCAGAACAGTATTCCACCCTAAGTTGCCTTACGAGGCTCAAATTTACGAATACCCTAGACATATCATAAGGAGCAGCGCGGCTCCAGAGAGAAAAGACCTACGCGGTAATTGAATACATGCTCACGATGGTCTCTGTCATAATGTCACACACGGGTTTTGTCCTTTGTACAGCAGCCGGAGCTATTTTATGTCTCTGCCGGTAGCATTTTTATCATGACCTCACGCACAACCTTCAGTCGGAAAAAAAAATAAAAAACTGGAATTTGTTGGATCGACAAAGAAAAGCGCGTGACCGGGGAGGGGAGGGAAGGAAATGAAAGGAAAGGGAAGGAAAGGAAATTCTGGAGCAGCGAGAGGCGAAAAAGCACGCTCTAAACCGTGTCAGAAACGACAAGTTTCTTCTAATTAACGTAGGCGAGGCTACACTTCATATTGATGTACCGTTGAAGCAATGTCAAAAGTACGAAAGGGCCAAAAACATGTGCTCCATAGGATGACGTCCTGCCCCAGGACCCACGATACCCCTCTGAAATTTGACTTACGTGAAGAACAGCCAATCTAACATTGAATTGCTTTTATTTTTATGTCTTGGCGAAGCCGACAATTCTCCCAATGGATCACTGAGTGTCACTCGGGGGGCTGACTAACGATAGATTTTGGCAATGAGCTCTAACGTAATTGTTTTTTTTTTTTTTTTTTTTTGTTTAACTCATTAATTACATTAACGTAATTGTTGAATATCCATATTTTCAAAAATGTCTTCTTAAATCCGGTGTAACCGCTGTAGATGAAATACTGGGGCGTCAAAGAAGCACCTCACTGTGCTCTTTGCATTTCATTTACGCATTGCCACAACCCCTTCCACGTCACCTATGATTTACCCCTAGCACAACCCTATCACAAGCCAGACCTGATGGACCTTACATACACCGAAGCGTTCACAAACAGAAATAAGGGCACCAATAGCAATCCGTAGAATTCATCGGAGGTATAGTGGCCCCACGCTAAAAGCGACCAAACGCGATCAAAAGTCAGTCGCTTATGACTATACCAATGAAATTGAAGAACTGGGAGGGTAAAGGTGTAGTAAGAGTGTCGAAATTTAGTCTGTTTACAAATTCTCGATCTCCATCATGCTCATAAAGCTATAGGGGATTAAAAATGAATGCTTTTGCACGTAAAAAGCGAGGTGACTGGAAAAAGTGGAACAGTGTTATAAGGCAATTTGTACACCTAGAAAGAAAAGAGTATAGAGTTGTGGAAGCGATGCATTAGAATGCCTACCTAGGTAGATATGGGCATTATAAAAAGATCACAAGGCTACATTGTACCCATAGTCGGTCCGCCTCTATCTGGCGCCTTGTTATCTTTAAGAGTGCATGGACCTTTATGACGTTGATCGACCAAGAACCCAAATTATCTTTATTGATATGCTTAAGAAGATTGATAGACCTGTTTTAAATACATCTTATCTCATATAAATTTTCAATATATCCCCTTTTCATCTTCTGACCTCATCCAAGGATTGACACTATCGAGTGATATATCATGAAGGAATATGTTTTGTAGCTCAACCGCATTTATAGGACCTTGCCCCTGAAAGGAGCAGAGGGTATGGTAAATGGGATAGCGGTAAATGTAGCCCAGGTTCCAGTGGCTCCGCCAGATGCATGTAGGCAGACGGTACCTGCGCTCTTTGTGGCGGCGCTTTACGCGTTACCCACATGACTCGTATAGGTATCATATAAACAATCCTTGGACACGTCCGGGGGAAGCACTTCCCACCACAGCTGTTTCCTTTGAAGCTGGAGACCTAGGTACGAAGTGAGCGCATGCGGGGGTCTGGGTCGTATCCTGTACTGTTCAAGGAACTTAAAATGCATATTTCCATTAGCGTATACTTGGTGGTGACGGAGTCTGCAGATTAACAGTTTGGCCAACCCGAGTGAAGACTATCCTTCGCGAATAGAAGCCAGGCTTCCTTTTGGCGTTACTTTACCCAAGAATGGCTTGTCTCTGTCGTGTCTATGGGGAGTGGTGAAGATAGCAAATGTGCTGGCGGCCTCAGTCTGCTCCGATGTATTTCGATAGTGTCGTGTTTGTTAGCTCATCTTTGTTAATTATGGACATAAATACACCTATCTTCTTGCGGACATAATTGGGGGCGTGCTGCCACTTTAGTTCATCTGATTCCCAAGAATAGGTGTTCCTTCGTTCGAAGTCACGTCATCGTTGATAGTCAGCAGTGCTAAACCTACGCGATGCAATCCTTAAGCACGTCCACACATCCCCCCACCTTATATCTCAACCTAAACTCGTATACGCTCTCGATCTGAAACTTCCAGAACTGTACGCCCTTACCTAACCATCTCTCTTGGTCCCTCTACGAACCTCCTTGGACTCTCGCGCCCTCAGGTATACTGATAAGACCTACATTGTGTGGTGGCCTGTTCGAACGGGGCAAAGGGAAAGGCTGCATTACTCAACGTACTAACATCTCTTCATAACAGTTTACGAAATTCATAGCTGTGCTTACGGGTAAAAAACACTCTTGCAATGGCAGTGACTGAAGGAACCTTGCGAGGTGGCGCAGAACTCGCGAAAACACCCACAGAGAGAAAGGCCCTATACACATGCACTTGTAAGATACTTCCCAGTAGTTTCCAAGAAAGTGAGAATTATCTCTGATCGTACGTAGTGCCCCCAATTGGAGAAATGTCGGAGGATACTCCTTTCTTTGACCTCGAAGATAATGAGAGGGTCGCAGCCTGGGTACCATTCGCTGCGAATGAGCTACTCGGCAAGTCCTCTCTTTCTCCAATGTCGTTTGCCATTCTCACACACTACGTGACTGTCCTTATATCGCGGTTCCGTGGGATCTTACAGGATCCTTCTAAGCAAGATGGCCATAGACCTATAGTTTATAGGTTCGCGAGACAGATCATCCCGGTAGTATGGGGGAGATACATGCAGGATGAGGATTTCAACCCAGTCGAAAGATTCGCTCAGTAAGTTGCATCTGTTCCAATTATTATGAGGAGATCCCACTAAGATGTGTTTTACCAGTGTCTATCAGACTGTCGGCGATCTAGTAGATATCTGTCTTAAGATTGATGTGGACTATATTCCAACCGAGACCAGACGTGTCTCCTACACATATGAGTGGACAGAGACAAAGAGCAGTGACAAGCTCCAGACCTCTCTCGGTGACTCCCCAGAAAACCTCAAGATGCTTAAATACCACTGTCACAATCCTCGTGCGTTGGCACCTAAAATCTTGGTTTATCGCTCGGGTTCTACCATAGCGGCACCAAGGTTTACTAAGGGTGTTATGGGGAATGACTTAAAGAGCGCTTTGCTGAGCACTCTTACCGATCTTGAAAGTCTTAATGCAACAATGTTGGAGAATATGGACTGCAATAGGAGATTAGAGTCAAAGGAAACCTTTGAGCGGGATGAGTTGATCTGGTCCACACCACTTTTGGGACTGAACATTGGTGGCGTTAGATGCCCTGCTTACGTGGTAGGATCCCTGTGTCCTGATCTCTTGAATCCAGTGCACTTCTTCTTTAAAGTGGATGAAACTAATAGTGGTTGGCAATGTTGAATAGAACCCCACGAAGGTCATGTTGAGTGATTGCTGGATGCCAGTTACTCTCCAAAAAAGCCAGAAAAAAGACTTCCAAGACTTTTGCTCCTCGGGTATACAGTCCTCATCTCGAGATGCCCTGGTAGCCGCGATGAACAGCTTCAAACTCAATGCCAATACTGGCGGTATCCAGAAAAGACGCCATGTTCCGAAAACCAGATCTCCACTTCGAAAGATGCAACTTGCGTGCGAGAATGCATGCCAGTATGACGCTGACTTCGACAGGTTCGTCAACCACGAGAGACCGCCGATCAATAATTCCCCAGGGTGTATATGGCTCTTTGAATAATGAGATTTGTTAGTGGGCAGAACAGCGAAGTCAACTGTATCACTACGGGGTTCTAGGAGTTATCAGAAATGTGAAAGAAGAAAAGAAAGGGGAGAAGGATATTTTGGAGTGGGGTGTTCTCTAAGTCTCCTGTCGTGGATTTTTTCTTGTTTAATTCATAATTCTCTTGTGGTGGAGAGAGGATTGGTTATTTCAGCAATAGCTCCCACAGTGTAAATCTTTTTCAATAAATAGTGCAGGTCAGGTTCTCAACTGAGACCCTGGCTCTAGTTACCATCTCTTCAAAGTGCTTGCATACTGATGAGTGATTGTGAATGATTCATGAAGTGTGTGAGGCCTTGAGGAATGAGAGACTTGATTATTCGGAGACCATCGGGCATAGATTCAATGGTGATCAGTTGTTTTGTCCGTGGATACTCCCTCTGTTATAGAATAGAGCAATCTGCGCATCATTCAAAAACACTTCACAATAAGTCCCTTCGACAATATTCCCCGGAATCACTAGGCGCTACCTGTAATAAAGGAGCCTCCTTGATGTGGATACTACACGAAACCTCCTTCATATAGCTTCTGATACGTAGTAAGATATCGTTTTTGGTATATATATCAGTGCCTGGTGGTTGAGGAGGCACGGTATATCAAATACTAGTTATACCAAGTCAAACGACATATGTAAGAGCAAGGGGGAGAGAGAGTAGAGGGCAAGGGGAAAGATCATTTCCCGTCCTGAGTAAACTAGCTGGGTACATATAGTAGGTTGGATTTTGATAGTTTGACACCTTCACGATGCGCTTTTCTTTTTTCTTTTACATGTTTTGATCGTATTTTGTTTCCTTGGGGGCTGGGGAACTTGAGGGTAGGGATATCTATTGTTCATAAACGTGCGACCAATCCGGTGGGCTAAAACCGTCTATTCCATGTGGGATATCACACCCGCCTCGCAATATAGGTACGTCCATAGAAAAGAAACTTGAGATCTATATATATGATAGGCAGCTTCTCTCTTTCAGTAAGAGCTTATATTTCAGAACTCTCTTTAGCGTGTAAATGGGATTCGGCCAAATGCTTTCACAGGACATGACCACTAGTACACACTTATAGCAAATAGAGACCGTAGAAGGAATGTTCAGTGCTGCGTTGACTGTTCTGTATGAAATGACCCGACCCTCACCCCCTGATATTATACATATGTACACCATATAGGAGTAATGTATTCTTAATTACATGTATTGTTCATCCTCAACATAATTACAGTGTCTCATCTGGTACGTGTCGAAATCGCTCCGTCCTTTTGCAAAGGTGACAAATATCTATCGGGGTCTTGGAGCATGCAACTGGTCCACAGCAGCAAGTTCAAACATTGGCCAAACATGGGCTTTCCAGCCTTTCAATTATACCAGGGGTTATATCCTGTATCCAATCAGAGTTGACTCATACTGTGGGCGCTCGTTCTGATTGGTCTCTATCAAACCGTTCCAGAAATAATCTCTTACTGCGTAGTGGCCACCTAAATCTAGCAACGGCGCTATATGTCATCGTAGAATGCACATCTAAGCAAAGAATCCTCGATCTGCTCTTACATCACTGACCCCGATCTTGAACAATACCTTTACTACCCACACCCCCCCCAGCAAATGCAGGGCAACCTGGTGCACCTACAAAAGTCCCGATTACCCACCCTTCGCACCCCCACTTAAACAAAGACTCGCCTCCAGGCTCTCCACGCCAAAGCGCGACTTTAATCGTTTCTGAATCTATCCAGATTTCCAACACCTAAGGATCAAAAGTTCACGCAATGGAGAACCGAAAGCATGACAAAAAGGGCAAAAAGCCAGAGTACTCGATTCCCCAGCAGGACGAAGAGCAGAGACTCACTGCGCCATGTAAAATTCCAATACATACCTTTTGTGTAGAAACACTAACATCTTTCGCGGTAGACCTCAAGACCTATCATTCCGAATCCTCCCGTGACGCTGCTGCTGTCTCTGGTCTTGGTATGTGCATCCCTCATTCTTCCCTTCCTCTCTCTACTTCTAGATACCTCAACAAAGATTCTTGACAGAGTTACTAACGGGCCCAGATGACGAAGACAACAGTCTTATCACATATATGACCCTGGCCGTTATGCGTGACCCCGATCTCGATGGTCTCCTCAAGCGCTCGGAGACCGACCCCAGCTGTGGCGAAGAGATAAGATCACGCATGATCTCGCTCTATCCAGGCGCAGATGGAATTAATGACCTTCTGAAAAGGCTATATCGGTCCCGCATCAAGGAGGGGAGGAAAAGACCGTGGGCAGCTTCGCCCCATATATTCATTAGACCCGCTGGAATAAGGACACACCGGACAGTTGGTAGTTTGAAACAACCAAGGGCAGTGGTAGAAGCTCCAGCGCATAGAAGCGACAGAAAGGTGACAAGACCATGGAGAGATTGGAGAAAGACGAAGAGAGGGTCGCTGAGGCCTGAGGAAACGACAATGTTGGTTGACCGGTTTGAGTCACTGTTTCCTTTTCAAGGAGATTCAGAGAATACGATCGAGGAGAAGGCGATGGAGGATGAAATGAATCTTGGCTGACTTGAGATGGGTTTTTGGAATAAACATCATCTACTTGTCCTTTTATTTTCTGTGTTTTTATTTCCCAGCTTTAAGGGTGCTTAGAATAGTTTAGGGAAATCTACAGCTTCCTACCTTTATCCTTTTTGTAACGTAGCATCCGTCATAGTATAACTTTAGGTAGGATCTTGAAAAGCTCCGAACAATGTGAGATGAATTATTATTAGAAATACTTGATTTAATCATTGTTGGGCATCTATTCTGTCGTGTTATTTCCCAGCAGAAAAAGGAAAGAGTTATCAAATACCTGCGCATGAGCCTACTTTAATCGCTATTTAGCCTGACCATGACTGTAAAGAAAGATATCTCGGTGAGAAGAAGACACTTAAATAAATACAGTTAGCTATCAGAGACAGAGAGGCACGTCGTGGCACTTCAATATACAGCAATGGGCAATATGTCATTGGGCGACTAGCCACAATCTTGCCTGCAAAGACAGGTTTTGGTGGCGTTGTGTCTGGCGACTTATTATCCATCACTGTACTCTACTTACCTCGGGAATACTTGACACATTTCTGCTGGCTGAGCTCCATGCGTACGGTCCGCTGATCTCACAAGGGGCATAAAAAAGGTTTATAGATACATTGATTATCCCACGTGAGCCATGAATGCTTAGCCAACAAGCTTTGTTGCTCCTTCTTTCCCCAAGCGCGTCTAGTCCTCAATCTTCTCAAATCCTCTACCTTACACGATCACCCTCATTAAGAAGCGTGCAAAGACACTTCTAATAAAACGCTCAACAACTCTTACATTACCCACCCTTTCCCAAGCATCGTATCCTAATCTTAACCTTGCATCTTATTATTTTCGAATTTTGCAGTAGGTCAGTTTCTCACAATTAAACCCCACGCCCCCCACTCGCATTCTGGCTAGTTAAAATCTTGCTATGATTCTGATAGTCGATTACCCACACGTACACGTCGTGACACGTTAGGATTCCTATTGATTATCCATTCATATTAGAGATTTCTAAATGAGTGCGACCAAATATAAGAGTAGGGTTTCAATTGCGCCGGTCAGCTAGAATAGTATGTATCGCGTGGCATAGTACTGTAAGGGCCTCCAATGATATTGGAGCTGATGGTTAATTGACCCCTGCCTCTCCCCACTACAAATTTACTCAGTTCAAGCAGGGTCACTTGCTCCGCGGATCGAGGCACACAGCAGCAAAATAGTGTTGATTGAAGTAGAAAAGCGAGTACTGGTATCATTTGGCCTTGGAGGAGGTCAGAGTAGTGAGCTATAATTGACTGGATATATCAGATATATCATCACTGCCCTACCATCCACGGTCGATCAAAATCTTCTTAACTCTATACCACAGCGTGTACCTCGCTCATCATACTGTCTTCACATCTAGTCGGTTCAATGGAATTCATAGTACTGGACTCAATCATCAAATTCCCCGAACACTACTCCCAATCTGCGCAAGGCTAAAGCACCCTCTTCCTCCTCGACCCTATGAAAGCTGGTCTTGTCTCTGCTCCGACACCTTGCGCTACGGCCATTTGATCGGTTGCGCCCGCACTCGCTAGAAATTCCTGACGATACCTGAGTGCTGCCCTGACCTTCTTGAAGACATGGTTGTTTTTGGTGATCTCGCCCTTATCTCTCCGCTGCTGCGAAAGGATGTGGATGCTCTGCTCCAAGATATTCCCAATCTGAGAAACAGCCGGGATATGGCTACGAAGCGAATCTTCGATCTCTTTCTTCAAAGCCGCATCCCTCCCTTCATCTCGATAGTGTTTCAGAAGGTCTAGCAGATGCTCGCTACTACATAAAGTCTTTGCAATGTCTGTCCAGATTGTGGAGAGGCGATAATCTAGAAACAAATGCCATTTTAGTCTCCTGGCATATGCTTAAGGAAGTAGGGAAGAAAGATATACTGGGCCTGATTTTGCGTTCTCTGCCCTTCTTTCCTGGCCCAGAACCTAGGGGTTTGTCCTCTGACAAGAGTGGGGGGATCACGGGAGCGGGCGTGGGTGTGACGTCTACACACCACCTGGGATACTCTGAAAACTTCGACCCTACCTGGGGCAACCCCTTGAGGGCGGTTACTCTCTGCGGCGTGATAGGACAATACTCCGCTGATCTTGTGCCGATAGATGGTGCAGATGATGCAATAGGAGATGGTGATTTAAGCCATGCAAACATTGTCACATCGATGGGTGAGATCTTTGCGGCGGCGAACGCAAGCGGCGGTGGAGATCTTTGATTCGGTGAACCCCGCTCGAAATAAAACTGGAAATCAGTGGATTCCATGAGGATTTTGGACTTTATACTGGGTGTACAGACAGCGGGAGTATTGTGGTTGAGAAATGTCTCACACAGTCGATGAAGTGTGCCGTGTGGAGCGTCGACCCATACCACGTGAATTCGGCGACCCAGTTTGGAGTTCATACAGGCTTGCTGGTGTGCAGTAACAAGATTAGGCCTTTTCCCCTTTTAACCATACTTCCTACAACGATTAATTTGTCGGTGCTGTGGCAGCACAACCTACAACGGGTTCCAACTTCTTTACCACCTCCCATCAGCAGGTGTAAGCTGTTCTTCTTACTGTACGATAGAGCCGCATCTATCCCCACGGGTATTCTGTGCTACAGTACTATCAGTCCGCATAAACAGAGTGGCCGCTTCATAAGGTATCACTCGCAGTACCTTCCCAAGGCAAGACTCCGGCCAAATCAGTCATCTTAGGGCTGATCCTTTCTCAACTCAACACTCAGGCTATCTCTGAACACCACCGAATTCTGGTGGAAGACGCTGGACATTTCTGGTGGTTGCAGAACTATTTCACTGCGTAAGCCACACTTACGAGGCCAACCAAGTGTGGCTTCTGCCGTAAAACTCGTCAGAAGAGACCTACCAGTGTTATTTCAAGACCGGTAATCTTGGCCGTTAACAGAGCCCCACCAGCGCATTTTCTACTAATAAGAATTGATACTTCTACAATTTCTACTAATCGGACGAGGACTAGTGACGTTTCCCGCATCAACCACTATTAGCGACCGATCATATGTATCAATAACCGGAGACCTGTGGGAGCTCAAGGCGTCAGACCTAGAGCACGACCTGTGGCCCCACACTTGCTCGGATGTGCCCGATTGATATCTCGGGGAAGGCTCAAGAATCCTAGGTGCTTCACCGAAGGAATATGATGACGACCTGTGACCGAATCAATCGGTAGAAGAATCCGAGCGTTTCCAAACCCCATTACAATATAATGACCATGATATCTCTATATATATCTGGCCTCACCTCATGATATCGAGGTAGGTATTCCGCGTATAAGTCCGATTTTTGTTAGTAAAAATAGACCAGGGTAAATGTCATTCGCAGATATGACCCAGAATATAGGTATTCCTTAAGCGGTTTCAGAAGCCTTCTCAGGGCATTGAGCGGATCACGATCAATCCGTCCATTACGGAGCTCATCGATGTTCCCATTCAAAGTTGCCCACAACAGCCTAACATATTTAGGTTCTTACTACGCCAGGTAGCATTATTTGACATTCCACTGTGCACAATTGGTGAGAAGGTATATTCATGTTGACCAGTACTACAGGAGGGAAAGGATTGAACTTAGCCAGTGATCTCGATACAGCTTGTGGGATGGAAGTCGAGGTATTTATACAAAACTTTGATATAGCAAAACTAGGTTCTAGATTTCGCTTCTGAAATATGGAGAATACTATCAATTGTTTTTGACGATATGATCCCTTCTTTACACAATAGCAGCAGTAAACGTGCACTCGGAGACTCGGCATTTTTCGCAACCGGGGGTAACGCTGGTTGGCAACGTTTACACGGATTTATTAACGCGCATGAGAGAGGTTTTCTTAATGGCTTTGGAAAATGAAGGGAACATGTTTGCAGCGATTAGAGGATGAAGGGCTGGACCAGTGCCGGAACTGTCGAGACAATTCTCGTAGGTCCTACCTTTTTTACAATTTTCTTCTCCGAGTTAAAAGTGCTATTCCGTGTTTCCTTGGAATATTTTCGAAGTCTTTTTCGATGATCTCTGGGCCCCCCTTATGGCGAACCTATGCACAAAAATATCTCGAGACCCTGGCCCTGACAGAAAGGTCTGAAATAGATTATGAGGGAAACAAGGTCTGTCTAGACTTTTCCGAATTTACTCTCTTCTCTATCATGTTCAGCCTTCCAAACAAAATCCAAGCTTGTTCATGTATTCCTTGATCTTTTCATAGATATAAGCTGTGAGAAAGTAATGAATGTGTTCATATGTGCGTAGTTCTGGATATCCGCCATATCGGCGATGCCACTCCAATTACACTAAGTAAAGACTAGATAGATTGGGATGTGTAGCGCATATTCAGCATTCGCAGCGTTGTGTTTATGATGGGTCAAAGTGACAAGCCCGATGATAGATCAAATTACACATAAAAATTCTATACAGATGAATATACGTTCAGTAAGGACGCTTCAAAACTTCTGTCATCGAGTTCTCCGCTGTACAATGAAATTTACGAGGGAACTACATGCAGGAAGGGTTCTTTCTTATACACTAGACCGCGGGATATTGTGATGATATCTATTATCATACGTTGGTCATCCCTCATATCCATTCACTCAACATCTCGCTCTGGTGATCGTGATCTATATCGGGAGTGTATCGATATGTCCGAGTGCATTCGATTCCGGAAATCATTCCCCGGAGGTGTAGCTTACCTAATCGCCCTAAACGAGTTAACTAACAGCAAATGGACATCTCCCCTCCTGCTTGACATTCACTGCTATACCATCACTGAACAAACAAAATTACGACATTACCAATAATGGAGGGGTTCAAGAGGCTCGGTGAAGACACTGAGCTGTTGGGTGATATAGACATGAACACAACAATCAAAAGAAAGCACAACAGACGCATTACCGGTGTCCAGGCGACCGGAAGGGAAAGAGTGAGCGGCAGCAAATCCCCAACAGGTACATATCTATCTCAGGTCTCCAAGTACGAAAACCTATTTTAATTGATTCCAGTCGAGCAGCTCTTGAATGCCTGGGAATACGGATTTAAACAAGAATACCTCGATGAGCAGATGACCCCCGCCGCCCCTCCTTCCTCTCCAACCGACAGCGAGATGGGGTGCACAAGTGGTGAGAGACTTACTCATTATGTGAAAATCTTTTTCCTAGGATGAAAGTCTTTACTAATTCTCACAGCGGGTGAAACTACCCACGAAAGAATGGCAGAGTGGCCCGAGCAAGTGGAGAAATGCAATCTTGCAGCGGGGATACCGCCTCTTCTTCACCGTTCCACTGAGATGTGTGTTGAGTCAATGCAGACAACAAATGTCACAGAGGGGGCATCTCCCGTTGCTCGCTCTCTCACTGATGTACCTGCTACGGGATTACTAGGCTCCACTTATGCTCAATCAGGTATAAATCACGTCGCTGGATAATAGGTTATAGTGCTAATAGTGGAAAGATCCCGTAGTCATCGTAGAAGCAGGATTAGGAGTTGAAGGTATCTGGCCACCGGTCGTGAAAGGTACTCGATGAACTTTCCTAATATCAGCGAATATGACTAACAGCCATCATCTAGCTAGTTGTACGGCTTTCCACTTGCGCATAGCGAGTAAAATAGTACAACACCCTCTCTTGATCCAGAAGCTCGGGGTATATAGACGGACCTACAAAGCCTCTCACCACTATGAGTTTCTGGCCGCTCTCGTTAAGGTTCACCCTGAAGCAAAGAGGCTGGCTGCCACGGGTGATGTGCTAGCGAAGATCTTTTACGACACCTGTCATGGAAAAAAGCACCTCCAGCCACTTCTGGATGCACTCGCTTGGGGAAGGTGTTTCGACAGGTTGAAGAGATGTAATCAAACAATTTTCGAAGGGTTTCATAGGCACGAGGACTTCCTGAGACGGCATGGGTTCGGCGCGCCGCTGTTAGTCGGAACGAATCAGCATCGTAACCACAGAGAGAGGCTAAAAAATATTAGGCGTCGGGAAGACCAGGCAAAGAAGGATGAGCTGTCTTTGATGGGTCACCTTGCTCAAATGAATCTAGGGTCAGGACAATCCCCGAATTCTTGTGAAATATCCGATTCTGGTAGCAATTCGAAGTGCGATGAGATGCATTGAGTCTATGCTCTGGTCAGATTCGAGATTTTGATCAGGTTGACTCCGAAGCTCACTTGGAGCAGATGGTATCAACAGCGCGAAACCCTCGAAAAGGGTTTCGTACATCACGGACCCGTGTAGAACGTCAATTGAAGAAGGTACATGAATATAATTTGCGGTTCAATGGCGTTTTTCCATTAACTTAGCCAATACCTTTTGTATGTGCTCTACCTACTTTTAACATTCTTTTACTAGCATCTCTGCCTCGCGGTATTGTTAAGTTACCTGTAGTGTCAGCATAACACGAATGACGGTTACATTCAATGTAGTATCGGTTTTTGGCTTTTGGTTTTTAGAATATCGTTTAATTTATGTATATGTTTTATATGTGGTGTGATCGACACTACATGTAACTTTTAACTATTTGGAATTATGGTTTTATGAGGAGAAACAAGTGTTGCAGTGTGCATGCAGTGTTTGCCCCCGGTCCCACCTGCGAAAAATGAAGAATCTATCCGCATGTAATTCTAGTTACTGAGCATAGGGGATTATAGTTTTTCTTTCTAGTATCATGTCTCATATAAATCTATTCACGCGCTGCGAAGACTTTCATTCAACATGGTGCCCTTCAAGTTTTCATAAAACGAAATTGAAACTGTCCTAGAAGCCACTCAGGCTGAGAAATCGAAGGGCTGATATCCTCTGATGCATGCACTATTTTCGCAACCACTTCGGGAACCAGCTCACATGTACAATAGCCTCAATATCACAATCTGTAAAATTGGGTCAGGCCAAATTCTTAAACAGTGATATATCCGTTGAAATAAACCTTGGTATATACAGCCACTCTGCAAAAGTGTTCGTATTTTGGTTTAAGATCAGTGCGCAGTGTGGCCCACCCGCAATGTTACTATTACCTTTAATATTAAGATTCAAAATAACAAAATATATAATAAAGTTCGCGACTATAGATAAAGGAAGGTAGGCCATTGATCACGTTCTTCATTGATTCCGGGCACCATTTGCCACCCGGAAACTCCCGAGGGGCTTTTTCTTTGATGGTCCGCCACGATTACATAGTGAAATGTCTCACTCCGAAATCCGAGTCACGAACACTTTTGCAGGGTGGCTGTACGTACTGGAGCTTTTGCCAAGAAGCACAGTGAGTGATCTTTTGTGAAATGACTGACTAATATCGCGATATAGCCCACTGTACTCAAGTGTAACACAGGTACAGGTTCAGTTTGATTAGAGCCACCTAAGCACTTCGATATTCTAGCAGTATATGAAGTGGGAGCAAATGCCGGCACAGCGTTTGCTTATATTGATCCCACATGTGAATAGGGAATAGTTTACGTAGAGTGCCTAAATACCTTATCCTCGCTAATGTCTCAGCACGCTCACCCAGTCTGTGCCACTTATTATTTGGTCAAAATTATTGAACACACTAAAGCCTTGTGGTCTATTCGCTTGAGATTAGACTGAATATATGGGTATACCTACCATCAGGCCTGGTGAGATACCTGGTATAGTGGTGTAGGATGGTACTACGTTGCGACCTAGTGCGTATCGTTTTCATCACAGCCACTAAGGCGCGTTGCTTTTCAAATTTTATGATTCGACATCTCAGTGCCTAGAGACATGAAAGAAATGCTCATCATATAGCCACCCAGCCATTTGAAACCGTCCATCGTAGCCCTACAAAAACGAATTCCACCCCTTTATAAACTGATACATCGTTGTACTCAGAACCCACACACACCGACACACATATATACACACAGACATACACAAACTTACACAGAATGTCCTTCGTCGACGAACAACGCTTTGAAGACCTACGTGAGAACGTGAACGACCTTCTTAGCTATGAGATTATCAGCGACGCAGTGCTGAGGAAGATTCTTGACCGCGAGGACGCTTTCGAAGCGAGTACGGCCAATATGGTGGCGAATACACCAGAATCATTGAAGAATGATTTCCTGGATGGGCTGATTGCCCATAAGCGGCGACGATTCGATAAAGAGGTTTTAGAAGCATGTAGGTACTTTGCTGGGTGCTGGGGGTTGATGGAACAGGTTTTATCCGCCACTAGAACGTGGGCGACGGTAGAGAGAGAGCCACCCAGGCATCGTGATAATGCCGCTCCTCAGTAGGGCGAGTTGGCCACGGTTTGATGTATGTAGTAGTCACCGGTGAATGGTGAAAAGCAGTGTGTGCAGTAGAATTTGTGTTAGGTGATCATTGACAGATTAGGTAGAACTACGTTCAGAAAACACGAAAACGAGCGAAATTCTTTGATGATTATTTCTATAGAACATGGCTATTTATCTATAGAAATGAAAGTCAAAGGAAAATCAAACAAAAGGAAATCTTGCTTCCTTATATATGGCAGCCCACGGCTATCTGCGCATGTTCTGGTGAATCTAAAATTAATAAAGGGAAAAGGTGAAAACAAAAAAAACATGAAGAAAACATAAAATATTCTAAAAGGATTTCTTTTTATTCACAGAAAGCCTCTCCATGTAATTAATGAGTTAGACAAAAAAAGAGTTTCACGGAAAATCTGCACGGCCTCCCGATGATGAGCTTGTTTTTGTCCTTTCTGAACCGTTTTCTAGGAAACACGAGGTGTCAGCCGTGCTTGGAACAGAGAGGATGACGGAAAGAATAAAATGTGCCCCAGATGAAAGTTTGAAGTATAAAGCTGTAGTCTCGTGCCCAGCCTGTGTTTATTTCAATTCACGAGGTAAACACAGGCTAGACACGAGACTAATAAGGGTTCACAAAAATGCTAAAGAGATATTTTTAAGACTATGATCACTCATGGTTGGTGGGAAGTACATGTATGTTGCTTTGATGTGCATGTACTGCACGCACCAAGGAGTGGTTGCTGGTTTGGAGACACGACACACCAAAAGAAGGATTTGCTACGCTACCCCCGTTAATGCGATAGTAATGCAGCAAGAACACTTCAACACTACAGGTAATTCCTTATACTCACTCACTCCCGTCCATGTACTGATATCTCCCTGTGGCGGAACAAAATCCCCCATGACCCAATTAAAAGAATAAATGTAAAGGTACTAAAAAGGTGGAGGAAGCAGAGCACTAAGGCGAAATTACATGTAATCTCGTGCCTAGCCTATGTTTACTTCGATTCTGCGACTGTGTAAATATCCTATTTGTAGTATATGTTCAGTCACATTCGCAAAGTCTGCCTATTGGGCCGTTGCCGGTCGTTGGGACGTAACCCGCCCCTGGATCTCCCGCTCATGTCATAACCATTGGATAGTTAAAATGCGCAACGCCTTTGGACATGATCTAATCGGTGATTCAGCATGAGTTCATAAATATGTCCTAGTGGTGTAATAGCGCACACTGCTCTGCCCGATACACCGGACATACCTATACACGGAACATCCTAATTACTAGATGTAGTTTTATGTGGCACCCCTGCGGGTACCCTATATATTTATCAACTACCTAGACGGGCTGAGAAAGGTCATTTTAGTGTTGACCAATGAACAGTCTTATATGATTGGCAATGGTTTTTGAGAATGTGAGAGTCCCTAAAGTTTGGGAGCAGTAACCAAATAAAATATACGACTCTCTGCTCTATCCTCTAGGTCGCCGAAGTTATTTGATAAACCTGAGGCCATGATTTTGGCAGCGTATTCAGTGGCATTCCCCGTCTAGGCTTCTCATTTAAAGGATGTCGGAAAACCGTTTTTTTCGCTATCCTAGATAAGAACTTTCCTCCTAAAGATAGTCCTATCCACAGAACGTTCGGTAAATGGGTAGTTTCCTGCGTATGGGCCTAAATTGGCCTGATCACCATGGGATAAAACTCAGCAGGTGGGGGAACGGTAACGTTAGATTATAGGGTTAGTCATAAAATATGGAGGAGTATTTTAGAACACACGAATTGAAAAAAGAGACTAAATTCGTAACATTGAAATTTCTTGACGTAATGCGCTACTCAACAGACCCAGATCGTAAACCAAATCTTACCTCAACCAATGTTGCAATAGCTCTGAGATATCCTTTCTAGGCGTCAGGAAGTGACATTGTATCAACAGGCACAACCTCCGAGGCGGCGGCGGCAGTTCCTGACACGGTGTCCTTGTCAACTTCATCAGCGTCAAACCTCAAGCCTCCAATGATATCATAAATCTCATTCATTTCACCCGCGCTGTTTTCCTCTGCCAATTCCCGCTGTCTCATCTTTGCCATAAGTCGTCTATTTAACCGTATCCTCTCACGCCTGGTTCTCTTATCAATCCCAGGGTCTCGCACCACCCTGCCCGCAGCTGCTTCGTTCTGAACGAACTTACGCTCTCCCCCCCGGCGCTGTTCCTCAAGCTCAAGCTTCTTGTTTTCATATTCCTGAACCGTTAGGCTCTCTTCATAACGTGCCAGAAGCTCCGCATTTTCTCTCTTAGCAATTGAATCTCGGAGAACCTTCACTTCGTGACGATAATCCAGTGCTGCCTGGAGAGGTTCGAGGTTGTATGTCTCAGAAAGGGTCCTCAGTTCATAGATAAGATTCGAATCTTTGTTAACGCCGGCGTCAATTGCAATGACGAGATCTAATAATTTCTCGCGACCCTCACTGTTGAAGGAGTTCTTGACGAGCTCCAGGAGGGTATCGTCACTGGAAATCTTAAGGGCGACGCGGAGCAAACGTGCACGCCATACCTCTACGAGTAGTTAGAACGGACCCACTCGTACGGCGGGAAGTATTTCTAACCTCTTTTCTGCTTTCTCTCTTTCTTCTGTTGATTCTTGGACGGTTCCGCTTTCTTGCCCGCTTGGTCCCCACCGTTTTTAGTGGAGAGGGAGCAGTCAATCGCGTTATCTGCGGCCGTTCTCTTTACATCCTTTATAGCCTGTGCTTTCATTTCCGTAGGAGATGAGACAGTTGTGTCAACGTGGTGTTTGTCTCTACGCATTTCGATCTCCTTATCTACCACATGATTATATGATAAGTAAGATTGTTACGAGTGGGATGGTTTGTCCAGACATACCTTCGATTGCAGTTTCCTCCGCAGCCCTTTTCTTGCGCTCCCTCCTTTCTTTGCGAAGCGTGCTGCGAATCTCTGTAGCACTTGATGTCATGGTTGTGTCTTTGGCGTTGCGTATGGAACACTTTGATGGAATGAGTTGACGGAGAGGAAGGGATGTGTGTTGGTTACCTAGAGATTTATTCAGTGCGATGGCACTAAGGGTTGGGGCCTAGGTTTCCACACCACTTGCGGTACTCACAAAGATGTCAATCACTAGGCCCGATGATCTTAGGTATTGACAATAATTATATCGATTCATACTTTCCAGCAACCGGAGACTTGGATTGTTTTAAAAGGTCAAAGGATATCTAAACATATATCAACTCACTGGGTCACCTCATCTTGGTAATGAAGGTGGTATCATACATGTATTGTTCCGGAGTTCCATATGACACGGCTACCGGTATCTTAGTTTAATTTGGTACCGATTATGCGAAATATATTTCTTATCAGTGATTGATAAAGGGTGGAGCACAATAAAGATACTGGAGGAAACACCTATGCCGATTCAGAAAAGGCTTTACAGAGAGCGACCGATTCGAAGAAAAATTGACTTCGATTTTCCATCATCCTGTGGTAGTTACTTAGGTATGTTAAAGCTCAAGGCACTTACAGTATCGATATATCTTGCAGTCGAACTGACAAATATTTGTCTACCCGTCCATTCACTACTAAAGATGTTTTATTGGGATACAAAGTACATACATTTCATTACTCGTTCTCGTATTGAATAAGACAAAGCCGCAGTATAACATGTGCATATTCATTACGAATAGAATACGCAGTTCTAGCTTTCAGGCGAACTGTATTTTATTGAAACGACTAGTGAATTATTTGGACAAATATATATACCCGTTTTCTATACCCTCAGGTACCGTTCAGGGCTAACGAATAACATCCCCCAACCGCTGAAATGAAGATTCGCGGATCATTGAGCCCATCCACAGTTGTTCCATCTTCACATATAAAGCTTAGAGCAGTATGAACACTTGGCGCATTGCCAGGTGGAACTAGTGATCGGAGAAGAATAAGAGGTTCTGCCTGCATCCGTCAAAGAAAAGCTTAGCGATTTCTTGCTGGTTTTTCCGCAGCTGTCAGCACAGAAGAACGTTCTAACTTAACACAGGTTATACATCGCAAACTCCACATATTATCCCATTAAACAGGTTACTTTTCTTTTATTTTATTTTTCCAATCCTAGAGATAACGTTCGTCTGGTCCACGGGGCCGCGTAGATGCATGTTCCCAGAGGTGCTTCTACCTCATATTATATATACATGTATATACTTACTCGTCCGTGCGAGAATGTGACCCCCATCATCTACCTTGCAGAATAAGATAGCCAGTAAGTCCGATGTTTTTACCTGTGCAAACACTCTTCTTCCAAACAGTTAAATTAGTTTCCGAGGAGCGTTCGAGTATTTGCCTCGAGAATGCTTGCCTCATCGACCACATATTCGCAGTTCTCTTGAGACACAGGCGGACCTAATATGGTCCCGGTATAAAGTCAACGGCAATGTTTATTTCATCAGCTTCGAGTCTGTATATCTCAAGATCTTGACATCCGATTACGTTTCCGACTCAATCCTTTGTCAACAGCTACAGTAATAATAGGAAGTCTCAACTATTTAATGCTAGACCAATCATGTAGCAAGAGGTGTTCGCTCACACAGAGATAATCCGTACACTGCCCGTCCCAGATAGATCTTTGTAGACGGAAAATCACAGCTCTAGTTCTGCAGAGTAGCCTTCCTGCACCCCCACCATACTGTTACCTGTCACCTCAACACAACATGTATCGAAAGGAACCCCATCTCTGAAGCAATGGTTACCGCATATAGGCTCTGATACAATTCACGTATCTAGAGAGCAAAGATCGAGGGAAATCTAAGTAGAATAGAGGTCAAAACGCACATCAGTTATAAGAAAGCAACGCCTATTATATCAGGATTAATTGCCGATTAATGCTGTATTTTCATATTTCAATGAGCTTTAAGTATAATTCTATCATTTTTATATACGTAAGTACGAATTGTTGAAATTAAAATGATACAGAAGTTATGCGATGTCTTCTTTTTATTGCCGGGTAAGATGATAACTACAGATTCATACGGTATTTACCGAAAGCCTAATTACCTCCCTTACTAAGGACCACTAGAAATCTCTCTTCCCTATAACCTTGAACCGCAATCTTCTCTATATTTACCGAAGGTCCTCAACCACAGCGCTGCTGAAAGTTGAGCCTTCAGAGATCATATATGTCGATATATATATCCATATACTAAAAGAGAAACAATCTTGCAGAAGGACACAAGGTCATGATCAACACCGATTGGTGAGTAAAAGAAGGCAAACATCATATCTAACTGGGCTAATAACATCTATTATCTACTGCGTGATAGAACCGGTGCTATATATACGCCCAATTGCAAAGGAAATCCCCCTGAGACGAGATGCATGGCTCCACATGAAAAGAAAAGAAAGAGATGAATATGGAACTGTTCATCGACTTAAAGCCTGCAGCCTTAGAACCTTCTCCTTCAATCCCTTTGGAAGCCATCGTACAATACCACTAAACTCCTTAACGATACTCAATCCGAGTAGACTGGACTTCAAAAAAGTTTTGCCACTCCATGGGAGGATCAGTCACCTTTGGCGAGTCAACATGTTATTGTTGAACAAGAGTTACTGTTGAATTCATGCAAGAGTTACATACAATATCCTGAAGCAACCAAAGGTAGTGGCGGCCAGTACGAATGTAGCCCTCTACTGTAAGCTCGAAGCAAGTGATTGCTTGCCCCAAAAGACTGTGGACCTTCTGCTCGATACTATTAAGTCTTAGTAAGTAACGAGAAAATTCAAGAAAAATAAGTCATATTACTTACGCAAAGACTTTAGCAGGGTCCCCTGCACACAAGTCATCGCTCCAACGACAAGTAGTGCTAGCCCAGGTCCTGATCTTTACCAAGATCTCATTAAGGATCTTGATGCGACAGACTGCACGATCCTCGGGGGTTGCAGTTTGAGAAAAGTATAGGATGTGCCTCTCGGCAACAATGAGGTCATTCATCGAATTCCAAATGGTCTTACATTGATCTCTAGGGAGTCCGGTCTCGATGAACAACTTGTGTAATGCCTCAGAAGCCGCAACATATTTATTTTTCAACTGGGTTGGTGGGACAGGTTGAACAGCACGGGCGCCACCATCGCCAGGGGTTGATTGTTCCGCTTGATTGGATGTAGACATGACTACTGTTGCTTGAAGGAGAAAGGGATATATTTATTGGGCTTGTGTTTGGAGAGTAAAGTTGCCTGAAGTTGGTTGGTCGTTCGGTAGAGGCTGAAAGGAGTGCAAGTGGGGAGTGGAGGCAATGAGTCATTAAAGTAGGTGGGACGATGCGTGATTGGTTTTCTTGGCCTGCCTACGCCCTGCTCAAAACCGGTTGATAGGAGATGCTGCCCATATGTATATGTGTATGTATTCAGGACACCTTTGTCCTGTTGATCCACGGTAACAAGCGAAGGACCGGAAATTCGACAGACTCCCTCCAGGATCGAGCGCAGGAAATATTTAATGGCTACGATATGACTACGGGAGATGCCCGCCATTGACTCGTACAGGGAGCGATGATAATCTTATTTTTCACCCAGAAGGATCGGACGCGATGAGGTTTCTTTTCTATAATATGTTAAACACTAGAAACCTCAGATATGCGGTAGAGCGGTGGGTAATAGGTCATCAGACAGAACATCACTAAAATATAAGTCCGCAGGCAAGATTGTGGCTAAGTCGTCCGACGACTTATTACCCACCGCTGTAGGTACATCATTCTCCCTAATGAAAGATTCTTATATTTACCTCCGTAGCTTTCACAATAAGCAACTTCAACTCACATATCAGAACATTATTCTTTGCCTTTCAGTAAGTTATATCCAATTCTTGTTTCTCAACTCACAGGGGCTACACAGTAGTTTCCCGGTCCTACTGTAAGGTAAGACACGCCCACGGGTAGCACACGCAAGGTTGTACGAAAACGGCAGTGAGGACAAGAGTAAAATAATATTTGGTGGCGTGGTACATCTAGAGGAAGGCTCTCCCCCGTCTGTAACCGTCTTGAAGCCCAGAATACTTTTCTAGATTTATGCTGCCTACTCCTGTTCGTTTTGTTCTTTGTTTAATTTTTATGTATTGCTATCTGCGCCGAAC
Source organism: Morchella sp. 2016-41 (assembly GCA_024713855.1). NCBI lineage: Eukaryota > Fungi > Ascomycota > Pezizomycetes > Pezizales > Morchellaceae > Morchella > Morchella sp. 2016-41. The sequence continues at coordinate 330,841 of JAMGZD010000002.1, read as the reverse complement.
AGCTCTCTCGGAGGCATGCTAGAAGTACAGGAAGGTACTCCATTATCCTCAATTGGTTTCCCGTTCCCATAATTTATAAACCCTCCTCCGCTTCCTGCACTAATCATTATGATATCTTGCTTTTTTTTAAAATTCTTCGTCAACCAGGCAGCGCAGCGAGTATACCCTAATATGTTTCCCTGGTATTAAGGTTTTTGGAATAAGTTTTTACTGCTCCCGGTTATTTTTAATTTTGGGAGCAGGATTGAAGAGTTTGCTTGTACTGATAACGTTCGAATCCTACAGGAAACACATTTCTAAGCCTCACCTTCGATAATAGCAGATATATAGGTACTTACAGAGATCCTTGGTTAGTCAAACCCCCACCGAGCCCCCGTCACTTCCTTCCCCTCCTTCGCAATGTCTTATGTAGTAAAAAAAAAAAAAAGCACAGTTGCGTTCCTAGTTCACGCCGGCGTAGGTTGGATTTCTTATACCCGCTTGGCTGCCAGTTTTTGATCCTTATAGAACTTTGGCAGATGGACTCAGCTCACAAGATTACTTTCCGACTAAGGACACTCGGGTTGATATTTCTACACAGATGCTGGTAGACGTCTAAAGGCCCTGGCGGAAATCTGATCAATCCCTAGGTTCATAATGACGAGGTGGTCGGTTTTTATAACGATGAATGAGGTTGGAGCAAGTCGAATCATAGGTAGATATGGAGAGCTGGATGTGGGCAAGGAAAAGGGCTCGAGGAAGCATGAACACAGCTCTCGCACATCTACACACCTGATTACTCGGCAAGGATCTTTTCCAGCACTAGCCGACATCTCCTATCTCAGTACACAGTTACCGCTACCATTACCGGAGCTCAGTGTTTTTGCCGAGACTTGACTGCTGGTGAGCTGAGGGCACGGGAGGTTTTGGAAAAGCAAATCTTTCAAATCGGCGGAGCCGTAGCGCCTTGACTACCAAGTCATGCGAACCCGGGCCTCCATGATCCTCAGTGTTTATCTCGCTCTAGTGGTAGAACTATGTGGTGGAGATATTGACACACGTAGCTCCGAGAGGTGTTGCATCGGTATTGCGTTGTAAGCTGTAGCGAGAAGACGTGTATAAGTGGGTGAACAACAAAAGTAAAATGCTTCAGCGCCTACCAACTAGTTCTTCACGTAGGTACTTTATCACAGTTCCATCCAATTTGATGCGTGCTGATAGAAAATTACAGATATAAAAACAAAGGGTAACTGGCAGAGCGGTCTGGTGGCTTACATGTGGGGATCACGGAAGACGTTATGCAAGCATGCAACGGGTTCACAGCCACCGAGTGAGAGCTGGTGACCGGTTGTCACCCGCCCCACCACCCCGCTCTTTTCACACCCGCCACCTCAACCACACATCCCACCACAGCCACACGTGTCTCGATCAACCCACCATCACAAATTCTAGACACGCTATTACTCAAGCGGCTGTTTATTTCGGTCAAAGATGGGAACTACATCGCCGCAGTCCACTTGGGATCACCTTAGCTACCCAATCCCAGGGAACATAGCCGCCGAGTTACACCCCTTCCAAGCCTACATCCTCAAAATGGCGGCCTTGGACTACGTTCACCGCCCTCCTCCGCTCAGTGAATCTGGCGAGGAGATGAATTTCTATCAAGGTTTTGAGGATCAGCATGATCTGCTTCTCTCATGGGTTCTGGAAAGCGGATTTTCCGAGCCTATTCCTCGACTAGGAAAGGTGGATGGTGCTGACCTGATTTTGTAAGCTCTGCTCTTGTTTTTCGGGGGGATGAATAAACCGGAAACTGATTTAAATCAATAGATTCGAAAGGCATCCTCTCGCCGTCGGCTTCCTTGACACAGCCCTAGAGATTAGCGTGACCCAGGCCACAATCCAACGCTTCTCAGAGTATCCCCTCCCTCTTTCCCTGGCGCGATATGCCGAGAGAAGCAGCGCCGGCCTTTCGGGATTTAGGATGAACGTGCTGTGGACCGCAGCGCAGAGATATGCTGAGATGATGGTGGAGGATGCAGCGCGGGGCGGCGATGAACGGTATGTGATCGGCGGAGCAACCCTCCTTGACCTCGTTACACAGGAGAGAAGTCCCAAAAACGCAGTCTATATACAGGATGTGAATCTAGCCACCTTTTGTGCATTCAACGCTGGGTTTGAGAAGTATGTCTTCAATAACGAGAGCAGTTGTAAGTGGTGGTGGAATGAGGAGTCTCACGCAGATAAGTGTGTTTTAAATCATTTTTTATGTACTCATAAGACGCATAGCTAATAGTTTAAACAGAATTCGAGAGCTTCTAAAGCATACAGTCAGGCTGGCGTTGGACATGGCATGTAGGACCAAGGGCGTGGAGCTCGTGATTTACCCTTTGACGGTGACGTCATCCGACAGCGACAGCTACGAGCTCGAAGACTCACTTCCCGAGGTGGACGACCTATATCTCGAAGACGAAGAGCCTCCGGAAGACACAACATTTACTGAAGAACACACAGACAACCCTGAGATGCACGATACCACTGTAGATGATGGTAAGGGAAACATAACCCAATATCCAGACACAGACTCGGATGCCGAATCTATCCATGTTTGCTGTCCCAGAGCTAGATCCCGTTCATCTACCTACTCTCCGCGTGACGGCTCTCCACTTGAGGAGTTAGAAAATGAGTTTGGTCAAGAAAAGCGTGACGATCCGTATTTTGAAGACTTCACCGGAGCTAGCTTCACTACCACAAATACTATCCAACCCAGCGATCTCAGTCGTGGCTGGGAGCCCTATCAGCCCACAGTCGCTACTCGGAACATCATGATCGATGGAAAGTGGCTGTGCGTTGAGGTCCCAGAGCGCAAGCTGTCCCCAACAATCAGAGACGATATGCTCCAAGACTATCCCAAGCGCGTAGAGCTGGTTCATTTGCTTGAGAAGAAGGGTGGATCCTTCGGCCGACCGGAAAAACGCAGGGCGGATATGACGGAAGGCGACACTGACAAGGGCGCTGAAGAGGCTATGGAGGAGAAACCAAGATTGAAGAAGAGAGCCAGAATAGAACATTGGAAGGCCTTCAAACGGCATCGGAAGGCCTCATCTGATAAAGCAAAGAAGTTGGCGAAAGAGGCTCCGGAGAATCTGGTGCAGTACTTGAGGGACGCGGAAGACGGCGATATTGAGAGCGCTTTGACTACCAGCGTTGAAGAATGTGGTGGCGCGGAGAATGAAAATGGGCGGAAAAGAAGAATCTGGTTGAGGGGGAGGAAGCCGGGAGAGGGGGACGGCCGTGAAATCCTGGAGAAATCCTAAGGATGAGTTGCTAGAAGAGCACGGGAGTACCGATTGTCACGAACAATGCACTATAAAGCTTTTTTGTGTTGAAAACGCGTATTAAATTACTCTTGTTTCGCGGAATAGGCGGCTATCAAATTACGTTTAAACATTTCTTTCTTTTCCTTTCTATACTTCCATGGCAGATGATACCTTAGTCTTTCCTACTTTGCGATACAACTCGTGTCTATACCTTTACCCCCATTCTTGTCAAATCCCTGTTCTGCTGTACCTCTTTGCGAACTACATCTAGTCTCAGCTTACCATATACACTGTTACTCCCATCAACCTATCAACTATGCATCATCTGAAGTGAATTCAATGCCACGCCTGTCTAATACTTAACACCAATATAAACCAACTTAATAATATATCGTCCGAGCTCCCTCCCTCTCGTTACGGTTGAATCATATATTGATTCTCTACACTAAGACTGATATCTAACTCCAGAACGTAGTATGGTATTGCCACAGACTGTCTGCATGCCATTAGTCAATTAAAAGAAAAAAGAAGAAAAGACCGCGGCAAATAGTGGGGTCACCATCTATCACTCGCGGCCGTTGACAGCGAGTGATCATGTGTGATTCGTCAGACTTTTTTTTGTTTTTTTGTTTAATTCATTAATTACATGCAGACCGTAGTCTATGGTAATATCGCACTCCCCGGAACTACCCATTCCCATCCGCCGCCACTCGCAGTACCAGTAACAGTAACAGTATCAGAACAGTGACAGTAAGGAAACATTCACGCGTTTGCCTCCGCCTCCAAAACAAAGGAAAATAACTGGTCAAGCTGCCCCTTCTTCCTCCCCGTCCTTGAGTCCTCCCCATCCCCGTGTCGCCTCCCTCTCCTCTTCCTCCTTTTCCTCGTTTCTCTCCCCTTTCCCGTGCCTCCACTTCACGAATTCCTGTGATTCGTCAGACGTCAGGACAGCGGTGTGTGAGATATGGGCTGCAGAATCCAATCCGCCATTAAAGGTAGCTAGTGACATGATGAATCCTTCGAGAGGAGGTTTTTGATAGGTTCGGTTGGATAGATGCTCGCCGAACCACGCTTCATGTAGCTAGTGTTGCTGCGATTTCAACTTTGGCGCTGCTTGAAATTGTTGTACTTTGCTGCTTTCTTAATTCCCCATCCACATCTCAAGTTCTAGTAGCTGTATTCAAGTATCTGTATTATGGGTTGACTTGCGTTATTCCCACCTCTATATATATACTGGTCTACCCCGTCCCCACCCCTATTTAAAACACCAACAAATCATAACAAACAATCAGATATATCTGAATCCCGAATACAAAAAAGTAACAGCAATAACAGATACCAAAACAACAGCAATAACAAAAAAGAAAAAGAAAAAAAGCAATAAACCATCCAAAACCACCCAAACCACAACCCAAACATGTCAACACAACCCTTCACGATCACCACCTCTGACATCTTCACCCTCCTCGCGGACCTCACCGCCACAATCACCACCACCACCACCTCCACCACTACTGCCGCCGCCACACCTCCCCCTCAAGGTGCCGCCCCGTTCCGCCCACCCCCGGCACACATCTACCCGCCGCCCGCGCCCGCGCTCGCGGGACCCGAAACGCCAAGCATGTTCATCCGCCGCCTAGCGCCGCCGCGCACAGTCTACTGCCCGCCAGCCGAGCGCACGGGTGAGCGCTTCCGCCGTGTGGTGGCGCGGGTGTGGCGCATCATCATTGTCTTGCGGCGCGCGAAGGGGAACTTGACGTTTTTTGAGGTGAGGCAGCTGCTGCGGTGGGCGGAGACGTGGATGAGGCTTCTGGAGGGTGAGGCGGGCGAGGGGGAGGAGGAAGGGCTGGTGGGGGAGCTGGCGGATGCGTTGTGGGGGGTTGTGGAGGTATGGGGTGGGGTGGCGTTGGCGCCGAGGGCGGGGGCGGGGGCGGGGACGATGGGCGGGGTGGTTTTGGTGTAAAGAGCTATGTGTGGTGCTGTAGAAGGCGGTAGAGGTGGAGGCGAGAGTTTGATGGTGTTGCATGAAGAGGTGTTTGGTTATTCAGGTAGTGTAAGAGCGAAGGAGTAAAAGCGTTTTGACAACAGCCTAAGCTGCAAACGTGTTTCAATGCTGGCACAAGCCCACGTACAGAAATATGATAGAAACCCGCACAAACATTGCTTGAGATTGATGGTTATTCTTGATTCCCTCCACCCTTTGACTAATTATATACTGATCTCTCAGCCAGATACTACAATACAGGATCTCAATTTCGCCGGGACTAAATATCATTGTGCATACCCATCCCCAAAAGCACCTCCCCCGGCAGTCATCCATTCTAAAGCCAAAGAGCCCTGTTAGTAGTAGCAGCTTGTTGACAGGAAATAATATTGTCTCCACCTCTAACAAGTAGCATCAACAACTCCCCTCGTGGACGCCTGACTCCCGCAAATCGAATCCGCATCTTCTTCCTCCTCCTCCTCCTCCTCCTCCTCCTGATCATCATCATCAAATGCACCATCCTCGTCATCGCCCTCGTCCCCGTCCTCCCGGTCTTCAGACCAGCCACCACACTCCTCGGAATACACATCGCTATCAAGTTCATAATAGCTCATCCCCTCCGAAACCGCAAACTGCCGTTCGGCTTCGGTGGCTGCCCCCCAGTGGACCGACTTCACGCGCTTGCTGCTTCTCCTCCTCTCGGCTGCGCCGTCTTCGTGGTGCTGGTGGTCGCGCAAGCTGTCCGGATTACTTTCCTCATACTCGGTGGGTGGTGGTGATGGTGCGTCATGGTCATGATCATCATCGCTATGTGTAGTAGACGCCTCCGAGACACTACGGGATATGGTGATGGTGAGTTCGTGGCCCGTGGTACTCGGCGGGAGCTTGAACACCCGCTCGTTCTCGGAAGATCGCGGCGGCGAGTACGGTTTTGTGGGTATGATGGGAGGAGAGCGGAATTGTTGCAGGTATGGGTTTGCGGAAAAGACGATAGGCTCGTCGAGGATGTGGGATTGCTCGGCGGCGGACTTCGTTGTTGGCGGGCGGTGGTGGGGGTGGGGGTTGGCACTGGGCTTGTTGGAAAGAAGTAGGTCTCCGTCGGCTTCTGCGACGGTATTCTGGTTATGGCTGGTTTCGGGTTTGGCCTCCTCGTCTGAAGCTGATGTGGTGCTTAGAGTGTAGACTGTTGGAGAGGGTGGCCATTTGAGCTCTCCGGTCATCCTTATATACGGCTTAGTTAGCCTTGCCCCTTTCATCACGTATTTCGTGGCATTGAACAAATTGGAACTCAGATCCGAATTCTCTTCAAAATTGATTAGACATGGTTCGCCGCGCAGCAGAGAGGCAGCCTGTAAACGCCCATCGCAGAACTCTGTCTCCGTTGGCATTGTGAGTTGATTCTGGCGGAGCCTGCTATCATGAATAGACCAGTCGTAAAAAGGTTCGCAGAAAGAGAAATCTCTGTCCTCCAAGTTGGCTATCTCCGAGATATCGCCCACACTTCCTGACTCCTTATTAACAAGAGGCGTCGTCTGAGGGGCATTATACACTGGCTGTTTTGCTTTAGCAACTAGTCTGCTGGGGGAATATTCGCCCTTCATCTTGAGCGGCAACGCATTCGGTTGCTTATCCGGTGTGAAATGGTTGTGCAGCACTGGTATCCATTTTTCCTCTAACGGCGATGCCTTTGGCGTCTTTATGACCGTGCTGTGTGGAGGGTTCGTGCGCCTTGACAAGGTAGGTGAATCCTTTGAGCCCTGTATTCCGAACGCGGGCACTAGCTTCCTGGGCGGCGGCACGCTGACGTCTAGTGCGAGATCCCGGAGAGCACTGACATACGACGACGAACAGGATGATGAGGAGGGGAGATTTTGCTGAGGCTCGGTGGTGTCGGGGTTTGCTCTCCCGCCCTCACTAGCGTTAGGAGATGTGTTTTCTGGGGTTTGTTCGTAGGAGCGCTTGAGGCTGATTCCGTCCGGGTTGGAGATTAATGATGAGATGTTGTAGGTGGGACCCATTACTGTGGCGGTTTTTGATACGTGCTCGTTCCTCCCCGTCTCGAACCACTTCCAGGGCTGGCTTGTGGGCCCCACGTCAAAGAACTCAAAGTTGTAGCACATACTCCCGCGATTGGGCGCGTCTCGAAACGTATTGACTTCTCCTTCTTCTTCCGTCCTGCTGGACGGCCTGCTGCTGAATAGGCGGGAGACCCCGCCGAAAAGCGCTGCCGGCTGTGTTGCGCCGGTAAGACGGTCGATGTTTGCTTTGACGCTTTCGGAGGTGCCCTCTAGAAGTACAGTAGAGCTTTGCGCGGAGGCGAAGGTTTCGGCACGGCTACTGCTGGAATTGTCTCCTGCGGTGGATGAATGGTCCTCGCCTCTGCTGGATGGGGGGGACTCGTAGTAGGACTTGAGCTCGTGATCGCGGAATAGCCACCGCATTGGTCGGGGGGTCTGTTGTGGCTCGTCTTCACTGGGTGTAGCTGGAGGATCGTCTTCTTCGCCGTTGACGCTGGTATCGTCGAGGCCTGATACAATGTTTTGTTCCTCGACCTCTGGTGGGGGTTGTGGGCGGACGGATGCTGAATGATACTTGTCAGTTAGGATATGTATCTATTGTAATATATCTTGCTACATATTATAATCGAGTAGGATATAGAGAGACAGCTGGAAGACAAGTGACGTCGCGGTGCTCCTCCACTTCATCATAGCTACGTATGATCATGAGTTGTAGTGTAATTATTTTTTATTTGAAAGTAGTTCGAAAGCCAGAGTAATCCGTCTATTCTCCATCGTAACACAACATTGACATTCTGGAATGGAGTTGGATCTTTTCTTACATACCAGCAGGTTCGCCTTTGATGATACCCTCCCCGTAACTTTCGATCCACTGAGCTTCTCTCTTCTTAATTGCATCCATCCTCCTTTTGATATCCAGTTCACGAGCCTCAAGAGACTTCATCTTTTCCTCGTATGTGGCCGCCATTTCCTTTCGTACCTCGTCTCTAATCTTCTCCATTCTTTCCTTTTCAGAATTCTCTTTCGACTGATCAGAGTCCTTCTTCATGTGATCGTGCTGTCCGGTGATCTCGGGCTGAGCTGGCGGTGCCTGTGTCTGGGCTTGTACGCTCTTCCCATGAATCCTCTCAAGATCCTTCCTGATCTCCGTCCGGATTCGCGCGACTGTTTCCTCGTCCAACGAGACAACCTTCGACACCCTCTCGGCAGCCATGGTGGTGTTGGTTGGCGGGGGAGCGTAGTGCGCGCGAAGGTGGCCGCCAGACAGACGAATATTGAGTCTTCGACTATCCTGCGTGTTGTCCCTCTCGACAGTGATACCCACCGCGGCGGGACAGGTGGAATGCTTGACTTTGTACTCCCACTCAGTCTCAGCCCCAGTCCTTGATGGGCCAGCCCAGCTGACATGTTTCTTGATGGTGCGGGGCTTCTCTGGTAGAGGGGCTATCCCCGGCGGAGCAGCGGCGCTGGACGACCATTGGGTGGGATGCACGGCGGGGCCAATGGAGAACTGGCAGGCGCAGTAGAGGGTGTCGCAGGGGTACTGCGGGCGAGGGTCTACTAAGACAGGAGCTGGATGGTACATTAAGGGCCCAGGACTGAAGGAGTGGCCGTTAGTAAAAGATGGGCTTTTTGTTTTGTGGGTGTGTAAAGTGAGATCGACTTACTAAACTGGGGCCCCGAGGTTGACCGGGACCGCCGGCGGGTGGTACCACAGCGGCATAGCTCAGTGGTTTTGAATCTTACACACCAGGTTGGTCCTGGAGAGGCTTGGAGGATAGGATGGGTGTTGAGGTGGAGATGACAAGAACCTTTGGTGGTGGTGGTGGGAAAGACTAGCGCGGACGTTCACCTCACCCCACCACACCTCATGCGACAGCCAACATCAACGGACGCCAATTAACCAACGCCGTCATTGACAGTGAAAGCTACAAGCAACCCCACGATACCTCACTAGGATTCGATAATCTTCTATCACGATCCGCACGTATGATATGTTGGCAAGGATAAAATAGAGAAAGGAAAAGAGGCTACATTGACATCCTCTGAAACTAGGTCCTGCTGCAATACTAGTCGCCAAAATACTTTTCCTCCTGCAGATACAAAAGAAAATCTCGTCCGATTAGCCTGCATGCATGTAAACTCCTAAGTATCAATTTTGAGACGACAGCCCAATTGGTCATAGGCAGTAGTAGGGCGCTCCTCCCCATTGAGGTTATCTTACAGAATATCTTACTATGTTCAATATGAGAAGCAATATCCGGCTCCCTGCTGGCGTTTCTGTTCAAATCCATTTCTTTGTTCCGCTATGTCTTTATCAGGACGCATGTCGTTATCCTGTCTGAATGAACCCCTACCCCAGGGGATGAGATGTACTGCCACGTCTCCTGTATTTATACTCGCAAGTCTAGAGATTTCCCTGCCCTCAACATCTTTATAACGCGGGTTCATCTCACCAATGGACTATCATGCGTCTTCTCAGATGTATGTCATAGATTATCACTCGGTCACTCCTACCAAGACCTCTATTTTTATTTCCTATATATATGGCAACGCCTTTGAAGCCATCTACGGTCTTCCCCACCTACCGTCTATAGCTAAGGGAGATTCAGTACCATAAAGCCCTCGTTGCTCGCTCAATTTCTTTTATATAACCTCTACGTCCCATAGACCGGTATCGTACGAAATCCCCCCTAGGGCTAGTTGCGTCGACAGGCAAACCGAAAGAAGTCATGACACTGATTTGGAACTGGTACCATCTTAAACAGCCCGAGATTCCTCTTGATTACATATCCTTCTCGAAGTACCATCTTTGCGTGCCACACCGCATGAAACGGCAAACATTGATATTCAAGTTGAAACCGGAACCGATAATTGGAATATTCTTTCACCTATATATAAGATATTCCTACTCAGTGTATTATGGGCACGAAATTGCAATCATCATCTTCCGTAATAATATACACAACCACGAGTCACACTTCTACATCTACATGATTTACACCAATCATCCTCGAACTTAAGAAATAATAACACAAAATGCCTACCATAAATAATAGCATTCGCAACGCTATTCCATCATTCTCAACATCCAATCCTCGTAGTGACACACTCCCGATTCCAACTGATTTTAGAATCTATCAACAACGAGAACGCGGCTCAATCGGCTTCGACACTTTTAACTCCGAATCCCTCCTAGAGTCCGAGGCCAAAATGCGCAGGTGGCAGGTCAGGCGGAAAACTCTGATCTGGAAGGTCTTGCGGGCACTGCGGAGGGCTGTATCACTCAGCAGGATGGCGGACCGTGTTTTGGGCGATGTGAAGGTTGGGGATACATGGGGGTGTGAGGGTAGGAATGGGGGTAGCTAGAAACTTGGCCAAGAGGATAGAGAACTGGGTAGTCAATAGATGAGACGGTGAGAAATAGAAAGTGGATAAATACTAGATGAGAAGATCGAAATGAATTAGAAGCGAGTTATCCACCTATGTTTCATGTGTTCCCGGGGAATGGCCAGATTGCTGAGGCACCGGAGAATATTTCAAGTATCAAAGTTTTTCAAGAGTTCTTGAGTCCTCCCCACAAATAGCATATCGTGATACTAGAATCTCTATCTCATACGATTGGTAACTCGGAAGATAGCACATGTCTTCTTAAGGAAGACCTATACCCGCAAGCTCAAGGCTCCATAGATTCCGCATGCTTGGGTAATGATTAAACACTATTTATGGGATCGGGAGGTGATCCCTTTCGATCCTGCCCAGGCTGTCCCGGCGTCTCCTCCAGAGTTCCGAGTAGCTGAGAAACAAAACGGAGGGATGATGCGTCGGGTTGTAGCTGTTGACCGAAGGCGATAAAGTGTTTCACAACGGAAGTATCTGGACTAGGGAAACCATTCTTATACTCTCCACAACACATTTCTCGCAGCCCAGCGTGTATGTATGCACTCCTCACGTGAGCTATCTACCAACAGCAGGAGAGCAGAGAGACCTATAGGACGCAAGCCTATGCGAGGCACAGATAGGTAATTCGAGAAACACTTGGATACAGATACATATGCGAGTGACATCCCGTGTCGCACTAAGCACGTGACACCAGGGTTAGGTTATAATGACCCAAGGTAAACTCATCCAGACAGATAACTCATCAGATTGATAAAAAAACCGGCCTGATATATATCTTGCCGAGAAAAACGACTGGAACATTCCGGCGAGTCGACCATTATTCGCGGTACTTTATTTCAGACGTTTTTCATTCACATTTCCAAATGGCCCAGTTCCGTTTGCCGCTGGCCTTGTAGGGACTACATGTATTGCTACAGCCCAAGAAGCTTTCAGAATGTGACAGCATACATGTAGCCCAAGGTTTATCATGAGAAATTAATCTTAGAGTATTATGTTTGTAAACGAGACTTGCATATATATCCCTCAATTCAACTCGGCCTGAGATGGGTATTGACATTATCACAACAACGCTCATGCACTGAAGCTTCAAAGGCTCATCGCATTCATCCTACCCCAAATAGGAAAATTAAACACAACCGCCTCGTCTCAGGAGGCGAAAAGCTCGGTTGCACAGCATGATTTCGGTAACTCAATTCCCGTTATGAAGTTCTTGTCCTTGTTTTTTCCTGGTCCTGAAGGCGCGGCTGACACAGCATATTGGGTTTGACGTTTGACGTAAGACAGTGTAATAACCTTAATTCAACACCACCACCGTATTCAATATCCGCGCCATATGATACGGTGTGAATGGATTGGTCTGATATCCATAAGTAAAATCTCTCCCGAGAGTCAGTGTTTAAGACCTCCGGGAACAACCAAGCTTCATGCCTTTTGTTCCCGGGAGAGAGTTATCTTCAAAGGTGGTGTGGGCACTGTTGACATGGGACTGGCGGCATCGGATGTTGGTGGCTCATGAGCGCTTTTCCGACCCGGATAGCGGTTTCAAACGTGGGTTTGGAGCAGAGCTCAACCTCCTCTTGTTAATCCATGAGTAAAAGGTCTTCCCGTCGTTTCTCTTGCATGCTTCAGGGCTCTGACGATAGAGAAAGCTCTCGTATATATAGGCATGACTGCAACAATCCTGATACAGATATCTCCACTCGATTACTTTCGAGATGCAAGTCAGAATTGCGGGAACTAAGTCAGCATGTCTAAAAGTGTAGTTCCCAAGATTATATTGATGCCCGATACGTAAATTACATGATAGCTATAACTGAGGTTTATCTCGCTGTTGATTTTAGTGGGGCCCTCACCTGCCTTCGGATGACAATTATATTGAATATACTCTAATATCAGAGTTTTGTTAAATATATAACTCCCAGAGGCCTGTTGCAGATGGAATACACGATTCCTGCTGGGTATTTGAGTGCATGTGCGTGTGTCTTTCGAACACAGCCACTAATTAGCGGAGTGCTACTACAAGGATGTTCACTAATGCAGGCCAGTCACATAATAATCTCTGTGAATCTCGAACAGCGTGGTGACATTACGGATCTGCCCCGATTTCAACACATACAGTCTCATTCGTACTAGTTGACAGGTTCCCAGAGCGCAAACACCTGCGACAGCTTGGGCCACTATATAGTATGCCCTCGAGCGTTTAGCCCAGGTTAGAGGGGATACATGCATCTTTTATGTGATTCTCGGGAAAATCTTGCATGCAAATTGTCTAACTTATGTACATGCATGCAAACACGCGTGCCAAGACACCTTATCCATTAATCGCATGCGCATGATTCAGCTTTCGATACATGAATTATGGCTCGACATCGAAGTTTAGTGAATTGCTTCGTGGAAACTTTTGAGAGATGCAGCTACAAGTACCGCTCTCTCCTATAAGATTTACAATGCATTTTTAACCCAGGAAATAATTCTCACAGGGACCTTGTGAGGAAAAGATTGTCCAAACCCACGCTTCTCCGCTTCTCCACTTCTACACAGATACATGTATTAGAGCAGGATATGCCATGAGGAGATGCATAACTCATCTCGGGAACTCTGACCCAGAACATTCGGGAGAGTGCATAAATTCCGTAATGCCAGATGCGTGGGCGGGTGCCTGTACAATACACGCATGTATATATGTACGTATATGTTGGACTTACGTACGTATAGTTAACGGAATTTCCTCTTTTGGGGCGGGGAAAAATGGCACGGCCCCCTTAGACCTGGCATTCTTGGTATATCTTGGACCTAACACCTTTGGTATATTATCGGCCAATTTTAAGATACTTACTTGGCATTTTAAGCTCCTACTAGTACAATACGAATCCCGATATATTCTCTGTATTGTAGAATATCTGAGGCTTTTCTGTGCTATAAAAGAGCTTGAACCATCCCCTTCATCTCTTCCCTCCTTCTTCATCTACTCATCTCAGCATTCCGAAGTTTCTATCGTTTCAAGTCTTTGACCCAAGCTTCAACACGATCTCAAATCATCTATCGGTCTAAATCTACACACGCTCTTTCACTTTCTGATAAGTCATCTATCACAGCAACACCATGTTGTTCTCTCTCATTCTCTTCGGATTTGCTGGTCTTATCAACGCTGTTGCTCAAAATGTAAGGAGTCGACTTCTTCTCTGATAGAATTCTTCTAATATTGTTGTTACTATTTAGACAGTTTGCCTCCCTACCGGCGGCATTCGCAATACCTTTACCCTTAACTTCGACGATCTCAACGGCACTACTGCCCTTCACCCCGCGCCCACAATCTACGAGGGCTTGAAGTTCGATCCTTCCTGGTATCTTGTTCAGGCTGGTCCGAGCATTCCCTTCATCCCACACTCTCCTTCAAATGTTCTTGTTACCGGCCCCAACTACAACATCACCAACGCTGAGTTCTCTGTTGCCGATAATGGTACTACCTTCGATGTTGTCTCTCTGTGGATGATTGGTTGTTTCGTCAATCCCCGCTATTTCGCCAGTGACATTGCATGCCTCACCACCTTTACTGGCACCAAATCCGATGGTTCAGTTGTTTCCTTCGAGAGACCTGTCAGAAAGACCACTATGGAGATTATCCAAGACTTTCCTGCGAAAAGGTTCACCGATTTGGTAGCTTTCCGTATGGAGAATAGGTTTGAGTTCACTAGCAACAAAACACATCCCGCAGGAAGGTTCGGAATCGATAACATCGTTATCAACAAGGTTGATCATACCGCCTCTTGTGCTGCCAAAAGGTACGCTAGATATGTTAAGTACTAATTGGAGGATTTAACTTTCCTTTCAAGTTTCTCTTGATTCCTAAAAACATGCATTTTCTATAATTTCATTTTTCGCTGTTGTTCAAAATCTTATCATTTTAGATTGCTTGATTGAAAAGTTTGCGTTGGAAAATCAAAAATATTCTTGCTAGTTACTTTATCGTAGCTCTCTCCAGTGTATTATGTGATATACAATTCGTGACTCTGATTGTAAAGCGTCTAAGTTCATAACCTCCCGATCTCCCCCAACGTCTCTTTCCTCGTTACACCGCCCAACTGAGAATCAAAATCATGATATATCACTCGGTGTCTATGAACCATAATTTTGTCATGCATGGCATAAATACCTACGGTAACAAACAAGACGCTCAAACAAACACATACGCCCGTTAGACAGATTACCACACGGGAACTATAGTCTCGCCATCCTTACGATCATGTATCACACGTATTAACACAAGACACTCTCGGCTCTCACCGAATTTGTATTCGCGCTTTTTCCTCCATCCCACTCTTCTATCAGTTCCCAAGCCTTTGTTCTCTGAATTATTAATAAATAGCATACATATATGCATGCCTGTACCTAGACACATATCGTAACCCGCACTCCCGCGCGCCGTGATATATTGTTACCTTAACGGGTACCCACATATATACCCTGTGTATCAGTTCGCAAGGTATAACAGTCACCAGAAAGGGAAAGAAATGTATCCTTCATCTGGTCGTATAGATATAAAATAGGCGGTATTGGGGCATTTCCTTAACCCTCAATGTGATTAGCGTCACCAAAGATTTATCAGCCAACCACAAAACGATGCTACAAGATCGAGTGAGGACTATTTGAAGGACTGTATAAGTTTTGTGTGTGTTTTTGGACTATCTATGAGTACTGAAAAGTACTCCCTTTAGATTACTCAAGTACCTGACACAGGGGTGTGACAAGGATATGGAATCGAAAGCCGTGGGGGTCTACCACCATCCATGTACTTTTGATATATGTCGTGACCAGTCTTCACAAAAGTTAATCCAGTGAGCTGATTCTCTGCCCAGTCGAACGCAAGGAGCCGATAACCTCTGAGCCCAAGTTTATGTGAGGAAAGGGATCAGGGTGTAAGCAGAAAGATACAATCTACATTAGAGCCAGCGAATTCTTTCGCTATGTACATGTATTTAATGCACGGAGCTATGCGGAAAAAAAAGGATGTTATGAGTCCATTTCATTCTTGGTTTTATCTTGGCAACGGGAGCATGCATGTCAGCCGTCCCACCCAGTAAAATCTTAAAACGCATATGGCTCCGTTTGCATCCAATAAATCAATAGGAACTTGGAGATCTACCTCCATAATGCATATGGTAGCGCCTAGACCTACGGTGGAGCTTTCGCCAATTCCCATACAAAAAAGTTCCTCTGAGGTTGACATACCCACCCCCAATATCTCCTTACTACGCCACGTCTAGGAGGGGGGTGGAATACTTGGTAGGCGGCATCACCCGTACACGTTTTCCTAAAGATCTTCGATTGATGAACTTACAGCGTTCTAGATTTGCACTTTATGCGGCAGCTATGGACATCTCCGGGTACCCAAGTCCTTGTGAATGGTGGTCCCAGATCCATCTCAGCGAAGATCTACGTCCTACCAGTCATTCATGTACCGCGTTTTCTCCTTTTAGTTAATGGAAGATGATGCAAGGAGGTTTGAACTCAAAACTTAAGGCCCTGTATATTCAAAAGCCATTTCGATTGGACAGACTGAAGGCCCCATTTCCGGCAAAGAGAAATTTTTTTTTTAATGATCCAGACCTATCCCCAAGAGATAAGGGTAAGGCTTTGTTTGGCATACAGTATGCTTTACCGGTGACGTTCTAGCCCTCAGATTCAACTAACAGAAGTGATTGGGAATCATTGATTTCCGCCTCGAGGTCCTACCCTCTCGAAATGTGGGGGTCACGGCCGGGGGAGCCGTTTTACTTGTTTTTGAAGCCATGAAGAGGCAAATGAAGGCTATGTTCGGTGATGATGTAGAGAGAACTGGGGGAAGACACTGGAAAATCTCTAAGTTGCTACACACTAACCATATTCACCTGACTTCCCACAGCACTCATACTATTCACGGTATTTGTCTCATATTACAATTTATAAATTGGGCGTTCAAGCCGGAGGTTTAGCCATAAGCCACTCAGACACCAGCTAATTATGACAGTACTTCCCCCTTCCACTCTCCTCGATATTATAAGCCTATTTTTTTTTTTTTTTTAACTCATTAATTGCATGCAGATTATAAGCCTATTTATAACATGTTTTAGTCTTTACCATCTCATGCTTCTCGAACCCACCCTTTCAGCCACCCCAGCAAGCTCAACCCGAGCAAGCACGGACGCGTGGAAATGCGTGTAGTTGAACCTCATAAGAATGGCCTTGACAGTAATGTATAGGTTGGGCTTGTTGGTGCTGGACTCTATGTCTTCTGAAAAGAAGCGCCCAATATTAGTAACCCATCTGTTAGTATTTCAGTAACCATAGCAAGAACACGAGTGTTAGCTAACTGGCAGCCGGGTATGTACTACTAGTTTTTATCTTAGGGCCGCACGAGGCACCCCAATCACTCACAGGGAAAGCGAAAGTCCTAAGCATTCAAGGAAGATGCAGCCCACAAACCGTCGGTCAGAAGGGGGGCAGGGGTATTGAATTCTAACAGCGTTTATTGCGCTAAACAATAGATTTCTCACAATGATATAGGAAAATTCAGAGTATAGTTCCTGTGCAGGGCAGACTACTTCAGGGTTCGAGTAATGTATGCTGGGTCATGCGGTGATGGCCAAATCTTGCTTCAACTCCTTAGTGTACATCTAGTAAACGCTTTCATACCAGTCATTAGTCTTTAAAGATCCACGAAAGTTACATGGACCCAATACAGGAGATTATCCGCACACCATTATCCATACTTCCAAATCAAACTTGGATTGCAGTTGCAGTTCTATCTTGTCCTGGCCCAGCACCTGCAATTAGTAAGTTAACAGCTCACGCTCCATTCACTTTCAAACACTACAATGATCGAGGCATTGGGTTCTATTCCCGGATAGAGCATCACTTGTTTATTTCATTGATTGAAGCCCCCAATCAAGGAGCGAACATATCCTTAGCAATTTTCAATTCTTTTGAGTACAATTAGGTGGGGTAAAGTACCCAAACACGTATTAGCCCTTCTTCCTGGCAAAACTGATACCGTGTCCGTCCTTAGAAACACTAAAATACAAGGTCCTTTCCATTTTATCTAAACATTCCATCAGCAGTATATACACCCCCTAATCTATTAGTCCTTATAATACCCACCTTCATTCTTTGCTAAGCTCTAGCCACAGCTTCTACAGAAATAAAGTTCTACATCCTTTTCTCCCCTTGATTCTTTTGTTTTGATTTCTTTCAGGTGAATGCCAATACCGAGTGACATAGTATGACTCCCGCCATCTCGTTTGATGGCGGTAGGTTATTACAGCAGGGTTGATACATGTATCTTGAGCTGCAGTTCATTTCTACTCACATCATCTTTCGCCTGGGTAGTGGCGGTTTCTTCTACTTTAGCTCACCAATCTCCGGTGGAAGCAGGACCCATCACGGCCACATCCTGTGCGCGGTATATATAAGTAGAACCTGCCATATAATTGTGATAAGCACCAGCTGATATGAACAACCCTCAAATTTTAATATGCACTAACCAGCTTTATTTGATCCACCACCTCCACCAAGCACAATTTCCCACTACTCCCCCGCAGGTTTATGAAAGAAGAAGATTTTCAATATCTTGATTGTTCTAAGACATGTCTCATAAAATGCCCCTCACATACAACTCACGTTACCTCCAGATTCCGGATCTAGATGCACATTGAGCCCATACTCTGCTATGCGATAAATAAATCACGAAAATCACGGAGTAGATACAAAAATTAATGAAATTATCAACCATAACAAGTCCTGCAAGGCCCCGCCCAATCTCTAATTGAGCGGTGTCTGCCCATTCATCGTCTTGCGCCACTTGTCAATCCTTTGAACCTCATCCACGGAGTCCCATCTGTACTCGCTCGGCCTTGTGTAGACCACCTGGTCGTCCCCACAACCTCCTTTCCACCAACAACCAATACCGTCGGTGAGATATTGTTTGGTGAGATACATCTTAGGATGCCACTTCTCTTTATCCGCAATTTGCTCGGGTGTCTTAGGCGGATGTTCAATGTCCCAATCCTTGCATGACTCTGGCCATCCCTCGCCTGGCGGGAATGGCGGGAATGGCTTGGATCTGGCTTCACCGCCGTGAGCAGGGGTACCGGTAAGCTCATAATCGTAGGCGCGAGATGAATCTGGATCAATAGCAGCAGAGAGGGCTTTTTCTTCCTCAGGGGAAGAAAATATACTTTTTTCCAAAAAGGAGAGCCCAGTACCACCGCATGCTTCATCAAGTGCCAGAAGAGCAAAGTGACCACCGGCGACTGGCCGAGCCATAAAATAGATTCCCGGGAAGTCACTGGTTTCGGTGTCGTACAGGTCTGTGAATGGACGATTTGTTTTTGTCTCATTAAGCCAGAGCCCCATCAATTCCAAGATCTGCGTACGAGTGTGCTTGCTAGAGATCGAAGCAGCCCAGATCTCCCAATCAGATTTGGTGTAGAGGTGACGGGTATCCAATGGAAGGCCGTACTTTTGATGAACGGCAGAGTACCAGCGTGACTGCTTGCGGTAGATATCGTGGGGGATATAACCGCTATCACCCTTTTGGGCAAAACAAAGAAGGGAGTCCGGGTATAAGTTGTATAGCGTGCCCCAAGAACCATAAAGATGGTATGCAAGTTTTGTATGAGATCCATCTCGTGACATGGAAAAATCAACCCAGGCTGGGACATAAGCGTCGCCGACCATAGTGTAATAATCAGCGTCCTTAGTATTGCCCATTACTGATGACAACTCTGCCATGGCCTTGATGCCGACAATCGCTTTCATTGCAAGATTGGTCTGATTCTCTAGTCGGCCGGCAAAGTCATCGGTAGACACTACTCCACATTAGTAACGTCTTTAGGGCGAAGAGCTGCCGCTATTTACAACGGCATCAGACGAAAGTAAAAGTGGCTCACGTACGCTGATAAGCGGGGATCAACCCGAATTCCGTCAAATACCCAGTCCACTGCTTCCAGAGAGCATATCTTCCATCCTTATCTATCCATTTCTGTGCTGCCCTCTTCCCTGCCTTTGATCCATCGTTCAACGTCTGTACATAAGCCAAAGCCATTGCTAACATGTTTCCACACTCTTCCACAGGCATTGGCTCGTCATTTCCATCAGGGTGCCCTGTAGCGTTCGGAAAATGAGCACCAAGATCATGGATCGAGTACCTGTATTAAATACCTGTTAGCACTTTCATCAATTACGACTGGAATTGGTCTCTCTAATCTGCCAAAGGGGAAGCCTCACTTATTTGGGTACAACCCGGCCATCTGATGCTCCAACAGTGGCTCAAGCAGATAAGCCAGCCATTTCGGATTCGCATACAAAAAGAATGTGAATCCTGGGAAAATAACATCCACCGTCTGAAAGTTCCCATTGCTACTAATCTCCTTCAAGAACAAAATCGGATCCTCGGGAGTTCCCGCGAAAATAGTTGCACCCATTACCTGCCTCGCTGAGATTGATACAATATCCGCGTATGTATCACCCTCCACGGCCCTAGCATGAGTAATTACCTTGTCCGCAAATGCCTTGCCTTGGGCGTAAGCATTGGGATAGTCGAAGTAATGGTAGGAGATCATATCAGTATCTGTCGCGTGTTGGAACCTCCATAATGGTCTCATCTGAGTAAGGCCACGAGCAGCTGCAAACTGCGTAACAGGATCTTGGATAAGAGCTACGGTGAACAGCACCGAATCTGTCTTTGTATGATTCTTCTTGTTACTCAGTGCAAAGTGCTTGGAGAATGAGAAAACAGGCTCCTCATTCATGACCTCACGGAAGCCAGTATCGTAAGTATTTGCAAGTGTTGAATTTCGTGAGAACCGGCGTCGTAGGGGTCCAGAGACGCCAGCCTCGTATGTGACCGTGGGGTCCTATGTATGTCAGTAAACCGATTAGGTAGGGGTTTTATCTATAGAATTACCTGAGGACCGGTGAAATGAAGCACGCCCCATTCAGCCCGATCGCTAATTTCGGCAAAGGTCCATTGATCCTGCTTGTGAATCGACCATGTTGTGAGGTTTTCACCCTTGGTGAGACCCCATTGGATAATCGCTTTACGTTCATGTGTGACCCAAACTATAGGAGGTAAGGTTCAGCTGTTGTTCTTCAAACGAGACGCGACAAAGTAAAAGGATCAGACTTGGTAGAGTACTTACGTCCGTTCAAATCCACGTAAATATCAACATCCACTTGGCCCTCCACAATAGCCTCCACGTAGCTTGCCGGGAGTGCCTGTCTCTCCGTACTCTCGGGAGTGATCGGGCTACTAAACATCAACGTCACAAGGACATCTCCGGACAATGGGTTTGGAAGCGAGTAAGTCAAGTTCGTAGTTGAAGAGTCGTACTGAAAGCCCGTGTAGGTCGGAAACTTAACTGTGTACCCATCCTTCGGGTGCGCTGGGAGTAGGGCGTCTTGCGGACGTCCAACGAGAGGGTAAACAGTGTTCGTGGCGGGTATTCGGGCCATCACGCCGAAACCAATCTACCGGACATTTATGTTAGCTCATTCTACGGTAGATAATCGACTCGGGAAAGCAAACCTCCTGCCCATGCCAGAACATCGGCCAGCTATCCCATGGATCCTGTCGGGCCTTAAGCCACAAGCTAAGGTATGGATTCCGGACGAAGAGAGGCAGTACTGGAGGCTCGGTGTATGAAGCTGCCGATAGAGTGCTCAGAGCTGCTACTGAGAGCAGCAAGAAAAGTGATTTCATCGTTAGGGTCGTATTCAATTTGCTTTGAAGAGTTGAGCAATCGACCGAGGAGAGCAAGATGCGGGGAAGCTGAGAAGTCAGTTTTAAAGTAGTTTTGGAGCTAACCGAATCCTGGGAGGGAAGCTTACACGAAACTGCGGACCGGATCAAAGCTGATCGATCAGGAGCCAATTTTCCAATCCTCACCTCAAAGCAGCTGGATTTGCTGTGAAAGACGAACAAGAGTCAGCTCCGCAGTTTCTCCTCTCTCGCAATATCACGAAGGAGGTCTGAAGAAATACTGCAATGGCATAAATTGTGGGGAGGAGCACATGGTGTTTGTTTGTGTTGTGAAGATCGCTACTGCTTTAGCCTGCGCCGAATCCTAACCCTGGCACGCCCCGCAAAAAAATGTGGACCCTGTTCATCTGCGGCTGCACAATTCTCATGCAGCATGCACCCGATCACACGAGCAAGGGCTCGTAGATCAGGCGCTGCTTTGAGTCCCCCGTTTACCCGAGCTCGTGATCGGTTAGCTTCGGAGACTTCCAGTTTGCGGGGAAGGACCTGTCTTGTCAGCGTCCGAGATCTCACTATCCCGACAGTTTTTAGAGGCATGTTTCATTACCACGATCCCAAAACGTTTAAACGTCATCTGCTCTTAGCTCATGATCGTAACACTTTCAACTCTTGTACAACATGATGTCCTGGGTAGAAAAATGTTAAGGAAGGGGTCCAAATTTGAAAAATCACAGACCGTACATAGCAACGGCCCGACTCGATATTTGTAGACCCCCTGCGGAGTGCCTACAAACTACTACAAAAATTTCCATTTACCACACCCACCTCACCACCTACTCAATCGACATCCGTTCTCAGCCTCGCCGGAAGTTTTATATTTATTTCTTTTCCCGGAGTAAATACATACTTAA
Organism: Morchella sp. 2016-41; assembly: GCA_024713855.1. NCBI lineage: Eukaryota > Fungi > Ascomycota > Pezizomycetes > Pezizales > Morchellaceae > Morchella > Morchella sp. 2016-41. Next base: position 308,489 of record JAMGZD010000002.1, on the reverse strand, counting down.
ATACTGTGATAGCGCTGGTCATTAGTTGAATCCTCCCCCTCAATTCTTGACCACGACATCGAGCGACAATAGATGGCTGTATCCTAGGAGTCAAGCTACGCATTCACCACCGAACTGGTCTCGCTGTTGACCTAGGAACGACTGTACTGCGTTGGGAACCGAATGGTTGGGGGGGTATTAAAAGGTCCAACCCAGGTGCGGAGGAAGAACGGCATTCTTCTTGGAACTATCATTCAAAGAATTAGCTATAGTAGGCAAGACTACATAATATATTAAGCTAGGTGTTGGTTTGATAGTGTGGGCATGATAACTGGTAATACTCAACGTACCAATCAAAGTGACTCGAGTGTTTACACCCGAAAAGGAGAATCAAAATAGGACTAAGTTATCGACCACCAGTTAAATTTTCCTTAGGAAACCCTGATAGGATCGTTTTTATGACAAGCTACCGGTAATATCCTCCGCCGCTTTGCTAGCAACAACATCGGGTGAGTAAGATCTTTGGCCAGAGGTTGTACTGATATTTAGGGTGGTTTAATTCTCTTTCATCTTCAGTTAGAAATTCTGAATTAGATATGAAGGGGAAACTTGTTTATCCCTATCATCGTAAGGTAAAAAGAGGGCGTAGAAAACTTTACTTGAAATAGCACTAAATACGCTATTGTCTGTGGGAGAGTAGTATTGAGACCACTATATAACAAAACATATACCTTGCAACCTTAAAAGAAGACGGGTATATATCCACGTAATGCCATACCAAGCCAAGCTACGGCAGCAGCCGAGCTGTCAAATTAATATGACGTTATCCTCCCAGCAAACAAATTTTCTATAGATCCCGAAAAGGATATCATAAGCCGTGCCATATGAGACAGCACATTCAAGCATGAACCTTTCCTTTCTCTTCGACACTACAACCTCTAGACAACCTCACTACATTCGATAAACTCCGTTAGTAATCGAATCAAGAAATCATCTAACTGAACAACAGTAAAATACCTTCACCAATAGATTCGACAACCGGCATTTGGAAACAATTATCAGTGAATTCCACAATCAGGCTTCGGAAATAGGTTGTGAAAGAAAATCACCACTAGGTTTGACAACCGGTATTTGGAAAATAATTATCAGTGCTACTCCCCGTTGCGAGACACCCCGACCTGTTCTTGAACACCAGCTGATGGCTTCTGAATACTATATAATAGCCATCATTGAACAACAAAAACGCCTGAGGTCGAAATATAACAGAAATGAGATGATCGACTTGATGAAGTATCCTGGGTTTCTAAAAAGACCACCAATTAGCATCGTCTCAGGTGTTAAATTTCACCGAAGGAATGTTTATCAGGAGAGTGTCAGTAATACCAGCTTCACCATATCGACATTTCTTTTTGTAGATTTATAATTTTATCTAGCGTTGGTCAGCCACAGCATAATTCAGAATGTTACGGGAAGGATAAAAGAACAGACCTGGCAATAAACAGCTCCAGCACAACGAACGACTTAAACCAGGTCATTCCCTTTCCACAACGAAAGGAATAAAGTTAGAAGAAATGGAATAAGGGTGCATTTTTGACGGTCAACGATAAGTGAGTTTGAACCTTCGGTGCATGTATTCGGAAAATAAAAACGTTGACATATACGCTTAATATAGAAACAGCAATCCTTATGGAGCTCAATGATTCAAATTTTGAATCATAAGACTGAACTTGAAAAGAGATTATGGTCTGGGATTTGTTCCGTCACGTTGGGAAGGTCTCACTAATCCCATCTGGATGGCCGTCCACCATTTCCACTGGTTGAATAACAACGTCGACCCTAAAAGGGCCGGATGGGCCCCGGAGGTTTTTCTCCTTGGAGGTGATCCAACGATCACCTCCTCGTCCTTAGGGACGACCCTCGGCGCTGGGGGCCTCACTATATCAATCGGCGCGGAGGGAGTATCTGAGATAGGTCCCGACGGGGGGCGAATCGGTCGAATATGCCAATAAACGCTGTTCGGATTCCAAACACATAGGTTGGTTTTATCGATATCAGGAGGGTCACTGCCAGCCATGTTGTTCAAGGGGGTCGGCAGTAGTTCGATGAGGTTTAAGAGCTAGTTGAAATTTCGTTAGAGCCTAATGAACACTGAAAAGAATGACCATTATCTTCAAAGAGTTCAAAAGAGGAGAGGGTATGTGGTGGTGGTGAGGCCAGGAAAGATCCGAGATTTAAAGGAGCAGGCGAGGAAGTTTACCTACCCACAAAAGTTTTGGCGTTGATATATCTGATTCTATGTGAGATGTTTTGGATCTTGTCAGAGTCATAGACGATGTGGAAGTTGCTGGTTGGGTGGCTTGGAGAGGTGACGTCCCAGGAGTGAAAGAAAAATCAGGTGATTTTTTGTGTCAGTATATGCTGGGATGGGGTAGCATACATGGGGCGATGAGGCGAGGGAGGGGGTGGAGTGAAGGGAGGGAGGGAGGGAGGGAGGGTGTGCCGAAAGGAATACCAATTCAGAATAAGGTTTCAGGAAAAGCAGAGATGGGCCAATAAGGTCAACGAATAGGCAGAGGTGCCTGGTTGGTATATATGGAATGCTTTTTTTTCAATTTCCAACTCCTTAAAGATACATGTAATGGCTAAACTAATCAATCCACTACTTAACGTCGCTAATTCTTATTACTCGAGTGATAGCTCGTGATCAGTCGCTAAATAGCTTCTAAAGACCCTACTCGTTGATGAATCTATATAATTTGCATCAACTCCTCTCGATTCCTTCGACTCATGGCAAAAGCACCAACCCCGGGTGAGTCGGCTGGTTGGTTGGACATGAAAAAGGAAAGGAAAAATAGAACACCGAACCCAGGGTGCGCTTCACGCTGGAAATGATTCTTTCATGCTTAGTGCCACTCTTGGGCTACACGTTTCAATTTGTTGCTCACAAGCAATTCCACGTAATGAGTGAGAGCTTGACTTACGTATCCAGTAGTAGACGTATCTTACTAGAGTGACATATGATTTTGCAACGTGGCTTGTATAAATTCTATGCGAGACTGGGCCTTCATAAATATGGCTCTGGCTCTTCATATTAAAAGGGAGCTATTGAAACTAGAATATTATAGTTTTTACGGGCGCTAAAATTGCTAACTACATGTAGTTGCTAAATCTGGGCAAACATATTGTAGAGGAGCAGCATAGTTGGCTTTGGCCGCATTCGCATGATCTTGCGTTTTCCATGGCCGTATAGTACCTGGGCCTAATCTGGGTATATACATGTATAAAAGGTCTCTGTGGTACAGCCGGTGCCCCTGGTGAGCTTGAAAACATGCCAAGTTTCGCTTCGCTTCAATTTAACAGGTCAGTAGCTTTTCACGAGTTATGGTCTGCATGTAATTAATGAGTTAAACAAAAACAAAAACAAACTTTAACGAGTGATAGTTCATGATCAAGATGAATAGTGATCCCGCGGCCGCCAACCAGCCTATAATCTGAATACACCGACTGAACCCTGACTCTGACCCTGGCCTTGATCTCTCTCTGGTAACCAGCGCCCCACACCAAAACTATTGATACTACTGGGCAACGGAAGGGGGTTGGAGGGCGGTGGAGGAAGTGGGGGGGAGGTGGAGGGGGGGCGGAGGGTAGCGGGTGGAAGAGGGAGCTGGGGGGGGTGAGCAGAGGTGAAGTGACAGCGGGCGGTGGAAGGGGTGGTGTATGATGGGTGGAGGGGAAGAGGAGCGGTGCAGGGGGGGGGGGGTAGAGGGCAGCGGATGGAAATAAAATGATGGCAATATTCGAGGTGGCAATATTGGAGGTGGCATTAAACTTAGAATTAGAGCTAGCATAAGTCGGAAGAGATGGACACTTACAGGAGCTGGCGACAAGAACTGGCCATCCCCGCAGCCATGCCAAGCTAGCGTAAAGTGAGAGCCGACTGGTACACACACACACTCAGTAATACCAAAGGGGTTATAGTGAGCATGGGGCAAAGCAGGTTTTGGTATATGCCTGAAGAGAAAGGAAAGAAAACCTCCATATTTTCCGCCCACTACATATACTATCCCATGGATCCCACCCCCGTCCCTGATGCATTATACAGAAACATAAATAAAGTCTCTCACATGCACTCCATTAACAGCGCAATCTTCTCGGCAGCTATTTCTGTCCCCGATATAGCAATGTTACAGCGTGCCCCAAGTGTAGGAGACTGATAATTTTGTTGGCGATATTAAGAGCTCTCGCGACCCCGTTGCTGTAGAGACACGTTCTGGCGCTGCCCCTCCGGATGGTCTCAACTCTCGCGATCTAGGGTGAGAGTGCTAATTCTTATGCTCTCTTCAGACCAATCAAGGGCCATACGCTGCCTGCACCTGCCAACGAGAAGTCTCTATTCATGCACAGATGCGGTAAACCCTAAGGAAAAGAAAATAATAACGGCTGAGAGGAAGAGTGAAGAAGTAAGTAAAGATTTCCTCGGCAGGTCTGGCGGCTGCATGATGGCTTTGCGAATAATTTTCGTATAACCTCTGTCTTTTTCCGGTGATCTTCCAACCCTTTAACCTCTCTACCCTTAGTTTTTCTGAGGTTTTGGTTTTAAACACGTACCCCACTGGACCCTCCCTATCGTAGTTATATGGATTTCTCATTAACGAATTTGTGATAATACTAGGAACACTTGAGCAGTTTTTCGATACTGAATGAAGCATTAAAAATGCGCCAATACCGCGTCTCTCCAGCCATCTCATGAAACTCGCTACACTCTTGAGTCTATTTCTTGCTCGACTCTTGCTCTCGCACCGGTACCATCCTGGAGTTCACCCCTTCAGGATGCTTCCACAAGTGTCGTCGCGCCGCAGCTCCAATCCTGTTTGTTGCAATCGTCGCCCCCCCAACATTGGCTTCTTTATCTGAGAGAAGGGGTATGACTGGCGGTCCTTGTTCCGGAGAATCCAAAAATTGCACACAGGAATCGCCGTCGCAGTCCCAGTTCCCTAACATCCTCGGCGGAGGTGGTCCATCCTTTTCCAGTTCCCGGTGCTGAGGTTCAGAATGAAGCCGTCAGACCAGAGGCCCGACTTTGGGTGAACCATTCGCCGCCGAAGAGCTCGCCCGTGGAACCTCAGGCTTTCGGGGGAAATGTACGGATGTCTTCTCGGTTATATACGAGTATATTAACCCGGGCTTGAAGCCAGGTGGACTTGTGGGTGGGTGAGTAGCCCAGACGATCCCATCATTTGCCGGACCGAGAGGCGGCCTCTTCGACACTGAGGTTTTATGAGATACGGAAGTATCCATATTTCAACCTGGTCCTCGGCGAGGATTCTTTACTAGTTCGGGATCATTTTTAAATATAGGAAGGAAAGGGCACTAGTCCTTGGAATATTTGTTGGGCGCGGGTTAACGTTCTAGACATTTTATGCGGGAAGCAATAGGTCGGGGTGTCCTTTATACAAGTGAGCTTGCAAATAGACGTAGGTATATGGCCAATGCACTGAGAATGGGAGATAGGGTACTAACACCATTGCGTTCCTAGACACTGATGCAAAAATGCAGTTTCTTCAGCTCTCGACTAACATCTAAGTGATGGAAAAGCACCTATAGATTTGAAAACCTTGGCGCTTCTGCAGGAAGCAACTGCAACCGGATTTTCAGCCAGGATTCCTAATTCTGGTGTCAACTAATGTTTCCGATTGGCTGTCCACCGGGGAGTGATTTTCAAGTCTACTTAAGAAAAACAATGGTACTACGAACTTGGGAATCGAAAATCCGAGAATGGCCTAGAATAGACTTCTGACCTCATACATCTCTGGCTGGACTAATATATTGGCGAGCAGCATAGAAAATAGTTCATTGTCAACAACTATTATAATTATTTTAGTCAACCTTGAGAAACCTGTCTCCTGCCCATCGCCGGGACCCTACGGCCTCCAGTGGGACCCAAAAACATCTACTAGGGCTCAAACCATTGGTAAATGGGGGTTGAAGCCGCATCCTACCAGTCCATTCGTCAATGAACCAGTACGGTAGAATTAATACGAAAGTAAGTTTTCCGTAAGCCAATAGTCCTACTAGCCCTTAAAGGGGTTTTTGCAGTGGGGACGGGCCAAGAAATCTAGATTCTAGTCTGCTAGTTCTCATTAATTCTACCAGCAGTTCATTCACGGAAAGAATGTATGGCCCCGATATTAGTTCATTGGAACCCTGTTTGGACACAATTGGCTTTGAGCATTTCAGGTAACCACAATCGAGTATTTTAAAGTCTTTGAACTTGGTTTTGGATGACCCCGAGGTAGCGGGGGAGTTTCCTCGGTACATTTTGCGAGTCTTTTTGTTTCATGCTTTTAAACTTTCCATGCAGTCCTTTCTTGCGATTAAGTCCCTGCGCAAGTACATGTAGATAGGTGGGCATTCACATATATCCAAACCACAGGGAAGCATTGTACTTATCATAATGATCAGTGTGTGCTAGGAGCCGTGACCCAACACCCACCGGGGAGGAGGTTTAACTCGAGATCTGTCAAATTTCACTGTTACATATCTCTTCTCTAGATATCTTATATAAGAAATATCGGTAAATTGGTCTTGGGGCAAAAAACACGCCGCTAACGATAAATGCCTGTATTTTGCTATAAGAATATATATGCAATTTTTATAATTTTGGGTGCATTATTGTTATAGAGAAATTGACTTTGGATCTCGAGTGGAAGCGTCCTGTGCCCCAAAGGTTGAAACCACGGGAGCGAAAGGGCTATTATATGTAGTCTTTTAACCCCCGAACCGGGACCGCCTGTCTGACCCAGGCAAACCTGACACGCTGAGCCACTCCGCCATAATGTAGAAGTAGACCACGGTGTTGCACTTGAACTAGGACCACATGTACTTAATTACACGCACAGGACCAGACCACGCAGTCTTCTAACAAATCACCCTCGCTTTTGTTCACTCAGCTTTGGGCCCGGGAGGTGGATGCAACAACGCAAGACAAGACGACGTGAGAAGAATCACTTTGAGCGGAATTCGACTTGAACCCTAACCCCAACAATCTGGTGACTCCTCTATACCGGAACGACATCGTGAGATTTCCATACCCTTCGAGAGAGTCGACTGTGCACATTCCGACCGATACGCTGTTCTGATCCTGTTCTGGTCGTCATTGACCCTTCATATTAACTACATGTAAGGAAGAATTACTGATGCGTCAAGATTGTATCATTGACCTTTGTGATAGTCTAGCAGATTATCTCCACATAACACTGTAATGGCATCGGAAAGTGGGCAAATGAATGGGGCGGGCTTAGACGTCACAACATGGTCGTTGAAGTTTAGGTATGTTAGCTCTCTCGTCTATCGTGAGCGTCATGAATACGCAACGCAATCGAATGGTATAAAACTACAAAAGAAAACAAAACCCCCCACACACTCTTTCTGCATCCCAATTCAACTTTGAACTTATAGTACTTTCTTTCTGCACGTCAAGCGCTTTTACTGATATCTTGACATTAACCGCACTTTAAAGGCAATACTCTTCTTCACATCGTCAAACCTTGACCATTAATATTCCTCCGCACACCACTCAACATTCTACAACAATGTCTCTTCCGCCCTCCCCCGCCCCCTCCTGGTCATCCCCCAGTGCCTCTCTCTCCATCCGCACCACAAAGATCACCACCCCCGACTGGCTGCTCACCCTCCTTTCCCTCCCCGCCGACTCCCGAGTCCTCCACGTCAACACGGCCCTCACCGCGCTCTTCACACCGCCAACCTCAATTATAACTATAACCTCCCCCATTACTCTGCCTGCCAGTATCTACGGCCCCGGTTCAAAGCTCGACCGCATCACATGCCGCCTCGTCAACCTCAACACCGGCACTATCCGCAACTCCACTGTCATCCCCGGCCACATCACGCTCGTCCTCGACGACACCACAAAAGCCGCCCTTCTGGCCGCATACGACTTCTTTCTGGGCTCGTACCCGATGATCCATGTCAAGCCGCCCATGAAGGAGCTTCTTCGCGCTACCTTCAAGTCCGCTGCTGACAAGCTAGGCTGGAAGGTCGGCATTGAAGCGCTCAAAGCATGCGATTCCGCGGGCTGTGTGAACTTGAAGAGACTCTACAAGCGCTTTATTGCGGAGACTGGTTATGTCTCGGAGAATAACTCGCCGCCCAGATCGCGCGGAAGGCCGAGGAAGTATGCGGAGATGTCGAGGGTGTTTGGGGAGGACTATCCTAAAGGGTTGCGGGAGCTGGTGACCGGTGCAGTGGAGGAGGTCAAGACGCTTTTCTCGCCATCGCTTGTGGGCGGCGGAGGAACGAGCGTCAAGGTTAACATCTGGTGCGTCAAGTGGAGGGTGCCGGCGGGGAAGACGAGAGGAGGGAACGGGGTGCCGGGGGAGGCGAAGACGGAGGAGGAGGGCTTGGGCGATTATGCTGCGGGGTACTTTATTGGCGCGGCGAGAGGTGGGTGGATTCTACAGTTTCCTGTCAATGTGAGGTGAGAATACTAACGTATATATAGATCCCACGACCAGCACTAGCTACGAAGACTCTAAGATAGCCAATGTTGTGGGCGAGGGGCCCAAAATCATCGACACGCTGGAGAAATACTTCATCATCGATGATGCTTTCCCAGATCACAATTCGAATGCAGTCGCTGTTACCTATTAAGGAAAACCCTGGGCGATGAGGACCAATTCTCAATTGCACAGAAGCTCTATTTTTCTTATATCTCTATATTTGTGAGATATAAAGACATCAAACGTACTAGCTGGGCCAAAAGAGGCCACTTTTAACCCAAGAACAAGAAGTGAAAAGTAATACAAAAGATATATTTAATCCTTGCTATAGGTGCCACTCACCCCCCTCCCCCCCCTCCTTCCTGTTAACTATTAGCAAATGCTAACAGCGCCCAACTTTAGGTATTGGGAGTTTTACAGAGATGAAGGGTGTTGGAGTCAATAACACTAAGTTTGTACTCCTCGATACACCAGAGGGAAGAATCATCGGTTGAGAAAAAAAAAATACATGCTACACCTATAGTTGTAATAAGAGTGTGAGAGCACGTGGTGGTTTGAGAGTACTGTGGAAGGTAAATACATAGGTTCTCCGGTCATTAAAAACCAGAAACACTTTACCAGTCTTCTATCGTTGTGTTTTATGGGCTTCTGCGCAGCTCGATAGGCTATGCATGATGATTAGTTATTAAATCGCCAATATATATGTGCGCTCGTGGCGGGGCCGAGGGGGGTTCTAAGTGCACTTTGGTGCCTGTAGGGGATATAGGAACACAAAACGTTATGCCATAAGATGTAGTCTTTTGTCTTTGTAATAAACAACATTTAGTGAGGCATTCCGTTGTGAAACCGAATCGGTGTCAACAGAGGCGAGGGAGTAGCTACGATGGAGTTTTCTTAAATCTAAGCTGAGGAAAGGATGGCACAAGAGGTAGAGAAGGCCCTCATAGTGAGTGTAATTGAGTAATAGAGAGCTGCCTGCCGTCGAGGAGCGGGGATAATATTATATCCCCCAAGAAACCCTTTGATGTGCCTTGAGTTGATAGTTCATATGTAGTATGTATGCCAAGGTAAACCAGAGCTAATGGGAACAATTGGGGGCCGCACAAGATACTAGTTTTTTCACATTTCGTTTCTCTAACATCTAATTATTTCATAATCTCAACTCCATGTCTATCCAATCTGTGGTTGCTGAGATATTCGGTGGTGGGTCGTGGTCTTGTTGCCATGGAGTGAGTGGGATTCGGGAGTTTTCTAGACATGGGTAACGGGTGTCTGTAGTATGGCCAAGACCATCCGGAACCCTAACCCTATCAACAATCGCGGTTACCAGATAAACGGCAGGACCACCGACGGCGACGACGACGACGACGTTATATACAGAGAACTGGCATAGTCTTGGAATATCCCCGCATCTGTCAGAGTTTCGAAAAAAATGTGAATCTTTCGTCTACAAGTCCCCAATTACACGAAATGAGCCCTTTTTTTGTTTGTTTGCGCTCTACATATAGATATCGCCATGGTTGTTGGTTGTTATAGCTTGGAGATAGGTATCGACCTGATACAATTAATGTCCCCCAGCTCAACTAGTAACAAGGGTTAGCTGGCCCGCACGGCCGAGAAAGGTCTCGAGACCTTTGAGATTTTCAAAGACCCGGTCTTCCTCCGAACGGTGCTACATACATACATACTGTTGTACATACAGGGCGGACCGGGGCCTTTCCCAATTCTCGTTTTGTCTCGTCTCGTCTCGTTTCATGTATGCGGGAAGGTTTGTGTACACGAACGGGATGGATGGGGGCGGGGGTATCTGACCTAGGTAATACAACGCGGCTTCTGTTTGTATATACATGTACATTATATTACATACATAATGTTATCAGAGGTCCCCTTTTTTGATCTCTCCCATAGATGGCACTCTTGCTTTTTTTTTCTTTCTTCTCTCTCTCTTCGTCTTTGGGGGTAGAAAATAAAAAAATAAATGCAGATTGCTGGTACATAAGGTTCACATCGCATGGTCTGCGCTCTGTGCTATATACTATATGCCAGGTATGTATATACAGGAATGCTGAATACTGTGCCGCCGAGACTCTGCGCAGCATTGCAGGCCTGAGATAATAATCGGTCTGCACCAATATAGGGAACCTAATCTAAAAAGACGGCTGTATATATATATCAACTAGATATGTATATACAAAACATGCACCGAACTAGAACAGGGCGAAACAGAGGCCAAGGGGTGCAATTCAATTCAGCTAACCGCTAGGTTGGCCGTTATCGACTACCGATCTGATATAATGCTCTACATATAGTCAATGCCTGTCTGTGGCCCTTGCGGTTCTGGGGTTCTGGGGTTGTGGGGTTGGAGGCTGCCGGTGTTGGAAGGTAAGGTAAATGACCGGAATAACAACTATTGGGCATATATGCGGAGGGATCTGAATTTTGGTTTTATTACACTCCTTACAGTACGGAGGAGCTTATCCATGTGTATAGGATCTTGTAGGCTGGTGTATGCTGATAATTCTATAATACCTAGGTCGTTATTATATGCCATATGCAGAGATACATACAAGACGTCTGCAGGCCCTGTCTCAGTCCAAGATGCGCGATCTTGTACGACCCCACAATCACCACCACAATCAGCACCTCCCACTATCATCTCACCCCACATCACCACCACCAACACCACCACCACCACCCATCTCCACCCACAACCCCGCCCACAACCTTATCCACAACCACAATGGCGCCCCTCCCCGCTCAATGGCACCCGCTGCTCCACCTCCCCTCCATCGCCCGCTCCTCCCACACCCTCTCAATCCTGCACTCAACACTACACCACTTTTCCGGCGAATCGCACGACAACCGGCCCCCCTCGGGGGCCGAGCTGCACCTGCTCCCGCTCGACCCCACCGTGCCCCTAGCCATCACGATCCTCGCCAGCGCCGAGGGACCCCCCCCGCGCGTCGACGCGGCCGCCGCAACGCTCGGCGACACGCTGTATGTGTTTGGCGGCCGCGGTGGCGCAGACATGAGCCCGCTCGAGGAGGGCGGGCGGCTGTGGACGTTCGCGGCGGGCGCGCAGCGCTGGGAGGCTGTGGACCCTGTGGACGGGGAGTTTCCGAGCGCGAGGGGGGGGCATGCGCTCGTGGCGACGGATGGCAGGCTGTATGTGCATGCGGGGGTGGCAGAGAGCGGGATGCTGGGCGATCTGTGGGCGTTTGTGGTGGAGGAGCGGCGGTGGGTGAAGTTGAGTAATGCGCCGGGGGGGAGTAGGAGCTCGGTGGGGATGGCGGTGACGGGGGGCGGGAGGGAGATTTGGAGATTTGCGGGGTGGGATGGGGAGAGTGCGGTGGGGGGGGAGCTGGGGGTGTGAGTTCTTCTTTCCTTCAGTTGTTTCGTAGCTGCGGGAGCGGGGCTAACGGGTTGGTACGTACTTAGATATGATATACAGCACAACGCATGGCGCACAATCGAGTACCCGCCCGAGGCCGGCCCCGCGCCGCGCTACTCGTCGTGCCTCGCCCCGCTGGTGCACCCGGGCACAGGGAAGGAGTACCTCCTCACGGCCTTTGGCGAGTCCGGCGAGAGTGGCGACGAGGTCGTCAAGTACCTGCAGGACATCTGGGCATACGACATCGCCGCCGTGGAGTGGTGCGAGGTCATCACGACTGGCGAGAAGCCGTTGGCGAGGGGCCGGTTCGCCGCGGCGGGGAAGGGCGGGCGTTGGCTAGCCATTCAAGGGGGGCTGGATGAGGAGGGCGAGCGCTTGGGCGATTGGTGGGTTTTGATGTTAGATTGATGATGTAGTATAACTCTGGTAGAATGGATTTTGCTTTGAGGTCCTGGAATAGGGCGCGAGACCTCCGAGTGATGCGCAATGACTGGCACCACCTATGTATGTAGAACTGCCGGCGAAGCAGCGTTAAGAACGACGCAGAGGAAAGAAAGACCTTGAGGTATATAGGAACAGGAGGAGTAGGCGTCTCTGCTTCCATGTCTTGTCGTAGATTACACATTGTCCTTGGGGCGCAGCTGTCAGTAAAGACCTTCCCGCATGCTCATAAGCACAATTACAACCTACTTAGATAGATAGAGACGACGTTGCAGGCTGTTTTCTGCTGTTCAGCAGACTCTCGTCCAAATCAATCACGAATCTGAACCGTCGATGAACCAGAGACAAAGCCGATAGTATTCTGTGAGGGGTGATGATGATGACGATGATGATTTAGTCTAAGTGGCCATGATGGACTACGTTTTCCTCGCCCTCTAGCCTCTCTACTTATCCCTACATGTATATTATGTGGCTTAAATAGCCGTCGACGCCATGCGCCACAATCTCGGGTCATCCAAATAGTTGTTAAGAAATTTCGAATTTCGAGGTGGAGAAATATACATATACCGGGGAAGCAGCTTGTTGGAAACCTCATTTGACGTCCGGCTGTGTCCTATACGGCCACCACTCCAAGTATGAATGTATGAATATGCTCGAAATTGATCTACCAGAAGGGGTTGTATATATAAGTATCCTCAGCAGCACAGCTCAGAAAGTGACATGATCTGCCCCTTCAGCCCTCTCAAGACTGTCACCAGTCCCCAGTAGCATAATGTGATGGCCACTCTAAGTACATGTAGTAGTGAACTTGCGAAGCTTCTACCACTGCTAGTCCTAGTGCCCCGCACTAGCTTCCACACCTGTCGTCCCCCCCCTACAAGTATAAGTTCCCGCAATTGCAAAGCATCGGCGAGTGGCCTAGTGGGTAATACACTGAGACTGCTCGCCAGGCCAGACACCGAGTATTTGATCCCTAGGACCTGGGTTCAAATCGGGGGTGGGAGTAGTGCAGTACGGGGCACAGTACTTTTTGTTGAAAATACATACATGTATATACATGTATGTAATTAACCAGAAGCAGAACAGCTTGTTGATCTTTGTTGGTTGCAACTCCTGCGGTTTTTGATGACGACGCTCCTTCTGGGAAACGGAGTAGAGGAAGGTGGGTACATGTCGGTGGTTCTTATCGTAGGTGAGCCAATGGTCTTGATAAGGATGTATTTGATAATTGAAGCCTAGGCCTTGTATGTACATACCTCTATCCGTATCGGCAGCAACGGAACCTGTATGCCTTCGGGACATTCGGACTCTGTTGCGTGTCTTGAGCCTGGTCGCGCAGAGCTACAATTGATGGTGTTCTCGCAAGCGCATAGTAAGAGTTATTCTCAAGTTGGCAATGAATATCGATTATCAATCGCCTCATATCTTATAGTCGAGGGACTGAGTACATGTATGTACTAAGTTCAGCGCCCCTAGTGGGAAGTTTCTTTTTTTTTTTTGTTCAACTCATTAATTGCATGTAGACCGTAGTCTATGGCAATACCACAGCCCCAGAACTGCCCTGCTAACTCCTGGCCACACCCAGTAAAGGACATTCAGTAAGCTCGCACACTTCCGCCGCCACCACCTAACAAAGCAAGAAAGCAAAAATACCACGCGCCGTCTCCTCACACATTCTCTATTACAATTTGTATCTTCTCTCTTTCGCCCCTTCCCTAGTAGGAAGTAGTACATGTATTCTGCGCTGTGGAGCACGCTTTAGAGCTCCAGAAACATGGGTATATATATACAGATTTCTACCAGTTCCCAGGGAAATCTATCAGATCTATCATTAACCACCCCTAGAAAGATTGTCGTGTGGTGGTGGTGGTGGTGGTGGTGGTGGTGGTGGTGGTGGGTAGCTTCGCCGAGTGATAGACCATGATTGAGTATATAAACCTGCGGGGGTGCTCGAGCACAGAAAGAGAGTTCTCACAGCGCCCGGGAGACGTATGCTTGCCGTGAGAACCAGGAGGTGTGAAGGAAGAGTTTGAAGCTTGGTCAACCAAGGACGCTAATTGAAGATTTCCGTTCCGGTAAGATCAAGGCGTGGATACTTTGACCTCCCGGGGAAGTCCTTCGACAAGCTGGCAATAAACCCGACAAGAATGATAAGTCCCACAAAAAAGAGGATCTTACTGTGATATACGAGGAGTGCGGGCCGTGTGGGCTCACATAAGCATTTCTTCGAGACCTCAACTCAATCTAGATTGTGATCCCCACTCCCACAGTTAGACAGCAGCACTTTCTCAGCAAATTATGTAAGGGTCGTAGTGGGCGGGAGAGAGAAGGGTGAAGGCTCGGCCGTTACAAAGAAATTCTTTGGGCTAAACCTTAGCCTTTTATGGCAGGGAGCCCAATCTGGAGGTTTGTTTGGTCAGTTCTGAGACGAGGGATCTCCTCTGCTCTTGCCCAAACTTCGGTGATATCAATACCTACGTAAAAGTTCTTTTTAACTACTCCCGGCAGTGCATGTAAAGTCATACGCCCTGCCAGGTGTCGACTCCAGATAGTGTGCAATGATGTCTAGATACCAGGCGGTATATATCAAGAGACATATATACAGGGGGGAGTTGGAGGTTTGTGTGACCAGCGCCAAAGTTGCGGCACCAGTGTCGTTCCCTTTGAAATTTGATTATGGGAAACACCAATCCGTGCTGTGAGGTCCTGGCCGAGGCTTAACCCTCTGCATGTCCGAGCAAGGAACTCAAGCATTCCAGGCCTAGCCACTAGTACGTACGCTGAGGAGAGCTTTCCTGTTCTGCTTTGCCATGGAAGAGCAAAGTACATCATCATGCGGAAAGAGGGGGGGTGAATAGTGGTTCGTGAAAGACCTGTAACTAGCTGTAATCGTAGGTTGTGGGTTAGTGTGGGAATTTTAAGATGAGGAGAAGGGGTAATACCGACATGCCTCTGCTTCGAGGGGACCTGCCACCAGCCGCCCAAACACCCCACTGTTTCTTGGTCCTGGAGACTTTGGCCATGGTCTTAACTGAAGAATCGCTGAAATGTCTACCTACGACCCATGTGAGAAATGATACCTCAGACAGACGTTCAAGTACGTACCTCTATCCATATATGCCAGGTCGTAACTCTCATGGATTGAAGGAATACATGACCACAACTAATTGTACTCCGGCGCCCGAAGATCTTTCAGTGAAGGGTTGTAGTGGCTTGGGGTTCGTTGCCTTAGAGCGGCACGTTCTGGAAGTAACACACAGAATACCTCGCCACATGTACTGCGCTGGCTGCATAGGGATATATACCTGACATTCAATTAACGAATTAAACAGGGGGAAAGAAAATTCATACCCGCCGCCAAGATACGATTTATATGTAACCCTAACCCTTTCGCTCTCAATGCTCAACAACCCTTGAATTATGAGAATGCATAACCCTCGACCGGTCAACATACAGAACCCCAGAGACACCAAGAAACTCTTTCTCTACGCATATATGTAGCTCTACCATCAGTATTTAGCACAAAACCTATATTACCGCAAGCCAACCGAATCAGTAAAGGGTTACGGATTGCCATCCCCCCCCAAAAATTGAACCAGCCACACCCAAGAACCACCCCATGACCAATCCAATTAATTCAGCTCCACAATTGTTGAGGAAGGAGGATAGAGGCCTCATAACACCGAATCGCCAGATCATACATTCGTATGTAGTATTTTCTCTTCGCTACAACACCAACCCAACTAATCTTTATTTTACAGCATTTGCGCAATGAGAGACCTTTAGCACGATATACCAAAGAAGAGAGAATGATAATTATACGTAGTGACTGGAAATATTATTGCTAATATAACCCTAACCCTGGTCTTAGTGCTTTGAGCGACCAAAATGATACCAAGAAACCCCCAGTGAGCCACAGAAGGGAGGAGGATAAAGCAAGGAGGGAAGCAGGGTGTATTTCTTATTTAATGGTAGGGCGGGAGGATGTCTAGGATACATTTTCGCCGCTTGGTGAGAGTTGAAAGCTCGTGGTACGAAGGCAAGATCGGTCGGTCTGGCCAGCTGGACCTTTGTATATAGCTGGTATGATAGTTTGGGAGAATTTCTCGGGATTGTTTATTGAGAAAGAAGTAACGATAAGAATATCGCAAGATAGGTTTATAAGCTGGGCATTAGAATTTGGACACATATCTGCTTAGTGTAAGATTTCCACAATCACAGACACGTCGTCTCCAATAGACCGGGCTTGACTGGAGTTATGTGAACCTAGCTGGGCTACTTCTAGGATGATTTTGATATATATGCTGTCCATTCTTTGCGACCCTCGGAGTTTTTGCGTGGCACCAGGTAGCATTTTGGACAGCTAAGCGGGATGATGAAGTTCTGTGGTAAAGCGCCCTTCATGAGCTTTCCAAGGAGCTAGAAGCGGGGTCATAGGTTTTGTACCCAATATCCTACTTTTACAAGGAGCAAGGGGAACAGCTACTCTCAACTAACATGGTCACTCTAAATTACCTTGTAAGCGCAAACTATTGTGAAGCACTATAGCTATCCCTAATTCTCTAGGCAGCAGTATCACTAACTATCACCCCAGGATCGCAGGCCACATCAAGAATCATCGTCCGGCTTCTGGCCTTGTTAATATCGTATGGCGCTAAGCAAGGATCATGTCTATATCTACTGAAAGAAGCCAGTTTAAAAAGGTTGGAGAACTTTCTATTAGAGATATCGTGAGATGGTAGGACCCTAGGGGACCAGGCCTGGCTTCACCGTGTATTGCCCCCTAGGTGTCCGATATAGTTTCCTGTGGCTGTTTGGGATAGAGCTACTCTGACCATGCTCTCAGATTGAAAATGTGAAGTATATTACACAGCACATTATAGCAGGAGACAAAGTCAAATGAGAAGCTGAAGTGATATAGAATGGTATATAACAGGCTATGTTGAGATGTTTCACGGGTAGCGTTGCAACCCTTGAATCAACAAAAATGACGCGCTTGACAGAAGGGACGAATAAATTCAAAACTCCACCGTGAAAAAACTTTAAAATACTTCGACAGGTAATCCCAAAATTAACACTCTTGACAGCCGTACCATCACAATTTTTCTTCCTCTTTCTCTTTAGAAACGCGCTTGAACTTCGCCAGGTACTTCAACACAGTCAGTAACTATACCCCAGGCTTAAATACAGATAGGAAACTTACATCATTGGTGACCATGTTCCACAGCCCTTCGTGTTGAGAGTAACGTCTTGCATCTACCAGGCCCATTCCAGGTTCAATAGGGGTGGCGCGAAGCGGTGTAATAATACGAGGCCCTGAAAAACGGCTTGGCCCAGCATCCAAATCCCTCCAGCGAGACCTGTCGATACTAGGCAGAGCGGGGCCCCCAGGCTGTTGCTTATTCCATGGCCTTTGTTCTGTGTTGTCGCTATCCGTAGACCCTTCTGAAGACCCTAAACTTTCACCACTAGGTGTTCTATCCCACGGAGTAAGGCCCGGCCTCAACGCAACTCCATTCGAATGGGTTGGTGCTTTTGGAAGATTATATCGCGGAAACGCGAGATCATTAAGGTAAATACTTGCGTCGGGGTCCAATGATTTGTTCGGGCCTTGTTGAACATCCTTGTTTGGTTGGATGTTGAGGGTGGCTTGGGCCGATTCTTCCCTCGTGAGTTCCACCAAGTCCTTTTGTGCCATATCCTTCAAAACATTCTTCTGACACGAGCCTGCTTTGTCCAGTGGCGAATAATTCGTGTTACCAAAATCAGGAACATGGTTGAAATCACCATCAATAATACCATTTGGAGTAGTGATCGATTGAAGACCCGGTCCCTGAGAAGAGGAACCATTGAGGTTACTAGTAACGCATTGCTCTTCTTCCTGATTCTCGATGGCTTGCTCGTTCAAGCCAGTAACTACAGGAACATTCTCTGAATCATTACCCTCAGCAGAGAATATGCCGTCCCCCGCATCATCAATCATCAGTACGGGTTCGTTTGTGCTTAGCGGTTTACAGCCATACGGTGGATTTTCGACAGCTCGTGTCGTCTCTGACTGGTGCGGTTCAATCTCTACAGGCACGTTTACCTTTTCCTCCAGATTTTTATCGTTTGATAAAGTGCCCGCTTCTTTCGGGTGGGATTCATGGAACTTGCCTCCCACTGCCTGGATCATTCCCGAATCCGCTCTTCCAAATTCCATGGATTTCTCTGGCTCTTCCCCCAGAACCTGGACGGATAGTGGATAATGGTTTTCAACCTCTACGGGATTGCAAACTTCTGGCTTCGCTAGACTATCCAATATTGAGGCAGGAGCAGGTGGGCTCATTAATGATAACGCTCCCATGTCCCCTTTTATGCCAAGGTCCTGTTCAGAGTCTTCGCTAATCGTATGAAACGGGTTATCATCATCAACCACCACGATTGATGTTGTCGCCCTTGAAGACTCGGCTTTTGAAGTACTGACATCCAAACTGGCTTTGAAGGGCATCGAGTGCTCTTCCTTCTCTGATTCGCCAGTTGACGCGCTTTGTACAGAGCTATTAGATGAGTCCTCTTGGTCACAGGCGTTGGCGAATAAAGATTTGGGGAGCTTTCGATAGTACTTGAGACCGGATCTCTTGGAGCCCATGGGGTTCCGGAAATCAGGTATGGTTTTTAGTTTCTCGGTGATCCACGCCGGGACCGACACCTTGATTTCAGCTTCAAATGTGTCTGTCGGGCTACCATCCAACTTCTGCTTTTTTGTGAGCTTTGCCGGTGGAGACTCCCTAAAGAGGGGTCTTTTGCGTGGTATAACCACCGGCTTTGTGTTGCAGGTTTCTAGCAAGTCCGGAGTGTTGTCTCTAGCCCCAAGGCTATTGCTGCTGATTGTCGCCAACGCATCAAGACCCTCCTGGCCCTCAAACACCGGGATATTGCCAAGATTGACCGTTGACGGATCCCCCATAGCCTGACGCGTCTTCCTAGGCGTCAAAGTTGCTTTGGGGCTCACAGTCGGCGCGGGGCTAGGGATCTGTTGTATATTATGAATGCACCTTATCTTTTTCGATATAGTTTCTCGGGTCAGGAGAAGCGCGCGGAATCGCAGTGGATACATATAGGTTCACATACTTTTTTGGCCCTACAGGGCTGACACGGATCTTTATTTCTGAACACCATTTCTCCTTTATTCCAAACTACAGTGATTCTTCCGTTCTTTGTTGATCAGGTGACGTCACGTTGGGCCGAGAGGGCACTTTGTGGTACTTCCGTTGGTGTTGATAATCCTTCGTGCGACAAGAATTCTCGCTACGGAAGGGAAAGGACTGAAGAGATTGTGATGGAAGAGCGTCGTGGGGGATATCAAACGGGATGCGACTAGGGTGGGTGTTGCTTGGAAAAATCACGAAGGATGATCTTTGTTGCAGCTCGTGTCGCTGCAACGTTAACCGGGGCTTAGGGTTATTAATTTCTTGTGCGCCACAGTATCAATATAAATAGTCGGTTCTCGATAGAAACTAGTCCCTACGTGGTAATAAACACTTTTAGGGCTCGAAATCTACTTCACACCATCCCCTATCTCAGGTTTGCCTCACCTTTCATTTAACTCCAATGACCGCCAAGTTCAAGTAATGGGTACAATCTACGCCACTTGTAACTGGCTCTCTCCTCGCTCCGAATGTATGGACTCGCAGCCAATCTGGAGATCTGATCGAGGCAGATGTTTTGCTGACTGGCTATTTCTGCAGGGGGCATAGGTATGTGCCACATTCTCCCTGCTGTTAGGGCTTAGGGTTTCAACGGTCCCTTGATATATACCCTTCTGTCCACCACTGGAAATCACGATTTGAACTTCCACCTCAAATTAGTACCCCGACCTGTCAGAGGCGCTCTCCTAGGCTTCAGAAGTAATCCGGGTGCTCCGTAGCTTGGACCGAACAACCATCGCATGTACCGGAGGAATTAAGGACATCGGTCGAGGAGCAGACACTCCCAGCCTCTCAAATTCGCTCGAAGGAGTCTCGTTTAGTCTCTAAACTACTATTTTCATTACTCGGTAAGGACCGGTAAACTTATGGTACTATAAGCACCCCATCCTTTGAATGCTGTCCCCACGGGAATTCTACCATACCCTCTTGTCTCACTTTCAAACCTTATGGACTTGCGTTTTATGAGAACCAAGGACCTTTATCAGCAATCTAAACCAATAGTACCTTTAGCGAGCATCCGACGCTAATTTAGACGGCCCAAACAGGTTCTTTCCACCTCTTTAAAGAACTTTCATCCACTGGGCGCTTGAGGCATGTGCTTTTACATGTTAGTCAGATACGGATACAAGGACGTGTTCGTCACACCTACCACACTTGCGTCACGACTCGAGTTGACCCAGTGAATGACATGTTATACCCAACGGCTGGGGGAAGAACCGATTATCTATCAGGCTCCTATACATTCAGTAAAATGTGTCACTAGGAATCAGGCTACCGAGATAGACTTTTATACTCTCTTAAATAGCTATCCCTCAGTAGACCGACTCACCCAGGGAGTTACCCTAATCGACCATATTCCTAGTGGGCTGGAGTGAGTCCCTGACTGCAGACCCGAGCCCATACTACTATGAACAGTCCGAAAATATATTCTCTCTTCGTTCCCTCAACTCTCCCAACCCCAACCCAGAGAACCTCGACCACAGCCTAAATATCTGCCATTTCTAAGGTGCCGAACTGACGAGCCCTGTCAATCAATCAACGTACAGTGAACCAATGAAAGTACCCTACAGGTTAGAAAGCTTGCGGTGGGGATGCTAGTGAGAGGATTCCCGTTAGGAGATTTCTAACTGTTGATAGCACGGCCCTTCTAGCCAATATTTGAGCCGACCGAGTAATTGCTTTAAAGGACGCTAAGCCAGCGATGGCTCTACTCCGAGACCTTCAGGTTCTAATCAATACACTAAACATTGTGGGCGCACTTCCTGCATAGATGTACCTGAAGCCAGGAGTTTAAGGGATCCGTAAACCTTAGACTAGAACGAATAATTGATTGAGGTCTGAAGCGATTATGGCAGCTACCTATCAGGCTGTTAACTGCTGGTTCTAACTTGTGGTCTTTGTTCCTCATGACGGAAAGGAGCACACGCGACAGAGGATAGAATTCGTTGTATGCAGTATCTCTTCACAAGAGAAGTGTCGTCTTCACCTCTGACCAGCTACCGTGAGACCGTTAGATAACGATATGGGCAGCCTTCAATACATTTAAGAGCCTAATATGACACACATCTTGGCTGTCTATATGTAGTGAATGGACACTGAGCTCCCGCTTGATTACGGGATTCTTGTTCTGCACCACTCGGTTGATCGTCGTCTGCTGAATTAATAGTGTTTGGGTATTCACTCAAGGGCAAAAGCCTTCCTTAGGGTCTATCAGCAAATAAGACCTGCGGCTGCGAGTGTAGTATCTGAATGAGTTCGAAGGCGCTTTATGCATGCCGTGAGAGCGCTGCTTACAGATATGTATGTTCCTAGATTCCTTCAGGAACCAGAATTAAAAGGACCGCCCTCCTTCATTTTAGCTGATTACCAGAGTACCTCAAGGCATAAACACACTTAGACCCTCATTTTCCCCAAGCCCTGAATATATCTGAGCTGTGACCGCGTCTTGGGCGTTGTCTGGATAACTAGCGGGTGGCAGAAGGCTGTCAGTGTAATCTACCTATATCTTTCATCCTAGTTTGTATTGGGTAGCTAAATACTATATATCTTTGGTCTTGAACCCGGCTTGAAGTCTACTTTGATTAACGCTGAATTGAACAAAAAACCCACCTGATCAATGCGCAATTAACACAAGAAAAGTAGTGTCACTACACCACCATCAAGACTGCTAGTGTCTGGGACGGCGGGGAAGACCTACTTGAACTTGGAGCGGATTTAGGGCACATCTTTAAGGGAGGTCATACAACCTCATTTCGATGAAGAGATAGCACTTGAACAAAAGGACCAATGAAGGTGAAATTCTTGAGCGTCTTTGGGGGGTACATATTGGTTCACAAGGTGTCACTCGCTGGTGTTGGGCGGGCGAAATAAGGGCCGATTGACTTATTGGTTGGTTTCTGAAGGCGAGATAGTACTAGACCATAGCCTCGTCTTGGGCGATGTCGTGGGGGGAGATACCGAGTCTGTGCTTGCGTATTTGTGGGGAAAGAGTACATGTAGTTTCTCGGTCTGGTCGTGTCGTGTCGTGTCTAAATGGAATGGATGGGGCCAAGGAGTGAGAATTACTATCAGCCAGTGTGCCGGCTAGCGGCTGCCTCTGGTCACTTTACAAGTAAAGAACCTCTTGCAGAATGTGTGGACAGAGATGTGCAGTGGTATCTACAGTGCAGTACTTAGACACACGTTCTTCAGCTCCTCCTGGAATATTCTGGGACTGGCGGTAAATGTAAATGACGTATATGTCCGAGCGACCACAATGGCGGGAAGGCTCCGCTGACGGTTCCCGCCAGTACGCCCCCGCCCGCTTTCATTTCCCGCCCGGCAGCCCTTTGTTTTGGCCACGGCTATGTTGGCTTATAAATGGATGAATGTCTCATTTAGGTACATGTACATGTAGGTATATGTATCTAGAAAGAGATGGAAATGATAAGGCGTGAGTAAGGTACTCCTATCATAGTTGCAGCTTCAGCGGATGGGAGGCCATACTAGATGTATGTGTTATCCTTCCTGGCGGTCCTATGTCTTTCATTACATGTAGATTGCATGTAGCTGTGGCCCCTCTTGTTCCTTTCTTATACTTACAATACACAAAATTGCATTCCACTTCACCACGAGACGACAGTAATGCTTAGGAAAGAACAACGATTCTATAGAACACCGTACGTAGCAGACAGCGGAATTGAAATCTAGCTATGTCTACACTCGGCACTCATCAAGCCACGCAGCATGCAAAACGAGTCGTTACCCCCCACCCTTCTACTCTTCTCAAATGTTACTCCCCCTTCTACTCTCTTCAAACCCGAAAGTTAATCTTCACCGGCTCCATCACGCCATCCAACTCCTCCGTAAACTCCTCAATCTTCCTATCTAGCTCATTCCCCATCCACACGAATCCCACACCCCGCATTTCCACCCTCGCCGCCAGCCTATCCCTTGCGCTAATCGCCTTCCCCACATCATCAAACTCGAGCGCAAAGTCTTTATCCGCCGGGCCCTCCCTGATGCGGATGACATGATAGAAGCGTGGATGCCCAGTCTCGGCGATCCGCCATGCCCACCCATACCCAACATTAATCGGCACCCTATTCAGCCTGAGGATGCGCGTGGCGCAATTGACGACCACGGCCTCGGCAATCTCGGTACGCATGGGGCGCACAGTGTTGTTCATGAGCGTTTCCTTGACCTCCCAGTTGTACGGGTGGGTCGGGTGGTACCGCATGTACCCACGGTACGCGTTGGCCATGTCCGCGTCGAGAAAGTTGATAAACGCATACTTGCCCAGCTCGTTCCAGTAGACGGACTCGACCCTGGCGGGGGTGATGCTGCTCATAAACTCGTCGATGTTTGCGAGGTCGCGCTTGAGGCGGAGGAAGACGGTGCGCGGGCCGGCTGACGACGTGACGACGAGGTGGTGGACGGCCGCAGTTTGGATGTGGTGGCTGCCGGTGGGGAGGACGGCACCAGAGGTGGGGGGTGGGGGCGTATTCCGGCGGTAGGCAAGCTCTTCGAGTTGGGCGATGCTGCTCTTGGTGACGAGTTCGAGGTCGTGGATGGTGTTGTCGAGGAGGAAGGGTTCCCAGATTATCATTTCGCGGAGCTTGTTAATGAATCTGTTCATCTGTGGGGGGCGTTAGTGGGGTACGAAGGAGATTGAGGGTGTCAGGTTTATGTACAGATTCTTCTTGACGCATGCTTTCTGCCTGTTCAGCTCGGAGAAGGGCATCATGGTCAATAGCGGACTCGAAGTTGGCGCTGGTATTACGTTCATAGGGGACACCAGAGGCGCCGTCATCCTCATACATATAGTCGTCCATGCCTGTGTTGTGTGGTCTTACAACGAAGAACGATGGTTGTGGAGTTGCTAGTAGAAAGATGTGGGGTTGGTGTTGGAGAAGTAGGTGGTAAACAGTGGGCTTCTAGAATCATGGAGTGTCACTCGGAAATCCCTAGGTGTTCGAAGGTTGGGTAGCGTTTTTGTTTGTTTGGATGTTTGTTCAATTCCTGGGTTTGATAGAGGGTGAAGGAAAGCCTTGTGGTGACTTGAGTCTTGATGGGGCATATTATAGAGGTAATCTCTTCTCCCCTTCTTCCCTACTGATACCCAGGGTGATAGGACATCTATTGTGAGAATGATGTTCTACCATAGGCCTGGAGGACAGGGCTCAATATATTGTCTCTTCCCCGCACAACCACACACGGGGCCCAAAGCCAACACTGCCAAGAGACCTGGTGAGAATGGAACTATTTAGACGAGGACTCTATCAATATTGTTAATGAATTATTTGATTCCTTCCCTCGGGACGTCGATTCCTTCACTATACACCCCATTGGATTTGTTTCCTTCATAGTCTGGCGATTAAAGCACTGATGCCCGTTCCCCCATTTTACCCATTCCTTTTCCAAGTAAATACCTGTATATTCCCCGGTAAGTACATAGTTATGTAAATTCCCCTGCACATTATACCATTTCTTGCACTCCTTAACTGCGGTGAGAAAATGATACACGTTATCTGATACTTTGATCTGCACAGTACGCTATCCGCTATATACATGTCCCGCTATTATCCGCCATGTGCGCTATATAATGAACGCATTATATGTTCCTTGAGCATATCCATTTTTCGATATTACCACCCGTTTTCCCGTGCTGTAAGTATAGTTATGTATTTAAGACTGTAACTAGTACCTTAATACATAATGTGACGACATGTCTCTCTATTCTAGGTCAACATGTAGGGCTTGAGAAGCCAATAAGAACCGGAAGGCCGTACCCTTATAGAGTAATATCCTTATCTCATCGTCATGTCCGATCCCAGCACTAACCGGGCGTCGCAAACCAGTGATTACCCCCATCACCCTGAGCTTGCAGCAACAGCGTACTGCCGGGACCCACAACTTCGCTGGGGGTTGGAAAGCTCTTCCGGAGGGTATACACGAACCCAACGTACCCGGGACTAAGAAAACTGGAAGCGTTACGATACCCACCATGGCGGCGTCTCTCCGGGCTTTGAATCTTGTTACGGTACTAGTATAGGATGGCCATTGCGCTGCCCGGATGAGAGATCAATTCACCCGAGCGGGCCGTACTATCCATGGGATGTACCCTGAGCGGGCAGCACCATACACGCAGGTCAGTGAAGCTGATACAGATGGGCGCTAGGATTGAGGCTGGGCTCTGCTATCATTCCTGGCCCCCTGCTCGCCATAGCTGGGTTGTTTGGCTTTTGGTTCGGTTCCCGAGACATGGCTGGGTACGTATGCGTGAAGTGTGAAATCAGTTGTGCGGAGTGAGAAATAGTTCTCTGGCGATGGATAGCGTCAAATTGTCCGCATATTGGGAGAGGTGAGGTGAAGGGAATTGTTTACCTTATCAACCGCCTGTCATGTACCTACATGTAACTACCACCTCACCACCACAAAATCGAGCTAACACACTCCACCCCCAACCGAACGGTTTAATGTCAACCGCCGTTTTGAAGTCACTCGATTGCTCCAGAACGTCCAAGAATAGCCATCCCACTACATACATGTATCTAGGCAGTGCCCCCCCTAACCGTAGCCCGGTATGCGTAGTAACCAAATTGATTCTGGTGGGCCTCGACTTGTCATCTTTCTAAGCCTAGAGGTGAGGCTGTATTTTTCAAGAACTACCGGAAGTGCCAATAAGTGGTCTCTTAAAACATACCTGTCTCTTTACGAGCAATGACGGAAAGTATCCTGTCATTCGGACGAGCGATGAGAACTCTCAGGACCCACATATATAGACGAATTCTATTATCGATTGTGTATGACTGGCCGGCATACGCATGGGTTGGGCCGGTGATAGCCCCCTCTAGGATAGATCCCAGCCTAGCGATTATCGCGGTCTTAGATTATGAGTGATGATTTTCTTTTCTCAATAGATTGAATATGAAAAATCATAGGTATAAATTATGAAGTGGAACGGCATCTGAACAAATCCTATGGTGAGCAAGAAATTTGGCCTTTGTGCAACGGTGCCGTCGGCAGCCTACTCTCGACCACGTCGTTTGTTAGATACATGTACTGATCCACTCCCTTGATTCCGTGAGCGGTTGCTGCTGTGCTCTCCAAGTATAAGTGATTCGAAACGATGGATGAGCTGAAGGGTTATGAATTGAGGGGTGTAGAGAAGTAAATGCATGAATATAAATATATTCAAGCAGGCTATATGCCCAGCTAAGGCAAGGCTCTAATTCTAAGCCGGCACTCATTAGATGTTATTAAACTACCTCACTGTAGCACTGATCTTATGGGGCTTACAACTATGTACATACATGTAGTTTCGGCCAGTCTCTTTAAACACGTACATACCTCCCACTATTCTTGGATGTCAATTTGGAAATAAGACCATGCTGTCAAAAGGTTGCATGAATAGATGAACTTTCATTGTTCTTTCATTGTTCCTGGTATACGTTTACACGTAAATTCACCTATCCGGTTGTGTTGTTCTATCTTGAGAATCATGGAATATCACTCTCCTCATCCCTCCTCCCTTTTTCTTTATTATACGGGATACAAAGTAGCTTTCCGTATCTAATTCTAGTTCATTCAACATATCCTACTAAGAGACAAGGACTTGATTGTTGCATATAATTAATGAATTAAACCAAAAAAGCGGGACTTGATTGTTCAGTTAACAGAACACGCCCCGCAGCATAAGCCCCCCTTCCGCCCAAACACCCGCCATTCTGTGTTTGGGATTTCCACCACCTATACCATTTTGATACTGTATTCGTAGCCTTCAGTCTCAATCGCACTAATATTAAATAACCACAACCCCCCTTTCCCCAGTCTTCCAACACTACGTTTCATCATTCAGCACCATTACTGTATACCGTATACCATCGAATTATTGCCATTTATCAACGATGAAAGGGAGCAAGATAACTAGCTTGAGAGAGGCTTTAGCTGAGTCGCATAACAATCTACTCTTCATCGAGACGGTAAGTACGCCTGCAGCTATTTACATTCGAACAATTAGAACTGACCACCACTCCTATAGCCAGAGAACTCACCTGATAAGAAACCATCGGCAGAGACTGGCATCACCGATAGTAATCCACCGGGGTCCAAATTAACAGCACCTCCCACACCTAAATTACATGGCTACTCTAGACTTGACTCATCTGAATCAGACACTAGCAGCCCATCTGAAGTACCTCCTACCGATGGTCACACGTCCCCCACGGAAACCCCCCATGAGACTGTCACCCCACCCAGGCGACGCAACCTCACAATTGGCGTTGAGCTGGAAGCCATCATCGATAATCTGACACTCGAAGATGGTTTAGAGGTTTATAGGATTGTCGCAGACGCCTTACATCCGCTGGCCTGTGAATTAGGAACAGGTGTGGTATATCAGTGTGGTATAGAACCTCCGGACGCTCCATTTATCAACTCGCTCTTTCAGGTTATCGATGACCTGAGCATCGAGACAAGCATAACACAAGATTCCGATACTGAAACATCCATCCCTCTTTGGGAAGCATCAAACTCTGCAGGGATCGAAGTCATCACTCCGATAATGAGAAATGACGAGTGGACCTTTATCGTCCCGGAAATGATGGGAGTTCTTAGAAGGGCTTTCGACATATCTTTTAATCGCACTACAGCTCTTCATGTTCACGTTGGCATCGGACGGCCTTACACTTTGAGAGACCTGAAACGCGTCGCAAAGGCTGTTATACTTTTTGAGGATGCGATAAATACATTACATCCACTATACAGAAACTCGCGTTACACGCTCATCGGCTCTCATATTCTTCCCTGCCGCAAAGGTGAGCATCTGAATGGACTTAGTGATTATGATATGATGATGGCACTTGAACAGGCATCATCAATCGCTGAGCTTATCTATACGATCAATCCGATTCCATCTTTCATGCACAGTGTCACCCAAACACCTTTTCCACACTGGAAGGGTTATCGTTACAGCTTTACGAGTATTCCTACCTTGGGCACAATTGAGTTTCGGCAGGCAGCGGGAACTCTCAACGGTGAGATGGCGGTTATCTGGATCAAGAGAATTGCAAAGTTTGTGATCAGTGCTGTATCAACATCGGATGATATGCTGGAAAGTTGGGCCAAGGCAGGCGTTGGTAGGACTACCGATGCTTATATTCTTGAGGCATTCGGGGCGCCTGCACCAGTGGATATGTTTTCGGCAGAGCTGGAGGAGGCGGAGAGGTCGGTGACGGACCTCCTCATCTAAATTTTTGTATGAGATAGTTTCAACTTGGCGCTTTGTTAGAGTTTTTCTTTCTTGTTATGGTTGAGCTACACGTACGTTGTTTACACAGGTCATTCGGCGCACCATTTAAAGTACATGTATCACCTGCAGTCATTCCTCTTCAAACTGTTAGTCATACATGTATATATACGGCAGTGACCTGGGGTGCCGCCCTCCCACAATAGACATAGGAGCGGTCGAGACCACAAGAATCTTTGACGATTCTAGGGCCGTGACTCTGCGGATGGGTAGGAAGACTCTTTTTTTTGTTTGTCCGAGTGCCTTGGTGGTGTTAAGGGTAGAGTCGTGTTTAAAGTTACGGTGGAGTCTTGGTGTGGGTTACTGTTGACGCTAACCCGCTTTTGCGGGTGCGGATCATGAGATGTCACTTGTCACTCGATTTAAACACTGTCGAGATTGTTGCACCTACGTATGTATTTGCAAGATTGATAGTGTTATAAATTTAGATGAAAACAGGCCAGATCACGATACTCCAAAACAACCTACAGCGCGGAGAATTATGGGTAGGCACGCAAAGACTTACAACGTGGCGATAATGTTTTCAACTCATGATCTCTACAGTTTCTGCATCAGGTGAATTTATGACTTGAAATGACTTGTATTGTATATTGACAAGACAGAAGAACGGAACCTCGTTAAAAACCCAGTGGGAAAAGAGTGAACCGACTTCTAAGTAGATACAAAGCCACAGAAAGTACATTTCAGGAACCCCATCTATCATAGATGCGCGATCCATAAGACGTGATAATGGTATGAGGGGGGAAATGGAAATATAGAAGAAATATAAAAAGGAACCCCATCTATCATAGATGGGTGATCCACAAAGACGTGATAATGGTATGAGGGGGGAAATGGAAATATAGTAGAGATGTCGAGTAAGGAAAAATAAGAAACAAAAGAAATAGGAAAATGTAAAGAAAAGTGAGAAGACATGAAACAAGAGGAACCTCGTTAAAAAAACCCAGTGGGAGAAAAAGAGTGTTCCTTACAGATAAAAAGAAAAATGATTGAGATAAAAAGGAAATAAGAAAAGAGACAGCCCAAAGAAAATCTTACTGTACATGTGGGGACCGGCTTCACCACCGCCGCCCCCAAGGAAAGAAGAGAAGAAAACGAGAAGGGAGAGCGTGGAAACTCTTTTAAGCATCTCAGAGGGAGAGGAGGGTAACCTTATGACACGCTGCCGAACTCGAACTCTGTCGAAAGGCCACATTGTTTGACTGATGTACGTGTTCAAACATCTATTTTTGGATTTGTGGAGGACACACCCCACACAGATACGAGCTCGGCTTGAGCTTTATATATATGTTGCAGCATAATAATGGAATAGCCCAAGGACGAGCCTAGCAGTATAAATGGAGACATAAGAGGGGCGAGAAAGACGAGGATAAAGACGAAGAAGAAAGGGAAGCAAAACAAGGGTGGGCAGACTTAAAAGTTGAAGAAGGGGAGATAGAATGAAGCAGACATCAGCAAGATCACATATATTGCTGATGGACGTTAGTCAGTCAGTCTTTATCAGGTTGTTTAGATTATTAGTACTGGTACTAGTGCGCGCGAGGTACTGGTGGAGGAAGACGGGCAGTACAGGGGCAGTGCGATATTACGTATATTACCATAGATTACGGTCTGCGTGTAATTAATGAGTTAAACAAAAAAAAAAAGAGCCTAGCAGTATAGTGCATGTATATAATTAATTCTTTTCTTCATTACTGTGTTTATAAATGTGTATGTACTCTACCTATCAAATAATATAATGAGCCAGAAGCTAAAATAGTTCCGCGCAGAGAGAGCACCAATCAATATCACATGTATATATACCCCACTATGGAAGACCCTCAGGCCCCTCAAAAAAAAAGAGAGCAAAACATAAAAGGTGATACCTATCGTGAACTACGCCCCTCACGGGCCATGGGGCCTAATTGCCGGAAGGCAAAACATCAACACTCCGTATATAAATCGGACTCCACTCCCCTTACATGCAGCTGTACACCCCACAGTATCACTCCCGCCCACGGAGTTGGACCCTCCACAGAGCCGCAGTGCATCCATCCCAAAGAACCGGCTTTGCTGTAATACAAAAACCGGGTACAATATTCATTACAGCCACTTATAAGCCAGTGAGTATAGATCAACACAACGCAATAGCGAGCTACGGGTGCGCACAGATCCGCTTTTTGCATCACGCCTCATCACTCGGACGTCCACCCCTCAACCTACGCTCCCGCACCCCTGCGCGATTCCCACCCCCCAAGCAAGGGCCTCAGCCAAGAACCATACTGGATCGGATGACAATCATACACACATATACGCAACCTGCATATTTCGGCAAGACGGTGAAGCTAGCTAGCTAGACGTTGACAATACCCGAAACCAACTCGAAACCAAGCTGCAAGCACATGTACAGTCCCTACCCAGATGTCTTCGTGATTCTGGTGGCTCGGCGGCAACCTCAAAACCCCACGGGTTTACTCACGAAAGATATGAGAGATTGTGGAGATCAATGCTTGATAAAGTTGCTGCAGTAATTTCAGCGGGCGTGTGGCAAACTAAATATTAAGATACATGTATTTAACTCATTCATTGGGTACCTATTGATCGTTGATCATTGATCATTGAATGTTGAGCGTCGGTGAGAGTCGACGAGCTAGCGTTCGTTGCCATCGCGCGCTGTACCACCCGAATCACGAAGACATCTTGGTAGGGACTGTATGTACAGCGCGAGGACGTAAACGTCCGAAAGTGCGGCGTGGCAACGGGGGGTTCGACCACAACCCACCACGGTTATGAGTAGGTACAACAACCACAATTGATCCTTTGAAGAGCTGATAATATGTAGAGTAGTTATTTAGTGTATAAAGAAAAAATAAATGACATTTAATATCCTGTGTACCAACCTCTTGCCTTTATTACAGCCTCTATCCTAATAGGCATACCTTCAACCTGCCTACCAAATAACTCATCAGGTAGCAGTCCCCAGGAATGAATGAGAGCTGCCTCCATGAAGGGCTTAATTAATTTAGGTGATCTAG
Source organism: Morchella sp. 2016-41 (assembly GCA_024713855.1). Taxonomy (NCBI): domain Eukaryota; kingdom Fungi; phylum Ascomycota; class Pezizomycetes; order Pezizales; family Morchellaceae; genus Morchella; species Morchella sp. 2016-41. The sequence goes on along the minus strand of JAMGZD010000002.1, from coordinate 276,666 downwards.
TACCATATGCCAAATGGGGGTAGTGTTGATGGTAGAGCTTCTTGAGGTGTATACCCACCTTGCACATGTCGGGGCGTCTCGGAAAGAGCAGAATAATCGAGCTTATATAAGCGTTCGAACAGGGGGGTTCAAAAGAAAGAATCGCTTAGATCATACACTATTTTTCAGTGTGTCACTTAAGGGCTACCTATGATGTTACTACAGCGGTTTTTCCATACATGTACTAATACGAGAAGAAGCGAATGGCGTAGTATTTATCAACTGCCACCCTATACTAAGAGGTGGATGTATATTTATTCAAGCGCCCGTCCGATCTTGATACCACCGTGGCTGTTGGCCTATATAACCCCCCCCACCCACCTGCAATTACCCATACACACCTCTCAACCACACACACATATACACACATATATACATACACAACCACACACACACGTGCACATACATACATACACACACAAACACAACCAAAACCATGCCTAAAGCAACCTACAAATCCCCGTTCCCCCCCACCCCACGATCAAAACGTACCCGCCGGCTCTACCGGGGCCCGCCACCCCCCACCAACAACTGGGCCGCCACACGCGCGCTCGCATACGCCTTCGTCAGGCAGACGCTGATAGGGCTGGCGCTCGGGTACGTGCTGTTCCTGCTGGTGTGCGCGTGTGAGAGTGTGCCGGACTGGAGGGGGCTGGTGGGGCGGGAGCCGGTGGGGAAGAGGTGGGTTAGGCAGGAGAAGGTGGAGTGGGGGGACAAGGTGAAGTGGGGGGATAGTGAGGAGGGTGCTGTGTGGTGATGTGGAGAGCTAGCTAGAGGTAAAGCTGTTAATTTGAATCGGAATGAGCTGGAGAACGGAGAATGGAGGTAGATGTCAACATGTCCTGAATAAAAATGGTTTAAATTGCTGCATACATGACACGCGCCAGACAGCCAATGTGCGAAAAAAGAGAAAAAAAGTTCATGTGAAAGGGGTGGAGGGGCCTTCAGATAAAAATTATAGCTCTCAATTTTTTTTTATCATCGGTCATCCACAGGGCCCAATACACAAACAGCCTCCTCCCCCCCGAAGGAGGGGGAAAACCGATCCGCACAAGAGGGCAACCCGGGTTAACGGTCAGATTTGGCTTTTGATTTTTTGTCATCATTAGGCAGGAACTGTGCGTCGCGCCGCAACCCACGCCGTTTTTCCATCTCCGGGAAACCCAAATACCCGGCGTGTATCGCCTAGAGTACTCGGAGCACGGCAAGACGTGGCAGAGAAAGAGAGAGAGAGAAGAGTGCGAGAGAGAGAGAGAGGGAGTGAGAGAGAGAGAGAGAGATAGAGAGAGAGAGAGAGAGGCTCTGTGTACCCAATGTTAAGTCAGCGGCGGAGCTAGGCAAGGAAAAGATTACATAACATAGAGGACAATGGGGGGGGGGCATACCGGCATCAGATTGAAAACTACAATACTCCATCAGCAACCGGCACCCCCGGCCACACCAGCATAAGCCCGTCCCTGCTGCCAGGTCTCGGCCCGGATCTGCTCTTTCGGACTGACCCAGGCCTCGGCCTGGATCAGCTCTTTCGGCTAACCCCGGGCCCCTACCTAGCTAGCAGGGCAGACCGCTACCTACAGCAACTCGGGGGTGTCGGTCTCCGCAGGCCTATGTGCTGTCATCATATGCCCTCGGGCCCTCTCTGCTTCTTCTCCATATTCTTCTCCTTCATATTCCTCCTCTTCATGTTCCTCCTCTTCATATTGTACCTCTTCTTCATAGCCTCCTTCTGCCGCCGCCGTCTCTTGTGTCCATGGAGATGGAGCGGCGGGGGCCACGGGCTAGGCGAGGAGGACATCACGACGTTGGGGGGAGTCTCTCCGATTTCTGTTCGGGTCATCCATGTGCGTCGGCTCCGCGAGGGAGCGACGGCAGTAGTGTGCTCTCTTTGTGTCGTCACTGAGATCCCCGCGCCTGGAGATGCTGTTAGATACATGGCATGTATGGGGATGGGAGGGTGGAAGGGGGAAGGGGGGTGGGGGTGGGACGTACCGTGATGCCTGACCTGGAGGAAGGGGATGGAGGCAGAGGGAGACGCGTTGATGTTATATGGCTGCCAAGACAGCAACAGCTCGGCAACCCGCGGTTACCCGCCCAGCCCAGCCCCCAGCCCAACCCGGGCCCGATCGGAGGATTGGTAACAAGCCAAACCTCCAGACATGGACTCAGCCGACACGGTTCCCAACTACATGTATAGTCCCATAGATTTATCCATCTTGCAAACCGCGGGTACTGCACGGCTACATGGCATCTCTGTACATACTCAATTCTAGCTACCGGACCACAAACTCCACATCGCGGCATGAAGCGGATGCAGGAGTTACATGAGCTCAACAAAGGGCCGGTCCGGTGAGAGGCCCAGACCGGGCTTATGGGATTCATTATTTGAGATTTGTGCAAACCACCACATGTACAGGATCAGTAGAGTACTGGTGTCGAGATATGCACATCTTGCGATATGGGCTGAGACGCAAACATTGGCAGCCTCCACCCGAGTCAATTAGACAAACTTGGCCCATAATATTAGAGATGGAGGGTTTGCGATTGGCTGACAGCGCTCCCGTGCCGTGGAGATATACATATGTCCAGAGCGACAGTGCCTTTGAATCCACCCATGCTTCCCAGACGAACCAACGATATCTGCGCATTTCACAACATGGACACCTCTATTTTCTTTGTCTATACAACATTGGTACCGATATCTCCATTTTAAGCCCAGGTATATATATTCTATTCTAAGCTAAACATTACACGACCACCAGGGCCTAAGTATTTCCACTGCCGTCCATCACATCCTACCTATGTAGAGTAACTACATTTACCTACGCAACCCACCTCTTCCCCGCCGCGCCAACCGTCAGCTTCTGCGCGCCCTCAGGGAACGTGCTCTTGTACATCGGTCGCTTCCCGCCGCCCTCGTACCCGCTCACGCCAAAGTAATTGGGCTGCTTCCCGCCGGTAATCTTGCCCTTCGTTGTGCCGCCCACCGCGCAGTTGAACGTGTTCATGTACTATATCACCACCAGTATCAGCAGCCATTCACCCCCTCACAAGACATAGAAAGAAAGAAAAACTTACCGACTCATCCGCGGCAAAGCCCGGGTCCGGGACCCAGTGCCACGCGCACACGCAGTTCTCGCACGCCGGAAGGTTCGCCGGCACGGCAAAGTTGTGGTTGAACTTGTTGAACGTTGGGCAGTCGTGCGTGACCGAGAAGACCACAAAGTCCTCCGGCTTGGGTGTCCCGCCAGAGTTATACGCAATCGACAATGCACAGCCACCGCCGCCATGGAAATCTAGCACACACACACATCCAAAAATCAGCAAACTCTTCCTCCTTTCAAATCCAACTATGCATGTAGCTAGATGCGGGGAGGGTGGGGGTGATACATACCGGCCTTAGTTTTACACGCCCCCGAAGCTTTGTCAGGCGACCCTGCGACTTCACCACACGTGATGGGGAACGACGGGTTGCTGCCTGGCGTGAGGGTGATGACTTCCTCGGTGTCCTTTTTTGCGCCGTGGTGCGGCCAGTTGGAGCCGAAAGCTGCGTTGAGCGGCTTCTCGAGGTCGCCACCCTGCGTGGTGAGGCCCCAGGTCGACGGCGTGTTGAAGATCATGTGGGCGCGGGCGGGCGCGAGGAGCGACAGCAGGAGGGCCGCTGCTGCTGCTGGGAGGATGGGTGAATGCATGGTTGTAATGTGTGGTTGGTTTTTATTGGACCCGTGTGGAAATGATTGGAAAGACGGAAAAGTGGGTGGATGGGATGGGTGTAGAGAAAGCAGCAATCAATGAGTGTATGGGTATCCTATCAAAGGAACCTCGAATAGAAAAGAAAGTGAAAGAGGGAAAGAAAAGAGAGAGAAAAAAGTAGAGAATGAAGAAGCTAGACACACAAAAAACTACTGATAGCACCCAGAATGAGATGGGGAGCACTGTACTGGAGTGGTCTGATAGCCTGGTACTTATACAGCACCAGCACCGACACCCGAGCTGCAGGTGTGGAAGTAGGTACAATTAACCTTCAATATTGCTGATCCACCCCCTACTTACTCTAGCCGGTAGGAAATCGATGGGGTGCCGCCGCTTCTGCGGTACCGGCCGGCTGGCTACCGAGGATGATATGATGCACCCTACATGCGCTCCTCTACATACTCTACTCTCGAGTATGCGCCCACCCACTGACCTCCACCCCCACCATCATCTCCTCCCCTCATGCTCCTCAAATCATTTACCGCCCCTCATCCTACCAATGATTACTCCCCCACCCGCCCAGCCATATCATGCCAGGTACCGCGCCGCTCTGTCCCCTCCATCCGCCCAAAGCCCTATCTAGTCTATTCTGCTCTACCCTACCCTACTCTACTTCACATGTATGTATGTACCTATCACATACCGATGCTACATACCTAACCTAGCTAGCTACATACATATACGTACATAAAGCACCGATTTTCCTTTTTTCCCACAGCAGCACCAGAACCGTGTAGCGCTCAAGTGTTTCTTTAAATTCATTGCCTGCTTGCTTGCTTAGCCGCCTTAGGTCGTACATATGTACCTACATGTACTTCCACTGACTACTGGCTGCTTCTGTCTCACCGTGATGGTAACACGAGGACTGCGGATTGCCATTGGTGGGGCTCTTTGGCTTGGCTTGGCTTGGCGGGCGGGCGGCAGCGGGTTCTATTCTTGTTCGTACATGTAGGCACTGGAGTGGCGATTAGAGTAGATGTATGTAGGTAGATGGGTTTACTCAACAGTACGATCTGCATACTGACCCACTTCCACGGACCCTCCCTCTCTCTGTAGGGGGCGATAGATATACATACATGTATGTATGTGCATCAGCATACATATTTATTTTTTTTCCTTTCTGTTTCTAGAAACGAGGGAGAGGGCAAGTTTTAGCGCCAGGGGTGGGCTTCGAAGTGTCTGGTTTTAAATCGTGAGCCCGAGCGGAGCGGAGCGGAGCGGGTTTTTCGACCTCGGAGGTTGTTTCGTTTTTTCAGCTGAGGTGAGGTGGTGGTGGTGAAGTGAGCGAAAAGTGAAGTGAGGTACCTAGCAAACCTACCCTAGCCCTCGCTCGCAGGTTGTTGAACAGTAGTGGAACAGTAGAAGAAAGTACATACTTGGGTTATCACTCGGTGGCGGGTGGCATCGATATCGACGTCCCTGACCTGCCAGTGTTGTGTGGCACGGCAAGGTTATTAAATATATCAACCGTTTCTTGGAGGCTCTGTGCTGTAGGTTATTGCACATGGTGATGTCAGTGGGTGAGCGGGCGAGCGGGAAGTAAATAGGTATCCCATCCGTGAAAGAAAGAGATGATCATGATCCCAGAATTAACTAACTGCGACTCCGAACCCACCCACCCACCCACCCACCCAGCCATATCCTGGCATAAAGAAAAAATCGACCCCTCACCTCTCATCTCTACCTGCATACTAGAGGTAAATATCATCATCGACCAGGGCCTAGGGCCTATAGCTAGGGCCCAGGTCAGCGTGTAGGCTGCGGGAGCGGGATCAGCTGGTTCTTCGATCTTCTTAGGTAGTGGCTGGGAAGCAGTGGCGAATAATGACAAGTGACTATCAATATCGAGATGTCTATAGAGGTATTTCTTAGAGAATCCGAAGGGAGGAATCTTCTTTAATAAAGGAAAACGATGTTATCTACACTACAAGTAGAGAGAGAGATTAAGTGAGTCAAGCGCCGGCTGTCCGTTTGTAGCGGATTCGAAGAGATTTCTATCACATCACGTTTTATAGACTCCACATGCATGGGGCACTCCGGAAACTGCGTGTATTGTACATGTAGGCGTTGTCTTTCTGAATGGCCCATCGCATCATAGATCATCACTCGCTTTGGACCTACTAAGTACGCATGCCGCTTTCCGCTGCAGTGCCAATGGTGTGAAAAGGGCGATTTGAAAGCCCAGCCTCGAACTACTTATGTAGGGTTTAGCCAAGATGGGGATTTGGCCAACTCCCTTAAACCCCATTTCGGGCCTCTTTCAAATGGAGCCGTAAAAACGATTCGAAAAACTAAAGGTAGTGCTGCAAATTAATAATAGTGTTTATCTGCTGTTATTATTAGTCTTGCTTTCATTTTTGACTTGCACTGAGCCAAGCACTAATAACCCTACAAACACTCCACCTTGCAATATTTTCATCACGAAACAACCTTCGAACCACCATCACAAAACCCACCCAGTACAAAAAAGCCAGCTCACAGGATCATAGCAAAGAGCAAAGATGTGGACTGTCCTAAGAGCATCTATCATTGATGAATCAGCCGGGAATCGAACCCGGGTCGGGCGCATATCATCTCATGGATGGCAAGCGCCCGTGATACCACTACACCACTGAATCGTGAAGTCTGGGCGCTGCTAAACTTTTAAGACGGAGAGGTGTGCCAAGACGGGGGGGATGTTGCAACGGCATCCTCGAGAGGTGCCAGGATTGGGACACAACGCAAGAAACAACGTCGGGTTGTGGCAACTAACTGCGTGTCAAGACATGGTGAAGTGTGGGCTGTTGAAAGCAATGTCGGAGGATGAGGTTCGGTATATATTTCTATCGCCTTTTGACCATAATCCCAACTAGTAACTAACCACTCGCCAGATTCAAGCGTTCGGATTCAATCGCGATCGTACAAGCAACGACGCCCAAATGACCGCGGCTTCCAGATATTACTAGTAGCGAAGTAAGCTTTGCGCTTGCAATATCACCGGTGTGCATCTCAAGAGACGACCAGTTAAGTGGTCCGCCGAGTATATTACTCCCAGCATATATAGCCCAGCTAGAGTGGAGTGTCATCAGAAATGGGGAGCCAAAGATACACCAAACCGCTAGAGACCGCATCAGGAAACAAAAATGGTATATACATGCCATACGTGCAGCTAAACTGGTGCATTATGGTGATTCATCTCGGTTTTCAAGACGACATAGTCTTTTCCGCATGTCCACTTTAAGCAGCAGCTTGAATACGACTTTCTTTCAGAGCCATCAAGACTCCATTTTGATAATTAACACCCTATAACTATAACTAGGGCCCACCTGTTCCCATCTAGGAGCACTTCTCCATTTCTATAACAACTGCAGTAATAGCTTAACAACTTTAGCACAGCTACAACCTTACCCGCACATGCACACAAAAATGGCAGAAACCTCATCAACACAACCAATCCCTATCCCTACCCCCATCATCACCACCCCCATAGCCTATAAACTAACCCTCCAGTTCTCCCCCTGGTCTTTGTCCTTCCCGCGCCTCTTCCTCTCCGCACTCGCATCACCACCCATCACTCGCGAGCCGTACCTCGTTTCTCCGGGAAGCTCGGAAAGCGACGACACCATCAGACCCTCAAAACATATTCCCAAAACCCTCAAAGATTTCGGCACTGTCAGAGCCTTACAGAGAGACGACTACGATCCATTCTTGGACAGGACCGATACCTGCTCGGATAGCGGGAGCAGCGGATATGCAGAGTCTTGTTCTAGCTACGCGAGCTACGCGGATAAAAGCGATGAGATGCCGTCTCTCCTCTATACGTGCAACCGGTACGATGTTACTCCGCCCTCGCCGTGTGGGGAGTATGATAATTTATTGGATTTCGAGACACCGCTGCCAGTTCGACATGTCTTTGCAAACCCTAGTGTAAGCAAAAACGGCGAGAATGAGGACAAGATCCCCGAGTATATGTACGAAACCCCTGTCAGTGATCTTCTCGGCCGCAACGGCGCTCTGCCCCAGATATATCGAACCCCTACCCCTCCTGGCCGAAGTTACGAGAATATCTACTCCCCACTGCAAGAGTATCATCTTGAGCTGCCGTCTCTATCCTGTCTCTGGGAGTGGCGATGGACTGTGATCTCTATTACTACGTTTCTGGTGGGATGGTGTGTACTGGCGGTGATTGAGCTCGACTGGGATGAGCATTATATAACCCCCGGGGCGGCATTCGTGGCGTTGATGTTTGCAGCGAGTGGGAGGTTTCGGGCATGGTGGGGTGTGATGAAGCGGGGATGGAAATTGGTGTGTATAGTGTTCTGTGGTGAAAGCGGGGTTGCGGGGATGTGGTTGCTTTTTATCGCCGCTTTGTTTTTGTTTCTTCTGTTGGGCCCTCTAGCCAGTTAGTTTGGTGGTGATTGATTGTGCTATATGTAGCTACCGATAAAGTTTCGTTTGGCGTAGTTGATCGTTATAATCTAGATTCATCAAATATATCAAAAGGTACCTTCAAACCATAGAAAGTTTCCGAGTCGGTATATACAAGCTCGTATCAGGCTTGCATACAATTAACGAAGTAATCAATCAACCAACCAAAGCGTGTACCAGGCACAAGTATCACACGGGATATCAATGATACTAGGACCACCGCCTGGTGGGTCTTACACAACACTACCTCGAAGGCTTCAGTAGCAGTAAGTTATCCTTCGAGCTCCTGAGGGAGAGACTACATGTACAGCCGCGTCCGCAAGGTTTTAGCACCCCTAGTCTCGAAGTTCATGGGCTCAAATCATGAGATCAACAACCGGATATTAAGAACGACTACAAAAAGAAACTTACAGATAAATATTTCTAACTGCTGTATATCACAACACTATGTATGACCATCTTTCGAGGAAGAGAGCCAAAGTGGTTTGTTTGTTGCAATCGCGGACGCTTTTACAGGGTGCCAAAACTTTGCGGACGTGTCTGTACATTAGATAGGAAGTAAGGAGGTAAACAGCCCTCCGAGTGATCCACTGTGACGCTAAAGTGCGAGCCTGACGCGACATTACCCAGCACCCGGGCGTAACATGGCCATTAGGTTCTCTTGCATACAATCACAAAAGCCTCGTTTCACTAATTTATAGTAGCTTGTGAGGCTGAAATAGTATATTGCGTCAGGCACAATAATCATTGAACTACAAAGCTTGGTACTTAACCAGAGAACTCAAATGCTCTATTACCCCTGTGGGAAGATTTAGCCGATGACTCGGTCTACGGAATGAAAGTGCTGCTTCTTCGGCTTGCTCTCGGCGGAGATCCGGGCTTCTGGGGGCGTTTAATACCCTCATATATATAGCTAGCCCGGCGACCACAACTAGAACTTTGCGTGTCAACAGACCTAGATGATACCGGCGTTAGCAGGAGGTCAAAACAACTTCCCAACCTATGTGCATTTATATGCATTGTGCACGCACCGTTGGGGCCACTGCCCATAGGCAAATACTTTTCCCATGTGCATATGCTGATAAAAAGGAACCGGACACGAATTCAGAAATTAACGAGACGCCCTTCTATAGTTTAAGTCATAAATTAATGAATTAAACAAAAAATAAAACAGTTTAACTCATGTATCATCACTCGATTTTGGTTGGCCTTGGTCCTGCCCTATTGATCGATTACCCCATCGCTCTAGTCTCACCCAAGGTTTTATGGGTGTTATGCGTTACAGTAAAGTGGGGAGGGGCCCTCGCAAATGGAGCTAGGTCATGCATGTAGTTGTAGTCTGATGTTGGGGAGAGATATATGGCATGTAAATTGGTTCTTCCCAAACAGTTTTCTTATTTCGGGAAAGGTCTAAAATAACACAGGTTTCAGTAGAAATCTTATTCTTCTTTGTTTTTCTTTTTTCTGTAGCGAAATAAACCAGGAGGCTATCTCGATCTCGATCTCTCTGTGGGATGAAGGGTAAGCAAGTGGCGGAGCTGGGAATTGGCTTTTATTACTAACTTTGCCCGATGTTTCCGGAGCTACTCGATCTCTACAAAATGCTTCGAAGTCCTGCAAGCTCGTTAGATAGCTCCAAATGCTTCATCCTAGAGTACAGTATCCAGATACTTGGATGCCTCGGCACCGCTAATGATAAGACGGCCAGTAAGTGCAGAACTCTTTTCTTTGAACCAGAACACGGTCACGTAACGTAGAAACGGGGGGGGGGGGCACGCGTGGGATGGAAGGCCACAATGTATAGATACATATAGCCAGTTTCCTCTCCAGTTTCTCATAGTCTTGTTGCTCTACTTCCTTGTTGTGACCTCAAATATATCATATTATTAGCCCACCATCGAAACCCTGGTCACGTTTGTTGAATATACACCTAACCCTAGACTTGTAGAACTGTTGTCACGTCATTCGAGACGTCTTCACACAATCCTCTTGTCTACAAAACCTAGACGTCGTCGTATTCACAAAGTTAATTCTAGAATACATACGCGAGGCTGACAATTTCTGCCTTCGAGACCCCACTACTCTCAGCCTACATAAATTGATTTGCCTTGCATCAAACATCACGAGCTTACTCACTCACACTGCCATTTCGTGCTATGTTACCTCAGCCGTCGAAACCTGGGCCTGACAGATTACGTGATAGATCTCCTCTCTAGTTGAGTCATGGCCGAAAATCACCATCTCTCCCGGGATTTTGCCTGCATATCCTCGGCGAGGCGTTTGGAGCCCGCAGTTGAGAACACCGTTGCTGCATGCAGTCAGCCCTGAAGCAGCGTCATCGACGCCCAACTTTAACCTCACCGTCTACGTTTCGGCGATACATGAGTGGACACATGCTTTTATCTTTATCGCAGACATCCTTCTCCAATTCTCCGGCCGACCTCCCGGCTCTCGGACCAGCAGGGTATACCTTGCTCCTCTGCAGATATTAGATCAACAGCACGGCATATCTACATGTCTATTAACAGCACCCCGTGACACAACATGCAGGAAATACCCAGATACAATCTCTGGCACATCGCTGGAGCTATGTATAGCTCGAGAAGCTATGGTGGGTAGGTGTGTAAACTTCGGCGTTTGCAGCCAATCAATCTATAGAAATCTGGAGATCTACCCCCATACTGGTACTAACGTCCAGCCTATCCGTGGAATTTTCTCCAATTCCCATACAAAAAAAGCTCCTCTGAAGTTGACACACCCCCTTATACCTTCTCGCGCCATAGAACCTAGTCAATAGACAGCTGATCTCTCCGCGACGACAACTGGAGCCACCATACTCGAGCTATGTTCCGCACGCAGCTGCGAAATCTCGATTATTTCACTACCGCCTGAGGAACAAGGCCGCTGACTGGATTAGTTGCCATCCCAGACCTCTGCGTTGTTTGGATCTATGCGTTGTTTTATAGTGTCTATGGAGACCTGACTGGGGCCATTGAATTAATCTTTCTGTTGGGCAACAAGTTTGCCTGAGTTACGGAAGTGGGTCACAATATATCACTCGGCGTCTTTGCCAGAGACCTGGTTGATGGATTCCTCCATCTAATTACCCAATCATTGGTTTGCACTCAGTAAAACTGCTTGTATGTTATGCATTGTGCAGAAGGCTGACGGAGCCATCAATAGCGAGTGATCTCTTATGTCGGGCCTCACCAATCATAGCCAATACCAAGTTTGCCCCTGTTTAAACTCGATTGGTAGAAGAATACAATTCCTTCCGCCTTGAGGCTCTAGTGCATACTACGGCCTACTACAAATGGGTCAACTAATGGTACACCGAGGAAGAAGAGGGAAAAAGAAAACATACTAATGTAGAGCTGCCCTACAGAGATCAGTACACATACAGACTGATCTACTCTGAAAACGTAGAGATAATTCTGCAAAGAAACTGTTGCATAGGTAGACAATGTAGCGGTACCGTTACACGCAGTTGCTACGCGTGTGCATATCTCCTAGTCTTCAACAAGCTGCACCGTTTTCTACCTTACAGATCTTGGGACGCAAGTGTTACAAGGGTTTTTATGCACTCGACCATGGTTACCTTAGTAGATTGCTGCTAGTTTATATACAAATAGTCAATTGGGTGCGTATACATGCACCAGACGTCTACTTTATTATAATTTTTCATAGCTAATATGTCTAGCAAGTGTCAGCAGATTCACTCGCTCAGGTACCCAAGAAAAAAGGAATAAAAAAATCTCAGCCCAAGTGGGCGGCTTGAGAACCAAACCAAGCCCAACCACTCAACAAAAATATTTCTCTCCCCTTCCCGAAGAAAAAACATCGTTCTCAGCGGGCGGGGCGGACATGAGTTACATAAGACGCAACCAACTGCCTACTTGCCCGCCGGACGCCGTTGACTTCCCGAAAACCGGAACCGGGGACCACGTCAACCGTTTTCTCGATCCGAGGAAAGAATCAACGCCTAAACTAAAATATAAAAAGAAAAAAACTCGTTTGTAACCTGTCGACTCTTGGGACAAACAAACCAGACTAACAAGATACCTAGTGTATGTGGACAGTGACAAGGGATTTCTTCCCCGGAATTCAATAATTTGCGCCGCCGATCGACGATGAACCCCTGCCTGTCCTACGAATCTATGTACCTACATGTACCTACTCTAGTTACATGTACCGACTCTGCTTAGCTTGAGTTGGTATCTAAGAGGAACACAGTGGAGGACGCTGAGTTCAAACAGAGAGGAGCAAAAAAAACAAAAACTGTCCGCATCTTTTCACCGAGAAAAGAAAAAAAAAAGGAGCGTGTGAGTGAAAATTCAACTTATTCATTGGGCTACGCTGGAAATTCTCAACCGGACCACACGCGCATGAGTTTGCACACTGCTCTATGGAGTGTCGGCGGGAGAATCAAATACAATTTTGACTCTGAAATTGTGATGTATGTATGGTTGGCAAACAGGAATCAAGACGAAGACCATCCCAATCCCATCCATCCAATTCCGATGCGCCATGTCAACTAGTGTGGCGGCTGTCAAATGGGAAAAAAAAAATCAACTGCCACGCATGCACCACTGCATTCCCAAAAACATCATCCCCTCCTTATAAACAGAAAACAGACCAGCTGGTTCGTTCGCCTGGGATAAAGATACACCAGGGCGTATGTGCACAATTAAGCGATTAATTGGTTTTCTGCATAGGAGATAATCTTTTGGCCCGACTGGACGGAGCTGCAGGAGCAAGGAGGAAGCGAGAAAGAGAAGGCTGGCGTGTCATGGTTATATCATTACCTGCAGGTGAGGAGGTGTTTGTTTCGGCCATCTTGCGTTTCCACTGTCCTCCCTCGATCGCCAGCCAAACGAAACGGGAGGTCTGGCGAACCTGATGCTGCCGTTGGTTACACATGCTGACTGGAACGGGAATCATTGGTAAGGGAATGCCAAGTAAAACACCCGCCAAGAAACCCGGCAACTAAGGCACATACAGACGTCGACGTTTGAGAATATGTAGCTCCACCACAATCAATAGGGACGAGGCATAATCTACTCTACCACAATTCTCTGAAACAGCAGCAGATGCTCCGGTCCAGCTTAGATACGGTACCAAGTCATCATCTCTTTCTGCCCTGTGGTGAAATCTTCGAGAAGATTTCTAGAGATAATATGATGTCACTCGCTCCCGGGTTCTAAAAAAAAAAGGTTGCATAAATACATTTCAATGACCAACTGAACTGAGGGAGATATGTAGATCTCAAATCCTTCCCCAATCATTTCCAATAGCAACAGAAAGATCCTTCGCCATCTCATCAAGTACACAAGGTGGGTATGTAGGAACGCGGCGTTCTTTAGTAATAATTCTTTGGTATGTTCCTTTGCTTTTGTTACAATCTGTGTTACAATTAGGTCCAAAAGAAGGGTTCAATCTCATCGGTCCTCGATTAAGTTGTACCGGGAAACTAATCCCAACTCCAAACCCCATCCCTGTCTTCAATATCACAACATTAGAAGAAGAAAAACAATTTAGCAAGTTTCAATAACCTCCCAAATGCCACAGAGCAGAGCAGAACCAAAGAAAAAACAGCCCGCCTCGTCGAAGCCTAACCCGAAGGTCATCACCGTCATCATATCGTGTCAAAAAAAAGGAAAACATGGGACGTGGGTAGGAAAAATCAAAAAAGGGAACGCAGGAAAATATGCAAGAGAAACAAACAGTAAACATAGTACACTTCGATATCAAACGGAAAATCACAAACGGAGAAAAAAATCATAAAATAAGCATAAAGTTACGGTACGGTGTTGGTATGTATCTCTCTCTCTCACCACCCCACTCCTCCAAAACAGCCATGCAGCAACCCTCCCCGCAATTGAAAAAACCGACGCGGAGAAAGAATGGTCGGTCCACCGCCGGGAATGAAACGCCAGGGTATGCACGCAGTAGCTGAAACTCCGAAGTCTATTGTGTGATGTGTGCCGTGTAGCTGCCCTTCGTTCATCCCCCCCCCTTCCAGTCCGTGCAAACCGGCAGAGTACCGTGGTTGAGCCAACCCCCGTTTCCAAATCAGCAGTTGCGAACGAGCGGGCCCCACAGGGCTGACTCGTGCGATCCGATCCGACTCGATTCGATGGGCGGGTAAACCGGGTATGGGTTTTATCTGGCTAGTCTGCAATGTCGAGTTTGTCTGCCTGCTGCCTGGAGTTCGCTATATCGCGCCTTTCTTTCTTTCTTTGTTTCTCCTCGCCAATCGGCCGGTGAGCTCATGGGGTCGGTGGGTCGGTGCGCAGGTGGGTGGGTTGTTTGACTTGCCATGCGTGTTGCTGCTATCTTGCTTGCTAAAAACAGAAACGGTAGGGTAGGTAGGTATATCCTCTTTTTTTTTTCCTTCCTTCTTTCCTAGGGATCCTTCCTTCCCCTCTCCTTATTTCTTTGGTATATAGTTATTCATGAGACGTAAAGACATCAAAAGTCATTGCATGCATATAGAGCACGAGGGGGGCAAGACTCCACGGAGGTGGTCAACCAAAAGAATTACCCCCGCCCCGCCCTATCCCCGCAAAAAAAATAAAAAAAAAAGTCTGAAATGCAAAATGCACATACCCGCCCCGCTGCCATAGAGACAAGAAACCAAAAAGCAAAATAAAAAGGGCCAAGAGTAAAAAAAGAAAAAGCGGAGGATTTGATATACCACATAATAAGGCTGTTTGTAGCTTCTGTAGCTGCGCAGCATAATAGCAAGGGACAATTGTAAAGTGCAAAAAAGTAGTCACCAAAAAAAAACCCCGGTAATCCCAAAAAAGAAAACCCCATAATTGATCATTGGCAGTTGGAAGGAAAAAAAAAAGGGAACGAGGTTGCGCCCTCTGTCCCACCCCCACCAAAAAAAATAAACACAGCGAAATAGACACACAATGAGGGAGGAGAAAGGGAAGAGAGATCGAGGAGAAGGGGGGAGGATGAGAGGAGGAAAAAAGATAGTAGGTAGGCTATAGAAGTAGCATTTGGCATGGATAAAACAAGAACCGCAACCGCAACCAAAAAATGAGCAATAAACACCCCACAGAAAAAGAGAAAAAAAAATCCGAAAGCGAAAAACAGCTAGATGAAAAATCACAAAAAAGGCTTATCACACCACCCCGCCCCCCCCTTACCGCCCCCCAAACCAGAGCACCCCACCGACCAAAACCAACCAAAAAAGTGTTCCAATTCCGTTTCATCAAAACATCCCATATAACGCACAAAACAAAAGGGGTGCGCGCGCGCAATTCACCACTACTACAAGTAACAAAAAGACCACAGGCACTTGCCTTTATCTAGACTAACATAAAACACATGATGATAATAACAAGAAAGTACTAACTAACTAGAGAAAGTGGAATTGCGGCTCAGTGACGGCGCATATCCATACCCGCCGTGATCCGCTCGTTCCCGGGGCCGCGATGAGTGTGGTGCGTAAGATGTGTGCGACGCTGGCATCGTATTCGACCTTGACAGCCCTGGCACAAACACTGGCTCTGGTGCTAGCCTAGGCGAGAGCGTGGGCGAGTGGTGGTGCCTTGATGAATGTCTCGGCGGCGAGGCGTGGGGAGAGTGAGGCGAATGGGGATGGTGACTACTTGGCGGCGAGTGGGGGTGGATGCTGCTGCCCGGTGGTGGAGGAAAGGGGGGGCCCATGCTGCGGGGGTCCATGCTGCCAGGGTACCCAGAGGCTACGGGCACCGAATATGGTATGTTATAGTATTCTGCCGCTTTTCGGATATGCTCGGCGGGGAGAGGAGGTGCGGGGCCGGGGTCGGCGGGGTGTATTGAGGGTGACGTTGAACCTGGTTGGCGGTAGGTGTGGGATGACGGTACACCGCCTTTGGCTTGTGCGGCGGCTTCCATGCCTTCGTGGATGTAAACCTCGAAGGTGTACCTCTTCCATGGCCCGCTTGGAGCATCGATACTTGGGGGAAATCAGCAAAAGTTACAACTTATTATTGACATTATAGTCCTTACCCATCTGCAGCAGTGCGTATTTCAGGCGTAGGCGTTTTCTTGTCTGGAACTGGCGTATCGGTTGATGGGCTTGAGTACCCAGAATCGCACGGTGCCGGTCCATCGCGAGGCATGCGGGACGTTTGTTTCTCGATACTTGGGCTGCTGTGTCTTCGTCTTGACGCATGGTTTGCTCCACTAGACGAGTATGGGGAGGTGTTATGGGTCGGGGCAGATGTTCCGTAGGACGCACGGGGCATCATTGGGGTTGAAGGGATGTCGTCGCATCTTGAAGTGACGGAGGATCCTCTGCGCAATATTGGTGGAGTTTTTGAGGACCTTCGTTCGCGGTGTTGCGGGACCTCGGATCCACGATCTCGGTCTCTACCACCTCTTTCTCGACGCTCTCTTTCGTGTCTTTCCAGCCTTTCCCGCTCTTTTTCTGATGCCCTAAGATCTCCTCGCTCCTCTGAAACAGGCGGCCTGATTGGTTCCTCCGCCATGCTCATCTTCGCCTTGACCTTGGCAAGTCTCTCCTCTTCAGCCATCTTCGCTTCAAGGTATCCGGGTCGGACGTCGGTCGGTGGTATCGGTGCTGCTGGCGGAATATTCGTACTCGGGATCGGGATCGGGATTTCGTATCGGGCGTCGTATGATGATTTTCGCGGGGAACCGTCGGGGTTATATCTATTGTATCCCTTCTTTGGCGGTTGCTCATCGGGATGGCGCGAATGTGACTGCGATGGGGCCTGTGGTGGTGGTGGTGGTGGCTGCGAATACCTTTGAGCCTCGTCGTACTCCCTTCTTGACCGCTCCCGATCCCGCTCCGCATCAAACTTCCTCGCCTCATCTTGTTTTGTCCACGCATAATCTTCCTGCGTCTCCTTCCTCATATTCCGCTCCTCCGGACTCCACGAGGATTCCTCTCTCGACCTCCTATCGCCCCGTCCTTCTGCTCGCTTCCTTGCATGCCTAGCCTCCCGCTCCTTTTCCTTGTGTCTGTCGTCTGGCGACGGGTTAGTACTACTTCTCTCCCTCCTCGGCCTATCCATCCTTTCCGATGATCGTTCCGCACTGCCCGGAGACGGTCCGGGTCCGCTGGCGCTCCGATGTGATGGGTGAGGGTGCGCATGGGCCATATGGGGTGTCTGCATTGGCTGTGGCTGTGGTTGCGGGGGTGGTGGTGGTGGTTTAGCTGCTGCTTCTTCTGCTGCCTTGGCCTGCTTCACTAGTTCTTCGTCGTATTTCCGCCTGCGGCGATTGTCGATCAGTAGCTCGTAGGCCTCCTGGACCTTCTGGAACTGAATAGCCTTCTCCTCGCGTAATGACTCGTCCTTCACCTTGTCGGGATGGCATTGCAGGATTAGCTTCTTGTATGAACTTCTGATGGCAGCTGTAGCGGCATCATTAGGTATTCCGAGGACTGCATAGGGATCGGTAGTCATTTTCGGAAGCGCCATAGGGGTGTGTGTGGGCTGTAACAGACGAGCAGAGACTACTGGTTAAAGTCGTCTGCTCGAGAGGTGTGCAGCTGGCTGGTGGTGAGTAGTGGTGGGGTTTTGATTAAGATTAACGATCTGATTGATGATGTTGTTGAAGGGGGGGAGAGGGAGGGGGGGAGATCTAATATGCGCTAGTAGTAGTGGCCACTTTTGAGTACCACAGGGAACGACGTGTACTCGGTAATGGTACTTGTAATAGTAGATGCCAAGTATGGAGTAGCGTGGGAATAGTAGATGCCAAGACTGAGTGGTTTAGATCAGGACCGGAATAGAAGAACTATCGATAGAACGAAGGACGATCTCGCCGGATTGAGATGAATAATATGCGAGTAGTCGATTGAGTTATCGCGAATAGCCAGGCAACGATTCCAGATGGTAGCGTGAGTGAGTTATGGAAATGAAAGAACGATTATAGCATTCAGAGGGAGGGGGGGGGGGTTGGTTATATTGACGGTCTACGGTCAATATAGTTGGCTGGGCCTACTCGTAATTTCCTTTTTCCTGTAGAAGGATGAAGAAAGAGAGAGAGAGAGAACGGTTCTCCAAAAAAAGGGGGCTTAGTGGAAGCAGTGGTGGTGGCTCGCAGAACCTGCAGTGTGCTGTATACGCAGATGGCAATTCGATGACGACTGCCAGCTAGCGGGTAATGTAAAGGAATGAAAGAGAAACAAGTACGTTAAGCGTAGGAAAGTAAAAGTAGAAGTAGTAGTAGTAGTAGTAGTAGTAGTAGTAGTAGTAGTAGTAGTAGTAGTAAGGAGGAAAGGCAAGCCTAAGCCGGTAAAACGGAGGAGTCTATTTGCAAAAGAGGCCCCTTCTTCTTGTTTCTAACACAGCGCGGTGGCTGGACAATAGGGACGAACAACTGTCTTGACAGGTCCGTTTCCCGGAGATAATGATTTCAAAGCAGCCGAGTTGATCTTTCGAGTAACAAAAGGCAATCAAATCAGATGGGCGACGTTTCGATTGTTTCGGAGGAGAGAAAGAGAAAGAGTCGTGGCTGTTTCGATTGCAAGTTAATGCAACCGGCGGAGGGGGGGTAGGACGGATGAATGTCTATGCCGGACAAGCAACGTGGGACTGGACTGGAACTGGACTGGCGATAGAACAGTTAAACAGACAGAGATTGAAGAAAGTAAAAAGATGTTAAAGATTCAGTAGCACCGAGTTTGTTTTTTCGTTCCGAGCGGACGATTGAAGAGAGAGCAATGGGGATGATGGCCCGACCGATAGTTAGAAGCGGGGATGGTAGTGGTAAGAGGGGGTTAATTCGGAGAAGAGAGGGGAGGGGGTGTAGGTCAACTGAGATGCAAGATGGGGGTGGGTGTGGGGAGAAATAAAAGGTTGTTAGAAAAGAGAAATGGGGGGGGGGGGGTTGAATTTCGAGGCTCAAGAGAAGAGAATAGAGAATAAGGTAGGGTAGAGAAAGTAGGGGGGAAGAGGTTACAGAGCGTGATGAGAATATTGGCGAAACGACCAATTCACTTTCGCGAGCGAAGTTGGCTGATGTCCGAGTTACTGACTGGTTGGGGTGTGTGCGGGACAGACAGACAGACAGCTGCGTACAGTGTCCAGGTGGGTGAGTGAGCGACACTGACTGACTGAGCGTGGATATGGGTTGGTATGGATGGTATGGGTAGGTATGGGTGCAGCGTAGTGTGTGGTGGTGGTGTGGGTGTGTGGCCCGGATGGAGAGTGAGGCGCGATGATGATGGGAAAGGAAAAGAACAGGCAAGCAGACTATTGGTTATCATCACTTGTCCAATTCGTGATGGTGGGGAGAGCGGGATGTCCCAAGACCTGCCTGCTGCTTGTGCTAGCTGCTAAGAAAGGTGCCTCTCGTCCAACTGAACTCTTCTGGCCAGCAACACCGGCCAGCACTTTGAAAAGGAAAGGGCGGGGGACATCACGGATTGGCTTACACGCCCTGCGGGGAGCGACCAGCCAGGGCAACGCCAAAGCAGGGAAGGCAAGCTGTATGCTCAGTGCAAGTTGTGCTTGCTTGAGAGTCTACGAGTCTACCGTCGGTCGAACAGACAAGCAAGGGCCTAAAAGTAACTGAAGTAACTGGCAAGTCGCCCAAATTCCCACTGGCTCATGGCCGCCACCACCACTACCCCCCACCCCCCGGCAAAGCCAGAAGTATACTCCCAGATTTTGGCTCTTACTACTTTCAATACCTGCCTGTTCTTGCCCTCTCTCTCCTCCAAACTACCAAAAAATGATCTCGATTCATACACTTTGATGAGTTGTTCAAAAACATTCAAGAAGGCCCCCGTATCCCATCCTCCCCCTCCCCTTCCCCCAAGCAGGAAAGAAAGAGAAAAAAAACACTCACCACTATTAAACCCTCCCCCGAGAGCAAACCTTGTGGCTTCCGTAACGTCGCTGCCCCTTCCACTGGGTAGGCACTCGTAAGGTCCCAAACTTCCCTGTGTAGGGTACAAACTGGTACATACCATCTACTACGTCTACCCCGTGATTTATTATTAAGTCGCCGTAAAATAGGTTCATCTCTTAATTCTAAATATCTCTCGAGTAGGAAGGGGTGGTGGGGTGCCAAATCCAGTCCTTGTCCTTTCCCCTTCTTCCCGACCGAACTACTTGAAAGGGAAACAATCACCAACAGGTTTCCCTTTCACCATAACCACCAGCCAATCAGGAAAAATCCCCACGTTCCCGGCGCGTATGTCGGGAGGGTATCTGCGCATGGGGTGGTGAGAGCAAAACCAGGGAGGGAGGCTCCTCTCCAGGTAAAAACTAAAATAAAACAGACATCGAAAAATAAAGCAAAACAAAAAAACGGGCCCTGCAGACACTGGGAAGGGGTATACAACGCCTTCACCGCATATACAGACAGTAAACACAAATAAAATCCCCTCTGCCACTCAGGGCGTTTATGGTTTGTGGAATTGCTGCTCTGTGGGTGGCTGCTGCTACATAACTGTTAGTTTCGCTAGCCACCACCACCACAGCAGTGACAGTAGCCACCGCAACCACAATAGTAACCACAACCCATACATAACCCACAACCTTTCACATATCCACAAACCACCAACCACCATCGACTGTCAAGCGGGGCAGCAGTTCAGCCAACAGAAAAGAAAAATCACCAACCCCCAATGGGGTTCATTCCCCATGATTCCAAATCGGGTACTATTTACTGTTGCGCTCTTCGTCGCGCCCCCCAAAAACAGAACGGGGGTTTTCCCCTAACCCATTCCTGGAAACGCAAATGACACAAATAGAACCCCTCCTGGTCCCTGCACGATACACCAGCAGCCTTAGCACGGAACCACCCAGAAGCCAAAAGAAAGAAAACTCTCCTCTACCTGGGCCCTTGTTGCTTGCGAACCGGGCACGCTTCCCCGGACGGTCATCACCGCATCTGTCTGTCTCTGTCGTCCCATCTCGCGCGAGGGGGGGGGGGGGGGGGGTCCCGCGAACACACTCCCTCAATGTTAGGACGTGCGTGCGGCGGCGGCGGTCGTGGTCGTGGGAGTAATGAATGGCAACTGCTGTGCGACCGACGAGCGGCAGGGCTGGTTGGCTGCCCGCTTCTACTCTCTCTTTTTTTTCTCTCTTTTGACATACATATGATGATGCTTCCTTCAACTGCCCTGCCCTGCCTACATAAAAGCACCTCCCTGTCCGCATCAAGATGCCGCACCTAGAGAAGCCTGCCGATTCGCGCCCATGTTCAAAACGAAACATCTCCAGGACAGGGTAGAGCGCGGGCGGGGGTGGGGGAGGCGAACACATAGGAAAAAAATAGAGTAAACGTCGAGCCAAACAAAAGTTACCCCGAAATTCCTCCTTCCACACCCGCCGCCAGATGCGCACGTTACATGACATGGGGGAGAGGGCGAACGAGGCCGAGTCTCTCGTGGTATGCACTTTGATGCTGGATGCCGTCTCGCGCTAGGATGCTGGCTGGGTTTTGGGGGATATAAAAGACGCCCTACCTGCTCGACATGTACGTACAGTAGCACTTTGGGTACAACAGCGATACGTACGGTACTGTATGTACCTGGTAGATGATGTACTCGGAGTAGCACTGCAGTTGTAGATTTCGACTCAGGCTAGGTGGTTGGGTAGAAGATATGTACCTATTCTCGAGATGTGTACAGCATATAGATACTGTATGTACTCTAGACAGTCAATATGTAGATAGTAGAACAATTATAATCAACACGACTTCAAACACAGCGAATTGGCCACAGGCCCAACAGAAAGTGTAGAATGTGTACAGTGACTGCGCTCTATGAAGATATGTACAACTTACTCACTCCGTACTTACATGCAGGTGCAAAAACGAAATATACGGATCCAAGAGATGTTTATCAATTATGACATTTGTCTCACTCGGCCTGTGTGTTTGCCGCCGCCGCCTCACCTCAGTCAGTGCGAGCCTAGTTCGCTATAACCTATCAGCACCAATACCCTATTCGGAGTAGGGATAAGATAATCAATGTCAATGCGGGGCCTCCTAACTACATATTACATACCCGCCTGCCAATTCAATTCACTTATCTCTGCCCTTCAGAATGCTTCTCGAAGACGTAGGGTGCTCGTGATGTGCTCCTACGTGCAGGGTTAGGTATTGTCAATATGCGCAGACCCGGACTGGCTAGGGTTCGTAGAGAGGGGAAAGAGTCTGCGGATATTGGGAAAAGAGGTGAGATATGATATGATGTGGGGGATGAATCAAGTTTAAGTTTCTCGGTAAAGGGTTTTGGGTGTTGGTGGTGTTGGTTCATCGCATATGAGGCAGACAAGACAGGACATGGGGGGGCTGGCAGCGTGGTGATGATGCTATGATACTACCGGCCTTGGACTGTGCTATCACTTCATGTGACTGATCCATCGTGTTACCCCCGAGTGCTTGGAGGGACGAGAACCTCTCTGCGGAGTATCTACATACATCTAGATGTAGTTGTAGCAGAAAGGCACTAGCTAGCTACATGTATCCCCCCCCGCGCCCCCCCTTCTCCCCCCAGCCTTATCGTGCCCTTTCCCCACCCCAAATTGCGCCGCGTGATACCTCTATCGTCTGGTTCCTGCTTTGAGGGCTGGACGATGGAGGGGCAGCGACGCCGGTACGGGTACGGATGGGCATCTCGCCCTGATGTCGTGATATGTGAGGCTTAGATTAACTATTACGCCTAGCTCTACGTATGTAGCACGTAGTGGGTGGATGGTTTGCGCAGTGGAGCTCGCACTGGCACGCAGTTTGTGCCTCCGGAGAAGGTGGGGAATAGCAGATCAAGCAGACGCTATTTTCATCTTGTGTGCTACATACCGACGGTACTGTACTCCTCGTGAACTTCCACATGTCGATTACGGATTACTTGCAGAGAATATAGAGCAGTCAGGTACTTACTTGCCTAGGCCCAGCCAGGTACACACATACAACGATTAATTGCACCACCGGCGGCGGCGGCGAACGAGTAGTGAGCGCCTCGTGGCACTTCGATTGGGGGGGGGGATGTAAACAATCACCCGTTCCCCTCGCAACCACTCGTTCGCTTCACAAACCACTGCAGGAAGCACCTCATCAATCACACCGCAGGCACAGGCAGAGAAGGCACTTGACATTTCACAGCTAGAGCAGAGTAAATATATGTGCGCGCTAGGTTCCAATGAAGCTATTTGTATGTGTTTTTAAATCCTGGATTCACCGGATGGCTGGACTTGTCGGGTGTCGTGATAGAACAAGTCTAGTTACCACATACTACATAGTGGGCCCTGCTTGCTATATGATACCTACCCCCACCGCCGCCGATAGAGTGATACCCTGATAGAGGATCAGAGGAAGTCGGTGCTCAGATTGGCTTGTGATGCGCAAAACAAAACAAACATGCTAACCCCGCGTCTCCGCAACAACGAGGGTCAGGGTTGAAGCCAGGCGGTGATCCCGCTAATCATTGCGGTAGATGGGGGGGGTAGATGATGACTGATGATCTCCCGGGGTGGGTGCTGGCGTCATTGACATGGTCGGTCGGTCGGGGCCGGAGGTTGGATGACGCTGAATGGATTCTCTATCAAGATACACATTGGGACTCTGGTGATTGGTATTTTTGTTTTTTACTTCATGGGTAAGACTAAAATTATGATGGTGATATTCTCCGGAACAGGCGGTGGATGGATGGATGGTGGTGGGAAACAGAAACAACGTGGATGGATGTAAGTAAGCATCAGCCCGATGTGTGATGGATTTGTTTGCGCATGGGATTTGGATTGCGTCTACATAGAGTACAGACATAGAGCACAGACATAGAGTAGCTAGATGTAGAAGACTACTTTCGCCGCCTCCATCAGCTTCGCTTGTTCAGCTTCCGGACGCGCCGAATGGAAAGAGCGTAAAGGCGAAAAAGGCGAAAAAGTGAGAATTGCCTTCCGACTTTCCTCATCCATTACATTACGTCTTTCATTACTCCGCAGAAACGTTCGGATGCACATCAAATCGAGTTTCAACATCCTCAGGCTGGTAGTGTAGGGCATTCAATATGTACATACATGACATGTAGTCATAGCCACCACCGCATGTGCTCTAGTGCAGTTAGCACTGGTAGAGAGAGTACGATACCACGGTGCAAAGTTATCTCCGTGTCGAACAATTAGAAATCCCCTCTTCCTATGCGTCGCTTTTCGTATTCGAAACAACTCAAAGCGATTCGGTCCCCTTCCGAGTATATCATGTACGATATGTCATGCACTTTTAGAATTTAAAAAAGGAAATGGAAACAAAAAAAGGATTCCTTACTCCTCTGGGGAAACATTCCACAACACTCGCCATCATCGTTTAGAGCAGGTACATACATGTAGAGCTGTCAGCCATCAGTGACTGCCCGAATAGATCCCTGGGATATCAATCAATCAATCAAGATGGGCAGATCCATGGAGACTTCGATGTGCGTGACCGTCGTGTCCTGTGGTCGGGCCCTGAAGTGTCTAGCGTTACGCTAGTCGCGGCAAGGGCGGACGAATCCCAAGGAAATGAGCAGTAAATAGCATTGTTGATGTTGTTGCCCACAGCCAAATAAAGTCAATTGCATTGTTTGGAGGGGTTAAATCCACCGGTGAAAGCCTCAGTCAGGAGCAGAACGTGGCTGGCGACATACACTTTACTTGGCACAAGTTGGCAGGTGCGGAGGCTTGTTTAGGATGTTATAGCTTACGGTTGGCTAGAACCAGAATTACGACAGGTGGCTTGTTTGGAACAAATCGTTTATTAGCAACCGAGGTTGAGGCTTCTGTCCCTTGACCAATCACATTCTCATCCACTCTCTCTTCTCCGTCGTTTTCGAAGCACTCCATCGATCTGGGTATCACGAGAACAGTTACACTCCCTCCCCCCCCAGCTAAGCTACGTGCTTCTCCACAGATAGTACCGGTGAGGAGGTAGTAAAAAAAAAAGAAGAGATAGACAGAGGGGAAACAATGGCATGACTCAGACTCCACTGAACGAACCCCGCACAAACCATCGATCATCTGGCTGCTGCGTCGGGATTGCGCCCACGAGAGTGGCTGGAATTAACGAAATGGGCATCGCACCCGGTTATGGTAAACTTTAGGTTAACCAACATCCTGATGCGATGTTGGGTTAGCCCCGTGTGCTGTTGCTCGCCTTTATCGTGGAGATTGGTAATGATCGGCTTTACCGCAAAACAACGGATTTTGACACTGCAACCACTTTCAAACTACTTTACATACATCGTGAGATGTGCTTTCTTTCTCTGGCTTTCTTTCATTTCTTTCTCCTCGCATAAACCTCTCCCCTTCCTTCCCCGCTTGCAAGTACCTGACAAAGCATAAGAGAAAAGTACTTAACCAATTGCAACCTCTTCGGAGAATTACGCCCCATGCCCAGCCCCCTGGCCAGCGCATCGTTCCAATAGCTTGATGAGCCAGCCTACCGGGTCCTATTCTGGAGATCCAATAACCCTAGGCCTACCTATGGTGCCTAGGTGTAAAATACAGGTTTCTTAAGCTTCCTAATCATCCCGGCTTCTTCTGTGTTGTTCGAATGGGTCAGCATCTTTTTTGACGTCTGTCACCTTTGAACACCCTCATGACTCCCGAATATCTATCTATTCAGGAAAATTCTAGTAGTGTTCGGGGGAGTGAGCCGAATTGGTACTACGATCGAATTGGAACGACATATCTCTAACCCATATCCTGCCTACAGCTTCAGGGTAGGAAGGAGGAAGAAGAAGGTGGGGAGCATGGGGGATAGAGATGAAATATCTGTTGCAAGCACGAATCTACAAAATCCCATCCCCTTGTTTCATTCAGTGCTTGAATCCAAGATCTCATCTTCCCTTCCGAGAGTGCTTACAGCACATCTGAAACCCACCAGGACATAATTTATTCTCTGATAGGCAATTCATAGAATGATCTCCCGTACGGACACGTTGATTGACGTCGTCGCCCCCAACAACACATCGAGACAGAGGAGAGGTACCTAACCCTGTCGCGTGTCCAGACCTGTTTTTGATGGAGGACGAAAGAGCCCATCCCGATCGTGAAGCTCTATTCATACCAATTCATATCGGGAATCCAGGGTTTGGGTAGTTCCAGTTCGTGATGAATGGGGGGGGGGGGGGTGTGTGGCAAATCCCTGGAATGGTAGTGTAGTAACAGCAGTGGTAATTGTTACTTATTAGGGGGACCCAGTTATAGTCTCGAGCGGACAGATGTTCTTCAACTATCATACCTCAGTTTTTTGGTCCACCCCCCGTGCCCAAACCCAAGGGGTCATAACAACAGGTAAATCTCTGCTGCTGCTATCGATTTGGAGCCCGATACGAGACGAGAACTACAGTACATCGTCGTCGTCGTCGTCGTCGTTGTTGGTCATCCGCCGCTCGAAACGTGGCAGCTACCAACCATCTATCTCGTATAGATGAAGTTCCGCTTCTTCTTACCCTCGATCTGATCTCCCGCCATGATTAAAATCCGGGGATAGTCAATTTGCGGGGATTGCGGGGGGGGTTTAAGGGTAAGGGGGAGGAAGCTGTTGGTAAGGATGGGGATTTAGAGTACGTACGGGAGCTGCGCGCGAGGAATGGAAGAGAAATAAGGATGTTCCTATATATCACGATAGCCATAGTAAACCACGATGTTCATCGGCGTCCGCGAAGTGTGCACGTGCCGGAATATTTTTGCACGAAATATCGATCATTGGCTCGCGAAGGAGGCCATTCAGAGGGCTACTCTAAATTTTCACTTACCTGTAGGAGCACAGCTTCATACAGCTTACAGGATCATGAGACACGCAGGGGAAAGAAAAAAACTGAACTGACGTAGTAGGGTAACAGAAAGCACTTTCCGTTGGCTAGCCCTTCTTACTTGCTCGACTCCCCGAACTGGAAGTGGGATCAAAATGCGGCCCCGCGAAAGAAGGTTTGAAATCTACCTGCCTCTGCTGCTTCTTTACCAGCTAACTAGCAGCTCTCGATGCGTATTGGCTCATCTTCCCGAGCCAGCGGGTGTGCAGGCCTGTGCGTTGAGGGAGAAGAAATAAATATGTTTTTTTTTTCTTTCCTTTTCTTTTCTTCCTTCCCTGGGCTATCTGGCTGTCTAGGTACCTGCCGAACTTGGGATTGATTTCAGATAAGAGATTACTTTGCTGCTGGTGCTGCGTCATGATTCATCACTCTATGTATCTTCCGAGCTCGGGCACGAGCTAGCACGGAGGGTCAAGAAAGAAAAAAATCTAACGGTCCCAGGAATGCACATCCCCTGCCATGCCATCAAAGCAATCTTTTTTGCTTGTCGTCCGGGATGCTGTCTCACCGAGCGGAAGGGCCAATACACTATCGACAGAGATGACTTTGGCGACTCTGATTAGGGTCCCTGCAGAGTAGCTGGCAGGCAGAAATCTAGGTAGAGTGCTCTATTTAGGGTATGGAGGTGAGGCCGGTACATTGCTGGAAATTAAGCTTCAACCCCACGCTGCTGAGGGTGTGCAGATGTTACACACACTCGCACACACGAGAGAGTGCCTCTAGAGTGGAGTAGGTTCTCTATCTATCGTGTTGCACGTTGGTTGCCTTGTCCCTTTCTTCAGCTGCCGGGGGAAGAAGAAAATATAGACATTATGACAGTGAGAAACCTACCACCCCCACTTATAATAAGCTCGTGAAAAGGTACGGGGAATAAGCAAATATATAGTCTAGAGTAAGATATAGATATAAAAGTAGGCAGATAGCGTCTGAGACAAACTCACGATCATTTTTCTTCCTTTGCTGGATGCTGCTGCTGCTTCTCCTCTGGCAATCCCGGAAGAAGAAAAGATACATTGCAGATGGTGGACAACACGTACCCCCGATTAGCTCGTATCTGAGTATCTCGAGTAGCTATCGCCGGTACCTACCTAAGTAGCTTAGACTCGTACCTCCTCGTAAATGAAGATATCGCCCCAAATAATAATGAAAATAACGACCTGGCCAATATAATTCCTCACCGCACGCAACACGGCACTCGCTCCCTGACACAACACCAACGTACCTTTTTTTTTTTTTTTTCTTTCGAAAAGAAGGAAAAAAAAAAGTACGTACATACATCACACACCAGGACACTGGAAATTTACAACCACGCATTCTGCCTGCACTGTACGCCCCGACCCGCTCCCGCTCCCTCTCTCTGCCTACATACCTACCTGCCTACTTGCTTTCTTTTGACAGTGCACCATCGCGTCACCCCCCCCGCGCTCTCTCCATACGGAAGGCCTAACCCCAGACCTTAGCGCCCCTCACCTGATTCGCTGGATAAACGCCCGCCGCCCATGCAACAAGCCTCTTTATCACCCGCGCGAATCATCTCGAAAGAAGAAGCAGAGGATTAGGTGTGGAAGGTAGAGAGAGACGCCGACGTTGGGACGTGCGTGGGTATGCGCCGGGTAAATGGGGGGGGGGGGGGGTGGACAACTCATACCACGTCGTCGCTGAAGAATTCTTTTCGCAGGTAGGGCAGAGGCATGGGTAGGCAGGGGTATGGTGTATGTAGAGCTAGGAAGATATTTCTACGCTACATCTACATATTTTATTCTACATCTAGAGTGTTTGGGTGCATACATGCAAAAGGTTTGGTTGGGTGGGAGCGGAGGATGTAGATGTAAAATATCTACCGGGGGCGGATGAGCGGATGGGCGGGCGAGTTGATATATGAAAAGGTGGGTGGGATGCGGTAAGGAAAGTACTCTAATCAGGTTCATGTATGTAGACTGTATGTACTCTGCTTTGAAGTGCTGCTGAGATGGCTGCTGGTGTTGTTGTTTGAAGCATATCTGGTCAGTGTGTGTTTAGTATTCCAGATTTGAGCCCGATTGAGATTAGATAGAGATAGAGATATCACGGATACAGATATGGTAGGTTGGGCCAGCTGGGTTGGTTCGGAATATCTAATCTACATGTACACAGAACAGCATAACGTACATACCCATCCGGCCCGTGTAGGAAGATCTCTGGTCCCGGGTGTGCTACTTCACTCTAGATCTACGTCGTAGATACGTAGAGAGGGAGTAGAGCAGAGGTTAGCACTCCATTAAACACATCGTCACGGTCATTTGTACCAGGGACCATCATGTCAACTTAAAACCACCGTATGTCCATCCATGGCCACCGCACACACACACACACACACTTACACACTCCAAGATCCAGAAGCTTCTCTACCACCACGTGGGCCAACGCCAAAAACCCAAATCTGAAAACTGATATCCGTTCTAGCTGCCCTACCCCTTCCCTTCCCTTCCCGGGCTAGCCACTGTGTGCGGCCTGTGTGTGTGTGTGTGTGTGTGTGTGTGTGTGTGGTGCAGATCAGATCTCCGGGCAGCTTATCTGGTACTGGACGATACACGAGCACAGTCTAGTCCTAGCTAGGGGCTGAGAGAGTAAAGAGTTGAATAGGAGGTTTATTATAGCCCCCCCCCCCTTATCGGAGCAGGTGCGAGAAACATTGGAGGGCGGATAGAATTGTATGGATGTGCGCTGGGCCCGCTGGACCGTAGCTGTCGGTGGTTGCCTGCGCGTTAGCGAGCATAGAAACTGAGTGGGTGTCCCAAGGATGTACGAACGTACCGGGATAGATGCTTCTGGGCAGTAGATATCTGTTAAAGAGTGTTTTTTTCCCTCTGAGTAGTCACCTGCGGTCCAAAAAGTCACAAATTTGCTCGAATTTAAAGTTTATATAGAAACTTGCCTGCTGTACCAAATAGTCCGCTGTACTGAACGATAAACTTTGGAATATGGAGTACGACTCATGCACTGCTTAAGTGGGTGGGGCCTGGGACTGTGGTGGGATATTCGTCGACAGTGTTAATTATTAGAATGATCTTACGATTCCCGTTTGGTCAGGGTTCCCGTGGCCATTTATTCCTTCTTTCATTTTAAATATGGTTCGTACGCCGCTCCTGTCATAAAAAATAAAAAATATCAAATAAACGGGAGTAAATCATGGATTATCACTCGGAATATTGGGAGAAGGCAAAATTCCTGTATGGTTTCTGTATTATTATTTTTATTAGTTTCTCTATTATATGCAGCCAGGGATCTCCTTTCTATACGTGCGCATGCTATGTTTTTCTAATGTTCTTTTCCGTCTGGTGGACATTATCTCTCATCCATTCTACATGGTTTATAGCTGCTCTAGAGCTGCCTAGACTCTTCCACGTCCGTCATAGAATTTCCTCATCACGATCAATATTATCGAGATAGGTATCCATTTCTATAGGAGTGGTGTTCTACATAGTGCCTTTTATGCTCACGCTGATTGCTGTGATCACGATACCGGCCATCCATAAGCTCCAATATCAATAATACCCCCAAGTCACAAACCTAAATATTAAGCCATGGAAAATGACAACCAAGCCGCTATCGACATATATGCACCAATCGCTCTGGAGCATACGAGAAACCAATACTCACAAGCGAAAATCAATCTCGAGCAACAACACCTCCAGCTCGCTGATCTGCAGGAGCAGCTCATAAATCAACAGGCTGAGAAGATTGAAAAGCAGCTACTGGTAATCAGAGAGAAGAACGCCACTATCATTGAATTGCAGGAGGAAGCTGCACAGGCTCAAAGCCAGCTACTGCTAATTAGAGAGAAGGATGTCACCATCGCCGAGTTGCGGGACGAGCTGAAAAAAGTGCGAAACGTGCTTGTGAGTATTTCTGACATCACAACACCTATACGGTCAAGAATACCACAGGAAAGTCGCCCCAGCGAAGGATCTCATTCTGGTAAAAGTGGCGATATAGCCCAGCAGGATTTAGCTGCGCAGATCATCTCTAGGCCTACCACAATGCCGAGAATCGATAAGGAGCTACCCGCAATGCCACCTATGGAGCATCACACGATAGCAAATAGGCCAGACGCAAAGCCTAAAGAGCAGCCTCTGCCTCATAAGGTTACCAGTTCAACAATCGGGGAACCGCTCTCATCTCCAATCAATAGCCAATATGGCTCAAGGAACTCAAACAGTTACACTTCTCCGAGGTCTTTGTCGACAATATCATTACCTTACCAGGTAACGCAATCTCACCTTCAGCAAGCCCGCGAATCAACGCAAATGTCGCCGAGCACTCGCCACCCAAGATACTCCTCTCCTCTTGGCATTGTTCGAGAGATTTCTCCTCCTCCATCACCAGCAATTCTAAGCGCTCGTCAAGGAAACCTACCGCCTATGGGGCGTATAAGAAGCTCGTCGCGGGAGGGCCTTCGTCCTTCGATGTTGAGTCCTACGCTACCAAAACCGACGAACGAATCCCTCATAGTGAAGGCCATATCGCTAGATAAGGCCGAGAAGTTTAGGGGACCAAAGGAGGTAACTGATAGCGAGGACGAAAATGCAATGAGGAAGAAGATTCGTTCAGTGGCAGAGAAAAGGAAAGAGGCTGCGTTTAGTCAAAGGGATAAGATAGAAAGAGATTCTACGATACTTACCTACATTAACACCACGCAAGAGGGTCCAATGACGTCGAATAAGTCGTCAACAGTGATCAATCGGCTTGGAAGCACGGGTGAGAGGATTGGAAAAAGGCTAACTGATTCGAAGAAGAAGAAACCTGGGATTCAAAAATCCACCATTACTCATCCATCTTTAAACTTGCCGTCGGAGATGCCGCGGGAAGTGAGAAGTAAATTTTCCGAATCTTCCGACACCGAGACTAAAAACGGTGCTGGCCTTGGGCGAATAACTGGACTGGTAGACCTGCAAGTATCCCCAGAGGAACCACGGCAGAACGGCGATTCGTCTGGTGGAAGCCGGAGATATCGAGAGGGCAAGGCGAGTAAAGTTATGGATAAAATCCGAGGCTGGAAAGAGAAGGATAAGGGGTAAGAATAAGATCCCTGAACTGTTTGAAATTGCAAGATGAGATGAGATGCATGTTCTCTAGACTTAATTGCCTTCAATTATTTGTAGATTTTTTAACTTTTTATAATTGTTGCAGACGACGAGCCTGCGCAGTTTTATTTTGTTACCTATTGGGAATTAGAGCCTTTCCGGGCATAGAGGATGGCTAGAGTTCTTACTTTTTCCTTCCTCTTTATTCTCTCCGGCTCCTCACCGATCTAGCCTCTAGATTCTGTCGTTATCGATCAATAAAGATTGGTGAACCAACCACCTTCTTGCAGATATATATACACCATCATCCTACTCCTGTCGATTTTGGTTTTGGAGAGCAAAAGCCGACAATCTTGCAATTGCGAATACCTTATTCTGATGCATTAGTGATTGAATTCCCACGAGCACCTGTGGCTATGGCCTAACCATGGCTCCGTAGTAGATATATGCCGTAGATTGATCACACTTCTAAAAGTATAATAGATGGTTTGAGGGCTCAAACCGTCACTATCAAGTTATTTTTTTCTGTCTTACAGACATAACGTATTTCACCGTGTACCCGTTTATTACCACGTACCCGTGCAATGTTTCATGCTCAGCCACTGTCTCAGGTACTCGCCGGGCTAAATTCAATGAACTTCATATTGTATAGTATTGTTGTAAAAGACCCCCAAATGCCAGTAACATACAAATATATATCATATCTAAGCACATTTGGGTATGATAGTACCCATCTCATCCTCGATATTTGAGATAAATGTGTTTATTCGATTGTATGAGCTAAAGAGTCTGACAGAATAAAAATCTGGGTAGTAGATTTAGCAAAATCAGGTCAGGAACATTGATTTACCTTAAAGGACCTTCAAATATCAGCTCTGTATATTATGGCACTGGTTTCGGGCCGAATATTGGGTATGCTTATAAACCTGAAACCTGTGGCGCGTGTACCTACACGGAGATCCACGGGTACACGGTGAAATATGGGTACACGGTGAAATACGTTAGTGCTATCTTTTTCCTTCCTTTGCACGGCCAACCAACGAGTTTCGAACGCTATCACCGCATATCAGTGGCGCCGCTACTGAT
The DNA here is from genome assembly GCA_024713855.1 of Morchella sp. 2016-41. NCBI lineage: Eukaryota > Fungi > Ascomycota > Pezizomycetes > Pezizales > Morchellaceae > Morchella > Morchella sp. 2016-41. The sequence continues at coordinate 243,543 of JAMGZD010000002.1, read as the reverse complement.
ATTGTTGTCATGATTGCTTTCTCTGCGGGTGATGGAGTCGCCCTGGGTATACGTTAAAGCAGGGTTTGTGTAGTTTGTGTGTGGGGATGGAGCAGAACACACCTTTGTTGATATTCTCATGTGTCATCACGCTTACACGTGCTCAAGCCTGAGCTCTTGTCCAAAAGAAACCTTAAATTCGTATAACGTGGCTATATAGATGTGCTTCCTTCTTTGCAGATTTGTGATGACTATATTTTATTTCCCCCATTACACACTATGTTCACACTGCAAATGACTGTTTAAGAGCCTACATTATCCCCGGCTTCTGGTATACAAGGATTTACCATTAACCGCTCAAATGCGTGTGTTCAGAGTACCCATTACTCACTATTGGATGGGATATACGTATACGTATCTGCGATTGCATATTTGCCAATGGAGTCTTCCAGCACTAGCTGGAATTGTCTTACGGACAAGCGGCCCTTTAATTTTGGGAGGTTCAATTCCAGTGGAGAAGATGCAGAAATGGTCTTGAAGGTAATGAAGGAATGCTATGTAGTCTAACAACACCGGTGAGATTTCTACCTGAACCACTGGCTACTCGAGCACACTGCATACCTTTTCGCTCCTCAACTCAAATACCATCAGGGCTATCTTGGCACCACCGTGCACCCGCCGGTATAATGCGGTAGAATACATCAGCCACTAGAGGGACGGTTTAGTCGTGCGACGTGAGTATGGTCATCTGTCGATCAGCCGAACTGACCCAGCCACCAGCGAAGGATACATATATCCCTAATGCTAGACCTTTGCTTAAACTCATACCGAACCGTTTGCTGGTGGTCGAGCACGTGACTCGCTTTTGGTATGTATAGCACCCTGCCAAAATTCGTGGGAAATGCGCGCGCAGCAACGGCTTCGAACACCACGCGCTGGACCACGATTATGAGCACAACAACCACAACTGATCCTTTGAAGAGCTGATAGTTTCTAGAGACCCCGGCCATCCTACCTTGGCTTTTTGGGTATGGGGCGGCGCCATCGGGTTGTGTTCCGGCGTTGCGGTGTCGCAGCGTTGCCGTTAATTGCCGCGCATTTCCCAATGGAGAGAAAACTTCAACCAGAGGCTACCACCACGCTCAACCTACGACTGAAAAATCACTTAAAACTGGCCTATCTACTATAGCATTATTAAGAGAGGCATAACCCTCGATCTATCACTCACAAAGACAAGTGCTAATCTTAGGACCTATTTCTCGGCATTTCTTGTTATAGGAGGAATTTCTTATCCAATTCACTCTTCAACATAGCTGGACCAGTTGAACCATCTTTCTAGGTCAGGTACCCAAGGTTACATCCCATGGAAATCTCAAGCTTTGAGAATCAATCAAGTCCAACATCTACTAGAGAAGCCCCTACGGTACTACCTGCCAAAATCCGCGGCTTTCTACGCTATCCGTACCAGACTTCAATGTCAGGGTACCTATAAAGTTTAGCAAGCTTGACTGAGACTTTCTTATCCGATAGACTTTCCGGCATAACTGCGATTAGTGTCTAGCAAATGCTTAAGTAAGCCTGTCATTTAGGAACTTCCTCGCGATACTGGTTCCGACTGGGAGCAAGCTTTACATCTACTGCAACTCACCTCGAGGGCTCCTAGACTGTCCTAAGAATATATTTCATAGCACAACAGCTATATCATAAGAGCTTTCTATATTCAGGTCGATCGTGTATTGAGAAGGGGTAAGCTGAAAAAAAATGGAACGGGCTTTGAAGTTTAGTGATCATGGGTCGTCACTCGTTGTTCGCTTCCGAGAATTTCTGGCTGCAAGGCTTTGCTGAAGCTCCCATTCGTTGCTAGGGGATTTTAACTGCAACATAGTGGCAATCCTACAGGTACACGCTCTCACACCACCAGCCTTGCAAGTAGTACAATCTTCCTAAGGGGTTTTGCATTACATCCCTCATTTCTTGTTACGTATGGAACTGATAAGTAGCCACGGAAGGCAAGAGGTCTGTTTTAGACTCTTAATTGATTTCTTGAGAAGGAAATTTGAATGATTTGAGTCTTATGTACATGTCTCACCCATTTAACTACTGAAGACTATTAAATAACGATGCTGTTAATAACTCCACCTTTCTGTAGGTCTTCAATCAACATCCCCGGGAGGGAGCCCCGCAGTTTGGGGCGGCGTCTGGGGGAAAAACACACGATTCGAAACCTTTTTTGGAATAACGGGCCAGCAGCCCGAATTCCCTTCTTGTCATACGTCCCCGCTTTGCTGTTAACTTTCATCTTCCCGAATCGAGAAACAAACTCGCGTAAATAGGCCACAGGCCCCAGGCCGCTGCGGTTAGCGCGGCTCCGGGGAGGGTTGGAATCCGCAGCGGTGGCTATCTCTTTTGTGTACACAGATAAGCCAATGTTCCCAAAAAGATCAATTTATTAGACACCGTTAATACAGGGCGAAAGCATACACTGATCCTCATCTGTCGCTTCTGGTATAGCTCCTGCATCCAATAGGATCTTCTCAATCTCCAGGAACCCACGGACGGAAGCTATCTGATACAGAGTTGTCATTGCACAATCCGTTGTATTGACGTCGGCCCCCCTATCCACTAGAAACTTGACCACCTCCTCATGCCCACCCTTGACAGCAAAAAATAGCGCTGTTGCACCAGATCGGTCCTTGAGCTCCAGCTCCGCACCGCCGTCTACGAGCGCCTCAGCCACAGCCACATTTCCGCGCTTTGCCGCGAGGTGCAGTGCTGTCGACGCGTACTGCTGTGGTCTGTGCTGTGCGTTGTTAACATCGGCGCCCTCGGTAATCAGCAGCTTGACAAGCTCTACGCGCCCGCAATCGGAGGCGAGGTGGAGAACGGTGCGCTGCTGGTAAAGCTCCTTGCGTGGCCAGTCGTGCCGGTTGCCGACGTAGGCGAGGGAGGCGCCGTTGGCGAGAAGACGCCGGAGAAGTGGTGCGCGGCCCTCATGCGCGGCCCAGAGAAGGAGGGGGTCTTTCCGAGCGAGCATGAGGCGGGTCAAAGTGGGAGTGAGGAGGGAGTGTAGACGGTGGTTGACTTGGAAGTTTATTAGGTCGCGAGTGGAGAGGTTGGAGGCGATAATGAGAAGAATTTCATTGGCGAGGGCGAGGAGAGACATTGTGTGGTTTTCCGGTTGTTGAGGAGCTTCGAGCTCTGATGGTAGGGATCTTCCAGGTGTGTGGAATGTATATACTGTACCAATGTGGACTGAGTACAGACTTGGAGATAGGCCGAGGGTGAAAAGGATGTGTGGGGGAGGACAGAAGAAGGAGGGGGAAGAGGAGGAGGAGGAGAGGTTGTTTGCGAAATGAGGAGGCTGACTATCTTGGGTGATAACAGGCGCAATGGGATGGGGGGTTGTTACCTTGGCGGAAATTGTGTCACACGACAAATTCATGAATCGTCACTCGGGTTCCGAGTAGAGGGTTACGTAAACCTTCATTTCCCGAGATTCTGCAGGAGGCTTGTGGTTGGTGTATTATTGGTGGGGAGTTTGGGTTCGGAAATGGTGGTTGGTATTTATGGATCAGGAGATACTGATAAGTGTGGTTCACTAGGAGGGCAGAGGATAGGTAATTTTGATTGGGAGCGATCTAGAAGATCTTATTGCGGTCCTGAGGGTTATTATCGCGCGATCCTTATTTGCACGAAACGCACTATGTACCGAAAGAAAAAAAATGGAGGCAATTGTTTACTCGCGGTGCCGAAAGTCGTCGGGTCACGTGAACCCAATTGTAGTTGATCTCACTTTAATTTGGTCACATGACCCGAGGACTTTTCGGCACCGCGAGTATACGAGGTTGTTTATATTATGTGTAAATATGTTACTAAAAATAGATTACATCAATTTGTCATGGGATGTTGGCTATAAATGCTTATTTATATTATGACATCCTTTTAACTAGTCCCGGGATCATTGACACCTATTTAACTAGTACCTAGATCATTGACCCATTTAACTACTCACCAGTGCGGCTTCAATGGATACTTGTCTTTCGAGCAACATGATTGATCTTTGAATATTGACTTCCTTCCTGCATACATATCTCAGGATTGTGGTTTGAATGCACGGTTTGTCTCCGTGGTTCTGAATTATTTTTTTCGTGTATGTGGTGAATCACTGTGTCGACTGAAAATAAAGGAAAGCGGATCATTGGTATCTTCTCTCACTTTAAACATAAAATCAAGAAGTAGAGATATATTTTTAAGTATTTGTAAAGTCTCTCAGAAAATACTTTGCTCAATGGAGCTGGGAATTGAATGAGCCAGGTAGTTGGTGTAAAGATGGCATGATGATAGTGGTCTATGGGGGACGGTTGTGTAATCTCTAGAGCTCTTTGCACCCTTCTTTTCTGTCCCTTGGCTTATACACCCGGTGGGTCCTACATCATACGTGAAGAGCGGATATACGGTACCACATGTAGTCATAGGAATAATGGATTAGGATACATGATGAGGGTGAGACTGGTTGAACAAAGAATGAAATATTACCAAGTTTAAAGATGAATATCAAAACTTAGTTTCGAATACTTCGGTGTTATTTTTATGTATTTACGTCCTGTCAGAGATAGTTCTATTCTCCTCCTATAGGGCTTTCTACTCTACAAGCAAATAGGCACAGTCACAGTCGAGCACAGTCACAGTCGAGCAAACCCACATCACTACCGTTTTTTCCCACGCTAGGAAACGTTAGCTCTCCAGCCATCATTCATAAAAAAAAATCTATCCACAGCCCCCTTTCTTTCCCTTCAAAACCCCGTCAATACCAAGGAATAGAATTCCATCCTCAAGAAAGAGTTCCATCTTCACGAAAGAATTTCACTCTCAAGAAATTTTCGATCCTCAAGGAAGAATTTCATCAGCAAAAATGTCTCTCATCTATCTTCCCAACGAGATCCTCCTCGAAATTGCCAATCATCTTCTCCCATCTTCGCTAAAATCTCTCGGTTCGTTCCAGGCTACCTGCCACGATCTCCACAGCCTCTTGACCCCTCTCATCTCCGCTCATTTTCACAAAAATAAGGACACCATCCTTCTCTGGGCTGCCAGTCGTGGTGTTACCCATCTTGTAGCCCGCCTCATTGAAGCTGGCGCAGATATCAACCACCGTCACCCAGCCTTCTTGGGCTACCCCACTGTCCTCGACCTCGCTGTCGGCAGCGGATGCTTTAAAACCGTCGAGCTCTTGATCCGCAACGGTGTTGACATTACTCCGAAGCTTGGTATCTGTTTTCATGGAGATTCTGTGGTCAGAAAGGCCGTAGAAATGAAGAATTATGAGATGGTCCAATTGTTGTTGGAAAACGGGGCTTCGCCCAACGAGAGGTCTGAACTAGGCTACATCTGGGACGACATTAAACAGGATTGGACTATGTGCGACGAACCAGCGTTGCATACAGCTGTGAGGACCAACAACCCCGCTATGGTGAAGCTTCTCCTACTGTATGGAGCGGACTCTTTTGCGAAGGATGAAGCGAATAGGACCACTCTTGAAGCAGCGTATGACAAGGTTTGGGAGAGGAAGGTGATGGGGGATTCAGATCCTCAGCCTTGGTTTGAGGCAATTGAGTTGCTGATTGAGGCCAGGGGAGATATTGATCACGGGATGGAACTTGAAATTGGGGAAGGGAGGCTAGTGAGTGAGGTCGAAGATGAGGAGATGGAAGACCTCGATGATGAGCGTGAGATTGATGAGGATGAGGTATCTTCTGAAGACGGAGAGCACAAAGGTTTGTAAAGTCCTTTCTACAAGGATGATTGATGATTACTAATGTGTGATTTATATATATAGGCGAGCTTTAGGTATGATATATATGTGTGCGGGCTACTGTACTTGCATGTCGGCTGAGCAATGTTTGGCAGAGCTTAGTTGACGGAGAGTAAATATAAGTATCATGGCCGGCTTATATATATGGGGGTACTTCGCATATAAAGCTTTTGTCAAACCTAGCTCGATAATGCACCCATACCATAAAGACAAGTATAAAAGTGGATTCAAATCGCATTTTAAAATAGGTGAATTAGCTGTTGAAATCAAATAAAGTCGTGGGAAAGTTGGTGTCAAATACCCAGCAATAAGGATAGGAAGTAACTATCAGAAACATATACGGAAGTGAGTTATAGAAACCTGTCTTGAGTAATATACTCTACTTGACTGCAGCAGGAATGTTATCCTTGTATCCCTTGGGCCGGTGAAACACGCAGAATCCAAGACTTCCTATCTTAGTAGTGATTTCCAGTGGCAAAGTCACTGAGCCTGGTGCTTCACCACTCAGCCACGCTCTATTATTCGAGGAAGCGTGACTTGTCTTTGCTTGAATAGGAAGTCCTGGATTCTGCGTGTCTCACCTGCCCAAGGGATACAATAGTTATTAGTTTGTACTACGTAATATTGACGCCATAGTGACATATGGTAATTCGCAGTGAATTAGGATAGTATACAGATCTACACTGACAACTTCATATGTTATCCTCGGAAGCCATATTCCAACAAGTAGGAAGTTGCATGTAATTAATCAATGAAACAAAAAAGCGAGAAACAAATGAGCAGCGAGTAAATCGAGTGATAGTTCATGACGTATATGACATCCCACATTCGTTCAAACAGAGCGGCAGCACTATGAGACTAGATTGTAACAATGATCACAGGTGAGGAGAGAGTCATCGACAAACTGAATTAAACGTCCAACCTCTCGCTTTCGTTTTTCGCCATAGTCCTATATAACTTCACTAGTGGCGCGATCATATATGGGAACTGTCTACTCGCGCGTTCATTAAATTGTCGGATGTCGTTGGACCATTTAATGAACGCGTGAGTAATACCGATAGGATATGACTAGCTGAGTACAGCTAGCCCTCATCAAATCTAGGCATATGTGCCAAGTCATAGGCACATAAGAGTTAGTGTTCTCAAGCTCGCAATAATCGCGAAAATACTAGCAGAGTCTGGCTCGAGAACACGTCTATTCTATTGAGATTTGACAGGAAGCCGTAAAAATATCCTCTTAGTGCATAGTGCGGGGGAAAAGATTTCTTAATTATGGTGGAAACTGCAAGAATCTGTTGATGGTCGCTGTTATGAGTGCGCTGGTTGGTGGTTTGATGGGCTATAATTTAGTGGATCGATTGTGGTATCTAACTTGGGGAGTAACTCAAAAATAATATTATGGAGTACTTGTACTTTCAGTTTTTCTCTGACGTATCCTTCGCCTAATAAGACAAGAGAAGGCCCCCTTTTAGAAATTTAAATCTACCTTATGTTCACTGTAAATATCTGTTACCAAGCTTAGTTAAGCCATCTCATTCTTACGCTCAAGCTATTACAAACGAAAGTCTCAAGCCAAGCCTAAAATCCGGCGAAAGGCTATCCTTGGTAAGAGAGCTTTATAAACTCGCTCGCCTGCCTTCTCTTTCTATCTCCTACGGGCCACCATGCTCCCTCTTTGAGTATGGAGGGTTGCCATGGACTCGTGAGAGTCCGCTTCCTGCCCTCCCTAAAAGGGGAGGGTATCCATTGGCCTCCTTGGCCTTCAGTCTCCTGGCGGACGGGTAGAGGGGCGCCGCCCCTTCCCCCCGTATCGGGGGGGTTACTATAATCTCACTGTCCCCACCTGTTTCTTTCTCTCCTTGGTGGGTGGGGGGAAGTCTTGGCCTGTCTGCCCTCCCCCGCCGACATCAGTCTCCTCTTAATTGCTGTTAAGGAGAAAAACTCTCCTCTACCCCTGGTGGGAGCCAATTGTACCCCCAGACCCTGGTCCCCGCGGCCGGCCACCCACCCACCCACCTTCTTTCCGTAGATTTGGAGGGACGATTATTCTCCTTTTGCCTCCCGAAAGCACTCTCCTCTTTGTATGAAGAGGAGGGGGCTTTTTTTACGTTAATTCGTTCTATTTTCTTTGTTGGCTCTGAGTGATACCGAGTGTCCGAAAAGAGTGGAGGGGTTATGGTGACTTTCCGGTGTTCCGCCGTTGCCAAGATTTGCACCGAGTGAGCGATCGTGATGCGATTCGGATGGCGTACACTTGGGCCGAATCATGGCGAGAACAATCTAAACATGAGATTGTGTTACTTAAAGTATCGGGATGTCTTTATCTGGGGCTGACGAGATGGCATCGTTGTGCTTTTGTAGTCGTCGTCTCCGCTCAGGTAAAAAGAAGCTTAAGGAACACGCAGGTTATGACAAAGTCGGTCTAAGTGTTTGTAGTAAAAGCTAACGCGACTATTAGTTTGAGTTATGTGACCATTGAGAGTTTTCATCATCAACGGCCCAGTGTAAAGCAATGATTGGATTCCAGATTATCTTTATTAACCAGGTCAATGATCGGAGTTCACGTAAATGCCAAAGCTCGCAATAGAGTACCCATGTAGAATAATTTGATATATGATCTCTATAATGAGAAGTTATAGCCACTACCCCCCAACGATAGTTCTACTATCACAGCCAATCTCGTTGGAGTCAATCCTAACAAGAAAAACACACCTGGCACAACAGCCCCACAATCAAAATAAGCCAACAACTGAAAATATAGCCTCAACAAAAAAAAGTCCTCAAACAACAATATCCATCGACAACTCATACTCCTGTTTCTGCCCCTGAACACTCAAAGCCTCAAACCCACATGTCAACGCCTCCTCATCAACCTTCGAAATTGTCATACGTCTCCTCTTCACATACCCACCACCAAGCACTGTCTTCCTCTTACTACCTGTACTCGGGATATCACACAACCTCTTTTCCTTAATTGACACCGGACTCCCCGAATAGCTCACCCACATAGACCGCTTCTGTACCATGTGACGGCTAAGCTTCTGGTAGCCACCCTTCGACGGCGCGATATCGCCGCCCGGCATTCCGCGTCTGGCCCGCATTTGGTGCTTCTTACGGAGAAGAGTAGCACCCTCGGAGGATTGGAGTTCGAGCTGGATGGATTCCACGAAGCTGAGAGTTGGGTCTACGGCCAGGAGCTCGTCGAAGAGAGAGGGGCCGCCAGTGGGGCTAAGGTCCATGGGAATCCTGAAGGATGGGATTGATGAAGGAAGAGCGGGACCCGAGGGGGTGATTTTGAGGGATCTTGGAGCATCACAGTGGAAGGGGTCGCTCTCGATTGTGTAGAAGCAGCCTGGAGAGCTGCAGCTAGTGTCGAGATGGGTGGTGGTCTGGTAGATGAAGGAGCTGGGAATAAAGTGGGTGGTGATGGGGATTAAAGAACAGGCGGAGTGGCCGGTGGGGCCGCTGGCTTGTTGCATGTAGTTGGGACAAGCGGCGTGGAGGATGTAGGTGATGTGCCCGCAGACGTGGATTTCTTGGTTGAACTTGCACATTGTGAGTTTGTTGGATTGTTGAGTATTGAAAGGTCGAGCTGTTGAGTGTAGAGTGTCGAATGTATGGATGTATGGAGATGTAGTGCTCTATAACCTGGTGAGAGAAAGTAGGAATTTAATGGCATAGCACCACCTTATTTATGAATTCGATGGAGCAGTGCATAGACATACTTGAATGCATACATATACATATAGTATGCGCGTAGAGGCTTTCAAGTTATGCATACGTAGAAACTATGGGAGTGCTTTGTTGACTTTGAAAGAAATTTTACGGAGTCACATCGAAAAATGTAGTATAGTACCGCATAGCATTTAGGGATATGATCTTGAAAGCATTAGGGTTAGGGTCAGTTATCACCAGCCTTGGCAACTCGAAAACTCCGAACAAAGCTCTAAGTGAGATTGAGGAGACTTGTGTTTGATTTAAGCACTCTCTTAAAGCCATCAGAGTGCATATGGCGCTTTTAAAAGATTCCTTTCCGTTATATATAACCGTTAGGTGTACGTGTAGAGAGGGGTTGTAATAGGTCGATCCATCGTATTAGACATCTGCCAAGAGATAGTGACAGCTGCCAAGAGATAGTAATCACTACCGATAAGATAAGATAAAATCAATAGAGACGCCCAAGACGCCCAAGACACCAACACGAACCAACATAAAACCAACACTTCGCTAGATTTAGTTTGGTAGGCGTCAACCCTACGGTCAGACGGACGTGGGATTGGTAGTGCTACAAATAGCTAGTCCGCAATGACGTAAACTGAGACCTCTGTCCTTTCTCCTGATATCCTCTGCCCTTCCTCCTGATATCTTCTCCCCGAGCTTCTTCTTTTCTCCTATTTGCATTATCATCACCACCATCGCCATCGAGTTAATCTTCAATCATTGAATTAATTAGACAGACCTGAAAAATTAACAATACTTAAAAATGGACAACTACTCACCCACAACTATTGGGCTCATGCCCCGTCTTCTCCTTACCCGTGAGTTTTCCTCTCGCCCATCCCCCTTCTCATCTTAGTCCTCATTCTGAAAAAACTTCACAGCTGCAACCGCTGCATGGACTCTTCCGTTCGGAGCGTACCTCATCCTCCTCTCTGGTCGTATCTTCACACTCCGTCTCGCTACCCTGACGTATTTTGGTGACCACGTCGCCTCATCCCCCAAGAGCGAGATGGGTGGTGGTGCAAACAAGACAGAGCTCGGAAAGACCGAGATGGGTGGCGGCGCAAACAAGACAGAGCTCGGAAAGACTGAGTTTAGTGCTGAAATGGGGACCAAGAGTGCTGCCGCAGGGGATCCGGATCCGTTGTTCCGGGAAACCAGGTGCATGGGTAACTACCTGGAGACTGTGCCGATGGCTGTAAGTAACATAACGGTGGTTGAGGTGGCTGAGGAGAGAAAATATAGTATCTAATGCTAGTGTGAGATTAGATGATTATGTCATTGATTGCGGAGCTTAACGGTGCAAACCATAAGGTGCTGAGCTATGCTCTTGGAACGTTCCTCATGCTTAAGATTGTTCACATGTGGGTGTTTCTGCTCTCCCACCGCCTTTTTTGATTGTTGGACTAGCTAATGTAAATGAATAGTGAGTTTGGACTTCGCTGTCCTGGAATGATGGGTATCGGAAGACCGATCGGATACACCGGTGGTCAGTGCTGGCTCGCGGGCATGGCCGGCTACTGCGCATACCTCACCAAAGACTACTGGATGGCTTAAGTTAGGATAACCACGCAGGGCGTACACTGGAGTTACTGGATAACGGAAGGGCCGAATTTCTTTTTCTTATTCTGGGGAGCCTTTTCTGGCACCTTAATGTGTCAGTGCTGCTCACAGAAGCCGCTTAATAAAATGTAGCTATAGTTAATATGCCCGTTGATCACAATCAAAAATAAGTATCAATATGGGGTCGTGGCGTCTTCTAGATATTGATGACAAATGCTGTTTGTTGAAATATTTAATGACTCCAGGGCGGAATCCTGTGACCGCTTTATCAATCTTCAAGCCTGCACATCATAAAATATGACATGAACTTACGCTAACACTGATTAGGAGTTAGGCGAGTCATGAACCCGGCCTAAAGCTGGAACATCAGCTAGAGGATGTTTCAGAGGAGATTTGTGGCGCCGAAACAAAACCAGGCTGTGGGGGGGCGGGCAAAAGTAGCCCATAGAAACAAAAGCGGGCGATCTCAACTGTTGAACATATTGCATCAAATAGATAAAAAGCCTCGTCCTAAAACCGCTATCAACAAATGAGCGACAACAGAATTGCCGTGTTCTTTAGGAATATCAAAAACATTACTAGGAAGCAAGCTACAGAGAATACATGTGCTCGACGTGCACGCGGATCGAGGGCTCAGGCCATCACTATAAACGCAGCCCCGGCATAGGTGACCTGTGCGTTGTCCCATGTAGTAATATACCAGCTCAGCCCTGCCTTATCCACCTTTACGCACGAAACCCTCAGGTTCAACTCCGATCCCATGTTTGCGGAAAGCTGATTGATCGACAGAAATACCTTCACCGGCTCATCATTGAACTGGCCACTCTCAAAGCCCACAAACCCCGTCTCCCTCTTTGGGAACGGCATGGACGTCTGGAAAGTACCCATCCTCATATTCGGCCTGTCGGCCGAGCACGCCGCCCACGCCACGTCCGCCGAAAATAACACCGACTCCTGCCCCGAGTTGCAATACAGGTCGAACCCGGCCGCCGTCACATTCTGCGCCCACGTCTTGGCCCGCATGTTTGCCCGCTTCTCAAACTGGAATGCCGCCAGCCACGTCACCACCTGCGGCGGCCGCTCGTACGGCCGCTCAAAGACGATGCGCCGCACCGTCTCGCGCTTCTTCTCCATCGACGGGTGGTCCTGCGTGGTGCTGAAGGTGCCGTGCTGGAGGTCGTCGTCCTCGGACGCGATGGCGAGCCATGAGGCGCACGCGCCAAAGGGCGTCTGGTCGCAGTGGTTGTCGGCGTGGATGTGGAAGCCCTGCGGCGTGATGTCGCTTGCTCGCGTGGTGGCCCGGATCGTGCCCTCCCCGATGCTCACTAGGCGTAGGCCCGTGACGATGCCGGGGGCGGAGGTGTAGCACGGCGAGAAGGTGATTGCCTTGGAGGCGCCGGCGGCAATGGTGCTGGGGAGCACCTCGGCCGTGTGGAAGCTGCCTGGGGAGGGGCTGCGGACTTTGGGCGCGGCGGGGTCGGCGGCACCGGGGAGCGTGGTGGTGCTGGTGGGGTGGGGGCGGGGTGTGGGGGTGGGTGGGGGTCTGGCTAACTCTACATGATGAACGGCGGGTGGGTTGGGGGTTGGGGACTGGAGTGTGGATGTGCCGAGGCTTGGGTAATGTCTAGCGGTGGGTAGATTGGTTTGGGGGCTTGAGGGCGGTTGCTCTGGAGGAGCTGCGGCGGCATTGATAGTGGGTGGAGCTGCGGCCGATGAGGGGGATGGGGTGTTTGCTTTAAGCGCGTTGACGACCTGGTCGATCTGGATTGTGAGTGATTGTTCGCTGCTTACGATCAATTGCAAGGAGAGGATGGACGGACGTACGTTTGCGACAAGGCGCTCAAACACCAGCGGCGGAGCAGTCGTGATGTACTCCAGGCTGTGCATGAAATCTGGAAAGCAGCAGTTGATCAGTCAATCAGTCAGTCAGGCAGCCCAGGCAGCCCAGCCCAGGCAGCCAGGCAATTAGGCATGTACAGTACCAGAGTGCATACTATACAACACCAATGCTTTTTTCAAATCGCCATACCTAGAAAGCACTGCTGCAGCTGCTCCTCGGTCAGCGACGAGGCCGCGAGAAGGTATGGCGCGGGCTTGTAGGCGTTCTCGGGGCGGGCGTGCACGTCCATGGTGGGCCTGATAGGTAGCTTGATTGTGGTGCGGAGTGCGGCGGGGCGGGGCGGGGCGGGGCGGGGCGGAGAAATACCAAGGGCAAGATACTGGGGACAAGGGCATACATATACAACTTTCTAGTGGGCTGTTGAAGGGACACCCGCATCTTTTGGCTTATGTCACCCGGAGTATCCAGTTTCCAACAGTAGTTTGCTCTGTTTTAAATCGGCCTTGATGGTGGAGTTGTACAGTATCCCGCTTTGGGGCTATCCGGGACGATCAATATGCATGAGTCACGGTGGGTGGGTGGGGGGCCTGGATCATGGGGTATCACTCGGGTCTTGGGATCAACAACCGTCTGCTAGTATCAGTTCTCACGGCAATCTACCGACCGACTTGGCTGTCTGGCCTTGGATACACTACTGTGTATACTGGTCTGATCTGATCTGCCTGGTCTGGACATCAGCCATCGCTCAGCAGCTGCGTATACGGTTGAGGACGAGAGCGAGATACATGGAGTCAGGTGGCTTGATCCTATGTATGTAATCACGAGGAGGAGATTGACTAGCTATCTAGCTATAGCTGTAGAGTCACGGATCGGAGCCAAGGAGGATGGCGTTTTGGGTGGGTTGTGGTTTTGGTTTTGTATATAAATCTAATATAAAATCCCTCCTTGGGCTCGTTGCGTTTATATTTCAACCAGCCATGTAGGTGGCTTAGATACTAGGCTGCGCCAGGTAGATTGAGGATATATTCCGGCGTTTTACGTGCTGGCTATGGTATAGGTACATACATATATACGGCTAGCAGACGCAAAACCTCACCACCACTAGATCTACATCTGCGACCCTGTCGATCCCACCATTTGTGAACTCCCAGGCTCCACATCTGCGCCGCCGCCGGCGGGCTGAGCTGGTTGGTGCGTGGCGGCGAGTACGTGCGCGGGAGGAGAGCCTAGAGTTGGGGGCTGGTACGGCATTGTCGCGGGGGCCTGGCTGGTGTCGCGGCGATAGATGGGCTGCGCGGAGGTGTGTGTGTGTGTGTGTGTGTGTGTGTGTGGTTGGCTGGCTGGCTGGTTCGGGATTGTGGGGTTGGGTTGGGTTCGGTTGGGGTTGGGCGTGTATATATATATGCGTAGATATGTGGTTTTGTGGTTTTGTAGTTTTGTGGGTTTGTGGTTTTGTGTTTTGAGTTTTGCGTTTTGAGTTTTGCGTTTTGCGTGGCTGGGGGTTTGGTAATGACTGGCTACCTATGTAGCTAGCTGGTACACAGGTCGCACCGGCCTTGTCTCTATACCTATGCTCGTCACAGGCCCCCCCTACATACTACTACTAGAGGCCTTGCGCTGCATGCGTCCGGCTTCCTTGGGGCTCGGGGGATTAGACCCTTGGGTTGCGCAGATAGAGCTGCTTGCATGGTTGGGCCGGGGCAGCAGATGTTTGGAGCTGGGGGCTGTTTGTGTACGTGGTGGATCTGTTGGTTCTCGTTGGCCTGGTCGTGTGGGGCGGGCTGCGGCGGATCGGCGTGTTATGCATAGTGCTTCAACGTCAACGTCAAGGTATGTATTGTATTGTATTGTACATGGATAGCTTTTTTTTTGTTTGTTTCTATAGATGGTGGATACTGTTGCTGGATTGGTGGGGGTGGGGGTATTTGCATTTGGATACTATCATGATAGAATCCTCATGGGGCTGGGGAATAGGCCACCGGTTAGTTAGTCATTCTACATATGTATGTATGTATGGACAAAGGATAGAAGCAGTGGAGGGCCCAACTTCCGCGATTAGGAACGACCAGTCTTTAATTGAAAAAACGCTATTCGCCGCCCAGATGGATGTTTTTCTACAACCACCGAATTGTGCCCAGAGTTGATGGTTGGCCCTAACGTTCCTGCAGATGCAAGGCTGGATCGGTGTATGTATGTATGTATGTATGTACCTACTCGGCGGGGGGGGGGGTGCAAAAGCGATCAGAATTCGACCGACGGTTGGTTATGCATTGGGTTTGCAGAAAGCTATATAGAGTACAGCGTGGGAGCTAATAATATCGGCCAACAGGGGTTTTACGTTTTGGATGGCGGGGAGAGATTCATGGGAGCTGTTTCCAGAGAAATCCGAGGAAAAAAAAAGATTCGAAAGAATATATAGAATGTTTTTACCTATCAGCACAGACTCTATATTGTATTGTATTTGGACACACACACACAGTTGACAGTGTAGAGTCAACGTTCAGCAGATATCAATAGAGCTGAGGGTGAGCGTGGAATTTGGTCCCTAGAGGTTCCTTGTTCCTTGGGGGCATATAGTTGATATAAGCCCAGGGTAAGCCAACTTGGCACACCACAAGGTTCTCTCAACCAGGGGCGGTTCTGATCACTTACCCCCCACACCCGAGTACAGAAGGAGTGGAGGGCGATTAGAAACGACCAGTCTTGCAACAAACGCTATTCGCCGCCCAGATGGACGTTTTTCTACAACCACCGGTTGTGCCCAGAGTTGGTGGTTGGCCATAACGTTTCTGGTGTCGGATGCAAGGCTGGATCTGTGTATGTATAATCCCTTGGCTATGTAGGTATACAGGTAGAGTATAGGTAGCTGGTGGCTGCCAAGGCTGTCTGTCTGTCTGTCAAACAAGGACTCTGCTGCGCAGATCTAGAGGGCCTGGTTGCACCGGCTGCGCCGTGTGGTTCTTTAGATCTCCGGGCGAAGGGAGACAGACGGATGAGGCCGAGTTCGCAGCCTGGACCGTGCACGCGCTGGGTGTGGCCGTTGCGCTTGACGGTTGGGAATATACATGTGGGTAACCATATATATACTCTAGAGCCACTCAAAAATAAGTGTTGGATACCTACATGTATGTATGTAGATAGTGGGCTGGTGTTGGCCCAAAAAAGGCAGGCTGCGAGGTTCGTCCGTCTGGGAGATATGTGTATGGTGTTATACCACCAGTTTCAACATGTATGTGTGTGTGTGTGCCTTTAGCTCTGTGGTGGTGGTGGATGTTCGTCCTTGATCTCCGCCAAGCGTCTGGCATGGCCCAAGCACATGCTGCTGTGGTGGGTGGTGGGTGATCCCTGCACCGATAAGGGCTCGGGCTGCTTATCGCAGCTGACATAGCTCCGTGTGTAGGTAGCTCTAGCTGTGTGCGTGTATGCAGCCAGTAGCTGTGTAGGTAGGTAGCTAGAGTGTCCAGCCAGCCAGCCAGCTACCCAGCCAGCTACCTACTACAGCCCACAGCCCACAGCCCACAGCCCACGCCAGCCAGCATAAGTAGCAGCCGCGGCCCTCCTCGCTGCTCGTGGTGAAGGAGAACCCGCACAACCCAGCACACAGTACAACCAGACACAGACAGACACAGCTAACAAACAAAACACACACGCAACACGCACACGCAACACACACACACACGCACACGCACACATGCCGCCAAAGGTCTCCTTCGTCGAGCCCGACTGCACCTGCCCCAGCCCCAGCCACAGCAGCCACAGCTCAGACCCCCCCCCGCCCGCGTGCACGCCGGCCTCATGCCACCGCCACCACCCGCCGAGCATCGACGAGATCCTGCCCGGCCTCTTTCTGGGGAAGTAAGTGTTTGGCTGCTCTCCCCCCCCCCCTCCCCTCCCCGCCTCCGCCTACTAACCCCGCCCCCAGCCTCACCGCAGCAGAGTCCCCCGAGACCCTCGCAAAGCACGCAATCACCCACGTGCTCTCCGTCACCTCCTCGCGGCCCCTCATCCCGCCCGGCTACGTCCACAAGTACCACAGCCTGCACGACGACCACACCGCCGACCTCCTGGCCGTGCTGCCGGACTGCGTCAGCCGCCTGGAGCACCTGCTCTCCACCACCACCACCACCACCACCACCACCACCACCGCGGATAGCGGTGACGCGCACAGCAGGAAGGAGAACGGGCAGGCGGCGGCGAAGGAGAAGGACAAGCGCGTGCTCGTCCACTGCTGCATGGGCCGCTCGCGCAGCGGCGCCGTGGTCGTCGCGTACGGTTAGTCCAGCCACCCCCCATCCACCCACCACCCACTGTCCCTGCTGACCGCGTGCGCAGTGATGAAGACGCGGCAGTGCGGCGTCGACGAGGCGCTTTCGTTCGTGGTGAGTAGGCGGGGCGCGGTGCGGCCAAATAGCAGCTTTGTGCGGCAGCTGCGGGCTTGGGGGGCTGTGGGCGGCGGGTTCTCGCCGTGGGTGCGTGAGGAGATGGTGGTGCGGCCGCGGGTGGTGGGGCGCGCGGGGAGTAGGCGGAGGAGGAGCGTGTTTGAGGAGGAGTGGGTGGTGGTGGGGGCGGTGGGAGAGGAGTGTTGGGGTGAATGGCGGTGGGGTGGGGTGGGGCGCGTGGGAGGCGTGGGAGGGGGTTGTGGGAGGGATTGCGAGGGGGTGGGGTGGTGGGGGTGTAGTGGGGTTTCTTCTTTTTGCGGTGGGGTGGGTACTTGGGGGTGTAGCGGGGGTTTCTTCTTCTTTTGGCGGGGCGGGGGTGGGGGTGTAGCGGGGTTTCTTCTTTTTGCAGCCGGGGCGGGCACTTCACTTTGGTAGAACCGGTTTTATGGTACTGTGGTGTTATTAATAAATTCCCTTCTAGTCACTACGTGAAAGTACCATACCATACCATGACCAGCACCCCCGCAATACCCACCCGTGCATGCATCCCCAGCTAGCTAACAACCAGAACAGCACAGAACAGACTAATCTATCTATATATCTATCTATGTGTAGCCCCCACAGAGGCGCTGCGCTGTGGAGGGTGGGCGTATGGTGGGGATGGGAGGGTGGATGCGTGTTTGTGGTGCCTACGTCCGTCTATCTGGGTGTAGTGTAGTATGTGTAGTCACGTACCCGACGGTATTAGAACAGGTACACAGGTGGGCCGAGTGACGGTCTGTGATCGGGGTTTATATAGGGGCGGTGTTGTGTGTGTGGGTGTGCGTGCGTGTGTGTGTGCATGTGTGTGTGTGTGCGGGTACGGGTGCGGGTGCGGGTATGGGTAGGTGTAGGTGTAGGTGTTGACTGTAGGATCCATACTCTGCGTAGACCCCCGGGCGGGGGGGGCGGGTGTTTACTACATACATGTATGTACATACAAGTACAGTACCAAAAAAGGGGATGTAACACATACTGCACCAACACGGAATCGTGTAAATCCTCTGAACTAAATCAGAATGCTAACTATCATACCGTAGTTTTTCAGTATTCCGCAGTACCTGGGACCCACCAGGCTGTAGTGCTGAAGCCTGGGAGCCCGACGCGACGGGCACACGTTACTAGTGCGGACGCAGGGAGGGAGGGGGGGGGACCAGCGATAACAAAAACCAGCAGCAGCGGCAGTAGTAGTACTGGAAAGGCGGTGCATGGCGTTTGTGACGGTGCGGTGCGCGCGGGTAGGACTGCTCCCTGTCTATGTTTCTGTACTGTCTATCTATATCTATATCTCAGTCTCAATCTACGTCTACGTCTTGGGATACAGCCAGCACCCGCTCGATCCTCCGTGTGTGGCCATGGCTGGCTCGCAGCATTACGGTGTGGTGCGGTGTGGTGTGGTGTGGCTATATATCTAGTACACATACACATACACCTCTATCTCTATATCCATGATCCAAGATTCTAAATACTAACTAGTCTGGACGCTGGGGATACATGTAGTCCCCGCCGGCGGACGACATACCCGCGTAACCGCTGCGCAAGGTACCCGCTACGCACGCAGCAGCAGCGCGAGCAACAGCGCCCCGGTCACTGCGGTTGCGGCGGGGAGCACACGCCGCCTGGTGGGGTTGGCGCGGCGTGCGGGCGTCTCGTGGCCGCTGTTGGGGGAGCATAACTCTTCTTCTTCATCTTCTTCATCTTCTTCATCCTCTTCATCTTCCTCTTCATCATCTTCATCCTCTTCATCTTCCTCTTCATCATCTTTCTCCTCGTCATCCTCTTCGCCATTCTCCCCCTCCTCTTCACACTCCTCCACCACCTCTTCTTCACACTCCTCCTCCTCCTCCTCTTCATCCTCCTCTCCTACCTCTCCCACCTCCCCTCCGCCAGCACCCGACACGCACAGAAACCCGCCTGCACCAGCGCTGGAACCAGAGCTAGAGCCACCACGCACACAAGCCGCAGAGCCGGCGTGTGCCGGAAGACCGCCCGGGCGCGGGTCGGGCTTGCTCATTACCGGGGCCTCGCGGGAGGGGCACGCAGCCGTGGGAAGGCGCTTTGTGGGGCGGGGGAAGGGCCGCCGCTTGAACTTGGGGATGGGTATTTTTGGTCTGGTGCTGCTGGTGGGGGCGGCATTGGGGCGGTCTGGGAGGGTGCTGGGGGGAGGGTGGGTGGTGGCGGTGGTGGTGGTTTTGTGGGTTTCTTGGGGGTGGGCGGGGTTTCTTTTGAGATTGGGGTTGGGGATCTGGAGGTTGGGGTAGGTGATATCTCTTACCACGACGGGTCTTTGGGTGCTTGTTTTGGGCTTGGGTTTGGGGTCTGGTATGGTAGTATCTGGTTTTATAGGGTTTTGAATGGTTGTTTTAGGCTTGCGAGGGAGGGTTGAAGAAGGAGTGAGAACAGGCAGCTCGGGAGTTGAGCTCTGGGGGAGAGTCCAAGGCTCAGGATCTGGCAGCTCAGGGTACGCAACAGCCAGCAGCCCGCATCTCCCAACACCAGGCCCCAGACCTCTGGCAGCGCTCTCCACCCCCCTTTGCCGCCTCCGCCTCCTCGCCGCACTCTCCCTCAGCTCGCCGATCCCAAACCGCTCCAGCACCACCGGATCATCCGGGCCGCCCTCCACCATGGCCCACCCCCGAAAGACACCATCCTCTGTCTTGACCGCCGCCACCACAAACCTCACCACCCTCTCCACCCAATCCTCAATCCACACCGCATCCACCGTCCCCGCCGCCTGCCGGAACTCAACCGTCCCATACCGCCCCACAGCCTCAAAATTGTACTTGTAAAACCGGCTCGACATCTCCTCAGCCCTGCGCGCACCCACCAGCCGGCCCGTATTCATCACCGCACACAGCGCCAGATACGACCGCACGTCATCCACCGCCGCCAGCCGCCCGCGCACATCCAGCCCCCGCAGCGCAGCGCTGCCGATGCACGACTGCATCTGGGTGTAGTCCCCGTCCCCGTCCCCGTCCCCGTCGGCGTGGTGCGCGTCCATGCGCGCCTCGAAAATGATGATGGCTTTGGCGAGCCGCTGCAGCTCGTCGAGCGTGTAGCGCCGCCCCAGAAGCCCGACGTGTACGTGCAGGCCCGTGTGTGTGCGGCTGCACGAGACGTTGGCGCCGGCGGTGGTGATGGCCGTGCAGGTGGCGTGCAGGACGCGGGCGTAGGTGCTGTATGGGAGAATTGGGGTGGTGAGTGCGATGGTGGTGGTGGCGGGGTGGGATGCGGCGGGTGGGGGTTGGGCGGAGGTGGTGCGCTTGATGGTGAAGGTTGTGTGGGTGGTGGTGGAGATGTGGCGGTGGTGCGGGGGTGGGATGCGGAGGGCGGTGCAGAGCGGCGTGAGGGCTGTGCTGATGAGGGTGGTGGCGCTGCGCTCGCTCTCGTGCTCGTGCTGGGTGTCGGAGGCGGGGGCGCGGGGGAGGCGTGTGATGAGGAACTCGAGCTTGAGGCCGATGGTGATAGTGCTGCTACTGAGCGGGGGGAGGCCAGTGGGGAGGGTCATGGTGGTGCTCATTTCTGTGGGTGGGGGGGGGGTTGTTTGGTTTGTGGTGTAGTAATCTGTGACGCTTGTGCTTGGTTATATTGCTGCCATCACAAGAATACAGACAACGGCGCAGAGGCACTTATATACCCCCTCCCCAGCAGTTCAAGATACCCCCCAGAGGGGATTTGAAACCGCAACCAAGCCAACAACCGCTACTGACCATACCCGCTCACTACGGTTTCAAAAAACACCTCCACCAACACCCGAGTGATACACCATGACCCCCGCAGCCCCACCCCGTCCCGCAACAAAATGCCACAGCCATCCACCTTACCCAAAATCAAAACCTACACGACCACACCCGCGCCCTTCCTCCACCTTACCCATAAACCCCCAAAACTCACAAAAGCCAGACCACCGAGTGACAACCCATGACCGCAACGACCCCCCCCCCCCCGCACACACTGCTACCACTGGCGCTTTTCGTTTGCATGCGTGGGGTGTGGCAGGGGTGGAGAAAGATGAGTGTAGCGTTTTGGCCACCTGCACTGGTGCGGGTTAGGTGCGGGGGGCGTGGTGGTGGGTGGTGGGTGGTGGTGGTGCAGGATATTCAAGATGGTTATAATTATGGGGTAGGTTATGCGCCACACTTGATCATCTCTGGAGAGGCCACACAACTCGGGGTCAAGTCCCACGGGCAGCATCCGAGATGGAGAGAACGCAATGCCCGAATTCATGGCACCTCGCTCACTCAATGCTTGCCCATACCGCCGTACCCGTACCCACCGAGTCGAGGCAGCAGCAACAACCACAACCCCAACCTCTACCTGCTGCGCGTGAATCCGCCACCACAAAGAACGCACGGTTAGGAAATAGACACTGCAAGGCAAAAAAAACAAAAGAGCATGTCCTCAGCGAGAGTCGAACTCGCGACCTTCGGATATCCAGAGACTGATGAATCTGGTCATATTATGAGACCGACGCTTTAACCAACTAAGCCATGAAGACATGTTGGTCACCGCACATCACTCACTTTTCGAGTCATGGGAAATCATCCGTTTACCAGCTTTTGAAGGGCGCTGGGTGTGGAGGCATGCTAAGCGAGATGGGTTAGTGCGATAGAGTCAAATGTGGTGCCAGGTTGCGACCGACAGGGGTTCACAAGTTTGATTGGGTTGGTTTGGGGTGGGTTTCGGTTAAAACTATCATTTCCAAGTGAGACGCTCGAGTGATGCCTTGTGAAGGTGGTCGCGGCAGGGTTCCCAAGAAGGTTATCACAATAAGAGGGAACAATTGATTCAATTATCGCAGTTTAATTTTAATAACTCATCTATCGGAACTCGCAGTCTAAAAATTCAAACGACAAAAACACAGCTCATAACTCAAAACACAAAATCAGATAACGCCGAAAAACATAATCAGAGACATAAAAATCAAAAGAGATCTAATAAATCGAATCTAAAACTCAAATCTAAAACTAAAAAATCCGTGTTAGTCGCAATGAATGACAAAGCCCAAGTGTTCTATGGCCCCTCACAACATCAAGCTCTAAATCGAGAGATGTGGGCTTAGTTACGCGGCTCTGCGTTTGGAAATCTTGGCCAAAGTCCGCTGGATTCTGTTAGATAACCTCTCCCGGATATGCTTTCGATGCAACTTCTCAGACATTCTCTCACGGATGTGGTGGGAGTGTATCTTGGTAGAGACCCTTCCCTTGAGCATCCTTAAGGCGTCACGCTTTCTCATCGCAGCCGGACCCTCAGCACCACCTGGGTCAAGAGTCAACTCTGCGAGGTCAGGGAGTATATCATCACTCTCCGCTGGCTCTTCACCGGAGCCAGCGTCACTTTGAGAGGCTTGGTCAATGTTAGCTGGCGGTACTTGCCGGTCTGGTGGCGGAAGGCCATAGTATGCGCTGATATCTTCGTCCCAAACTAAACCCTGGTCGGCCCAGTAGGCAAATTCCAGGAAACGCTCGTCTGGGGTGTATAGTGCGCCGATGA
This sequence comes from Morchella sp. 2016-41, assembly GCA_024713855.1. NCBI lineage: Eukaryota > Fungi > Ascomycota > Pezizomycetes > Pezizales > Morchellaceae > Morchella > Morchella sp. 2016-41. The sequence goes on along the minus strand of JAMGZD010000002.1, from coordinate 220,718 downwards.
TGAAGGTTATTACGTTTCTAATCCACTCGAGAATCTTAGTATCATCAATGGATCCCTCGGCCTGTCGGAATTCGACGGTTCCGAATTTTTTGGTTGCTGTAAGATTATACTTGAAGTGTTTGTCTGGACTGTTTGGGTCGCTGTTGATCATGTGCAACAGTTCGTTAGTAGTAGTGGCCGACTCAAGCTTGCTGACCATCTGGACTATCGAGAGTCCTCTGAGCTGCTCCGCTGCTCGGTTACTCCTAATATATTCCGCGCTTCCTCGCCTATGTGCAGCATGATGTATTTCCATCACATCCTCGAAGATGATGACGGCTTTTGCGATTCTCTTCAATTCCCCAAGAGTATAGTGTCTTTCTTGAATACCGATGTGAACGTGAAGCCCGCATTCACTCTCAGGTGAAAGATCGATTGTCGCACCCTGCCTCTTGACCGCGTCGTTGATTGCGGCGCACATCTCTGGAATCACCCACTCAAACTGATCGCCGAGCAGGATCGGGGTTGCAACCTCTACTGCAACCCCCACTTTTGAGCCGGGCCCCTTCCACCAGATGTTAATTGACGCATCGTCTTTGACAGTGAATATGACTCTATTACCGGGTTTAGACAACTTTTTTTCGATATCAATGAGTGACCCTCTGATATAAGAGAACCACAGGCTGTGGTCCCGGTTGTCATCGTTAAGGTTGAAGATTGCCAGCTCTAGTTCAACGCCGAGGGTGATCTCGTCATGGTCGACACCTGGAAAGGTAAGATCTGCTCCATTACTGGAAGCTCCGCCGATTGAAAGACTCATTTTGATATTGGGATTGAAGACTGGTTTGTGTTTTGTTGATGTATTTAAAGTGTTTTGGCTTGCTGATGCGTAGATGTCTGAATATGCGAATATAATCTTTTTGTTCTGGTACTCTTATCTGATAATGGAATACTAATGTGAGTGATGATAGGATCTATTGTCGAATATCTTTTTGTTTATATATGAATTAACTCAATTCAAACTACAAGTTCATAACTTTTGAAAGGGGACGAAAAACCAAACTGAAGAACGTGGGAATCACAATCACACCTTGAATAATACATTTAACCAAGGAATCCATTTTCGGGGGAATTTTTCCACGTATTCTGAGCTTGAAAGTGTGTAAATATCCCGAGAATTTTCAAGAGGTTACAAACCCCAATAAGAGCAATATTCCTATACAAAGAATTTGCTCGGACTTTTATCCGATATTAGGATAGAAAGAACTGAGAAATGTATCGCTTGGTATGCTCCTAGAATGCCCCACTAGATCTCCATTCCAAAATTGAGCCGTTTCAGATTGTTTGATTGGTAGGATGAAGTGTCTATGACCAGAGAGCCCACTCCGGGTCCTAACCACGGGCTATTGGGCGTCCTCACACCAAATAAATAATCGGGGACAGTAGGTGTTTTGCGGGCTCAATGTTCCTAGTTTTCGAGGTATTAGAGATATTCATAATCGGGTAATGTAGAGTGCCTCCTCACCTGGATTTCAGATATAAATGTAGATCAAGCTTGGTAGGGCCTTGATCTTAAGGAATAAAGTAAGATATAGCGGTCAATATCTCAGGCGTCACCATTGCCATCACCGTTAGTGGCTGTAGCCGGTCAAATCATCATAACATTCGGTAGAATTTGATGATCCCGTCTTCGCTGGTGAAGTGGCAGAGTCGGATCCCCTGATATCGTAATTCCAAAGGTCTGACACCAACTTCATTCGTAAGCCTAAGGGAAGATGACAAGTATGAAAGAAAGTATCCCGTTAAGAGAATTATTTCATACCTTGATAATAGTAAACTCTTTTTAGTGGTGTTCATAACACTTCAGCGTGTTAAGAAACCTGATGAAACACGCCCGAAAACCCAGGAACAAATGATGAGGGTTCCACCGAGCCTTTTTGGTCTCTTAGACGTACTCTAGAAAACCCTCAATCAGTATCTTTGGCGTCCCGTAGTGTGGTGTTGATGATATAGACTTTAGTGAAGGAAGAAGTCAACCTGTACATACCTGATCATTAGATCTTCAAATCAGCCCAATAATGTGACAACAGCAGTGTAGCCGTAAGTTAAGATAGCAGTTTCGTATCTTCCAATCAAACGCACACATCCATCGGATGGGCTCAAAGCAATACGCTACTTGAGCACTCCCTTCTCAAAAGGCACAGATTAATGTATCCCAATCCATCATAAAATCTCATAACCCAACCTCCACAGTAAAAAAGAAAACAACCACATGGCGTAGTATAGCATGCTCAAGTTTCTCTCATGATCAAAGCCATTTCATAGTAGCACAATGGCCCGTCTAGCTGTCTGCTTAAATAATCTTTGCTGAGACTGTGTTGTATCTTGGCGTGGTCTTGTGATTCTCGCCAATGGGCAATGTAATTCGTGGATTCACGAGTATAAGACTGATAAACTACTTAGCATTTGTACAATGAATAAAGAGTGGTAGACGGAGGATACTAACGTGTACAAGGCGCTAAGACCATGACAAAGAGCAATGCAGGAGTCCACAAAGAGAAACATCTTGATCCGATTCGGGGTAAATTTTTTTACCTATGATGGGCAGGGAGGGAACTAGGATCAATGAGCGATTCATCAATGCCTCTCCCCTCTCTGCTCGTGAGAAAGATTCTGTGAAGGTTAGCATTAAGAATTTCGCTATGACGTCCTGGGCATACAAGTTCATTGCCACTCATGGCTCATCAAACTCCTTTTGTGTCCACAATACGAGATGGAGAAATTTCTGGATTAATTCACATTTCTGTCCATTATTCGCCATTGGGGCGTTGGTAGAGATTGACCGGCAAGATAAAAAAAATCCACTGACACTCGAAAGAAAAGGAAAGAGTCTTGTAGAGTGGTTGTTGCCCTCAACCATGTCCTTTTTGCGTAGGGTGGTAGAGGTTGTAGCTTATGTCTTGGTCTGTGAAAAGGTGCTGCCCAGTACCGTAGGGGTGGTGCCAAGAGTGTGGATTTTGCTCGCACATTATTTTATCTTCCGTATCAATAAGTTGGGATATCACAAAACTGTGATATAGGCGCAGAAAGTCGAAGAACATTGCCATCGAGATCGAGTACCAAGACCTCTATGGGAAAGCAAGGACGTCTATAAAACATATTTCTCAGGTATACAAAAAGCCCCAAATCTCTGTTTTGGCGTTATATGTGAGTGGGTTCCGAATGTCCTGTCAAGAATCGCGATTGGGTGTGGCGCAGGCGTGCAGTTGAGCCTCATACACGCCACAATCGAGTGACAGGGCGTGAACACTCTTCTCCCATTCCCACAAACTACCCCCCACCTCAAAAAGTTGGGAAATAACCCATTTCCCAGATTACCCTAAGCACTGTTTTTCAGTCCCTGGAAACCCTTCATTATGCGAAGCAAGAAATCTGACCACGTTTCGGGGACGGCAGTGAAAAGCCACTCAAAGTCAATGTTACCCGCAGTACTTCCGGTCGAGGTGATAGTTATTGAGTCTGACTCAGAAAGCGATGAGCTGGACGACCTTGAGGACTTGTACGACACTCCCGCCGAGAGCGAGGACGGCGACGAAGAGGGAGTGGCTGGAGTGGAGGGAGACTCAGGTAAATAAAACCGCTCCTTGTATTGGTAGTTTCACAAACTTCTCTGAATGCTAAACAATTAAATCTTATTTTCAGACAAGAACGCCGATGCTCCAAACAGAGGCGACGACGGTGTCCCTGTTTCCACCCGCTTAGAGACCATCGAGCACGCTGGGATTCAAGGTGATTAAATAGTCATTGGAATTTCAAATCCGAGTTATATCTGCTAACAAGTACAAATTCCCAGCCGCCCTCGCCCCTGCCGCAGCAGCTACCAATACTCCCAAAGATGCCAATGCTCCAGCAGACGCAGACGCAGACGCAGACGCAGACACAGCACTAAAAGCCGCCTCCCCCCCCGGCGCCCCAGCCTCCGAAAGCCGCACACCGCAAGAGGCATTCAACGCCCTGTTCAGCAGATCCCCCGCCGACCAAAAGACCGGCGCCCAGTCCCTCCCCGGCCTACGGGGCCGCGCCGCGTTCGGCGATACCTTGCAGGCAGGTAGGAAACGGCAGTTTATGGCTGCGGCCTCTAAGAGCGTGCCGATAAAGCGGCTGTTCCGGCGGCAGGTGGAGAGGGCTACGAGGCTGGCTGCTGCTGCGGTGGCGCGTGCGGAGAGCGTGGGGAAGGGGGAGGACCTGCCGCGGGACGGCCTGCAGACGGGGGACGAGCTGCGGTTGGTAGCGGGTGGTGAGTTGGGGGGGGACGGCTTGCCGTAGAGCTTGGAAGCGGCGGGGAGGCGGGGATTCTATATCTATGTTTCAGCATCATTAGGCGGATGAAAATGAGTTTCTTTTAAAAAGTGGAAACTTAGTTATTTCTCCAGCATCTTTTTCAGAACATACATCATACCGGAAAGGTGGACTGCGGCCCAGTATATACATATTCAGAGGTGGGCAGCTAGCACCATAGCACTCGCGGCAGTTCAAACACTATCTATCACTATGTACTCACCATCCTCTCAAAAGGCTCGAACGTGACTATCAAAACCCCGCTGTTTGTGCATTGGCTGGCCATAATAAAACGCAATATCAATATATTGTTAGACCCCCCCCCCCCCCTTGCTTCTCAAGGCGAGAACCTACACGTCTGTTTAATTGCTCCCGCTAACATCCAGCTATAGTAGCGAGGTGCGACTGTACATCCATAGCTACTACATAACCACCGCCGCGTCGGCACCCCCCGCCCAGCCAGCAGTCCCGAAGCCCATGAGCATACTTAAAAACCACACAACCGGACAAGAATAGCTAACATGTACACACACACAAAGAGGAATGGTATATATAGCCTGACAGCTATAACGCATCTCACCGTATACCTGTGGATCACCGTGTACACGCACGCGCCACAGGTTTCAGGTCTACAAGCACACCCAATATCCAGCCCCGAACCCAGTGGCCACAATATACAGAGGCCGATATTTGACGGTCCCTTCCCTTGAGTCAAACCAATATTCCAGACCCGATGTTGCCGACTCTACTATGTACCCAGGTTTTCTGTTCTGTCAGACGCTTTAGCTCACAATCGGATAAACACATATCGAGGATGAGATACCCAAATGTGCTTAGATATGATATATATTTTGTATTAGTATGTTACTGGCATTTGGGGGGGCCTTTTATGTACAATAATACTATACAATATGTAGATGTAGTTCGTTGGGTTTAGGCCGGCGAGTACCTGGGACACTAGTGGCTGAGCGTGAAATATGGCACAGTAAACGGGTAAGCGGTGGAATACGGTACCTCATAACACTCTGCACATACGCACGGCCGTCCTGTTGAGGACAGGAAGACGATCGGCCTGTCTTGTCTTGTGGTGGTTTGGCTATTGCAATTAATCCCCCCCCCCCCCCCGCCCCGCGCCGCTTTTTTTTATGACAGTGTCTTTACGGGCGGGGCGGGGCGGGGCGGGGATGGAGGCGGGTGGGTGGGTACATGTATTAAGAGAATCTCTGCGTCTATGACAGCTTGATGAGATTAGACCTAGACCTAGACCTGCTCTGCTCTACTTCTTCAGACGTGTATCCCGAACCTAACCCGAGCCTGGGCCTGAGACTGAGCATATGTATATATGTACACACACGTACACCAGGGTGTAGACAGCTGATTAGGCTGACCTCCCCCCCTTCCCCCCCCCCCCAAAAAAAAAAAAGAAAAGAAAGAAAAGAAAAAGAGGAAGAGAAGAGAGAAAAGAAAAGAGAAAAAGACGAGAAAAAGACGAGAAAAGAGGGTACATTCATATCCCTACGTACCTACAGTGTTATCCCCCGCCCTACATAACCACAAAGCCTACAGTATGCATGCACCCCCGCCCCCGCCCCCGCCGATTTTAAAAGCCAATGACCCCGCCGCCGCCGCCGCCACCGCCGCCACCGCCCCACCGCCCAACCCAACCCAGCCCAGCCCGCACGCCACAAACCCACCCACCCACTCACCCACCCACCCCAGCCTGTCTACTCCACTCTACCGCAAAACAAAACAAAACAAAAAAGAAGCAAAAACAAAAAAACAAAAAACCAATTTCCTCTCTCCCCCTAGCTACAGCCACAGCCACAGCCACAGCTACACTAACCAACTAGCTAACCCACCCACGACAGGAGAAGAAAAAGTGAGTTATCGCTACCGCGCGCCGCCGCTAACATCCCTCACGCACGCGTCGAAGCACAGCCGCGTGCCGTGGTCCATCGTGATGTCGACCCACTGCTCTTCGGCGGCGGCTGCCGCTCTGTGCATGCGCTGCGCGGGGTAGAGGGTTGTGGCTTGGGCTTGGGGCTGGGTGGCGGCGGGGGGGATGGTGGGCATCTCTGTGTCTGTGTCTGTGTCTGTGTCTGTGTCTGTGTCTGTGGGTAGCTGCTGGGCGTGGGGGGCGGTTGTGGCGGGGGCTGTGTCGGCGGTGATAGTTATAGTGGTAGTTGTGGTGGTCGGGGCGTCAGTACATGTAGCCGTCTCAGCCATCTCCATATCCTGCGCGCCCACCGCCACCACACCCCCGTCTACGCACGCCACCACCCTGTCCGGATTAACAACCACCAGGCGGCGGTTGGCGGCGGCGGCGGGCAGCGTTTCGTCCTCCTCCCGACCATCCTCAGCCGCAGCAAGACTCATCTCCAGCGCCATCTGCAGCATCTCCTCCTCGCTCGGCCCGTCCTCGTCCTCCCCCGGCGCGGCCATGTCCGGCATCAGCAGCGCCGTGTCGTACCCGCACTCGCCCCACACCGTCAGCTGCGCCATGAACGCCTTGTTTGGGTTCACGATTGGGCGGCGGGAGCGGACAAACTCGAGCGCGAGGCGGGCGGGGATGTTGGCGTGCTTCATTGCTGGGTGTCTGTCAGCCTGGGTCTGTCTGTCTGTGTGTCTGTGTGTGTGTCAGGGGAGGGAGAGATGGAAGATGGAAGGTGGGAAGGTGGGAAGGGGGGGAGCAATACCATAGGCAACCACCATCCCCCCGCTCCGGCTGATGCCCATGCGGCAGTGGACGAGCACCTTGCGCTCGGGGGCGCCGGGGGCGAGGGGGGGCGCGGACATGACCTCCTCGATCTTGCGGATGCAGTCGGGGAGGATGCTGAGCAGGTCGGCCTCGGTGTTGTCGCGCAGGCGGAAGTGGGTTTTCGTGATGCCGAGGTTTGGGGGGATGCGCGGGCGGTGCGAGGTGATGCTGATGATGTCGGTGATGCCGCAGGTCTGTAGGATCTCGGCGGATTCGGCGGCTTGGAGACTAGTTGCGGGGAGTTAGGTGGGGGTGGGAGGGGGTATTTGAAGGGGGGGATTGAGGGGTGATGGAGGGGTGATGGAGGGGTGATGGAGGAGGAGGTGGAGGGGGACCAGTAACGTACCTGCCGAGCCAGAGGTTTGGGTAGATCTCGTCGAGGTAGCGGGATGCCAGCGGGGCGAGGCGGCGGGGGAAGATGCGGGGCCGGAGGGGGATGTTATCGTCGACATTCATTGTGAATATCTGTGTGTTGTTTGTGGGGGGAGATGTGTGTGGTGGCGATGTGATGTGTTGATCTCAGCAGCCAGAGCTCCGGAGAGCTTTGGTGGATGCGGCTGAAGCGCGGGCGGGCACTAGCAAGATAAGCGAGCGTCAACGAGAGAACGGGGAAATGATCGATTGGCGGGATCTGCCCAGCAACCGGACAGAGACAGAGACAGACAGAGCACACACACACACACACGCACACACATTCAACCCTTCCCAGGCTGTATGCACCGGGCGTTGAGGGTAAATACGAAGAATCTGATGGTGAATCTTGCTGTGAAATGGGCGTGTTTATCTTATCAGATTCTCGGTATTTATGCTTGACCCCCGGGACATACAACCATTCCCAGGATCCCGAGTAACGCCATCCCTGCCCATCAAACCCCTAACCCTGCCCCCCCCACCAGCCCCACTCTCCCACTCCCAGCGACAAACCCCCCCTCCCAGTGACAGACCCCCGCCTCCACCATCCACCACCATACAGCACCACCCCCACCACCACCACCACAACACACACAGCCCAATGACCACCCCCCGCATCTTCCTCGCCCGCCACGGCGAAACAGAATGGACCCTCAACGGCCGCCACACAGGCATCACCGAGATCCCGCTGACGCCGCGCGGCGAAACGCAAGTGCGCCAGGCCGCGCGGTCCCTCGTCGGCGCCGGCCGGCTCATCGATCCCGCGCGCCTCGCGCGCGTCTATGTCTCCCCGCGTGTGCGTGCGCAGCGCACACTAGAGCTACTGCTCCCCTCGGCGGCGGCGGGGGTGGGGATGGAGGTGCGGCGCACGGAGGACGTGGCGGAGTGGGGGTATGGGCGCTACGAGGGGTGGGTGCCGGCGCGGATCCGCGAGGACCGGAGGGCGCGCGGGCTGGATGCGGACAGGCCGTTCGATATCTGGAGGGATGGGTGTGAGGATGGGGAGGGGCCGGGGGGGCTGAAGGGGGAGAGTGCGGCGGAGGTGAGGGGGAGGCTGGATGCGGTGATTGCGGAGATTAGGGCGTTGCAGGGGCCGTGGTTGGGTGTGGGGGGAGGGGGGGGGGGGAGGGTGGATGTGCTGGTGGTGGGTGCTGCTTCTTTCGTTGCTTTGCGGGGAGGGGTGCTGATGTGGGTGCTGTGTGGTAGGTATCGCATGGCCATCTGCTGCGCGCGTTCACGAAGCGGTGGTTAGGCCTCGAACTCGACTTTCCGCTGCAGATGATCCTGGAGCCTGGCGGTATTGCGACACTGACGTGGGTGCTCCCTTCTTCCACTGCTCCTCTATACACACGTAGATAGATACATAGCTCTATACTAACCCGCCCAATCCCCGCCTCCAGCTACAACCACCACAGCATCGACGAGCCGGCCTTCCTCCTCGGCGGCGTCTTCAAGGACCCGACCGCGGACGCGGACGCGGATGTGGGGGGCGCCGAGTAGACGACGATCCCGCTGGCTCTGGTTTGGGGGTTGTGTTAAACGTATTGATAGATACATGTACCTAGCAAAATGGATAGCTGAATAGACTTCTTGTGTGCTTTTTGCTGGGTGGGCAGTGCTTGCCGGTGCTCCTTACCCGCGCTGCCTTGGGCTCTTCCGCGTGAATACTGTGGCAGAAACATGGGTAGCAGTCCTAGTCTTTGGCAATGCCGTATGGTTTGTGGAAGTGCGGAGATGGAGCGGTTTGTTCTCAATGCCGTACTAGCGTGTTTCACCGCGAAAGCAACCTCACCTCGCAGAAGGGCATTATGAGCGCCAAAGCAGTACCCATGAATACATACAATAGGGCAGTTCTTTTGGTATTTTTGACTCGACTCCTGCGGCCGTCGCGGGTATATACATTTATCTGTGGGGTGGCGGGGGGTCAAGGCTTAATGGCCCTCCCTCCCTCCCTCCCACAGCTATATACATACATACATACACATACTCACTACCTACTAGCAACAACCCTCACAAACGCTTGAAAGATTTCTCAAAATGCCCTTTAGTGCGCCTAGTTGTGCAATCCCGGGTGGTTCTGGGTTTTTTCACAGTGATTTCTCGATCCCGCTCATGTCGTGCTTGTTTGCTTCGTGCAGAAATCTTCCGCTGGCATATCTACCTATATATAGATACACCAGGACAATCAAGGGTGTTGTCGATCTAGATCTATAAGGATACATGTATATATATATGTTCCCTATATCGAAGGACAGGATCGCCCCCCCCACCGACCGTACCCCCATATACTCGCCGTTCCCGAAAGTGTCCGCCTACATGCCGGCCAAAACACACCTGAAAACACCGCTACCTCCACCCACAGATCAGATGGAAGCATCAAGATATGCTACCAATGAACCTGCCAACCAAGTATGCCATGCTTCAGAGGTGAGCGAGAGAGAGAGAGCCATATTTGGAATTACTAGACGGACCAAGCGGCCCTGCTACTGTCGGGCGGTGAGGATCTCACAGCTGCTATTTTGGGGGGTGTGGTACAGGTGCGGAGGGTATATCTGTTTTATAGACTAGGGCAACATATGGGCATATCTTCTCTAGACGCCTCAAGGAGCCTGTGGAGAATGTCGTGTTGCCTTTATTACTTTGGTTTGGTTTGGTTTGGTTGTTGTTAGGCTATTCCGGTAGGGGATATCTGCACAGGAGATCAGCAATTATGTGCGGTTCTCGTGGGGGTTGTGTTGGCTGGGCTGGTTCGATCTTGGGTCGTAGTATGTGCATTTTCGGTCTCTAAACTAAGTGGAGTGGTCGTTGTTGGCTACTCTCTGATATCACTGTATCCGATATTATGTGTTGTTGAAGATACCCATTTCTGGTGTGTTTTCCTATATAGACGAACGAACACCTTCTGCAGCGGCGAGTAGATAGTGAGAGATTACTACTCTACCATATATCTCGACCTCCGATGCCCAATTCAATATCCTTCCCAAGCCCAGCTAACCCGAGCACTATTGACAGCTAACGTATCCGGCGCCGAAGTCGGACGTGACTAGGATGGTCGGATGTTTGCCTTTTTTTAAATTAAAGGAAGGCTCACGAGCAATTATAGAAAAATGTAAAGAAATATGCAGCTTGAAGTTACCATACCTAGATACTAGGTGTATAAGCTTTTATTTTTTTTCAATCCTGGTAGTTATATGTCCATAAATGTTTGATAAGAAAGCAATAATGGTGTCTATAAATGAACCGAAATATATGATCACTCTGTATAATTATGTAGATGAAATTTGAGCTACTACATAGATGGTCCAAATAGATGGTCTCGACATTACATCTCAACTTTGAGCTGTCAGATGAGCATGAGGTCTTATTTGCACGAGGGTTGAACGAGCGCAGTTAAACTAAAAACCGGTGTTGAAAGATCAAGGTCTACCAAAACTTCAAAATCACTGTATTGCTACTAGGAGCAAGAAAGAACTCAGATTTCATACTAGGTACTCTTTTTCCTCAGTACGCAGTATTGCGCACCCGTAATGTTGATGTTATGTACCTTTAATGTTAGGGTTCAAAATAACAAAGATACATGTATATAATATAGTTCGTGGCTATGGATAAAGAAGGTAGCTGGGCTAGTGATCACATTCTTCATTGATTCCGGGTACCATTGGTCATTTGGAAACTCCTGAAGTTTTTTCTTTCATTCCCCCTTTTGGTGGTCCGCCACGATTACATACATATAGTGAATGTCTCACTCCGAAATCTGAATCACAAAGGCTTTTGCAGAGTGGCTGTATGTATGTAGTTTTCAAAGCAGCTACATGTAGTTAGGTTCCAAGTGGTCGGGCAGTGCGATTCCCGAGTGATTGGGCAGGTTTTAACGGCCCTGCAGCATGCAAGGCTCACAGAGCGGTATATATGCATATGGCTTGGCGAGCCCCCTCTGTAGTTTCGGCCAGCGATGTCCACGAGGACGAGCGTCCTTCATGTATCCTTGCCTCGAGGACAGGTCCTCGATACCACACAAGGACAGTGGCCTAAAAAGATAAGAAACCTTCGGGGACCGATATGTTACCTCGCCTCGAGGACTTCCAAGGACAATTCTTGGCTACATAATACACACTTGATATGCCCTCATCGGATGAGGTTATGAATAAAGTATATCTCAATTTTGGTTTACCGGGCCACCGCTTTATCGTCCTCGAGGCACCTCGATGATAGACAAGGACAGAGATCAATAAGGACGAGGCACCTCGAGGACACCCCCCAAACCTCGCCTCAAGCGCCCTCGTGGACCACACTAGGCCGCCCTCACTTCAACTTCAACTTTCGGCCTTATTCGCCTCGGACAATGCCTCGCGGTAGCTTAGATGTATGTATGTATGTACCATAGAGCGTTCGATCGTTGTCCATAATGTAACTGTAATTATAATCCGGCCGCAAGAGGGTTATATAAGGTCCACGTAGTTATGCCGGATCCAAGAGATCCTGCCGCTACCGCTCTGGCCTCTAGCCGGTGTCTGGTGGCGGTATAACGTCGTGTGAGAGATGGCGCCGCCGCCGTCTGGGACGTTATGCTTACATGTATGGCATCTGCTGTCTAGATCTGCAGACTATGACTTGCAGAGAGAATGGCCTAAACGGGTAAGCGCATTGCGCCGACTTGCTCCAGGTACGGGGTCTTGCAATTGGTAAAGCGCGTGCATGGCTGATGACGATGAAGACTAGGATGAGGAGCAGGTCGGGGGGGGGGGGGAGAAGCAAAACGCATGTATGTATGTACATACATGCAGTTCTTCATGAGATCTACTCTATAGGTAGAGGTGCATGTTCGTGGCCTAAGGCTTGATTAGCTTGATTAGAGCCTCTCCCGCCGTCACTGGGCTACCTATATGTTGCTAAGCCGCCTTATGCTGATGACGGCTGTGAGGATCATGCAGTTCCTAGAGTCATGTAGATTGTAGTGGTACCATGGTACGAATTGATACGCTGCAAGGGTCTGGTGCAAATAACGGCATTTGCAAGCCACGCCAGGCCAGGCCACACCGTGGTGAAAGAAGACGGCCGATAGAGTTGGATAATAGGCAGTGTATCCCGGTGCACTGCCCGCTGGAGCAGCTGTTGAATTGCGGCGGCTAGAGTCGTTGTTTGTGGTAGCCTTGTTCGTCCTCAGCCATACAATTCTTGTGTAACCATGTCGTGCATCCTGTACTAGAGTAGAGTATAGCGATAGGTATATGTAATAAGTGATGGAACGCCCTGAGATATGGCCACACTTGTAAACACGGTGTATTACTCAAAACGGGTATCGCTCTGTCTCAGCCCATTACATTGCTTATTACCTATCGCTGTACATGTACTTGTAATTTCCTGACGTTTTTGAACGCGACTGATTCTGCGTTCCATACAAAAATCCGCCAAGATCCTGATTTTATGTGTATTCGATAGTAGCCCAGTCCAAAAATGCCAGGAAATCACGAGCACTCTCCGTGCAGGTGTCGCTTTGGGGGGTTGGATGACGTACATGTGCCTGCACACATGTAGATAAACAAGCGAGGATTCAAGGTCTACGTGAGTTATGAGAAAGCGAGAAGGTCGGATTAAACGTGTAGAGTATTCTTAATGTGCAGAGCGGGAATCTGGATAAGGATTGTGGAGAGTTACTTGACAGAAAATTGAGGTTCAATCTTTGTAGCTAGAGCGAGAAGAGACGTATACAAAGGGCAGAAATATGTGGCCAGAATTGAAGAATTAAATAAACGTATACATACCATGAGTAGCTCCTGTTACTTATCGTGCTATCAGTACAAAACTCCCCTTCCCTTTGTCAAACTCGGAGTCCCTCATTGGATCGCCGCTAGGGGAACAGCTGTCACTCGGTGTCCTTCAAGCATCACGGAATTGCGAGTCAGAAGTGGGCGGGGGGAGAAGTAATCGGGGATTGCTATCACTCAGGCAAGTTTTGTGTCTTATTGGTATTTTTTCTGGCTAGTTGGTAACTAATTGATGCAGCAGATGGAAAACAATCGTCGACTTGCATAAAGAAGCAGACACTCTCATGGTTGCAAAACCGGAGTACATTAGTACATTAGTACAGGGTTGAAATTCCGAGCAAACAATGCCATATATAGGAGTGAGGATTCTCCGCCCTGAGAACGTAAGTTGTCTGGTGGCTAGTTCATTTGGATCTGAATTAATCATTGAGAACTAGGCTTTTGGATTCGTCAAGAGCGAAAACTCTCAGTAGCACATTGGCAGCCAAAGGGCGACATAATCCAATCATCGCCCAACCCGCTACTCAGAGGGAGAAAGACTTTGGTGGTCTGGATAAGAATTGATGAGTAACTTAGTGCGATAGCCCGAGCTAGGCAACATTAAGTCTAGCTACCGCCAGGCGCCTGCCAAGATACCGTTTGGAAGAGCAGGGATTGTAAGTTTTACAGATTTTATATTTCTTAACTTCTAACTGGAGGATCACAAATTCTCTCAGCCAAACGATTATATACAGACGCTACAGTTGTACCGGTGAAGGAAACACATACAATAGCAGAGATTTCCTGACGAGTATCGTTTTATAGACAGCATTAGAGGTATGGGAGTACAAAGACAGGTCAGCAGGACAAACGCTATTGCTGTTGCGGAATACCACCCTATCATCGTGATCTCGATTCGAGGCGCTTTGTATCTATGAATTGAGCCTGAGCTCTCATCCTAGATATGTCTTCTAGATCTACATAGGATCAAATCGTAAACCTATCCTCTTCTATTTCGCTACAAAACATGTGATGCGTATTGAAGATGTTTATTTGTGTATAGGTTACTCAGTGTTCCCACATCAGTCTTTTCCATTGTAGCCTATCGATCAATCAAATCAAATCAATCACTCCAATGACGTAGAGTAGCCTCCTCGATCTAGACATCATCACAACCCTAACCCACTCGCAGCCCAATCAAATTCAAACCCTAACCCAGCCAACATGCCCAAGCTCCAACCAAAAAGAGTCAGCCGCATCCCAAAACTGCATTTACACATTTGCACTTCTTCGCCATCTAGTGTATAAAGCGCAGCCTTGAGGCGGCTTGTCTAGCTACCCCAGCTATGATACTGTTGCTGTGCTGAAATATCTAGGATAGCTACAGAAGCAATTTCGTGTCGCCGCGGCCGCAGTACTATACTCTATGATCAACCTGTTTGTGCTCTTTGTTGCATTGCTATTTGTCGTTGCTGGTCGTCCACTGTTGAGGCCGAGACTTGAGATCGAGGCGTTGCATACCCATACCCCGTATATCCATCCTGAAACGACGGGTGCAGGACGGGAGGTCTATCTGAAAGCTGATACCGCCACTGCGGATCGTGTTCTAAAAGACGTTGTGAGGAGCGGTAGTGACTGTGACTCTGAGTGGGAAATACGTGACTTTGGTGCGTATACTTATATGTGTCTGATCAGCTTAATTGATATTTCTAGATACAGTATTGCTATGTATATATAGCTATGTGCGAAGCTTTTTAAGTTATTCGATTGCTAATGATATCTTCAAGACGCCGCAAGCTCTATAGGTATCCCCGGCTCATCACCACTCCCCGCACCCGAACCCTCATTTGGAACATTACTGCTAGCTACAAAGGTAATGCGTCCCCCCTCTCCTCTAACCCTTCCAAACTTTAAACACCCATATATATAAACTTCCTCTAATCCCCCCCCTCCTCCCCCTCAGCCCCTTTGCCTGGAGCATTATGTACTAACCCTCCACCCTCCCCCCTGCTAGTCAATTCCCAAACGCAATCTCAGTACCAAGGCCGGCCACGCCGTAATTTGGTCCGCTGTCAACCTCTGCGTCTTGCTCTACATTTTCTACATGTTCTGTCTTTCGGGCACCCGCCTGCGCCTGCGCCGGTGGCTCCAAGCCTGCAGACAACGATGCGGCAGGGGACGGTACTGCGTATGTGGGTTCCGCCTGGACGTACACGTGAGCTGGAGGGATGGGGACTGGCGGACGAAGTTTAAGGATAGTGTGGACGTGCAGAGGGATGGCGGGGTGAATGGGTGGGGCGTGCAGGTGCAGGAAGAGGAAGAGGGGACGCCGAAGGTGGTGAAGGTGAAGGTGCCGGAGAAGGCGTTTTTTGGATGGAGGAAGTAGTGTAGGGGGGGACGGAAAGGTGGTTTTTTCTCTTTCTCTCCTTGGTTTGCTATTGCGGTTTTAATATTTTTGGAGCCTTGTGGGGGGCGGAGAATACATTGGTACATGTTTTATTAGTAGTAGTTATGGGCACTCGTGCTTTACAGATAGCTATCTAGACCTGGCTGTGTGAAGCAACATCGCCAATTACAAATTAATGATCTCCATACACGGCCGCCATGTCGATAACAGATGGGCATGTGGGCGAAAGTGTATTATATATATTATCACGGCTAACCAGACGGAACAAGGCCGCTGCACCGGGATCTGTTCATGATCATCAGGCTACCAAGGCAGACCCAACCCGAGTGACAATTCATGGCTCGCATACCTCCGTCTGCACGTGAGTGTAACTTCGCACCAATGTTAGCAGTCGCTCAAAAACACAGACCATATTGTGACACCTGCTGGATTATCCCTGCTGCATCAACCAACGAGGCATAAAGTACTCAGCCCCCGATAGCGATAGCTATCCCATGGCTTTGTGGGCTGCTCATATAGTCCATATAGTCAAGCCTGTCTCTCCATGGAGAAAGATATTCTCTCCTCCGAGAATGTGGTTCAAAAGCCTTCATCTCTTCATCTTGGCCGTTGGGCTCGTTATTTTGTTTGCTGACAGCCGCCCGACTAATGACGGATCCTACGAAGATGGGTTACTGACTCCGCAGCACTCTACCGATATCTGGCCGTTACAGGCTGCGACATGTCCGGAGGGTCTGAAGTTATGTAGTACTGGGACCAGAAGTATGTTCACTGGGGGGAAGCACGAAGGGTCCACGCAGAGCTATTGCTGCCCTCCGAGGAGCAGTTGCATAGCTTTTGGGGACACAGGACGTTTTATCTGCTGTCCTGATGGTAACAGCTCCATTTTTCAAACAAACTTCCATTGACCAGCGTTGACATGACCCAGGAACTAAGTGCCTGCCGGAAGGCATCGAAGGTGGATGTGCGGATAGATCGTGGACCCCAGCCTTTGGCACCGGCGACAAAGACGAGGGCGACGGACCGCCGTTCTGTTGTCTACCCGAACAGCGCAGCTTACGCGATCCTAAGACCGGGTACTACATATGTATCTCTTCCGAAAGTGTATGTGTGTTCAACCTTCACATCGTTGGCTGGTGCCAGGAAGCTCCAGGTCACGTGGCTTGGCATTTGAACTATGGAAGAGAGATGCGTAGTGCAGATCTCTTTTTTGAAAGTTGCCAAATCACGGTGCCGATAATTCTTTGACACAGTTAAGTGAAGCTGGGTATGGCGGAAGATTTCTATAGGGATGCTCTTGGCTACTCTCTCTACCGCCCACTTAGGTGATGAGTCACTTGTCTGGCTTGGGTTTCTCGGTGGCAGAAGAAAGTGGACAAGGGACCTTATAGTGTCCTTCTGGCACACCTGGCACATCTACAATATACTAACATTCTGGTACCCCAGACATTAGCCAAACGCCAAGCCTCTAACAACTCCCCCAAGCCCAAGTCCGCCAAACAAAAAAAGGCCGAAAAGATCTACGTCCCTATCCTCTACATCATAACATGCGGCTGGCTCCCCTTAAGTCTAATATTCGTTGGAGTTTCCTTGGCGCGGTCCTACTACAAGCAGAAGATCGCAGCGTTTAATACTGGCATATGGCGGACACAATATCGTGAAGCTGATAGGGAGCAGGTAGTGAACGCCGGGCTGAATGGGTGGGGTAGAAAGGTGAAGGACTTGCAGACAATGGAAAGTGCAGTGGTTAGGGAGCCAAAGAGGCAGTGGAGTGACAGGTGCTGGATGAAGTAGCTTGGGGTCGTATATGGGTGGCTTGGTATTATTGGAGGGGTATGTACGTATGTATGCACGATGAGGACACAGTGCTATTTATTTCTTTCAACCTGTGAGAGAAAGTGTCAAATAGGACTATGTACGTCTAAGTCTATGTATAATCTACTTCAGTGGCGAGAGGTTATACGTATAGTGGAAAGTACATGTAGGTAGTAGAAGCTATAGTTCTAATAAAATAAAACGGTTTCTTTGGGCTTACCTCGGACGTGATTCGCTGTTATTCCAGGCGTAGATCAGTGGAAGACTACATGTATATTACAGGACATGATTGATATTTAACAAGAGTGGAAGAAACATGAAGCTCCTTTAATACAGTACCAAAAAGCGGGTGGATCCAGTACCGCAACTAACAAAATACTGCAAAACTACGGTAATGCTACGGTATAATATTTAGAATTACGATTTAAGTCGTAAATTTTAAACAATTACGTATTGATACAGTACGTATTACATCCCCTTTTTTGGTCCTGCATACAAACAACATTGTAAATTAGCACGTCTAAACGGTGTAAGATTGTTCATTGTCATCACGAAGCATTTCTATTGGTTCGATATGCATATAAGTATATATTCTAATATATCAATTTTGAACTATCAGATCTCTTTTTACAAACTAAATGTCAATATTAAGAACTCATGCGATTGAGGAGGGATCGGTGTCCCGTGCAGCGGCGCCCGACCCCGATGGCGAGCCAGCTAGCTCATCGAGAGGGGAGAACTGATATAACTGCAGAATTACCCACATTCAGAGATTTTAACTATCCAAACCAGCGATGGATAATACCGGGCTTAGATGCAGACTGGACCCTATTGTCCTATTCACCTAGGAATGGACCAGGACCAAAACCGGACTGGACGTCCTACATATATATATCTTAAAGGCCTGAAGGTAAACATATACTTTTTGGGCCAGATATTTTCCGTTGTACCCTGCTATCTCGTCTTTCTCTTCCGGTTTTAAATCTTCCGCGTCAATGATATATTTGTTGTCTCTCTTCACCGCTTCGATAATGTATCCCTCGTTCGATTCTTCTCTACCGCACAATGCGTGTCTATCCCCCAGTTTGCCGAACCATTTCCATCCTCATAACGTTAGCTCATCTTCCTTTTCGATCACCCCTTCATCATCCTATATAAATTATTAATCCGCTTCATCCACCTTTCGCCTTTCATTCAACTCAACATTTCTATACCCATATATACGTCCATACCAATGGCCAGCCAAACCCCCAATTCTACATCCCAGAGGCCTCGCACAGCTTTCGTGATGAATTCTATGATCCAGATGGCCATAAACCGCGTCCAACCCGCGGTTCTCTTCTCTCATCTCGGAGTTGATTCGCCCAACGCCAGAACATTTGTCTCCGTTCAAACCAACGGATCGGAAACGTCGCATTTACCACCACTTTGCGCCATCGTACGTTATATGAAATCTGACCATTTTTCTTTATTTGTGGTTTTGTTTTTGACCTTAGTGCTTTCGCAATGCCCTTACCTACTGAGATGTCACCCCCAACGTTCATATTTTTGACTTAAATACAGTTCTCATAAACAATCTACAAGCTGTGAGCGATGCTCGTCGTGCGGCGGCATTAGCTAGACAACAAAGGTTGGCCCCTGCAGCTGCTCGCGCAGAATCGCGGGCTGGAGCGGTCGCAGAGGAATTGGCTGGGGAATAAGTGCCGATCCCGGTTCCTAAGACTGAACAGGAGATTGTGAGGGGGATGATGAGTGTAGGTTTTTCTCTTGAGTTGTAATTACTATCACGAACTAGAGACTAACTGAATATTGTGTTTTCAGTGCACAAGAGTTGACCGCCTCTGCGCGGAATTGTCTGTGTATGATACACTTATGATATTATCCGAGTCATCACTACAGAATTATTGTAAGTCATCGTTCCTATGACTCTAAATAAGACAAAGAAGAGCGAGGTTTCTAAGAGGTTATTCTTCTTCAGTTTGGGCACGGATTATATCATCATTGGGTTTTTAATTGTTCTGGATGGGAGAAAAAGAAAGAAAGGAGAAATGGAATGTTGCTTCATTGGATCATTGAGTCATGGTTGTATGTATGTATATACAGATCTTGATTGCTAACTACTCTTTCGGTGTATGTATAGGTACATTTCTAGCTGTCTACAGTATACAGCGGTGGGTAATAAGTCATCGGATGACCTAGCCACAATTTTGCCTGCAAACACGTATTTTGGTGGCGTTCCGTCCGATGACTTATTACCCACCGCTGTACAATGCCATCTATAGCCATAGACGGAGGTATAGGACACCCACAGAACTTGTGGTCTAGGTAAGGTCAGGGAGGCCACGAGGTGCCAATAATATCTTACAGATCGGGTTTTCTCAGAGCAAGCAATCCATTTATTCTGGAAGCTTCTGGATTAAGAGATGCATAAAAGGAAATAGAGGAACACAAGAGAGGCACATGTGAATCACATTCTATCAGATTGGCCAGATAAAAATCATTTCCTAGCATCATACATGTATCTAGTACATGTATATATATGTATATTCATACTTTCACCGTGAAGATTAAGATCTAGCTACCAATAGCATCATTACAGATGATCATGCTTGGGAGTATAGATCGTTTTTCTTGTAGTTGTAAATATTTATGGGCAGGTTGTTAACTATATTTTAACATCTGTGATTACTCCTCATCTGCTATAGCTATGAATTCGTGTCTCAGATATGTAAAATGGCCCAATTAAACAGGCTATGACTATCCCAAAGTAGTTCTGTCATTTTTTCTATCTGGATCGTTTAGCTCCACGCATGGATATGTGTAGCCATTACCAATAATAAACCTAATAAACATCCATAAAAAAGCAGAGTTGCTTTTGAATATTTTCTACTTCTCTCTTATCTCCATGTAGTCCGGTTAACGGCTTGGGAATTTCTTACTATGGACTCGAGCAGTTTGTGGACTGGAGGCTATGGCGTTGATTGATTGACTCTTGGTATCGGCAACACCGGTAGCGAGGTGTAGGGTCCATCTTATACATTAAGAAGCTCAAGTACTTTAAATCGGTTTCTAATAACCGCTAGCTTGAGTAAATTCGATTTATTAATACGTCCCTCTTCGACCCTAGCCTTGTATTCGACTCCAGCTGTGTTCGTGAGTTGAGCACACTCGACGTGTCGGCTCTACTACGCGGCGGCGAGGGCGAGACCAGAGTATTGCATCCATGTAAGTTCTGACGTTCTGAGGGTGGTCATGCAAGTATATTATTTCGCATATAGATGGGATTACCTGCCTATTTGGTTCCGTCGCTCTTTTCAGCATCCTGTCTACGCTAAGACCAGATTTCTATGTGTGGATAGGCGGTCCAACACGAAGACCAGAGTCCTAGCGTTCACATACACCACAGCCAAGACCACAAAATACACAAAATAATTCGCTACGACAAGACTCCCCCCACCCCGAAGACATCTCCAACTATGCCATTCCTCAAGTACGGTACCCCCTAGCTCTGATTTGCAGTTCGCTTCGACGGCCGCCTCATGGCTGCGTCAGCGGAAGTGAGATATCATTGAACTAGCTAATCTTTGGGTGGAAATAAGTCTGTTTAAAACTCTCATCAATCTCGAGGTAGGCTTATTTTCTACTTCTCACATAGCAATACTTTATAACGAGGTCGGCTTAGATCACCGTCGAGCTTAAGGACGGCATGATATTCCGTGGGACTCTCGCTTCCATCGATAGCTACTTCAATATGACTCTCAAGAACATCACAGTCGTCAACGCGGCCGGAAATGAAGCGGTTTTGGTAGTGTTTGATTCGGCCTGTTCGTTTTACGACCGTATGGCTAAAAGGCGACTATTAGTTTGCATTAAACAGCATCTTTCTTCGCGGTAACAGCTTGAGATATGTTCACTTGCCTGCGGATGCGGTGGACACAGCTGCCTTGCAGGATGCTACCAGAGTGGGTGTGTGATCAAGACCTAGAGATCTAAGTTTGGACTAAAATGGACCCGATTGTTTAGCTAATGAACATACTTTTTCAGAACAGTGCGATGGTGTTAATGCTTGATAGATACAATGGGTAGTAGTGCTGCGGGTACTTGTATGGATACCGTATATCTGGTCATTCTATGGCCAGGCTTTCATCTGAATTACGATAACCCAAAATAGTTAAATATGATAAAGTTGATTGTACTATCTCGTTCCTTTGAGCTAAATTCTCTTGGTGTCAACTGTCCTTTAAATGCATGCAGTAATACACATACAGTTGCACTTCACTATCTCGTAATTCGATATCTCAGGTCTCTTGCTGTCTCGTACGGGTTTGCGGGACAGATACTGACTTCCTCCACATAAACCTATTTGCTATCTCGTATATTTTGGTATATTTGCTATTTAGTAGGGGTTGGGCTCCTAGAATACGCTAACGACATAACGAGGTGCGACTGTATATGCGATTGTATGTACGTATACTCACTCATCAAAGGTGTTCGTGATTCACATCAAAGTTGGTCAGTGCGTGATGTAGCTTACCAGATTTTGCGTAAAATTGAGGAACTAAAATGTATCTATATGATTGTATCCAGTGAGTAGCAGAGAATAAAAATACCATGAATGTGTAATATTGATTTTGACCACTGTTGACTATTGCTGTGTTAAAATTCGAACATTTCAATGGGCACTTGATTCCTGACTTCAGCCGGACATGTCACATTCAATCCACATTTGATGAGCGGCTGTAATACAATGAGAGAAAATCGAGATCAAATCATAATCCTTGAGCAACGAAAAGATCGCCCCATCAAAATTAGTAAAGACATCCTCTTCCCCAGTGCAGGTGTTTATCAACATTCTATTTGTACCAATCCGTGAGCAGAATAACCAAAGAATAGCAGGAATTTCTTGTTTTTACTCCCTGTTTATACATACGACAGAGCTGTCAGTTCATTGAGATTCCAAGTACCCTCGAAAGTTTATTCACTTGCCCGAAAGTCTCTAGAGACTAACATACTGAAGCAAACACCAGTGAAATGGCGCTATATGGTCTGTCAGATCACTATCGGGCACGTTTATCCTGTCCCACTGATGTTACCCCTGGCTCACGATGGCCACCCGCGCACCCCACGATGCCCTATGTCCGCCAGGTCATCATCCAAATGAACGCCGAAGAAAGCTTCGATGCTGGAGACTTCGATCTCTGTCTTGCTATTTACCACGAGCTATGTTTCCTTTCCAAACCCACCGCCAAGCTACATTTCAACATCGGCCAGCTTCATCTTCGCGACGGTAGTCTGCGGGAGGGTTTTTCCTGGTTTGAAAGCGCTATCAGAATAGATCCGTTCCTTGCAGTTGCTCACTTCCAAGTTGGATCAATTCACATCCGCCTAGGAAGATTTGAGGAGGCTCGCAAAGCATACACTCGGTGCTATGATGTGGCCTTGCGTCGTGGCAGCATCTCAAGTGCTGGCGATGGTACCGGCGATATCGATTATGACCAGGTCGGGCTCAAGTATCGACTTTGCCGCAATGATATTCAGCATAATCAGAGATTGTGTGAGGGTTTTGTAAGTACGAGTTTTACTATGGCTCGGCCAGTAGCAAGTGGTGCACCAGTAAGTCATGACAAGGATAAGCTCATAACTCTACCTGAGCGCCTGATTTTTAGGGTGCCGGAGGAAGTTGCAAAGCTGGCTAGAAGAATGAAAGCAGCCGAGACAGCGGAGTGGAGATTCAGAGACGAAGCCAGAGTTGTGGCAGAAATTCCAACTGATTCAGGAAAGATGGGGGCTTGGGGTTAGTGTGTCAGGTGTGAAGAGTCAATTTCACGATACTAAATTGAATGCCCGGAAAAGGAGGAAGGACCTTAGACTAGCACGCATCATTGTATACATTCATTTCCTACTGTCTTTTGCCATTAATTCCATTGTGGTAAAGGTTAGGTGCTATTTTGAGTGTACAGCTCGATGTCGGAGGTGATGAGACGGCAACCAAAATCACACCAAACCACACCAAAATCCGTCAAAATGCAACCACCACAAACAAAGTATAATTGCAATAAATAATGAATAAGGTTTTAAGAGATGAAATACCGGCTATCAAACGTAATAAATCTAAAAGGGCACTCTCTGAAATCGGATGTGGAAGAAGTTACGTGAGCCAGAAGTAGAGCAACTTGGAGATTTTGTTGCATCCCATACAAATATGTGGTCTTGGCACGTTTTTGGCAACTTGACACAACAAAATCATCACAGCTCATGCTAGGGACATATAATTGTAATTTTAAGCTGATAGAGCAATTGTCTATATACAGAATATATAGTTTTTCAATTCCCAGATAATATCTATCTTAATTGGTGGTTGAGGACCGGGTTGAAAAGTGGCATTTTTGGTGCAAAATGGTTGCCGTCTCATCACCTCCGACATCGCGCTGTACATATGCCAATTGCATGGACACATGGTACATAATAGATAAATGGCATGTACCTTTCAATACCCTGTATACACATGTATATACGTACGTAGGTATGCTGTCAATTCAGTGATGTGTTTACTCTGCCTACACGTAGTACCTGAACTGACAGAATTGGGTGTAAATGAGCTCAACAGAAAGTGTAATCTTACAATGGAACGAGCACTGTGGTTCTAGAGACTCATAGTTACATGTATCTATATGCATTATATGTACTCCAGTTCAAGTCTACCTGTACCTGTATCTATACCTGTACATGTATTTTTGAATAAGTGGGTCGTAGCAGAAGCGGTTTGGCATATGTACATGTAGACATATGTAGTAAAATGTGTTCTATGTAATTTAGTAGGCGTGGCCCCTAAATAGCCCCGAGAGCGAATTGGATATTGGGATACATATATATATATAATTATAAATACATACGTATGGTTTCTCTAACTGGCCCTATTTATTCACTCCTCTTCGCCTTTGCCCTTCATCATTCATCTACGCCTTCAACCCACACGGCCTTCCACCATTACCACTCTCGAATCGAAGATATTTCATTAAAATCACTACGATTTGAAACCTTTCTCAACGAGAGTATTAAAAGCGATCAGGAAAATATCCAAAACCGACACAGCCTCTGTTTCGCTTTCCAGACAGGAGTTCTTTCTAAGTCGGATCAGATACAGCTTCCGAGTACAATAGTTCTAGAAATTCAACCTATCCGAAGGTATGAGGCCTATTTCATCAAGTAGAGCTTCAAGTTCAATAGCTAACATTTTGGATTGTTTATCATTCTAGTTATCTATTTCTGATACTTCCAACCAAACCCTTCTGTCGCTTTCAGCTAGTTAAACTCCACTTTATCATACAATCTCACAATGCCACTATCATTATTTCACCAGCATGCACACACAAAAGAGCATTGGGCACAATACAGCCCAGATAAGTTGTTCGAGATTCTCAAGAAAACCAACTGGGTAGCATATCCAGCTGTCGACTGGATGACAATGCTTTCCGAAGTTATGAGCTCTCCTGATAAAGTCATCGGAGAGAAGAGGAAGGTTTTAGGACGTAGGGCTCTTAACCGACTAGGGGGCCCGGCATTGACCAAGAAACAGAAAGAAGATTCATTGCTGCTTATATGGGACCAACGCAGTGCCTGTTTTGAATGGGGGGCTATCAAGCTAAAAGAACTCTCCGGACGTCGGAACTTTGAACCAGACATGCACCTCGACCTGTCAAAGACTATCAAACAATTCATAAAGCGTCTTCCAAAGGGCCCTGAGTCGGACGCAATGATATCATGGGAAAAGGAGTACCAGGCTGTATATGAGGCAGCCCTCTACGACGAAGGAACCTCCACAATTTGGGCTTTCCTAGCAGACTTTAGGGACTATGACCTTCCTCAATCCTGGTTAGAGGAATATCATAAATTCTGTCTTCGCTGGCCATGGGAGTTGGAAATTCAAGACGCGGTTGGAGAACTTAGAAATACGATAAGCGCTTCATTGTTAGAGGCTAAGGCCATTGCGAAGCAACCATTGGTTCATGACTTTGACGACCGCAGATTCTCCCTCATGTGTATGATTCTCGATCAATTTGATGCAATATTTCAACTCAAGCTCTCCATGCAAGCCTCTCTGGATGATGCGGGAGTTTTCATGAAATTCACGGAGGAAGATGTGGAAACATTCGCAGACTTCGAAGTCTCAATTCGTCAAATGGACTTCGGAGGTGCAGTACCGGCGATTGGCCGCTGGATTCGATATTTTCGTATTGCTATTAATCTAGATAGCTACTGTACCGGATATGCATGGGACTTTATTGCGTACTGTGCACATATGATTCCTGCCGAGAACTTCATTTGGCTATGGGACGTGAATGAAAATTTTGATCAACATAGGCTTGACAAAAAGATATCTTTTGCTAACACTTTCTTATTTGAGCTCAAAAGACTTATTAATAAAAGGTTTCCGGCTGGATATGAGCGTTCTCACCCTAATCAAGGTAAGAGAAGTTGTCCCGCTGTATGAGATTGTTGTAATGGCTTGAATTATTAATTAACTTGCAACAATCTCAGCTGAGGCAAAGGAAAACGACTCAGATAGTTCACAGAATGAGCTCACTATTCTCAAGCGAAAGCCGTTCTTTGTTGAGGGAGATCTGTTGGATGCACTTTCTTCCGGGGCGGGCATAGGTAAGGATATAAAGCAAACGTTCAGATTATTTTCCAAGATTTTCCAAGGATGGGTCGATGATATTGCAAAAGTACTTAGCTTGTACAAGGATAAGAACTCAAAGTCAGTATCTTCCAAAGCTATTTTTGATGGCAAGTTGGGCCCATTCCAAATCAAGGTCCACAAACCGCTACATTTTGTACTTCTACGATTTGTAGCATTTCTTTACGAAGAAGATGTCAACCTCCCCATAGGGCTAAAATATGAGCTTAAGCATATGACGGTAAGATATACAAAGCAGATAACGCAAACATCCGAGTCAGTATGGAATTACATAAAACAGGAGAATGCCGATATCCTTGTTATCCCGAAAACCTTCAAGATATCTCTAGTACGGGTCATGTGGTTCAAAACACTCTCGGAACTTCTTACAAGAGCGGTAGAATCGGAAAATGATATCGTCATTCCGGTGGCAGTCCACACCGAGGCACCGACCGAGCCCGCCCCGTTAAAGACGAAAGTCGACAAACCCGAGAGTGGCAGTACCCAGAGCCCAACAACAGCACAGAGTGAGACAACCGAACCAGAGGAACCCAATCAGCCAGCTAAATCTGAGAGCGGTACACCAGTCACGGATAAAGTAGACCAATCTGAAGCAGCTCAATCGCATCAAGCAGGCCAATCAAGCGAGCTAAATATTTCCAAGAGTTTGCATGAACTAGACCAGCTGAAAACAACACCTGAGACTGCGCCAATCACAGATAATACCGATCATGTTAGCTGTGATCATACCTTTATGGATGACTCCGACTTATCGGCGCTAGTCTTGAACCAACTATATATTGATGACCCTACTTCATGTAATGTATCCTCTAGGGTAGTGAATAGAGAAGCACCACAAAACGTTTCTACTGAGCCTAGTACAGCACTACCACCTGATCAGGTAGGCAATGCTATACAGAGTATCGTGGATTATAGCAGGTATTGAAGAACTATCATCAGCTTTATTGGATGACTGAAACGCTGATTTTTTTTTTAGAAATACAGCTAGCGATATCCATGTTTTACATGAGGAGATTTATAGTCTCAGGGCACTAGTTACTATGTTGATAGACGGCGACGCACGGTCACGAAGAATTCTCATGGAAAGAGGTCACTTGGCAGTTCCATTTGCCCAAATGAGAACAGACCCAGCTTTAGACCGGTCTTTTATATTCTCACAAACAGGGAGTCAGTATGCTGTATGTTTATATTATTGATCCTTAACTGAAATAAGTACGTTAACAAGAGATACCACAGGCGACTCTTATCGTACCGCCAGTGGTAGATGGACCTCTGAAAATTGCTGACGCGGAGTTTTACTCGTAGCTTTGCTCAATTCCAGTAAGATTAGACCTATGCTGATTGGGCCAAGATTTATGGCTGCATAGTACGATATCTGTGCAGATGAAGTGTTATGGAGTGCGTTAGGCATGAGACTAGGTTGAGCATACATTTAGTCAGTTGCATTGTTTATCAACTGTATAGATAGCGCACGGCCATCTCGCGGTTCCTATAAAACCACGGGAAGGCATCGCTAGTTAGGATAGAGTTTACTACTGTACTATTTCTATTTTAGTACGTAGAATAGGAGTTGTATTACCGAAACTTCTTAGAAGGCCGTGTTTTAAGGTGAATTGATTGTTTTGTGTCTCGACACCCACCTAACTTTCTTGCAATTACAGATACGAGGCCATTTCCAAAACACCGTAGGATTTATTTCGGTGGGTGATATACTGAGGCTGATGTCTGTCAAAAACAGGCTGAGTATTAACGGAGCGTCTAATAATAATTTCAAAGACAACATCATGCATGTCGAGTTCTGTCAAATTAACACTTCATCAACTACAATAGCTATTATAGTAGAGCTCGAGGGGTAAAGGGTAAGTTCAGGTTGCTATTACATATGAGAACATAGCTAGGCTGTCTTCAGATAGATTGTGTCAAGTCTAGCTTCAATAAAATAATTCCTTTAATTAAAGGAGGCTGAATATTCGTCACATTGCACATTACATCCTACCTTGGCATAATATATGAAGTAACTCTGTCTGAGAAACGGAGTTGAATCCTATGAATAAATCTTTAGCACAGATCTGCACGTAGTTTCACTTTCCGAAGCTTCACCTCCGAAACTCAAAATAAAGTCTTCTCAACGGGAGCCAAGTGAAATATTTTAGCAGGCTCGTTGGGCACTTGTATTCCGCAACTCAAATGTGCTATGTAGCAGACCTTGCTAATCATATGTAGTAATCTCTCACACCCGGGATTTCTGAGAAAGAATCCGGAGTTGGTTGAGTTGCCGCAAAGAGTTAAGTCACGGATGGTCACTCGATCATAGCCATCACTCGGTCACAGTCAAGCACTCGTTTGAAGATCTTGGCAATTTAAGGTTTAATTCTTGGTGCATCATAAATAGTACAGTGCTGGAAGAGACATGGATAGCCGAAGCATATTTGGGAGGCTAGCCTAATTTGCCGAGCTGCGATCAACCCTTCGCAGGCCTACAAATGTGTTAACAGCCGTTTGTTCGGGCAGCTTGAGGGTATGGTGCTGGTGTCGCATCGGGGATCGGTTTCTGCGGCTGGTTGAACTGAGCCCACATATAAAGAAAAACCAAGTCTACTATGGCACTTGCTACCTCATGTCTCGACCGAGAATAAAAAGAGATAAATTAGGAGTAACGCTCAAGCTCTCCTCTCCCTTATGGGCTCGAATAATGTATGCTTGGAGGAAATGTTATAGCATGTTCAGCTGGAATCTTTAGCCAGGTTCTATTACCATATTCAATATTACCAGGCAATACGTGCGGCTCTATACATGTACATGTATTTACTCAAGACCTACAGAATAGGACAGAGAAAGTGATATGAAAAGGTTAGAAGTGTCAGAGGCGAAAAACAGATTTTAAGAATTCAATACGGTAGAACTAAACTTCTCCTCCTTTTAATTATGTATCAACTACAATATCATTGGATTCGCCAATTCCCCAGATTCATCGAGCTCATCATCGAGCTGATCATCGAAATGAGAATTGTCCCTCAATCTCACCTCAAGTCAACACCCAGAATATTTGGTGGCGCTTAATATCCCCTGTCCTCGCTATCAAGAAGAGAAAATCGAGCTTTCTGCTTCAATTTCTTTTATATTATGTCAGATACTCCGCTTTAGTCTATTTCGGGTCTGGGAGTAGCGTTGAGTTGTTTGGATCCTGCAAAGACCTAACGTCAGTATCAGGCTACATATAATAGCTGCGCGCTTGTGTCGTTACCTTTGGTTGGTGATTCTCATCCAATATAAAGTTATCATCGCTATGCGCCCACGTAGTGGGCACTCTCTTTCCACACGCCATTTCCGCAAATCGGGAATATTTATCGTCATCGTCAATCATGTTCTTCGGACCCCTGTGTAACTGGTACCAAAATCCCTTGATTTCCCACTCTTGGCGGAGCCTGCTGTACGGCCATACCTTGAACAAGGCCAGTTCACGCCTGTCCTTGAGTACGTGGTATGCTGGGGGTGCACTTCGAAAGTTGAATCACCTCGACTCCTCCCTTCCCTGTAGGTGATGTCGGGCCGTCGCTCCGGGTACAAAGCCAATGACCCAGGTGATGATTTATTCCGTTGGGGGAATAATAGTGGTCCCTTGAGGAATATTTGGTGCGCATGCCTTTACCCTCCTACAAAGCACCTACCAGCTCGGCTTCGTCACAGCTGTGCCCAGGCCCATCTGCTCTCTACTTCTGCTTTTAATAATACGTAGCAATCAATATTAGCTGACCAAAACACCATGCACCAATTATATAGACGACGATTCATAAATCTGGATGGAACTCACCAGATATTTTTGCGAGATGACCCTCATACAAAACACCTGGGATTTAGTTCAAGGCAAGAAAAATGTTTCTTCCGTGAAGCCGGAGCAGACGACCAATATACTGGACGTTTTTTGCGCTGAAACCAGCAATATTTTCAACTGCTCCGTCTCCAGTGGAGGGTGGATAGTCTTGGCTATAGTAATGAAACCGTCAGCGAGACTTTTTGAAACGCAAGGTGGAATACAGCACTGACAAAGTCTATTCCGCCTGAGGGGTAATGGTATCTTTGGACAATTTGATGAAACTGCCCTTATATAAAAACCCGACGGTGAGAAAGGTATACTCACTACCTTTTGAAGTGAGCATCAGTACAGTAGCTCCATCTCTCAGAGTGGTTATCATATACCTGGATCTTCGTTGAATAGGACTAGGTTGGCAAATTAACGCCCTAGGCGAACTATGTGCCGCGAAAAAAACACGAATTTGGGGAATCTTCCCCCCAACAAAAACATTTGGGATGCACGAAAAAGGGTTTAGTGTGGCTGTATTGAACTATGTCGGAGCAGGAGACCTGTGCCCTAGATCTTTATAGCGTTGGCGCGAGCAGAACCTCCAAGGACCCTTTTCTCATGCGCCTGGCAAATAGTGGTAGTTCTGCCGGTGACTCGCCCTGATACTCTCGATGCATTGAAGAGATACGGAAATCCATATCTATTTATGATAGTATCTTGATCAGTCTTTGTTTCAAAAGAAATAAAGAAAAAATAAGAAAGCCTTACTTCAGTAGGTTGTGTATTCGATTCCAAACAGTGTCAAGGACACTTTCAGCTCCGTTGACACTCCTGCGAGCGATAAGGTCCCTAGAAATGGACTCCACTGCAGAACAAGAATTGACCTTTGTTCCCGGCCGGCACCACCAGATAGATGGGCAAATCTTTAGCACTGATATGTAATTAGCCTATCGTCCAATTATCAAATTATGAACAGAATAAATAAGAAAGGTCATATAAAATGAAGAAAACGGCTTGGAGAACGATGTGATGGCTGGGCTTTGGTATGAAATTACCTTATGACAATTTCAAAAGCAACTATCGTCTGCACCTGTCTCCCTCCTCCCTATCTGATTCATCAAGAAATATTAGTAATCTGTGAATCGTTTGACATTTGAGATGAATCTTACACACCCTGTGATATTCGATTAATCCTTAAACGGGTCATGAAATCTTAGTCACTAGTAATAAATACTTATGTGGAAATTTCGTAAGTCAAGAAGCACAGTAGACCTGAACTTTTGATCCGCTTCTGGGTAGGTCTGGGTATCGATCAGATAGTGAATGAAGGCCTAAGCACAACAGCAGGCTGATACGGTGAAGCATTCTGGGATGCATGTTCGCGATATAGGGCAATGAGCTGTTCGTAGGGAATAGCGCAAGAGTGACACAGTATGTAGCTAGAGTATTCACATGTCGGCGGTAGCCTGGGAGTCATGGAGCCGCTGGCATGGCCAGCTGTGCATTTGGGCAAAGCGCCAAGACGGAAGGGACACAGAAGACGCGGGGGGAAGTATACCTCTTTACCGGATAATATGATCTATAGTTGCATTACTCTGAGAGCAGGTTGCTCGCGGTGCATGTATCTTTGGAAATATCATTTTTTCTCATATCTAGATAGCAAGCTTTTAGGTTATCATTTTAACGGTAAACCCATTTAAGTATATACGCAACTAACTGCATGTATACCTTTGTGATAAAATGGTGTATATGTGACAGTTCATGATTATTAAATTAGTCTTTTTTGTTATTTGTTTCGTTTCATTAATTAATTACATGCAAATGCTTAAATTAGTGGATAACTTTGAGTCTTAATAATCACGTCTTAAGCCGTGAATAAAAAATTGTTTAGTGAGACTCCTGTTTCCGTTCACATCAATGATCAATCGTAAGGAAAAGAGGATACGTATAACTCATGAGATATCACTCGAATACCAAGGCCAGACGTTACTATAATTATGTAATATATCCAGGGGTATTGACCACTCTACGACGCTAACCTTTCCCAGAGTACTAATAATTGCTTCATCACATAGGGAGAAGAGGGCCCCGAAGAAGGATAAAAAGTGCAATTAATCTGTGATTCGAAGCAAGTAATCTTTCAGAAACGCGAAAGCTCCCTACTGCACATGTCCCAAGCTAATGAGTTAAACAAAAAAAGAAAATGTCCCACCCAAGCATAAAATCATTTCCGAATCTTAAAAAAATCACGTAGTTGGCTCCCAACCTGCACTGGAACGAGCTAAACATAAAGCCCAACACTCTATATCCCCTATCATTAACCTTTAGGAAAGAAAGAGAGGAGGGGGAAAAAGATTCGGGAAGAGATCCACCTACTTCGCAGAGAGATACATATTTTCAGCTTAAGGTTCCTAGTATCATAATTTCTGTCCACTTTCATGTCCTGCTTCTTATCCGGCTCGGACAATGTGCCATCCTCTAAATTTAAACACTATCGCACATATTCTCGTCTTCATCAATGGTGGCCTGTATATCTCCATCATATATATATTCATCCACGTTGATCGAAGAAAGTCCCATTGCTTCCTTTATCAACTCGTCAATTCGTCTATCTAAACTCTGGTGTTGCTCGTGGACCCAGTCCGCTAGACCATCCTCGCATTCGCCATCTCCAGGCTCACGTGCACCATGATGAAGACCGCAATATTCATCACAATTCTTACCAGTATAATCATCATCACTTTCGTCGCTCTCATCCGTGCCCCCCTCTTCCGTCCCATCCTGCTTCTTTGCTGCTTCTTCAATTCTAAACTTCTCTATTATCGCCGCGTTTTCATCGTAGTATTCATCATTGTGAATACCATCCAAGTCCAGCATTATTTTCTCCTGTTGGGTAGAAAATACTTCCAAAGCCTTTATAGCGTCTTCGATTCTTTCATAGATTACCATCGACCCGGAATCACCTATCGGAACCCAGCCCATCTCATTAGTTTCATTCCAACATCCATGATCTCTAATGAAAACATGTATTTTTTGACCGCCGATCTCTATATCCGTAGCTGAAAATTCGACAATGGAGGGGATGCCATCTGTGACTTCAAAAGGCATAGAGATATAACTATGAGCGGTGAGATTTATAAAAACAGGAACTCTACAGAGCCTTGCTGGGATGAGGTAATGATCGCATCCCGGGATTATATACTCTTCGTCGATAGACATTTCGGAATCACTCTCGCTTTCGAAAGTCATTCCCAATGAGGCATCATGTGACGAAGGAGGCTCGGGGATAGTTCCGGTATGCTCGGGGATAGGCGTCTCAAGGACCTTTCCATCAATCCATTGCTCAGTCTCGAGACCGTGAACGTTGTTCTGGGTGTGAGGCATTGATCGTTTGATGGCCGACATTTTGTTTTGTTTGAATGGTGGGATGGAGTAAATTGAACTCGAAGGTAAATATGTTTAGTTGTTTACGTGCGAGTCCTAAAGAAATATATCGGTTAGAGATCTGTTGATAGTTTGCTTCGAGGAATGAGCAGCGGAAATACCAAGAACGTCAGTGAAGCAACAGATGTAGGTTGACTAATTGATCAAGTGGCGTTATGTTCTTTCGGGATG
The DNA here is from genome assembly GCA_024713855.1 of Morchella sp. 2016-41. Taxonomy (NCBI): domain Eukaryota; kingdom Fungi; phylum Ascomycota; class Pezizomycetes; order Pezizales; family Morchellaceae; genus Morchella; species Morchella sp. 2016-41. Next base: position 187,151 of record JAMGZD010000002.1, on the reverse strand, counting down.
GTAATGAGGGTATCCAAGCAGGGAAGCGGTATTAGGAGTTGATCTTGATATATGCAGAAGTAAAGATTTGAAGGAGTAAAGAAAGAGATCATAAATATCTTAAGAATGTGATGAGTGGCAAGGTAAGAAGGGGAGAAAGGTTTCGATCCAGAATCTAGAAGGACATGGATGAATGTACGGATGATTGCGAAAGGGTTTGGTGATTGGCTCTTTTACTAGAGAGGTAGGGGCGAATCTAGAAGAAGAGAAGAGGATGGTCTAAGGATGTTACTTTACGGAGATCAATGACGTGAGAAGTAACCTCAATCTAAGTGTGTGTAACTTACATCTAAAGTCTCGTGAATGCTCTAGATACATGTTGATTGTCATGGATATACACATATATTTACTAATATATACATTCTAGATCTTATATGGGTACTCGACTAAAAGAAACTCAACGCTTAAGCAAAAAAATCAAATATCGATCCACGATTAAAACAAACGTACACATGAGATACATATAAGCACGAAAAACGGGGACAAAGATATTCCCCTATCTAATAGGTAGGGATCAGAATCTAATAATGGCCTAAGCTACAAGGTGCTTAAAACTCTTTCCTATGTATATATATCGCTATGGATGTCGGACATCCAGGATTCCTTTCGACACTTGCTGTATACTTTTATAAATACAAGTTGAAGGCGCCGATGTTAGATGAGTAAATCTGGGGATGCTACGAAAGTCTAATAAATACTGCACATTTAATCGCGGAGAGGTGGAGTTACATATACTGAAAGAGCGGGAATTATGCCATTGTATAACCGCGGGAGTCTTCCTGGGTGGTTTACCTTTCACGCCGATTGTGATACCTCTTACAGAACATCAACTAAGACCACCGTATCTGAACAGTTGTTGATACATCATGGTTACGGTGTGTCTGAGACATTTGCGGCAACGGAGAGAGAATCTATAGATGGTCTAGTTGAGATTATAGCACTCGTATTATGCTATCGCAAAACATAATTAGTGACCCAACCGACTTCCATAAGTATATAAAGCACTAAACCGTGGAGAGATTTCCCACCTTATCAATCGTAAAATCTATCGGGGTTCTGCTTACCTTCAACGTGCACGTGACGCAGCCGAGTGCGATTACCGACTCCACGTAAAAACAAGGAATGTTAATGTAAACACGTAAACACTCATAGAGGGGAGCAGAAGGTATGCAGACGTCCTTTTAGATCCGCCAACTCTTTCTCAAGCCTTTAGCCGTGCGTGAAGATAGACTATCGACCCTATAGGTGTGAATAATTCGTTAGTTCTGTGTGTCGGTAGCTGTATTGCGGATTATAGACCCCACCACTGCGTCGGTACGTAGTCGAGGCTGTGCAAATTAAAACATTAGAAAATATAGATCCGTACGTATACGATATCGATCACAGTATCATGCATTGAAATCAAATTTCTTGGGAAAGAGCTTACACGAATCTCTTGGTAGTACTGGTGGCCCAAGAACCGTCAATCTTTCTCTTTTCGGTCCCCACTACACTAGTGGCAATTTGTCGATCTATCAGCATCCGAATAATATATCTGCTTTCATTGTCTGTGCAACCTCATGCTCTTGACCGGTCTCGCGGGCTTGTGGGCTTGAGTTTACGTACACGTGTAGATGTTTTGGGACAATGCCGAACCTGGCTCCATGTCCGTGAATTCGAGTGCTGTAGCACTTTTACTGTGTGCTCTAGCAACAGAAATCAGCCGTGGGGTCGGAGGAGAGAAAAGAGAAGGCGCCACACTAGCCCTACCTTTTTCGGCTAGTCCATACATATAGTATCAGAAATGGGGGTGAATTAAACTGATACTCCATCAGTACGGCATATTGAGAATATGCCACATCTTAACGAACTGTACGGTAGTGCTACCGCAGTGTACCATATTTCCAAAGACCACGGCAGTCATTTTATCCACACTTCTATCACTAGTGTATCTACGTCTTGAAGTTATATATACATGTATTCCAGTATACTCGAAGCTAAATATTGATTAGGAAAGACTTTTACTCGTAGGGGAGTACAGAAGTGATCAATCATGATCAAGAGGTCGGGAATTCAAACAAAGACAGCATAATTTACCTTACCGTCGAAACGCATACAATTTTTAGCCTTATTCAGTCGGCTTATCCAGAATGTAAGCTTACAATAGCTTTATCAGTACAAAGATCCTTTTTTAAGCTTAAACAATACTTATTTGAATCTTATTGGATTCATAAGGCTATTGTGAGCCTACGTTCTGGATAAGCCGACTGAATAAGGCTCAAAATTGTATGCGTTTCGACGGTAAGGTATATTTATCACTCCAATTCTAGCTGTTGAAACTACAGTATGGAAACTGGGGTGAAATCAATACATGCACTGTATGACTACGGAGTTTAGTGGGTGATACGGGATTAAATTTTATGCTGTGCTGACTACCTAGGTACATACATGTAAGTATAAATTCAATTATTAATGAAAATTTATGGCTGGTGATGAGGCGCCTGCCGTTGGTGGTGTAATTCCCCTCAAGTAGACAACGCTCATATATATTGGCATTGTATAGCCCCTTGTGGCCAGATAATCTGTGCTTTATCATAAAAATTGACGTTATAATTGCAAGCATTAAATTACGGTATTATTTTCGCCACCGGTGGTAAAATCCCGACACATTTACCGCCTCATACAATTGTTGCTACATTAATAGTGTATTCAAGGAAATAGTGTACGTGGCGAATCCATCCCTTTTTGGTATTGTATATGAAAGCTCAGTGAGTTCACATAAGTGTTGGAAAATAATAAGTTTATGGATAAATAATGCAATTTTGGTAACTACTCGTAAAAGAATGCAATTTGGTAATTACTCATTCTGATATCAACGAATAGGTAGCAAAAATAATATTTGTCTCTACCTATTCTACTGGGATTTCTTACTTACCCTATTCTCAGGTCTCGTAAGGTGCAAACATGTACATAGTGTGCCCGATTTCCGAAGGCTAATACGCTGGACATGTATTCAATCAACATCAAATTTGGTATTTCTCAAATATCATCAACCTCCATGTAGTCAATGTCAGATGTTTCCTTCTCCTCTTGCTCAGCATTTTCCTCGTCAATCTGGTCGGCACTCCTCTTGAGATTCCTCCTAGGACCCTGCTGAATACCCTGGTCACGCGTTTGGTTGAGAGCCTGACCAAAGCCCTGCTCACCCACCTGTCCAACGATTACCTTCATGGTATTTTGAAAGAGCTTTTTAACCATTTTGAAATCCTGGTCGATAGAATCTGCCGTCTCTTTGATCCTAGACGTCTCTTTAGTCGCGCTAATCTCCTCGACGGTGTCCTCAAGAAATTTGTTGACTCTAACTAAGAATTGATTTCCGTCGGCCTGCTCGAGTTCGGGCATGGTGACCTCATGTATGGCGGCTTTGGATATGGAGATTTCGGGAACGGCGACTTCGGGCACGGAACCCATTTGCATTTCATTCTCTTCCTCCTTCGTACGGTATAGCACCTCGGCCCGCAGATTTTCCTCGTCCATAATCTTCAAGACTTTTTCCCATTCGTATTGACAACCGGTTCTCCCGACGCGAAAGTTGATAGAATCCCCTTTTAAAATAACTTTGAGTCTGTAAATCCTTTTAAACCCATCTATTCTATGCTTCATGTAGAGCAAGTTGACGAAATCAAGAAATCTCGGAGGATCTCGGGAGTAGATGTAGATATAGTCCAGATATTCCGAATTGCGGTAATCCATGTGGCTAGTTGCGAATCTGTAGATACTATCTGCGAATCCGGACCCCTCATCGGAATTGCTAGGAGACAACTCACGGCTAACAAAACCTCCTTGCCTATTGGATGCTGTAGGATTGGTGGTATGCGCAGGTCTTTTCCCTTCCCGGACGCTCATAAACTCATCCTCCTCCTCTTCCATGCCAATGGAAGGGCCAAGACACTCAGAACGGCTCCCATTCGCGTCGTCTTCTTCATCACTATCTTCACGCGGGATACGCATTTCACGTGTCCAATCCCGGATGGCCCTAGGATTATACACGTTGAAACCATCTTCGCTATCACTATAGACTGCTTCTGAACTGATAAAGCTAAGCTCTCCAGAGCTGATAGAGCTGAGTTCTAGAGAACTGACAGCACTAAGCTCCGGAGAAGTGACAGAGCTCAGTCCTGGAGAAGTGACAGAGCTCAGTTCTGGAGAATTGACAGAGCTTGATTCTGGAGAACTCGTAGGCTGGCTAGTAGGGTCCAACAGGCCCTGGTCCAAGAAACCCAAGGGAGTGTCCTCGGGACCCCGCGTGTTGTTTTCATCGGGAGCCATGTTTTGGTTGAACGTCGAAATACCTTCGAACAGCCTGTGTACATGACGCGGTAAGAGAGACCAAGGAAATGCTTTATCATATGTCTGGTCGACGTGTCCAGCAGGTCTCTTAGATGATGTGTCTTTATGAACGGAGAAACTCATGCTTGTACTAGTGCGTTGGTCTTTTAGGGTGTTAGCGTCTGCCAAAGGCTACTTGAGCTTCAGTGCCTATGAATTAATTGGGTTAAAAAACAGAATTCGATCGAGATACATACTAATGTCACCACCGGCAATTAGTTCATGTAACCTTTTATTGGCGGGATTTCCATGAGATAATATGCCCATTTGACCATTATCTATGTCAATAGTGTTCCTGGTAACACCACGTCCCCTTTTGCTGTAGCTTTTATAATTAACGTTAAGGATTTCCTTCAAAATATTCATTAACGTTGCTGGGCTGAAGAAAGCATTGTATCCACGGACACCTTCCCAGCTGGCGAGAACGTTGCGATAAGAAGTGTTAACACAGCTGTCGATCCCCATGCGTGTACGACACAGCAACTCATTATCGTCGTTTTCGGAGAGTTCATGCGTATATGTAACACTCACGCCCTGGTATCCAAGTGGAATAAAGTTCCTGGGAAATGTTTTGCAAAACAGGATTACTCTACCCAAATAAACCGAGTTGACCCAAGTAGGAAGCCATTTCGGTAAGGAATCATCGAAGGGAAACTTTCCCGGCGAGCGTAAGGTCGAGGAAGCCCTGCTGTGGCATGCAGCTCTCAAGGGTCCTTCAGTAGTGAGTTCTTGTGAAATGCGCTTACGCTTAATACTCTGAAAAGTAATTCTATCTTCGCAGGCACTATGCGGGGTCGTGTAAGCATCGATACCGAAATGTCGGATATCTTTATGACTGTGTGCGCTGGCTGTATTGTGGTAATACAATGAAACAAGGCTTGGGGAACCTTGCCTTGTAGCAGTCAGCTCCCAGATTTTGAAATATCGGTAAAGGACGAGGAGCCCCCTGAATAACTCTTCGAACGTTAGCTGACGACGAATGTTGACAGCCACGGGGTTGGGGTTATGAGGATTAAAAAATCCTTTCTCATAGGCAGCCTTGAGTCTAAGCCAACGGCCAACTGAGAGAACGGCTCCTTTGAAGACATCATTAATGCTGAGAGTTATAAGGTTAGCTCTGGTAGTCTTTTCCACAATAGCAACAACTTCGAATAAAGACACCAATCTTACATTGTATAGTCTCTCTTGAAGTCAACAAGGTTCCTTTGTTCAACAGACCAATATGTCATTCTGACGAAGGTATCGATATATCTGTCCACCCATTCCTCCCATGCCGGGCCATGTTGCTCCGGGCCTTCGAGGGCAATGAGATTAACATCAAGGCTCATATGGATCATCAAAAGCTGGATAAAACTGTTCCACTCGGTAGTATTGAGGAATTTGTCTTCATATATACCATCGGTATGTTGAGGGCAAATTGATACAACATACGGACATAATGGGATTTGTAAAATTTGGAGGCCGGTTTCTGGAATATATTCACGACAGCTAGACATCTTGAAATCCGATGAATGGAAGCGATATTGTGGAATATACGCTGCAAGAAGTAAATTTCGAGTGTAAAGTAAATTCCGTCCCAGATGAATGAGAACTGAGATAAAGGTTATAATAACAAGCGAATAGTAAATATAGAGCCCGTTAGAAGTCTCAGTTGCAAATGTGTGGTCAGTAGGTGGTATAGGGTTGGGAGTCATGATGGCACTGTTAGGATGCTCGTATTAATTCTTTCCGTCACAGGTGATGCGAGATCAGAAGGAGGCGTAAAAAGAGAATTATCCTGATCTGTGACTAATCGTAGGCAGCAGATATGATCAACCTAAGTGTCAATAAGCTTTATCTCATGCATGGGAGGCATCCACCGCGCCATCTTCCTTTCGGGTCTAAGGATATACATTTTTTACTACAGATTGGCGGATCTAGCTAGATGCATGCAGCACCTAGCTAGCCTAAGCTATGCGTAGACATACATTATAACTTACTAGCAGTACATGTATACATGTAGTTATAATCTGAAGTACAACTTCTGAAGAGATCTTATATTTGACCTCCATGTTTTGTGTGGACTTCCATACAGTTTGTGGTAGAAAAATATCGAGGTATGCATGTAGCTAACCAAATACATAAGCTATATGATGTGGGAGGCACGCCTGATAGAGCTAATTAATTAAAGAATGATATAGTAAACTGGGCATTTAACTTGAGAAGGTTTTGAAAAACTCTCGAGTTCACTGTAAGTAACTGTCTTCTGCGATATATGAAATCTAGAGCTATAAAATAACTTTGATGATTCTTGGGTTTTCAACATCTAATATATATACATGTATACAAGTGGTTTCCGGCCTTCGGCCGGTACTACACGTATATCAATTAGTCCAATATACAGGCAAGCTGCCTTGCGGCCTATTTCTCTATTTGCCTGTCAGTCGGGGCTCTCAGGCCGCTGCGTGGCCCTCGACCCCTCCTGGCAGGCAAAGTCCATCACTATATCCGCTCTGGTCGATCTATATGTGCCTTTTCTGATATCCCCCATATATCAGTCAGAAATGCCTCCAGTTCAAGCTGCAAGTATATAGCCACAAAGCCTCTAAAATCCAACTATTAATCGAATTCCAGGACCAGTAGAACCCTATTAACAATCTAACACCACTCAGCACAATACCCTATGTTAATATCCAACACAACATGTTTCAAGTGAAACAAAATCTCTCAATGAGCCAATCACAGGACTATAAAAGCACATCGCATATGCAGATTATAATTATATACTTATTAGATATACATATATATAATCTGCTCATATTCTTGTTTATTACAGCATGCAACCGAAATCAGCTCGACGGTTTCGAAGCTTGCATGTTGTTTACCTTTAGTGCCGTAGCTTTTTTTTTTTTTATATCAGTGTTTCATTTATTTCTGGGTACAAGAATATCGCATGGAGCCTAGGCTATGGCGTGAACAACACCCCTCCCCTACCAAACCGCCAAAGAAAGAAACAAAGGAAAAAGTTTTGAGTAGTAGAGAAATTGTACATGAAGCAGACGCTGAGAAGAGACCCTGTAATTCCTCCTACCGGCCAGCAAGCTAATGAAATTCGGACGTCCTCCTGAGGAGGCAATATACTTTCGTACCAGCTAAGCAATTTATGACAGGACATATGAGAGAAGAGAGATAGGAAAAGAAAATGAGATGGTAAACAATTTAGTTTTTATGAGTTTGTAGTGCGCGATGTCGGCCCGGGAGCCAGCTTGAGGGAGGTGAGGGCTAGTCCGTATGTGAGGATAGCGATGTGAGGTCTGAGTCTGAGGAGAGGTCATAAGGGGGGGATTTTGGAGGGCCCATTTGCGGGGGGAACCCGGTCTTGGTGGCCCTTATGTAGGAGGAGAGGGCTGCTAGTGAAGTGGGTGGGGACCAGAGGTCGTCTAGTGATTTTGCGAAGGGTATGTGTATTGCCCTTTGGGGGCCGCGCTCAGGGCAGCGGAGGATAGCGTGTTCCATGTCTTCTTTTTCGAGGAGGCATCTGGGGCATGTTGGGGGGAGGTCCTGGGACATCCATGTTGGGTGTGCTGCTAGGTAGCTTTTGTGGGCTCTCATCTGGCAGAGGCGTCCTGCGATGAAGCGGTCGAGGGTGAGGTGGGGGTGAGGGCGGGTGCTGATTTGGAATTTGTAGTAGTCAGGTAGGGGGTTGTTTTTCCAGATTCGTAGGGTGTCTCTTTTGATGGAGAGTGCCAGGTCTGGGTGGATGGCGTTGGGGTTTTGGGAGAAGGTTGGCGAGTTGGTGAGTAGTGTGTGGCAGAGGTCGTCGATGGGTAGGCGCGCCACTCCTTTTCTGGAGGAGTTCCAGTTAACGGGGGGATTCGGCCGACCTCTGAGTAGGTAGCGGTGTGAGGTTTCTCTGTAGTTGGACATAGTGTGGAAGGTTTCGGGGGTGCGGGCGGTGACTGGGTAGTATGCGGGGGATGCAGCTTGGATTCTTGCCGCATATCTGATGCGCAGTGAGGGGATGTATAGGGCGAGAGGAGGGAAGGATGTCTCGGCTTGGAGTATGGTGAGTGGGGTTGATCTAAAGCAGTTAGTGACCCACCTCAGCACTGAGTGCCAGGTGGTTTCGAGTCTTTTCAGGGCTCGGGATGTGGGGACTAGGACGGAGGCTCCATATGTGAGCATGGGGAGGATGGCCATGATGGCTAGGCGTCTGCAGTTGAGTGGAGTGAGGCCTTTACTGGCTGATGCGAATCCCCTGATGATGGCAAAGGAGGCTTGCGCAGAGGCGCATCGTTTGGAGAAGTGGTTGAAAGAGTTGAGGTTGTCGGTGAGCTGAAGGCCCAACCACCGGATTTCTCTCTTAGGGTCGAGGGGGATCCGGTTCAGTGTGATGGGGAGCGAGGAGGGCTTGCTCCTGTCGGCGCTGGTGCGCCAGTGTATGAGGTCTGTTTTGGGGAGGGAGAAGTGGATGTTGCGGGGTGTGCCTATGTTTGTTGCGTTGTGGTATGTGTGTTCTAGAAGTGTGATGTTTTGTTGGTATGATGTGGAGGCGACTGTGAAGGCAAAGTCGTCGACATATGAGATTGTGATGCCCGGGGAGGGGTCTGTATGTAGCGGGGCTACATAGATGCAGAATAGGAGGGGTGAGATGGGGGATCCTTGACTCGGAGGGACTCCCACCGCCACTGGTAGGGAAGCCCGTGGGCCGCCTGGGAAGAGGAGTGTGCATTTGCGGTCTGATAGGAAGGAGAGGACCCATTGGACCATGTATGAGGAGGTGTTTTTGCTGCGGAGGGTGTCTGCTAGTATGGAGGGGACGACGTGGTCGAAGCCTCCCTTGACGTCTAAGAAGAGGGATGAAACTTTCAGGCCTCCTCGTTGTAGGAGCCTGACTTCGTGTAGGAGTGTTGTTGCTGCGTCTGCTGTGGAGAGGCCCTTGATGGAGCCGCACTGGTGGGGGTGTATGAGTCGTGACGACGCTGCGAAGGAGTGGAGGCGGTATGTCATTATTCTTTCGAGGATCTTTGAGACCGGTTCGAGAAGGACGATGATTCTGTAAGCTGCTGGGGAGTTGTAGTCCGGTTTGTTGGGTTTGGGGAGGATGACCCCGAGGGCGCTTTTGAGGGCCATCGGGTGGTAACCGCTTCTGACGAGAGGGGTGAGGAGTAGCGGGATGAGGGTCTGGTTTCCCTGGTGTATCTTCTTCCAGGCAAGGGGTGGGAAGGTGTCCGGTCCTGGGGCTGAGTTGTTGGAGGATGCTGCTAATGCCTTGGCTACTTCGATGGCTGTCACTTCGGGTGCGTCGGGGAAGAAGCCTGGTTGTGGGGCTGGGGTGGGGTTTGGCTGGGGGGGGAAGAAGTGTGATATCAGGGCTTGGTTCACTTCGGTTGGGGAGGTGGCGTTTGTAAATTTGGGGAGCTTTGTTTCCTTGCTCCGGGTGGCTGATTTCCTGAGGGCCCAGACTTGTCTTGAGTCTGCCTGTGCTATATAGTCGTTCCAGTGTCTCTTCTTGGCTTCTTGTATGGCCGAGAAGTATGCGTTGCGGGTTGCTTTATATTCGAAGGGGGGAGACAGTCCCTTCTTGTATGCTCTAGCTACGGAGTTGTGGATTTTCCGGAGTGTTGTGAGGTGTGGGGACCACCACGCCTTGGACCACGAAGATGGTCGTTTGGTCGGGGTGGCAGCGAGGACTGGGTCGGTGATGGTGGCTAAGGCGGCTCCGAACCAGTGGTCTATTGGGTATGTGATTGGTGGTAGTTGTGTGTTGCTGAGGGTTTCTTGGATTTCTGGCCATGGGGCTTTCTTCCAGTCCGGGGTGAGTGTGGCCGGGGAGGACATGTTGGGTGTGAGTGTGAGTTGGATCTTGATTGTTGTGTGGTCTGAGCCTGCGTTGGGGAGCCTGTTGGACCATGAATGGAACAGGCGGAGTGCTGGGGGGTTAGCGAAGGCTAGGTCGATTACCCCGTGTCGTTGGAGTGGGTTGGGGGAGATTCTGGTGAATCTGCCAGGGGTGTTGAGGAGGGAGTAGCTGAGGGCGGCTGCTGTGGTGAAGTAGGGGGCGGAGAGTGTTTCTTCTCTGCGGTTTATGGATCGTTGGGGGTCGGTGAGGGTGTTGTGGATGTTGAGGTCCCCACAGATTATGGAGGGGTTTCTGGTGTTGCGAAAGATGGTTTCTGGTGGGATAGATCTTCTGCTGGATGAGATGTGTCGGTTATACGCGTTGACTATTTCTAGTTGTGCTGGGAGGGAGGAGGAGTCGGGGTTCTTCCAATAGATTGCGATGCCAAAGACGTCGCCTCTGTCGAAATTGATGGGGAAGTAGGAGGTGCTTAGGAGGAAGTCTAGGTGAATGTAGAAGGCAACTGACACGGGTTCGTCCCCTGTAGTGGGGGGGAATACGCATTCGTAGCCTGGCGCGCTGAGAGGTTGGTTGTGGATGGTGAAGGGTTCTTGTACTGCCACTATCTGGGGGGGGCGTTGTTTGGAAAATGAGGAGAAGAGGGAAAGGAAAACAACGTTGCTCTTCGCACAGTTAAGCTGTATGATTGTAAAGGAATTGCAGGAAGGATCTCCGCTGGATATGACTGAGTTTCGATCGGAGGAGGAGGGGGGGGTAGAGGGGAGGGATGAGGATCGGGCCGGCATTTTAATGCGTCATGGGCGAGTCCTCTTCCACTGTCCCTGTCTGGAGGGATGTGGTTACTGATGGGGACTGGATGATGGGTACCTGGGCTGGGGTGGTTGTTGGGGGAGTGGGGAGGGGAGCTTGGGGGGCTGGTGGTGTGTTGTCGGGCATGGCTCGGCGGCGTCTTGCGGGGCATTCGATGTTGGAGGCGATGTGGTTACCTTTGCAGTTGGCGCACTTGGCTTTAAAGGTGGTGCAGCAGTCGATGACTGGTTTGAGATGTCCTTCTTTGGGGCAGATTTGGTTAGGGCAGCGGTGGTCTCTTCGTAGGTGTTCTCCTGCGCAGAGGGGGCATGTGGGGGTGGTGGCTTGGCATCCCTCTGATGCGTGTCCAAAGCGGGCACACTTGCGGCAGAGGGAGTTGGGGGTTGAGGGCCAGAGTTTATTGCAGCGGCGGGGGCGTCCAAAGAGGCGTATTTGTTCGCCGATTTTGTCGGTGTCCTCCATTGGGACAGAGATGACTATGGTGGTGGCAGTTTTCCCGATTCTTTTTTCGGGGCTGGTGAGGAAGCGGGCTCTGGTGATTATGGCACCACTGGTGAGGGAGATGGCTTCTGCTATGTGGGGAGTGAAGAGGGATTCGGGGACGTCTAGGGCGAAGAGAGGTACGTTGTGGATGGCGTACTCGGTGTTTGTAGGGGCGAGTTGGAAGTCGTTGAACGGGTTCTCAGTGGTGTGGCATGCCAGGTTGAGTGTGTCCAGGAGGCCAGGGAAGTAGGGAGCGATAGTTTTGGCTGAGATGGAGGGAGAGGTGGTGCATGTGACGGTGCCGTTGCGGTTTATTTGGACCTGTAGGTTGGTGTGGGGGTGGGTGAGTCCTGCGCTGGATAGGACTCTCCCGAGGATGGAGGGGAGTGTTGCTTCGAGTAGTTGGCGGTCTTCGAAGGGGCCTGGGGTGGAGCGTGTGGCGAAAAAGCGGCTTTGGGCGGAGGGGAGGTTGGCTGGGGCATGAGGGCTGGGGGCTTGGCGGTTGTTTGCGGGTTGGGTGTTGCGTGAGGAGGGGGGGCGGCTTGCCGATGTATTCGTCACTTTCTGGTGTTCTTTGAGTTTCTGTGCGTATGTAAGGCGGCGTCTGTTCCCGTGTTGGTCGATTGTCTCGACGGGATCGTTGGGGTGGAATTCGACTCCGAGGATTGGGAGGCCTTGGAAGGTGGGGCCTGTTTGGGCGGGGCGGGTTTGGTTGGTGTTGCGGTTGTTATTGCGGGAGGGCTGTGCGGGGGGAGGGGGGCGGGTCTGAGGGGCCTGGGTAGGGGGGGGGGCGGTGTGGGAGGTGGCCTTGTTGAGGCGGGTGTTGATGAGTGCGATCTCTGCGGCGTGTCTTGTCGCGATGGTGTGAATTTCAGAGGTGAGTTTATCTACCTGGGTGGAGAGGCCCAGGAGGAGACTGATGATGGCTTTGGCAGGGCTTGCGTTGGGGCCTTGTGCAAGGAGGGCGGTGGAGATGTGGGAGAGTAGGTCGTCCGTGGCGGGTGATTCCTCTTCGAGGCCCATTTTGTGGAAAAGCTGATGCTTGTCGACAAGGTGGAGTTGAGGTGCGGCGAAGGAGGACTCTGCCTGTGTGTATTCGGCGAAGGGGTGGCCTGCTAGGAGGGAGGTGGGGTTGGGGTTCATGATGGAAAAGGTTGGTTGAGAGAAGAGGGGTAAAAGCGGGGATTTTGGGCTGTGAAGCCGAATAGTTAAAGACTTTTCTGCCTGTGTAACGTGGTTGCAACGTAGAACTTGGAGGTGAATTTCAAAAACTCGATACAATAGAAGGGAGAAAGGTGCTTTAGTGCCGTAGCTTATGTTCACCCGGGTATAGACGAAAGCGGATCGCCGTTAACGCGTTCCTATCCCTGTTTACATACATGTATATCATATATCATTTCGCTTCAACATGTTACACAGTACTTTCTTGACCTCTTGTTTTTCAACGAGTAGTAGCAGTGGTATACTATTCTATGACCCCTAAAAAAATAGGATTTCAGCGCTCAGAAGCTTGATCATATATTTTTCTTTCTCTCAATCTCTCAAGTAATCAGAAGCTCGCCGAATACCCTCATATCGACTACTATTGCACGTAGTATTTGTTCAATCTTGATCTCGATAACCACCAAAAAAGAGCACATTATCGTCGTCATCGATATGGCCCGCCGCGTTGAGTTACATCTTGGGTTCTGTTAGAATTCTATTCTGAGACGAGGGTATATCTAACACATTGGCCCGAAAAGAATCCTCCTGATTGCTTAATGTTGATACGAAAGAGTACCGGTGACGAAGATCTGGAGCGAGTCCATCGAGTTAGCATTGGATATAAGATATACATCTACCAACCTTCTGTTTTCCTCTTAGATTCTCACTGGCTGGGAGCTTGAAGCTGTGGAATAGTACCGGGATGTGGAATTCGTGATCAAGGGATGGAAGTAAACACCCTTTCAAGCTTTCTAGATATTTATTCATCATACTACGAATCGATACTGATCATTCAATTCTAGATCTCGTAGGAGTTCAACTAGTCACCGCGGCATGCATTCTCTTGCCATCCATGAGTGATCTGTGGAGATGACTGCTATTTGGTGTCCTCTACCCCCCAGAGGATCAACCACCAACATGTCACATATGGTTGGGGGTGGTAAAGGTCACTTTATATCTATTGCATAGCGGTCGGCACGGTTGACAACAAGTTCTTTTCTGGAGTCATGATAGCGCCAGTAGTTTAGGGTCCGGAATGAGGCCTCGGAGACATGGGAAATAATATCTTGTACGCTACATATACAACCCATCCCTACTATTTTTCTGATCCCTAGTGTTTATAATGTGGTTATTAATGAAGGAGAAGACACTAGCTAGTACACTGATCCTAAAACGCCTAGTGCATTTCCTCTGTTTGTTTCTATAACCTCCCACCTACATCGTATATCCTCTTCCTTTTTCTTCACTAGAGTGGAACATTATTCGAGAGCATACTGCGCATATTACTCCCTAAACAACTTGCCACCAAAGTCTGTGGTGCTGCTGCTAGCTCATAGACGGAATCGATACCTATGGTATTATAAAGAACCTAGAAGCGAGTGAAACTGCTAGTACAAAGAAATAGGAATGCCAAAACCCCCAGATTTGTCGGAAAATCGTATAACTCATTTGAAGATAGTCGAGATTAGGTGCTGACTTGCTGGGGACAGTTCGACAACTATACCAAGGGAAAAGCCTGAAAATAGAGTTCTTAGACGAGGGTCTCGGCTCTCTGCAAGCTTCATTCTATCCAGTAGTAGGCCGAGCGGATTTCCAAGGGTTTACAAATTACCTTATGACACCACATGCACACCTTACATATATCTATTTCGCGTGATATTGTATGACGCAGCAATACGCGCAATACTCAGGCTTATTTCTTGGCTAAATTTTCCTGGAATTTGCACCTTAAGTACCTACCACCACCGATGAGGAGTGCGAGTGGTGAGGCCCCATTTTAAACCGCTTCTGCAAGAGATCTCCACAACCACAACACTTCAACGTCAGGTCATCATCTTTCATCAAATACGTCGTCAAGATGCACCTTGACCGTTCAAACCCAACCCCAAAACACGTTCAGTCTCCCACCCCCCCCTGGTTCCCTGAGATTGCTCAATGGATGTTGATAGACAGCAATGGTGATATTGAATTTGAGATGATGTACATACACTTTGCTCCATTTGCTCCATTTCATCACTAATCTACCATAGACCGGATTCACCAGAAGAGTATGAGGGGTTGGAGGCCGAATACGAAACTGACTCTGTTAATGTCAAGACACCAAATGGATTGGAAGATACCGATTCCAATTATGACGGAATTCCAACTCATCACGATTTCGGGCCGGCGCTTCTGCAGACCAAGCAAGAGGATCTGAAATACTTATCCCCAGGAGAGGAAACGAGACTCACAGAATCTCGTCCTGGATGGACTGCTCAGGAACCGGTCAGGCTGGACAGTATTTTAGGCCCTAATACTAGGAGTCGGCACCCCAGTGTCTCCGCATATACTCAACCTGGCAACGCTTTTTCCTCCCCGGAGTGGAACTATAACCTACCTCAGGGAGCGTTTCAATATCCACATCTCGCCCCGTTTCCTATCAAACTCTCGACAATAAGGCCTCAAGATATGCATCATCCTCAACCCAAATCGACAGCCGCGACCTTTCTAAGTCGACCCAACTTTGCTGATAGAACCAGGCATAACCATAGGCATCCTATCTCACTTCCGATTCCTATCCAAGGATATACTGGAACGTATTACCCTCTTCAACCTACGCGTTGGCCACCGAGGATGACTGTTGACTACGTTCCTGGGTGCCCTCCGTCACCTTATCTGAAAGAAGACCTCCCTAACTGGCGCTTTGAAATGGACCAGTTCCAGAAGTCCTTCAAGTCATTAGACGACCCCATTCCCCAGATCGATGGTGCTCTCAGGAGAAACTCCTATATTGAGAAGAACAACCTCTGGAAGACGAAGCCGCCAGTGGCTATAGGCTCCGCATTGTACGCACTATCTTACAATATGGAATCTCAGCAGTCAGCACACCATCACGACAGAGCACGTTATCAAGGTCTCATTCATCGAGGCTCCTATCACCAAGTGTCCCAGCAACAATATCTTCAGCAACAGACCCTTCAGCAGCAAACGTTTCAGCCACCTGTATTCAGGCAATCTTTGTCCCCGCTGCATACACCACTCGGACATTTCTCACTTTTCGATCCACAAGCGTCATACGGTCAGCGAAATCATTTCTTGACGCCCAAACATTCAACCCCTAAAGCCGGGAGCTGGTCAAGGAAGAAGAAGGGAGGAATGAGCGTTCTAGATGCCCGTATGGCAAAGCAGAGGGAGGGTTATAGGAGGAGCTTGAGAGTCGGGGGTATCCAAAGTGATAACTAGGCTCGGTGTGGGAAAACACATCTGTCATGTACAGATGATAAGATCTCAAATTTCTTCTGAGTTTCGGGGGCAAGGAGGTGGTAGATAAAATAAGAATACCCTTCAGATAGATAGACGTCATAATAGTAATAAAGTCTGTATGGTTCAGATAGGATTTTAGTGTGGGTTAGCGGGTTAAGACGACAGTTCTATCTTATTATATATGGAATCAAAGTAGATCATATGGTTCTACTATAAATGACTAGGCTTGCGGTTACACTAATCAAAGTCCTGAAGACTCAAAATAAACGTAGGATGCGCTAGATCTTGATATGCAGAGCACGAGTACCGTCTTACTCACCAAACGGAGGAGACTAAAGGTCCTGGGACCCATATGAAGAGACTACCTTCCTGCCCCAGAGGTATGCAGTATCATTATTTATCTAACATGCTCCCTTTAACCCCTCCCGCCTCAAATCGTGCTCTCCAAGAAACTCCAGCTCCCGCACACACCTAGGGATGCTGACTGACGTGATCTCGATCCAGAGTACATGGGAATTGAACAGAATAGAACAATTCCCCTGTGAAGAGAAGCAGCTGCTACATCCTCCCAGAAGAAAACAGAATACTTCAGAAATCATCAGTAAAGAGGATCACGTGGTCATTTAAACACTACTTGGGCCTAGAGTTCACAACTTGCGGCCGGCCTTGAAGGTTTGGGTACATACTTCGTTCATGCCTACACATGATTTCTACCCAGTATTATGATATATATGTAAGTAGTTGATATTTATATTACTTATTCTCTTTATGAAGAATGAAAATATTCTTTAATGTCTTATTTAATTGGTACGCCATCCGATCAATTGATTATTACGGAAATAATATCATAGAGAATCCATCGAACGCTTGTACTCCAACTTTTTATGCTTCTTTTCTATAACCTAACACGGTGTCCGTTCACTCCACTAGAGAACGATTGTAAGACTGATGTTACGTAACTCATAGCTCCGAGCTCACCCCTCTCAGGTCTCCATTGGCGAATATATTCTTCTCCCCTAGTTCATTCTACCCTTCAAAGAGTTTGTTCGAATAACTATATCATCGATATTGAACTTGGAGTTGCTCGTTCCAAGTTTCCAATTCCCAACAGCTCGCATAGGAGGTTCTGTGCATGTGGTGTCATCAAGTCAAATTTTGCTGTCTCCGAGTTAAGATATTAATTTCGTCGCATATACATAGGTGCGAAAATCCTTTGAATACTCTCACTGTTGATAGGTCATCTACTTACAACAACAGGGCGGTTATGACCATTCTAAATGAGCCCAGCGGTTTCAAATCTCGGCCGGAAGATGAGAAATATTTAGAGCCCACATATCTTATCAATCAATGGTATCGACACTCACGAACCGGTGACTGCCACAAAGATAACTGGGCAAGAAGTATCCTGCCACGTCACTTTTATTCCCGAATGGACAAAGCTAGTAGACTTTGGCTTTTACATATTCAAGGATGTGATTATTACTTTGAGTCGCGTAAGCTCCCAGCTACTGAGCGAAGGAGAATACAATTATCCGATATATTTGATTTATCCTTTGGAGTGATGTATGATGTTATCTCCAAGCCACCGTATTCTAATCTGTGGGAGAACTATACGGAACAAGAGCAGGAATTGATCATTAAATGGGAGATACAGGCTAAATGGCAGTCTTGGATTACGCAGGTAGAATGGGAGAATGGTGACTCTCAACGACGTATCGAAAGTTCACAGTGTGGAGAGATCATCCAAATGATAGAGTTGGGAATGCAAGAGGTTCTAAATTTTATTGGAAGCCAGAAAGTCTCTCAGTGGCTTGAAGGCTGGTTGGACATATTTCTATATAATACCAGTCTTGAGGATGACGTCTTTCTAGGCTCGCGCACATGGTCATATCTAAACTCTTGCGGAAATGCTTCAATTGCACCGGGCTGCGCCAACTCCCTAAGCGGATGGCAACAACAGCTCAATAATTTTCGGTTTCGTCACACCCTAGATATCAAGTTGGAAGATGCTATCACTTGTTTTTCATATGGAGCAGACTTTCTAGAGCTCCGTCTTCATCGCTTTATTCAGAAAGGTGGCCATACAAATTGCACTATGAATTACATAAGGCGCGCCACCTTCACGATCTCTCTCTGTGTTGATCATCAAATAGACCTTCTGTTTCGGTATAATATCGAGAATAATGAAGTGGTTCCCGTCATGGGCATCAAGGACAGGCAATCTGTACAAAGGTTTCTACTCCAGCAGGTGAAGGACTGTCGAAATCCCATAAGCAGAGAAATTCTGAGCTTTTGGTACAATGCCAAGTTTGTCCCGTATGTCAAATGGAATTTAATTTGTGTCGGATATCTTTGGGCTGCTCTAACTATCACCACGCTTTTGTCGCCCACCAAATTTATTCTCTGTTTTAACGAGCAGGGACCAGCGAGGGTACTAGACCAGCTCAAAGAGGTGTGGCAGGAGATAGAAGTATTTTTGGCTGGTTTGGATGTTCTCCTACAAGACATAAAGATAAAAAAGAAGTCTAAGAAAAAAGGACGAAAAGGGGGTTTGAAGCACCTTGCAACTTGCGAACCTGTGGTCAAAGCAAACGAGGAGTATAACAACGAAGAAATTCAGGTTCATTCCCAGACATCTACAAATCCGGGAGAGGAAATCCGGAAGAATATATCTGGAGCCTTTGTGAATAGCGTACATAAACCAGCAGACTTGGAAATAAGCAACTTTTTTTCGAGTGTCCAAAACGCCTTGGAGGTTAAGACGGGAGAAATTAATAAAACAATGCCACCCTTGAGTGCGGATAATTCAAGTGAACGAAAATCGACCAACGTCGCCAACCAGAAACAAAAGGAAGACATAGAGAAAAAAAATAGCGATAGTAAAAATTTCAGCTGTAAGACAGGCAATGTAGGGCCGCCTCATATTTTGACGGAAATCAGTAACAAAAACAAGAGGTCATCAAATCGGCCCGCCACTGTGAAGGCAGTCGACCAATTGTCTATCCCTCTTCGCCTTGAAAGCATTACTAAAGAGATTATAATTAAGGACGAAGTCCCTGGGGCTGGAAGGCCCGATCATAATACAAAAACCCTATTAAAGACAAACGGTGTGTGTTCGGGGTCAGGGCCGATTGATGCAATGCTTACTGAGACGGAACAAATATCGACAAACACATCCAAGGTGGATACCTATCCAATATCAAATACTCGAAAGATGGGTAAGATATCGGCATTATCTACTACATTTGGGGGGAGTGCAAAGCGCAAATTTGATCCCACCAGAACTGAAACTCAAATAGCAGCTGAACGTAATGGCTTCGACGAAACTGAGAATGGGGATAAATGTAAACCTATCGAGACTTTAGTAACCGAAGCCTTTGGCCCAAGTAAAGATAATTGTTTGGGAATAAATAGCAAAGAGAATGTTCCGCTACTGCATTCACGGCCGGAAGAGAAAGACAGTATGGACGATTCATTTTCCACCCTTTGGGATGAGCTACAGAAAAAGCCTATTCTAAAACAAGGGGAAGAAAGGATGGGGTTAGGTATGGAATGGCCAAGGAACGATGCTATGGAGCAGAAACAGAGTCTATATTCTCTAGCTGAAAGAACAAACGGCAAACCGAAAGCTTCAGCAACCCTGGGCATTACCACAGTAATTGCCGATTGCTGTCCTAGACTCGTGAGCCCTAAAAGCATTATCTCAGCTAAAACTAGCGAAACTGAGGTATATATCAAGAGAACATCAGCGGAGTATCCCCAAGAAAGGAAGCAAGCATCGACACCAACCAGCTATCCGAAAGTGGAAAAGCAGGCACCGGTAGCTATAGAACTCCAACACAAGACAGAGAGTCAGAAGAAAATTTCAATCATGAATACCATGCCTGATATTTCTCCCTTTGATGCAAAAAGTAACGGGAAAGGATTCTTTAAGCTTAAAGGCAGTAAGTCTTTTCACACGGCACGTAAGCCAGAGCAGAATGTCGATGGTTTGGGCAACACCCCACCCCCATCCGGGAATAATGAAAGGGCTCTAGGGAAATCACTACGGCGCTCGGCAGGAACACCAGTAAAGAGAAAAGAACTTGATACTGTCCTTATTGCATCTCCTTCTGAGCCTCGCGAAGTCTTATTTCTGAAGAATAGTGAAGAAACTGACAATGATCTAGAGGAATCGCCAATGGGCTCAGGTTCAACGTGCATGGGAGAAGAAGAGGATCTATGCATATGGGAAAGATTATCAGACTTTGGGGATTCATGCTCAACTGAAAGTGGTTGGAAGTTGGTAAAAAAACCGGATAAACGGAAGGCTAAAGCTAATGAAGAATCTTTGAAAAAGGCCATATCTCAGGAGAATAATAAGCCTTCTCAGAATATCAATTCTTCCGAGAATACAAGGATTTCTGAGAAGCCGAAGCCCCCGGAAAATAAAAGGCTATCTGATTATACCAAGCTTCTGGAAAACACGGAGCTTTCTATGAAGACCAGGTCTTCGATAACTTCCAAACTTTCTGATACTCCCGAGCATCCTGAGGTCCCCAAGTTTTCGGAGAAGCCTAAGCCTTTTGAAAACCGAATTCTTTCAGAAGAGCCTAAGCCTTCTGAGAATCTAACTTCTTCGGAGAAGCCTAAGTCTTCTGAGAACCTAAAACATTCTGATGGGCCTAAGCCTCTAGAAAATAGGCTACAAACATCAAAATTATTTGAGATGACACAGAAGCTTGACGAGCAAAATCCCAGCCGACCTTTGAGAGTTGGAGTAAAGCAGGAGACGAATGGGGCGATTCTGAGGAATGGCATATTAACTAAAGAAAATACAACAGACTCTGTTACTGAAGGTAAGTTTCTTCAAAGATCATTATCAAGCTTACTCGGCTTCAAATCTAACATACACTATAACTAGATTCTAGGGGAATTAAAAAGTCGCCCTTGCCTGGGGTACGGGGTTCAGAAAAGCAGGCTAAAATGCAAGAAACCTCTGCCAGGCAGACAAACTCACAAGTTCTCGAAAAAAAAGATTGGGCTTCGATTATTTCCAACTACGAGGCTAGGGGTAGACTAGGAACAAAGGAGACACAAGCTAAAGCACCTAAGAGTTCGAAGGTATTCAGTGTCCGAACCCAAGTCATAGCGAACACAAAGCAACCGGAGGCAGAAAAATCACAAATACTATCTATTATAATACCAAAGGGCAGCAAAATATTTTCGAGTATGACTAAATCCACTACATGTGGCGAGGGAAAAACCGAAACAGGACCTGAAAATGATCCTTTGCGGTGTCCCCCGCTTATCAAATCCACTATGCCAATTCACGTCGAACCCATTCAGTCAAAACCTATAGAAGCCAAGAGGGTCAACTCGCTAGATACTACATACGTATACCCTACTCCAAAGGACGAAGGTAAAAGGGAGACAGGACCTGAGAAGAACGTGTGGGGCTGGCCTCCCCTAGTAAATAAACCTATAAAGTCAATCCCGCCTGAGCCAACTCAAATCCCAGGTACGGACGGAAGAGAAATCAACCCGCTAGACAATACATACGCAGAAACTCTAAAGAGTGGGGGAAAGGGGGAAACAGGACTTGAGAAGATCGTCTCGAGCTGGCCTCCCCTATTAAGCAAACCTATAAACTCAATCCCCCCCAACCAGTTTCAATACAAAGATACAGACCCCAAAGGCGCCAAGCCGCTAGACAAGTTTCAGCGACAGTTAAATACTTCGGGTGCGGAAGGTGTCATTGACACAAAGACGGAAAGAATGCCCTCAAAAGAACAGCAGCAAGAGTCAAACCATAACATGAGACTCTTTGGAAATCGATCGAAACATGAGAATACATTGCGCACAAGCTTAAAGGACAACCAAGACAAAGCCAATACTGATACACCAACCAGGCAGAAAACGCAGCAAGTGCAGGTGCAGTGTACAAATATATCCAGGAATGATCAAACGCTTGAAGAAAGAGGTGGGAATCTGACTAAGTTAAAAAGTAATATCCTCGCTCCAGGACATCTTCAGGTGAGGACAGGGCATAAGAACAATGCCTCGGAAGCACAGATAACCGCTGAATCTCTAGTAGAGAGTGCTTTTGACCCAAAGAACGTTCTTTGGGTCCAAAACGGTCTCGATTTTCAATCGGGAAACTCTAAGCCTATGAAAGAAAAAAAGGAACATATTTCTGCAAAGCAAAAACCCCATAAATCTCCAACCACCAGAACAGTAGTCAGACACGAAGCAATGATTGAGAAATTGAAAAGAGAGATACTGGACAAGGAGCAAGAATCGGTTTCTTTACGGGTACAATTGGCATTGAACGAGGAAATAATCCGAAAAGACAAAACAATTCAAATATTGGAGCAAGAGATATCTGGGAGGGACGCAATCCTCTCGTTGTGCCATGCCAGGATTAGAGATCTCATGCAAGATAGAATTGGACTGGTTGAAGAGGCCACGGCATTGCGTTGTTTCATTGATATTCTTACTCATGGGACTGTAGCAGATCGTGCAAGAGCTATGCTAGATGGTCATATGTCTATACAGCGTCCACTTTTGAGATCCGCCCATGTGAACTCGTTAGGTCAATTCATTGAAAATCGACCTGTAAGATCTTAGCCACTCACCTATATACCTATTAAATCTTGTCGCAAATGATGATTATGAAAGTCTAACACTACGTTTTCCTAGGTTTTCCGGAGTCCCCCACGCTCTAATCGACCTTACACAAATACCGAACACGATATTGTTGCTATATTAGACGGGATAGACCCAAAAATAGACCAGCAGCCGTTGGTGAACATCGATAAAGCTCCGGCCGTAAGACTCAAATTTAATAGATTCTCGAATCCTTGCTAATATGTTCTTCCCGTAGAACACTCTTCGCATGTATCCGACCACGGACCAGAAAAACTTTAACGTTCCTACGCTTGATCTAGCACCGCCTAATCCTACGAGCTCAGGCCAACAAGCTGGATCAAGCACCTACAGGATCAAACTACCACCGCCTTTGCTAAGAGTGCCTGCGGGGGGTATTCAAGACCCCAATCTCCCGTATATTTCGGTCGACGCACACCTACTCCGCTCCGGTAACGGCCCCAAAACATCTCCGCCATCCGCTCCACTACTTTCTCGAAGGCAGGCGGGGGGCCTTGCTCCACGAGAGGAGAAACCAAGGCTCCATATACCAACCCAAAAATTCAACGTACCAAGCGTGCGAGGACCATCGTCTTTTCGTCCGATTTCTAATTTTAGACTGTCTCCTACTCTTCACCACAGAAACGTCTTGCCGCTCAGAAATATACGGAGTTCTTCAAACCCAGTTCCCAAGAAAGTACATTCCCAAAACCATCAAGACCACCAAAGACCTATGGACAGAACCTCGCCAAATAGCCTCGGACAACAGAATCCACAAGAGAACAATTCTCTATCGCCAAATAATATGCATGGTAATGCAAACATAATTCCTCCGGAAGATCCCCCCCAAAACGCCCAACACCACCAAATACCTGGGAAGGGACCCTCACAGAATAGCCCCGGCCTTGGCCTCGCAAATCAATATCTACAGGAGAACAATTCTCCATCGCCCAACATGCTCCATAATATAAGCTCACTTCCTTCCCAGAACCCTCAAAATTACCAAGAACCTGTAGATGTATCTTCACAGAACATTTCCGTAAAGGAAAGTCTCCACGATAAGAATACCCCACGCGTACGTTCCCCAGTGATTGTGAATGGGTCCTGTCAAATTGTTCGCTCTAGACACTGAAACCTTCGAATCACTGTATGAGTCAAATCAAGGATCGGCATTCTACCACAATCAATGTGGTAGTTGTTCGTAGTTCATATATATGAGACATCCATGTATGTTGTCAGAGTTTGAAACCTTATATTTGTAGGAATCATTGATTGTACACATTGAAGTCGATACTAAGCGTGATCATGAGATCACGTTTGGCGGAGTAATTCATGTACGATATCATGTTACATGGTTTGATAAAAGAACAATTTCAACTGTTTTATTCTGCACGGGTTTCAAGTACTGCTCTAAGTAACAGGTTCGCTAAGCCTACACTATACTACATGTAGTTTGAACTAAAAAAAAGAGCCCACGCTATAAATGTTCTCTATGCAGCGGCAACTCTTTACATTGTGGCGTGTGCGCTATATTAGGCAAGCCACATGAGGTAAAAGAAAAAACCGGGACGGTACATTTATGTATGTACAGCGGTAGGTATTAAGTGATGGAATGGGCTGAGACAGAGTGATAAGTACCTGTTTTTGAGCAAAACGTCACAAATATACGGTGTTTGTATATAGGTACAACTGTATCTCGGACGTTCCATTATCTATTACCCATCGCTGTACATAGGTTCCTAGGATCGGAATAGGTGGTCAACTGAGCTAGGCGGAACGGGGACGCAGCATAAAAAGGTGCATAGATTAGGTTCTTTCTCTTACATCACCCCACCGGCCTACATTCGTCATTATTTGTGATTCGCGTATCACCTGGATATTAAGACTCTTCTGAAACAGCGTGCAACGTTCAATCGCCCTTGAGTTCGCAGTCATACCTCTTATATCGAACCACATCTTTCCTTTTAAAATCTGTAACCTAATACTATGGCTTTCTCCACTCTCTCCCACTGCCACCCGGGCCTACAGTTTCCTACTCAAACCACGACTGCTAGCTGGTTTCTCCGAATATGCAACGACTTTCGATCTCGCCACTACAAGCTATGATTTTACTTTCTACTATCACCCAATCTCCTACAAAGAATGGGGCAACGGCAAGACGAAGGATTTTGCGGGTGTATTGTTACCCGAGGCTCTTGGCTCACACATACGAGTGATGAAGTAATCAATCAATCAAGACTCTTGGCTGACGAGGCGGTGGCAGTTCAGGGGCAGTGCGATATTACCATAGACTACGGTCTGAATGTAATTAATGAGTTAAAAAAAAGACTCTTGGCTCACGGTTTCTCACTCGGGTTTACCAAGGTTGTTTTGGGATAGGAAGGCAAGATAGGACACGACTGGGCCTTGACCCGCCACAAACGGTGTCGTACATACATGTATATACACATAGATAATCACGGGTAGAACAATAACCTTGGACAGTGCCACTTCTATGGAGCGGTAAATGTGTCAGAGTGATTTTACCACCGGTGGTATAAGCGTTGAAGTTCAGCCCTTGTGCCAGTATCAACACTGAGTTTCAGTCTTTATACTGCACTATACTACATAAGCAAATGTTCAAAAAACTTATGAAAAGTTCCCACTGGTGTGAAATTCCCCACCGGTGGACAATGTTCATATATAGTGGCATTATATGGTCCCTTCTGGCCATATATTAGCATTCTATGGCCCCTTTTGGCCAAAAGGTCTGTGCTTTTATCATAAAGGTTTGTATTATTTTCACCACCGGTGAAAAAATAATTTACTACCGTTGGCAAAATTACTTTTGACACATTTACCGCTCCATACACTTCCGGCGCTTTCATATATATATGTATTTATATTGATTACTTAGAATGCTAAGAGGTTCCGGATTTTACATGTACATGTAGTTATACATATAATATGCTTAGCACTAGCTACATAACTGAAATTTCGGTTATCCGAGTCCAACAGCCCGTCTTTATTCAGTGGCTGGGCACTCATAGGCGGGGTCTGTTTAGTAAGAAGTAGATGTTAGTTTATCATTACGCGATACGATCATCTTTGCTTTGAGATACATACCACAGTACTGCGGGCAAATGCATGTCGGGCAATTGATTTTACAGGCGTTGGTGCATGGTCCGCATGTAACCTGCCTTGCCTCGATCGTTTCGGTGGTATCCTCATCACAAGCGTATTTGGGATCTGGTTCTGTCAGTATGAAAGCCTCAACAACTCCTCGTGTAGCGTGATTACTGACCGCATTCCTTGGTACAGACACAAGAACCTGCTGGAACACCATCACCGCAGCCGTAGAAGGTGCAGTCGTTGTAGCATCCGCATGGATTGGTGGCTGGTGCTGGTACCGGCGCTGGTGTAGCTTCACGTTCTCCGAGAAGTGACCGGCGGGTAGTACATGTGGAGTACTCAGGATCTAGTTGAGGAAGGTTAGATTCAAGCTAGTGACAACATCATATAATATTTCCATTCACTTACCACAGATCTGCGGGCAGAAGCATGACCGCGGTGCCTGTGCAGCGCATTGTACTGTACAGCTGTTTGCGCAGACATTACATTCCGGGGTAGGGATAGCGAGCACGGTTGAGACCAAGGCAGAAAGCGCAACAAGAATGAGAGTTTGGAACTTCATGATGTTTATGGAGCGAGGTGGATAATTAGGATTAAGGTGAATAGAGATACGGGATTGCAGTGCCTCTGGTGATCTGTGCTTGAGATGAGGAGTGAAGCGGGCGGTATTGAAGAGAGGCAGGAACCCTTCTATTTATCTACTTTTCACGTTCTCTATCATGATATCTCAACTAATCTTTTGTCTCTCATTCAAAGGTCACCTGCAGAATATCATTAGCGTAGGCAGCTGAATAGAAACGTGCGTACCTACTAGCCAAGGTTCTAAGATGTGCATTCATGAGGGCTTAGAATGGTTCCACTGGCGAGCAAGTATTTATTCGACAGGGGTTTTTAAGGTTGTTATTCGAAATATTTTCCTTTGACGGCTGGTTGAACCTCCTGGTTAAACCCGATATGGAGCTGACAGCTTATCCCTGGTCAGCACTCGTTGTTTCCCATTGGTCCAACTGTATACATGTACTCATACCCCTGCCATGCAATATACATATATATTGATTAGATACAGTAACATTTAGTTGGCTGAGATGACCCACGCCTGATTTTTCTTTGACATCCATGCTCCTTTGTCTTTGAGCTCCCCCGGGTTCCATGGGTATATTAGCATTATGACGCACAATGTATTGCCGTTCTCACCGGCCGACTCGCTATAGCTAATTGATCAACATTTATACAGCTAGTACAAGTGGTTTCCAGCCTTCGGCCGGTAATACACATATATCAACCAGTCCAATATACAAGCAAGCCGCCTTGCGGCCTATTTCCCCAGTTCAAGTCGCTAAAATAGGACTACTAATCGATTTACAGAACCAGTTGAAAACACTATGTTCAAATCCGTCAAGTGAAACAAAACCTCTCTTAATGAGCCAATCAAAGGCTTTTAAATGCACATGTAGGTTATAATATATGCTTATTAGATTGCACAGCGCCCTCTCAAAGGTCATTGACCTGCAACCAAACCACACCAAAAATCGCAAAAAATCGGTCCAAATGCAACCTCCACACAACATAATTGCCATTAATAATTAATAAGACCTTGGAGAGTAACATATTGGCTATTAAATCTAACAAGTCTAAAAGGACGCTTCCTGAAATCAGGGTTGGAAGAAGTTACATGAGCTAGAAGTAGAGCAACTTGGAGATTTGATTGCATCCCATACAGATATGTGGTCTTGGCACGTTTTTGACAACTTGACACAATAAAACCAATACAGCTAGTGAATTCTAGTGACGCAATATTGTAATTTTCAGCTGATAGAGCGATTGCCCATATACAAAATACATAGTCTTCCAATTTTTCAGATAATATCCATTATAATTAAGGGTTGAGGACCAGGTTGAAAAGTGGCATCTTTGGTATAAAATGGGTGCCGGTCAAGGGCATTGGAGAGGGCGCTATACATACTCCAAAAGACTACTCTAGACATTCAACGTCCAACAACAGCTGAGTCACCCTGCCTCATGACATCACGAACATACATTATGCTTCTTTTTGCCGTAAAATATCCCTCGAGTTAGCAAACCCAGGTTTCGACATGGGACTTCCTGATATAAGTCAAATGTATCCCTATTCGGATTCGGCGAGCTCGGATCCTCTGAAGCCGTAGTATACCTTGTTGACAAAAACAAATTCAATACAAGAAAACCTGCCATGACTCGACCTCATGGTGGCCGAGTTCTGCTAGAAGTATGGCAGGAATAGGATTTAGAGAGGGATATTTATTAGCATGACACAGGCTTCGCTCCCCTCGAACGCTGGAAGTTTGGTAGGGATGGAATTTCGAGGGGGTAGAAATATTATAATAGGTTTCCCTATAATCAGTACAACAGCATTAAATCTATGTATGTATATCCGAGCGAAGGAAAGTCACTCAAAATGTTGTCCGAAACCGCTTATGTAATCAGTGTCGTGGATCGATCGATAAGTCACGATATTAATAGATATCAATTATATCTACCTATTTCATTGACCCCAAGTGGAAAGTCCTTTCTCAATCGGATTGGAAAAACAAAGACTCGTAGAACCCAAGTCGTATAATTTTTTAGGCTTCATTAAGACGCCCTCGATCTTTAGAGTTTTGGCAGTATCTGTGGGAAATACGGGAGCAGATTAATTCCGCCGGCTAGCCTTAGGGTTGATAGGATCACTTGCATGGATCTAGCTCACTTGACTTCGGATGGATAAGTCTGGATGATTTCGGAACTCTAATATTGAGCTTCGCCCCCAAATAACTCACATTAATCTAATCATTGGCTGCATGCAAGATGTCTTGGCTCCATACATCACAACTGCATGATGATTTTACTCAACAAGGCTATAAATAATGCCTGCTCGGCTTATGTTTTCCTCAAATACGAGTTTTATTTTCTGCCGTAGTGTAAAGTCTCACAAATCATACTTGTTCTCAGGTTGCACAGAGCCATCGTATTGTCGGGTCATTGTCAAGGATATCACGGCAATTGGGAAGCCGGCACATCTTTTCCAGAGGCCGTTCCATCCATCATACGAGTCTGTACTTAAGTTCTCTTCAAGAGTATTATTTGGGGTCGATCGAGGCTTTGTACTTAATCTATAACGGCCCTACAGCGAACCTGGTAACACGACATTAATATCACGACCCCGGCCCTGGAATAGACTTATCCGCATTAGTGTTTTCCATGTTACCGTGCATCGCCTGGACATGCATGCAGGATCTCCTATATACAAGGATACCGTGATCGTGATGCTGTTGGATAAATATTCCTCGCGTCGCGTAGAGTGAGGGATATTATCCTGTAGGCTGGCAAGAGTTCAAGTAAATAATAGCCACCGACACCTGGTGAGAACCTTCTTCGCAGAGCCGAGTTGCCGCAAGAGATCCATTTCCTTGATTCCAACCCATTCCTTGTATTTATTTTGTAGCTGAATATATTGAAGATATATGCATTTAAGTTGCTTCATTTCTTTTCCTCCCAGCTCCGGGGGAACGGGGGAGGGATTCGGAATGATTGATAATGAGGGCTAGAAATCACCTTGCCCCAACAAGGGAGCTGGAGGAACTTGAGGGCCAGAACCTTACTGCGCTGTCTATCGAGAATTGATGACAAGCGAAAATTGCTAGGCCTGTTTTCGAGACTTGCTTAGTCATCTAGAAATATTTTATTCATTGATCGCCAATCATAATGATTCCGAACTTTAATTCCAGTGTTATGGTTGTTGGTTTCGCTTCAGGGACCCCTCCAAAGTAGATACCAGGAAATGGCACGCGATCCTGGTAATTATTGAACATGAGTGACCAGGTATGATTCTATGTGTCAAAGGAACATCTAAGGTAATATCTGGCCGCAAATTATTCATCCACCGCTCGAATTAATAGAATGCCAAATTAAAACAACCTGTAACTTGGGACTATTGCCATTCAGACAAAACCCCATTCTCGCTATTTGAGGATCAACTAAAAAGATTGATGCTATATAAGATATAAATTAAGCACGCCATAATTTATCTCATGATCAAGGACTATAACATAACTCATATTGATTAAGAATTAGCTAAACCATGACATCCGTGCGAACAGCTGTACAGCTGTATTGTATGAGACTTGTCGTTGAAATAGGGTTTGTCCTACACTCCTACTTTCCGCCGGGAAGCCAGATTTGTTGTTAATTAATCCCCGAGATCTGTTCCTGCACATATGATTTCTAGAAACTGGGTTGACACATACAGGGCTTTACTAACGTTTCAGCCACCTGGACCCTGTGGGACAATGTCAATGCACAGAATCGTGGGATAAGTCGGTAAGATTATCCGGTTCCCAATTAGTCGTATCTTGTACCCTCGCCTTTTGGGCCAATGGCGTAATTTTGTGATCCTATTATGTGATGGTTGGAGAGTGTAACAATGGAATGGTCCGGCCACTTTGGGTTTCCCAAAACTGAGCACATTTATAGATATTTCTAGTGCACATCCAACTACGTAGTAACTATGTCAGCATTTAGGTACTTTTACCTATGTAAAGGCCAACGAAGTGCTTAACTGAATTAAAGACCATGCCGCAGACTCAAAAACTCGATTTATCCACCTTTAAACAGATAAAAACCCAGAAATCGTCGATCTAAGCGTCTACTCTCACCGCAGGTTAGAGGTAAACGTTCATCATAGAGCCGTTATAAAATTTAGAGTGTTGACTCACCTCACCTTTTCAGTTTTGTCTTTGCATGCTCTCATTTCCCGTTGGGCGGACTATCAGAGATCATTGCACAAGATAACACAACACTTGTGGCGGAAACGATCTCCAAGCATGAGATGCGAACACCATGTCCGCTGTTCTGAGAAGGTTATTGACTATCCCATCTACTGAATCTATAATGTGCTCCAGTTTTGATGTAGTAGATCAGTAGTTGATATGCTCTGTAGGATAATGATGCTTATTTAAACTCCAGCGTAAGCGTGCATCCGTGATTAATAGCCTGTCTGAATGTGTGGCCGGCCAGAGGATTAATCGTCGCGACCTATGATATAAACCAACGCCATAAGGTATTCACTTGGGGTGGGGTATTTAACACCTTGGTTAGTTAGGTATATATTATCAACGTGCAAATGGGGCTTGCATACCAGATACATGGTCATTGTGGTGAAGGCTGGTCTCCGGAAATCGGTATATATATCTATACTTCGATGGCGCCAACACCCTGGCCCCCTAATCTCCCTGAGGCTAGAAAGGTACTTGAGACAATCGCCTTACATATTTCCGCAAGATGCTTTTGACTGTAACAGCTGGTCCTGCTCCCAAAAATGACGCATTGAAAGAGTTCATTAGGAGAAGACAGCCTGTGGATTAATATCTCCAATAATATACCGGTTGTTCAAACCAACACACGATCCCAACACATTAAAACTCCCTTTAGCGTCCGACAGAAACAACTTATCATTACACGCCCAGATAGAGCAACCTATGGACTATTCTCCCATCACCTAAGTTACTACACTTACAGATAGCTCATTCTCAGCAATAATTGTAGTTTTCGTCTCCGTACATTGTTAGTTATCTTTGCAAACGATAAAAACAACCACTTATTTTCCAGAGGTTCAAGAGATCACTAAGTCGGGAAAGATCTCTCTTCCCTTCCACGTATAGCCTAATATACAGATCTCTCGTCAGCAACACACATCCTCTTAAATGGAGCTACCTTCAAATACCTTCTAGTAACTATTCTTCAGCTTCAACTAAATCTCAGCCATATCCAGGGATCAAAAATATTCACATGTGACTGAAGGCTTCTGGGAACCATAGGTGGTGAGGGGAACTATAGATATATGATTAAGTCTTTTCCTAAAGGAGTAAGGGAGGATGAACCCAATGTCATACGTTCCTCATAGAGTGATCACCAAGTGTACATACTAAAAGACTATGTGATAAACTACTGAGAGTTCCATCTACACTCTAGATCTTCTTCCTGAGCCTTCCCATACATAGACAGGATAACCACTTTAGAATTGTTAGCATCAAGACTATTTGAATAAGAGAGAAGGTCAAAGACGTACTTGGACTATGAACATTTTCGATGATAGGATAGTGAAATAGTATGACATTGCAATCATATTTGTGGCTGATGATAACTGGATACCGCCACTCCAGGGAGTTTGACGTCGATTAGTTGAGATGATCAAGGAGTTTTGTAATTTCGAGTGATAAGACAATTATGGCGACGGATCGTGGCCTATTTTTACCCAGAGAGTCTTTAGACCCTAGAACATCATTGTGTGTTCATGTTTGGCTGTAAAGTCGCAATATATTGGTAGCTGTTGTTACTGCAGTTACTGCATATATGTGTGCATTGCACGAGTTATATAGGCCATGTGGCAGTTCCGGCGATGCGGAAAACCCAGCAGAGTGTTAGATTTTTCACCATAGAACCAAACTTTTTACTTCAATTAGTTTTTGGTAGATGTAAACCTGAATTGGTCCTTATATAAGTCTACGCTACTGCGGTTATGTATGATGCTAGGCGACTACATGTACATGTACATACATGTACTTTCTTCACGTCCACACCACCATCCTAGCGGCACCAGTAATTAACTCAATCAGGCAATTCAAGCTCTTAATTTTCACTAGATTTTATATTCTATAGTAATCGGATTTTTTTACGCACAGCATATTTTTTACTTTCTCCCGCCGCATTTTGTATATATATATGATACTCGAGAAGTGAGTTTAACACTCAAATTGATCCAATCAATGCAGGCTAGGGCTTACATGTGACGAAAATACGTACAGTGATAGTCTCCACACTTACTAGGTGAAAGTTGTAGTACGTACGTACATAAGCTATCGCATTATACTTATTACCCCACATGTGGTCGTATTACGCACCTTAACATCCTCTCTATCCAATACTCCTCTTCACTCAACACACTCTCGGCAATACATTTACTTTCCCGATCAAATCGAAAGTTTCATCACTATCAGCGTTCTCGACTACTCAAGTCATCATCTGCAGGTACAGATCTAGTTGAAGAGGTCTCTCAATGCGATTTTTACTGACTTTCCATCAAGAGGTCCATAGTACAAGACTTCACAGCCAAGATGTAGGTACCCGCTTCGCTTCCAGGCAGAAATGGTGGACACTTCTGAACTTACTTTCTTGCTGAAAAAGAACAAATTTCCGGTATACATACTATCATGGGTCCCACTGCCCCCCCAGATGTTTTCATCGGTCTTTATCTCGGGCTTGTTTTTACTATATACGTTGGCCTTAAGATTGCCAAGTATATTGACCGCCACTGGTACTCACTCACCATGGATCTGGAAGCGCAGAATTTTTAAAGAAATGTTTTAGTCTTACATACTCTGATTGCAGTTCTCCTGTCCCACAAAAACGAAAATATATTAGCTAGCACACTGTTACGTGGTTGTATTCAGAGAATCTAAATACCTTCACGTTATAGGAGACATGCCGGACTAGATGAAGAAATCAAGGGTCACAGGTGTAAGGAAAACAACTAAAATTTATATATGTTGGTGGCCTGACCTTCCAGTTGTGAAAATAGAAAACAGAACAAGAAATCATTGTCAATCTAAAATCTTATCGTTATCGTGGCTTAAATCTTATCCTATCGTTATCTTGCTTGATCAGTACTTATCGCATCAGATCAATTGATATCGCTTAGTGCGATCGGTTAGAATTAGATAAGAAAATTCTGGGAGTATCATACATTGACATAAAGCAGGTCACCCGCACAAGCCGCGTTCAATCGTAAGGCGGGATGTAACTGTACGCATAACCCACACTGTTATTTAATTTCTTCCTTCAGGCAGTGAGTTAGTCTTAAGCAGAAAGATTGATACCTCATATGCATACCCTATAAACGATTACACTTACGACTATGTATTATACAAAATTCAGAAGTAATTACAAGATCACGGGTAGAAACGAACCCACGACCTTAGTTGGGTGAAAACCCCACATGTTTACGTTTCCGGGACATACCCAGCTCTTATATGTATGTATGTCCCTCACGAAAATACGCAAAAGAGACGCACCGACCCTAAAAACTTAAAGCATCACCTAGAACCCTATCGAATCAATTCTTGTAGAATAGCGTACATCAGCTGGGGAAACGGTCATGTGCACATACATGTACTTATTATGACGGGTCTTGATACATTGCTATCCTTGAGAGAATGAGATAGCCGTACAAACCAACCAATTCTCTTACTATCACACGATAGATCGGACTTTTAGCCCGAAACACAAGCTTCACATCCGTACGTCGCTGAAAAGCTAGGAAATGGGGATTTAAACTCACATTGAAATTACATGTGCTGTTCCAAACACATCCTAGTAAAACCCCCATCACGCGCGGTTGCCCCGCTGATAAGTAAAAATTTACAGAAGGGATTGGGCTACTACAGCGTTGGTGAGCCCCCTAAGTAGGGCTTACAGGATATACAGTAGCTTGTGTGTGCAACTTTTTCGCGTCTTATTTCCTTTCTCTTACAACCACCACTACCATCCCTTCCTTCTCCCGTTGCCCCTCCTCTCTCTCTTTTCTCTCCTCATTGTACTTCCCTCATCCTCACCATCCACCCTATTTTCATCCTCCCTTCTCGGCCCTCCACCCTAGACTTTAATTCCTCCTCTTCATTTACCTCGTCAACCACAGATCCGCTTAATCTTTGAGGTTTGTATGATACCTACAATATACATCCAATTCATCAAAACAAATAGTCCAGTTTCATCTATCTCTTCATCAACTTCATATACACCAAATCTTTAAGGTTCTCAAATATATCTTTTTTTGTCAAACACAAAGATGGAATTTCTCGAGAGTCTACATGAAAAGAGTAAGAGAGTGATCTGGAAGATCCTCTGCTTCCCCATGTCTAGAAAACATGATGAAGTGAGGTATAGTTGTCCCCCATATTCAATATTTCCAATTGCCCTCAGCTGATGAATCTTTCGATAAAGAGGCCAACCAGTTACACATGTTGATGCACACGACTGTGTTCCTGTGGTCCGTCCTGCTATTTTTGATCATGATAGTATCGAACTAGAGGAAATTAAATTAACGTTCGATCCTGTTACTCCCTGTGGGGGGAACGGAATGCGTGGTGTTATCCATGATATCTTATGTGGTAATCCTGACTGCGAGGCTTTAAATGCAAAGAATGCCGGTATAGCCACCCCACATTCCCCCCATATTCCTTACCCAACTTACGCTTCGACTTTTTCTGACATGATAACGTTAGAAATGTGCGTGGAGAATGAAGTTTCTCCCGAATTGCTGGCCAGGAATACCACCAACGAAGCAGAATACGTCGAATTTCGTGATACCTATGAGCCCACTCATGATCACAGAAGCTCTTGGATCACTGTCAGTGGAGAGATTTTCTTTGACTGGGCCCCATCACCAACCAGCTCAATCCATGAAATTGAGAGACGTGATTGTCGTTAGTGCATGATGCTGCGGGATCTATGGGTTGATTGATGAGAGACACTCATCTGAGTAGTACGTAACCATTCTACTCGAACATTTCATTGTGCTAACACAATACATGTGTAAAGTTGATAGTCTTCAACCTCTACCTCCCTGGTGTACGCACACATGTATCATTACATCACTGTCGGGTCCCTTGATAAACACCATGAGCCTGTGTTTAACTCTAATTTCACTCACACGACACGTTACCAAAAGTCTTGTTTTCTTTTTACCTTAGGGGGTTTACGTTACGGCACCTCTCCTTTACACCTAAAGATATCTATCCTTTAGCAGGTACTTAACTATCCATCATCAACTTTAGGGACTGAAACCTTTGCTAACTTTCTCTCGCCACTTAGTATAAACCCATGTAACTAGTTAGATAGCCCTTGAACACCTCTGTCAATCAATATTGGCTATGGCTAAATCTTTACAGCACCCTTTTTCCATAATCATTCCATGTGCACATTACTACAGCTAGTATTAAAGTGAATTTTTCGAATGCTTGAGCTTACTTACAGGTCAAAACAAAGAAAAACGAAAGAGAGGTCGGTCGTTGAATCACTAGTAAGCGCGGTCTGCACTGGGCCTCCTCGGCCTTGGTCATTCTCCTAGATCCCTAGCCCTCGCCCCCGCACCTCAAAATCATAGATAGCCTACGACGCTCGATTTTATTTCGAATATATCCACCCCCTTATGAGATATGAATCATAACATATAATCGGTATGTTGTAATCCACTATTTCAATAAACGCGACGATCTGACAAATTTAGTCAGGTGGTTGCTCAACACCTAAATTCTCGCCGATGCCTATTGAGCCTCTTATGCAGAAATTAAAATGGGGGTTTTGGCACCACATTAACGGTAACTTCACATCACCGGAACCGTTTAATTCATATGGGCCAATATTCGTCCCTCCCCGGCGATTCGATGTATTCAATTTTCAACCTACATGTATATACCTTCTTAATTACACCACCAAATGTCACCACCCTACAGTCCACGTATACACGAGAGGCAAGACTAAAGAGCCAAGAGCTATTAGGCAAGGATTTCTATGCCAGCAAGGAATACAGTCGCATGGTACAGTTATCGGTAGAATTATTGCAGAGACAGGGACCGATGATCACGCCGAGAGCAGGGCGATTTTCCAACGCCACATCTCCGCAATAATTCTACCGATAACTGTACTGCAACTACCAAGTGTACCAATCATTGATACACATATATTGTACTAGTAACTAATTCGTTCTAGACTTACTTTCTCCCGAAACAAACACGCTCTAACTTATTACTGGTGCAACCTCCTAGGCAGACGTTGAAATAAGATTTCCAAGCCAAACCTTCGTCTACTTCCGCATGTCTCAGGGTTAGGGCTTCTTCCCCCTGCGATCACCCTTATCTTGACAACTTGATCTCACGAGACCTCCACATCACCCTGAAACGATCCCGCCCGCGGTCGCTTCACACAAACCATCACAACATGCCGCGCCTACTGAAGCTCTGGATATTCCTATCACTCGTCGCGTTCTATGGCCTGCGCCATATCCCCATTTTTGCCGATCTCAGCCCCGCTGCGTACTTCCTGTCGGCTGGCGGAAGAGAGACTAGGCATTGCTATGCACGCGTGAGGACAAACTCCGAGGGTGAAGAGGGCGTGAACACCTGCTTCTCGGTAAAGGGAGGCATTATAACAAAGATCTGGAATGATATGCCTGAGACTGGTGCGACACATCACACGGGGTATGCATACCCGGGTTTGTGGGACGGGCACGGGCACGTGCTGCAGTATGGAGAGATGCTGCATAGTGTCAAGTTATATGGCGCCGAAAGCATTGATGGTAAACCTTACCTTCCCGATCCCCCTCCCCCACCTCGTTCCTATCCTTCTGAAGACCCTCAATTGCTAAGGCCTCCTGCTGCTGTAGATGTTAAAATAAGAATCAAAAAGTATCTAAAGGCGCAACTCGATAACGACTATGGAACTCCCGAGAAATGGATTAGAGGAATTGGATGGGAC
This sequence comes from Morchella sp. 2016-41, assembly GCA_024713855.1. Lineage (NCBI taxonomy): Eukaryota > Fungi > Ascomycota > Pezizomycetes > Pezizales > Morchellaceae > Morchella > Morchella sp. 2016-41. Next base: position 149,881 of record JAMGZD010000002.1, on the reverse strand, counting down.
CAGGCACATTTTGGGGGCGCTATGCCAACTGCTGTAAATAAACTCAATATATATCCCCCACTAGATATTAAAAGCGTGGTTACTTACTTGATATAATTTGCGCAACTGTAGAAAGATCTTGAAGATGATCCGGAACTGAAGGGGAAATATATCATGCTTGACCGCGTAGACGTTCACTGCACCTGGGTTTCCGGCATGTTCATCTCTTCTTCTAATAACTTCAACGGATTTTACTAAACGATATCGGCTGATAGAGGCTGTACTCAAACTTCTGCCAAGCCCGCTTCCCAATGTCCCTGGCGGCGAAATAACAACTGATCCAGGCCTGGGCGTGTTCTGTGATAACGCAATGGACCTTCCACTTGGTCAATGGCCCAAGCCCACTGTAGAAGACAAGATGGAATATCTTGTTGGCGCCATGAAGTCTTTACACTCATATGGTATCGTGGGTGCTCACGATGCTGGTGTTGTACCAGAGGATATCGAACTGTATGATGAGTAAGTATTTATCTTCGCCATTGTGGGCAAGATTATAAAGAGCATTACTAATGATCTTCCTGCAGATTGGCCGACTTGGGCCTCATGACTCTGAGGATCTATGCAATGATCGAGTGTCCTGTCCGTAACACTTTCTGCGGGAAGCAAGTGAGGAAGATCAAACGTCACGATGGAGTATTGAGTGTCCGATCCGTCAAACTCTTTGCTGGTAAGTATATATGATAATCCAAATTATAACCATTGACTTTGTTGACATTCTCCAGACGGCGCACTTGGATCGTGGGGTGCCGCACTTCTCGAGCCCTACAGCGACAAGCCCGAAACCAGCGGCACCATGCTAATCGAAGAACGCGACCTCGAGAAAGTCGTTAAAAAAGTAACTCTAAGCCCTCCCCATCTCCTCTAAAGCCCCACTAACGCATCCCCACCAGTGGTACGCCCACGGCTACCAAGTCAATATCCACGCCATCGGCGACCGCGCTTGCCACGCCGCCATCCGCGCCTTCTCCCTTGTCCTCGCCTCCTCCTGCCCGCATGCCAACCTCGTCTCCTCGCCCGAGATCCTTCTCACCACACAAACCGCCTGCATGGCGCAGATACAAAAAAACCACCGCCGCCTCCGCATCGAGCACTCGCAGATCATCGCGCCCGCCGACCAGGCACTCATGCGCGAGCTCGGCATCATCGCAAGCATCCAGCCCACCCACGCAACCAGCGACGCTGCATACGCGCTCGACCGGCTAGGCGCACAGCGCCTCAATGAGAGTGCGTACCGCATGCGCACATTTAAGGAGCGTGGTATCCCGATGGTGTTTGGCAGCGATTTTCCGGTGGAGCCACCAAGTCCGTGGGAGGGGATTTATGCGGCGACGACAAGGCGGTCGCCGTCCGCGGAGGGGACGTGGAGGGATGGGGGGTGGTACGAAGAGGAGACGGTGGACGTGGACAGTGCCTTTGAGGGTTTCACTAGGGGACCGGCGTTTGCGAGCTTTATGGACAAGCATGGCGCCGGAGAGATTAAGGTTGGGGGCTGGGCGGATTGGATTGTGCTGGAGAAGGATGTTGTTGCCGAGGCGGAGGGTGACCCGGAGGCGTTGAGGGGCGAGGGGCTGTCGGGGGTTAGGGTTAAGGAGACGTGGGTTGCGGGCCGGAAGGTGTGGAGCGAGGAGCACGAGAACAGGGGCGTGGGCTGGTTTGGGTGGGCGAGGAGGGTCGAGAGGGTGATGGGGGAGGTGGAGCGGGTCTTGGGGCAGCAGGGGCTGTGAGCGCTTGGGACAAAGTTAGCATCTGGAGGCAACATATACACAGAGTCTGTAGATTTTCTCTTTTTTCTTTTTCCTTCTTGTGACCTCACTCTTTTGCTACTAGTTTTCTTTGTCTTTGTCTACACCTTTCCTTTCGCCATAAATAAGTCTGTATTTAGAACGTAGAGACATGTTCCTTCAATACACTTGACCTGTCAGAAAACCATTGATTGGTTCAGTGCCCGAGCATGCTGGTTAATGCAAGCAGCACGGGTGGTATCCCTCGAAAATACTCCCTGCATGCTTGGATGGATCAAAACGTTGAGTATAAACTCCTTATGTGCGTTAATGACAAGCACAAAGGTGAGTAGTAAGTAGCCTGGAGTAAACGGTAACGGTATTAGTCGCAATACCAAGTATCATGCCAGCAGGAGAAAGATCAAAGGGAGGAATCGCACTCTAAATAGAACCTTAGTCCCTTCATGACATGCCATATATCAAGCCCATGATCCCCCGCCACTAAGTCTTTCGTTTCAGGTTGTCCTCACTGTACGCGCCGCACATGACGCGGCTTCGTAAAGGTCATTCAGAGGGCAAACTTTTAAATCTAAAGAGATATATAGGCGTACGCGGAAGGCAGATGAGCTGCCCCGCCCTGGGGGCCGTAATCCCGACTTTCCCGGCGGAGCACGCGTATCGCTCTCCGCTAGTCTCTGTGGTATAAAAACCACCTTCGCCTAGCGGCGAGCACAAGAATGAATAGCCGCGATATACGAGACAAAGAAAACGTAGCAGCCAGCATGAGAGGGGTGTCAAACGCGGTAAAACAGAAAAACGTCCTGTCTCCCGAAGCATGCGAGTGATCGGCTGTGACTGACATCGATATCAGCATCGAAACGTAGTTCCGGCCAGGGGGGTGGTATTGGCGTGTAGCAAGGCTCCAATATGTGTGTGTAATTATGTAATCCCAGACGGAAGAGCAACAAGATGAGTGTAACCCTCAGCTCCAAGATTGTGGCTTTGCTCAACATACGATATGCATGGCTCAAGTATTGGTAAATCCGAGACTTCCTTCTGTGGTTCGCAAGAAACGGCAAAATGATGGATCGTTTATCCTATACTGACACTACCACGAACGGCTTCGCCGGTATGTCAGATATGTAAAGCTTACACTTGAACCTCCAAGGACCGAAAGGTAGACCGAATAGCTAGTCAGGCTTCCCCGGCGGGGTCAAGAACAACCTCTCGATATCTACCAGGATGGGGAGCACATCTCGAAGCTACGTGTATGTATGGCTCCCCGTACTGAAGAGGGCACCCGATCTAGAATGGCATATATCGCATCTAGGGCCGGGAGTGTAGGGCGTTGTAAATATCCGAAACTCCGTGAGTGCGAGCTAGAATCCCGGTTTGTGGTGGTTGAGGACCTGCTTGTGTTTTTGAGAACAAGTTAGCCAGTGTTTGATAGGCTCGTTGCAGCCAATGCTGCTATTTGTGCCTGTGATGGTTTACCGGGAGATACGGCTGGGAGTAATCTTTGTTGGGATTATGGTCCAAGCCTGGGCAAAGTCCAAATACTCATATGAGTTTCATTACATATGTCAATACGTGGTCACATATCGACTGTTCTAGGCACAATATTCTTGTATAAATAAGGGCTTTATATGCCCCTTCTATAACAAATAAGTCAAGCCAATTAGGAAAGCCAGTAGTCCTCCGCATTTATTATTATTTAACTACTATGTATTATTTATTTCCAACAATCTATTAGCCGTCGTGGTCGAGTGATGTTCTGTGTCTAAGGGCTCGTTTTTTGTTTTTTGTTCAACTCATTCTAATGACTCGTTACGAGGAAGTAAAGTCTGGAAAGTGCGTTAAGCAGCAATCCAGTTAGCAACCGGCAAACTGGGCAATTCATAAATAGAGTTTTGGCCCGCCAATTATGAAACGTTTGCATCGCGGCGTAGAAAAGCAAGTCAGACCTACTTTCTTAAAATCACTGAAAGATGGCATATATTGCCATAGACAAAAGCCTGCATGCAATTAATATTGATAGATTGAACCAAAAAGGGGAAGGGCAAAAAAAAAACTGATAAGTGTCAAAGCCAAACATACCGAATTTTCCCATGGCCGAAATTGGTTACATAGCGGGGATTTTGGGTCTTTGAACTCCGTTTATGCAGTACCCAAAGTTTTCTAAAATCTGGCATAAGCCCCCCTGTGGCGCAGGTGACGGTGTTGGCTGCTCTTTGTGTTCCTTCTCTATATACGACTCGGTCCGATGGAAAGCGCAAATACCTACAGAGATGAGCCGATGCAGTTGCGAATGTGATAGTGAACATTATGCTTTTGACTTGCTCTTCTGGCTATGTGCTGCGCATGTAACGTAAGATATATACTCCACGGATAGACACCTGCCTACATCATCATCCCTCGTGTCACATATTCCAATATTCCCCCAACCTTAGGTTAAATCATAAACCCACCAAATTCTTAGTTCGGGTTACACTTTAAGCCCGCAGTGGCTTGGAGTTGTATGATGACCGAGCTAGGACCAAAGCTAAACGTGCGAATGTACAAAAGAGCGTGCGGGCCCAGCACCATATATGGAAGTATATATATATAATGCTACGGAATAATAGGGTTTAGATTTAAGGTTGACTAGATGAATCCGCACAAACGACTAAGGTCCTACTAGTATTAGGCCAGGGTAGACAGCGGTTCTATAACTGGACCCACCCAGGACCAAACGCCCTAGTAGGCCATGACGAGACGCGACCACGAAAGTATACATATATATATGCACAACCTCCAATCAGGTCAGTATAAACTTGATAAATATAAGTGGTAGTCCCATTGCTATTAACTCTTCCCCCATCTCCCTAGACGAAGTAAATTAGCAATTAATTCAATTCTCCCTGCAATTCCATGTCTTGATATCCGAGTGAGATATCATGACTAAGTGGTTCGTTGAAGTGCAAAGCTATCTCGTATCGTCACTTGTCATGTTATATGAGGATTCATTGAGCAAGACAGGCCCTGCGGTGACTCGATAGATAGAGTTACCGAGGAGAGGTTTTTGAGTACTGGCAGTCGAGCTCGGTCAACACCTTGATCGATCGACAGTCTAAAATAATATCCACAACTTAGCCGAAGGCTTCTCAACGCCGCATGATATGAGGCAAACGTGTGCAGTATATATTGAATTATCGTACGCTAATTTTATATTAGTTATTCTTAACTCATGTTTTCTTTGGCGTCCTTACATATCAATCAATCAATCTACATTCACTTAGCCACGCTCTCTGTTCCGAGCGATATTCCAGGATTTGATATCAAAGCCATCCAGTGATCGATACTAGTACTGCTATAAAATCAGTACAGTGTCTTTCTTACGAGTAACCTATATATCCTCCTAAATCTTTCTCGGACTATAAGTTTTGCGATCTTTACCCATAGCGAGGCATAGCACGAGATATTTGGCGTATATAACCCCCGGCCCCGCCCCGGTCTTCTTATTAGCCCTCGATATAGTACTATGGATGCTGCTATAATGCCAGAATGATGTAAAATTTGATACCCAGGGCTAATTTGGAACCGCGAGGAACACCGAAAGATAATTGATTTTGATCTAAACCTCTTCATAGAATTGCGTGCCCTCTTTTATCGATATCATATCTGTCTCTCAATTGCTTTCCCTATATTGGGGTGAGAATACATATGGAGGCCAATTAAAGGCTGTAGCAGTGCTAGCTACAGACGACGTCCACCTTGATATCCTTACATACTTCGGAGTTACCAGAATATGGGGATACTTAAAGAAACCGGGACATGTCTCTAGATTGTCGCTATCAGGGTTGCATAAAGCAGCTTGGGATAGCTTAGATTTGTGTATTGGGATTACTGATATCCTCATATCTCAAGGTCCCTAGGCCTCAGGGTTAACTAAAGTTGACAAATTGCGGACGATAAGGCTCGCACGGAGAATTAAAGTACCCGCCTGCAGTCCTGCCTTGGAGGGGAGATAGCTGTGATCGCGTATCTTCCCCTATTCGGTGGTCAGGCTCAGCCCCACCGTTAACGTTGGATATTACTAACAAAACACAAACTCTCCGCCTGGGCGATCAATAGCTAGGTTCTTTTTTAGAACCCTTATTCAGGTTAAGGGTAATAGTACTCTGAGACTTTGTGCAGATCGCTGCTGTAAGTGTGTTCAAGCTTTTCCAAGCCTCTATTCTGCTCAACCTCACCCATTAGTCTTTCTTACGAGAACTTCTAGCGCTAAGAATATCCTTCTCTTCAGCATATGCGAAAGTTCATAAGAATCGAGAGGGTCTGCCGAGTTTCGAGACATCACTGGTGCCTGCCTGGCCTGTGACGAAGAATGAACTAACTGTTAAGAGGTAACAACAAGTAATGATTAGACAGAGTTTCTGGTGGGTTTCTTAAACCATAAGTTGAAATCTATCCCAGGAATTACCTCAATGTATTGGCGTGATCATGATCATACACCGTACGGAGTTTTTTTTTTAGGAGGTCGCTTAGTATCATTGAATCCACAAACGAAATATACGAATCGGCTGGAGGGTGTCTAGTGCCAACACATTCTTGTTTCTTTCTGAATCTTTGCGGTATCGCCGTTGCCCCGTGGAAAACGGTTGGTCATAGATTTTACAAGGGGACTCGGGCACAAGCCCGCGTGGCACAGCCTTCTGCTTATGTAGAAACATCATTGATGTGTTGTCCCTGTTGCCGCTGCTGTATGAGGTCATGTTAGCGAACGGTATCTTCCATCATTTCCCGACTCAAAGCTTAAAACGCACAAACAGAGCAAGCTGAACCGCACTGATTAATACCTTCTGGCCATTCGAATGGGCACTGAGCCCATCACAACTGCCAGAGGATTAATTCGGGCCGGACTGCGCCCGCATATGCGAAGAAGGATATCCTTATATCTAGTTCTCTTGTACATGTAGTTTGGCATTCTCCATTCAGAGATGGGGGTTTTCGGTTATATATCTTGAGGGTCAAAAATGACCAGAGTAAGCTTAAGATGCAATTTTCCTTACCCTGATGAACTAATATGATTGACATTACCTTATTTTAAATTTCGGTAAAAACCTTAAAGTAAATACCTTCACCTTCATCAAGCTGATCACCGTTACATTTAAGTTTATGATGAGAAATTCCCATGAGAAGATATAACACCTCCGATCGCCTATTCTACTCTACAAATCTCGGAAGTAGTGGGAATCTAGTCCCAATTTTCTGTTCACCCTCTCCATGCGAGTCGAACCATCCGAGGCTCCAGAAATACTTCGTATAACGGCGCCAGGGACGACACCTATCTGGTATATACATAACAATGATTAATTTCAGACGGAACGCCACCAAAATACATGTTTGCAAGTAAAATTGTGGCTACGTCGTCCGGTGACTTATTACTAACCGCTGTACAGCACCAACATCATCGGCGCCGTACCGTACCGGGACCCTGAGTAATGTTCCTCTCCCGTGGCCGGGATATTAGATGCATGGATAATATTTTATATTTCTTTATATGTTTTTCCTTTGTTAGCCTTAAACATCGAGAATGAACATGGACAATTTATAAATAGGATCGAGGCTGAGTGGCCATTCTAGATGATACGTCATTAATGAGTCGAATCATGAAATACCAACCATTGGAAGGACAATACCAGCCTAGAGATAGCACATCCGTCAAGAGATGGGAACCAACTAATTTGCTTGCAAATTAAAATGCGCAGCCCGTATACCTATAACGGCTTCAGTACCCTTGGTTTATGCGGCTTTATCTCTCGGTTTGTAACCAAAATCAATTACGTGGTGATAACTATTATGTCTACGGCTACAGAGCTTTAAATTTAGCTGGACGCTATTGGTTTACATATCACTGCGCATGCGTTTAATTATCCGTTCCTCCTAAAAGAATCAAAAAGTGCGTAGCCAATTCGTTTGGGTGAACAGGTACTCGTAACATAACTTCCCGACGTTTTTGAACTCATACCATACAAATATACGCCAAGATCCTGATTTTAGGTGTATGCACGCCAGGGAACTACGTGTACCTATATATATACTCTCTATTTTATGACGTTTCCGGACTAGACTAGGTCTGCATATGGGCGTAAATCGTTCATAACAACCATATTTTGGTGGTATGCAGACCCAGTGTAGTCCGGAAACGTCATGAAACAGAGAGTAGGTATGTATTCGTAATTTCACAGCGTTTGTGAACACGACTACTATTGCATGCCATACAAAAAAGGTTGTCTTGGAAGTTTTTTGTGTGTATGCAATAGAGGTCATGTTCACAAATGCTGTGAAGCTACGAGTACATACGTACAGAGTCAGCTTACAGCTGATATGGCGCTGAAATACTCTACATGTAGGTCAAAAAGAAGTCGACTCTACTCCTATCATATCGTTTGCCTTGCCGCCCCTTGACACTTGTATCCCCGGATATACGTATCACGTGGCCACGTGGTAGGAGTAAGTTACATACCAATCACAACGTTGTTAATGAACGATTCTAAACGGACGTTACATGGCATTTCAGAATCAACGGCCGGCCCCACCGAATTTGCCACAGTAAGTCCGAGCGTTAACGTTCTACTAGCGCAAATGTGGGACTTTGAAATATCCAAGGCCGAAGTTGCTTGCAATTGGAACGAACTCCCTCTAGAACCAATACATGAAAGTCATGGCTACTCGCATAGTTGATTCCAAATAATTTTCATGAACTAAGGCTACAATATATACTCTATAAGAACTAGCTATAGTGCTATACATTTATATTTATGCTAAAGCCTATGATCACATCTTCCAGAAATCTACTTCTAAGTCATCTTTGAAATCCGCGCGAGTCCTCATTATAATATACAAGGTCAACAATCTCCAGGGATGGCCATTAAAACTCCTGAAGCCTCGATGTTTCCTGCCTTTAAGCATACAAACAATCCCGACCTCCAGCGATATCCGCTTCACGCATTACATACCAGAGATGAAACGAGCGCGAACGTTGATGTTGTCAGTGCCATCACTGGTATAATTGGCGTATTGATTGTAATAATTGGCCTTGTCGAAGGATATAGACGTTAGAGGCAATTCAGAAGAGATGTATACTATAGAACTTTCCAGCATTAGGATCGCTAGGAAATTGGATGATTCTGATGTATGTTCTAGCTCATGTCAACAGCTGTTGAAGAAACCAATGTGGGGATGAATGTACGGCAACCACCCTGCGTTCTACCTCTGAATCTCTCCGTAGCGGATGCGGGCCATATATTTTCTCTGGTGTGCGCCATCCTCACGTTCTCACGCATGGTCCATTCTATTCCACGTCCAGCCGATGAGATCGAGAGAGATGCGGGTATTACTCATGTAACAACTCCTAGATCGGATACCGCTGAGAATATTGGTTTGCAAAATGCTGCTTGAGTGGATCGATAGAACCGACATTTGAGTTATTGGATCTAGCGGTTCTAGATTTGAAGCTCGTTGCTTAATATATTGACAGCGCAAGATGGAGTTTATGGGCGTGAAATATTGTTAGCTTTGACGACTTTCTTTTTTCTTTCTTTCCTTTGGTAATAGCGGGTCATGGGCAATAGATAGACTGCCAACCAGCCAGGTGCATAAGTCAGGGGTGTTCATGGCGTATATACCGGTGCTTTTTATAGATCCGAGGCTATCGCGTTCTTTATATTATTATTCTTTCCCTCCGTATGTATATGATTGGACTAGAATTGAAACTATTCTCTTTTACCGTGATACATTAGTGCTTTGCAATTGTGAGCTCTTGAGATTGGCTTTAACTCATGGATCGATGTGGGTGACGTCTGGAATATAAACATTGAAGGTAAGATGGTCTTGTTACTTGCGATAATACTGGTAACACAAACGCTCTAAGGGCAGGTTGGACATTCCTTTGATTACCTGGTCTAAATTAGTCCTCCTCCTTCCAATTCTCGGTCCGCCGACACTCGATCTCTCCCACGACCCTCACCCGACACAAATTCCCCCCACATATCTAACCCAACAACACTCTAATTCAATTCCCCCATAAATCTAACCCGACACCAATCCTCGACACGGATCTAGATAAACAACCGATCCAAACAACCAAACTTGCTTATACATGCTCCGGTAACAATAAATCAACGTATAGTGCATTGCACCACGTTGTCCATTGGTCCCAAGATTTATAGGTACCCGGTCACAACGTCACCCTCTAGATGGTACTAGAGAGCTGCTAATAATCGGATGATGGTAGTTTGTTACTGAAGCCTTGCATCTGGACATATGCGTATAGTTACTCGCATAGGATACTCCCCACTAGCGGCGATGGTTGAGTAGCGAAGGCAAGCTGATATAAACGTCGGGAAGTTCGGTCTAGTGGAATTTATGCAAATATATAAGCCGGGTTAACACCATTCGATCTTGTGATGTCTAGGCCTAGCCTTGCGACGACGAGATTTCGACTGTCGACACGGAATCTATATTGAAATTAATCATAGCGTTAGTAACTGGTGATTTGGACATAGCTGATGCATCGATAGGAGTTTGGGTGCTCATGGCAATATTCTTTGATGAATATTCTTTTATCGAATTGTTTAGGCCCTAACTATGGAGCATTTCTGATTCTAGGAGGGAGGTGGGAGCAACGAGTACTATGTATGTACCTGACACGCTGATAAACCAACTCTCGGGCGGTTAATGATTGGGTTAAACGTGCATACACTATATGTCTCACCTTCCTGCCAAGAACCTGATCCACTAATCATTGACATCGCCAAGAAATAAGACTAAATCATGCAGGCTCTGAGCTACAATACGTAGGCCTACATATGCAGACCCAGTCCAGTTCGGGAACGTAAATGAGTACTCTAGAAAGCTGACCCGAACTCCCGGTAGCGAGATACCTACTCTACGCTTTCTCGCGCGTGTCATCGGTCTTGTTCATCCACAGATTTCGGTTCACTCTTGGCCAGGAGCACACCTAGGTATGGTTGGGGACGCCTTGAGCCGGAGTGGTTTCGGAGGTCAACTTCAACCGCTAATGACTTTCCCCAACCACACCCTAATTTAATTTTTTCTCTGTTATTCGATAGTTCAGCTTCTTCTCTACAGCATGACAGAGCCGGATTAATTTTATCCATTGTTGTGGTGGAGCTTTTGATTTTCTTAAAGTTGGGCTTTTCGGTGGGGTGCCAATGTCGTGCCATAATTGCCTATTTGGGACGATGTAACTACCCGATTAGGGGAGTCAGTGTCTGTATTAGGCTAAAAGTTCTCCTTTGGGGGCGCCAAGAGGCTACTCTTGGCAAGCTACTAGCTAAATAGTTACCCGATTGGGAAATTGATCGTCAGAAACCAATGTCGCACCCTCCGTCTCAAGGTGTCCTCAACCATACACTCTTTATTTTCTGACAGGCTTGTATTACCCCTCGCTATTTGTTACATAAAACTATGTATCTACACCAACTTAATAGAAGGTTAATGGATTAGACTTGTGCTCGTTCTAGATTTCCCCAAAGGCTGGTCTACACCGTGCTGGGTTTCTGGCTTTGGGTGGTCTTACACCCAATAAAATCGAGTTTTGTTTTCACCGGGTGATTGACTGACCTATTTGGGCAAATGCTCGAAATCATGTGATCTATGGACGTGAGATAAGATTGGAATATATTCTTCATCAAAACCCCCCGACCAACTTCTCCCTCGGCACCCCAACCCCAACGGCTCTGACATGGGAGCCACGGCGACCACCATTACAACCTTCAATGTATTATGGACGCCTCTCTACGCGCCACATATATGGGATAACTCTCTATTGGAAGCCTCAATCTTTGTGTTCTTGGCGCCGAGACCCACAAGGCTCAGGTTTGGACGTTAGACCTGTGCGCATGCGCCATGGCTAGCATGCGCAGCCTTCACCGCCCCGAGTGAGAAAGTATGAAACGGAACTTGCACTGCCCATTGACAACAGCACAGTTCCTTGACACGGCTCAGCGATATGTATGTCTGTCTGTATCTATGTCATTCTTCACCGATCGAATACCGGAATACCGATACGCAAGAGCGTAGGTGGCGACCCTATCCGCCTTCTTGCACGTGCTGTGACTGCTGTCCCTACATAAGTAGGAGGTGCGTAGTTTAATATTCTGCATTGAAAATGTAATTTACTAATAGCCAGCATTAAGGGAGGTCTAGATCGCGTTGTCAAGTCATCATCGATTTTTCCCAGTTTCAGAGTCATAGTGTTGGAGTATCTATCGCCAACAGATCTCGGTGTATTACGCCTGAGTGAAGGATTGAACTTTATGAAGCAAGCCTAGGCGGAGACTACCCCAGGAAACAGCCATTAGGTTGGTGGCACGTCAAGCAGAGAATGCACAGCACCGCTCGTATGTCCGATCCTCGAGGTAGGGGCAGAATCTAGAATACGTGTTAACTCGTATTGTCGTAATCGATCAAGTATGTAGAAGCCGATGGAAGTCCTAAAGCCTATGATAACCTTCTCTTGACTCCAAATGCTAGACAAAGATTGTTCTGAAACGTACACATACATACATACATGTGTTAGGCAACCATCATACTTACTGCAGCCTCGTTCACAGCCTCGTCTGTTTTACGACAACGCATCACTCCCCTCATAACAACAACCAACCATATATCTCTGAAGAGAATTTCTACTACTGCAGCCAAATACAAGCGTGCGAATTATTTCTTATAGAACTCAGTGCCTTCGTTGAGCAGTGCCTTTTCAGTCAAATCAATCGTTCGCGCCGCCTCTGTTTTGGAGTCATGTGAGTCCCAGCTTGGTGTGCCGTTATACATGTACGCCCCGACAAAAAATCCATCGGTATTGACCAATAATTTCTTTCCATTTATTATGTATCTAATCTTGTGAAAGAGGATCCGAGTTTATATGAACAGCATAGCCCGCAAGGTTGAGAGTTTGAATAGACCAGAGACAACTAATAGGATAGTTTTGTATATGTCTATCTTTGATGGCTGCTCAAAAAATCAGGGACATTTTTGAATTATAAATTTCCGAGGTTCAAGCTGGGAATCACATCATGTTCAGCATATTGTACCTACAGTAACAATTAAATTCATGTCCTCACTTGGTTTGATATTAACTCTAGGGTAAGTCCCTTAAATCCGTATTATGTCCTAACTACTTACTACAAGCTCTCGCAATGTATCTTTTGATCGATTAAAGCCTGTCCGCTCTATATATGCCGAGGAGAATGAGGCAAAAGTTGTAGTTTTGCTACGCATTTTAGAGGAACCTCGTAGCAGACCCTCGTCTGCATAGCCAATTTGACCTTTTGGTACATGGAAGCAGGCGATGTTGCATTAACCTATCTTCGTATTGAGATATGTGTCGTATTGAAACACACGCAACACTGGTTTACTTCGATCAAACCCTAACCCTTACAATAGATACATAGGAAATGACCCGTGCTCTAGATATATTTGATCAAACGGAGACCGGCTTCATCAGAATCCCTCAGCTGTTTTTTTTTTTTTGTTTGTTTAACTCATTAATTACATTTCCCGGAGGAGTCTAAATATGAGCTTGGAAATATATTTATCACTATACCCATTCAACCCAAGATCTTTAAACATTTCGATTTCAAAACAGAAAAGCGACATTAGAATGGGCCTATGGTGAACTGACAATTGAAGACCGGACCTTCTGTTCAAGGCCTAAGGCTTAGGACATATAATTAGCCAATATTGATTTTACCGGTCCTCTACATAAAAGGTTTACCTAAAAAGGAATATTCGTTACCAGATATATTAAGACCATCTCCTCATTAGACCAGGATCACGATATGTGAGCCCGCCAGGTGACCCTAACCCTGACCCGTCAGCCTCTTTGGTGTCTCATCATGCTTTAGAGACTGTCAAAGTCGTCTCTTAGTAGAGCTACTAGGCCACACGTACATGCGGTCGCACCTCGTTATGCCGGATAGGAAGGAATTCGGCATGCATGTTGAGGCGTATCGCCGCAGTACAAACTCTCTACTCTGGTTTAATATTCGACTTTTTTCTAGATCTCTTCTCTGAGCTTACATGCATCTGTAGCGAGTCATACTAACATCCTCATGCCCTATGTTATTCGGCCTACGAAGGAGCCATCTCTAGTTGTAACTTTTGCAGTAAAACTGCTGCCCACCATGGCTAAACATCCGTATTCGTACCTTGAAAACATACATGTACTCGCTATCAGCCATAAAAACCTGAAAATGCGAGTGACGGAGACAAGGATAATTTGTATGGACAAAGATAATTCTCCATAAAAATTATCCCATCTCCGTCACTCGCATTTTCTTGATATCGAGTAGTTATATTAGAGCCTAGAGTCCCACCTTTTGAACTAGTTGCTAACAGGTGCGATTACAAACTATCACCCACAACCAAAATCCCTACCTATCCCTTAGGCAGTCAGACCGATTTGCATCCCTTCGTCTGTTTTCAGGAGCGGGCGCTAAGAAGAGGATTTGACTCGCTCTCGCAGGTTTTATGCATGCGGGTGTATCGTCTAGACCTTAAGAGGTTTCGTAACCAGACTTTGAATGGAATATGAGATGCGTATGGCTCGATTCTCGATAGTGGGTGGGTGTGTAAACTTGAGTGGCAATTGATTTTGTAGGAAGAGCCTCAAGTAAAGACCCTAATCCACGCTTATTTCGAGCTAAAGGTCGGTTTCTGCCAATTGAAATTCAAGTTGACACACCTACCCTTGCTCGAGAATCGCACTATATGAGAGGGTGCTTTGAGAATGAAAACCTAAGTGAGTAGGGTTACTTTCGGATCGTTAACAACAGAGTGTGTTGGCCACGAATCAGAGCACGTCAGGGGCAGCCTAAGCCTCACTTGTCGGGATTTATCATTACTTCACGCTATTGGCCTCTGCCAAAGTGCTTTGATTTTTCATAGGACACATACCGCTAAATCTCGAGTTATTCGGGGGGTTGCCAAGGCAAAAATCTGAGGATCTTCACCTTTAGGGGCAGAGATCTTCAATAAAAAAGCCCTCTTCTGCAAGATCTAAACTAAATGTAGTTTCGCAGCTGAGCTTAGCAACCCCCCGAATAACTCGAGATTTAGCGGTATACGCATCATATGTATATGTAGGTACAACATACATGTAGGAACGCACTGACCAGTTGCACCGGCCAATAGGACACTTGCCATACTTCTACAATAATTTTCCCCATCGCTGTATGTATATAGCCCAAAGTCTCCGCGCAACAACTATCTATGATTTTGTAGTACCAACACCATATAGGTAAATCTCATCTCCAAATCCCATTCTCCGCTACATATACACTCAATGTACTCCAACCTTATAACCGAACATTCTTCAACAAATCTCACGTTTGTCCAAACTGCATCTGGCACCATCCGCCGTTATACTCTTCACACCCTCCACGCCCGCAATGAGCAAAGAAGCATCAGCGTTGATGTGATCCAAATAACTACTAGTGTATCTGGCTTATTGATCGCCATTTTCGGCTTAATTCAAGGATATAGATTCTGGAAACAATGCAAGGAAAATGTGTGTATGAGAATTAAGCCTCCAATGCTCAAGTACTTAACTGTTAGCCACCATAACAGAGTGGCTGGTGTGGCGGTGTCTTCCTCATCACTATGTGCTGACTGAATTCAACGCCTGCTTAGGCATCGAAGGTTGCAACCGCGGCCAATAACGCTGATAACCCTACCCCAGCGAATCCGAACCTCGTTACAATCGACATCAGTCGCGTCTACGTCTGCTTAGACATCTGCAAGTTCTACCTGTCACAAATGGCGCCTGCAGCCGGTGCACCCGATCCCGCTGCAGGTGCCGGCAATGCGCCAATCCTTGCGGCTGATACTATCGAGCTCGCACCAGCTGCGACCCACTCGATTGACGATGAAGAGAGAGGACTTGGACCTACCAGCACGGCGGCGACGGTCACCTGAGAAGGTAAAAACACAAAGCAGAAACCCTAAAGTCTGGTATTCGCATGTTAATAATGACTGTGCCACCTAGATCTATGAATCTCAGCGCAAGGAATACTACAATACATGTAGTAACAGCCTAGCCTACTCCTCAGCAGTAACGTATATTTTTCGGGGGAAAAAAAACAGAAAAAACAAAATAGAGGGAGAGAAAGAGAGAGAGAAAACACATTCACTCGGGAGCAGACGGGCTTCAGGTGGAAGTAGTCGTATTCAGGTCGTGCCGATGAGAAGTATCAGGGATAGACAGAACGGGGTTACGATACCACTGCGGGGGCTCCGATTGTGCGGATATTTATTTTGTTGGTTCGGTCGGTTATGGGGAGTTTGGCGCATTCTTTTGGTCATTTCTTTTTTCTCTTTTTGTACACCGCTCATTCCTTACCTTTTTTAAAAAAAGATCTAGAGACTTATATTATTAGCCCACTGTGATAAAAACATAATACCAGCTCCATGATATATGAAGAGAGAATCCTTACCTTGTATTGAGATGCAGGTCGCTTTCCTGGTTATCAACATACCAGGTAATTACATGTAATCAATGGTAACACCCTCTCGCACTAGGATGCCGATACAGGAAATAGAGTAACCATGGGTGAACGCTAGCAGGGTCGAAAAGCTTAAACCTACATTACTACTCTTTAGGGCCCGGTTCTCCGGGACGCTTTGTCATTAACCATAAGCAAAGCAACACCCTTGACAAGTACCACGTTACAACCCTCGGGCACCATACGGGTCGGTCTTTGCATGCTTCTCTGCCACCTCCCAGGCGGGGGAATGCCATACCTATTTCACGCGGGAATGCACGTTTGGCCCTAAATAGCCTGCGGCTTCCAGAAGCCCACCATGCAGATACCGCATATACTCGAGCAAACGGCGCTAGCCGATTTATCGAGTATTTGCGGTACCCGATACTCTAGGTCGATCCTCTACCCGTATCTTCCCGATGTCCGTAAAAGAAACTACTGTTGTATACTATACAGGTACATACGCGCCAGGTCCACAATTTATTAGGGTACGTAATAGCGGTTTCTTTTACAAATGTCAGGAAGATACGAGCATCCATGGCCAGGAGAATGGCGGTGCGCATGAAGAGTTATTTGAATGGCACTGGCTGTTACAAAACGTTTTTTGTGATTGTTTTACATGCCACGTGTGAGGGGGGGGGGGGGTGATGGGTTCTGTGGTATCGCTTATTTCGTAAAGGCTTGGTTTCGAACGGTGAATGCGGGTCAGGCTTTTTGAGGTACACGATAATTCTTCTGCTACGCACAAAGGCAAGACAGGCCACAAGAGCTAACTAGCTATCCCTTGGGCCGGTGAGACACGCAGAATCCAGGACTTCCTATCACAGTAGTGATTTCCAGTGGCAAAGTCACTGAGCCTGGTGCTTCATCACTAAGCCACGCTCTATTATTCGAGGAAACGTGACTTGGCTTTGCTTGAATAGGAAGTCCTGGATTCTGCGTGTCTCACCGGCCCAAGGGATAGCTGTCCCCGGCGCGGCTCATGACATGATTCAGCAGATGTCAAGCATCGATGTCTTGGAGTGCCTCATGATCAGCACGCCCGAGCGGTCGAGGGAAAGCGTTGCGAGAGTTTCGGGGAAATGTGAGCCTCCTCACAGTTACATACATGTATGTACCACAAAGGGCGTACATACTAATTGACAGACTCGCCAGCACTTCGGCAAGCTGATTGGGCGGGCAGTGACGGTCGGTGGATTTCCGACCCCCATTGGTCCAATAGAAGGCTCGAGGGGAGAAATCCCAAAAGGTTCTGACAGACGCGTGTGTTGGGCGCCCTTGACGTACCGGGGTTATGGGTTAGTCTGAAGAACACCTTTTTGGAGTGTGATTAGGCGAAGCTGCAGAAAATGGGACTTGGCGCTTTGAATAGGCTGCCTCCCATCTTTTGCAACGCAACCTCCAAGACCACAATTTGACTGTTGTTTGCACCCAGCTCCATCAGAAAACGCTCCCCACAAGGGCCTAGGGCTCAAAATATTATCTAGGGGAAGCTGGGAGCTAGCGCTATTCTGCAGTTATTTTTTTGTATTTTTAGCAAAATATTTAGATTTTTGAATGGGGGCATATGAAAGTTCTTCAGACTTTTTTCCCCCATACAAATTTGGGGCGCTAAGCCCAGTGTGGTTGGTAATGATTGGTTGCTCTCACCTAAATCCCTGCATTTTCCACCAATAAATTGGAGTTCTTGAGACTAATGGTGAAGGTACGGACGGAGGTAGCTCCGCCGTTAAGAAGACAGAGAGGTTCATTGGGTTCATTCGTAATGCCACATGCCACATGGAAGAGTACCTAAATGTGCGGGCGGTCGTGCACTCGATCCGGTTACTACAGAAGGGCAGTTGGAACCAACCGTTGCACCGCGCGCTTAGAGTATGGAAACTACATTACCCCGGTCGGATTCTTCGCTTTCTCCATCCGTCATGTACAACACCAGCGTCTTAATAGTCACTACGAAGCACAATAGTTATATATCATGCGCATATCTTCATAATTTTGATTAGTACATTTTCCATAACATCCGCTCTTTTGAGCCTTCTACTGGAGCCCGACATCGACATCATCACCACATACATAGACTGGTGTTTGCTATTTACTTACGTAGGTTTCTGTCGAAACTACATTACATTTTTTGGCCATGGACCCAACTACCACCACGATTACCACCGCAACCGAGGCTCTCTCGACCGATTTTACCTCCGCACTTGCGGCCCATTCCCACGCACTATATGCCCGGGATGAGAGAAGCGTGACCATTGATGTTATCACTGCCTCTACTAGCATGATTGGAGTTTTCATTGCCGTGGTTGGCCTGATTCAGGCATACAAGCACTGGAAACATAATTGCAACCATGATGTGAGTAAGAGAGTTTATGATTCAGGGTTAGGGATATCTCTATCTGCGCCTTGTGTCTTGTGTGGCTATTGTCTCACGTAGCGGCGATCTTATCCCTATCCACAGGCGATAACCACAGTCACGAAGGTCAAAGAAATAGAATCAAGCCCATTTTCTCTACGGCTTAGTAAACCTGCCATATAATCATTTCTGTTGACCCATGACTGTGGGGATCCACAACCCTAATACCCCCATCAACCCATGTTTCCAAGTCTAACACCCCCGCCTACTTAGTTACGTATACCGTCGTCCACTTCTCTAGAGACCGTACGAAACCTTAATCCACCGCCGAGTTCGATCATGGTAGATGCGAATCAAGTGTTTTGCATAGCATATGCTGCCGTCCTCATGTTTCTGCACGACTCTTTTGTGGCGGTGGTACCATCGTCCGCGTCTACTGCTATCGGGAACGAGCCGGATACGCCGCGCGTGTATGACCTCGAGGCGGGTGTTGTGGACGTTCGGCGCATTCATGATGCTGGGGATGGAGAAAGAAGACCAGAGGCGTGTTGATGCTGGTTTTGCTTCGCGTGTCGGTTGATGCCAATGATGAGGTGATGCGGTTTGTTTTGTTTTTGTTTAATTCAGCAATCCCATGTGTTATGATGGGGTTCAGAGGTTCTGTTTCATCGATTGCATTGTGGGTTGTTGGGTGATGTATAGACTGAAGCCTTGGTCCAATTTTGGAGGATTGAATTAGATTCTGGATTGTTTGATACCAGCCATCGAGGGAATGTGTAACGTACTCAACAATTACTTTAATTTCTTGTTTATAGTGTTTTTTGAATCCCTTAAGCTCTGATCGGTCGAGAGCATCAAGCCTTCACTCTATACCTATGGCAATTAATATATGAAGAAGCTATGGCTCGAAACTTCGGTTTTTGCAGCTAACCAATCAATAG
Organism: Morchella sp. 2016-41; assembly: GCA_024713855.1. Classification (NCBI taxonomy): domain Eukaryota; kingdom Fungi; phylum Ascomycota; class Pezizomycetes; order Pezizales; family Morchellaceae; genus Morchella; species Morchella sp. 2016-41. Next base: position 130,272 of record JAMGZD010000002.1, on the reverse strand, counting down.
ATCTACCCCCATAATGGTACTAGCGCCTAGCCTAAAGGTGGAATTTTCTCGCGCTATAGATGCGTGAGATTTAGCTGGTATATATGGGCGACTTCCTATAAGCAATATGAATAGGGCACGTTCTATCGCCAAATAAACCTGATTTTGTCTTTCTATCAAATAAAACACGGGTGTCTAAGAAATTCGATAGAGCTTGGAATACGTTCGAGCGGCATGGTCCCAGATCCTGTCCCACCACCTTTAGAGCAGCTAGATAGGTAGGGTAGCTATAAAAATCCGGCAGGTTTTTGTTGTCTGTCGATGTAAGCACTCATAGCTTGTTCCAATCCCCTACCAATCTTTTCAGAGCCTAACGGGTAATTCTAAGCGAAAACCACCGGTGTACTCTACAGTCGCACCTCGTTATGTCGTTAGCGTATTCTGGGAGCCCAACCCGTACGAGATAGCAAATATACAAAAATATACGAGATAGCAAATAGGTTTATGTAGAGGAAGGCAGTACCTGTCCCACAAACCCGTACGAGACAGCAAGAGATCCGAGATATAGCGACCTTGTCGACAGGGGTTGCAATCGTAGAGATATAGAGACCTTGTCGTCGAAGGGGTACCAACCGTAGAGATGTAGAGACCTTGTTCCAACCGAGACCTTGTCGTCGACAGGGGTCCCATGCCAACTAACCATGCTGTCATGAAGCCTCATCGGCCTACCAATCAACTAGACCCCTTTGCCCCTCCCGTTCTAGCCCTCCCGTTCAACAAGACTCCTTTGCCCCTCCCCGTTCTAGCTAGAGCTACATGTACCTACGTATATACCGTATATTTGTTTTTCTCCCCAATGGTGATCAGCTAGCAGACGCTTGGGAAGCAGGCTCCCTATATATATATAAGAACAAGAACCACTTTTAACAAGCATAATATCACACAAGAAGCCGTACTTTGTGCACCGCACAGAGAGCCAAAGCTTTGATTGGTGCAGATTCCGAACCCACACTCTCTTTTTTGTGGCTCTCTTACCAGTATACCGCACGCCGCGAAGATCTATAACCCAAGAGTGAGGGAAACAAATGTTTAGCACAACTCCCACCACGTTAGTCACAGCCACAATCACATTGGCCTATGCTCCATCGGAGAGCCCCACAGGAAACACTCTCCACTTGCTCCATGCCAGAGAAAATACAAGCGAAAGTGTTAATTTAATCGCCATGATCACCGGTCTGGTCAGTGCGATAATTGCTATAATCGGGCTTATCCTAGGATACATATACTGGAAACACCCGAGAGCGGCAAGCCTAAATAGCAGGGTTAGAGTCGAGCGTAATCTTATTGGGTTAGGGTTATACTTATCAGATCCTGGCCTTAGTCATTACCTATCCCGGTTGCCAATCCTAGCCCACCCCCGGGTTCAATCAATTTCAACCTGCAGTTGCCCGCCTTACACGCGCAGTCCATGGCACTGGCCCACTCCGCCCCCACCCCTCCCGAACACGAAATCGACCTTGAACTTGGCCGAGTGACGACCCTCCCACCCGGGCCGGATACGGTTGAGCCTGTGCCTAGGCCTGTCAGTACACCAGAGGAGGATCTGGTGGTCGATCGCTCGGGATAAATTCTCGGTTGTGAAAATCGTGAGCTTTGCTTGCATTACCAAATTTAAGTCGGACTACTCACGCGTTCATTAAACGGTCGGAATTTTGTGTGGGTATTTGGTTGCAACGACATCCGAAAATTTAATGAGTACATGTAGGTAGTATTTGGTTTATGCAGTCTGCTGCGGTGGGTTTCGTTGGTTGTCGGATTTCTGTTTTGGTTTTAGATGGCGCGGCGTAGGAGAGTTACAACTGCTAGCTACATGGCGATATCTATCGTTTTTTATTTGTATATTTAAAATAACGGGGAAAGACTGCGATGTCACTTGAAGAGCGCAATTACAGCGTGAATGCGTGTGGGATCACAAAGTCTCACTCGTGGATGGATACACATAGCAGCACGTAGGGGGTTAGTCCAAACCCACAGCTAACGTCATCGTAACATGTACCTACAGCGGTTCACAGACATTTGCAATTGGCGAATTTGTATGTAGCAACCACCCAGCAACCAGTCAAACTGAGGGCATGAGCGTGGCTAAGTTGGGATACATCACGATTGTTTTAATCTTTTCTTTGTTATATACAGCGCGATGTCTAAATTGCTCTACTTCTGGCTCATGTAACTTCTCCCACATCTTATTCCAGGAAGTGCCCTTTTAGATTTATTACATTTGTTAGCCGATATTCCATCCCTTAGAATCTTTTTCATTATTTATAGAAATTATACTGTGTGTGTTGTGGTTGCGTTTTGACGGATTTTGGTGTGGTGTGGTTTGGTTTGGTGTGGTGTGGTTTGGTGTGGTTTGATTTGGTTGCCGTCTCATCACCTCTGACATCGCGCTGTACATACGTACTTAACAATATCTCTATGGCTTACTGTGACTTGCCTTTTTTCTTAATGGTCCGAGACCTGTAACAAGTCAAAGCGTGGAGAAGGTTGCCAAGCTTAGCTGCTAAACTAGTTTATCGGAGGCTGTTAACGTTTCCCAACTGGACTGGGTCTGCATAATTATCCATCACAGCGATCCAGTAATAATTCACCACAACGATCCTTCAGTGGATTCGGACGGCAAGGGCTCTGACGGTTCCTACTTGCTAGTTCGACTCTTGACATTGAGATTTTTGATATAAAGAGATCATCAGACCGAAGAAACTGGCACGAAAGATAACACCAAAGCGTTATTGCCTAAACGACCTCCCTTTCAGGAACAGAAATCCTGGTTAACATATCTTACGCGCACAACTTGAAGATTTACTATATATCGACATAGCCTTTGTGAACTCTCGTTTCCCTAGGTGTACCCGGAGAAATATAACGCTGCCGCGCTCAGAACAAAAGATCTATATATCGAGACATCATTGAGTATCGATGAACAGTACTACCGCACCCGTCGCGCTAAGTTTTACATTTGCGCATACCCCCACCCTCCACGCAAGAGCGGATAGAAGCGCGAATGTTGACCGCGTGATCACTATCACTACCAGTATCGCCGGTTTAGTAGTTGCTATCATCAGCCTCGTCCTGGGATACATATACTGGAAGCGTTCCAAGAAGACTGTAAGTCAGGGTTAGGGTCAAGATATGCATGTACCTACTTATGCCAAGTTGTAGTCATCACGTACCCCTGTGCTTATCCCCAGCCCACTCCCAATGGATAACCCTAACCCACTCCCACACCAAGTAGATGCCAGTCATGTCCTGTGGCTCGCCTTTCTCATGCACTGCATGATGGCACCGGTGCGCCCCGTCCCTACCGGGCGTGAAAGCGACCCGGAACTTGCTCGCGCGTCAACCATCCACTCTGAGCTCGGGCAGGATGTGGCTGTCGGGTAGGGGCTTGGCCCGCTAAGGAGTATAACTATACCCGGTTTCGAAATTGTAAGTTTTCTCGTCTACCCAGATCAGTTGTTACTGTGAAATCTAATGTCGATCACGTGTAGGTTACTGCATGAGTTGGCGTTGCTTGGATAGCGTGGAGAACATTATTTCTTTTCTTTTGTTCCTTGCTGGCGTAGGGGGTTTATACAAATACCGTTTTTCTCATTTTCTTATGTCTACAAACACATTGTCAACTTCTGCCTGTATCCTGCACGCATAGATCTTCTCCATTGTTCTTGATCATCATTGATCCTTACAGCTCCTTGGCTAGGAAGCGAACACCAGGAGAATGCATGGCTAAGTGGTACCCGGCTCACGACCTACCCCGAGGTATATACCTACATAACGATCTTTAATTGTATCTTTTCTTTGTATCTATTTAAAACAATGTCATTGTGGCTTGGTATGGGGAAGCCCTTCTTTTGTGGCGGTCTAAAGCTACAGCGAACCTTGACGGGCGATTGGTGGAAAAGCAATTGGTTAGCGCTATAGCAGACAGCTCGGGTTCGTACCTTTTGGCTCTCACATACTAGGAGTAAGGGGGTTATCATAAGTACTGCCCTGGAGTAAAATAAGAGCTAGCTATTTTAGGGAGATATCTGTTGATCATGAGTGCTTTGTCGCGTTTCCGTTAGATGTTGGCGAAATTGAAGGTTGCCGGCCCCGTACGCGTTTGGGTGAGGCGCGGTACGTTTAGAAAGTGCATTAAGCAGAGGTCTTGTCAGCATAGACTACAAGTGGTAACACTAATCAGTTTGATCTTTCAGCCATTAAGTTGCTCTGAGATTTGTATGTCGCTCGGGGCTCCTGACAGGCGAAGTAGGTACATCGCGATATCTAAAGATAGCACTCATAGTTTCCGGAGCCCCCCATTCTAGCTCCACCAGGCATGGCAACGGGATTCCCGCGAATTCACCACAACCGGAGTGATCGAACGGAAAGCGCTACACCCGGGTGTAAAGCCAGATCTAAACTACTGTCCCTACGGTCGGTCACACAAGAGGTCTAAATTGCCCCCTCTAGCCAGCATGAGGAGAGATTTGGGGGCGTATTTAAGGTAAATAATCATATCTATAGGGGAACTTCAACGTCCTGTGTAACCGACCCTAGGGGCGTAAATGGAGCCAGCTCTATATTTTGATTATCTGATTGGCTAATGGTGTGATCCTCAACAAATTTCAGGCGACGGGGCGCATTTTGATGACTAAAGATTCGTCGGGCAGAAAATGGTGTGGGTGGTGGTCACTACTAGACGTGTGGGTGGTGGGCAGGTGTGGTGACGCCTTGAACCGGAGTGGTTTCGGGGGTCAATTTCAAGCGCTAATAACTTTCTCCAACCACTCCCTGATTTATTTTTCTCCCTGTCATTCGATAGTTCCGCTTCTTCTCTACAACGTGACAGAGCCGGATTAATTCTATCTTTTGTTGTGGTGGAGCTATTAATTTCCTAAAAGTTGTGTTTTTGGTGGGGGGCACAACCAATGTCGCACCCATAATTGCCTATTTGGGACGGTTAAATTACCCGATTAGGATGGTCTCTCTCTTGATTAGGCTGAAAGTTCTCTGTTAAGAGAGCCAAGATACTGCTCTTGGCAATTTAATGATATAAAATTACCAGATTGGGAAATTGATCGTTGGAAACCAATGTCGTGATACTCCGGTTCAAGGCGTCCCCAACCTTACTAGATGTGTGGGTGTGGGCAGGTGTGGGTCACTAGGTACTGGATGTGTGGGTGGTGGGTGTGGGCAGGCAGGTGTGGCTGGTGTGGTATTGTAGGTAGGTGTGGCTGGTGTGGGAAAATTCAAATCCCTCACCTCTGTGAGTGGTCAGGATGCGCTTGGTGTATGTACCTACAGTCGCTAACCTAGCGACATAATATGTATAAAAGGAAGACATTAGACTGTAGAAATTGAGCTAGTAACAAAAACCTCATACTCCGGCGACAATCTTCCTTTAATCAACCTTTAGCGATAGAACGGTGCCCAATAGCTTAATCTAGATCCTTACGTACAGCTTAGACTCTCCGGGTTTCTGTGGGCTTTGGGTTTTCTACCAATTTTTATCCGTCGTGGATTCCCCTCTCCCTGGGTATACTGCGACCTGGGAAATCATAACGCTGCAGGGCTGAGAGCAGGGGTTTATTGCACCAGGAGAAGCATTAATGAACACAACTATGTACACTCATACTACGCCCGCACCCGTTGCACCAAATTTTACATCTGCCAATACTCCCCATACTCTCCACGCAGAGGCAGATAGAAGCTCAGATGTCGACCGCGTGATCACTATCGTCACCAGCCTTGCTGGTTTAATGGTCGCTATACTCAGCCTAATTCTGGGATATATATACTGGAAACATTCAAAGAAAGCTGTAAGTCAGAATAGTAGGGTTAGTGACAATTAGTGCGGCTCAGTTACTTATGTCGCCTTACAGTCATCACAAACCCCACTTCCAATCGATAGCCCTTGCCCGCTACCGCGCTCGGTGGATACTAGACATGTCCTATGGCTCAGGTTTCTCATACACCCAACTCCTACCGGGCATGAAAGCGACCCAGAGCTTGCTCGTGTGGCTACCATCCACTCTGAGCGCGAGGTTTCTGCCGAAAGTACTAGACCGGATGAGCGTGAGGGCAAAGATTAAAGTTTGCAGTGCTCGGCTGCAGCTCATTTGTTTCTGTGGAGTCTAGTGTCGATTACACTCTTTTTTTTTTCTTTTGTTTTTTATCTGGAGTAGGCTTGGGGAGTTTGTATCAGCGAACGCATCTTTCATCTGTTATGTTTATAAAAAATAAAATGTTATCTACGCATGATTGTTCTTGATCTGATTGATCTGATAAGTATTTGGAGTGCTAAAAGGTAGGGATGGTCGCACCAGGTTATTGGTGCCAAGCATGAGCTTAATTCGACCGCAGCTGCATGGATGTGTGCAGTGCACCTACTCCAATGAGGGTGCATGCCAATCATTAGTAGATGACGACATCATTCTGGCAGGAGTGTCTCGAGCCAGACCCAATTAGGCTTAGCTTTCTTGATAAAATAATTCGTCACTAGCCTTTGTGCTTCTACAACGCCAAGTTTATTTATTATTATGCACGTGACCTGAGACAAATCGTGGAACACTACTCACGCATTCATTAAATGGTCGGAATTTTGTGTGGGGATTTGGTTGCAACGACATCCGACAATTTAATGAACGCGCGAGTACGGGATAGCAAAAAAAGGAAAAAAATCGCAGAGGATTTCGTATGTACGGGACAGCAAGAGACCCGGCGTATTGAGACCCGGTATATCGAGTGGCGACTGTACTATTGGGCTCAAGTCTTTGGCCCCATTTCCCTCTCGTTATCTTTGTCATGTCACTCTCCTAGAGCAAGACCATACATGTACCTAGGTAGTTATCGAGCCTTTTTTGACTCTACTCGCAAACGATATGGAAAACAGCTAACAACCGTGTTTTCTCGTCCTTGGAGAAACTAAAAGGTGCCTGCCATGAAGATACCTCAGGGGTTAGAGATATAACTATGTCTTTAGCTTGCTATGTACTCAAGCTCACCAGTTTGATAATCCTGGTACGAGCTCTGCCTTTCAGCTCTTTAAAAATATGGTTTAGGTTTTAGAAGAGTTGACTACTGATTGAAGATTATTATCTGTAGCTATACCGCGCGAGTGTTGGTAAAGCAGTTTGTGGACCATCAATTAGCAACAGTCCTTCAGGTGAATCAATATCCACGTCATAACTCTGTCAAAGATTGGTCTAATCTTTACTAGGCCAGACTAGGATTGGGACCAGGACCATTTGTTTACATGTACCTACCACTCACATCATCCCCTTCCCAATTGGGATTGAACCTACTAGGCTCGTATTGCGCGTTATCATAATTATCCGAGCATTGTTGTAGCCATGTTTCCCCACTTCAACCTCGCCTTCCTCTACAGCCACAAGGAGAGAGTACAAGGGATTTAGATCTTGCGATTTCTTGTGCCTCTATTCGTTTAAGTTTCAATATGAGCTTAATTGATGTGGGTTCAAAATTCGGTTATTCTAGCCAATTTCTATGGTTTCAACGCGAGCGTCTGGATAATTTCGATATCCCAACATACCAAGTTCTCTTACCAAAGGTGCTGAGCAGTATAGTACACCTCCGACGTTTGGTGAGGGCTTTCCGAAAACGTTGGACAGGATGCTATCGGAGGTAGGGATAGTGGACCTGTCAGGGCGGGCCCAGTTTACATTCGGAGCATAATGATTTCCTTCTTTTTTTCTTTTTTTGGCTTTTGGCATGCATATGAGAATTAAGGGTTATTTTAGCACCGATGTCATAATTCGGACTCCTATATTACACCTCAGGGGCTGGGCATAGGAAATCGGGGGTGCCGGGGTTTCTTTCTTTCTCTTCCCCCCACCCCCCTCCCAGCATTTGCCGGAAATTTGATGCTTTAGATTATGTAGTGAGATAGCGAGTAGCAAGCTGCTTGTAGATGATGGGCACGTACACCAAACTAACCCGGACCCAATCATCGCATGACTTGATAATATATCCGTCACAATTACCTATAATTGCCGTTCCCAGACTGTTTTGTTGTCGCGCTTTGGCTTCCAAAAGATCTTGGGAAAGAAAGGTAAACCATCGTCCGTTGAGTAGCACCTGCAGATACACTGTCAAGAGACTGACTTGATGTGGTCGAGCGGGCCTTTACCGTCTAGAGAGTACTCGCATATAGATATATATATAGCATTAATAGGACAGAAGATTTGGTAATGGTTATACCCTAGTTTTTGCAGCCAAAGTAGCCGCGTTTAATTGGCTACCCGAATTAAACAACCACGCAACCCCATCAACGCAAGACGGGGCTCACTAGAAAACTCTAGAAGTCCGTGTCCCTTCTCGTGATTTGGGTGTTTCTGATTTTGTATGTTGTTCCCCGTGTTGCATGCAACGGAAAACTAAACGTTACCAACCCATCTGTATATATACCCCGAGTCGACTGTATACTCAGCCGATCTAGTCGATCGCTAAACAGTATATAGCAATAAACATCCGGCAATATAGCGAGGGGGCGATCTGGCTGGGATTGTACCTTGGCTAGGGCGGGCAGGTCTCAGGCTTTGCTGACACGGTGCCGGAACTACAATTGGTTTATATATCGACATTGGGTGCATGCATGCAGCCGTAAGTACTCGCTATCAACTATAAGGACCTGAAAATGCGAGTGACGGAGACAAGGATATTTTGTATGGACCAAAACAAGTCTCCATACCAATTATCCCTGTCTCCGTCACACGCATTTTCAGGTTCTTATGGTTGATAGCGAGTACATATGGTGCGCCCACGCTTAAAGGAAAAGCCTAAGGCTTTGCAAAGATCTTGTATGTAAAATGCGCTATGACTGAGCAAATTAGAATAGTTATACCTATTATAGCCTTAGAAAAGCAAACCTGACTGATCCGCCCTCTTATTGGCCTATGGGACCCTATTGCAGCCACAATTGTTCCACTTCCGTATGTCGCCACATCATCTTTAAGAGTGTGCGCACCACATGTACCTACATTTATCGAGCGGTGAAAAGCTTCTTTTCTTCTATGCAGGTACCCGCCGCGCCGGAGGGTGCCAATCCCAGTCCCGACCGTGCTCATCTAGCGTAACCTGGGAAAGCGATTCCTAGTGAGTACATATAATATGCCGTCCCCTATACATCTAGTCAGCCATCTCATTCGCTACCAGCGTGAGTGTGGCCCGTGCTGGCAACAGAGCGTTGTATGTAGTCAATATTAATGGTGCTGCCCCTCGGAGATAGGTAGCTCGGGGGTACGGTACAGTACATACACGTAGGTCAGTACTCGCGACCAGCAACAAGAACCCGAATATGCAGCTGCAGGTCTTTGGTGTATTTTCGGCTTCTACTCCAATGGGAACTGCAGATTAGGACGTGCATTTTCGGGTTCTTGTTGCTGGTCGCGAGTACTCTAGGTTAATGTATGTATGTGCGCTGATGTAGCCAAGATGCGCTGTAGTGCTATACTGGCTGGGCATATATGGGCCTGGCTTCGCAACAGCCAAGCTTTCGTCTCGCTCCGGTACATGTGGGTTGGATGATCTAGGATGAACCGTGCATGCATACATGTACTCTACTCTATAACCGGAAAGCTGCACTTACATATAATTAAGCTTGATGATCAAGGCAATTAGTCAAATCAACCATTACACGCCCCCACTTGCATAGTTGGATTTTACTCACAGACCATCACTCGCTATATGTCTTGGCATGTACACGGGAAACATAGATGGCTTCCCTAGCCACCCGAACACACCCCTCACCCGAACAGTTGAGTATGATTGGTATACACACCGGTTTCAACGAAGATCCTTTCTTTTTAGCGTTGGCTGTTCGGGTGAGGGGGGTGTTCGGGTGGCTAGGGAAGCTGTCTATATAAATGTATTCATGAGTACAGCTGCGTCCGCGAAGTTTTGGCACCCCAGTCTCGAAACTCATACATGAGTTTAGATCATGATATAAATAACTGGGACGTAAGGATGACTTCAGCAAGAGATTTATAGATAGATATTTCCATACTGTTGTACCGGGGGTCAACCACAAATGCCGAGAATCTGATAAGATAAAACACCTATTTCACAGCAAGATTCCCTTATCCGATTCTTCGTATTTACCCTCAACGCTCTGTACAGCGATGGGTAATAAGTGATGGAATGCCCGAGATACAGTTATACCTACAAACACTGTATGTTAGTGGTGTTTTACTCAAAACAGGTATCACTTTGTCTCAGCCTGTTCCATCACTTATTACCTACCGCTGTACATACTTTAAGCCTTGGTATACGTGGTGGTGCTTGATTAAGCAAGGACTATCATTTCATGCCCCCCGAAAGATCCGGGTGAGCAGGCGGGCCCGGGACGGTGTTCTACGATTCTTGTACACAGAGAGGATTTCACAGATTAAGTTTATTTCTCGATCAAGCGTGGACATTTATTTGACAACGTTTACTGCAGCCGCTTTCTTGCCTGCTTGCCTGCCTTCCTGCTTGCTTGATGCGGTGTATTTGCTTGGTTCGGTGCTTTGTTCGGTGCTGGATAGCTTCTCGAGTTTGCTGGATTCGCTGGATTCGCTGGATTCGCTGGTACTGCCTAATCCACCGATTAGCTCATGCCTACGATGCTCAAATGCAGCAGAAAGCGTGGGGGGGTATGAAGCAGTAGTGATGAAAGTGTAGAGGAGATGGTGCAGAAGGTGTGGAAGGTATAGAAGATATAAAAGATGTGGGAAGAGAAGGCGTAGCTGTCTGATCTCTGTTAAAGTCCGATATCTACACCTTCATTTCCAACCAGCCCTTGATTAGGCCCCCCCCCCTATACGGCACTGGTCATGTGTCAAATATCAGTACCAATGCCGAAACAGGCTCAATCACGCCTTGTTCTGACATGGGCGTTATACTAGGCGTTTTTTCTAAGCTCCAGCGCTTCAGATAAGGCTCATATGGACATGCGGACGGGTGGTAAAGTATGTATGCATAGCACCCTACCAAAATTCGTGGGAAATGCAACGCTACGACACCGCAACGCCGGGACACAAATTTGTCACAACCCGATGGCGCCGTCCCATACCCAAAAAGCCATGGGAGAATGGCCGGAGTCTCTACAAAATTATTAGCTCTTCAAAGGATCACTGTGGTTGTTGTGCTCATAATCGTGGTCCAGTAGGTGGTGTTCGAAGTCGTTGCCGTGCAGGGTGCTGTAGGTATATACATGTATGTACAATACAGCCGTAGATGACAAGGCGATAGCGGCACATATATCGCAACACCCCCCTCAACAACCTTGGCTAACAAAAAAAGCCTGAAGCTAAGAGGATAGGGTGTTTAGGATACTACATATTATACCCTGGAGTCCTGTGAACTTGCAATGGATGTTAGATGTGTGGCTTCAATGGGGAGTTTCAGCTGTAAATGGTGATTTGGGCCCAGGTTCTTTCTTTGCCCGTAGTGTCTCGGCAGCGGTAGGGGCTTTCTTTGAGGTGTATACTTCTGTGTTGACTATATATGGGTGTCGTTCTAGGAAAAGGTACCTGTGTGGCAACGCAACAAGGCCTCACCAGCTCGCTACCGCACTCTACAGGCTCCAATTTATAGAACCAATGTCAGAAAAATTAATTCTGGGCTCTTATCAAGGTCCTCTGAGCTTTATGGAGGTTTGGGGTTTATCGGTTGTTTGGTTTGTCGGAATAAGGATTTGGCTGTGCGGACGGTTTTCCTAGAACGACACCCATATATGGCCCTGGATACCCTTGGTTGGATTACAGGGGTTTTCTGGCTAGTGCATATATCTATTCTCTCAGAAGTACATATACGTATCCGAACCACAATATCTACTAAATACGATGTCACGGGGAGGCAGAAGTGTAGCAAGGACACTGTAGGCAAGGATACTGGTACCCTGAATATCTGCTGTAATCTATGGTTATTTTGTTTTCAGTCAATTCAGTTGATGATTGTTTGCTGGGAGAGAGTATGATAGTTCGTGTGGTGCTGACTGCCAGGGGCTGTATGGATGTATGTATGTATGTACAGCGCGAGGACACGAACCACCGACAGTGCGTAGCCGCAACGCCGTAACCACCAGAATAAATAAAATAAAAAAACTGTTCCACGAGCTACGGGAGAAGGGCACCAGGCCAATCTTTACGCACGACAATGCCAAGGTGCACACTGCCAAAACCCGCACCCAATAGTTGGAGGAGATTTGGGGCTGATGTTCTTCTGGAGGTCTGGCCTAGCTAGCTGCCTACATACATACAGTACTAAAAAGGGGGGCTGTTTTTCAATACCGCTGAAATCCATGATAAATACGTATTTTGGTGATATGCGGCTTTACTCCCTCATTTATGGGAGTGCAGTATCTATACCTGTCAGTGTTTGATGACAAATATACCAATAGTTTCAAGTACTGCATTTATATAAAAATACCGTAGTGATACCGCAGGGATGTGGGCCTATGTCTTGACATACCGGACATACTAGCCACTAATGACAAGAAGAATGGGGCCGGGTTATCGCGGTCGAAAAGGCTCGGCTGAGTAAAGAGGACAGAGACGGGATTGGAAAGCACAATGGGAGATATCTGATAGGACCGGGGCCGTTGAAGGAACAAATTGTTATCAAGTAGTGTAGTTGGGTGTATGTTTATATATCCTTTTTTCACTTCATTTAGTTAGGCAGTGGCGGCGGAGGTGTGCCAGCTTGCTGAATGCCCTTTAGTGGGTGTGGCGGCCAGGAGTTAGCAGGGTGGTTCTGGGGTTGTGGGATTGCCAGAGACTACGGTCTGCATGCAATTAATGAGTTGAACAAAAAAGAAAACACGCTAGCTTTAATTGTCTGTGACCTGGGCTACTGGTGTGAGTCCAGCATCAAAGACGTAGAGGAACAACCTCGACAGCAGCACCTGGGTCATAGCCGCAATGGCTATTGCTGTCAACCTGAACTACAGTACCAAAAAAGCGGGTGGATCCAGTACCGCACCTAGCAAAATACTGCAACACTACGGTATTGCTACGGTATTGCTACGGTATAATATTTAGGATTCCGATTTAATTCGGAATTTTAAACAATTCCGTATTGATACAGTACGTATTACATCCCCTTTTTTGGTACTGTATGCATGTAACCGTCACTACATGTAATATGCTATATAGACATAAAAAAAAGTATTCCCTAAATCTACAAAGCCCATTAGCGGGCAAGATGAATTGAGCAAGTTAATTGATAAATCGTTTTTTGGAATATAATACAGTCTTGCTGCTAGGCTTCAAAAAAACTATTCACACCTGTACACAAAACTCCGCTGTACACTCATTGAGTGCTTGCACCTTCCAGAAAGATGTATATACATATATGCACATAGAATTCCCTAATATGCGGTAGTACTACCACTCTAGGGGACGTGAAAATGTGTACGAAGAATATTCAGTAAAGTCGTCAGGAAAGTGGTGTCTGGGGGGGGGGGTCCCAATTTTCGCTGGGAGATGTCAATATCTTGGTAGAGGGAAAGCTGTCGTTTTAAGGGAAATCGGACGACTTGACTGATGTTTTTTTTTTTTTCACTTGTCACGCTTCTGGCGCCCATTTTGGGCGTACATATACAGCGGTAGGTAATAAGTGATGGAACAGCTGAGAGAGAGCGTGATACCTATTTTGGGTAAAACGCCACCAACATCCGGTGTTTGCAGGTATAGCAGTATCTCAGGGTGTTCCATCACTTATTACCAATCGCTGTATATACATGGGGAGGATATGTTTTGGCCATCGGTGGTGCTCCACATGGTTAGCAAAAGGCCACCGCGAATGAAATGAACCATCAAAGGGCATCCTACTACTATTATATCAGGGCCATCCAGCAAGAATATCCTGCATGTAGTATATACCAAACAATGGATCCACCAAAATTAAATTGTATTCCCCAACTATCACAAGCCTACTGATGCCAGGTATCGTTTGATGACCCTATCGAAATATTCTACCTGGAGGACTCACCGATCTCGAGATGTATAGGAGGGGCTTCACCGGAAAACATTGATGTTCTGGCGGAAAACAGTAGAGTCGTATCTTTTTGACTTTAGCAGGCAAACATATCAGTAAATGTGCTGGTAAAGTGTCGGTAACGAGACATTGCGGTTATCGCATCAGATAATGTGTATCTCGCAGCTTTTTGTATGGGATACGTCGAAATTGATGCATTTTCACGGCTACTAGAGCCAGAATATTGAAATTCGCAGTCTTGGAAAGAAATGCGTAGTGCACACAACCATACCACTATTGAATAACTTCACAGATACTACATGAATGCAGCATTCTCCCACAGATACCGCACTTCCCAGAACCCAGTATTACTGTGGTGGCTAAAACACCCCCCCTTTTTTCTTGGGGTGCTGAATGTATATTGTTAAACCCTATTGCGGCATGTCTGGGCACGCCTCAGGAAGCTCTGCCGTCAACACTGGCGTGTTTCGCCGTGTGCCCGTGTATATTGTCACCGTCTCTACCACGTCGGGAAATGTGTAGGTAGGTAGTCATAATGCATCCTCATCATGCCTCCACATAATGCATCGGGCGAATGCATCCCCAGCCCCACTTTACGATTCTCCTGCTGACACTAGGTACTTGAGAGGTCGGAGATGGAATTCTGAAAAAAATACATTGTGTCGGGATCCAACCTGGAGTATATTGGAAGCGTGAGGATCCCGCGTTTTTACCGTACATGCCATCAGTGGATATAGCACGATACACGTGGTAAGTCGAGACATGGCAGATTAAAGTATAAAAAGTTGCATGTGGGGAAAAGGTCAATACCTACATGTAGTGCATCGACCGTACGAGCTTACACACAGCCCACGACAGCTTATGCATCAATTGGTGCGTTTACTTGACGATGCATTTCCCGCTGTGGTGGAGCGTGTACACACACGCGCCGCAGGTTTCGGGTTCCGGGTTTATCGGCAGGTGGGTAAGCATGCCCACCCAAGACTCGGCCCGAAACTGGTGCCATGATATACAATACACAGAGCTGGTAGTTGACGGTCCTGCGAGAGCTGACCCGCTGTCCCCGGCCTGGCTCTGCGGGACCTGCTACCCGGGGTTTGTCCTGCCGGCTAGGCGCTTTAGCCCCAGCGCGCACACGATGGACCGGTCCGGTAGACACATGTGTATAGCACCCTACCGGAATTCGTCATTTTACACCAAAAATGCCACTTTTCAGCCTGGCTCCCAACCACCAATTAAGACGGATGCTATCTGAGAACTGGAAGACCATATGTTTTGCACTCCATCAGCTGAAGACTATAAATATTACTTTCCTGGCATGGGCTGTACTAGTTTCTGGTCCGTTGAGTTGCAGAAAACGCGCCCAGACCATATGTTTTATTTGTATGGGATTTGGCCGGATCTCCAGTACATTGCTCTACGTCTACCTACGTACATAGCTCCTGTGCTTTCTTCGACACCTGAGTCGAGATGGTGAGTGCCCTTTTGGAATATGTCAATCTTGATAGCCAGCATTTCCATCCCCATAAGGCCTTATTCATTGCTGGCGGCACATATGTTGCGGTGGGGGGGTGGTGGCTGGCTGCGTTTAGACCAGGTTTTGGTGGGAAATGCGTGACTTGCGCACGGATGTGGGTAGGGGTGTTGTAGGGTATGTACATTACATACAGCGCGAGGACATCTCTACTACGGCCGGGAAATGTGTAGTGATAATTGCGTCCTCATCATGCCGGCCTCCATATATAATAATGAATGCATCGGCGAATGCATCCCCCAGTCCCCCCACTTTACGATTTTTTTACGGCTGACATTACTTGAGAGTCATGCAGAGATAGAATAGAAATATAAAAGGAAATACATTGTCGGGATCGAACCCTGGAGTTTTCAGGCTTGAGGATCCCGCATTTCACCCGTATATAAGCCAATCAGTGGATATAGGTCGATAGTAAATTGAGAAGACATCACGAATTAAAGTATAAAAATTTGCATGTAAGGGAAAAGGGGTCAATGATGCATCGATCGACCGTATACGAGTTTACACAACCCACACGATCGACAGCTTATGCGTCAATTGATGTATTTTACTTGAGACGCGCGTACGTATGTGGGCAATGCATCCATTGATGCATTTCCTCGCCGTGGTAGAGACATAAATCACCGAAAGCGCGCAATTGCCACAACCATAAGAAAATAAGAAGGTTTCACAATTTTTTTTTTGGCAGAGCTAGGTGTATGGGAGAATTAAGGGTATCAGGTTAATCTTGAGGTAAGATAATGCTAAGGTAGGTACATACTGCCGGAATTACCACTCAATGGTTAGAGGAGAGTGGGGTTGATGTTCGAGAGGACTGGCGCATGGGCCTGCGCTGCCTACATGTATTCACCTATTGAGAATGTTTGAAGCATGAGTAGGGTGCACCTCGTGAAGCTCTAGCGTCAACACTACCACCATTTGACGTGTGATACTAGATCGCCTAAAATAATCAAGCCCCTTATGGAGGCGGCTCTGATTCATGAATTGCCTGGAACTGCTATGTACATGATGCTTTATTCGGTAGGTAGGGAGGTAGGGTAGGTTGAGAGTATGCCTGGGAGGATAGAGGCTGTGATAAAGGCAAGGGGGTTGGTACACAGGGTATTGAATGACGTTTATTCTTTCTGGATACACTAAGTAACTATCCTATAGGTTATCGGCTCTTCAAAGGATCAATTGTGGTTGTTGTACTTGTAATCGTGGTCCGGCGGGTTGTGGTCGGACCCGTTAACACGTACATACATCGGGATGGGAGGGGTACAGCCTTGGGCCATGAGTGCGGTGCAGTATCGTTTGTTGGGTCTGGTCCAGCGAGGGCATGAGACACTGGCTGGGGATGGCATTGCGCGGGTGCGTGTGTGGTGGTGGACGTACGGGTACACGGCGGAATACGTGTTGAGAACGATGATAGTTTTATTGATTTATACGTGCTTAATACAGGAGTAGTAAAAGAGAAGGAAGAAAGAGAGTTCGTTGACGTGACTACCACCCTTGTAAGCATCACCCTGGCTCACTCGTCCTAGCCCGGCCTTCAAGTTCCTCCCCTGCTCAACCCGTTCGT
This sequence comes from Morchella sp. 2016-41, assembly GCA_024713855.1. Taxonomy (NCBI): domain Eukaryota; kingdom Fungi; phylum Ascomycota; class Pezizomycetes; order Pezizales; family Morchellaceae; genus Morchella; species Morchella sp. 2016-41. The sequence goes on along the minus strand of JAMGZD010000002.1, from coordinate 113,161 downwards.
ACCTCGTGCTGGTAAGGAGCATAGGGGTAATGGCAAGGGGATTGTGGGTACACGGGATATTGAGTGTCAATTTGTTTTTGTTTAGCTACTGGATTACTACATACTCTGCCCGGGATTGCCGGCCCTTCAAAGGACCGCCGTGGTCCAGCGGGTGGTTGTCCTCACTCGAGAACCAACCTCACCTGCGCACTCCTTTCCTGGCAGAGTGGCTGTACATATATACGAACACGCAACACCAAACACTACAATCAAAACGCCACACAAAGAAAACACCCCCGGGCCTAGATATCCATCTCCTCCCCCTCCAGCCACTGCTTCGCCTGCACATACAGCAGATCATGCTTCTCGGCCGCCACGCTCCCCGCCGCCTCGCTCCTATGCCCGGGCATATCGCGCATGACCCTCACGCCCATCGTCACCTCCTGACAATACGCCAGATAGCGATACCCGCGCGGGAACGCGGCCAGGCGCTCGTCGTCCAGCACGGGCACGCGCCGCGGGTCCACGGGCAGCAGCTTATCCTTCTCGTACCAGTGGCGCACGAAGCACGCGCCCCAGCGGCCGGCGCGCTTCTCAAAGAGGAAGAAGAAGCGGCAGTCGGACTCGGCGTCGACCTCGCAGCCGCCGGGGAGCGTGAAGCGCTGTGTGATGGTGGCTTTCATCTTGGTGACGGCGCGGGTGGCGGTGGCGTTGATGTCGGTGGTGGTGCCGTGCGCGCGGTGCATGATGAAGGCGCCGCGGTCCATGCCGGATTGGGAGGCGGCGATGAAGTCGGCGATGGGGGTGCGGCCGGTCCAGGTGGTGTAGACGTAGGCGTCGGGGTAGTGGAAGATGGATTTGAAGTTTTCCCATTCGCAGGCGTCGCTGTGGGGTCAGCTGTGGGGGTGGGGATGGGGATGGGGATGGGGATGGGGGGTTACCGGTAGCAGGGCCAGCCTTCGGCGAGCTCGCGGATCTTGTAGCGCTCGAGGGCGAGGTCGTCGGGGCCGTTGTTGCGGACGGCGGCCTCGGGGCGGGTGTTTGGCGGGAGGGAGTGGAGGTCGGGCATGGTGCGGGCTTGGTGGGAGAGGGGGCAGCTACGGGTCTGTTGGAGGAGGCGTGGGATATGTCCTCCAAGTGGGAGGCCTGCCCGTCAGGCTTTATAGGCTCTGCAATTGCAGTCTGCCCCATTGATGTCATTCCCACGCGGTGTGCGGTGTGAGGCGTGCGGTGTGAGGTGTGAGGTGTGAGGGGACGGGGACGGGGACAGGGCTGATCCGGCGAGAGTGTGGGGTAGCAACCCTGGCCCTAGCCGAGACAGCGGCTGTATGTTTACCCGGGAGGGTGAATGCAGTGCCGAGGGGCAGACAGACACAGGCACAGGCACAGGCACAGAGAGAGAGACAGAGGGGCAGGCACAGACAGACAGGCACAGGCAGACACACACAGGCAGACACACACAGGCAGACACACACACACAGACACACACACAGACAGACACAGACAGACACAGACACACACACACACACACAGACACAGACAGACAGCTCGGCACACCGGCACTCGCCCGATTAGCAAGTGATGGGCAGCCGGGATGTGATTAGCAGAGAATTGCAAATGGCACACACATGCCCTGAGTAATTGCTGACGGGCAGTTGGCAATCCACGGATGTCTGTCTCTCACACACACTCCTACCCCACACTCACACTCACACTCACACTCACACACCTCACCTCACCTCAACCACACTCAACACTCCCCACACTCACTGCCCGGTGCTCATCCTTAAAACTGGCATCTCGGCCCTCTGCACCATCTCTGCATCTCTGCATCTCTCCTCTCCCTCTGCCTCTACATCGCTGCCCTCTCCCTCTGCCTCTACATCGCTGCCCTCTCCCTCTGCCTCTCCATCGCTGCTACATCGCTGCCCTCTACACCGCTGCCCAATATGGACCCCGCAAAGGTGACAATCCCCCCAATGAAGGACCTCACAGACGAAAACATCACCGCAAACCTCCACATCATAAACTCCCAGGGCCCCGACAAGCGCCTGCAGTTCCTGATGCACAGCCTCGTCAGCCACCTGCACGACTTTGCCCGCGAGACGCGCCTGACCACGGACGAGTGGATGGCCGCCATCCACTTCCTCACCGCCTGCGGCCAAAAGTGCACAGACACGCGCCAGGAGTTCATCCTCCTCTCCGACACCCTCGGCCTCTCCATGCTCGTCGACGCCATGAACCACCCCAAGCCCGCCGGCGCCACAGAGGGCACCGTCCTCGGGCCCTTCCACACCCACGACGCCCTCGAGTTTGACAACGGCCAGAGCATCTGCAGCGACGGCAAGGGCGAGCCCCTGCTCGCCGTGTGCACCCTGCGCGACACGGCCGGAAACCCCGTCGTCGGCGCCTCCATCGACATCTGGGAGACGGACGAGACGGGCCACTACGACACGCAGTACGCCGACCGCGGCGGGCCCGACTGCCGCGGCATCCTCCACAGCACACACGACGGCTTCTGGTTCAAGGGCATCCGCCCCGTGCCGTACCCGGTCCCCACGGACGGGCCCGTCGGCGATATGCTCATCAAGCTCAAGAGGCACGCCTACAGGCCCAGCCACATGCACTTCAAGATCAACGCGCCCGGCTTTGACGAGCTCATCACGTAAGTCCATCTCTCTCTCTCTTGACAGGCACAGCTGACAAAGGGCCAACAACAGCGCGCTCTACGTCCGCGGCGACCCCTACGAGACCTCCGACGCCGTCTTTGGCGTAAAGTCCAGCCTCATCATCGACCTGCGCAAGATTGAGGACCAGGCGCTCGCAGACAAGCACGGCATGAAGGTCGGCGACTGGCTGCTCGTGCACGACTTTGTCATCATCACGAACGAGCAGAGCGATGCGCTGCGCAGGCAGCAGGCAAAGGAGGCGCTGCGCAAGCTGGGCAGCGTGGCGGCGCTGAATGAGCAGGGGCTGCCGACGGCGGCGGAGCTGGACTGACCTGTGGGTGGGGGGGGGTGTGAGAGCGGGGCTTTAGTTGGGGTTTGCGTTTTTTCTTTTTTCTTTGGCTTCTTTTGGCTTTGCTTTGTGGGGGGGTTTGTATATAGTTGTGGTTGTAGTTATGCTCTGGCAGCAGTGTGGCCGTGATGGTTGATGGCCGCCCCCCCCCCCCCCCTGTGTGGTTCTGGAATTGATGCTTCTTACCGTTCGTCTTGTCCTTGCTTTGGTTAATCCTGTGGTTGCGGGTGTTGCATCTGTCCATCCGTCCATCCATTCATCCATCGACAAGCAGGCGGAACCTTTGTAGAGCCAGTCATATTGCATCAAGGCTAGTATCTAGTATCCAGTATAGTCTCTAGTGCCTAGTACATACCTAGTATCTACGGCCCCAGGACGTAAACGAGTGGATGTGCCTCATGGCAACGGCTTCGACCACCACCCACTGGACCACAATTTTGGCCACAACAACCACAATTGGTCTTTTGAGCAACTGATAATTTGTAGAATAGTTATTTAGTGTATAAAGAAAGAACAAATGTCATTCAATACCCCTGTGTACCAATCTCTTGCCTTTCTTTCAGCACCTAACCCCGCAGGCAACTTTTAACCTGCCTAACAAATAAACCATCAGATACCAGCTCCACAGAATGAATTAGAACTGCCTCAATGCGGGGATTGCAACTACTTTAGGCTATCTAGCACCATATGTAAAAAAATGGGCGTGGTGTGTACTGTGCAAATGCTTGGAGTGTACTCAGTCAGACATGCTCAATGGGATGTAGATGAGGTGAATGGGCGGGGCAGTTCTCTAGAACATCAACCCAATTCTCTTGCAACAGCTGGGTGGGTGATTGGGCAGCGTGTATGTTAGCATTATCTTGCATAAGGATTCACATGATACCCTTTTTCCCGTGGCTGTGCAAGAAGTTGTGGTTCTGATGGTTGGGCGCTGCGGCCCGGCGTTGCACTGTTGCGTGCGTCCACTGGTTTATGGTTTATGTCCTGGTGCTGGGTAACATGTAGTATCTAGTATCTACATGTATCTACTATCTAGTATGTACCACCCGCGCGACAAAGCAAACAAAGCCGACGCCCCGCCGTGCTCCGCACGCCTAGCTAGATACATGGAAAGAAGGCAGCACCTGTGGTGTGGTGTGGGGCAGCGCTTGTCTGGGCTACACACACACATTGCACTTGCACCCGCACAACTCTTTGTACATTGCGGGCAGCGGCGGCGGCGCCAGGAGTTGCTGTTACTGGTACATGGTCCGGCTGTAGACTGTGTCTCATACTGCTGTCCGTCAGTGGACTGGCGGACGGCATGGGCGGCTGAAGGAGTACGGCCGTCACGGATGGAATCGGTGGGACTTGTGTAATAATGTAGCTGTGTGCTGGGTTGGGTGGGGTGTGGTATATATGTTGCTCTTGGACCGGTGGTGGTTGGACATATAGTACCAAAAAAGGCGGGTGGGTCCAGTACCGCACCTAGCGGAATGCCGCAAATCTACGGTATTGCTACGGTATTGCTGCGGTATTGCTACGGTATAGTATTTAGGGTTCCGATGTAATTCGGAAGTTTTAAACAATCCCGTATTGATACAGAGTACGTATTACATCCCCCCCCCTTTTTTTTGGTACTGTAGTCATATCGGCGCCAACCAGAACAGGGATAAGTGGTAGATACTTGTGCTTGTGCTTGCTTAGGCTATATGACTATATGACTAGCTACATGTAGTATTGGCTCGGAGAGCTAAAGGCAACTTCTTCAAGCTGCGGTGTCGGGTGCTTCGTCTGTCCAGCTGGGGCCGGCGCGGCGGGCATGGTATATTGGTTACGAGAAAATTAGAAAGGTTGTCTTATGACAGCTCGTAGATAGATAGACTCTACCACGGCGGGAAATGCATCAATGGATGCATTGCCCACGTACGCGCGCCAAGTAAAATGCATCAATTGACGCATAAGCTGTCGTGGGGTTGTGTAAACTCGTATACGGTCTCGATGCACTATTGACTGTTTTTTCCTTACATATTTTGATTTGTGACGTCTTCTCAATTTTTTTACTATCAAACTATATACATGTATCCACCGATGGCTTATACGGACGGTAATTAAAAAAAAAAAAAAAATGCGGGATTCCTTAAGCTTAATAATAATACTCCAGGGTTCGATCCCGATAATGTTATTTTTTTTTCAAGAATTCTATCTCTGACTCTCAAGTAATGCCAGCGGTAAAAAATCGTAAAGTGGGGACTGGGGATGCGTTCGCCGATGCATTATATGGAGGCATGATGAGGACGCATTATCACTACACATTTCCCGACGTAGTAGAGGCAGAAGAGAGAGAAGAAGTGGCGGGAAGGAAGCTGAGGAACAAACAGGCGTTTGGCTAGGTAGTGAGTGGCTAGCCAGCAAAGGAACAGATAACTCCAAACCAAATAAAACCAAACCAAACTAAAAAAAAAACATTTATTTTTTTTATCTTTACATTCTATTTTTTCATTTTTTTTGGACTGCAGGACGGACTGTCATGCCGGACTGGACCGTCAAGTCCATCTCTAACTACCTATGCCTGCGGTCCAAGTTTGGACGGCAGCAGGCAGCAGCTCGGTGGTTGGCATGCTGCCTACTCGATGCAGAGCGATCAGCCCAATTGGCAAGCGCTTATCCATCTATCCATCTGCACCCCTCCGATTGGGGCTGCTGCCACGAGTTGCGATCCGGCCTGCAGGCGCAGGCAAGTAACGTGGTAGAGTGCTGACGTTTGTAAACGGAACCGCTATTGCATACCATACTAAACTGTGGGCTTGGCGCGTATCTATATGGTATGCAAGTGGCTCCTAGTAGAAGATAGGTATGATATTACCCCTAACCCACTGTTGTCCGCTTTGGGGCACTGTCCGGGATCAGGGCGCAGTAACAAAGTGCAGGACGCACCCCCGATGCGGACAATAAATAGTAGAGTAGTTGCTGGCGGTCAATGATTGCTTTGGTAGGAAAAATGGGACTTGTTACACAACGTAATATTCTAGTAAGCAGACACCATTTGATTTTGCAACCCCAGTCCGATAGATATCCCAAGAAAAGAAAAATAATCTGTACACATGCTCCAAAGAAGAAGAAAAATACACAAAAGAAGAAGAAACACGCAGTTCGCTTGGCTGGTCTAGTGCTTGCCCTGGCGCGCCTTTTCCAGCGCCTCCCTGATGACGACTTTCGCATCCTCGATCGGAAACTCCTCGAGCTGCTTCTCGGTCCACAACACCTGCTGCGCAATGCCCTGGTGCATCATTGGCTCCGTCCCAGGAATGACCGACCAGCCGTTGTTCTCGCTGAGCTTGTAGAACGCGGTGACGGGGTGCGGGTGGTAGCACATCTCGTTGACATACCCCTTCGGGGCACCCTCCGCCCTCTCCACATCCCTCTCGAGGAACTCCTCGACAATCTTCCTCGCCAGAATCTCGCCGGGCTCCTTTGGCGCAAAGTCGGGCACGGTGCCGACCACAACCACGGGGGTCTCGAGCTGCTTCGCCTGCTCGAGCGTCGCAACGTGGAGGAGGTTTGCGGGACACCCGGCCTCCCGGAAGGCGTCGATGATGGCCGTCACTTCCTCGGGGATGCGGTTGACAAGGTAGATTTGCGAGGCGCCGAGCCACTTCCAGCACGCGTAGATGGCGCTCCTGCAGGCGCCACCGCCCCCGAGGATCATGGCGGGCTTGCCGGCCGAGCGCGAGAGCATCTCGGGATAGTTTTGGAGGAAGGCTTCGCGGATGCCGATGCAGTCGGTATTGGTGCCGATATATCGCTTGTTGCCGGCGGCATCGAGGCGGATGAAGATTGTGTTTATGGCGCCAATCATGCGGCCTTCCTCGGTGAGGTCGTCGACCTGTGAGATGAAGTTGACTTTGTGGGGCATTGTGACGGCGGAGCCGATGCAGTTTGAGGCTTTGAGTTTGGGGAGGAAGTCATCAAAGTTGGTGGACTCGACAAGTGAGTAGTTCCAGTTTGTGTTCAGAGTGTTGTGGAGGAGGGGGGCGAGGGAGTGCGCGATGGGGTAGCCAAAGAGGTATGTCTTCAGAGGCTCGGTGAGAGATGTAGGGGTGAGAGGAGAGGTTCCGTAGGCGTATGAGAGCTTGAGGGTATCGGTTTCGGCAGACATTGTAGTGGTGGTGGTAGCGGTAGTATTGGAGGGGGTGATAATCTTTCTTCCTTTCGCGTGTGTGTTAGAGATAGATGAACTGATGGGATCTTTTTTTTTTTTCCCCAACTAGAAAGAAGCAATGAACATACGTTTTTGAGATGGAATCTGGTGATAATTGCTTTCGTCTAAAACCAACTCCGGTGGGGTTTTAAGTATCTCCCTTCCCTTCCTTCTCCGCAGTTTTGCTTCTTTCGCCTCGGCCACACTCGGCGCTGTGGGGTTTGCGGTTTCAAGCACTGGTCCCCAAGACAACGCCCCCCCCAAGCCTAGTCCCCAAAACACAATGGGCCATTTATCGCCATCACCCCGCGTGTATGCGCACCTCGTATGGGGTCAGGTACCAGATGGCATAAATCATTACCCGTGCCGTTCGCCATAGAGCAGTTGAGGAGGAGTGCGGGGTACGCAGATCATTGGCGGATAATCTCATATCCAACGCCCCCCTGCGCGGAGACTCGGAAGGTCGGGGTTAAACGAGGATGGCTGGGTTAGGGTTCGCAACAGCGCCAATGATCGTGCAGGGGTGCGAGAACGTCTGCCAAGACATGTCGTCCTCCAGGAAATCTTCGTCGCACAACATCCGGTAAATGGAGCGGTGATGACATGCACGGGTAGTGCGGATGTTCTGGAACTTTTGTCAGGCGATTCAGCCGCTGTCAACTACCGAGACATGTACTGATCTGAGTGAGGAGTTTATTTGTCAAGGTATTCCTTCCGCCTGTCTGGATAGTTAGTAAGACCATATCTTGACTCTGGAAGAAACCGAACCTGTAAGCCCATTAACTCTACCTCCTCCCGATGTGCTCCAGCATCTCAATATAGCGAGTGATATCGGGTGACTTTGTCCGATCCTGCTTACCTAACATGCAAACGTACGGCTAAAGCCGGCATGCAATTGAAGATTAACCATTCCGCATTTCTGTGATTTTTAAGCATTAATAACCCAACTTTAATTATGAGCCGGAGCAGATATATTCTAATACTCATCAGCTTTATAATTTCTAAAACAGGTTGTAGTGGTCTACCTTTGAGTCGGGGGGCTGGCTATAAAGGGACGTGGAACCGATCAATATACCGACACCCGGAATCTTCTCGTTATTACACGTTTCAGTTGAAAATGCCGAGTTATCAACCGGAGTTTTACTGGGGATACGTATCCCCTTCAATACTTAGATGTGTTGAACACCCAAATTCGCATCTCACCACTTCCACCCCCCATTTCTTTAGGTTGTATTTTCTCGTGAGATTCCGGGTGACTTAAAACTGAGTTTCGTTCCGTGAGAGGTGTCGGCTCGTTCATATTAGCTCGTTGAGCATGCAGCCGGTAACTATCGGATCCTAGTTTTAGAACCCTATTTGTGCATTTTTATATCTTCCAATACTTGACACCCGTCAGCTGGTTTTTCTCCGTCAGCGCTTAAAGAATAAGATTCAGCCAATTGGGCGATGGCAGAACGGAACCCACAGGATTTAGTAGAAATTAGCCATTAGTATGATCATGAAGACATGTGCTTGACCATCGTCGCTCTGAGTAATCACCCCGAATCATCATCCTTTAAAATGAGTAGTTGATCCATCTCGCAACTGGACCGGACAAGGTTGCTGTGTGTGTTTAGTTATGATTAGTTACAGGTGATATGGCCGGGATTATACGTTGAGGTACCGTTGGATAAAAGACTAACCCTGAAAATCCAATTTGATTTTTGAGGAACAGCCATGATCACGTAGCCTGATGCCTCAAAACCTAGAATGTTGTATGAAATATGAGTGTCTATAGCCCGGCCTCTATCTTGTCGGCGTAGGTGTGTGTGGACACCTACATATATATTCGATATTCGCGTATGCTTGTATGAGCATGGGAGGTTGGATGTGTTTATATGTGCGTACGTACGGGCGTGTAGGCCGGGTTACCCAAGAGAGTCAAGACCACAGTTCATGACGTTCTCCCAGAAAAAGACGCATGTACAACCAACACCACCCAGCATCAACTACATATATTCATAGGCCAAAATCTTCTCTAATACCAGCACGTATAACCACCATTTATTCTATCAAACTAGTTCAATTGAGGGGATTCCTCCGCTTCCTGTAGGTTAATCATAGGGCATCACTCGTGTTCATCAGTGATCTGATTTCAGGTTCCGCCACACCTCGTCAGGAACTGAACTAGGATGTTCCTTTCCTCATATTGCCTGTACTATCCTTACACTTCTCTCCATTTGTGCCTGGTAATTATTCCAGACAATCGAGCCGTGCCACGCAGGATATATATGACTGTCGAATGATAGCGAGACATGTGGAGTGGAACAGTCTTGGCGAGATATATAAATTCAGACGCTGCCCTCTCTCGCTGTTTGACAGTTAACATATTATTACAGCCACTAGAGCATAATAGTGTCAATCTTCAGTACCTTGCAAACTGAGCAACAAAGTAATTTCTCTTACCTCACCTACCTTTCCGCTTTAAACCTCTGATTAATCACAAAGATACCAGCTTCTAGCCTCTCGCTTAGTTCTTGATCTGTTATGCACTATACCGACACTACATGGCGTGATGCTGGTCCTCATGTTGAGTTTTGTGTTTGAAGTTGTCGGAACAGTAATCATAGATTATCACTCGCACTGTCTCAGCCTGCGTAATCATCCCTGCAATCCTTGCAATACTGGCATTGATAGCTCAAAGTTAGTAGGATAATGATTCAAGGTGTTTGGTTTAAGTCTCTCGGGTACTTTGTGGGTACGGTGTTAAGGAGATGGACGAATGATGGTTTTTGTGGAATTGGTGATTAGTTTTCTCTCTACCTTTAAAGGGGTACGTGCTCACTGTTGCTGATTGTGTGTAAGTGTAGCTCCATAAACATACTAATATCTTAGGGTTCTGTTATTGTTCTTTCCCGCAGATTGGACTTATTGGAGGTATGCTGAAGGGAGGTGTCTGACTCTGGTCTTATAAACCATATGCTGCAAATGGTTGACCAATAAAAAAACCATCTTTTTCATAAACTAACATACAATAAATAACCCAGCCCAACAAAAGAAATTACACCAAATCAATCTAAATAAGTCTACAGCTTCGCACTCGCCGGCTCACCAGCCCACGCCCTCCTAATAACCTCCCTAATTTCCGTCCTCTCAACCTTTCTCGGGTTCGGATACGGCTTCGCCACCGCCAGATCGGCCGCCTTATCCACATCCTCCTCCTTCATACCGTACGCCTTCAGCGCCCTCTCCACGCCCATCTTCTCCAACAACAAGTTCAGTCCCTTGACTGCATCGCCCTCACTTCCCGGCAGTGCTGATGCCAGTGAGTCCAACACCTCTTTCGACAGCGCCGGCGCATTGTACGCCAAGGCATGCGGCAGCACAATAGTGTGCACTTCCGCATGCGGGAGGTTAAAGCTCCCTCCTAGAGTGTGGCATAGCTTGTGGTGCAGCGCCATTCCAACACTTCCCAGACAGCTACCGCACAACCAGGCACCATACAGCGCGTCGGAGCGCACGTCAACGTTATGCGGGTCCTCCTTTAGCTTTGGTAGAGCAGCGGCAAGGGCGCGGATGCCCTCGAGGGCGAGGAGGTTGATGATTGGGTTTGTGGTAGTGCTATAGAGGGCCTCCACGGAGTGCGCGATCGCGTTGACGCCGCTGGTGCAGCTCATGGAGACCGGTAGCGTAAGGGTGAGGTTCACGTCGTAGATGACGGTTCCGGGGAGGATCTTGGGATCGGAGCGGGTGGTCTTGACGCCGTCGGCAGTCTCGCCGAGGATGGGTGTCATCTCGGAGCCGGCGTAGGTGGTAGGGATGCAGATGTGGGGGAGGCCGGTGCGGATTGAGATGGCCTTACCCAGGCCGATGGTAGACCCACCGCCGATGGAGATGATAGAGTCTGCAGAGGTATCGCGGGCAACGGCGAGGGCCTCGTCGGTGATGTGCGTGGGGGTGTGCATGGTTGCCTTTGAGAAGGTTCCGGCCGTGGACGAGAGGAGGGCGGCGACATCGGAGGCCTGAGAGGTCTGCTGTGGGGTGCACAGGATGAGCGGGCTGGAGAGGTTCTGGCGGGCGAGCTCTGCGGGGAGCTGTGAGAGCGTGCCGGCGCCGAAGATGACGCGGGAGGGGTTGGCGGTGTAAGTGAAGGGGTGCATTTTTGCGGTGGTGGAGAATGTGCGGCGGAGAAGTTGGTTAGTGCTTCGAGTGAGGACTGAGGTCATGGAAGTGAAAGTGATCGTGGGATTGCGGCGGGTTTTGTTGATGCTTGATGCTGACAGACTTGGTGGTTGACGTAGTTTTTGTCACGGCCGCTTATATGTTTATCCGATGGCCTGAATGCGGGGAGGGATTTGGGTCATTGGTCATTTAATGGCCCCAATGGGAAGAAGATTACAAACAATCAATAATCCCCATCGCTGTCAAATGCGGGGAGCCGGTGTTTTTTTGTGCAGATCTCGGTATTGCCGCGGTAATGATCCTGGTGATTAGATAAGATTTATGGTGGATGTGAGATTTTATTACTATTCACAGCAGTGGTTTGTAAGTCGCTAGTACCTTCGGAACAGATTACAGAACCCTTTGTAGGAACCAAAGGAATTATGGTCGCTAATAAAGGGTGTTCAAGATAATAAAAAGCGACTCTAGTATATATAATGAAAAATTATACAAATCATGTAAGTAAAATTATCAAAACCTAACAACCGAACATTACGAATATAAGACCCAATCGAGAAACGCACGACTTGCGAAATGTTTCACCCTGGTAAAAAACCCTAACCCACTATTCTAGAACCACCAATCCACATAGAGTGGCTGAATGGTAGTAATGAGCAGAAACAAAGCCTGGCTATAGTCTGCTCTTATCCCTATGGTCGACTCGTGAGCTTTTCTGTGTTTAAGTGAACTAAATATAGCATGGGATAACAATCAGCGCCAGTACGTTTCTGTGAGGCGTACCACTCTTGGGGAGCTTTGTCGGGAGTGACTTTGACTGGTTATTGTTCCCGCACTAGGTACCAATAGAGAACCGCAAGACGGCCATTCACGGTTGGGGGTCTGCATCTTATTATTGGCTTATTATGGGCACGTAAGGATGCCAATAACGCTGCGACATCTGAGTGGGCAATACAGACCGTACACGTTGCCTGCTGTACCGGGTAGAGCTTAACAACATTCAGGCATCACCGACCAATACGTGAGACTCTTACATCCGGGTTCAGGTGTAGAGTGCAGTATTACGATTTTGCCACTTCGCTGCAGCAGCCAGTTAGAAAATTTGTCTTTATTGGCTATTATTGGTGCACCGGTTGATAACGTTGTATCCAAGTGGACAGTATAGATCCTAGCACCACGTTTTCTAGAGTACCGGGTACTTTGCTCCAGAGCAACCTTAATCCAACAACACTTAGACAACACCGGCCAATAAATGAGGCCCCCACATATCCGGGGTGGGGAAGAGAGTGCATGTCTACCATACAGAAACTAGGAAGGCTCCAATCAGAACCGCACTTGCACCTGGAGGAATTTCAACCCATGGTCCCGGCACAACCAATGGGAACTTCCACTGGGTGTTAAGAAATCCACTAGCTCATTGGCTAATTCCCGATATGCAAGCACCGCGCGGAGGGCAAATCAGATCGTCGCAACAATCCACCAGCTAATTGGCCAACTCCCGATATGCAAGCACCGCGCGGAGGGCGATTCAGGTCGTAGCAACACATTTTCTGCGGTACCGGGTACTGGATGTGCAGCAACCTTAATTCAACAGCATTCAGGTATTACCGGCCAATACATGTTAATCCGCGCGCAGTAGTATGAGGAGGCAGTGCAATAACCTTGATTGGACCCCTTCCATGTTTCTGCAGCCGCACGTTTCATGGGCCCTAACGCACGTTTTGCACTACCAATCCAGGGTGCAGCAATCATGCAGCTGGTACTGGTACTTAGGAAGGCTATCGTTTGGTTGGTTTATTATTTATTGGAAAGAATGATTGGTTCGCCAGGCCGCAGCTCCATGAAAGTGGATCAGTAAGCTATGTTGTCTACACCACCAACCAAACACCACCGGTGATGCATGGGCCAGAGCCAGTAACATTTTAACCCAAAACCCCCCATGCTTCTGCAAGAGACACGTTCCAACTCAAAGTCAACGACATGTTCCAACAGTGGGGACCTCCCCATAGGTTCAGATGAAGACACCACACACCGTCGTAAGACACGCATGATTTACAAACCCTAGCCCACAAGGCTGCGACAGTACCCGCACCTGCCTGCTCTATTTCTATGGGATAAGGAGACGTAACAAGCCCTGGACTGCTATTGGCTTGCTACCAATATGCATGCATTATTTGACCAATGGCCGGGCAGAACTGTATTTGTGGTGGGTGGGAGAACGCCTGACTCGCTATTAGAAGCTACATATTTCTACAACCAATGATCTGGCTGCGTACTGGAGTGTGGTGTTTGCACGGTCTGCGATTTCGTTCGTGGTGGAGCATTGGCCCGAGGGAGAGGCAGGCATGGTGCGCCCACTCTCTCTTGAAGGTAACCGAGAAATGGGGGTATGTCGACGGCTAATAAGTTTCCGACAAAATAAGTTAAAAATAATCGGCTCGATCACATTATAGTACTAGTAATGAGGTTCAATTTTTTTATCGAGCAGATGTTTGATGCCTGGTCTAGTTGTGAAGTTATTAGAGCCTAAAATTCGGTATTTTTGTAACGCGAAATGCACCAAGACTGAGCAAAGTGGAACAGTATTATAACCCCCTCAAAAGCGAATTTGTGCAATAATGCGGCAAAGTGGCTAGAAATGGGCCCTCTCATTGGCCCATGAGGCCTTATTGCAGTCACGTATGTAGGTGCTGTCACAGCCTTGTGGGTAAGGGTTTCTGAATCATAACGTGGTGTCTAGGCCTGAGCCTATGGGGAGACCCCCCACCGTTGGGGCATGTTGGAACGTGGGACTTACTGGGTTGAGACTTTACTGGTTCTAGGCCATGCACTTGGTTGGTGGTGTAGATAATAGACCTCCTTACCACCATTGGCGCATTGCTTCAGCCAGTAGGAGACCTTAACCTATCCAGAGGTTGGGGGTGATGAGTGGACCTCAGTGATAGCACTGGTAGGTAGAGTAGAAGGCAGGTCTGCAGTCTGATCGGCATACCACCGATTCTATGATAGTGGTACACCAATAGAGCAGAGCAGGACTAGGATGCGCTCTGGTGAGGTGGAAGATCTAGATCGATCAGTCACTGGCACGTTATCCACAAGGCCAGTAGTCTAACACGCTCCAGCAAGATTGACCATTTATAAGGCATTTGACAAGGCTTACCCGTCGATCTAGTGGGCGTGGTAAAGACGGTGACTCGCTCAAAGCACATCTGCAGGCAGTCTTGAGTACTTCACCGGCTTACGTACCACTGATGCGCAAACAGTGGTAACGCCGGTATGCCAATGGAACAGAGGTTGCGGATTCGAGGAAAAATCAGGCTGCATGCCGCTGCACGAAAAGCTGACGGAGGCTGTCAAATAATGGGCCAGTCGGGGTGTGATAACCTTAAACCAACGCCCCTACACATGCATCGGCCAGTAGTAAGAAGGCACAAGTAAGGCTATTTATTGGTCTACCAGCGATATCCAGTGGGACGGCCAGGCCAGGCCAGATAGCCAGTCGCTAGCAAGTCTAGTACTGCAGAAAGTGCAATAATCCTAAAGCGGTTTCTGCACTTGCACGGGATCCACACCCTAACGATTGGCACAAATAAGGGTGGGTAAGTATCCCCACTGATTGGATCTCCCACGTTATGCAAGACCGAGACTTCACTCAGTGAGTAACGCACGTGGACTATGGACCGATCGCACCAGTGGTTGACGGCCTAGATGGCACAAAGCAGGTCTGGAGTATCATTGGCTTATATACCACCGCTGTCTTATGAAGCAACGACCCAGCCACATGCCGTCGATGGTATTACATACACTCACGAATCCTGTTGCTGACCAATAAGTGTTGTCACGTCCAACTACTATTGGCTCTCACCATTGGCTCTCACCCTAACCCTATCAATTGCATGGACTATCACTCGCACTCTATGTTATGGCTGCAGGAATAATTATTGGAATTTAACAGGCGGGACGACATAGCAGGTGGTGGATCGACGTGGATAAGTCTGTAAAAAGACACTCCCGGTCTGTTAGTGCTGTGGGGGGCCGTGGGTGCTAATGAATGGACTGGGCTGGTGTAGTGTGTGTTGGAGGAATGTTAATACATGAGAGTAATTGGACGGTGCGGGAGTGGCTTTTGTGTATTTTGGCTTTATTAAAGGACGGGCGGGTGTCCAGACAACGCGGCCTGAAGACGCATTGGTTTGACAAACGGCCGCATTGCCAACGAACGAACCTCTCCTCTCCTGATCCACTGCATGTATACTTTCCCCCATCAAGAATAACACGAATGAACCCCGAAGCGATCACGTTCTAAAGACACGGGCACCGGCACCGACATTTTTGATAATGACAAAAAGAAAAACTTTTGATATCATTTATCCTCTGGGGTACATTACTAGTACATCTAAGCAGCATATGCATATTTACAACAAAACCAACGCCATATCATGATCATAACCATAACCCAAATCCACCCTCTAGACCTCAATCTCCTTCAACGCATCACTGACCGCAAACGCCGCCGCCGTCTTGCTCTTGAGCTCGTCGACCGTCACGCCCTTGGCAATCTCGATGAGTGTCAGCCCCCCGGTGAAGGAGACGTCAAAGACCGCGAGGTCTGTGATGATACGCGAGACGCACTGCTTTCCAGTCAATGGGAATTGGCATTCTAAGTCCTGGTTAGCATTTTTCTTGTCTTGTATGCGTGTAGGGAGGGGTAGTCAATTACCTTCGAGAATCTTTGGCCTGCCCTTCTTGTCGACGTGCTCCATCAGCACCACAACCCTTGTGGCTGCTGGGTTCGCAACCAGGTCCATGGCTCCTCCCATTCCCTTTATCTTACCAGGCAGCCCCCAGTTGGCCAGGTCACCCTTTGCCGACACCTGTAGGGCGCCCAACATGGTCAAGCCCATGCGGCCAGCTCTAATCATGCCGAACGACTCCTCACTGCCAAATGTCGACGCCCCCGGGTTGAGAGTTACGGTCTCTTTGCCCGCGTTGATAAGATCGGGGTCGGCCTGCTCCCTTGTGGGGTACGGGCCCATCCCGAGCAGTCCGTTCTCAGACTGCAGGTGGACGTGCACGCCTTCGGGCAGGAAGCTCGGCGCCAGCGTCGGCATCCCAATACCGAGATTGACGACATCCCCATCCTGGAACTCTTGCGCGGCCCTCCTGACGATGGTCTCCCGCTTCTTCGCCGCCTCGCCGCCACCGCTCTTCATCTCCTTCTCAATGTCCTCCGGCGTCTTTGCCAGCGTCAGCAGCTCAATGTTCTTTGGGGTTGTGCTCTGCACAACCTGCTTCACGTACACGCCCGGCACATGGATATCATCAGGATGGATCTCCCCCGGCTGCACAATGTTCTCCGCCTCCACAACGGTGTGTTTTGCGGCGCGTGCCATCGCCGCGTTAAAGTTGCGGGCCGACAGCCGGAAGCGGATGTTGCCCAGCGTGTCCACAGTATGCGCCTTGATAAACGCCACATCGCCCACAATCGCCTCCTCGAGAATAAACTTCCTCCCGCCAAACTCGCGCACCTCGCGCGGCTTACTCGTGAGCTCGACCTCGCCGCTGCCGTCGCTCTTGTAGCGCACGGGCAGCTTGCCCTCCTCGATCCACGTGCCAACGCCGGCGGGGGTGTAGAACGCGGGCACCCCGGCGCCGGCGGCCGCGAGACGGCCCGCAATGTTACCCTGCGGCGTGAGCTCGACGTCTAGGCTGCCGTCGAGATACATCTTCTCAAAGATCTTGTTGGAGCCGATGTAGGACGCGATCATCTTGCTGACCTGCTTTGACTCGAGCAGCTGCGACAGCCCGTGGCCGGGCGTGCCGGCGTTGTTGGACACGGCCGTCAGCGCGCGGATTGTGGGCGTGGCGAGCACCTGGCTAATCAGGGTGTCTACATTGTCCCAATCAATTAGCCCGAAAACCCCCTCAACTCGCAATTAGGGACAAGTCATGAATAACAGAACAGAACAGAACAGAACAGAACAGAACGTACCGGGAACGCCGCAGACCCCGAAACCGCCGCAGAGCAGCGTGTCGCCGGACTTGAGGCTCGAGATGGCCTCCGCCGGGGTGACGACCTTGGACTTGTATTCCTGCGCCAGACGGCTACGCACGGAGAAGCAGCGCTGCTGGGGGCGCAGCGCGCGGAGGGAGCGGAGGCGGGCTGTTGCCATTATTGGATATATATATATACTATCAAAGGTATGAGAGATCGGAATGAAGGGAAGAAAAGAATATTACCACCGCTGGAGCACAAGCAGGTACTAATTAAGTAGTAAGCGGGGGGATGACAGAGTACAAGTAAAAGGAGCAGAGAAGAGTAGGAGAAAAAGAAGCAGAGAAGAGTAGGAGAAAAAGAAGCTTTTGTATTGTATGCAACCCCCTCCCCCCCACTCTCTCTTCCTCCTCTTCCTCCTCCTCCTCTTCCTCCTCCCCTCGGGCCCCCGGCACCCCCGTACAGTCAGTATGGGACAGTTGGCATTATTATTAGTTAGCTGGCTGCGGCGGTCACGTAAGGATTAGTGATGGGCTAGGGTTAGGTGTTGCAGCTATGCGTGTGCACGTGGTGATAGCGGGTGAATGTTTACCCGCGCTTATCGGTGTGTGCCGAGAGTCCGCGGCGGGGTTCAGAGTTTGCGGGGGATGCGGGCGGGGGTGTGAGTGTGGTGGTGAATGGTACCTGAATAGTGGGTCTGTGTTTGACAGACGGGTGTTTGTACCTGCTATTGGGGGCAGTCGTTTCAGATTGCTTTCACAGGCATTGATGATACTGGGGATGAGTGGAGTGGAGTGTTTGTAGGTAAATACATTGATGGAAATCAATTTCTATAGCGTATAACATGACGTGGTAGGTAGGTATTCCAGCACCCAAAAAGCACAAAACTCAGCATACAGTATGTAAATACAATTTCAACACAAAATCCCCACACTTTCTCTCCTTCCTTCCCGCCTGAGGCCACATCACGCCGCCTTCACAGCAGCAGCAGCAGCCGCCGCCGCCGCCTCCTTCTCCTTCTCCTCCCGCTCCTTCTCCTTCATCAGACAGAACCCCACCGCCGCCGTATAACCATACGTGCCCAGTCCCACCACCGACGCCACCGCCTTGTCCGAGAAGTACGAGTGGTGCCTAAATGGCTCGCGCGTGTGCACGTTGCTCACATGCACCTCGACAAAGGGTATATTGACGCCGACCAGCGCGTCACGGATGGCCACGGACGTGTGCGTGTAGGCGCCGGGATTGATGATGATCCATGCGACGCCCTCGGTGCGCGCGGCGTGGATGCGGTCGATGATGCCGCCCTCGTGGTTGGACTGGTAGACGGAGAGGGAAGCGGCGGCGTCGGAGGCTTGCGCGATGGCGAGCGTTTCGACGTCGCGTAGGGTGGTGTGGCCGTAGATGTGGGGTTCGCGGGTACCGAGGAGGTTGAGGTTGGGGCCGTTGATTAGGAGGAGTTTGGGTGCCATTGTGGGTGTGTGAGGGGAGGAGGGGGGAGGGGGGAGGGGGTTGTAGAGAGAGAGCTGTGGATTGGGGAGTGAGGTATGTGGTGAGTGGTGAGCGGTGGGGTTGGGGGGAGAGTGGGAATGATGGCGACGTTGATGGGCCAATCGATAGAGAGATAGATAGAATGTAGACTACGGTCACTTTAGTACTGCCTCTTCCGGGAGTCTCGGCAGCACTGCGCTGCGCAGCCGACAACAGCCCCCCCCCCCAAACAGCACCACGGATACTATCACCGCGGATATCTACCGCCTAATATATGTAGTAATCATATATGTAAGTATTGGCAGCAACATTTGCATACCACTGTCTCGTGCCCAGCCTTCTTCTGATTGTTCCATGGAGAAGCTGCGCATATCCCTTCGTGTGTTTTCACGACCTGGCGCTAATGGGCAGCTTTTGCTCGGCAATAAACCTAAACCTCATTCTGTGAACCATTTGCCGTGAAGTCACCTTCTGTGACCTCTCATATACTATTTTCAGGTGTCTCCACAGTCTGTAGGTGCTATGCACTTAGCATAGTGTTTGTGTGTGGTATATCGATTTAATCTAGAGTACAATGGTTTTATAATGCGCGCGCGGGCTTACTAAGCAAATGCATATTTGTACCTACAGTTCTCATGGCTGCTCGGCGCAGCAGTAGGTAGCTAGATTTTTTGAATATCGCCACGCCGTCGTGGGCCTAATATGTCTCCGATTTTGCTCTGACACACGAAGGGATAACCGTACGGTCCGTACCCTCAGCAAAAACAATGACCCTTCAGATTGTAGTCATCATACCCCAAGGATCGATTATCCATTTTCCCGCGAAATAAGCTCGGCATGTAGTGCGGTGCGTGCGTTGCGTGGGTGGTGGTTGTGGGGGTTGTGGGGGTGGTGGTGGTGGTGGTGGTGGTGGTAGGCTCGATCATTTCCTCCCGGCTAAACGCTCTTCCGCCCCTCCCGCAGCACCAAAATCCCCACAGCACAGCCAGAATAAACTAGTAACTGCTACTACAAGTAAGGTAGTTCCTAGTAAATACTGTGCAGCTCTGCTAGTACTGTCAGCTACCGCCCCTCCAAAGAGTACAAAAACACGGTCAGTACCAGACATTTTGGAAAATAAAATTCTCCTCATCTCATCTCATCGTAAACATCATCTCTCCCACCTAGCTGTCACCTATCACCACCGACCCACTCGCTCACTCACTCACCTACTATCACTCATCCCATCCCCCCCTCCCCCAAAAAAAGAGAAAAAGTAAAAGTAAAAGACCCACAAAGAAAGACGCAATGTTGCCCCCAGCCTATACCACCCCCACAAAGCTCGTGGATGCCCTCCCCCTCGGCATCGCATCCATGAATCTCGGCCGCGCCGCCTTCCACGAGCTCGAGCCCAAGCTCTCGGCCGCCGCCGCCGCCGGCTTCAAGGGCGTCGAGGTCTTCTACGAAGACATCAAGATCCCCGCGCGCCGCGCCCTCGCCGCCGACCCCACCACCACATTCCAGGAGCAGCTCATCATCTCTGCGCAGAACTTCCGCGACCTGTGCGACAAGTACAATCTGACCATCTTTGTGTTTCAGCCCTTCAAGAACTACGACGGGCTGCTGTCGCAGAAGCGCCACGACGAGAAGATTGAGAAGCTCAAGCACTGGTTCAAGCTGGCAAAGATCCTGAGGACCGACACGATCCAGATCCCGTCCATGTTCCACCAGGACCCGACGGTCGCGACGGGCGATATGGACAAGATTGTGGCGGACTTGGTGGAGGTGGCGGACCTTGGCGCGAAGGAGAGCCCGCCCATCAGGTTTGCGTATGAGGTCATGGCCTGGGGCGCCCATGTCGATAGGTGGCAGCAGGCCTGGAAGATCACGCAGGCGGTCAACCGCGACAACTTTGGTATGTGTCTCGACACGTACCAGATCCTTGCCAACATCTGGGCCGACTGCACCTCCGAAAGCGGTGTCCTGCCCAACGCGGACAAAATCCTGCAGGCCGACATTGACGAGTTCCTACGCGAGGTGCCGCTTGAGAAGGTGTACTATGTCCAGCTTGCGGATGCGGCAAAGATGTCGCCGCCGCTGTCGGCAAACCATGAGTGGTACGACCCTAAGCAGAAATGGGTAATGACCTGGTCGAGGAATGCGAGGTTGTTCCCCTTCGAGGAGGACAGGGGCGGTTACCTCCCAGTGTTGAAGATGCTCGAGGCGTGGATCTTTGACTGGGGTTACAGGGGATGGGTTTCCATGGAGCTGTTCAACAGGAGCATGATGGACCCCTCGCCATCGGTGCCAAAGGACCATGCTGAGCGGGGTGTGGCATCGTGGAACAAGTGTATCAAGGCGTTGAAGCTGGATGAGAGGGATGCGTAGAGCGTTTTCCCTCTGTTATTTCTGTTGTACTTGTTCCTCTCTCTTCGTGTAAAAGGTCTTTTTTCTTCTTCTTTTCTCTTTCTTCTTCAATTTTCGGCTTGGGTTTTCTTGGTTGTACTTTTCGGGAGCTAGAAATATAACATCTTGGGATTTTAAACTTTATGCCCATGGCTGCTGCCATATCGTGATTTCTTCATAAACTAGCCACTATCTGTATAAGTGAAACAACCGACTCTTCATCCAACATCGTGACGCCTGCAGAAATCTGTTGGTGCCGCGCCGAGATAAGTGTAAGATAGCCAATTCCTCGTGTGGCATCGTTTTCACTACATGAGTGGAGACAACGGGCTGAGATGAGGGATACATGTAAGTTGCGCGAGTATTAATGCTAAGTGACGTTGTTAATGAGTTAAACAGAAGAGAAAAAAAAAAGCTGAGTGACGTTGCGGGATGGGAACAACCGAGTGATAGGTTATGACCCAATATACAAGTATGCCGCGTACCTAACAGACAGCCCCCGTACGATGCCAGACGTACCTCTCAATGAACGAGATGGATGGATGGGATGGAGGACTGATGAATAGAGAGCCCGGGTGTGGATGAAAAACGGAGAGAGAGAGAGCCCAGATATGATGGGTTCGCGGTGCCGGTGCCGGATGATATATACATGTATGTACAAGCACATGGCCTAGCTGTTTCGGCGTGCACGCTCCTGTCCAGACAAACATGGCATGTCTGGAATCATGCCACAGCTCACGCCACCGGAAGAGCAGAGCACGGGGGCTGTGGGCAACATGCGATTGCAAGATAATCATGGATCTAGGGATCCGGGATATATAGTCGATACATCGATATCGATACTCGTGGAGAGAACACTCAGCACTGTCTGTGCATGTGCAATTAGAATAGATACACGAGATTACATGTACATGTACATGTATGTCTTCGCAGTTGGGAACTCGTTCTCTTCCATCATGATCACTTACTTGCATGTATCTTCCATCATCATCATCTCTACCGTAAATCAAGTCATCGACTACCATTACACTAAGGGTGACATTTATTATAAGCTGCTGGGAATCAGCCATATATGACCGCCATCAAGCTCTCCTCTGTTTAATCTCATCCAATATATGTCTCTCTCCTACGCTGTCTTTCATCTTGATGAACTTCCTGCTGTTTCCGTAGTGGACACTCTCGTAGCAGAGTTGATCACCTGGTTCTAATTCTGCCACCTACATCACTTCATATGGAACTTCACAAGCGCCTACAAACTGCATACTCACAGTTCACATTCACATTCATCAACAATTGCAAAGTAGCCAAGATCATAAGCTCCATTTCTTAAATCATACAACAGCAGGCACCACCATCACCATCTATTTATTGATTATCGTACTCGCATCCGCCGCCTTCCTCAGCGCCTCCCACGCCTTCTCGTATGGAATATTCTTCGCCGCCTCCGCGCCCGCCCACAATGTGTACTGCCTCTCCAACTGCCACCCAATGATATTGATCCCCTCCACCGTCCTCCACCCCTGCCCCCCGGCCGCCTTCAACAGCCTCGTCTTCCTGGGATTAAAGCACATGTCTAAAAACACACCCCTCCCCTCCTCCGGCGTCTTCTCAAACACATACTTCACAATCTTTGACGCCTCGATCTCGCTCTCGGTCTGTGGCTCGAAATCAGGCACCGTTCCCACCACATACGCTGGCAGCTCTTCCGCCGCGACCAACTCGATCTGTGACAGTGACTTTACATGCACAATTGTCGGCCCGTCCTTACCGTACGCCCGCGCGTCGCTCTGCAGGTCGGCGACCTCTTGGTCGTCGCGGTTGATGACATAGATTGTGGCACACTTGAGATGCGCAAACAGTGCATACACGGCCGCCCTGCTCGCGCCGCCGGCACCAATCACCATTGCAGGCCTACCCACGCCCTTCTCCGACGCCGTGCGCAGACACTCGAGGATGCCGATCCAGTCGGTGTTTGAGCCCACGAGCTTACCGTCGCCGTCAATGTAGACATTGTTGCATGAGCCCAGTGTTGCGCACAACTCGTCGAGGCGGTCAAGGTGCGGCATGATGGTCTTCTTATACGGCATTGTGACAACGCCGGCGGCAAAGTCGGGTTGGCGGAAGACGGACATGAGCTCCTCGACAGAGGGGATGTCAAGGAGCTTGAAAGTCCACGGGAGGCCGAGGGCGTTGGCCACGGTCTGGTGGACGGTGGGTGCAATGGAGTGGCGGACACCCTGGCCGGCCAGGTAGTAGAATTTTTGGCTTGGGGTAGTCATTCTTTTTTGGTTGTGGGATAAAGATGTGGAGATAGGTATGGGATATGGGTTTTGGAATGTGGGGATCGTGATGAGGAGTGTGTTTTGGTGTAAAAGATGCGAGTATAAAAGCCATGGGAATGAGTCAAAAGTTGTTTTTAGAAGCCAACAGACACGCCGACAACACCGAGATTTACATCAGATGAAAGAACACTGGACGAAAACGCACCGGCCGGCAACTTGATTTCCGTCCAGGCCCATTAATAGGCTCAATCTCTACCAGTGCTATTGATCTACGAAGGTAGGACCGAATAATGAAATCAAAATGCAGATGTGAATACTAGTATCAATTCCTACGATAGTACAATAGAAGACTCCAAATGAGCAAAATAAATCAAGCCCTCATATCGACCCCACATATATAGCGCCAAACTCCCCCAACTCCCCCATATTCCACTAGCCCAAGCATTCTTCTCCCTATTTCCCCACCCTTATCTCCCCCGCGACATGAACGGGTCCCCCGTGTTTAATTTCCCCACACAGACTGCCACTGGATAAGCACTTACCCGCCCGCGGCCCTAACCGCCCCACGGGCCGAGGATAAGGATTAACCCTCTCCCTCTCTGTTTCACCCGCCTCCAGCCCAGGTCACAGGGCGCACTCCCACTCCCTCCCAATCATCCCCGGACCAGCCACCATTGACTGCATGTATGTAGGTATTTAGGTAACCGACCGATCTCTACGTATCCCGATGTATACCGCTGTACAATACATACATGTACATACCAAAAGCAATACCTACTTCACTCCAAGGCCTGAGCGCCGGAAGAGCACTTATGCGCTCAAAGACAGACAGACAATCGTTACCCCCCGGTGATTAGTAGCTGTTGCTACTTTCGTTATAGCTTGTTGTAGCTAGGGGAGTTCCGGCACCGCGGCAGGGCTAGGGTTGCACCGGACGGGGACAGGCAGTGCGAGGGCACGATGATGATGTTAATGCGAGGAGAGGAGAGGAGGTATTTTATATACTGTGCCCCCACAGGGGATTCTTGGGAGTGGCTTGCTCTAGCTGATATCTTTGTCCTTTTATTGGCTTTGTATTTACCCACTTTTTATACCTTTTACCAAGAAGAACCAAGGGAAGGAGACAGTGCATGCCTGTGAAGAGATATCTACCTCTGCCTAGAAATTGAGAATATCACCGAGTAGTGACAAGAGCATGCATCGATAGCATCATTATCATCCCACTCTACTCTACTGCACTCTACTGCACTCCATCATAACATTCCATACAACAAACATACCAGCCAAATCACACATCCCCCCCACCCACCACCATGATATCCAAACTCACCCCGCCCACCACCACCACCACCGACGACCTCATCACCGCGCACCACGCCGCCGGCAAAAAGACCTACATCCTCCCGCTCGCGCAGCCAAGCGTCACCACGCTCCTCCCGCTCCTCCCGCACCTCTCCTACCACACCGACGTCTTCGAGCTGCGCGCCGACCTTCTCTACGACCCCACCGCCCCCTCCGCCGCCTCCCCGCCGCCATGCAGCTACCTCAAGAGCCAGCTCGAGCTCCTCCAGCAGGCCACGGAGCTGCCAATCATGTTTACGATCCGCACGGTGTCTCAGGGCGGGCGGTGGCCGGACGACGCCCACGAGGCGGCGCTGGAGGCCATGCGGATGGCCGTGCGGGCGGGGTGCGCGTACGTGGATGTGGAGATTGAGTGGCCGCAGGCCATGATTGATGCAGTGGTCAAGGAGAAGGGCGCGAGTAAGATTGTGGCGAGCTTTCATGACTGGACGGGGGACATCCGGTGGGGGGATGAGTTGCTGAGGGAGAAGCTTGAGAAGGGTGATAGCTTTGGTGGTGAGTTTCTCTTCCTTTTTTACCTTTTACCCCTTCCTTTCTTTCTGTTTTTCGGTGGATGTTTGGCCGGCCGGTGGGGAGGGGAGTTAGCGCGGGGAGCTACGGGAGGAGGGAGAGGGAGAGAGAGGTAATGGGAAATGATCGCTGATGCAGGAAACGCAACTGCAGATATCCCGAAACTCAGCATCATGGCAACGAGCATCTACGACGCCCACGAGCAAGCGCTCTTCCTGCGCGCGCACGCAGACCACCCAAAGCCGATCCTCGCAGTCGCGATGGGCGCTGCAGGCCAGCTCTCACGCGCCCTGGCCCCCATCAGCATGATCACGCACCCGCTCATCCCGTCGTCGGCGCCGGGGCAGCTGACACTCACGCAGGTGCACACCGTGATGCACCTCGCCGGCCTGCTCCCGAAGCGCAACTTCTTCATTTTTGGCAACGGCATCGCGCACTCGCTGTCGCCCGTGCTGCACAACACCGGCTTCGCCGAGCTCGCGCTGCCGCACCACTACTCCATCCACGAGACGCCAAGTGTCGACGAGGAGATTGTGGCCATGATGCGCAAAGAGACGTTTGGCGGGGCTTCGGTCACGTTCCCGCACAAGCTCCAGATCGGAAAGTATCTGCAGAAGATGTCCGAGTCGGCGAGGCTGGTGGGCGCGGTCAATACGGTTGTGGTGCAGACGGACCCAAAGACCGGGGAGAGGGTCTTGTTGGGTGATAATACGGACTGGCTCGGAATAAAGTCGTGCATTGAGGTCAACTGGCCGGCGCCCGGAGGCGTGTCCACTGCCGCAGCAGTCGTCCTGGGTGCCGGTGGGGCGGCGCGGGCGGCGTGTTATGCCGTGCTGCAGTTGGGTGTGCGGAAGGTCTACCTGATCAACCGCACTCGGAGTAAGTCTGATGAGCTTGCGGCGGACTTTCCCGCGTTGGAGTTTGAGTACTATCTGGCAATGTCTGACTTCCCGGCGGAGGTGTCGCCGGTGCCGGGTATTGTGGTGGGGTGCGTGCCGGCAGATGATTTTGTAGAGACGGATATCCCAGCGCAGTTCTTTTCACTGGCGGCAGAGGGGGGTGTCCTGGTGGAGATGGCATATAGACCACTGGAGACGGCGCTGATGAAGGTTGCGGCCCAGTTTAGCGGGTGGAAGACAAGCCGCGGGACGGATGTGCTAAAGGAGCAGGCATATCATCAGTTTAGAATGTGGACTGGGAGACGGGCGCCTTCGGCGGTGATGGGTGCGGCGGTGGAGGCGGTATTAGCGAAGAAGTGAATGTGTTTTTCAATCCTATGTCGGTTTTCTTTTCTGTTTTCGGTATAATTTCTTTGGTTTGTCGGGGTGGGCTTTCTTTGTTTTTTTTTCCTTTCCATTCATATCTAGATATGTACCTAGAGGCCATGGTTAGATGAATCCAATAGAGATTGGGCCCAAGTAAAGAGTAGAGTCCAAAACATACATACTTCGGGATATATACCTACATACGCAGGTGCTGAATTGAAAAAAAAGAAATACACCGGCGGGCGCATGGGATGCCTTTGTAGATCGAGTGATAATCCTGTGATGATAGCGAAAAATCAGCCACACCATAATAGGGAAATAACGGTCACAATACATTTTATTCTCCTGGCGTCAGCCTATGTTACCTTCAAAATATGAAAATGTCAATGATCTCAAACCTTCCCTCCACAAAGAAAGGAAAGAAGTGTTTCAAGAATCCTGTCTGCGCTGCAGTATCACGTGAAACCTCACGATCAGGGCACAGCAGTATCAGAAACACCAAGGGCAGGCCGCCTACAGAAGTAGGTATATGCATACCTTATCATGGAACCCTAAACTTTGACAGAGTACATACTGCACATCAATCATTACCGATACCACGTTTCTAGGGGCGGTGCACACCGCATTATCCCCAGGACTGAGATATTCATTTCCCCGTAGAGGATATACCCCGACGCATTTTGTCTGGGCAAAAGCTTGAGTTCACCTTTTCTCTGAATCCATTGGGTAGTAAGTAGTAGTAGCGGATGGATAGATACAGAAGATACAGCCGTTACGAGTTGTGTGTAGCGTAGGCAACGCTTATTAGACGATGAAAAATCTAGTAACTACTTCATCCAGCAGTAGAAACGCTTTCTACTTTGGTTATATTAATCGCGCTCCCGCTGTCGTGCTGCTCAGTAATAGAGTAGATAGCAGCCATGTACTGGTGAGTCGAGTTATTGCAAGAATGGCAGCACCACTAAAACCTAATGGCATGATCTATGGCATGACACGATTTCCTTCTCCACTGTCTACCGTTCGTAGAAGAATTTAAAACTACAAAGAAGCCCCAACTTTTTTTTTCTCGTTTCTAGACGGAAAATATGGGGCCAGTGTTACTCAAGAGACTCTCTCTAAATTTCCTTGATATATCCGAGGTCTAACTTGTCGTTCTCGCTTTTTTGCTTTGCTTCGGTCTTCATGTCTTGTCCAGTTGCCTTGCTTATTACTGCACTGTAATTACTTGCAAGAAATGTTATTCCGTCTTAACGCCCTTATCCCCTTCTCCCTATCTCGCACCATGATGTTCAACGGGAAAAGATAACTCCTATGCCCTCCATCGAATCCGGAATCGTTTATTAGAAATCATGAAACAATTGGTTTCTTCAACCGGCTTAATTCAATCGCCCTTGCCAGGGGGCACAACCGTCCTTGCCATTCCATGATCATGATGGCCAAAGGAGAAGAAGAAAAAAAAGTAAGTATCCCTTTCAGTTTGGTCGCATCTTGTCCTACAGGGGTGGCCTGTGGCAGCACCCATAACGTGTGCAATCAAGACAGGGTCATCCATCACACACACACCCAGGATGTCTCGGTCTCTTGTGCGGTCTACCCATCCACAATAACCTCAGGTCACAAACGACATCGCCAAAAACGGGTAAAACCCTATTCGAGGCCGCAACCTACCAGCTATCTTTCGCACACCGCCCACCCCTCCACCAATTTTTATGATGGAGATCTTGGCCATTTCCCCGCATAATGTCCTATCCGGGCCTCCTTTCCCCGGACCGGGGGCTGGTTTTCCCCACAACGCTGGGCGGTGCGAGCGTCAAGTAGTGAAGGGCTGGTCAGTATGGTGGTGCGCAGTACCCCCATTCGGCTACCCGCGGTGGGGAACCTTAGTGTTCTCCCCGACAAAATAAGTTGCTAGCGCCAGGAGGACCTTAGTGGTGAAAAACGTCCAAGTGTCCGGCTGTATATATTACTCCCATCATTTCCCTTCTTCCGCAACCTCAGCATTCCTCCCAACAATCATCGCTCAGTCCTGACTTCACTATTACAGTCCAGTCATCACTCCCTGATACTGTTGGAATCGAATCTTCATCCCTTTCTTCGGTTTTAATAACACAAACTCGCCCAATATGCGCAACCCATTCGCCTTGAAGGACGACTCCGCCAATCCGGCTCCTCCTGAGGTCTACAACTGGAGGATCTATATGCTCGCGGTTTCAGCAGCTATGGGTTCTGCCATGTTTGGTTATGATTCCGCCTTCATTGGTGGGACTATGACTCTTCCATCCTTCCAGTCCCGCTTCGGTTTATCTGACGCAACCGGCGACGAACTTGCCACTTTGAAAGCAAACATTGTGTCTACTTTCCAGGCTGGATGTTTCTTTGGCGCAATTGCTTGTTATGCGGTGACCGAGAGATTCGGAAGAAAATACACTTTGATGCCTTGCGGTGTTATTTTCTGTATTGGCGCTATCTTGCAACTGGTTTCAGATGGTCATCTTGGTTTGATTTATGGTGGTCGTGCTCTTACTGGTATGTGCACACTAATCCGCATATTGATTCTTGGCATTTCGATCATTACTGACACTCCCCCAGGTATTGCTGTCGGCGCTTCTTCGCTCTTGGTCCCCATCTACATTTCTGAATGTTCTCCACCCGCTATCCGTGGGCGCTTGATTGGTATCTTTGAAATCCTGCTTCAATTGGCTCTCGTCATCGGTTTCTGGGTCAACTACGGAGTTTCCATCCACGAGGATGACGATGATGACCGCCAATGGCACGTTCCTTTCGCCGTGCAGCTCATCCCTGGCTCCCTCCTTGTCATTATGATGTGGTTCCAGCCCGAATCTCCTAGATGGCTCATCAAGGCCGGTAGGACCGAGCTTGCGATTAAGAATCTCTGCAGCATGCGTGGCCTCCCCGCCGACCACCAGTACATCATCTGGGAAGTAGACACAGTTAACCAGCAGATTGAGCACGAGAACGCCCTTGGTGCCAACAGATCTGTTTTAGCAAAGTTGAAGGAGGCTTTCCTCCCCGGTAACCGCAACCGCCTCCTCATCGGAATGGCCCTCATGATGTTCCAGAACTTGTCCGGTATCAACGCGCTTAACTACTACTCTCCCACCATCTTCAAGAGCATTGGATTCTCGGGTACCAGCGTTGGGCTTCTTGCTACTGGTGTATTCGGCATTGTCAAGGCTGTCGCTACAATTCTCTTCATGTTCTTCGGTGTTGATGTCTTGGGACGTCGCAAGTCGCTGCTTTATGGATCTGTCGGTGCTCTCGCCGCCATGTTCTACCTTGCTGGTTTCTCCAAGCTTTCCGGATCCTTTGAGGGTACTGCCCAGCGTGACGCCGGTGCTTACGTTGCCATTGTGATGATCTACATCTTTGCCATCTTCTACGCTTTCTCATGGAACGGTATCCCCTGGATTTTCTGGTATGTCCTCATCTCTTTTCCCAATATTCATTTCCAAAGCCAGAATACTAACATTCCTTGTTTCATTTTAGCGCTGAGGTCTTCCCCACCGGTATCCGTTCAGTCTGCCTAGTCTTCACCACCTGCACCCAGTGGCTCGGTCAGTTCATCATTGTGTACTCCACCCCGTACATGATGCAGAACATCACCTACGGCACTTTTCTTTTCTTTGGATCCTCCGTCGTCTGCGGTATGATCTTCGCGTGGTGTTTCCTTCCTGAGACCAAGGGTCTCTCACTCGAGGACATGGACATTATGTTCAACCTCAAGGGTCTTGCTACCCACCTCCGCCCAGAGACCGACCGCATCATTGCCATGAACCGCGAGGATCTTCGCACCGGCGAGGTCTCGGATGGAAGCATTGAGAAGCAAGGTTCTAAGCATGTGGAGGTGGTCTAAAGTGACATGTCTTTCTGGCTTTTGAGCAAGCGGACATGATGTGTTTGCTTGTTTATTATACCTGCAATGGTCTTTGTGCTTCTTGTTTTGGAAGATAAAATAATTTTTTCTTTTTTCTTTTATTGTAATTAAATGTGCCATCTAACTCTATGGCCTATGACCTATTCTTTATCTTTGATGATGATGATGAGTTTTGTATTTATGTTGGTATGTACGTGGGGATTTGGGTGGTTTGGCTTGGGGAGCGGGTTTTTCTTGGTGTTACTATTATTCATATTTGGAACGAAAACTTACATGTATTCATCATGCCTACGGAAGAAATTCTATGCGACATTCTTCCTGGAAAACCATTTGTTTGGCCCGCCTATTTTGACTCATCAGAGACTGTGAGAGAGAAGAAAAAAAATTCCTTCATCTCTCTAAAGCAGTAGTGGCCAAGCTGGGTTTAGTGCGTCGGCGGAGCTCTGCACACCGTGAAGCTGGCAGGAACCCGCAGGAACCAGCCCCAAGGATCTGTAGGAACCCACACCAATTAGAGCTAACAACCTAGGGTTCTCGGATCTTGTTTTTGCACAAACGATACCAGATCCACATGAGTAAGCGTCATGCATACAACAACAACGGCTGAGATCTCAACAACCATGTGGCCACCAGCCAGGCGTTGTCACACGCGAAAAGCTTGGCTGGAAACAAACTGACCCTAATCGGAAAAGAATTGAAGGACTATTGGCCGCGTGGGCCGGAACATATGCCGAGCGGAAGAACTCTCTTGCTCTTATGTGTGGTACATAATATTTAAGTATTTTTACGACGGTACCATATGTTTGATATGAAAACGCAGAATTTGGAGGGGTACATACGTATATACACGTAGGTAGAATACGACACTGTATGTATGTAGGTACAGTCGCTCATCAAAAGTGAAGTGTTCGTGTTTCGGATTTAATATGACATGTCCGGCTCAACTCAGGAATCAAAGTGCCCATTGAAATGTTCAAAACCTCAACACAGTAACAGTCAATCAATCGTGGCCAAAGTCAATATTAGACATTCATGGTATCTTCATTCTCTATTACTTACTGGATACTATTAAGTCACATCACGCACTGACCAACCTTGGTGTGGATCACGAACACCTCTGATGAGCGGCTGTATCCCTTCGTCTCGAAAAATGTTGCCCACCCAAGAAAAAGAAAATCTGGTGTGGCTTTACTAACAGATCTCGTTATCTCTCTGATCAAGCTTCTCAATTATAGGGTGGGCAGCATCGACAGGCGGGATAATGCAGAGATAATCATTTTGTTCGGATTTCTAGAATTCTCCCGCTATGAGCCGGTGTGAAAAAGGGTTGGTTTGCAATATTTGTCTAAGAGCTTATACGGCAGCATGTCTCCTGCTCTGGTAATTAATTACATGTACTTTACTTGCCGATATCTACAACAAAAATAAAGAAGATCGACAACGGATGAAATCTCGATACCGACTTACCTTGAAAACTTCCCTGTCGAGCAGAAAATAAGCCTTCTATCACTGCAGTCAAAAACAGAACAGGCGGGATGAACCTGCACATCCGTAGGTGCCGAAACCAAAACCGCGTCTATTTTCTTCAGAATAATGATGCACATATGCCGATCTCATTGCTGAAAACGTCACCCTGGATCTTATTTTCTCCGTCTGTGCCTGCCGAGCTCCGTGCGATACACTCATGCAGCAGTGGCTGATTTTGAATGTCTTGGCTGTGGGTATTAGATTACCCGAATGTTTCACGGCATACCCCGCATTATGGAAGTGAGCCATGTCTGACATTGAGAATTTCAAATTCCAAGGTTTTCTTTTGCCACTACAACATCATTGGCTTGGTCACAGAAAGGTCAGTTTTAATCGTCTGTGATTTTTCCTCATTCTTGATCGCTCCCAGCTCCCCTAACCCATGACTCTGTAAAATACCAACTTCATGGGATCACTCAAACACTCCACCGCTCATCGTTCCCTGCAAGTAGAAATAATTCCAAGTTTGTGTAATATCGTCTGTAGAATTACCTTTTCGCTACCGAGTGAGATCTTGTGATTGCTGTTGGATGACAGCTCAGACTCCCTGTGTTTATCTGAAGTTGTGTAGCCGTGGGTAACAAGTGAGATTATCAAATGTTTGACTCCAGACTGACTATGACTAGCACTTTGTTTTTCCCCCCCATGCTGGTACATGGTCGCTGTTTCTCTGTGCCGCTTGTTTGCCCATTTCACCCTGGTTGATCTAAAACCTGCTATAAATGACTTGGTGATAACGTGTATTCCTCGGCCGAGAAAATTAAAAAACCTTGCGAAAATCCGAGTAATCTTCGAAAGAGTTCATAGACTTCGGATGCATGCATCAATTTCGAGTCCACACCCACCGGCCAAAAAATCTGATTGGCCACAGTATCGTTTAGTAGCTAGATGAAAGACTTGATAGAATACTTTACGGCAGTACTATCACCCTTATCTAGTCGTATTAATCCTTTCCAGGAATACCGAGGTAGGCCAAATACGTCAAGTGGTATATTGGCAGATTGATTTAGGTGTGGCTCAAGTTGATTCCCCTACGCATGCAACATGAGTCCTTCCGTCATAATCACCTGGGAAAATACGGTATAGTACCTCCGTTGCCACGTACTTTAGGAAAATCACGTACATGTAGCTTGCGGAAAATTAGCTCTTCTTATTATTTTCATATTCACACCGGCACCGCTTTCAAGTTTTGTGTTCAGATGCCGAAGTGTCTAATGAGGCATGGGGGGAAACCAGGCCACCCTCACTTGATACACTCACGGGCCCCTTCCAACCACATGACCTGATCAGAACTGACGAAGTCGTGTATTGAGCATGAGCTTGTCATTTTTTTTTACATGTAGGTAGTTGTGTGGACCCACGAATCAGGAGGCTTCCGCTCCAGTTAACAAGGGGCAAAGCGATGACAAGACCAAGGCTTATTTCTATTGGTGAAATCGAACCGGCTGAGTTTACATGCGGTGAGTATGAACACTGCTAGAAGGACTCCAGTAGGTGGGCCCAGACATCTCAAATCATGCAGTCCTTGCTGCATTGATGATAAAGGAAGGGGGAACCGAAATTTGACAACGGAGAGAAGTCAATAGGGAGTTTATGTTGAGCCACACCGATGAAAATAGCCGATTCTTATGACAAAAATTAAAGGGTAAATGTCGCCACGGTTGATTAATGATTGCCATGATGACGGTGGTGATGAGCGTGGTGGTTTTGCAATTGGCGGCGGTGATAGTGGTGGCGGTAGTGAGAACTAGTCGGGAAAAAACAAAAACGTAGAGGGCGAGGATGAGAAACAAACGCCAGGGGCAAACCAAAAGAAAAAGCCGGTCATCAACCGTCCACTTCCTAACAAAGCATAACACATAGGTAAATCTTGGTCCTCTCATGTAGTACATGTAAGCATGTAATCAAGTAATTCAAAGCACTTACAATCCATCTTAGACGGCGTTTTCAGTCTTGGCAGGTAGCGGCCCCAATTCACCGTCTGAACCAACGCAGTACCCGAGCCGCTTCTTCCTCAATGGATTAATAGAGCACATGTATATGTAGGTACAAGTACAGGTACATATATACGCTATTTCAATATATCTCGGCTTTCCGGCCCTGATTATGGTCATGCACTTATTGTTCCCGGCCGCACAGGCTAGTTCCCCAAGCAAATCTCTACTATCGTACACATTTAGTTTCTCGAGGTTAGCTTTCAACATGCAAAATCTCAGGGGAAATGACCTTGTAGAGTAGAGATAGAACAACAGGGTTAGGGTACTAGCCGAGTGATGTTTCATGATTTAAGGAAGACGCTGGAATTGATGCTTGTATGTCGTTCCTGAATCTTCGAGATGCTGAATTATAGGTCTACGGATATACAGAATTGTCAAGTTGCGGTATGTATTCAGGGTACTTCAAAAGGGCAATCGAGATCCATAATGAGACGGAGGATTCCTTGTAGGGTTACTAACATTGGCACCGTCGGATTCCATTTCATAACGCAACAACCGGGAGAACAACCGAATAATTTTAAGTCTCCTATACAGATTTAGAAGCTTGAGGAGGGTTGACTTATCCTTCTGGCCTCGAAGGTCTCGGTGTAAGGTTTCTTCGCTGGACAGTTTAGTTGTTATGAGTCTCACAAGGGTGCTAGTGATCGGTTATTTTTGTAACCCTAGCTCATCATTTGCAGCAGACACGTGTATGTACAGCTACTTAGTAAAGGTGCTCGTGACTATATATAAAAGAGGTCAAGTTATTGATCTTATTCTTCATTGATTCCGGTCGCCAGTCAGTGGAAAAGTCTTCTCTTGAGGGAGTTTTGATGGTCCGCCACGGTTACATATGAAAAAATGTCACTCCGAAATCGGTATCACGAACACTTTGCAGAGTGGCTGTACTGATAATCATGTAACCAGCTAAAGACTTATGTTCCATTACAGACTAGAATGGCTTGCCCATATAAAAGACCAACAAGGCCTAAGATATATCACGTTATAAAGACCTGTTTCACCTTGCTTGCCTTCACTGCCACTGCCACTGCCACACGGAGATTTCAGTAGTCAGCCAGTTTATACTATCGGACTGCTCCATAAATAGTCGGGTCAGTCCATTCCAGACTATTATCTTTATGGCCAGTCCAGTCCATAGCTCGATCCAGACTGTGAATCCAACTGGCTGTTTTGAGAAGGTTGGATGTACACTTCTCGTGCGCTTTCCAACTGGGATTCATTTATTTCTTTTGGTATATGATATATGTTTTTGGGTCAAACACCCTAGAATACAGTACCAAAAAAGGGGATGTAATACGTACTGTATCAATACGTAATTGTTTAAAACTTCCGAATTAAATCGGAATTCTAAATATTATACCGTAGCAATACCGTAGCAATACCGTAGTTTTGCGGTATTCTGCTAGGTGCGGTACTGGATCCACCCGCTTTTTTTGGTACTGTACGTATATCTTAGTTTGTTTACTAGGGGAAGGAAATGACAAAGATTATTAGATCTCAAAACTATATACTCGGACTGGTCCAAGTTTATATATTCCAGTCCAGCCCAGTCCGGAGTTGGAAATATATAACCAAACCCAGTCAGAGCCTGTAGGGATTGGACCGGTCCCGACTACTGGCTCTTCAATGATAAAGACTACGCACTGAGTTACTATTCAAGGATGAGGGGTTGTATTTTAATCGATTGCTGCTTATCGCGCAGTTCATCAATTCATCATGCGGGCGGGAGACGCAAACTGTCAAAAAAAGTTAACCAGACAGTTGGATAGGCTCCGTTATAATATCTCGTTCTTGTCCCTTTTCTCTCCTTCCTCTTCACACCCCGAAGAAGGGGAAAAAATTATTTTTTGATCGACAACGGCAGGGTTTGAACCTACGCTCCCGAAGGAATCAGATAACCGAATGTTGTAAATTCAAGTCTGACGCCTTAACCACTCGGCCACGTTGTCATGGTAGAACAATGTGACAGGGATGTTAGTGGCGTGCCAGGGTACACAGATTCAAATCCGATTCATAAGATATCACTCGCACGAGCTTCACGGCTTTCAACCAAGATATTAGGCATCTTGCGCTGGGAGGCCCGGAGTCAAAAACGCAAAGTCTCTACTGCTGTACTTATGTAGCCATCATGTAATGAATTTGCGCCCTTGTAGCTTTAAATGTCACATCCTCCGCCAATGGGTATCATCAAATGCATAGAAGCCGGCAGGTAATCTGCTCTTTTTTTTTTTTTTTAACTCGGCAGGTAATCTACTACATGTATGTACTGGAATGTTGTTTTTCGAATATACATGTACCCACGAGTCAAAATATAGGGCCGGTTGCGAGGTATTACATAGAAACTTCCTACGACGTACCAGTCACGTACCCTTACCTCATACCCCTCCCTGACCTTTAACTTT
Source organism: Morchella sp. 2016-41 (assembly GCA_024713855.1). Classification (NCBI taxonomy): domain Eukaryota; kingdom Fungi; phylum Ascomycota; class Pezizomycetes; order Pezizales; family Morchellaceae; genus Morchella; species Morchella sp. 2016-41. The sequence continues at coordinate 76,718 of JAMGZD010000002.1, read as the reverse complement.
TAACAGTACATAATTGTATCTATTCAGATTCATTTCCTTACGCCCAACGAAACCGAAATTGTTTGAACTACAAATTATATATATATAGCATAGATTATCACTCGGTTTTCGCGCCAAGCCCAGAACAACAGAGCCACCTTTAGGAAGACCGACCAAAAGCAACCACCTAGTACATGTACGCTCCCGCTCATGCTCAACACCCAATAATTATCTCGGGAAATCAAGACATCATGGGGTAACACCGGTTTATGGCGCCTGGCTCCTAGAGATTAATTCCTCTGGCATGTATAAAATATCCGAATCATATTAAGGCCCAGAACTGGGTTAAAATTGGCCGGTCCGGGCGATAGTAATAGTAATATTAGCTTAGTGCTCGAGACTATTCTTACCTTGTATGTTATCCTAGTGTAAGCATATGGCCTAGGATATTGTGACGACCATGCACAGCCAGGGACGAACCCCAGCGACCAAATAGCTCCGACCCCCGAGCAATTATGGTACCCGTTAGTATCAGGAACATTACTAAATACAAGTGGATATAGAAATAGAATTATTTATCATTAAACTCGATTATTCATGAAAGAGAAGGGTAATTCCCAGACGGGAGTCTTATTACCAAAATTACCGGGTGATGACGTCCAAAATTAAGCGCATTGATATGCATATGCCCTAAAGCTTAGGATCTAGTTGATTTATAACCTTGTAAAAAACCTCTTGGGTACCCATGAAATATTACTGAGGGGAGATATAACGTATTTTACCGGGTAACTCGGTCATGATCAGGTAACCGCTCACTTGGTGCGCTGAGTTCTTCGAGGTATAGATATAAATAATAAAATATAGAACAAGTACTAGCAAAAGTCTAACTTATTTATTGCTTTTTATAAGGTATTTCCGCTACTAACAAGACTGATATACTCACTATACTTTTAATTAGAGTATCCCCAAAGCAGCCAATGGAGGCAATTTCCAGTAGTCGTAGTAATTGTATATATATACATGTATGTATCTCCCAAGGGAGAGAAACCTATCCCAAAAACTCTTCTTATATAAAGAGAAAGATCAATATTAGTTTTGAAACATTTTTGATGTATATGGGTTGTATAATATTGTCAAATTTAAAAATACATACATGTATGTATTAGGCTCTGAAATTACATGTATTCCCACCGGCCGGTTGGGAACCCTATAACATGTATCAAAACACATATTGTGGAAGTTTCCACTTTTCAAAATACTATTATACACTCTTCTGTGGATGCCCGTTATCAATTCATTTATTATATAATCTTTTCCTTTTCATACAGGTTGATTCATGGCCAATGCCCCACTTGGGCGGTATCCCGGTACTGGGCGTTACGCCATAATATACAACTGCTATTGAGTGGTTGTGTGATTGTGTGATTTGTACATGTAAACTAAACTCGTATCATACTCGTTAATGGAATATTACTATGGCGAAGTCTAATTACAGTACTAAAAAAGCGGGTGGATCCAGTACCACACCTAGCAGAATACCACAAAACTACGGTATTGCTACGGTATTGCTACGGTATAATATTTAGAATTCCGATTTAATTCGGAAGTTTTAAACAATTACGTATTGATACAGTACGTATTACATCCCCTTTTTTGGTACATGTATGTATGTAAAGGGTACATCTTACTTCCATTACGCATGTGTCCACAGCGGGTATTGATATGACAAATAAAAAAGAAAAAGAAAAAGAAAAGAAAAGGCCGAACACATATACCTTTCTATTGATCAAAGATCTGCCTTACGGGGCGCGCGATATTATTAAGAGTTTCGGTCTTAATGTATAATTACACGTACCTAAGACGCCGCATCGTAGGTGTATACATGAAGGGCTGGGATATACCCAATGCGTTCGTCGCTATATGATATATGTATATAGTTATATAGCTTTCCTAGAGATGAAGTATAACGTATTTCACCGTGTACCCGTGTATCACCGTGTACACGCGCCACAGGTTCCAGGCTTATAAGCATACCCAAGATTCGGCTTGGAACCAGTGTCATAATATACAGAGCTGATATTTGAAGGTCCTTTGGGTTGAATCGATGTCCACAACCTAATTTCGCTAATCTACTACCCAGATTCTTGTTCTCATAACCCCTAAGCTCATACAATGTAATAAACACATATATCTCAAATACCGAGGATGAGATGAGTGCAATCATACCCAAATGTGCTTAGATATGATATATATTTGTATGTTACTGGCATTTGGGGACCATTTGCAACAATACCATACAATAGGTAGTTCATTGAATTTAGTCCGGCGAGTACCTGAGAGTGGCTGAGACATTGCACGGGTACGTAGTGATAAACGGGTGCACGGTGAAATACGTTAACGATATACTACTCCAATATTTGTAGCTAATATCAATATTGCAATGATAGAACTACAGTCGCACCTCGCTATCTCGTAATTCGATATCTCGGATCTCTTGCTGTCTCGTACGGGTTTGCGGGACAGGTACTGCCTTCCTCCACATAAACCTATTTGCTATCTCGTACGGGTTGGGCTCCTAGAATACGGTAACGACATAACGAGGTGCGACTGTACTTAACTACATATGTATGTATACTATCGCCAATGCTGAGCTAGCCTTGTTTGTGGGGGCCAAGGAGCCATAGCTGCGCGCTCCTCCGATTGGCGAGTGATTGATTCAGATTAAGAATCGAGTAATGTCGAACTGAATCGCGTATCCCTTGGACGAATGAGGCATTGGAAAATCTCTCTCATGCATATATATCATGTGATCGCTATATTTTGGTGAGAAAATGTCCGGGTAAACAACTTGCTGCATTTACCAGTCTTTATGTTACGCTGGTATATATATATGCCATATATTTCGCACCGTGCTGCCTTAAGTTCAGTCAATCATTTCTTTTATGGCCGGAACATGCTAATGCATAAGAGAGATTTTCCAATGTCTCATTCGTCAAAGAGATACCTAAATGAGCCAGTATTTTGGGTAGTAGCTAGCTATAGCTAAACTAAGGAAATAAATTAGAATATTTATACCGTTTATCCGCTAGCACAACCATAATTTGTAGCTGCCAGGGAACTTCCCAGTCCCTATATATATAGGCCCCTATATTACCGCAAGATCTAGCTAGATCTCTAACCCACCCTTGGACCCGGGTAGCATGGGGGGTGGGTCCAGGTATGTCATTCTCATAGTGTTACAAAATGAGCTAAGTTTTAAGTAAGCCCATTGAAAGATGTAAAAACCTGAAACTCTAATAATCATTCTTGAGTATTATGGAAGTCTTGCTGTGCCCATCAGTTACATACAACTGATCATTGGCTCAAAGACATCGTCCAAGCTTTTCGTGACACCCAGCACAGTGCGTACCACCTGTCACCGCATGAATTAAGGTATTGCCATCTACTCCACATTTATGTATTCCCAACGCCCTGGTAACGGCCATTTCAATCAACTCAGAACAGTCCTCAAGATTGAGTGGCTGTGCCCCATGCGGGAATGTGTCTCAGCGTGAGGCGTACACGTGTGGATCTGCACGCCATCTACCGTAAATGATACCTATGTAGTCAATTACTTTGCTTTTTTGCCCTGCAGATTCTTATCACGACAGGAGGGCGCGAGCCCCCTGATCCACCTGGTACGTTGGCTGGCCGCGTCCCGTGTGGGTGCAGAACTGGGACTTTATAGTTGAACATCAACCAGTACATGCTATATATATATTAAAGAAGCGTCAGAAATCACCCTCAGATGTTTGGCACCGCTCCTATAGTTCAAACTTAGTGCTCCACATAGGTAAATATTCTACAAATACATGTAGATGTTCTTACGGTCTTAGAGTACATACCATCTATAGATATGCAGGTACAGTGCATAAAGCCACTGCACCGAACACTACTCCTTCCTAAAGAGGGTGCTCTCGGCCCGTCCAACGACCATTACCCCAGCACAGATCACAATGCGGGTGTACTCGATCTGCATAAGGGGGTCAGGGGCCGGGGTTTTCTTGGCGCATGTAGCAACCCCTACCTACATACAGCTGCCCTGCTTGATCCTCCTCACGCCCATCCATCGCGTCTTCCCACCAGACAGGCACCGCAAACAGAACCTCTTTTCTGTCATTTCTCCGACATATAGACTGGCAGAGGCCCGAATGTCATGCCATTCCCTAATCTCCCCACCGAGGCCCTCCAAGCAATAGGCTCAAAGCTCGATGAATTCTCTCTCAAATCACTTTTAGAGTGCTGCCCGCACCTCACAGCTCTGATGCCTCGACTGGACGCAGCCATCCTAGAGTCTCAGAAACATCCGAATCGCCGTATCTCTGCCCTTCACTGGGCTGCAGAAAAGGGCTTTCGTAAGCTTGCTTCAATCCTTCTCGCCAACGGTGCCTCTATCAACGTGCGCGATGGCTGTAACCAGACACCACTTCACCATGCTGTCCTCGGCGACAATGAGATTATGGCCCAATTCCTCCTCTCACATCCAGAGATCGATATCAGCGCACACGACGACGCCTGGCAGACAGCATTTCACTGCGCAGCCCTCAGTGGCCGCGTAGGCATGGTGATGGTCTTTCTAGACCACGGTGTCGAGATCAACCAGGGTACATATCAAGCCAAGCAGACGGCACTGCACTTTGCCGTGCAATTCGGCAATCTTGATGTCGCCGAACTACTACTGCGGAGGGGTGCCGACATTGACCGGCGGTGCGAGCGAGGGAAGACGGCGCTGCATTGGGCAGCACAAGGAAATCATGTCTTCAATCGCGATCTGGTGCCAGGGATCAGCCTTTTGATCGAGAATGGTGCCGATGTGACAGTCCAGGACCATATGGGGAACACAGCACTACATGTGCTTGCTCAGTGTTATCTCGAAGGCGCGTTCGATGCTATAACGCTTCTGCTGGAGCACGGCGCCGGTATTGATGTACAGAACAAAAAAGGGAAGACAGCACTACATGTAGCAGCGTTGGACGATTCGGGCAGGGATTCCCCAGATGTGCTAAATCTTTTGTTAGACGAAGGTGCAGATATTGGAATTAAGGATTCGAGAGGGTTGACGGCGCTGGAGACAGCGGTAAAGAGAGGTTTTAGGTTTACGAGGAGAGATAGAAACGAGTGTGAGATTGGGTTTCGGGGGAGCATTTTCCCACTGTAAAGTTTTTATCTTTTATCTTTATTGTATTTTGTAGGATTGGGGGGATGGGGGAGTTGGGGAATGTATAATTAGCTCGGATAATTGTAATATTAATTATTAGACTCAAGGAGAAAGGGTGCTGGTGAATGGAGATTTGGCCATTATTAATCGGCTGCTTTATTGAAAGTTATCAGTTATCTAAGCCAATATCAAGTCAGCGCCCACTGGCCAATAAGTTCGTCATAGCTAAATGTATGCAAGTACTTGGCAAAGTAGACTACTAGGTAGCCTTCACGTATAACTTCGGGGGTGGGGGATAAGCGTGAAGATACCCTTCACGAAACCTTGGCAACGTGGTGTCTTCACACTTACCCCTACCCCCGAGGTACTTCCCAAATTTATATTTATAGTTAAATACGAGTATTTCAGCGCCATAATAATAAATGCCCTTCTTCCCCGCATATGGATTTTCCACAGTGTGTTTATAATTACTCCGTGCCCGTTGAGCAGGCCATTCAATCAATCTCGCCGATCTGTACCCCACATGTCTGTTTCACAGCATATGTTGTAAGCCCATATGCAGGCATATCTTTGTCGAATTAGATACTCTGTATCTATAAACTACCGCTCATATACATACGTATTTGCCCCGCGGACCCTGCTTCTAGAAGCACAATGTCCAAGAGATTGATGTGTATCGTGGGTTAATAAGGCCTGTACTATGTATGCTGTTACCATCGATGTACTGTCAATACCGTAGAGACTGACTTCACCTTGTCGATTGTTGCAGTCCGCAAACTAGCTATACTCCGTTTGCTTGCTTGGCGAGATCCCTACTCAGCGAGATCAACATACAGATATATCTTAACTACAGTCTCGGTCAATATGGATCTCGTTGAGTAGGGAAGCGGAGTATATAAGCGAGAAAGTTGATGGCAAGGCTTCAATAAACCTTTCGCTTCCATTGACAACCAAAGCAATACAAAGATCTTACGTGCACAAGGTAAGAATCATTCATCACCTTGATTATTTAACGCTGCAAAGGGCTGAAATGACAGATAAATAACAGTGCCTATGATAGATCTCCATGATGCCTCGCTTGGGGCTGGAATCTCGCACTGTAATAGGGTGAGAACCAAGGTTATTAGGAGGGAGTCTGTATTAAGGGGTTAGATAAAGACTGAGAGGGTATGATAGAGAGTTGCTATTAATTATTGGCATTATGGATATAGGTGAATACAGATGTAAAAGCTAGGAAGTCTTCTAAAGATTAAACGGAGTTGGTGTTCGTTCTCAGTTGCAGGACCAGTGGGCACTGAATCGGATCCTGCTCTTACTTGAACCTTGAGCAAATGGAAAGCATGCATATATATGTGTACCTATGCATCGAGGTTTGGCGCAGAGAGCGGATCAGATGCATGCTGCTACGTGTAATTTTGATCATAAGGTGTCACTCGTTAGCTTGATACCGTAATGTTCCCCTGACGTCACGAAAGTCAAAAGTCTAGGAAACGCGTTTTATTTAAAAACCCAGGTAAACATTGACCCGATAAAGCATAGGGACAAGTCCACGATGTATACAAGGCTGAGTGAACGGATCCTCACCTGTCAACACCCAATTTTGTTCATTCACTTAATGCCAGACCCTTGTACAATCAGTATCTACATCACTTGTTCTCAATTCTATTCTGTGAGTCTACTCTGCCACGGACTACTCTAGTACAGCAAGTGTAGAAACATGGATCTAGAAACAGGGTTTGTATGGCTGGTCAAGCCAATAGGACTCCTCCAATAATCTTAACACAGATTACGTGCATGCATGCGGAGACTCGGAGGTCCTCTGGCACTTTCCCTTCTTGGCCCATCTATTTACTGGCGCACGCTATTAAACGGAGACACATCTCCGGATTGCGTGAAAAATCATAAAATCGGACAGCCTGGATTCCACGATTAATTAGTTCCACAAGTTACGCCGCGCTAGTTCCTTACACAAATACTATTCGACATATTTCTATTGTTGAACATCAGTAGATACTTAATCGGAGGGGTATTCCTCTGTAGAGTAGACAACAGTAAACTATTACAAACATGTGGTGAGTTGCGTTAGACGATCCTTGGAATAAAAATTGCTTTTTTGCTTCTAGCTTTGCCATTGGCTCACTTCCTAGCTCTGATCACCGAAGGCGGGAGCCTGAACAGGGGGTTTGACCTACATGCAAGCTTTTATTTGCTGCAAGGACTTGCTCCAGGTCTGACCCATCGCGAAAGAAGCTTGTCTATCACTGTTTTTCTTTTTCTCACTGGCTGCCTCTTCTGGACCTCTAATTGCCACTAATTTATGATCAGCCCCCGCTGTAATGCCCACTTTGGTTTTTGTCTCAATAGCTTTGAGAAATTCCAGATTGATGCAACCCACAACAGCCCCGTGCTTTTCAGCTTCCATACCCGTACATATGGTTGATGCGTCTCCCACCCTTTGAATTTGATCCCCTCTTTTTTCAGCCTTTCCTTCTGCCCAAGGTTGAACCCCTCAATAAAAAATCCAAACAGAAACAGAGCAACGTTCTCTTTTGGTTGAAGAAGCTCACAAGAAATGGTCTTGCTATCATCACTGACTCCAGGATGGGGGGTTCTCCTTTTCTCGTGGATGCTATTATCCTTTTCTGGCGTTAGTGCGCATTTTGTGGTCAACTATCCCACGCAACGGAGATATGTATATCATGATCAGTTTAAGTTCCCATGTAAGACATTACCCCATCGTTCTCGATCCCGTTTTGAAGGTTATGCTGACTTTAGTAGGTGGAGGTTTGAGTCCCATCCCCATCCCATTCCCATCCTCACCCCCTCATCGTATAATACATGTCTCTCTAACCATTTCCCCGCTCAGGTTCTCCTAGAGATCCATCTGTTAACCGGTCCTCATGGCCCGTGGGTGGCGGCGCCCTGTCTTTCGTTCCAATCCACGCTTTTGCACTGACGACTGTCAACATCGCGCTCGGCAATGATATCGACGAAAATATCGACTCTAACCCGTACAATGTCCCCATGGTCCCACTGTTTAATCAAACCGGTGGCAATGCTACTTTCTGCATTCCTAAAATAAAAATCCCTAAAAAAATTGCGAGTGGGGTGACAGATGGTGTAAACGCCACGATTCAGGTTATTCAGCTGACGGGCACTGGCGCTGCGCTGTATAGTGTATGTATACATTATACATACTTTGGCAGGAGGAGGAATAGGAAGAAGAGGGTCCGCTAACTGAACACTGGTTTGATCTAGTGCATGGACATTACATTCTCCGCGAAAGAAGCCGAAATATTTGCTGAGCCGGCGGTGTGGAACCACTTTTGTGTCAATGGAACGGGAATGAGCGCACAAAATATTGGTGTTCCGATAAATGGAAGCATATCGAATGCTGCAATACGGTTAACAACACCCCCCTCGTCTCTGTCCCTGCTCTTAGTGATAGCAGCTGTTGCATTTCTCTGGTCCTTGGGGACGAGTTAGAGATTTTCCATTGGTTTTTTGGTGCGCGGCTGGGGTGTATATTGGCGTTATTCTATATCTTGTCCTGAGCTTTCTTCCTTTTGTATAAATAAGTGAGAGCCAACTCTGACGCATGATGATGATGTCTATGGGCTCATGGAGTGAGGCCGAGTCCTATGGTATCTTTCTTTGGTTAGCTAATAAGAAATCAAGCATCTCAATTAATTGAATATAGTACTAAAATTGACCGAGCTGACAAGTGAGCCTAAAGTGGAAGAGCCCAACTGCGAACCGATAGAGCACAATCACAGAACCTTTTCTCGTGCCCCTCATGATTGTACTTTGTTTTCCGGGGTCGTTATTATCCTTGACGACCGCTGGGGCCAAAGTTCCGAAAGTTGGGCTTTGATATCTGGAAATGTTTTTTTGACCGTTGCACCATGTTCTTATAGAATCCCCAAATCTAACAATAGAAATGGACGTGCGGTTGCGGCGTTGAACGTGCCAATGAGGATTTGGAACCTGAGTTCTATATTTACCCATTCTTGCAGAGCATCTACTCTAGCTAGCTACATAGCTAGCCGCCCCGCAAAGTTTTTACGCCCCCACTGTTGGAGCATGTAGGTACTGCTCGTTAAAGTACTTGTCATACGTGCATATGTCTTCTGGCATAAATACTGACCATAAAATGTACACGCTCATGCAGGTACGATACGTCATTGGGACCTTCTGGTAGAAGAATGCCACTTCTTGGGCGGTCTCTGATCATGATCATGAGGGAGACACACATAACGCATGGCACGAGATTGCGCACACGACCTGTTAGTGCTTGACCCCATAGAAGCACGTCAGATGTAGAGAAGGGAATAGCGAGAGATCAAGTATCAATTTGCCCTAAATAAGATATAGTATACATGGACCGGGCGGATCCTTACTCTTCATCGCGACCCGTAAAAGCTTCATCCTCCAGTGCTATTTTTATCATTTGAGTACTTTTCTTTGCATGATATATGGTACGTAAGTTTTTCCCGCACATTTGCACTTGATTGTTTCCAATCTTGGTTTGTTATACATGTAGCTATGGTACGTTTCCGATTTATTGAATTCAATGAGAACCTGCTTCCCCGGCCCTCGGGACTTAAGCATTAATTAGATTGGATATCAGATGTTGCACCACCCGGCCCCTGTTTCATATATTTATTTACCCCGCAATCATGCTAATTTTGAATATTTAGGTAGAGTACATGTATGTACTCTACAGTTATCATGTATACAGCTTCGATCTCCAAACTTTACCTTGCGTGTGCGGTGGATGTAACGCTAGTGACGCTATTGACGCTACTACTTGCGGGCGATAGGTTTTGCACAGACGTCGTCACGGCTAATTATAGATAATAAGCCTCATCAGCTTAATGCCCGCTGCATTTGTACCAACTGGCCAAGTAAAACTCACGATCAAGCTCAATCGAACCGCTATCATCTGTGTGAGGGTTCAAGAAATGGAAGAACAATGTTTTAAACGACGTCGTTCCTTCGATCCGCTAAAGTCAGTAATCTTCCATTTGGTTGATATACAAAAGACAGTTTGGAGGGGTAGGGAATCGAAACCTTTTTCCTGTTTATTCCAATTCCTTCTCGCCTGTAGATAGATGTTTTTGAAAATTTGCAACAGAGTTCCTATACCCACAACAAACGGAATGAGCTGTCCTACAGAGTCGAGGTCTCCGACGCCACTGACATGGTTCCACCTCAGAGAGCACTCTACGGAGATGATGATTATACAAATCCCCCCAAACCCAATTAATGAGCCAGCAACAAACCAGAAAAGAATTTCTCTCGGAGAAAGACGCTTATTTTGCATATACTCTTGCCCGTTGATCGGCCCGTTGATCGGCCCGCTATTAAGCTGAAACCCCGAAGTTACCGAGCCTCCCTGGTTCCGCGTTCGCTCCATTTGGGCTCCACCTCTCATCTTTATTAGAAAGTTACCATTCTTTGACCACTCCGGCTCCTCATATGGCTCTAGTAATACATCAACCCAGTACAGCACGAAGTTATCTCCCTTCTTTCGTGAAGAGAGTAGCTGCGGTTCGGAGACCGCGATCATGGCAAACACTATGACCAGGGAGATGCACAGTAGTCCCAGTGCAGCCATCATCCATATATTAAAGACCTTATTGACCGTGCGGAACCAGCCAAACAAGTCAACCCTCGCCATAAAGAACCCGTACGTCGCGCACGCCCCCACCCCCATCCTATCCATTCCCCGCCACCAGAACCAGAGTGAATAGCTATACAACCCTGCCAGCAGGATCAGGAAGCATATCATTGTGAAAACGGCGCTGCCAAAAATCCCGTTCTTGTTATTGTCGCGTGAGATTGCGAGGCAAATGAAGAAGTACGAGAATGTTGTGAACACGACGCCGGAGAGGAGTATCACCACGATGTAGCTCTCGGCTGCATAGAAGTCGGTGCCTTCCCGCGCAGCTTGGAAAATCAGCCCAACGAAGAGACTGAACTGGAACCAGAGATTGACGGTCTGCACGCCGCGCGTCTCGGAGGGGATGAAGGTGTTGGCGAAGCAGGTAGCAATGAGCTGACTGTAGAAGCCGATGCGGATGCCGAGGCCGTAGAGGTCGGGATTGCCGCTGAGACTGCAGGTGTTGTCTTGGGCCGCGACATATCTAACGAGAGTTGCTAGTATTATTAACTTTGAGAGACGCTTTGGAGTATACATCCTTTGGACTTGTAGGCTTATTGAAATGGCGTGGACTGATATATGTAGTTTCTCCATGGCACTTGTGCCTGGTCTGGTGGGCGTGACTGGTTACATCCATGTCAATAATACTCCCTGTAAGTTCTGGGTACATATGAGAGTGGATCATTGAGAAAGGATTACGCGCCCTTGGGGAGGGCCACGCCGGACCCCTAGTACTACTCAATACCGATGGGCATGCATTACTGCTGGCTTCGTTATAAATGAGGGAGCTATAATTGACCGCTGCGATACCAACACCCACAAACCTACTGGTTCAAGTCCTAAAGCTGTACCATCAACCTAGCGGTCCGGTATGTACCGTACTTCCGGTTTAAGTCATGCCTAAGCCAGCCAAAAAGAAACGACTCTCATTTCTTAGAGCATTCTATCGGCCACAAGAGATGATCTGGAAGAATTGCTTGTTGCAAATCAGGTTTCAGGCCGTGTAGTGGGCTTCAACGGTTCCTTTGCTGGTAGGGAATAGAAATGCGAGTATTGTAGTTATGCGGAACGTTATAGCGTCTATACACCCTCCTGTGGGTTGGAGTGGTGGATTTGATACAGGATGAGGGTTTATAATTATGGTTACATTTATGAATAGTTCGGATTGTATTCAGTACCTCCGAGACGGAGCTAGCTTCGCTCATCGGTGATGCCCTCAGGGTTAATTAAACACTCCAGGCATCGTTTAGTCATTATTTTCTTTGAACTCTCTAATTATAAGCCAAAGGTATGCGATGTGTTTGTTATCGAAAGCCCTGCAGTAGCTTGGGAGCCTGGCTTCGAGCTACTATACAAGCTGTAACCCTTGAAGCCCACTTTAAGTACTTCGGTTTGTGTTGTATTGCGCAGAAGCCGCAGTGCGCCATCACGTGGAACTAACTGGAACGAGTGATTGTTTATGAACCGGGGTACTACCGCATTAACTGACGAGAGCAAAAATGCATTGCTAAGGATAGCAGTGAGCATCGCTTTTCTTGCTCGTTTAAGGATAAAAACTCTTTAAACTAAGTAGTTAAGTTCTTTGCCACCTCTTATTTCAATCTCCAAGTGCAGTTCCCAGTTAATACGGTAGTTGGTTCATGCACGTGGCCAATGGAACTACCGTCATTCACGAGGTGTTGGCGGATACTGGGTATTGGCGGATTGAAGCCAAAAATTGGCTTGGCCGTCTCTTTTTAAGCTTGTCGCCAACACCCAGTACCCGCCAATACACCGTGAATGACAGTACCTAAGTTACGAGAGCCCTTGACATTGATTTATTGTAATGGTTACATATATTATCAAATGAAGGTACTCCAACGGCCAAGGGCTCACGTAATTTAAGGACCAAGTAAAGCTACATGTATTTATTGACATTTCCATCTACAAAACGTCCTATATACCACAAAACCACGCAAAGAGAAAAAGACAAACCAAGCACCAAATTCAGGAACAAAAAGCAGAAAGCCACCCACTTGACAGGATCTCCGCAAAAGAAAAAAAAGAAAGAAAGTCACACACTAATCGCCAACAAACCAACCACCTACAAATCAAAGGGTCTCAACCTCCCCCCACCACCGGCCGAATAAACACTGCACGGCGCCATTTCATCCTCATCCAAGTACTCCTCATCCACGCCTCCATAATAATCATTGAAGAACTCCGACGTCCTGTACACGGGGTCTGACCGTTGCTTCGTCGCCGCCGACGCAGAAAGCAAACTATGGGCGCTGCAGTCCTCCGTCAGCGCCTGCTGCGCTCGTATCTGTTGCTGTTGCTGGGCCTGCTGTTGGAGGAGCTGGTTGTGCGTGGTGAGAGCGTGCGTATAGGTATTGTGGTCGATGATGCCGTGGGCGAGCGCGATTTCAAGGTCGTTCTGGGAAGACGTGGAGCCGAGATTGGACTGTAGGAGGTACTGAATATAGGTGTTTTGTTCTGCAGTAGTGGTGATAGTTGTAGCTGGGCGCGTCTGCGGTTGCTGCGGTTGCTGCTGGCTGATGAAAGGGGCGTAGGTGGGGTGGGTGTAGTGTTGGGAGACGGAGTAGTTAATTGTTGCCGGTGGGGACATTGGGGGCGTCGCGGGTGGGTCAATGAGGGAGAGGTTACGGGAGAAGAGGTTCGCAAGGTCGTCGCTGGTAGGGTCGGACCATTGTTGTTGGCCGGGTTGGGGTTTGGTTGGGGGCGTGGTTGGGACGAGGTTTGTGGTTGAAGCGCACTATGGTGGTGTTAGTGGATTTGTAGTGGAAATGATAGTAATAGCATGTACTCACCTGCGAGCAGTATGGGATCTCGTCGTAGTCCATCCGAGGGAACTCGTCAATGTTGTTGCAGTTTAAGCAACGGACTGATACGTAGGGCATCATATTTTCAGCTAGTGAGGGGGAGGGTTAGCGGAAGGATTTTGCTATTAATTCTTGACATATGTTTCAGTTGCATGATCCAAGAGATGACAGGAGTGAGTATATATGTGTGAAGTGCACTTTTTGGATAGAATGAGTGAGACGACTAAATCTTTCTTTCTTCTAGTATATTACTCCTTTAATACGCTTTGTTTCTCACTACTGTGAATGAAAATAAAGAAAATGAGAAAAATGAAATGAAATCGAATACCAGAGAAGAAAAACAAAAAGCCCAAACGATAACCCCTCTATCTGAAACTGAAGAAAATAACTCAAGGTGTGAGGGTGTGAGAGGGATAGAGAATCGCGGGAGGGGAGGGGGGGCAAAAAATGGAACTGGAGAATGGGTGTGGGGTAAATCTTGCAAGCTTGAATCGCAGGCGTCACTTGATTCTCGGAGAACAACAACAACGCAGGGCAAGATTGCAGGAATGCTGTAGAGTAGTGAATATTGTGATACCGACGAGATTTAGAAGGTTTGTTTCTGGCGTCAGAAGAGAGACTGGAAGCGATGAATATAATCGAGGTAGAGAAGGAGAAGAAGGAGAATGGCAGGTGGTGGGTATATGTACTCAACAGTTTGCTAAGCAGGGCAGGGCACATGATTGCATCGAGGGGTTCAAATTAACAACCAACAACAACAACCAGCTACCCCACCACACCATATCCTGGACTCATCCCTTTCCCCGGCACACAGCCAATCCCGCCGTGACAGCACAGGAAGCCTCGGGCGAGCGGTAGTAAAAGCCGCAAGGAATTTGCATCCCAACGGGATAGCTAAAGTTTAAAGTGGACTGGTGTGAGGGGGTGGAGTGACCCTGGAGTGACCTTGCCGCCGATGGAGAATCGTTGGAGATCTTATCTTATCATATCTTATCTTAGTGGCGTGACAACCAGATCTGGAACAACCAACCAACGACAACACATCCATGCATGTGTGACTCTTAAGACTTCTCATCAAAATCATGTCGAAAGTCCTCCCCCGCCTGCCAATCCACATAACATTCTTCTCCCGCTCCAGCTGTGCCTTGTGCACCAACGCGCGACAGAACCTCGCTGACGCGTGGAAGCTACGACCCTTTGAGTTCGCCGAGATCGACGTGATGGAGCCAGGACAGCAAAAGTGGAAGGACGTTTACGTAGGTTCCGTCAATCGGGGCAAGGTAGGTTAACAGATTAACGGAAATCTATAGGAATTCGATGTCCCAGTTATCCATGTCGCGAAAACGGGCAAGGGCGGGGTTGTGAAAGAGGTGAAGAAGAAGCTGATGCATAGGTTTACCCCGGAAGAGATTGTGAAGGCTTGGGATGAGGTCAGGGAACAGGGAGTAAATGAAGACAAATGACGTGTTGTATGTAGTTGTGTTGGTACATACTGCAAGCCAGCATTTGGAAGAGCTCTCAAGTCCAGGCCCCTAAATGATGTTGCCCTAGCCATAGATAGGCCTTCAATCCTGCTACTTCCATCTCTGTTAATTATGTTCTACACTCTAGAGTCAAAACCTGCACTTATGCACGTGGGATCAGCGGAGTGCACTTTCAGTTGTTCATGCGTCATCACTCGGCACGCCACTTCAACAAGTACAAATTACATTTATGTGGCCTTCCAGCTATGAGATCTCATCCACCTACCTCTAAAATTTAAATTCAGTGCACTCCTATGATAAGGTCTCATTTTCACCACTGCCCTTCCCCGTATAACTTATAAAGATTACTCTTGATCCTATTAAAGAATCAGAAATAAAGTGACTTCACATACTCTTAATCCTATCAAACACCTCCCACGCACTTGGCCTTCGTGAGCTGCACCCCCTCAATTGAGCTTAGCTTTTCGATACACATGGACGTGGGATCCAGGAGGAGTAACCACGTCCCACGTCCCACGCCTCACGCTCATGCACACGCCCAACTAAAATACATCCATTGCCAATTCAAGCTGTGCTAAGCTTACACGAGGTAGCAAATTTAGGCAAAGACACAAAAAAAAAGCAACAGGCATCGTAAGCTACAAAAATAACTGATCACCTACTCTAATGTCATTGGCACTTTATATTAGAATGACTTGGCAACCGGGGGAGAAACTGAATAATTTAAGTGTCCTGAACGGAGTTAGATGCTCGGAAAGAATTGACTTATCCTTCTGACCTCGAATATCTCGATCTAAGGTTTCTTCACTGGACGGTTTTGGTTGCTATGAGTCTCAAGAGGTTGCCAGTAATCGGCTACTTTTTGTAACCCTACAATACCATTGGGATTTGGACGGTCATGGGGTAAATACCTAAGTTCACTTTGCAAAAGCCGCTGTACCTTAGTTCAAATCCTGGTGTGGCTATTGGTTGGCAAAATATTACATACCTTCGGGGAGGTTTCCGTACATCTTTTTGGAATAAGTGGAATCTATGTAGTAATACTAGTGGTCGTTGAACACTACTAAATACATGTAAATGTAACAAGCAACCCTAATCTTATGACTAC
This sequence comes from Morchella sp. 2016-41, assembly GCA_024713855.1. Taxonomy (NCBI): domain Eukaryota; kingdom Fungi; phylum Ascomycota; class Pezizomycetes; order Pezizales; family Morchellaceae; genus Morchella; species Morchella sp. 2016-41. Next base: position 60,463 of record JAMGZD010000002.1, on the reverse strand, counting down.
TCCGGATCCGTTCCGAAACTTACTTCTTTATGTATGTTGCATACTTGTAATGAAGTAATCAATCAATTAATGAATCTCTTTATTTAGTAAATTGGGTACTGTTTTACTTTTTTATTTTTTATTTTATTTTATTAATTTTAGTTAGGGAGTGGCGGCGGATGTATGCTGGCTTGCTGAATGCCCTTTACTGGGTGTATCCGGGAGTTAGCAGCACAGAGCAGATCTAGGGTTGTGAGAACTTTTTTTTGGTTTAACTTATTAATTACATGTAGGTCGTAGTCTATGGTAACAGGGTTGTGATATTGCCATAGACTACGGTCTGTATATATGCAATTAATGAGTAAACAAAACAAAAAATCTCGAGTGAGAATCCATGGTTACCTTCCATCACTTTAAATTCTGTTTGCAGGCACTCGGAATCGCCTCTCTTAACTTTATAAACCCCCAGTCAGAAACTAAATCTGGAATATTATGTAGCATTCGAAGTACTCTAGGTCTATCCACAGGTGTACTTGTGAATTTCACCACGCCTAGCGGACATATATATCGCGGGTGTTGTTGGTTTCGAATTTCAGGTGTGGGCTTGATTACCTCATGTGCGGACGCCTTCTAGATCGATCTTCGATATCGGGCAAAGATAGGTCGACCGGCGGGGAAGTACGTACTAGTAGGCCGCCGGTCACTATGGTTGATGCTGATTTGTGATTAGCGTTGTGTACATGTATGATCGATCGACTGATAATGTCTAGTAACAAGTCCACAAGACATAGGAGGTTTCTAGAATGCCTAAATGAGAATATTGTGCCAACTGTCCCCGCAGATAATTGCAGCTATATTGCAGTCTACAAAGTTTCAACAACTGACTAAAATCCAGGGATGAAAAAGGGGAAACATTTGGTCCTCTCCTTCAAACTTTTGCCACGTAGAGTGGTATAACTGAACCCAGCATGAGAATATCTAACTACATGTACTTTATATTCACCTTGCACTTATCTGGCTGTTGATATCACCCTTCGAGGTTAATGTCAAGGTTAATGGGGTGCCAGTAAAGACCATTTCAATGAGTGCCTACATGTATGTATTATCTATACGTAGCGCTGTCACTTTCATTACTAGACTCGACCGAGAGCACCCATCAAATAGCATCAACATGAGCTCGTCTGCATCACACCCCCCGCACGAAACCAGGAGACACCCCGACCGCACAAAAAGGAAATACAATCAACCGCATGAGGACAAACGCTTAGGCCCCTTCCGCCTCCAGCTTTTTCTCTAGTTCTCGCCGTCTCATATCTTTCTCTATTCTAGTCCTCTCTCGCTCCAATATGACCCATCGTATCTCCTCATCCTCTTTCTCCAATCCTTTCCCTAGGTACCTGAGATCTAATCTAGCTCCAGTCGGTACTGATAGATCTCCTCCTCCCCACTTCTCAATATCCCCAGTTTCTGGAGGTGAATCCCAGCCTTTATAGCACCGGTCTACACCCCATTGGCCAGTCTCCTCCGCATCTAGCCTGGCCTGAACATTTGCCATTGCCTGTCGTTGCCGCCGTACCCGCCGTAGATATAGTAGCCCGATGATCAAGGACATTATTAAGAGCGGAACAAGGGCCGCGAGTGTTATTTTCTCAGCCGAGTACGGGGCGTGTGGGGTAGGATCGATACCGGTGTACGTGTGATCTACAGAACAAATCCTGTTAGCGAAAAATTGGGGTCTGAGTGATGCACGATGACTTACTTCTTCTCAGAAGCCGCCTTGCAAACCCGGTCTTCGGCATCGCTGCTGGTATGGCCATTTGGAATCGACAATTAATGTTATCGACCTTCAAACACCCTCGCTTGGCGGTTGTAGTCCTTTATATAAAGCCACGAGTACTTGTGATCAGACTTGCGTCTAGAAATAGATGCTGTCAAGAGCCTCTCTCAGATGACCATCTTCCGAGACATGTGGTCGCCTAGCTTGGCCTGTTGAGGCTTGTGATCCGATTGCCAAGACGAGTGATACAGGGTGCATCTCGGTAGCTCCCGTCAGCGCGTTGATGACATCGGAATTCGGGTCATCCTGGCTGTGGGTGTTTCCCCTTCTGGGGCTCTCCTTGGTGGAGGAATCTGGGGGACTCCAGATCATACTCTACTAGTACATATCAGTAAGACACCCGATGCCAGGTTACCGGGGCTGGGTGTGGGAGTGCATGAGAGATTCAGAGGGAGCGATCATGATCAATCCGGGTTCGAGAAAGACGTTTGCTGGCATCAAGAGTACTCGCAATGTCCTGGCGTTCTTGGACGCGACCAATATTGCATACCATACAAAAATACGCCAAGCTTCCGATTCTTTGGTGTATGCAATAGTGGCCCAGTACAAAAACGCCAGGACATTGCGAGTATCATAAGAGGTTAAATAATACACGTTGGTGGAGGTGCATTATGTGATCATGCGGGTCTCTGATGAGGTTGCGTAAATTTAAGTACAAACTTCTATTCCTGAGCTGATCCTTCCCCCCACTCGCATTCTATCACCACCATTCTCAACTTCCTAGCGAGTACAGACCAAGAAGTTTCATTAGATCAGGCATCGTCAAATCGTTCCACATCTTATTGGATTACGTTACCGTTTGATCAATTGAAGACCTAAATTCTAGGAATCGGGTTACCTATATGTGTAGCCCAGGATTTTCCCCTCCTATTTACCATTGTCAAAATGGCTCCTCCATTTATGAATACTGCATGTACACAGATGTGGAGCAGCTAAATACATGTATGTAACCTCCCGCCGTAAATGGAAAGTCCATGTCCTATCAGGGGTTACTGGTGACAAAATTACATGTAGCTACATCAACAGGTCAAAGAACAAATTTCACGAATTTGCTTTATTTGTTAAGTTCGTGCAAAACTATCTCACGTGGGTAGTTAGTTAGTTATAAGAGCACCCGTCTATGCGCAATCCATATGTGCGTTTTCATTGTTTCTCGATAAATACATTCTACATACAGTTATTAACTACTCATATTTATTAGGAACGGTCTGACCTATGCGGGCTCGACTATTCCTGGTGGTTGAGATATTAAGGTGAGGAGATCTGTGTCCGACGTCATAGGATCAATGTGCCAGAGTGTAACGGGTCTTTTTGATCACGGATCGAGCTGGTATCTTGGAGACATATTTAACGCCTTAGGGAATAAGGATCTCCTAGAGAAATTTCATTTGGCATAGATCTTGGGTCTAATGGGTGTGTTTGCGCGTGGGAGTATTTGTGAAAGCTCCAACTCCATAGGTAGTAGGAAAGAGAGGACCAATCCCCAAAGACATTTTGTCAGTGACCACAACGGTGGTCGAGCTGAAACCGAACCGATCAGTTCAAACATTTGAATTACTGACCTCTCTAAACAGTACTTAGTCTAAATCCCAGATTCCTGCTGAGTTGGGCAACATGGAATCTCAGGACTCTTAACTACCTCCTCCAGCCACCCCCACAGCATTAAATAATTTATACAACCTAAAGATGTTCTACACGAGAAACGAATATAACCGAGCCGATCAGATCACACCAGTTGATTCCAGCTCCTAATTTTCTCCGGACGGCCCCTTCTTAAGCGTAAACAGGATAGAGCTAGGAATCTCAACCTCTGTAATCTGCGGCGCGTCATTTCCTTCCAACTCCAGTCTCTTCTTATCTACCCCACTAGCATCTAGAGGAGCCTCGAGTTCCGCAACAAACGCGTTACTGTTTACGCCCGTGGCTACACCCGCACCAACACGGGAACCCGCATCAGATCCTGCACTCGGACCAGCATTCGCACCAGCACTCGCAAATCCGCTACCCCTCACCGTCGATATTGTCCCCGCTCCCGCACCCACACCTGCACCCGAAACTGCAGAGAACTGACCGTTTCTGATACTCGTATTCACACCGGCGCCCGAAACGAACAAGTTACTTTTTATCCTCGAGCCTGGACTCATAGACATAACCGGGCTTGAGTCCAATTCCATGCATCCCACCATCGACGACCCATCGAGCTCAGCAATAAACACCTTCCCCAACCCCCCTGGTCCTGGGTCCAATTCCGAAACTGCCGTGTCTAATCGTACATCTCCATACCCCTTCTCGGCATTCGACTCATCCTTTTCGGTTGGGAAGGCAGGCTCCAATGGCGGAGCGGCGGCGGCGGCGGCAGCAGCAGCACGGCGTCGCCGTCTCCAATAGAATACACAGGCGCCTATTAGGATTATGACGATGGGGATTGAGACGCCTATAAGAATATAGCCGACGGAGCTGGTCAAGGGATGGTGGGGGCGCGTGGGTTCTATAGTTGCAGTTGAGGACTCGATTGTTGTGGATAATGGGGTGGAGCTGTAGCTACATAACACATGTTAGGCCACACACCAGCAGATAAAGCGAACAGGAAATCCGGGCTTACCTCTCTGAAGATGAGGTTGAAACCGGACACGGTGTTGGATTGGCATCGGTTCCACAATTGTCCCAGATATCTGTTGTAGTGGTTGTTGCGAATAGTGCCATTATTAATTGATTATGAATGTATATATATACCGTACCCTGAGTGAGTGAAGGGATGCGGTTGGAGGGGACGTGTTGGAGGAAGAGGAAGAGTAATGTCTAAATATTGTCAACGTCCCCCCCCTTTTGACTTAAAAGGAATGCTGATGTCTCATATAAGCATATCAGGCCGGTAGTCTAGTGTAGGGGTCCGGGTGGAAATGAGGTTCGATGTCTCGGATATTGGGTAAGTGACAACTAGGGTACCAACAACGTCCGTGTGTTTTTTCGGGGGGTGGGTGATTCATCATGTCTCACTCGTATCCGGGCTTGACTACTATTGTGTATAAAGAATCTTAGGATCTGCGCTAATGAACTCGGGGATTATATTAGGATCTGCAGGTGGGTATATTTATTATAAAGTGTATCTAATACTTGCCGAAAGCTTACCGCTGAACATTTTCGCTATCTGAGCGCGCTCGCATAGCAACTCTTGCGAATTGGCGATAAGCCATAGAGCTTGGTATCCCGAACCTCGCTTGGGGGGCGCCCCAAAACAACATATATTGAAGCTAAAGTTCACAGTGCGATCATATCACTGCGCGCGGTGGCACCGATCGACATGAAGGGCTTATACCGGTTACGATAGCACTGTACACGCAAGTGCACGATGGAATAGTCACATCCCACCCTTTATTTTATGCACATATATACATGGAGTTAGTAAATACGAACCTACAAAAATTACTAGATTTCCAGGGCCTAGGATCTCTTGCAGACTCGGGGGACATGGTGGGGTATTTTGTGGTTAGCGCCGGCGGTCTAACCATTTTGGGAAGGAGGGATTATGGGAGTTTGGAGGCTAGCGACATGCAGTGAGGACAGAAATTCGGAGGTCTTGGGCAGCTAGCATCCTGGGCCGTTGAGTGCGGAAATCGTTATTTATGGGGGATATCGGGCTCGAGCCTTGGACTCTACATACGGTTGGATCTTGATCTGTATGGAGTGGTACTGCGAGTGATGTGACTTATTCCTGGAATGGCTTTATACAGACCCCTCCCGCAACTTTGGATAACGTACCGAGGATCGATGCTAGTAAAATTTCAATCCTAACCCCAAGACCAGCTATACCTGTACGGCCGGAGAGATATGGAAGATACCTAAGCCATCAATTAAAGACGCCGGCGTGTAGCTATAACCGATTCAATATTATGGGTTATCAGATAAGAATGGAACCAGATGAACGAGATTTACGCTGTAGCGGAGGCCGAGTTCGTAAGGTGTGTTGCGAGACTATCTTATTGTTAAGGCAGCATTTAATAATCTGTTGACAGGTCTAGTACATATTCTTGATTAAGTTCTGAAATTATACCGCGAGGAGTAGTGCGGACTTCGGAATTTTCAATGAAGTGCATTACCGGAACATGGGGCACCCTAATTACATTATTAATACGGCCATTGTGCTAATATTTTGTTGCCTAGACACCCCGAAGTTAAACCAGTAGTGTTGATAATTCTTTGTTCATGGAAATATTGATTGACTTAGTTCCGTAACTGTATAAAAATTCAACTTTCTTCAGCAACTTTGGATCACCCTTGATTGTTTTCTCGGTGACGATCGCTTTCCCGGTGAACACGTTAGGTAGGCCACATCCGATAATTCACCAACTCCAATTATATAACTCGATGCTAATTCACAGTAGATACACGTCCACCTTTGCCATCCTATCACCATCAACATTACCATCACCATGATTATATTATTAAGGTCATATCACCATGATTATTAAGGTCGTATCATCATCGAGATTGCCGGGAGTCGAGCGACTTTAAGGCTTATCGACATATATAAGCACCAGAACCTTCAGCAGCTCTTTTTTATGAATAGATTTTAATTCTATTTCGAGAATCTGCTAGTACTCGTAATTACACAGCATTTGTGAACACGACCTCCATTGCATACGCACAAATATCCACCAAGGCAATCTTTTTGTATGGCATGCAATAGTGGTCGTGTTCACAAACGCTGTGAAATTACAAGTAGTCCTGAAGCCTGAAAACATCATTTTCTGTTATGAGTTAGCGGTAGTAGTACAGCGGGTAATAAGTCACCGGACGGCGCAGCTATAATTTTGCCTGCAAACGCGTATTTTGGTAGCGTTCCGTCTAATAACTTATTACCACTAAACGCCATCGGAGAGAATACCAGATTAATACAATATTTTCTCAAATACTGAAGTAGTATGGCATGTATAGAAATATAATCTTGGTAATTTTTAAAGGATATAGTATTTTCAAGATTAACGTATTTTTCATACGATATGTGTTTGCAACAACTTAATATCAATACTAAGTTCCCTAAAATATATTCTACCGGTAAAGACACAGAAAAATAGCTCTAACTGATTATTTAAAGGAATGCGGGAGTCTTATAGTATCCTTTCTATATCCTCCTATCATTACCCGCAACAAAATGGTAATACCAAACGCTATTTACCCCCTTTTACAATACTGTACATATGTTACCTGGCAGGCTTTTTTTTTTGTTTAACTCATTAATTACATGCAGACCGTAGTCTAATTACCTGACAGGCTACATATATAAGAAGCGCAGATACCCTGGTTGAACCGTCGTCCCACGTACGCCTAGAACTAGAACAGACATTAGGATCCTCAAGATCATGCAGAACGGTGCGAAGGCTTTTTGTTTATTATGGTCAACCGTTTCTATGCTATTGCTGTTATGCTGTTTGTTATCAATAACTATATTGTTAAATATCTCACTGTAAAAACTGGATGTGGTTCTAAGCTATGTGTACTATTATACTAGAGGCAGTTTGGCCTCTAGATTTGTAACTATAAAGGGAGAGCTTTTGCTCTTTTCCCTTTTTTTTCTTCATCAGTCATAACAAGCATTCTGCACTCTTCGGTTACACTCTTTCGAAGCATCTGTGAAACACTTTCTGGCCCCGACGCCTAGTTGGATCACTTCCACCCCCGCTTCTCTGCTTATTTTTAGGTCAAATCTCCCGCTAAGATATAACACTTATGTAGGTATCTCCTATAGCCACTTGCGACATTTCTCATACTGCCTACAGGTCCTCCAAATTGATCCACCCCGCCAGGCTTGGATTTTCTACCCTAGGTATTTGTGACAGAACTTGTACCCGAGGAACTGCCTACTGATTCATTTAGTATCACTGTCTTGGGGTCCATGGCCCCATTTCTCTGTAATGGACCTGTCTTTTGTCTCGATGTGCAAGTAGGGCTGTTCCGCCAGCTGTATTCCTGGTTCGTACCTTTCTGGTACCACCTCCTCCGTCATGGAGAGACCACAGCACCGCTCACAACACCCACAGATACACCGAATACATGTACCACGCCGGGGACCTCTTTCCATTCATGAGCTTCTATATGGGCCTGTTGACTGGCCTTCGGGTCTCGAATGTGCAGGATGTTGCCGGCTTTTCTGGTCTCCTTGCTACCAACTCGAATCGATATCCAGCTGATGCTAGTCTCAATAAATAAGAATCCAGAAAACTAGAGGGAAGAACGTTCAAATAGAAAGATGGGTAGATATCTGGAATATGTGCCTTCTTTAGAGAGATATGGAGCCATGTTACGCACACAGACACCTACCTAGGCCTAGCCCCATCACGTAAGCCGGGGATTCAACCGTAATCCAAGTCATAAGTCACCTTTTAAAGCCGTTATCATATAAAGAAAGCTTTTTATGACTCTGGGCTATATATTCCTGCTTGATAACCCAAAACTCTGTATAGAAAAATAATTAGTGAATGGGGCGAAGAGTAAAAATCTATACTTATTTAATCAATCAATTAAACAAAAAACAATCTACATATGAAACATGTAATTATATTAATGAATTAAACAACAACAAAAAAAAATCTACATATGAAGCTCGAAGGACCAGGTCGAGTGATATCTCATGGTTGACGTAGGATGTAGATGTAGGGTGTCGAGTGATAATCTCTGATCGGGTCCCGAGTGATATAATATGTCGGGCCGCTGGGAGTGAGCCTATAGCTAGAGGTCCTGGCATAATCGGGGCGGCTCGTGCCCGTGTCATCGAGTGTTTAGATATAGGCTGGAAAAAATTAGGATGGATTGAGATTTTATTCTAGATCTGCTATCGTTAAAGTTCAAGAATCACAAATGATCTGATGGTATATATATGTGTACGATGGATCGAAGCTCGCTCATGACTTGAGCTACTAAACAAATGACCACCGCTCCTGTTCCTTCTCCTGTTCCTAGAAATGTCTTCTGAGCTCATTGTCTTATATACCCACCAGAAATGAAGGTATCCACTTATACATGATCTATACGGCAGTAGCGGAATCTCAATGAATTCTTCAAACTCACTTATTTTAGTTCTGGCGCTCGGGGATTTGGTTCCTCATTATGTCGCACAATAAATCTTAAGAGGATTATATATAAAACTCAGAAATAGAAAGAAGAAAAAGATTTAGGTGGGATTTCGGAGGCTCAGACATTGATATGCACTCATCACCACACCAAGGAAATACAGAAAAGAAAGAAAATAGTATAACCGATCATCGAATGTGGACTAATATGTATATTTACAATTCCAAAATCACGTTGAATTGTAACGCCCTTCATGACCTCAAACTGCACACCACATATCTACGTTTGGTCCCGCACAACTGCTTGTGGTGGGTGGTCGGGGTGTACAGCCAGCATATACGAGCCTGTGCTATCATTCTTCTTTAAGCGAACACGCAGCGGCGTGTTAATATCAAGTGAATCCCGCACATTTTCCAGTGGTCCTTCTCTCGCGTTCCTCCTCTTGTTCTTCACTTCAAATACGGTCGTCGTGTCCAGCAGTAATGCATCCGCTACAAAAGTTCGTTCCCGCTTCTTATCATTCCTAACCTTCCAGTGGTTCTCAAAACATTGCAAAAGAATTGCCGAAAGCGTTACGAGCAGCTGGAGTCCCACCCACACCCACACCCTCCAGGAAGTCACCACTCCCTGGAGTAGGTCGATTCTCTGCCTCGCGCTGGCACCCAAAAGATCGTTTTGCGACCTCGTTCCGCCGTCATCTCCAAAGTTGTATTGTAAGGAATTCCAGGATGACACGTAGGCCCGCTGCATGGCCGTAATTAAGGCCGCCGTGTGATTTGATACGTTTTGCTCCGGATCGCCCAAGGCCATGCCATGCATCACGTCATTCATCAAGAGTATTGATTCAGTGGTGAACTCGTTCGCAACGATATTGACACTATTACTGCCTTGCACGACCCCCGGAGAAACTACCTTCGCCTCCCCAATGGTTACTCCCGCAGTGAAGCTGACTCTGGCAATGGTATAGCAAGCACTGTTTTTTTCTGGTTTGTCCCGCTGGAAGACAGCTCCTTCGGCCCCGAGTGTTTCAGTGCACGTCTCTGTGCTATTGACAGGTAGAGTTGCAAAGACAAAAGCCAATAAGCGTGTTCCGTTGAAAATCGAAGGAGTTGGGTAGGAGCTATGATACGCGGAGTTATTCTCCCATACGGGAATATCCAGTATTCCAGCATTACCGACAACTGGATGAGTAATGGGTCTCTCCTTTACCGCTGGAAGGACTCCACGGTAAGGTTCTGAGAACATGCTCTTAGTTTGCTCGGATGCAGGGTTCTGCTCCCATACTATCGAATCGATCCGCAAACAAGGTATCGTGATGCTTTTCACCACCGAGCTGTCGGTCAACTGTGGGTCTGAGATTCGTCTCCGGCATGCAGCGTTTTCACCCTCGCTAGTACGAGACTCATGATACAACGACCACGAGAAAGATACTGCCTCGGTCTCGACCCTCTCACGAGTGTCTCCATCTCGGACATATTCCGTCCAAAGAGCTAGGCTCCCTCCCGAGGACGGATATACCTGGAGATCTCTAGGTGCGTGAATGAAACCAGCAGATTGCTTCCAACTGATAGAACCAGAAACCAAGGGACTCGAGAGTTGAGCAGGTAGTAGAAGCAACAGTATGATGAGCGTCGCCCAAGAGTATTTTTCGCGCGGAACAATTCCCATTTTGTAGGATACTATGAACTTGATCTCTGAGAATGTAAGTGACTTCTTTTCGAGCATGATGCAGGCACACCGCCAGGCCGCGAGCCCAGACCACGACCCCGTTGCGAGCTTGATGAAAACAAGGCCTGTCGAGACGATGGTCGTAATATCACCGGGGAGGATCCAGTCTTTAACACTAAATTTGTCCATTGTTTTATAGTCCCCGAAGGCATACACCACCCGGCTTGTTGTTGCACGTTTATTGCTTGCACTCACCCTCAGGTCTGAAACCCAAAGGAGAATGCAAGTTGTGAGAAGAGCAACAAAGATCAAGTGGATTATAAGAATACCCCACGATTGGAGGAAGTCTGCCAACGGCCTGAAAGGTCTAAGGAAGGTCGTGGCAGAGGAGTTCGTTCCCAGAACAAGCCCTATCAAGCCGGATTTCCTCGTATTCTGTGCCCGCGTGCGTTCGCTCTCTGGTTCTTGCGTGGTAGTTTTCGGCTTTCTGTCTACGGTAATGGTAGCCATGTGGATCGATTCCTCCGTGGTATGGTTGATGAAATAGTTTTAGGGATCAAATATTGTGGTGCATCTGAGGCGACCTGCGTTCGTTATATAGCACGCAAGAAATATCGCAGCGTGGAGGTTCAAACTCACTCACCTATCCTGCAGAGCTGCCTAATGGTAGACCTTAGCGCTTCAAAATCGACATACCATGAACTCCCTTCCCTCCACTCGACTCTAATGCCCTGACGCCATATAGTATCCACACACTGCAAATGCGCAGCCAGCACAATCCAACCATCTGTCGATGCTCTGCAGCTGCCACCCAATCAGAAACAGAGTCTTAGACTGGTGCTACCTACAGCGGGCCATACACATTGATTGACATCAAGAATTTCAATGGATACACGTTCTCGGGTGATCTCAACGAATAAGAATTCTTAGAAAGACCTGTCCGTCAACAGCTAGTGTCCGTGAACGACTGTACCTATTGGTTGTATGTTGTATGTTCATGACGTTTCCGAACACGACTGCTATTGCATACAATACAGCAGGGCGCTAAGTCTATCCTTTTGTATGTATGTCATGCGATATTGGTATTGGCTGAAGCCCAAGTCACTACTACAGTCGCTAACCTAGTGACGGCGGATCCTGTCTGATGGTTGTGTTTACAGTAATTTACACCTGGCGTCTCTGCTATTGACCTCAAATATTCCTGACCGCCATCAGACAGGATCCGCCTTCACCCTGTGATCAGAGTGACTGCAGTAGTTACCCATATCACTGACGTCGAAATAAAGTATATGTACTCATAATTTCATAGCATTTCCGAACACGACCAATATTGCATAACATATAAAAAGGCAGATTTAGCGCTTTTGTGTCTAGTTTATATTGCAATAGCAATCGTGTTCGGGAACGCTACGAGATTATTGGGTCGTAAACTCGTAGGGTGACCCATTGGTCAAGACGACCCTTGGGCCGTCTGTCAGATCAAGGCAAAACAAGCATTTGACCAATCCGGAGCCTAATATTACGGTCTAGTTCAAAACGCGTATGTAGAGTATGTTGTTTTGCCAAGTGAATCAGATCAGTTCGGAAACGCCAAAAAAAATGTAAAGGGCTACCGGGTGACTTTTCTGACGACGATTCAGAAATATGAAAACTGCCTGTTCGATTTAGGCTAAACCAGCAGAAACCAGCAGAAACCAGCAGAAACATGTATTGTTATGATGATGAAGACTGAAAGAGTAGAACTATGTGGGTACATGTAGCTAAAGGTGCCGTGTAGGTACTCAGACACCTGCATACTGTACCTACATGTACACATGCACACCCCTTAGAGTACAGTCGCACCTCGCTATCTCGTAATTCGATATCTCGGATCTCTTGCTGTCTCGTACGGGTTTGTGGGACAGGTACTGTCTTCCTCCACACAAACCTATTTGCTGTCTCGTATATTTCGGTATATTTGCTATCTCGTATGGGTTGGGCTCCCAGAATACGCTAACGACATAACGAGGTGCGACTGTACATGTAGTCAGTCCCATTCTTAGCGTGGCAAGGACGGTTTAGCTCATGATCTTCACTGGGACGAATGTCGCACCCTCTCCCCCAACCATACATACATGTATATATACTCCTGAGAATTGAAACAAGACTTGCCTAACGACTCCACGCCACGGTGCCTCAAAACGAACGAATGGATGGGCCTGTTCGGTTGACACAAAAGTCCGTGATTACGATTCATTAGCTCCGAGAAGCAAACATTGAAGAGCCTCACCTCTAACTCGACTTTCTGGCTATCCCATGGCCATGGCCTAGCGAGACATGCTCAGAATCTGGTGCACTGCAGATTCTATGTCTTGGCACCAATTTTTGTTGCTTTGTGGGATATTTTGTTTTAATTATTACTATATATGGTAACCTAAGTGCCAGGTTTGTATAATATGTAGTCTGTGCCTGTCTCACCAGGCCACTACAATAGAAACTTTAGGCCAACGATCAATTTTGAAAAATGCTATTTGCCACCCAGCAAAACGGTTCCCGCAACTAGCAGTTTTGAACCCATTTTTGTATGGAGATTGGCATGGAACCATCAATTCTGCTACCCACAACCATCAATTTTGCAACCAACATATATTTTTCAAGATTGATGGTTGGCCCAAAGTTTCTAATACTAAACTGGTGTGAACAGGCCTAAGGATTACAAGGTCGCCTCCTCTCGTACCATACCTTCAGAGGCTTTTTCTTTTTTCACCAATCCATGGTTTTTTTTTTTGTATATAATTTCTCTGGATTTCGTCATATAGTGCAATTGTATCCCCGGTCAGCCTCTTCAGCTCGAAAGAGCGGGTGTTGAAATTTACGTACATATAAGGTTTAAAATAAGCTTTATCAATTGGCGTGATTACTGCCAGGTCTTCGGCGGGCAAGGGCTACCATCTTGCTACTTCCAGTCGCTCTGTATTTTTGCTTTCAACCCTATTCAAATTCGCCGACCCGGACCGCGCACCATTAGTAAGAGAAATGCCTTCTTACGCGTACGGTAGATAACAAAACCAGAAAAATTAGACACAAAAGGAGTGATAGCCGAAAAAGGGAAGTCACGAATCTGAAAACTTCAATGGAAGGGATACACATTATTATTCATCACTCGGAAGTTATTGAGTCCACTAAAACATAGAAAATATACATGGGGCAACCGGGCCATCATTACCAATCCACTAATATTGAGCTCACAATGCGCCCTTTCTCTACCCTATCTCCCTATTATCCGGGTCTCTAACCAAAGTGACTCTGACTGCCGAAGCTTCCCTCCTCGAGCGTATCTTTTGAGATCCGAGTGATGCCTTGTGACGAATGTTAATTTCGGGTAACTACATGTAGAGTTGCGGTATTTGCATAGTCTCGTTCCCAGGCTATGCTATGTATGGCCACGCCATGTGCACAATCTGGTGTAATGGGTTTTGAGAAATGTCCGATTGACTCGGGGAGGGCTCTCGGGGGGCTCTCGGGGGCTCTCGGGAAGTTTAGGGGTTCGGTTTCAAAACCCCGAAATACTTGATTTTGTATGGCAGACTCGCAAAGATTTAAGGTTCAGAAAACCTCCGCTAGCGTTCAAATATTACGCTAGTTCGGGGTGTCCTCGGGGTGTCCTCGGGGTGTGCAGAGTCCATACAAAATACCCCCCGAGAGTCCCCCAACGCTAATATCTCCGAGAAAATACTTAAGTCACCAAGAAATAAACACCTATTACACCAGACTGTGCGCAGAATCGAAGTCAACACAGGCTGGGCACGAGACCAGTATTTGCACTGGTACACTGAGAGAACTCCTATCGATCGATATATCCCTCAGGCTGCTTCATTCATCGTTACTAGAGAGTCACGCTCGAGCTTACTGTATCTACAAATAATCATCGGGTCCATTACTACTCATCAAGCCCTTCGTTTCGCGATGCTTTGCAAATTTGATGATTAGAGTGACGATCGCCACTGCAGGAAAAGGGTAAAAAGCGATTTACCGGTTATTGGACAGCATGGGTTGCCTATTCCACGTTTGGACGAGCCGCGTCAAACCCACCTGGTACAAGTTTTATTGGCAGTAGTAGACGCTTTCACGGGGGTACGGTCAGCACGGGGGTACGGTCAATCTCAAATATACGCCGGAGTGAGGTATGATACGTAGGGAGTTGATCGACTACCTCTTGGAATTGAAAAACGCACCACCACGCGCAGAGCTTTACGCATTGAAGATTGCTACTCAGGGCCGGCATTGCCTGTGTCGAGCTTAGAGAAATCTATGAGGAGCTGAACGGTGTTTTATTGACATGAAGGCGTCTCTTCCCGGGATTATGAAAGCATAACACGTATCAACGGTGGCGGAGTTTTTTTTTTTCCATAACGAGGAAAAGTCCCTACTTGACCAGCTGATCATAGTAGTTTCGGTGTGGAAAACAAGCTACTGAAATTGTGGGAATGTTGGAATGTGGGAATGTTGGAATGTGGGAATGTGATATATGCGATAGGTAGATCTATAGAAAAGTCAAAGCTAGCAATATTATGTATACCTTACCTACTACTATCTCGGATTTCTTGCAGTCTCGTACGGGTTTGCGGGACAGGTACTGCCTTCCTCCATATAAACCTATTTGCTATCTCATATATTTTGGTATATTTTGGTATATTTGCTATCTCGTACGGGTTGGGCTCCTAGAATACGCTAACGACATAACAAGGTGCGACTGTACCGGGTGTTGAGGGTAAGTGATCAGAATCTGACAAGTAAATGCTGCGGTGAATACGTGTATTTCTCTTATCAGATTCTGATCACTTTTCGCTACACCCTAGTACTCTACATGTAGTTATTTCCCGGGTAGGTGGCAAATCTAGTACCATTGATGTCTGCTAAATGGTCTCGCCATTAGGTGTGCTTATGTGAATGTGATATGGTTTTAGATCGAATGGGCCAAATAGTCATCATGCGTTCGAGACACGTATGTATAGCAATAGGTAAAAAGTGATAGAACGGGCTAAGAGTAAAACGCCACCAACATACGGTATTTGCAGGTATGGCGGATCTCCTTAGAGGGTGAGCGGGAGTACTCCCCATCCCAAAATGCTATTGGCTGAAGGCCAGTAAACCTGACTAAATCGAAGGGATGGCAACCGAGAAAGGACTCGTAGTTCCTTAGATAGGATTAGCCCAATAATATTACGGATATGTTACTCCCGCTCACCCTCTATAATGAGATTCACCATATAACCGTATCTCAGGGCGTTCCATCACTTATTACCTAACGCTGTAGATGTGACTGAAATATTTGAGGCTTGGGCAACACCTAGGCATTGACGTGCGAGATGTCAGGTACGCACTAGAGTACTCGTTTCTCGCTGACGTTTTTGAACTGGGCCATTATTGCATACACCCAAAATCATGAGCTTGGCGTACTCTTGTATGGTATGCAATATTAGTCGCGTCCAAAAACGTCAGGACATTGCGAGTATGCGTAATTCACAGTGTGAACGTTTCACTAGGGACAGCACGAATCCTTTATAGGTTTCTATCGACTGATAATGTGTAGGAATATCAATGCTTGCTGTTAAAGGACCTGCAACCACTACCAATAAGAATATCTATTCTCAATCTTATATATATAGGGCCACATAGTAGTCGTTTTATATACCTGGAATCTCTAGTTAGTAGTAAGTGTAGCTACTTGTATCTTGTTAGGGTCAGGTTTCAAACCAAGACTTGTTTACAAACCCATCGATAGCCTATCGTTTACGCTGAAGGTAATTCGATAGACAAGACAGAGATAACTAGCCCGAGGGTTGAGAAGTCTACCAATAGTGTATGGATCATGATTAAAAGGGTGGGCTCAACTAGCTGTAGTTGAAGGCTGACAGGAATCTTTTAATCTATATAGAGTCAAAGTACTTGCGGACGAGCCGGGAAACTACTAGCTTATATATATACTGTACCTGATCATCCTCATCTTTAATTGTAGTTTAGCATAAGCACCACGAAATCAGCTGGGGCTGGGCGCCCTTCGGTCTGGCTTGTAGGACGAGTAAGGAAGAGGATGAGTCAGCTACATATACTCACCAAGGCTGTGGCCAAAGTCCTCTTTTGTGCCAGTAGCGACATCACGCGTGAGAAGCAACCAAACTCCAGCAAATGTCACACTTGTCCTGATATCTTTGCAACCTAGTAGCGTTTGCGTTATATAATTATTTCATTAAATATGTATATACATCTATCTTCTAAACTATACAGTCTTCCTCATCGTCACCAGGAACGTTTTCAATTGGTTACTTCATATTTCTAATATTGATTGCATATCATTACACAAGCTAGTATTAACTTTATGCCACGTTTGTACCTAGAGTCAATACACTTGACTTAAAAAAATGGTAGACATGGACCACTCCCGAGGTCTAGATGGAAGGGAGCTGGCATCATGAACTACATATACACGTATGTACATATATGTACGAAGCTACTAGTACTCATTGAATGACTTAGAGTGTATACTAGAGCTAATGAATCACAGATTACCTATAAGGGGAGATGGAGATAGGGTTTAGTGCGTGCCTGTACATACGTTTGTATGACTTAATAACCTACAATGATAATAAATTACCATCGCAGTACCACCCGTACCTTCATTTCCTCACCACATTTGGGCGGCTGGAGGCCGCACCCCGCTTGTATCTAGATAAGGCTTGACACTAATGAAATGTAAACTACACGTAGCCTCATGTAAGGACTCCATTAAAGGACGACATCAAGCCTATAGCTACCCTCCCTTCTCCCCGCGCCTCAGGGGTTGTTTTTGTGCCCCACCAGAGCTAGGTGTATTTTATATGGTTTGGCCTGTATACAGGCTTCGGGGTGTTTGTACTGTGTTATTATACCGCCACTGTGGCCCCTCCGAATCCATTGCCGAACACGATGTCACAATAAGTGTCTCTTTTATTCCCCTATATATTGTTGTGGTAAAACACCATGGAGAATTACCTATTGCGCTACAGCTACACAGTCGCTTGCTATAGAATTTAGGTGAGAAAACCCCCGTAAGTACATAGATATAGATTATGAGATATACCCAATTGGGTGTATGACTGATGGGTGTATGACAAATTTTCTATAGGTGCCGGCTTTTTATATTTTTATATCATTTCTGTTTCTAGGTATACAATGCTCGCGTAAAGTTAAAAACTACAGTATGAAAAAAACGGGGTGGAATCACTACCATAGGACTACGGAACATAATGACGAATACCGAATTAAACCGGCATTGTAGGAAGAATACTATACCAATGCCGAATTCTTACCACATTACTAGCGTATTGACGAGAATACCGTAGTGATCCCACCCCCCTTTTTGGTACTGTATGGCGTAAATAAACCTGTCCCCTAACCTATCCTGACGCTCGCCCCCTGAAGAAAAACAGACAAACGAGATTCCAAAATAACTACGTAAAGAGAAAGACAAACACAAGTAATATAACAGTGAACAATTTGGAGGTAGGACTGAGTGTCTTTCCCTGTGAATTTCTTTGCTAGGATGCGTAGATAGCGGTGATTGGGCCCATGTATGATGTGGAAGGATGGGATAGAGCTGAGGGGGGGGGGTGTGGTTTCTGAACCTGATTCAAATGGTGAGGGTCTGTGGCTTACTAGGTATCCTGTTCTAGTTGTGGTGATATATGCTCCGAGATAGAGGGTTAATGTGTAACTAGTTGTTCCATACTTCGTCGAGTGATGTGATTTCGCATAGGTTTGGGAGCGAAGGTGTTCTGTGGCTTTGCACTATAGGATGGCATGTTGGGGTGTTTCGTCTTCGAGCCCGCATTTCTGGAACTTAGAGGAGTTATGGAGGTTAATCCATGATTGTTGTCCCCGTAGGTAGCTTTTCCCTGACCTCATTTCTATAGGTACCGGTAAACACCTGGGTACTATACGAATATGTCCATTGGTTCAAAGCTTCGACATTCGATCACAGCTAGGTACTCGACTAGAATAAGATCTGTTTCAAGCATATCGAACGCCGGTTCTAGCCTCTCAAACTCCGCCAAGCCTATAGCTGCACTTCACAAGATATGCAAGGCTAGAAATATTAAGTAAATATTTCCCCCGCGCCCCACACACCACCGAAAAATAAACTGGCCAGCGTCAGCCAGAAACCCGCATGCGCACGGTGCCGAATACCAAGAGATTAGATACACCCAAACTTGGCGATAACTGCGCACATGGTATCACTTGCATGTGTTCTGATTTCCTACTAGTAGATATGCATATTCACCACTCATCAGCTCCAGCGGAGTCTGTCTACACATGAGATTGAGCCGCGTTCTCTTGAACCAATATGACATACTCAAGTGGTCCGATGGAAATGTGGATAAGGCTAAATGGCTTACTGCCAGCTGCTTTCGACCCCCCGCAAAGGCACAAATTGTGGCTAACAAGGTTCATATACCTTATTATTCTGTTTCCTTCTAGCTAGGTCCGAGTCATGTCTACAACACCACCGAGTGATATGCTACATCGAGATTCATGAGAGAGGATTGCACTGCTCAAATGTTCTAGCTGTACCTACACATAGCTCGATAAAATACCTTATACCATAGCTCCAGCCCGAATACGCACACATGTGGTGTTTTGGCTTTGGGACAAATTTAGAAGTGAATGATAGGCGCACCATTTGAGCTCAACACCTTTCCCAAATGAAAGAAAGAATAGATAGACTGACATTTATGCTAAAGCTATGTTTCTACCTCAACTACATATTGTTAGGATACTTTCTATCTTCCTGGCAGCAATTGAATTTACATGTGTGTACCATTTTTGCACATCTGGACAGGCGAAAACAGTCACGACCGCCATAGCTGCCGCAATGAGAATACTGCCCGGATACAGGAATCTACCTATGGCCTTAATACCACTGCAATCGGGTTCAAGAATGAAGATTCCTATAGTGGCGTGGGACATTGTAAGGGCCTATAAGTCTACGTCTACTAGTACACAGTACTGACGTGAGCAATTTTAGCTCTAGATCTATCCGCGCCGAAGGCATTCTATCCAACTGTGATGTTAGTCTTCTCCAAACCGTACAATTCATCACGGTGTTATATCGCTTGGCAGCATGGGCTTCAGCCAACGGAGGCGTTTTTGGTTACCTAACTTATCGGGGTCTAGACTGGGTTAAGCAGTTTTACTGCCGATATGCAAGCGTTTACTGCACGTATAGACTACTCTACTCTAGGTGTTTATGTCGCTCCGGGTGTTACGAGCACTGCATTGTGGTTAGACCTTTCTAGTTATGGGGTTTGCGCATCCGACTAGCCTCTGATAATGGACCACGAGAACCTTTGGCCCGGGACGACCATTGCCGATTAGATCTAGATTCCACGGACCTGCAGATAAAAACACTTAACTAAGCTTATTTGCCCTATATAAAGACGCAGAGATTTAACTAAAATCTCTAACGCTTAATTAATGTTGATGATAGTATATGCATATATAGTACTCACTTGTTTTTCTTCATAGATTTACCTACCTATTGTCCTTTAATCTGGGGCACATCTCTTCGGAGGGGCGTGTGTTGACAGTTTAGAACCAGCTTCTAACAACTCAGCATCCGAAGCGTTTTAGAGTATGAAACCTTGCAGTGGTCTGCAGTTGCTTGCATGCAGCCGCATAAAAGTAGCAAACAAAAGGAAGTGGTACACAAAACCCAATTATAAGCCTGTTCAGCTGACACAAATACCCACGGGTTGGTTGCAATCTATGCATTGGGTACAACAAAATAATTACCTCCAGAGATGTTCTTTTTATTCAATCCATGGATCGTAACCGGTTTAGCGTTAATTAGTTTGGTCCATGGTTTCCATAAACTCATCATCAGCGGATATCTCGAGAACTCCGGGATAGCAGAGGATTTCGTAGGGGACAGCAAGGGATCCGGAATATTGAGATCCGGCATATATACCGCAGAATCTCAGGAATAACGAATCTGACTGGGCTGGAATACTACTTACCCATTGGTCAAGACGACCAAAAGTTACGCTTTGGGTCTGTCTGATTGAGGCTCAACAAGTATTTGACCAATACGAAGCCCAAGATTCCAGTCCAGTTCGATTCGTTATTCCTGAGATTTTGCGGTAGTAAGGCGCGTGTAAACTTCGGCGTTCGCAGCCAATCAATATTTCAATCTAGGTATAGGAATCGGGAGATCTACCCCCATAATGGTACTAGCACTTTCTCATACCTCCGAAGTTGACACCCCCATACCCCCTGTGCCTTCTCGTGCTATGATAGGTACCACTAAAACGGCTATCTCCGCATAGGGATTATGTATAAAACGATCGGCTGAAAGGTATGGATCAGCCTCGGAAGCACCCGTTGGTAGAGTAGGATTGATCTGCGCATGCATACTATATACTAGAGTATGTATTGTGGGGGAAGCCTTGTCCCGGAGTACCTACATGTAGTTTGGACACCTCAACTTTGACTGCTTATCCCTTAAGCCGTCGGCGGGCCCACCAAAAAAAATCAAATTTTGTGTGGCTTTACCTTATCATTCTTATCAAATAACAGATCTCCCACACAAATTCAACCCTATATTACTATGTGTCAGCATTTGACAGGTTAAGGGATAGCTCATCAACCACCACACATATTCTTGATTTTATTAGATAGATATACATACTTAGTTTCGCCTAGCTGCTCTGTCGCTCTATCTGTTCCGGTTTTCAAAACCTTTCTTCGTTGTTGAGTTATAGAAATATTCTGGTCGCGGCAATGTACTTTCCCTTAGTCTCGATTCCAGGCTTCGTGTGGGTGGTAGGTTGTGCCTCCCTCAGCTCAGCACAACTTTTCTCCCTTCTTAAAGCGGCCAAAATCAAACTAAAAGGGAGACTTTCTGAGCTTATCCCTTGGACGCGTGAGACATTTGGAGAATCTCTCTCATACATTAGCGTGCCATGCCTAGGAAACGATTTACTATAATAAAGCATCAACTTGAGAAGTTTTTAGCATCTCTGAGTATTCCGAAGACCGATAAATACAGCACACTGCTCAACCGGGCCAAATTCCAAGTCACATGACTGTAATTCAAATCTGAAAAGTACAAATGACTTAGCGCCGCTCAGAGTGAATTTTTTTTGACTATTGCGCTCCCTCGATTTCACCAGGCTCTGAGATGGTAGCGTTGCGCGCACCAAATCTAGAGACTGGGACCGAGGCTAACTTTCCCTACTCTTGGCACGTGTCAAGGTTTTCCCACCATACGCGTTGGACTGGCCGTTCAGACAATGACAGGCGCAGAAACATGTCGCCTGACAACCAGCAAAATCCGAAGACCCGGTGCCTGTGGTAGGGTCTCAATCTAGATACCATTTACATAGGTATAGTTACCTATTAAGAGGGATGATTCTTCAAGTTTGGGAGATGAAGAAACAGGAAAATCAGAAACTCCCATAAATATCTGTATGGGGAGATCAGTGCCATAATATAATATACCTCCGATCCACCAGTTTTTGTGGGTGAGTACCCCCTTAGAAGCTGCGTGAGGTTCGAACCTTGGCGCCAAGGAGTTTGGCTGGGCACGAGACAGTCCTCGCCACCGCTTTACTCCTATAGGATGTCACCAAATGCCTTCACTACTTGAAAGGTGTAGGGCGTCTCTTAATACAATTCTTTTTGCTAATTCAACAATATTCATGGCATAGATACAAGTAATACTACATGCACAAATTGTAATATACCAAGTGGTCAATTATGTAAGGTAATCAGAGGCCCGGCGGCCATAGCTTTATCCCCTAGTACAAATCACCACTATCAACTTCAGGTTTAAAAATTCGACTGCCAAAAAAAACAACCAAATTTTTCCAAGTCCAAAATTGCTAGAGATGCAAAATACTTCCAGCAGGGGAACACTTTATTCTATGTAAAAGTCCGTATCTTTATGATGGATATTAGATTATATCCATAGGAAAGGATATATATCCGCGGGAAAAGATAACCTACCCTGAAACCTGTATCTTTAGGTAAAGATAACCTGAAATCTATGTTTTTAACTAAAGATAAACTGAGCCATATATCTTTTGGCTGAGCAAAATCTCCTACTTTAGCTATCATTGACACGTGATATCCCCAAATTTGGGATATGCTATCCCAAAACGCCAAAATGTCTCAAAGTTATCCTCCTACAGGATAACCTATCCCAATTTTAGGGATATCACATCCCGATCCATAAAAAAGCTTATACCATAGGGGAGAAGAAAGAAGGTAGAGGAGAGGGAGAGAGAAACAAAGTTCTTACATAATATTGCATGCGTCTTATTGGCGTCAAATCAAACATTAAATCACGCTACATCTTAAAGATACATCCAGAGGTTTGACATATATCTAGAGCTCAATTAATATATTCCCTGTTACATGTGACGTCGTTATTAATTGCCACGAACCAGGGGCGTTATGGGCACCTAGTGATTGCAACTACAATATTCCATCCGATCCTTGATCAATATCACCATCCACACGCATTGAGCTCGCCCCACATAACCCGTAGACATATTCCTTTCAGCTCAACCGTTGAAAACGACGACCGATGATACGTTTTTATTGGTCGATACACGGTCTCGGGGTTGGAACGAATTAACACACCACGCCATCTTCTCGTCTGGTCAGCTGATCAATACCGACCAGGCCGGAGAGACAAATCACCAGAGCTACTTATATATCGATAGCCACTGCCTGGACATTCGCGGCTATTTGAGCGCTCGACACGATGTATCTTTTGGCCGATGATCTGCTAATCATAGGATATCACTCGGGTCTCAAATTCCAGTCAATCGCTAGGGTGCTACGATACACAGTCAGCTGCGGCCAAACATGGGCGTGGAAGAACCCTACAATCTTTACAATCGGGTGATAGGCTGTGAAGAGGCTCTATGTAATTAATCGTGCTGAATACCCCGATGCATGTGAGTAGTATATATATGTCGGAAGATACACTTACAATTGCTGGCTCACGTCTGGAGATAAGCCTTGGGGGATTGGGTCCCGGGAGACGCTGTTTGAAGATCACAATCCTTGAGTTACAGTACATACCTTTGATACAGAAGGAATAGGAAACTAGTATGGCACCAAGTATATATGTGAATTGCTTCAAAGGCCATGCATATGTATAAAGAGTGGATTTCTATTATCTAAATCAAAATTAAGACTTTTATAGTCCACAGTGAACTATTTATCAATCGTTGTCCATGCAATCATACAATCCCAATCCCAAGAACCTCGATGGCTCCAAAATCAATCCATACTTTTAGTGAAAACACACCGCTAAAACACATCCCAAACATGCTAAAAGAAGTAACCAAAAGAATAAAAAAGAAATAAACAAAAATGCACTAAAACATTACGGCCTCTAGCCCGTTCGCTCCTCCGTTCGCCCCCCCTGCTCCAGGTCTTTCTCCTTCAGCCTCCTCTTGGTCTGAACTTGCTTCTTATACAGCAGCGTCTTCACAAAATGCCACCAAAAGAGCACAAAAAACAGCGCCAACGCCGTCCCCGTCATGACCACCGGAATAATAATCGACATCACCCCAAACACATAACTCACCTCATCAAAGAGCCCCTGGCCCGCCCCTCCCTGCCCCTGCGCTGTCGCTAGCACCACCTGCATCGCCGTCAAGATGATGGTCAGGAACGCAAACAGACCCACCATCCACCCGAAATTGCGGCGGAAGAAGCTGTTGTACCCGCGGTCGAGACTGTAGAAGCCCCGCACCTGCCCCTTGCAGAACCGGTATACATGGTTGAGGCGCTTGAGGCGCAGCTCGCCGTAGCGGTAGCGCTTGTTGATCATGCCGAAGTTGACGCTCTCGCGGATCTCCTTCGAGAACCGGCACCACCGCACCCAGTCCATGTACTCTGGCAGCAACCCTTCGGTTATAGCGATGCTGTGGTCACTGCGGTGCACGATGAGGCGCGCATAGCTGTACAGAAACCCACACGCTAGCTTGTACAGCTCCTCGTCCTGGCAGATCTTCTTCTCGAACCACGCGCGGTCGAGCAGGTACTCGGGCAGCGGCTTCAGGAAGATGATGTTCTCAAACCACACCATGTGCAGGTATGCTCGCTCCGTGACGACAATCTCGCGGAACATGGCCTTCTGGTGGTGCAGCGGGCGGATGTTGCCCTGCCGCCCCACCCACCAGAGGTGCACGTGCACGTCATTGAGCCTCCTTTGGCAGAGATCGGCACGCAGGTTTTTGATATCGTCGTCTTGGTTGTAGTGCAAGTCGCCGCGGGCGTATTGAAGGTCAGTGTCGGCCCGCGAGGGCCTGATCCAGTGCCAGCTCGGCCTGGTAGACTGCTTCCCGGTGCGTGCTCGGGGGGCGGTGGAGTCTGGGGCTGGGAACGTGGTTAGTGGGGCATTGATGGGTTGGTCAAGCTGGGGGGGGGGGGGGGTGACATACTACCTGCAGCCGTCCGCCCATCGAAGTCGGCGCTGAGGTTCTCATCATAAAACCTAGGGTGGTGGGAGAGGGTTGGGGACGTTGGCAGCGCATCTTCGGGTCGGCCCTCGTCGACGTAGGTCTCGGTGTAGGGTATAAGTAGTCCTTTCTTCATGATATACGAGTCTATCTTATGTATTCTGCTCTAGATGCCCACTGTACACACTCAAAGAGGGGGATGCGGTGATGTTGGAGGTGGAGGAATCGATGCTGAAGATTTAGCCATCCTCGACGAGGGGGGGAGGGCGCAATATTGATATTATATTACAACTGCCTGTATTGTGAGCGGATAGATTGTGTAACCCTACCATACCCGATCACACAGATACCTGCTGTGGTCAGGCAGACGTGCAGGGGAAGGATTGGCGCTACCTGTAGCTAATGGGCAGACGCGCGCATGTTTGGGGTGTTTAGGGTATTTAGGGCGGGGGGTTCATCTGCAGTGAGTGGGTGATGTCGAGTAGAGTACCTGCCCGGCCAGGCAGTCGACCACAATCACGGCATGCGCAGGCAGAGGAGGTTTCGTGGCAGCCACCAGTGGTGGTGGGAGGTTATGAAACCTACGAGGGGGGGCATAGGTTGTGCTTGGTAGCCAATCGTTGCTTGTCCTAGGCCTGGTTAGGAGGTACATGTACCTACACATACATGTATGGGTCGATTTGTAGGTACTCTACACTTGAGTGGCAATTGATTTTTGGTACCCTCTCTTAAACGGTATCGTAGTGAAGTTTCTGGCCGGAGGCGCTTAGTTGATCAGACGACGTGCTCTGTTCTATTGATATTGCTCGGATGCAGAAATATAAGAAGTTTATGGGCCCCCCTCTCTAAGCTAACGCATATGTACTCTACACACATGTACTCTAGCTATAGATACAGGATGTATGCTTAATCAAGTCCAACCACGTACATATGTAACCGTTGCAAGTGTAGATTGTCTATTCAAATACATGTAGATAGCCTGCACCACACTACACTTTTGAGGCTCATTTCTCGGGAACAAAAGCGAGTGCGTGTGTGTGTGTGGAAATACGGGGGGACAGGGGGTTGGGGATTGCTATAAACGGCCCCCGGGTTTCCCACTCTAGGCACCCTACCCCATTCTCCGAAAGATCACTACTCTACATGTAGTTACATACATGTATCTAAGCGTAAGTGGTCGGCACACTAATGTATTAATCTACACATCGCCACTTTTCACCTTGAAATAGACGACTGGATCTCTCTCCGTAGAATGGAGACCGAACTGATCAGAGTGCATGTGTACATGTACGTACGTGAATGCTTACTCTACACTAGCTCTGAGAGCAAGGGTACTGATCTGATCGTGATGGCACGAGTAGGTATGTACTAAGTCAGCGCTTCCAAGAGTACTGTCGTTCACGGGGTATTGGCGGATACTGGGTGTTGACGGATTGCAGGCAATAGCTTAGCTGTCTCTCGAAGGCCCGCCAATACCCCGTGAACGACAGTACCTCCAGCCAGCCTTCTTGATTCTTGTTTTCAAACAGCCTTGAGGGTCAACCCTGGTGGCGGCCCGAGTGGTATGGGCCGGCAGCCTTGGTAGGATGGGGGTGGTGGGTTATGTTTCACAGTCGGGTTGGAATGGAAAGGCAGACAGACAGACAGACAGACATCACAGCTTCACACGGATATGACTCTCTCACAAGGTTCTTGATGTCACAAAACTCTGTAAAAATTACTACCCCCCACAAACCACTCTCCCCCCAAGGTAACTAACTAACAAACAACTAATAGTAATACACAAAAACACACGCCTAGTAAAACTCTATCGAGTCATAGATAAAGTTGGGGTTCAAGTAGGTATCCCCCGAGCTTCCACTCGCGCAGCTGATCTGGATGGTGTTGACACCCGCAATCAAGTTCGCCGTCGTGATCGGGAACGAGTACACCTCTCCATACCCTCTGTACGCACCGCGCGTGAAGCCACGGCTGTCAATCTTTGTAGGCGCCGCAGGCGTCGCCGCCGTGTAGCTGTTGAACACCACGCTGGGTCTGCCGCCGGCGAACGAAAGCGTGGTGTAGATCTTGAGTGTTCTGGCCGCGGCCGCTTGTGCGGCAGTCAGGGTCACCTTGATGGTGGTGGGGTCGTTCACAGTCTTGATCTGTGCCATGGGGAAGTCGGCGGTGGAGCTAGTGCCCCATGTAAATGTGGTGGCCGCCCACGAGGACATGCGGGAGTCGGACGGGTGCATGACGAGCTGGTTGGCGGCGTTCTTGAAGCCTGTGGGGCGGCCGTCGACGGCGCCGATGCGGAAGACGACGGATGCGGTGCCGGCTGTGGCGGTGATGGACTTGCTGGTGGTGGAGCCGGCGGTGACGGTGACGGTCGTGGACGCAACCTGGTACTCGCCGCTGTACAGGATCATATCGTAGGTGCCGGGCTTCATGGCGGGCGAGGTGAACGAGCCGGTGCTGGACACCCAGTACTGCGCGGCAGAGTTCTTCCAGTGGACGACGCCGTCGGAGGTGACGCCGGAGACGGTGCCGGAGACGTACCCGCGACTGCTGACGGGAACGAAGCCGGTGACGGAAAGTGAGCTGAAGAAGCTAAAGTCGAGGGTGGACGAAGCTGTGCTACCGCTGGTAAAGACAAGCCCGTATGGGCCGTGCAGGCCCATGCGGTACGCCTCGGTCTGGACGTGGCCAGAGTTCATGTAGAAGTAGAGCTCCTGCTGGGCGGATCCCTGGTTATCAATGTCGCGGAAGAAGGGGCCGCCGGACGCGCTCTCGTACGAGTATCCGGGGATGACCATGCAGGCGGCGACGCTGGAGCCGGTGACGCAGTGGACTTGGTCCTCGATGAAACGCTTGCTGGAGTAGAACTTTGAGCGGGTCTGGCCGTCGACGAGGAAGACGTCGGAGCCTTCGACGACGGTGCCACCCTCGACATCGGAGGCGGTGACGCCGTTGGGGAGGGCAGACTTCTTGAGGCGTGCGATGAAGCGGAGCTCGCCGACGGTGGGCTCGGCGGTGATGTAGGTGGCCATGTACACGATTGGGTCGCCGGACTGGTTGGGGGAAGGGCAGGTTAGCTGTGTGTCTATATCACCAGGTGTCAATGATAAAAAAGAGTGCGTACCTTGGAAATGTAGTATTGGATCAAGGTGTCAGTAGTGACAGTGATTTTGATGTAGCTGCCCGACGTGGTGGCCACAACATTGCTACTCCCGAGACCAGAGCTGATGTGCGAGAACTTTGACGAGTCCTGGCACTCGACGCCGTTGTAGACGAGCGAGATGATGTCACCGGTGCTCTTGTTGACCTTGAACACGAGCCCGCCGTTGGTGTCGACCGTGAGCTGGGTGCCTGAGTCTGTCACGCCAAAGGCCGCAAGGGCAGAGGTGCAGAAGAGCGCGGCAGCGCCGAAAAGCGATTTCAGAAGCATGGTGTCTTTTTGCTGTACTAGCTAGTGGGTGAATGAATGAATGAATGGAGGGCGCTGTGGTAGCGCGGGGGTCGGTTGTGGTGCGTTCGGGGCAATGGTGAATTGAATCGGAGTGGGTGGGAGGGGTTTCATGGTGTTCTTATACGCAGCGGTCCGAGTAGTAGTAGTAGTAGTAGTAGTAGTAGTAGTAGTAGTAGTAGTAGTGATGATGATGTTCGTCTGGATGTTTGCCTGAAGAATTATTGCCAGCTCGGACGACATGATGCGAGATGGAGCATGCCGGGGGTTGATGAAGGGCCGTCAGCCCAATTCCATCCCTGATCCTGGATGCACCGTGATATATTCCCTACAGGCCAAGGGAGAGGGAGAGAGGGAGAAGCACTATGTGCAGTACCAGCAACCTAGCTGGCAGTTGGTGGCATATAGCATATAGCAGAGTACCAAGGGTACACTGCGAGCGGAAGTATCTGCAGGAACGATTAGTTACATAACCCAGTGGAAAGAACCCCGGTTTCCCACCCCCCTCGGTGCCAATTGAGCCTGCAGTGGGCGGCACTGCTTACCGTGTTCCGAGACTGTGGGGAGTGCAGGGGGGGAGGAAATGAGTCGGTGGCTTTTGTGGGGTATTATCACAGTTTCGGTATTGCGGAGTTCATTGTTCCCCAGTGCGTGGCCATGGGTGATGGTAGATGAAGAAGCATTGGCAAACAATCAATCGTGCCTCTGTCTGTGGTGACTGTGATGTCTGTGATGTCTGTGGTGTGTCTGAGGCCGTTAGGAAAAGTCTTGGGAGTATCAGGTAGAGTGCACCCCTAACCCTCAGATAACAAAGGCTATGTCAACTAAGCTTACAACTAATAGCTCAACGCTCAACTCTCTACCTCTAACACGACCGAGAGCCCTGCAATTAATTAATCTCTCTTCTTCTTCTTCTTCTTCTTCCTTCTCCCCCATCCTATCCACTCCCCTATTTCTCCTCCTATGCATCCCCATACCCACACCACCCCGCCGGTTCTATATACTCCGAAACTCAGCCTTCGCGACTCGCCAAGATTACACCCGAACGCACGGCTGCAGCTTCCGGGGCATGGTGTGTGCTGGGATGGCGAGGAGAAAGGGGAATGGTTCCTGAGCGAGGGAGAGATGCCGTGCTGCTGAGCCCCTGACGTGCTGACGGACGGTGCGGATTGGAAAGCTTGGTTCTATATCTACATATTGTGGGAGATCAAAATTATCCGGACGCTCGTGTCGCAACCATACGCATTGGCTAGAATAACCAAGTTTTTTTAACCCACTTCAATTGAACTCATATTGAAACTTAAGAGGATAGGGACATAAGAAATCACAAGAATCAAGTCTCTTGTATTCTCTCCTTGTGGTTGTGGGGGAAGGCGAGGTTGAAACAGGAAAATATGTTCGGATAATTTTGATAACGCGCAATACATACATCATGTCACTACAAGGCTGGAGGGGAGATGCTCATGTGAGGATGCAAACCCTAGCCCGCTGGCCATGGGAGGAGCTTGTCTAAATGTGTTGGATAGGAATACGCGTGCAACAGGACGCAGCGGGGGAATACCTAGATGGAGAATACACTACACAGATATGAATATGGCCATGGCTGCCTAGGGGTAGGATTGATGATAGGGGTGCGGAAAGATTGTAGTGGAGTCTCGATAGTTTTGTGACAAACGTTTTCGTGACTTTCGCATAGCAGCAGGATAATTGGAAGCCATACCTAGGAGTTATCCTTTATCAACCTTCAACTCTCTGATCATATAACTGTCAACCCGTAATAGAATACAGACCCCGGCAGAATTGTTACTGTGGCCCGCACAGGTGGGCGAGACGTGCTGTGATTGGGTGAGGAGGAACCTCAGGCAGGCTTTAGGCGGGCTTTAGCGGTTTCACGGCTCCAACAGTAAACCAAAATCTCTCAAGTTGGGAGGTTTTGTGGTAAACAGAATCCCCAACTTTTGATACACGTTGGGCAACAATAGTTCTGCCGGAAACTGTATCCTCGGGAACGGGTTTTCATGAGCTACTACCGCGCAACAACTTTGCCCCACACGTAAACCGACCCGCCAGGGATTGCAACAAATATATATGCTACTATCGAGACTCCACTGTGGTACATGCAGAGCCAACACTATTTTTAGCGGCAATTGCGAGAAGAAAAAAAGGGCTCGGTTGGCTTCATGGGGTGTCACTCGGCGCCCTTTCCCACCCGGGTACATATATCGCGATTCCGTAGTATAATTATCGGCTCTCGATTTAAGGGTGCCAGGGCCCTAGACCGGAGGTCGGCACCTTATAGAAAGGCCCAATCTGTACTCAAAAGGCCTAATAAGGAGCGAGAAGTCGTGTACTTATCTTATAGCTATAGCGAGGCGACTGTAGGTCGCGCCCGTAAAGTAAAACGTTGGTAGCCGGTGCCACAAACAGCGATATGGATACATGTATCGATCGCAGTTTCGAAAGAAAGGACTTGTACGCATCGGCTCTTTTTCAAATAATGCTAACGCGAGGGCAGTAACGAGCTAGAGAACGCTAGCAATTCGGTATGTGTGGTAGGTAGGGCCTAGGGCTCGCACTGCTAGCACTAAGGGTTCGCGCGCAAGAAAGCTAGTACTAGTAGCGGGTGCGGTCACAAACCGTCACCCGGACGCACACGCAGCTCTACTCCATTTCAATGCCCACGTATCTGTAATTCCCGCGTATAAAAGTAGTTCTCATTTGTACTCGACCCGCCCCCGAATGTTTGTGCCAATACGGCGGTCAATAAAAATATTCGGCATTGCGAGTTAGACTAAAATAAGGCTAAAAATAGAACCGAAAACTAATGTCAATGGTGACAATAAAAACAACCATTCCTCCCTGAATATGTATCTGACAATATGAAATAAAAACTGTAGGCTTTTCTATCCCACATGAATAAACCTTTCACTACAAGATCATGCAACTTCCTCAATAGTATATGCATCTCCACCAGCATCACTGGCATCATCAGCAGAGTTGTTGAAATTGTTGATTTGGATAAGATGATATGTATTGTTGTTTGTAGTGTTGGAATTAGAGGCCTGTAGTTTGTTAGTTGTGCTTCTTTTGTATGTATACAAAAAACGGTAGTTAAGAAAAAGAGAAAGAGTATGTCATACCTCCGCATTTTGAGTAAAATATTTGTAGATTTGAATGAGAATTGTAAGGAATGCTAGTATAACCCCAATCCATGTCCCAATGACCGAAAACAAATCTGCTTTTGAAGTACCACCGCTTTGTGTTTCTTGGGGAATTGAAGAAGTATTCAAAAGCGGAGGTTTAGAGGAAAACATATTGGATATGGTGTCAAATATTACTTTAGAATTGAAAGATTTGTATATTGTGATGGAGATTAATAGACAAACAGGCAATGATAGTTGTATATCAATTAATATGTATGGGAGATAGAAGAATTTCAAGTTGTGAGAGTGTAATGAATATAACAAATTTGCGAGGGTATCAGTGTTAATATATAGTGTGGAGCAGGATTTGAAATGATGGGAAAAAAGCGTGGCTGTACGATAATTACTAATTGTGATATTACGCTCGATCCTCTTTCTTGGGAACATGAAACACCAACCGCATTGCTCATCAGCGCTAATCAAAATTAAAAGTGCAAAACTATATCTAATCCTGGTAAGTTTGAGTCATTAAAAATAATAAATATATGAATTTTAGCGCGTAGTAATTTAAAAACGGATATAATTACTCAATTTAGAAATATAACTCAAATAACATAATGTCTTGTATGCAAGCGTATTTTTAATAACAGTAAGGATAAAATTTTATCACATTATGCAAGGGTATAATAACAAATCACATTTGTCAACGAACATTGAAAAGAAATGCCGAGATTACGTTTATCCATTTGACCGGTAAGACACACTCAACCCAGTATTTTCTATTTTTGTATGTAATTTCCAATGGAATAGTCATTAAGACTAGTGCGGCAAGGGTCACTAAATTACGCTGTATTACTCAAGGAAAGATGACTTGGCTGAGCTTGAATAGAAAGTCCTAGAATGTGCGTGTTTCCACAGCTTAAGTTATCATATTGATTATGTATGAATTAACGTTTCCTGTTATTTTTATAAAATATTAGTACTATCTAGTATAACAGTTACCAAATTGTGGTAATATTTTTACATTGGTATATTATTTTGAAAAAAATACTCTGGGCAAAAATTCAGCTTGTGATTATTTTCTTACTAGTGACTCTTATGAGAACTTATATCTCTTCCGCAATTAAATTTTCCTCACCCAGTTATCACAAATCAAAATAGAATGTATTGTGCCTGCAGACACATGTGAAAACCGGTAGCTGAGTTTTACTAGTTCCACCTAGAGCTAGAGGTGGAGCGCCGTTGCAGCTAGACTTAAAATCGCACGCA
This sequence comes from Morchella sp. 2016-41, assembly GCA_024713855.1. Lineage (NCBI taxonomy): Eukaryota > Fungi > Ascomycota > Pezizomycetes > Pezizales > Morchellaceae > Morchella > Morchella sp. 2016-41. The sequence goes on along the minus strand of JAMGZD010000002.1, from coordinate 27,556 downwards.
GCTTGTTTCCTCCATTAACCGATCAGCTACGTGCTAGTATGCCAGGCCATCGCCGCGCAGTGCATCCTGCCCACCATGGCAAGTCAGGCAACGTGGTGCGGCGTGGAGGTGCGGGACAACCGTCGCTTCCAAAACAAAGAGTACGCACTACTCGCTTGCCAACTAGTATGTATCTGCCTAGTCTCGTGCCCAGCCCGTGTTTACTTCAATTCTGCACAAAGCAAACACAGCAGGCTGGGCACGAGACTGGGCGCGAGACTAGTATTTGCCCAACCAGCAAAACACACCAAAAATCGAGGTTTTCAGCAACTCATGAGGGGTCCCATATCTATGCCGAGATATCAACGACCAAGTATAGTATGATTTTGACAAGGGAGATTCATGCTCCATATTCTTGGCCTAATTGAGACATTCGTAAAGGTGCAGTAGACAGACCTAGATGGAAGACGTATGATTTCAAGGGAGATGGGAAGGCTCTCAGGATTCTGCGTGTGTTTTGGTGGCTGCGCAAATACATATCCGAGTACGTTGATTGCAGTTGCACATTGCTGTTGCGCATGGCATTCACTGAGAATTCCATCTTTCTCTTCCTACTGCGGGATCAACTCGCTATCCCGGATTTCTTGCCATCCGTACAAGGGTTTCCATCCCGTACAAGGGGTTCGCGGAATCCTGGGCATCTGGCATGTGTAGCAAGGTGCGACTCACCAACTTTGCACGAAATACGAAGGGAGTCAGGGAGGGGCCCGTGGTCACCAACCTCCCACGAAACAAGAAGGGAGTCAGTTCGATCCTCATCAGCAGCCCTTGACGAATTCTCAGTGCCCGTGACCGTGCCCGGCGCCTACACATGTCTCAACTGGGTGCACTGCCCCGTCTAGCTGGCCATCACCCACTGCCCCACTCACAAGCACCGCCGTATGACACACGTTCCCACAGAATTGACAGGACATCGATATCATTGACCCCCTCCCCCCCTTGATTCGCTCGCTGGGTCGCAGCTCGGGGTGGGTTAGGGTTGCAGATGGCGACCGAGTGATGGTTTGTGCTCCGAATACACACACGCGCATGGACTCATTATTGCTGCTGGGCTGAGCATGAGGGAGGGGATGGATGGATGGTGGCGTGGCCATGCATCTTTTGGCGTGTAGAATACTAATTACAGTCCGTCTCGTCAAGTCATAGACACATATCTGTCCCCCTCTAGCCCAATGCTTCCCCCCCACCGTCTTGCTCTCTGCCTAATCTCACCTCACCTCACCTCACCTCACCTCACCTCACCTCACCTCACCTCGCCTTACCCTACCGCCCCCACCGCCCCCAAAACTCACAAACCCAAACCCAACCCCAAAACAACAAGAAAAGAAAAAGCAAGCCAAGACAAGAAGGAAATCTACCAAACACAAAGGTCTACCATTAAATTAACTCCACCTGCCGCCGCCCTGCCCCTGGCCCTGCCCCCCTCCTCCCTGGCCCTGGCCCTGCCCCTGGCCCTGCCCCTGCCCCCCGGCCCCGCCAGCGCCCAGCACGTCGCCCAGCCACTGCTCGAGCACGGTGTTGAGCCCGCGCCGCCCCGCGGCAATGCCCATCTCGCTCTCGTCCGCGTGCGCGTGCGGGTGCGGGTGGCCGTGGCTGTAGGCTGCGTCCGTGTCCTGCCGCAGGCCGAGGATCTGCAGCGGCGACTGGGAGTCGGGCGCGATCTGGAACGCGGAGGGCGAGAAGCCGCCGACGTAGCCAAGGTTCTGGATAAACTCGGGGATGCCGGCTTGGGTCCTGGTGCGGGGTGTTAGTGTTGGTGGGTCAGGCATGTCTTGGGCTGGGACGGTGTATGGGGCTGCGAGCCACGGGGCGTCGGATCACAGCGGGGTCGTTCGGCATTCCCAGCGGGGGCAATGACAGAACGCAATGGGACTGCAGCCGGCCACACAATACCCAAACCACCACAGACAGGGGGGGGGGGGGAAACTCACCATGGTAAACACTCCAGCATCCCCATCTCCTCGTCGAACCCGTCCGGGCTGGGCTGGCTGAAGCTCAGACTCGCCGCCTGGCTGCCCCCGCCCCCACTATACTCCTCCTCCTGCCCGCCACCGCCCCTCGGCGACAACAGCGACCCACCGCCCATCTGCTGCTGCTGCTGAGGCGGCGGAGGAGGAGGCGGTGGCGGCGGAGGAGGGGGAGGGGGAGGAGGAGCAAGTGGCGGGGGAGGCGTAAAGCTAAACACCCTACTAGGCTCCACCACATACTCCTCCTGCCGCCTCGCCGGCGCGCCCCGCCCAGCCGCAAGAACCTCCTTCCTCGCCGCCGCCGGCGCCTTCACCATCCCAGCGCCCACCACCGCGCCCGCCCGCCGCAGCCGCCCCGCCGCGCCCGCGCGCTCCGCAACGCCCACAAACAGCGGGGGCGCGACCGCGAGGCTGCGCACCTCGGCGAACGCCTCGAGGATGGCCACAATAGACGCGGCGGCGGTAGCGTTGTCGTTGTGCAGCGCGAGCAGCGCGTGCGCGTAGAAGAGGTGCAGGTGCGCGGTGTGCGGCGTGTCCGGAACGGGCGTGGGCGTGGGCGTGGACAGCCCGGCCTCGGGCGGGCGGGGCACGTCGAAGCTGCAGTGCGGCGGGAGGTCGCGGCGCCAGCGGTGCAGCTCCGCGAGGGTGTGTGTGCTGCGCGAGACGAGGCGCGAGAGGCCTGCGAGCGCGTTGAAGGTGCTGAGGATGTGGGCGGGGTCCTCGCTGTCCTTTGATGGTGATATCAGTGGTGGTGGCGGCGGTTGTGGTGCGGGCATGACGGCGGAGGGGTGCTCCTTCCAGCTGTCCCACTCCTCCCAGCCGTCCTCGTCGATGGGGCGCGTCCAGGCGGCGGCGCGCATGTGCTGCGGCGGCGGGTGCGCGGTCAGGCTGCTGACCAGCGTGTCGAGGACCAGGTAGCCGGTCCATGTGCGGACGCAGAAGCGGCCGTGGGCGGTGGGCAGGCCAATCGTCGTGGCGAGGCGCCCCGCGTGCCCGGTGAGCAGGTAGGCCGAGGGGTTGTGGCCGTGCGCGAGGTTGACCAGCGCCAGCATCATCAGCGCCTGGACGTGCTCGATGGCCGCGTCGGCGCCGGGGGCAAACAGGATGGCCTGGGCGGCGGTGTAGAGCGTCGCCGTCGTGGCTGTGGGCGTGGGGGCGTAGCCGCTGTCGGCGGCGAGGGCGTCGTGCTGCAGGCTGGCCAGGGAGAGCACGGCGTAGAGGAGGGCGCGCTTGCCGGGCAGGACAGCGTCGGGCTTGGGCGGGCTGACCTTGCGCTTGTTGCCCGAGGCGGTGTTTACAATGTGGAAGAAGCGGATGAGGTCGTACTTGTCGAGGATGGGGAACCAGACGTGCGTGTAGGCAAAGTAGAGGTCGAGGAGGAGGCGGGAATTGTGCGGCAGGAGGGGCTCCGGCGGTGTGGCGGCGGTGGTGGTGCTGTCGCGGAGGAGGAGGAGGAGGGGGCTCTGGGGCTCGGGCAGGCGGGAGGATGAGGAGCTGTGGGCGGTGTGGGTCGGGACGGGGAGGAGGATGCTGTCGTGGTCTGCGGAGGAAAAGTGCTGTTGTTGGGTGTGGTCGGTGGAGGTGTCGAGGGGCGCGTAGAGCGGGGGCGTCATGACGGGGGGCGGGAGCATGCGGGCGGGGTAGGAGGGTGCGGTCAACGGGTCGTGGTCGGTGCCGTGTGTGGGCTGCAGCAGCAGGGGCGATATGGGCGGGTCCCGGGGCTTGTCTCTCTCCCTCTCGGCGGCGGGGTCTTGCTGCTGCTGCTGGGACTGTGTCGCCCAGTCCATCTCGGTGGTGGCATCGCCGTTTGTCGTCGTCGTCGTCGTCGTCGTCGTCGTCGCCGTCGTCGTGGTCGCCGCCACCGCCGCGATCGATGCCCGGCGTGGTGCGTCCTCGCTCCTGGACGCCCCGGCCATGGCCCGTATCGTGTCGCGGAAGGCGTCGTGCTCGCTGCCCAGCTCGGCCCTGCCCTGCGCGTCCGGAGACCTCCCGTCGACGCTCCCCACCCCCGCCACAAGGCTCTCCCTGATCCTCTCGAGCTCCTTGGGCACCGCGCCCTCCTTCCACAGCGCCGCCAGGCGCTGGCCCTCGTCGGCCTCGTCAAACAGCGCGGTTTGGCCGCGGGCGGTGACCAGGGCCAGCAGCGCGGGCTCGGCGCCGTCGACGCTGTCCAGCAGCAGGCCCAGCACGCGCTGCAGCAGCTTGACGGTGCGCTCGAGCGCCGACACGCTGCCGGGGGGCAGGCCACGCTTGCGCGGCTGGGCGCCGTAGGTGCAGGTCTGTGAGAGCGTGCCGCAGGGGGAGCAGGCGGGCGTCTTGCCGTCGCACTTTGCCTTGCGCGACCGGCACTGCTCGCAGGCGCGGGAGACGCGCATGCGTTTCGGGGCTGGCTGCTGCTGCTGCTGGTCGGCGGTGGTGGTGGTGGTGGTGGGTGTGGTGGAGGGGGTGGTTGGCGGGGCGCTCATGTTGGAGGGTGGGGGCGGTGGGGTGCGCGGGCGGGGGGGCATAGACGGGGGGGCGGTGGTGTTGATATTGGGACGGTGCGGCTCCACGGGCTGTACAGTGTGTGTGTGTAGCTCCAGGGCCGCTCCTCTGCTCTGGCTCTGGCCCTGCCTCTGTGTATGGGCGGTCAATGGGCGGGCAGCGGTGGTGGAGGACGAGGTGTAGGCGTGGACAGACAGCAGCAGACAGCAGACAGCAGACAGCAGACAGCAGACAGCAGACAGCAGACAGCAGACAGCACTCAACGGGACGTGGAAGGATACCTGTTCCAAGGCTGTGCAGGGCAGGGCAGTTTTTGCGGGGGACTGGGGAACGGGGAACGGGGACTGGGGAACGGGGAACGGGGACTGGGGAACGGGGGAATGGGGAATGGGGAATGGGGAATCTGTGGGGAAGGCTTGGGACATGCCGCTTACGATGGGGGCATGTATTGGCACAGGTGTCTGTGGAGGGAAGGGGGGCTACTGTGGGGGACTGCCGTGGAAGGACTGCCGTGGAAGGACGGACCACAGCTCACTCCCACCGTCTACTCTACACACACGATCGATGGTGGTGAGTGAGTGGCTGTCTCGCCCACTCTTGGACGGGCTCGGCAGTCTGTCTTGCCCAGCCTGACAGACAGAGAGACAGACAGACAGAGAGACAGAGAGAGAGACACAGACAGAGACACAGACAGACAGAGACACAGACAGAGACACAGACAGACACACACACAGACACACACACAGACACACACACAGACACACCACAGAACAGATGCCGGTGTGGTCCAGGTGTTCAAGTCCGAGGAGTGAGGACACCGTGACACCGTGCTGGTGCTGACATCCACGTGCATCGGACCTGCTGCATGCGGCTGTGACCGGGGCCGGTGCCGGGTAAAGATTTACGCGGGGGACAGGACAGCCGTGTGTGTCACAGCCGTGTGTGGACATCACAGCCGAGGACAGCGTGTGTGGCTGCCGGGTGAGGCTCTGTGTTCTGCCGCTGTGTGCAGCAGCTCAGTCAGTCTGCCTGTCCCCGTGTCTAAGACTCTCCCCCGTACCGTGTCTCAACTGCCATCTCTCTCCCCTCCACTCCAGCTCTCACCCCCCTCTCACCTCTAACTCTCACGCTCACCCCCCTCCCTCCCCCACACACATCGCCCGCTCATGCCGCTGCCCACTGCCTCTGCCTCTGCCTCTGCCTCTGCCTCTGCATCTGCATCTGCCACCGCTGCCACCGCTGCCACCACTGCCCTCGATCCGCCATCCCCGCCCGAGTGATGGACAGCCGTGTTGATGCTGCTGCCCCCGTGTCCGCATCACTCTCCACATCGTCGTCCACATCAGCCTCATCGCCCCCGCCCCCGCCGCAGCAAGACGCACAGCACCACCACCACCACCACCACTCCGCCACAATGAAGCGGAAACTCGCAGAGGTGGCAGGCCTCGTCGACGCCCACGCCCACGCCCACGCCCACGCCCACGCCCACGCCCGCCCCCACTCCCCCCTCCCACGCCACCCCCACACCCCGCCGCTCCTCCCCTCCGTCTCGCGCCCGCGCTCCTTCCCCGCCAACGCATCCATCGCCCTCATTGGCCTGCGTGGCGTGGGAAAGTCAACCATCGGCGTCATCGTCTCGTCCACCCTCCGCCGCCGCCTCATCGACGCCGACATGCACTTTATCCAGCTCACCGGCATGGCCGCGGCCCAGTACGCCACCGCCCACGGCTGGCCCGCCTACCGCTCAAAGGAGGCCGACATCCTCGCCGACATCCTGCGCGACCACGACACGGGCGCCGTCATCGTGTGCTCGAGCGGCTGCGTCGAGAGGCCGGCCTCCCGCACCCTGCTGCGCGACTGGATGGAGCGCCACCCCGTCGTCCACATTGTCCGCCACGAGAAGGAGGTCGAGGCCTACATCAGCCCGCAATCGCCCCAGCTGCCGGGGCCCTCGCCCTCGCCCTCGGCCTCGGCCTCGGCCCCCCAGCAGACCCTGCGCCGCCTCGCGGCCAGGAGGGAGCCCATGTACACCGTCTGCTCAAACTTTGAGTTTTACAACCTGTGGGACAAGAAGCTCGTCTCCGTGACCGGCGCCTCCCCGCCGTCGTCCCCAACGCTAAAGAGGGTCGAGCAGGACTTTCTCCGCCTCCTCAACTTTGCCTTCCAGCAGGAGATGGCGCCCCTGATTGTCTGGGACCGAAACAGCCCCCACCCGGCCTCTGCCGCCGCCTCCACGGCGCTCGAGGACAGGCTCTACACCTACGCCCTCGTGCTGCCCCCCACCGCCTCCTTTGGCCCCATTGACGGCGCCCGCATCGCCGACCTGGACGACCTGAGCGCCACGGTCGAGGCGTTTGACCTGAGGATCGACCATCTGCTCCACTCGGCCATGCCCGCCGCCGCCGCCGCAAACAGGAGGGACAGCACGGCCGTCCTGCGCTTCGTCAGCAAGCAGTTTGCCCATGTCCGCCGCCAGTCAAACCTCCCAATCATCTACCATGTGGGCACCGTCGACCAGGACGGATCGTACCCCGCCCGGCCCACCGACGCCCGCAGCGAGGACGACTACTTCAACCTCCTCTACCACGGACTCCGCCTGGGCGCCGAGTATCTCGTCGTGGAGCTGCGGTACAGCGACCAGCGCATCCGCGAGCTGGTGGCCTCGAAAGGCGCGACAAAGATCATTGGCTCGTACCACGAACGGTCCACCACCCCGGGCTGGGACGGCCCCGAGCGCATCGGGATGTACGACCGCGCTGCCCAGCTGGGCTGCGACATTGCCCGCCTGAGCCAGCGGGCCACGTGCCAGGCCGACAACTTTGCCGCGATTGCCTTTAGCTGGGAGGTCAAGCGCCGCCGCGATGCCGCTGCCGCCGCCGGCCTTCCCTTGCCCTCCCTCATCGCCTTCAACACGGGCAAGCTGGGGCGCATGTCGCTCTTTATGAACCGCGTCCTGTCGCCCGTCACCCACCCGCGCCTCGTCGAGCACCAGAAGCAGCAGCAGCAGCAGCAGCTCGCCGTCGACGAGCTGGAGGACGCCGTCACGCCGCGCGAGGCGCTGATTGCGATCCACGCCTGCGCCGTGCTGCCGCGGAGGCAGTTTTGCATCTTTGGGTCGGCCATCATGCACTCGCTCTCGCCGGCGATGCACAACGCGGCCTATGCGCTGTACGGCCTCCCGCACAACTACCGCGTCCAGCAGGCGGCGTCCATCAACGAGCTGCTGCACATTGTGCAGGACCCAAACTTTGGCGGCGCGTCCATCACGCTGCCGTTCAAGCTCGAGATCATCCCGCTGCTGCACAGCATCTCGGACCATGCGCGCGCCATCGGCGCCGTCAACACCATCGTGCCCATCGACTCTGACCGCCGCGGCGCCGGCGGTGGCGCCGGCGGCGAGGGCGGCGCCGGCGGCGGCAAGGGCGACGGCGGCGCGCACCTGAGCCTGCACGGGGACAACACGGACTGGATCGGCATCCGCACGTGCACTCTGCGCTACCTGACCCCCGTCAACGCCATCACCGCCCGCACCAGCGCCCTCGTCGTCGGCGCCGGCGGGATGGCCCGCGCGGCCATCTACGCCCTGCAGAAGCTCGGCGTCGAAAACATCTTCATCTACGGCCGCTCCGTCCACCGCGCCGCCGACCTCGCGCAGTACTTCAACAGCCGCTCGCGCAGCAGCAGCCTTGCGGTGCCGCACCCCCCAGCGACGACAGGCTCGCCCACCGCCAGCGACACGCACATCCCGTCCGGCGCCAGCAGCCCCACAACGCCCACCGGCGCGAGGAGCACCGTCCGCGTGCTGCCCTCGCTCGACAACCGCTGGCCAGAGGACTTTTGGCTGCCCAGCATCGTGGTCAGCTGCATCCCCGCGCACAGCATCCAGGGCGCGCCCCCCGCAAACTTTACGCTCCCCGAGGAGTGGCTGGCGTCGCCCATGGGCGGCGTCTGCGTCGAGGTAAGCAGTCTCTCCGCGCGCTCCCGGCAGTTGATGGTCTGTCTAACGCAGGTGAAACACAGCTCGCGTACAAGCCCCGTGTCACGCCGCTGCTGCACCAGGTGCGCGCGCTGGCGCACCGCGGGTGGATCGGCGTCGACGGGCTCGAGGTGCTGCCCGAGCAGGGGTATGCCCAGTTTGAGATGTTTCTGGGGAGGCAGGCGCCGCGCAGGGTCATGAGGGAGGCGGTGGAGGCGGCGTATGAGGAGGTGAGGAGGGCGAGTGCTGCGGCGGGGGCGGCGGGGGCGGCGGGCCCGGCGAGTGAAGGGGAGCTGGGGGAGATGTGGGCGGTCAAGTAGTATTCTGCGGGGTGTATATATCTGTTTTGGATCCATGGATACTTTGTGTGTTGGTTTGTTTGTCTTTTCCACTCTTTTTTTTTTTTATTTATTTTGTTTTATTGTATGTTTTGGAGTCTTGTGCTGTTTTTCATTTTTTAATTGGGATGCTGGCCACGGGGGCTGGATTGTAATGTATATATACTGTGTATGCTGCATGCTTACTTATGGCTGTTTATGAAAAATACGGGTTTAACGTTCTTACATACCACCGGGAATCAAGATGCGGTGTGGGGTGGAGAATATGTGGTGTATGTGGAGTATGCCAGCCATGTGCCTGTTTGCAATTGCCCATGTACCCGGTGCCCGACCAGGGTGGTTCAGCAGGCGGGATGATGGTAGACATGGACATGGACATGGATGGGTGCCCTGCGGAGGCCGGATGGGGAATGAGGGTGTGATGTGTATGTGTGGTGGGGGTACGTGGGGGAAAGGGGAGGGGGGGTGCTGGGTGCTGGGTGCTGGGTGCGTCATGGGGTGTCACTCGGGTGATGGTTTTGTAACAGTCCGTTAACTTTACGGGCTGGGCTCGGAAACGCGGGTTTGTGGGGTGCTTGTGGGTGCTGGGTGCGGTGGAGAGTGCATGTCATGTCGGCCTTGCTTGCTGGTGGGGTCTGGCATTGTCTGATTGGAAATGCCTCTCTTTGCTGCATAACTTGCCCTGGCTGTATACAGCCACTCTGAAAAGGTGGTTGCGATTTGGTTTGAATGTCAGTACGCAGTGTGGCGCACCCGTCATATTAATGTTGCCTTTGATGTTGAAATTCAAAACAACAAAGATATATAATACAAGCGGAGTGCGGCCTCCGGCCGCCCAAATGTTGTGAGGAAACGAAGGTGCGGGCAGTAGTGGGGTAGTAATTTCTTGGATCGATTGTTGCTGTCATTCTGGGTTGTTGGGTCATCCAAACGTACATGCACGCTTGTTTCTATCTCATGGGTAATCTGTGATAGTATGCAATCTAGGTTATTCATGTAGTTTATCTCCAATAATATAAAATGTCAGGACGAGTAAATATTCGCAAATGCGGGTTACTGATTGGTTCGGCTTGGTGAGAACATACTGGATTGGTTCGCATGGGTTCTGACTATGGACAATTATGAACAAAGGACTTCTGGAAACTTAGTTCTACCCCAAGCTGCATGCAAGGAAGTAGCTATCACGGTCTATCGTAATATAAAAGAATATGTATGATAAAACCATTGAACAGAGTGAAACTGAGATAAAGGCCTGAGGAGGCATTATTATGATCGTTTAGGGTTCAGGTTATGATCTTATATGTATCACCGCAGACTGTTATAAACAACCTTCTTTTACAGATATGGTATTATATCCAAAGAGTTCTCGAATACATGTAAGTTAACTACTGTTGAAATATCCACTGGTGAATCTAAGGGAGCCGGTAGGCACGGGAGGACATGCCCGGGTGGTAACCACCGGGTGTCCCCCTAGTGATAAAATACTATCAAGGAAATTTCGACCTTAATACATATATAAAAGTATAGCTGTATATGTAGTTTTATTCTTTTATATACATCAATTGCAATACATGTGGCTACACGCCCTTCATCAAAGCCCCCTTCCATCTTGGGAGTAGTTCTTTGTCCAATGATATGCAACCAATATTAGAAATAGTCCGCGACCAATAGAAAACGTTCCTGGTGACAATGAGGAAGACTATATAGTTTAGATAGTTCATGACTGTAGATGTAGCTCTACTACGTCGGGAAATGTGTAGTGATAATATAATGCATCCTCATCATGCCCCCATATAATACATCGGTATAATGCATCGGCGAATGCATCCCCAGTCCCACTTTACGATTTTACTGCTGAGATTACTTAAAGGTGAGAGATAGAATTTTAAAAAAATACATTGTCGGGATCGAACCTGGAGTATTATGCCTGAGGATCCCGCATCTTACCGTATAAGCCATCGGTGGATATAGTTCAATAGTAAATTGAGACATAGCGAGTTCAACTATAAAATTTGCATGTAGGGAAAAGTCAATAATGCATCGACCGTACGAGTTTACACAGCTCACGACAGCTTATGCGTCAATTGATGTATTTGCCGCCGTGGTAGAGCTTGCTTGCTGGTGGGGTCTGGCATTGTCTGATTGGAAATGCCTCTCTTTGCTGCATAGCTTGCCCTGGCTGTATACAGCCACTCTGAAAAGGTGATTGCGATTTGGTTTGAATGTTAGTACGCAGTGTGGCGCACCCGTCATATTAATGTTGCCTTTGATGTTGAAATTCTTTTTCTTTTTTTGTTTAACTCTTTAATTACATGCAGACCGTAGTCTATGGTATTTGATGTTGAAATTCAAAACAACGAAAATGTAGAATATAGTTCATGACTGTAGATAAAGAAGGTACGCCGTCGATCACATTCTTCATTGATTCCAGGTACCAATAGTCACTTGGAAACTCCCGAGGGGTTTTTTTCTGACGGCCCGCCACGATTACACGGTGGAATGTCTCACTCCGAAGATCTGGATCACGAGCACTTTTGCAGAGTGGCTGTATGTATATAGTTCTGGTTCAAATGTCATTGTACGGCAACCAAAACACACCAACGTGGCATTTGCCCACAATGAGATAGCGCCCGCTAAGGACTTGGCATGATTGGAGGGGCAGAGAGATATGCTTGTAAGGATCTCAAATTCTAAACTTCATGCACGAGCAACAAACAGGCTGTGGGACTGGATCACATACAAATCCGCGGTCTTGGCAAGTATTTCAGGATTGTGCCCGCAAAATCTTTGACGGCTCATGCAAAGATTAGTACTTTTGTATTCTGATGTTATAGAATGACTTTACATCTGTTATGCAGAGTTTCATATCCACATCTTGAGAAGTGTAAACACGCTAATTTTGGTGTGTTTTGGTTGCCGTACGATGACCTCCGGCTATGGTAGGCTTGGCGGTATGTATGTGCATACATAATTACGTAGGACGGAGGAATAGAGGTGCATGTGGTTCCCTGGCAGGTGGGGGGCGGCCAGGCTAGGGCTGCGCATAAGGTGTTGGGGATGAGTTGAGGACCCAATCATAGAGTATCACTCGGATGTATGTAGTCAACTCAAACAAAACAGGAAACCCGGGTGATGATCTGTGCCGCAGCCTTGTGCTACCATATATCAGGCCTCCACCGAACTTCCAAACCTCAACTACACAACTACACAACTACCCAAATCCTCACCGACTATCCTAGCCATGGATCACACGAGTCCTCAGAGGAGATCAGGTGGGTTTGGAGTGTTTGGATCTAAATGTTTGTCCACCTCCTCGCCTTCCTGCCCGTCTAACCCATTTTAACGTCCCTCCAGCCGGAGCTAGGGAATCTGGCCAGCGCCCACCTTCTCCCACCACATCTCCTTTCGGTATAAGCATCGCCGCCACGCCCCCACCCTCTGGTTATGCCGTATCAGCGTTCGGTCGATCCCCCCAGGCAAACGTCGCCGACCAACACCCACCCGCTCCCACCAAAGCCTTACCCGGCGAACCCCTCCCTACTGATGTTGCCGCTCTCCAGTCCATGGTCAATACTCTCCTTGCGGAGGTCAAGGCTACCACAAGCGTCAATGCGCACCTCGCCGCCAGTATTGCCCGTCTCCAAGAATCACAATCAGCACCGTCCACCTCCACCCCCACTCCTCCCACCACAGCTAACTCCACCCCCACTCCTTCCACCACAGCTAACTCCACCCCTACTCCCACTTCCATCACCCTCCCCCTACATCTTCCCATCGAAAACCCCCGCACCATCGCCTCTGGCAGAGGCTGTGCCTCCCCTGAGCTCTTCCAGAAACTCATCAAGAAAAACTGGCATGGCCGTCTCGGCCGCACGCATATGGCCGACGTCGATGCCCTCTCCGCCGCGGCGCTCTCCGAGCTCGACTGCCTTATAAGGCGAAAGTTGCATGCCAACTTCCCGCGCGGACATGATAATGTAGCCCCCGATGCAGACACGATTTTTGCAAGTCTTGCGGCGCTAGGCCTGCGCCTGGAAGACCGGGGGGCGTATGCGGATCTGCCCATACCAAATGATAATGCTGAGTTAAAAGATAAACCGACGATTAGAAGGGGGACGAACCATGCGGCGTGGTATCTAAGTAAGGGAGATTGGACGGATTATTGGAGGGGGGTGGTGCAGGAAACGATGGTGGAGTTGGCAAAGTATAGGGGGTTGTTTGATGACGAGGGGTTTCTGAAGACAGAGTAGTGGGAAGGGCAGTTCTTGGTTTATGGCCTATCTTTTTGTCTCGTGGATGGTAGGTGCTATGGATGCTATTCGTGTAGAAGAATAAAACGGTTGCGTTTTGTAATGTCATCAAAGACTGGTATCTCCGCTGTTTTGACTAGAGGATGTGGAGGTCATCGATTGTCGGTGTCCCAACCATCCAAGTAGTATCAAGATATTTCAGCTTTCCAGAACGCAAAGACTGAAAATAGGCTACATGTACAGTCACTCATCAAAAGTGTTTGTGATTCACATCAAGTTGGTCAGTGCGTAATGTGGCTTCCCCGATTTTGCGGTCTTTTTTTTTTTTTTTGTTTAACTCATTAATTCCCGATTTTGCGGTCAAATTGAGGAACTAAAATGTGTCTATCTGGTTATATCCAGTACTAGTGAGTAACAAAGAATAAAAATATCATGAATGCCTAATATTGATTTTGACCACCCTTGACTGTTGCTGTGTTGAGGTTTTGAACATTTCAATGGGCACCTCGATTCCTGACTTGAGCCGGGCATGTGACATTAAATCTGAATCACGAACACCTTTGATGAGTGGCTGTATATTCCTCTATCTACGGATGTCTATAAATGCATACGCGGTAACCGGTAATGAGCTGGGGCCGCGTTTCGAAATGTGCTGAATGGAGATAAAACTTCATTCAAATCGAAAACTCCGTTATGGGGAGATTTGGAGGGCTACTCTAGATGTATATCTCCACCACGGCGGGAAATACATCAATGGATGCATTGCCCACGTACACGCGTCAAGTAAATACATCAATTGACGCATAAGCTGTCGTGAGCTGTGTAAACTCGTACTGTTGATGCATTATTGACTTTTCCCTACATGCAAATTTTATAGTTGAACTCGCTATGTCTCAATTTACTATTGAACTATATCCACTGATGGCTTATACGGTAAATGCAGGATCCTCAAGCTTAATACTCCAGGTTCGATCCCACAATGTATTTCCTAAATTCTATCTCTGACTCTCAAGTAATGTCAGCAGTAAAATCGTAAAGTGAGACTGGGGATGCATTCGCCGATGCATTATATGGAGACATGATGAGGATGCATTATGACTACAAATTTCCCGACGTAGTAGAGTCTGCGGTACTTTATCATCCTCACAAAACTTTGTGCCAATATCACCAGGCGGCACTGGTATTTGGCGGTGGAACGCTCGATTTCAAACAAACTCACTTTGCGGGTTGCTCGCATGAGGGCTGTCTCATCAAACACACCTCTAAAATATATGGGTAACAGGTATACTATAGAACCTCCGTATATATGCTGTGGTGTAGTTGTATAAAGAATCCAGCCGCGCTGAATCTTTTATCGCCTTCGAAAGCTAGCTATATATATAGCTCTTTTCGTTTGGTTAGAAGGCCAGCAAGGCCTGGTTATATAGGCCTGAGTTTATTCAGAATACTAGCTATTTTATCTGGGTACCGTGGACCTCAAGCAATCTATGTTATGTCGAGTGCCATAGGACCTTAGAAATAACGAATTGGTTGAATGTGTGTTGAGCCTCAATCAGACAGACCCAAAGCGCAACCCCCAGTGCTCTTGGCAAATGTAGGTGGTGTTTCAGCCCAGTCCAGTTTGTTATTCCTGACGTCTTGGTATCCCTTGGACGATTGAAACATTTGGAGAATCTCTCTCATGCATTAGCGTGTATTGGCAGTCATGTGACTTGGAATTTGGCTGAGAAAACATCCGGGTAGCAATTTGCTGCATTTATCGGTTTTCAGAATACTCACAGATGCTAAAAAATGCGCAGGTTGCTACTTTATTGTAGTAGATCGTTTCCTAGGTAGGGCACGCTAATGCATGAGAGAGATTCTCCAAATGTTTCAATCGTCCAAGGGATACCGCCAAAACTCGAAAAATTGGCTATGCATACAAGATCAAACTTGCTACAAACGGATACTTCTAATCCTGATCGATACCATTCAGCCAATCGTTTTAGAGATCATGCCTGGGTGGAGATGGCCAATCTTTCGAGTTTTGGCGGTATTATAGCATAAAGTACTATAGCGAGAGGTAGAAAAAGGGGTCTGAAAGGCTGATTAAGCCAATTTTCTCCTCCCATACTCCATAATAATCTTTCCCCAGGCTGTACTCGATAGATTCGCTATTCCTGCGCAGGGGTTCAGTTGAATTTCCGGGTGAATTTATCAAGCGTTTGCGGTAATTCGAATGAGGGAGGGTCTAGTCACTGCGGCTGTCCAGTTACACACCGTTTGTCTCGGTAATGATAATTGGGCTGGTTTTTCACCACCAATTTGACACTAAATAGTGAACCCTAACCCATACTGCGACCTTAACCCGCGTTCTCTGATCCGCTGGAGATGTCATTAATTATGAAATGGGGGTGTAGTGAAACCATCGCTTTAGGTTCCAATCGCTGTTTCCGTGGTAGTCATAAGTGAGTTCAATTTTTCAGGTAGTGCGTTGCGAGTACGAGAACGTACCCGAATACGTGTACTCTATGTATGGACTACCTTCACAATTAATACTCGGCTCTATTACACCATGTTCCATTCCCTTGCATAGTTGAATCATGCGCAGTTTTCTAGTCCTTGCGGTGGCCGGATATTGGACTCGTGCTCCGTGGGCAATGGCGGTTCGAGAGTAATTTCACAGCACTTTTGAACATAACCAATATTACATACACACCAAAAACCACCAAGTTGCGAGTATATACAGCCACCTATCAAAAGTGTTCGTGGCTCGGATTTAATGTGACACGTCCGGCTCAAGTCAGGAATCAAAGTGCCCATTGAAATGTTCAAAACCTCAACACAGCAACATTCAAGGGTGGTCAAAATCAATGTTAGACAGTCATGACATTTTTATTCTCTATCACTCACTAGGTACAATTATATAGATACATTTTAGTTCTTCAATTTGGTAAGACACATTACGTACTGACTACATGTAACTTTGATGTAAATCACGAACACTTTCAATGAGTGACTGTAGCTTAGCGTGTGACTTCGTCCAAACGCATAGATTAAGGAAAGAGCGTAGAGCTTTCATACAGTGTATTATGTACATGGATATGCATGGATCCACATAACGTTCCAGAACAAAAGGAAAAACCACATTACATCAGTAAATGGAGCAAAGGAAAGAAAGCTGTAAGGAAATTCGAATAGTCGAAATTCTGTAAACGCTGTGAGACTCCAGGTCAAATGTGAAGGAGTTGGTTGTTTTTTCGGCAGACGTCATGATGAAATGAATATAAAAAAAAACCCCTAGACTATTAAAAAGGAGTGAATAGGAATATACGATTGAGCGGTTGATAGGATAATTCAGTGACCGTGATAATCCCCTCCGTCCTCTTGAAGCACATCAATGCTCTACATCCGGCCCAAGGCCAATATCATACGCTGGAAAGAGCGCCGGAAACACTGTTCATATGTATATACCCAGTACCAGTATCCCGAACAGCACGCCCATGAAATATCAGATTAAGCATACTGGGGGTATGTGAACCTGGGAATATTATAATTGATATTGAACGGGTCGGGGGTCTCTTCCGCACCTCTACCGAGAACTGGTCCTGCTGCTGTGGCTGCTGTTGGCGGTTTGGGAACATTCCGACGAAACTGTTTAATGGCCTTAAACATTCCCGTGATACCAAGGAGGTTAGCTTTAGCTTTCGCTTTCTTCTCCAGCCTCACGCGCTCGGCCTCAGCCTCGGCCTCAGGTTGAGCTCGATCGTGACGCTCATGCTCAATCCTTGCATACTGAGGGTCTACCACGGGGTGCGAGGTATCCAAAGGACTGACATGATGATCATAATCTTCACGTATATACGGATTATGTGTATATGGATCGGAATCTCTGGATTCGTGGCCCGTATCTGTTTGATGCGAAACTGACAGTTGACGGAATCTTTTGCATGCCTTCAATACGCCCCTGATACCAAGGAGTCGAGATTTCGCAAGATTACTTCGAGCAGCCAATTCGCCTGCAAGGTAAGCACCCCCGACTTCAGGTATATGCTTAACTTGGGCCCGCCTAGGTGTTGCACGCCAATCCTGTGCTTGTTGCCTGGAATCCTCACGTCGATCTTGTGAATGTCTGGCACCGTTACGATCACGGTGATCTAGGGTGTGCCTGGAGTCCTCACGCCGATCTAGCGAGTGTCTCACATATACGCCCTCACCCCGAGGATGTTGGAAACTAGGATCTTCTGCATCTGCTGGACGTGGAACCGCTTGACGGAAACGCTTGATTGCCTTGAGCATTCCCCTGAGACCAAGGATATTGGCTTTCGCAGTTTCCTTACGCTCCTCCAGGTTACGCACACGCTCAGCTTCAGCACTTTCGTCTTCATCGGCTTGAGCAAGCTCAGCTTGAGGATGCTCGGCTTCGAATTCCGCTTCGCCGTACTCAGCTCCTGGATACTCTTCCCCTGACAGTCTAGTTTCACCGCGTTGCTCGGTCACTCCATAAGAGCAATGATTCTCAAGTACCTCTTCTTCATCTTCTTCATCGGTAACTGTTGGACGTGGTGGGACCATTTCACGAAACACTTTGGTGGCCCTGATCACCCCTTTGAGACCAAGAAGCCGAGCCCTTGCAACCTCGCCTCGCGGTCTCCTAGACTCGTACCAAGGTACGACAAGAGCAACCTCCTCGTTGATCCATGGATGTTGAAGTGCTTGCGCGGCGGTTAAGCGGCCGGCTGGATCAGCCAAAAGGACGCATTGTATAAAGTCCTTGAACACGCTGGAATATACCAATTTGCCATTCGTGTATAGAAGGGGAAATGATTTCTTTCCATCGCAATAGTTTATTAGCTCCCTTATGTCCGTGAAATTTGCAGCACTGTCGGCGGTGCCTCCACGGTTTGGAGATGTGCCATAGGTTCCGCTGAAGGTGTCATCGTCATCGTCATCGTCATCGTCTTGGTTATCGTTATCGCCATCATCAATGGTCTCTGGGGTGCAGAATGGTATTGATCCTGTCATGATCTCATGGGCAAGGGTCCCCAAAGCCCACATATCGACAGCCTTGTTATACGGTTCCTTTGGCTTCGATGGACGAACCAGCCCTAAGACCTCCGGGGCGATATATTTGGTTGTTCCAATTGCGGTCTTCATCAAACTTGCCTCTTGGTTTGTTGATTTTGCAATGCCGAAGTCTGCAAGCTTTAGCTTTAGGGGTGATGTAGATGCCACAAGTATGTTCTGAGGGCGAGAAGAGATGATTAGCGGCGATGTCTTTAAAGCCATGGGGGAGGAGAGCTGGTGGGGGGTGAGGGGGAGCAACGAGATATGGAATGACAGACCTGTGGCTTGAGATCTCGATGACAGAAATCGTTTTGGTGCATTATCTCAAGAGCGTCAAGAATTTGCTTAACAATTCTCTTACAGTTCTCTTTTGCCAACGCTGGATCCTCCTCCATGTATTTTGATAGGTCACCTCCGGCAATGTATTCCATAGCGATGAATACAGTACCACTGCCGTCCATGGCCTCGTACCATCCATAGAAGTCAACAAAATTTTCTTTATGCTATATATAGACAACAATAAGAATCATTAGTCAACGGGCTCATAGACACCATAGACGTCTCGGGCTATTACCTTTCGCAGGGTTATAAGCGCATTCAACTCCCGCTTAATGGCCTTTTTATCCCCATTGTGAGCGCTCCTGGTGATTGCTTTTACCGCACGAACCGAGTATCCGTTCCTGGAATCTTTAGTTTTTTGGAGATACACATCTCCGTATGTCCCGCCTCCAAGCCTTTTTTCCTGAACCCAGACCTCAGTATGACCGTTGATCTTGTGGGTGACAGTTGTATTGCTAATTGTAGCTTCATATTTGAAATCCCGGAATCCGCTGGAGTCATTGGCTAACAATGACGGTTTCTGAGATAAAGCTAGACTTGTCTGCGAGGAGAAACGGTCTGCCGACGATAGCGCCGGGCTTGGCACTAGGGTTGTCTGGCGACTAGATGGGCGATCTGACCGGCGACTTGACGGGCGATCTAAAGGGTGATCGAACGAGCGATCCAGCGAGGGATCCAACGAGCGATCGAACGAGCGATCGAATGAGCGATCCAACGAGCGATCCAACGAGCGATCCAACGGATAACCCAAGGGGCGGTCTGTCGGGCGGCTTGACGGGCGATCGGACGGGCCGCGACTTGATGAGCGCTCTAACGGGTACTCCGGCCTTGCTCGGTGCGCCTCGACTGCCGGAGGCATGGGCGGTACATGTCTATAAGGCATGGTATTGGCCTTTCGCTTTTCAGAATCGGGAGATTGTAAGCTTCGCTTGAAGAGTAATTGCCACCTGCTGGGGTGTCCGCTCATTTCAGGTTTATTCAGATGAAATAAATGAGATGTAGTTATCGAGAGCTGAGTGAAGGGGGGCCTCTTTTATTTAAGGTGGTGAGTATTCGAGTGCGTGGCCGTGGAGTATGTATGTATATGTATACCTGGTTCTGCAGCATAAAAGTAAGTGCATGTCCCTGTTTTCGTTTAGCTTATATAGAATTATTGTAGGGACGTAACATGCATGTGTCTAGATTGTGGGAAGGAAGCTGGTACCTACGTCTCTCACTATCAATGCTTTGCTTAATTCTCTGTTCCGATCTAGCCAAACTCACTAAGGTCCCTCTGGTCGTTATGTGAGGAGATAATGTACCACAGCTAGAAAAATCTATCAAGTCATTACAATCAGAGCATTTTAGAAAGGACCCCATCTTGAGCTTACAAGCTAAACTGCTGGAGAACATCGATTGCCAACAACCACTCAATGCTGGGGCCCAGAAGTGGTTGCAGGTTTGTTCTGCGATTGGCCGGAAGGTGGGGGATCCGGGTGAGACGGAGTTGACAGAGGAAGAGGATGTATAATAATGTGGCTGACCATGGCTAGCTGTGGCGGTACATATGTAGAGTACTCTACCTACGTGGTAGCACAAGCTTGAAATGTAGGTAGGTACCTACATGTACATACCTACATCATCGCGAAAATTGCTAATCGAACAGCTCGGTAGTGCTGTTTCAGCCTAGCCAAGCTTCTCTGAATTCTGCAATGCACGCAAGTGCAATGCGCTTGACGTGTACAGTGGAAGACCAGTGATCATGGGCCTTGGATTTCGGAGGTGCAGTGAGTTCAGCTATCACTAATATCAATATCATGAACTGTCAACCGTACAGAAAAATCGCGAACATGTATGTACTACTATGTACGAGTATGTAAACCTTGGCACCCGAGTAACTTAAATGTGTGCCCATAGCCGCCGATATTGCATAAAATATAAAAGTCATGCAAGGCTAGCACTTATGTCATGTAATAACGACCATATTCGGAATCCTTATAAACATTGGTCACAGCTGCATAGAACATCACTCGAAAGGCCATGTAAGTGAATGCCAAGACCCCCCTTGCTCAATCATCTTCAAACATTGTGATCAGAACCATGCATGCAACAAGTATGTATGCTTAAATCAACCAGTTGCGCTGACTCAGTGTCTCGATTGAGCTGGAAATGGTGTAAAGATCGAGAACCTATAAACAGCCTCTTATTGGGGGAAGTGAATAGGCAAGGCTGGAAACGCACTTTGTTACTTCGCACTTCACCCACCTGAGCTAGATTAGCTCACCACGTCAGAGATATACCCTATCCCTTGGACGATTGAAACATTTGGAGAATCTCTCTCATGCATTAGCGTGCCCTACCTAGGAAACGATCTACTACAATAAAGTAGCAACCTGCGCATTTTTTAGCATCTGTGAGTATTCTGAAAACCGATAAATGCAGCAAATTGCTACCCGGATGTTTTCTCAGCCAAATTCCAAGTCACATGACTGCCAATACACGCTAATGCATGAGAGAGATTCTCCAAATGTTTCAATCGTCCAAGGGATACGCTAAAGCCAGGTCAAGCTGTGAAATGATGCTGAATGGGATATTCGGCAGTGTTGTAAATCTTCGGTGCAATTTTTCCCCGCGCGCATTTGAACCCTCATTGATACTGGTAGGTATGTACATGTATATATACAGCCACCCATCAAGAGTGTTTGTGATTCACATTAAAGTTAGTTAGTGCGTGATGTGGCTTAACAGATTTTACAGTCAAATTGAGGAACTAAAATGTATCAATATAACCGTAGCCAGAGGGTAACAGAGAATAGAAATACCATGAATATCTAACGTTGACTTTGACCACCATTGGCTGTTGCCGTGTTGAGGTTTTGAACATTTCAATAGGCACTTTGATTCCTGACTTGAGCTACTCGCGTGTTCAGTTGTTGCAACCAAATCCCCACACAAAATTCCGACCATTTAATGAACGGGTGAGTAGACATGTCGTATTAAATTTAGAAACTCGGTAGCCCTATTTAGTTGACAATAAAGTTGAATGCAGAAAGAACCAGAACATGAAGTGACAATACAGGGATTTCTTGTAGAGTATGGAGCGGCGCCGCTCTGCCATACAAATAACCCATTTGTGGCCCCACAGCTACATACCCGAGTATGTACCGGGTGTTGAGGGTACAATCGTCTTGGGGGCAACAGCGAAACTGGTTGAACGACGAACAAGGGTCTTTGTCAGTCAAGACAGCGGCGCTCAGGCTGGTGAGCAACCGCTTGTTTGGCTGAAACCTGTGTTTTCGTCGTTGCTCCAAAGGTGACTGTAAGTGATCAGAATCTGATAAGTAAATGCTGCGGTGAATACGTGTATTTCTCTTATCAGATTCTGATCACTTTTCGCTACACCCTAGTACTCTAGAGCCTCAGCTCGTGTTTTAGCAGGCATATATATAGCACCCTACCAAAATTCGTGGGAAATGCACGCGGCAACGGCTTCGAACACCACCTGCTGGACCACGATTATGAGTATAATAATCACGAGTGATCCTTTGAAGAGCAGATAATTTGTAGAGACTCTGGTCATCTTCCCTTGGCTCTTTGGGTATGGGGCGACGCCATCGGGTTGTGAGAAAATTTGTGTCCCGGCGTTGCGGTGTCGCAGCGTTGCCGTTGCCGCGCATTTCCCACGAATTTAGGTAGGGTGCTGTACATACTGTAGAGTACTGCGACTGGAATGATCTATGGAAAAACAGGCCGAGTGAAATTGTATGGCGAAATGTCTATGTAACCATATCCATAGATCATTCCTGTCGCTGCAATGAGTGTAAGATCCTTTCGTACGCATAAGCAACCAGCCGCTCATAAGCAGCCAAATGTTATGTGGCGGGGATGATTACACTAGGCAATCAGTAAACTTTTGAACAAAGGTCTGTTGGATTAAAGGTGCATCTAGTACATATAGAGCCTAGGAAAGGAGATGTTCGGAACGTCTTTTCCGGTATTAGCTCAATGTATGTAAAGTCCTTACCCAAAAGTTTTCGTGAAAGCCCGAAAGTACGGTACTCTAGTTGAGTGGTGGAACCCCATACAAAATCTACCTAGCAACAGGGTTCTCCATTACAATGTTTTATTACACCTTAACTACACCCTTTTCCCAATTCAAAAATGTTCAAAAGGCTTCTTACAAGGGGTAAAATAATTTACCTCTGTTCATCGTTATAATTAATTGTGTTGTGGTTCTACACTTAGAACTTGGTTCCACCTAGTTTGGGTGGTAATTGGCCCTTCACGAAATCTTTTGGGTAGGAGCTGTACTATACATATCTCTATACAATATTGGGCTTAGTCTAATAATGATACTCGCTCGGGGCCCTACCTGGTACAGGTACCTACGGGCTTTCAGTAGGATTATGGGTTTTCACCTATACTGTCAGTGAGAGGGGATATCGCCCTTATGGTAAGATATCTCGGATCTGTAACGGCGATTTGAATATGAAGGTATATATGTATGTACGTGGAGAATGATATTGAAGGGCTTTTTTTCAAAGAAAAAATACTGTGAATATTCTGTCGAACTAAGGCGTTCGGGCTTGCATAACAGCGGCTCACTACACTAAACCCAGCTGGAAATCGATATCTGTAATGGGTAATAATGAGGTGCAAATATTTTCTTTTGTTACTTTTAGAAAGCATTGTAGGTTTTTTTGGTGATTTGAAGTGTGGATTTAAGCGTAGACCTACCGGTCGAGTGGGTCCATAGATCGAATTTGAATGCGCACATAAAACTTCTGAAACTATCCACAGGGTCGCTTCTGGAATGTTATTAAGGCTTGTAATGGTGATTATCAAAGGGTGGCTCGGTTCACCTTTAGCCCAACGCCTTACCGTACTATATGGTCTCGAAGGTCGTGTACGTACGAGTTAATCCGTGCCGCAATATGAGTTACCTGGTGTGACTAGCGGCTTTGGGTTTGTTGAGATTCCCGCTATATCTATTACTACGATGCTCATTGTGATATGGGCGTTTACGCAGCTACGAGTTGGCATCGAATCGAGTAAGTGCCAAGTCTTTAATACCCAATTGACATATATATAGGGTTTAATTCTCTCAATCTCTATCCATACTTCCTAGCGATCATAATTTGCTATATGCCGTGCACGTGATTAACCTTAACTCCTACAATTCATCACTGTTGCTTTCAAGAGCTCGGAGTACTAATATAGGGCGAGGCGGTAGGAACTTTAGAGGGTCTCAGGCTGCCAGCGTTTCTTGCCTGATACATTAGGCAAGCCATACATATTCTAGGGATGATATCAATAGTAGGGCGCATGGGGTGTAGGGTAATGAAGAACTACCTGAGCATGAGACGAAACATAACTACACGTTTTAAGCATTGATCTCTACCGCATGGTAAAGGGTCTTGAGCTCAATAAATCGATCGCTTTATAAATGACAGGGTAGTCGGTGCTCCTACTTTGATAACATCAATCAGACTTATGGAATATACAACCACTTAGCAAAAGTGTTCGTGATTGTGTTTTAACAACAGTGCGCAGTGGGGCGCGTACTATCTAACGTTGCGATTCAACACAACGAAATTCGAAAATATCTAATATACTAGTTGGTGACTCTATATAAAATGAGTCAGGTCATTGATCTTATTCTTCATCAATTCCGCCTGTCAGTCAGTGGGGAAGGGGTTTGATGGTCCGCTACGGTTACATATATAGAGAAATATCTCACGCAGAAATTCCAAGTCGGAATCACGAACACCTTTGGAGAGCGGCTGTACATAGTGCCTAGCTAGCAAGTAGAAAAGGCTAAGGAAAATCTGTTTTTTTACTTCATGGGATGTGCGGTAGGTTGAACACTATCTGGCAAGATTCTTAGTATGTCTGTCACCTTAAAACTTTGATCGACATACATGTTCTTCCCAATCGAACTGTGAATCATGTAATGTCACTCGGAGATCTGATCAAGTCTGATCTTAGTTTTGTCTACTTCAAGACTTCGCGACAACCTTGGGGTGTAAAAGGAGGTCCTACTTTTGGGGGGCTGTCGGCGGGCTCGCTCTTTCCGGCTTGCCCTTGCATTGCCCCGGAGCCTTGATCGACCTTTTTCTTATGTACTTGGTACTTCTTTAATTAGGGGTTAGGGTATTTCTTTTTTGTTTCCCTCAATACAAGACTCCAGGAAGGAGGTATGCATAGACTGTTATCACAGAATAGTGCTTGTCTGGCCGGTCCACCGCCGTATAAATGTTTCCAAGCTGCACGTAGCCATGTTCGTCTGGAAATTGGTGTTAGATCTCCCGGTTGTTTGTGATCCTTCCTTTCTATAGGATACCTCACAATGTCAGAAAGATCAAATTGCACTAGGCAGAGGTACTGTGACGGGCAATTGAAAAGCCACGACAGGTGCCACTACCACCTTAGGACCGGGAGTAAATATTCCAAAGTTTTCTATGTGGATTAATTCTTGTCGTTTTGTCTCTATAGCTAACATATGTAGAAATAAACCTCGCAGATATGATAGATCATTTTCGCTTTCGGTGCATTTCGAGTTATTGTCGCTTTCTCAGCACAATTGTCATTAAGGGTGGGTGCCACGCAAATCAAACTGTCACTCTATATACTTGCCCGGTACAGTACAACTTGACCATTTGTCAATATGACCAAGGTTGTACTTTGAGTCTAGTCTGTCGGGTTGAGGCTCAACAAGCATTTGACCAATCCAAAGTCCGATCTTTCAGCCTAGTCCCATCCGTTATTCTTGAGATTCTACAGTATGTGATTGGGGTCTCTACGGCCATATTTAAGAGCAAATATGCACGAAAGGACGCCTCTCACTGCTTCGAACGAGGATACAGAACGGATATATATAAACAGCCATTTGAAGTACAGAGGGGAGATTTGCAGTGTAGGATCTTCAACGGCTTTTGATATGCAGGTCCGTAAAATGGGGCAAGATTGGTGTATGGGTAGATCCCTAGCTCTCTTTACAACAAGCTTTTACCACTTTACCAAGTTTTATCGTTGAGGTGAATTATACGTATATATACAAACCTCCACTGGATACCTTAACAGTTAGTTATCTGTTCTCTGGCTCCTACAAAAGATACCTCTCTGGGCTTACGTACGCTTCCTTCCATGTAGATTCTACCATAGCAAAAAAGTTTGTGGATAGAAGAGCAGCTGGGATTATGTATTAGAGGAGAGGGCTTCTGGGCCTTCGAATCTGGCCGCTGTTCAGGCTCAATAGTGAGGGTGCATATTTATTTCACCCGTGCATCTCCCTTCCTTCTAACTAGTAGTTAGTCCTACTTATCCAAGACATGTAGTATTTCCTAAAATTATGCGATGCTGGTTCCACCTAGTTGTGCGAAAGCGAGTTATAGGGTTACACACATCAGCAAAAAAAACGAACCGCCAAGACGAACTATACGTCCAGATGTACCGATTGGTCTTTTGCCACCAAAACCTCGTCTTATGCTACAAATACTCGCCTTTTGATTGTCCCGCGTGTCTCTAACGGTGCGGGGTACTGGGGACGAAGTAAGAGTATCAAGGCGAGGATCGACTCGAGACACGTTCAGAAACTAGGACGGGAGATCGGGCTCGGATACCAATCGAACAAAATATAATGACAACTAAAGGGTTCTAGGACTGACTCCGCCTAGCGTGATATGCTGGTTGGGATTTGATGGTTACTGAATACAAATGAGAACGTTGCGTAAGTGTAAAGAACCATGGGCGAGGTAGAGGCTGATGGGTCGAGGGACATGGTCAAGGTTCCCGAAGGAAGTCGTAGGCCTTGCGTTAGGACAAGGGAAGCAGCAGTGGTATACCCGGAGGCAGGGACGTAGGTCTGCACGAAGGCAGAGGAAAGGACAGCGACGAAGATCCGCACGAAGGCGGAGACAGTGGTCCGTACGAGGACGGAGATAGTGGTCCGTACGAGGACGGAGATAACGGCGGTCGGCAGGTTAACCGAGGTGAGGGCAGCGAGGGGGAAGTAAGCGACTACGAGAGTCACAGCGAGGAAGGCGACAATGGATGCACAGAGCATGATGAACAGTAGACGAACGTGGACTTTGTAGAAGTAATAAAGTGTATTGAAGCGAAGTAAATCCCCCAAAGTAAATACCCAAAGTAATAGACAAGATGTTGCGTAAGGAAAGAAAGGAAAGACAATAGGAGACATGACAACGAATATATAGTAAGAAAGAACCCCGCGATTACTAATCCAACAGAACCTTCCAGATCCTCCGATGACTCATGCCTTCGTGTAGCGGTGTGGTTCGTTCGTGTCGCGATGTGGTTCGTAACAGTAAGGAAATATCGCGGCACGACCGCCCCGACCTGCCCTGCCGTCGAGAACGTTGCGGAATCGAGGTATTAGGTGAAGGATCGCTATCGCGTCGGATAAGGTAGATGAGTTAGGAAGGTGCTCGGAGGATACGGTCAGCGCTAGGCGCTTCGGGTTGGGATCGCGGAAGGAAAGATCGGGATCGGTTATGGGTTTCTATTTACCGTTGTGCGGGTTGAGTCGTTGGGATTAGTCGTGGAGGATTTCCTTGAGTATATTATAGGGCTCTCCTCGCCGTTTCTGTTTCTCTTCTCTTCTTTCCTTCGCTAGCGTCTTGTCTTCGTTTTGTCTTCATTCACCAGTTGATGCCGCTGGCGTATCGCATTGGCGGGAATTCAGGTCTTTCTTGAATTCTGCGATATATCTTGTTCGATCGATAGCTAAACTCGATCTCCTGTCCTGCCTTGAGCGTGTGCAGTCGATTCCGCCCGACCCGCCAGATGCAGTTCTTGTCGCCGGCGTTAGGTATGTTGCGTCGGCTACATTCTCACGATCTGATAATGGCAGCATCCCAATGGGGTTTCCCAGGAACTCTCGATGAGTTCCGGGAATGCTATATCAACAACCCAGACCTCCTTCATCAAAACCTATCCCTGTGGCACACTTAGTCAGGGTTAGTTAGGGTTAGTTAGGGTTAGTTAGTTAGGGTTAGTTAGGGTTAGTTAGGGTTAGTTAGGGTTAGTTAGGGTTAGTTAGGGTTAGTTAGGGTTAGTTAGGGTTAGTTAGTTAGGGTTAGTTAGGGTTAGTTAGGGTTAGTTAGGGTTAGTTAGGGT